>CM052018.1:59349241-61814241 GCA_028476575.1 Platygaster robiniae
TTTCTTACTTTATATTTTGCAAGAAAATCAGCAATTTACGAAATAATCAACTAATATTTTTTGTTCTGTTGAGTTTAGCCCGTTGCATTATGTTAATACATTTTACACATATCCCTATATATATATACTTTTAACAAACAATGACAATCTTCGAACTATTAAAATTCGTCACTCTCTAAATAATCTTATTATTTCACTTTTTAATTGACAACTTTTCGATCATCAAAGAAAAAAAAAAATTAAATAACCTATAACGTAACATGGAATTTTTTTCTTTACAACAAATTATTCTTATTATAATGATAGTTATTGAATAATTAATTTTTACATTAAAACATTTTTTGATAATTCTCAGAAAAGTGAGTTGAAGAAAAATTTATTGAAAAACTAAAACTGTTTCATGATGACGTAAGAATTTTTTAGTTGATAATAGATATTCACTTTGTGTTCATTTCTTCTCGTCTCTTCACATCTTCAGTACATCCTTTTTCGATCAAGTAACTAACTTTGATTTATATAAATTTTTAAAGACACTTTCTTTATCAATACTCTTTGACTTTGTTCAAACTATTACATGGATAAAATTTCATTTGTTTTTATTATTCTTGTGGAAACAACATGAAAAACAGATTTTTTTAATGAATAGAAATTTTACTCTTAAATTTTCAACATGCATGAAATTCAGCACTTATCATTCCATCTTTTTCTTATTTTCTTAATATTTACTGGTCAAAAACCTGAAACTAAACATCTTTTCCCTGATCGTCACGTTTTTCTTTGAAATTCAATTTGGTGATAGTTACTCAAATAATGAAATATAGCACCTCTGTAAACTCTCAAAGTTATATTGTTAATCAGATAATTTCGAAACTTTATCTGCAAGACCAAAAACAATTGTCATTTTTCGATTTTCAATGGTTTTGTAGCATAAAAATTCATCTGTTTTAAATTTTGAAGAAATCGATCTAAAGAATCAGTCGACACTAACGCATTTCATTTTCTAATTAAGATTTATACAGAAAAATCACTGTTGCATTATTTTCATGAACTTATTAAAATTCTGATCCATCATCTCAAGAATCCAACTTAACCTAAATTACCTTAATCTTATCATACCCCAATCATAATAAAATATTGTCAACAAATCGATCATTTTATTGAAGATAAATGTCCTAATTTATTAGAGGCTCAGTTAAAAACTCCCGAAAACGATATTATCTCTCGTAGAAAAAATTTGTGAGTCCATGGAAGTTCATAACAATTGTTCATGAATTGAATTCTAGAAAGTGACAAAAATCAAATTTAAAAAAGTTGTGCCACATTTACATAACTTAGCCCTGATCTGATTTTCTTCTTAGTGTCTGTAAGTAATAAGTAATACATTTTTTTTTCTCGTTATTTCATAACTTCATCTCTTGTGTATTGTTTGAATCTTAAAGTGACATAAAATGATAGCAATTATTGTCATGTACGTATGAGAAAATTCTTAAGTTATTCCAGAAATTAAAACTTAGTTTAACCTGACTGGTATAAGAGATCAAGGATATGAAATTGGCATCGATCTCCCAGTCAAATTGTTTATTTCAATAAAGTGTCAACTTCCTATGTATTTGATTTTTTGTAATCATGACTCATTACTCGAGACACGTTTTTCATTCTTAACCACTAAGTATTTCCATGCGATAACTTACATTAGCTCGACATGATCGGAATTCATAAACATTTAATTAAAAATTGACTTGTTTTGTATTTTATAAAAATGAGAAAATATATTTTGATATTATTAATATTGTTCCAAAAAAAATGACGACTGTAAAATTTGATCATAATAGTTAGAAAAGAAAATATGCTTGAAGAAATTTAACATTCGATGTAAAAAATTTTTATTCGAAATAAATTATGTTGGGAAGATGTAATATAGGATAAAAAATAACGTCGGGAAAGAAGTGTTTTTAATACTTCATTATATCCCTCAACATTTTTTTAATCTTCACCCAACTTACTATTCCACTTTTACCACTAACATTCTCTCACAAATCTCTGTATAAATACAGAACTTCGCTCTACAACAGCCCTTAAACTTATCCCCAACTCCTGATTTCCAGAAAAATCTCAGCATAAATCGCACAGGGCACAAAATCCGCGTGAATGGCTCGATTATTACAGCGTCGAGAGGTTTCGGAGAGTAGCTAATGGCGAGCGGCACGCGATCTGTGTGTAAAAGGAGATGTCGAGTGGATCGCATGCGGCTTCGCACTTTCGGGACGCGATTATTTGTGGGCGGCGGGGGCGTTGTTGGGAAAAAAAGCTCGTTGCAGGACGACGAGGAAGTATCGGCCCGCATTGCGGAACGATGCGCAACAGCTGCGCCCGACACGTCATTTGCGAGGAATGCGTCAGCTTCGGCGACGGCTAATTATTATTCTACGGGTACCGAGACTTCTCGCGGAACGTTCACGTGCTCGCGCTTGATCGCGCGTTTGTCTCTCGAGTCCTATTCATCTTTTTTCTGCGGCGTGCAACGCGCCTGATTCGCCACTTTCCATGCAAACGCCGTGTCAGGTGGGCTCCCCAGATGACTAATTTTCAGTTTTTCGAGGTCGGGTTATTATTTCCGTGGTACCTGAATTCAGGATTGATCGCTGTTCTCTTACAATTTTTAGGGTTCTTGGAGATAAAAATCTGTAAAATTCTAACTTTTCCTGTTAATGAAAAGCCTGTTCTTTATGCAGAGTAGAAAGCATGTATTCACAACAAATTCCTTTGCATTCATTAATGGAAGTGAGTTTAGGTGAGATGATGGTGAAAATCTTATCTAGCTAATGCAAAAAAAACCTTGTTTATACATGGAAATATGCAGTTACTACTGTTTTCCATACTTGATAGTGCTATTCCCATTTATTTCCGAAATTTCAAATCCAAAATAAGTTACGAGTATGAAGATTATGTATTACCTAATAAAATTTACGATCAATTTTTCGTTCTTGCAACATTCAGATGAATCCGAAGAATTGGGAATATGAAAGAATATTTTTCTTCAAAAATGATCGTGAATTTCTGAACTTCTACATGATTCATACAACAATATAAAATTCAGTAGGGTATATGTTTCATATTTAAAACGAATACATATACTATAGACTTTTTTTTAGAAGTTTACACATTTCAGTACATTTAGCTCTTTATGTGTTAGTTCAAATAATTATTTATCTTAAAGATTTATGTAGTTTCCAAAGAGAAAATGTTCTAACTTTAACGATTGAACCATTTTTGTAGGAACAACAAAATGCAATATTTTTCCTTCTATGATAACATGTGATTGAATGCATATACTGTAAAAACTATTTCAATATTATTAAATTTCTTTATGTAAATAATTTTCTAATTTCTCTGAAAAAGATCAAAAATTATTCTTGAAATTTCAATCATATTCATAAAAAATGAAAAGGTGGAAAATTCGTCTATCCTTGCTGTTGATAATCAATAAAAAAAATGATGTCAAACAACTTCAAACTTTTCACATAAATTCCTTATATAGGTACATATTCATATTAGAGACAATTTTCGCTAAAGAGAATAGATATTTTTAAAGAAAGCTTTATAGATTGTTACTGTTTCATTTATACAATTTTTTTTTTTTTTTTTTTTAAATTTACAACATATTCATGAATTACAAATGTAAGAACAATTAAAAAACCTTCTCGTAAAACGTACACATAGGCTAGCTTTTTCCTTTTACATATCATTCAAATTACACACTGCACAAATTTTTTATAAATTTTCCATGAAAGTATTCAAGCTTTTAACTCATATTCTGTATAGGATTTTACCTATAATTTATGGGAGAATTTCTATGGCGAGTGAAAAAATTTCCAGATTTATAAATGGGAGAAATCCTATACAGAATATGGGTAAAAAATTTCCTATTCTTTGATAGAAAATTTACCAACATTTTTTAACAAAGTTGTTGTTGTTTAAGAAATGTTTATTTAAGCAGGATTGCTTAGATGTTTTAGGTTACCACCTAAGTAATTTTCCATAAGAAATTAATATGCTCTACAATAATTATAGTCAAGCAGTATAGACATAACTTCAGAAAAAAATTTACAATATTTATTGCAATGAACTGATTTGCGTTTTTTAAACATTGGATTGCCATATTCCGTGGCTTTATTTCTTATATGAATTCACAGCTAAACTGTCTCAAAAGTTGGTAAGTTGACCGTAAAAGTGTTGGAAGTTTTGAACCTATATAATTTATTTACACTGAGAGAAAAGCTTCCATTAAAGTAAATAAAATTTAGTTAAAATGAATATAGTTCAGTAGGCTCGTATATGACTAAAAATTTTTAGGTATTCGAAATAAATTTTAGTTAATTTGACAAAATCTGCGATAAGTCATTATAAATATTTTCATCTTCTTCGCTAAACTTTCAACGGAAAGAATAAAATCTTGAGTCATATTACTACAGTTTATTCATGTCGACTAAACTTTAGTTGTTCTGACGATAGCTTTTCTCTCAGTGTAGCACTATTCCCATAAATAAATATGGAAAATTGTAAAAATATCGTAGAGAAAAAGAGTTTAAAACTTTAATCACTTTCATGTAAACGAACAACAGTTATTTAACAGTATTCCTATTTTATTATGTTCAGTCAATTGGCAAACTCAACTAGATTTTTGGGAAATTTGTATCTGTTGCACACGTCCGTATATAATAAACTTGAGATATATTTTCAATGCATAAAATGAAATAGCATCATAACCCTTTCACGTTTCTGATAACATAAGCGTGCATAGTAAAACCAAATTACCCCATGACAATAATGTTCCTAATAAAAATATGATTCCCGTAAAAAAAATGTAACTACATTACACTGCAACGTAAGTTTCATTCAGACGTTGATAAGTAAGTTAAAACTTGACAATATGATTTAGTGTTAAAATGAAAGTTGAATCAAGAAGAGGTTTAACAACATCAACTTCTGATCATGGAAGTGAAAAGAGTCTTCAAATTTAGAACGCTGACCTTGAAAGAAGTTGAAACTGAAGATAAGATTTCGACTTCAGTCTGCCAAATGACTTGTATCTGCAAAAAAAAGGTCTGAAAACGCTCTACATTTATTTACACGACACCGTCATTTGCAAGGAACGCTTGGCCCGAGGCGATAAGGATAGCAAATCCAAAAATGTACGAAGAAGGTCAAGCGCTGTCGGGCGAGGATTAGAAAAACGTAAATTTGGATCGCATGACGAGCAACAGTAAAGTCCCTGAAACCACCTCGGCGGGCCATCTTCTTCTGGGAATGGCAGTGATTCCGGGAAAATGTGCAATATCTTCCGTGATCGAGGATTATTACCGCGTGATTACGGGTTTGATCTAGGATAGGCGGCCCGTTATACTCGGGGAATTTTTGCATAGCCGCTAAGCCACCGCCGTCGCTTCGCCGTCATCATGCGATTCGTGACGAACTTTGACGTTACCGCAAACTTGGATTGCGTGGGAAGCGATTTTCCCATTGTAGGCGAATTTCCGAATCGAAAGGTACCAAGTATTTTGTGGAGATAGCAAGGAATAAAGCGTAAACGAAGGGGAAACTGAAGATGTCAAACTTTATTTGGAAAGATTCATTGCAGATCTCATTTCGATTCGACAGTCACTACTTATCAACATAATGATTCCTTAATCCATCCTCACACGTTCAACAGTATATAAAGAGATGCATACAGTTCACCAATCACATTCCCAGTCAATCCAACCAGTTCTACAGTACATCCCCTACAGTCGCTCAAAAAACCGCAAAAATCCCCGGAGCTGCATCAAATTCGCATAAAATGTAGGTCCCCGTCGTAGCCAATTAAGGGCCAACTTTTTCGGCGAATGTAAATCAAACGGCCGAATAAATTCGCCGTGGCTTCTCAATCGGGAGGACGATTTTTCATGCGCGGGAATGTAAGTCACGTGATGAACGGACCTGGAGCAAGAGCTAAAGAGCTACAGCTTATTTATGTTTGTACGCATCATAGGGCCAGCCGAGCAAAACAATCGGGCGGACAGGTAGACACTCGAGTCCCCGGTCATGAGGGGAGCTCAAGGAAGAGCTTTTTGCGCGTCTGCCGAATAACCAGCGCGAACGACGAGTTCTTTGCTCGCGGTGCGAGTCGCGGTGGGCCCCGAGGTGCAGCTCGGAAGGGCCCCGCGAGGGCCGTCAGAAAAAGGAGTCGACCGGCAACGAGTGGGGAACGCGGTACCCGGAGTCCTACCATTAATCATCGGGGTAATTCCATACCTGGAGAAGCGGGCGATGCATGTCAAGTTTGCATCGTGCGTCGCTTTAGAATGATCCACGAAAACGCGGGGGCGGGTACCCGAGGGGACAGCATTCGAAAACTGAAGAATCGATCAAGAAAGAGCCATCATTTCATGAAGTATATTTCAAATAAGTACATCCATCGATTTTCTATTGAAAATAGAAATTTAAACGTTTTGGATTTCGAATATATGATGGTACTGGATCAACAATGTACCGGGGATGTGATGGCTTAACTAAGCAATGTAGAATTTTTACTCTTGGAACTAGATTTTGAATATGAGATATATTATATCATTAGGTAGGGTCGGGTAATATGAGACACTTTTGCTTAAATTACTATTGGTTTTGTCCTTATTCAGAAAAAAAATCTATTGAACTTTCTAAATGGTAGTATGAAGCCTATGAAACGATATTAACATAATTGTTAATAATTACCTTACGTGCTTGACATGTTTTTAGACACTTATAAAAAAAGTAGAAGAGTTAAAGATTTTTCAAAATGCGCCGGTTGTCTGAGACACTTCAGAAAATCGGTTGTGAATTGAAAATTGTATCTATTCAGGGTACATTAGAGTGAAAACAAAGGAATTATAGTATTGTGAATTAGAAATGATAAATTTAATTCGAAAAACAAAAAAATACTCAACGAAGTTCCATAAAAAAAAAGACAACTGATAATTTATGTAATTAGGTAATTTTTTTTTATAACCAAAACTCAATAGCTCCAAGAAATAACAAGTACTCCTGAAATTATTATTCAAGGGTCCCATACTAGCTGTAGGAAAGTATCTCACATTACCCGCAAGGTATATGAAATGTGTTGATAATATAACTTGAGAGGCAAAATAAAAAAAAAAGACACCTAAATTTTTCACATTTCTCTCTGAACATTCAGGCTATTTGTCAGTACGATTGGATCGGCAAAATTTTCACTAAAATCGGTTTTGTCGAGTAAAAATCATATTAAGTACTTTGAAAATATTTAGCTGTTTTTTTTATGCCTCGTGGAAGTGACGTGAGGTATATAAAAAAAAAGTCCATTAATTAAACAACCACACTGACTTTTTCAGTGCACTTGATAGATAAATTTACGATGGCACTACTAACTGTCAAAAAAGAAAGTCAAACGTAGGAGCAAGTGTCTCATATTACCCGTTGTCTTATATCACTCGCTTTTACCCTATAATTTCAAGAAAAATAGAGAGTTGTGCGACTAGTTTTGGTTTTGAACTTAAACTACTAAAAAATAACAATATTCTGGATATTTAAAACATATCATCTTTAGTTTGACACTAATGACACCTACTGGTTTAATCATTTTATTGAAAGACATTTTTTTCTTTAATTTTTAAATTGCATAAAAAAACGTTGTAGTGTTATCAGAAAACTATAATTTTTTTTTTGTTGAAAAATCGTGGGAGTTGTTAGATGCTACATCAAATAATTAAAAATGACGCATGTTGATGATTTTTCTTTTATGTGACATAAAACATATGAGGAAAATAAAACAATTTTGAAAAAAAAATCTTATGAGCATTCAATGCGATTGAGCCGATTCACAGTACAGTAAACACATATATAATATTCAGCTTTTGAGTTGGCACACTTAAAGTGCAGCCAGTGTAGAAAAATGAAAGTATTATACTTATTGTTCGATTCAACGCCGTGTGGAAAAGAATACTTTTCCACACGCTCGTGCAATGCAAAACTCGCATTTCCACACATTGTTGAATAAAGTATCGTTTTTAACTAGTGTGGAACAGCTTTTTCAATTCATCTAATTACAACACTTGCCTTCGAATCGCGTTACAACTCTCAGATTCGTTAAAAAGAACTTTTCTACACTAGTGAAGAAATATACTATTTATTCACTTCAATATCTCGGAGTATAATTTCTAGTCTCCTAAAGTATGCTTATTGACACAAATGCATACTTTTAGGAGACTATTTAGTCTCTCAAAGTTTTCAAGTCTCCATTTGGTAGATATCCTAAAGAATACCAAAAGCGGATCACGTATACCAAGTAACCCTAAATTACCCTAAAGTATGCATGTGCGCTGATAACACTGACAAAGAAAATATAGATATTTTTACAATACTGCATAGTGAAAGGGATTCACTGTGACGTATTGTGTTTTTCGCTAGATATTTACAATAGTTTGTGTCATATTACACAGTAAATATTGTCAAACGATATTGTAGTAATAGAAATATTTGGTTGTATAAAGTCACATACATATTTCGTTTTCTACTTTACTTTTTGTACTTTTTGCAGTATCATATTGTCATTTTTACTAGTCTAGATTTATGAGAAATCTATATATTTTTTCCAGTTTTCAAATCTGTATAGTTCTTTTTGCAATATTCTTGTGTACTTTCTAGCTTTCTAGTGAATCAATTTGTAATTACATACAATATTTGAAAAAGCTCAGAAAAAGAAATATACTTTTTTGTATGCCACGTCCACTGGGTTCACAGGGGGAAGTGTTAAAAAATAAAAAAGGTTTGTTAACGTAAGTCTCTTTATCTGCCTTCATCAAAAAAATATTTTTTTTTATCGGAGGGCCAGCTTCTCTGGTCTATTTAAATGCGTTGGTGAGAAAAACTGCGCTTTGCGTGGGCGCGCAGGTGCGTGGAAAAAACAAATAGTAACAATCACAATCCGTATAATACAATTCTCATTTCAAGATTGGAAATTTTTTAAATTATCAAGTAAAAACTTGCATAAATATTGTAATTTGGAGAATATAGCGATCTCACTATACATTTTGTAATAAAAAAAATAAAAATAACAAAATTTGCAATACATATTACCGTAAAAACTTCAAATATATTGTAAAAAAAAAGCAATATTATTGTTGGGCTTAACATATTATTGTATTTTTTTTCATGTATACAGAAGAAAGTACTAGATTTTTGTTATTGCATAATACTTTGGTATGACTCATCAAATAAAATGTCTAATAAAATAACTAATATTAACTAATTTTATCTCATTGTACTTTTCACTCCATCTTAGAATGTGAAAAAATTTCCATACAATTTTTAATTCACCTATACAGACACATGTGACTACCATCTCATCTCACATGCATACACTCTATATTACCCTGACAATTCCACAAGTGGCAATACCCATCGATCAGTCACTCCTTCATTACAATTAAATCCGACCACCTCAATCTCGACAATGTATTAAACACGAGCACTCACAAATCGCAATCGATTTACGATCGTAGGCCCAGGAAAAAACTGGTCCCGTAGCTTTTCTTACTCGTCGCGCGAGATGCGATCGCTCGGTAGTAATGAATGGTGATTCCCTTGAAGAAATAAATTATAAATAGATCGCCAGCATAACGAAGGTCATATTTTCTCTTTCATTCACAGAGAGAAAACGCGGGCAGTGAATAAAACAACTCTCGTACCGAGGAAATTAGCATGCATGTAATTAACCGCCTCATTACGTCTCTGACACTATCAGCTCTATAGCTGCAAGATCGTTTCGCACCTTTTCCGGATTCTTCCGATATTTATCACTTTTCTGGATGGAATTCTTCTCGAAGTGAGATTAATTACTGCACTTTTTGCAGCGAGAAGAAAGATCTTTGTTCCACAGCACTCCAGAAATCGAAACAATTCTGTCTTCTTTATTATTTCAACTCCAAGTGTTTCATTGTTTTTTCTCGCAGGTTTTGGCGTAAACGTGTATCCTATTGAAGGAAGCATTCCCGTTTTCCAATTTATGGTAATCCATTCCTTTTGAGTTATGAAGTAAGGCGCGCGGATTTGAAGTATACGAGGGAGAAGGTTGCCGCGTTTTCATGCAAATGCGATTTCATCCCAGCTTAATGGAGTCCACTGCGCTTGCGGGCCAGTTTAACAAGCCCGCGAATGCGTCTGAAGCAGGAAACCGTCAAGAAATTTCTTGATGAACATCTCTCATACGGTGCTTCAAGGACGAGGCCCTTAAAGGGGCTTGAATTTAAATTTCAAAAACTTTGAGTAAATTTTGGCGTTTGTTGCAAGTTAAGAGTTTCCTCTGTGCGTCCTTCTTCCTTCTTGGGCCCACTGAAAAATGGCTGTCTGAATGAGGCCCTCTCTGGTCGGCAGGACCGACAAAAAAGGCTCCCCAGCCCGTCTCGGACGACACGGTGGCCACCGAGCACGTCCCGACGTTGCTCGTACTTTAATCAATGCATTTAGCCGAATTCCTGTCTGGCCCAAATAAAAGTCGAGGCGCGAGTAAGCGCAAAAAACGCGGTACGCGCGCTCGCGGCAGGCCCCCATCGGGGCCTGTTCCTTCGCTGCTTCTGTCGTTAGGTATTCCGCGAGCGCCTCGTCCGCGCTACGAGCTGTCTGTTCCTCTTTTTTTCCGTCGACTCGCCTTTTTTTCCACCTTTTTTTATCTTGTTTTTCTCGTTTCCAACGTGTGTCTCTTTGTATGAATACGTACGCGCGGTACAGATGCATCAGCTTATTTGAGGAGAAATATCGCCGTGGAAATTACGATTCTTTGATCCGATAAAAGAGGTTTCTGGGATTTGCATGTTCTGGTAGGAATTTTTCCGTGGTGACTCTGGCAAAGATTATGGTAGAAATGAAGAAAAAAAAATGTACCCCGAAATTTCTTCCTAAGCACATTGCTATGTATAAAAGAAAAACTGGGAATCGAAAGTGTCGGGGTGAAATTGCTGTGGCTTTAGACAAAACGTTAGGGTTAGAACAATCGGTGTTTTTACACGGCAAGAGGTCTTGTTCCCACGAGGGAGTTCATGTTCGTGAAGACGTTAACCTTGCAGCTTGACTCTTTAGGCTTATATGGTTCTTCGCACTTTAAATCACTGATTTCTGCGGCGGCGAGTTTACATGGTACGTTTGCTGGTTTCCTTGTTCCAAGAGCAGTGCTCTCGTTTGATTATTTCGAAAGTGGTCACCTTGGATGGGAGTTTCTAGGTAGGATTAGAAATCTTGGCTGAGGTTTACGTAACTTTTCATGTCTGAAGTGCAGTTAGATTACTTGTTTTTGGAGAAACAAGCTAGGTGGAAACAAAATGGTTTAAACAAGTGGTAAAAAATATTGACGAACTGTTCTGTTGAATTATAAATGTTCCTGGATATTTACATGTTAGTAAGTGATAAATGTAAGAATTCAAATGAATAAAATCGTCGTTTTAACTATAGTTATAATAATAATTATAATATTATGAAGTTGTAAGTAAGTATAAATTACTCTTCTCAATTTAGTTAGAAGCGTTTCGGTCTTTTTCTCATATAAGAATTCTTGTTGAACAGAACATTGAACACAATTCATTGATTGTTCTAATATTGAAATTCAATTCTTGTCTTCACATCGCTACAATAGTTGGTGATTTTTTCAAATTCAAACTGCTCATATCTTAGCGCTCAAATGATAGTTTTTCTCAGCATCTAACTCTGCTTGGTCAGAAGTTATATGAACTATGTACAAAATTAGTAACTGGAATAGTTTGACCAACTAGTAAACTCAATACTAACTTATACGAATTGACTTACATAATTAATGTATATCATGAAATTTACAAACTACTTTTTCGTCCAAACGACATATAAATATTTGATCTCACTGATTATATCACTCCAGCAATGCAGAATCATTGCAGCCTCAAAATTACTTGTAAGAAATAGTGAGACATATATTACAACGTTGCCTTTATCGACTAACAAAACAATCGACGACCTTATTTCATTACTATCGAACTGATTATTTTTCATGAACTTTTATTGAGCACGAGGTTTTTGTTTTTGTTTTTGTTTTTGTTTTTGTTTTTGTTTTTGGTTTTGTTACTTTTTTTACCAACACCGTTCATCTTGGAATTGCTGTGCTTATTTGTATTTTTTGTAACTTACGTATGCATAGTGAATAATGGTAATAAAATTTTTATACAGTTTTTTCCTTAGTATTGCGTTAGATCTGCTCAAAACTTGTAAAAATATAGAATTACAGATTCCACGTGAAATCGAAGAAATTTTTTATGTATTTCTCTGCGTTTTTGACCAGATTTGAATTCCATATGGTACATTTTTTTTCTCGTAAGGAAGTTTTCTTTGTTGACGTTTTCTTCGAATTTAAGAAAAAAACTTGCAATCTAACTTTCAAGTCACCATGAGCGTTAGTATACTAATTTTCAAGTAATTCATTCTCTTTTTTATTACTATTTGCAGGTTTTAAGGCATGAGGTTGGTCATTTATTTTGAGTTTTGTTCACTCAAAAACTGTTTTGGTTGAATTACACAAACTCAAACATAAACAGTTATTTCTCAGTGTGGAGTTTTACTGACTCAATTTTTAAATTTCAGTCTCGAATTTGTACTTGAGAGTCCTTAGAGAATGAAACAACACTCGCTTTAGAGACTTTAATTCACTTTATTATAGCTTTTTAAGAATAAAGTCCACAGTATTTTACCAGCCATATTCAATCCCTCATTAGTCAACACGAATACAAATTCAATATAATGAATATCAAATACACATAAATTCACACACTATTCAAACTAAAAATTCAGTTTGAGCACTTTTAAATTATTAGTGAGTCATATGCTAGCTATATATAAATGATTATTTAATAATCTTACAGTTGAGAATAGAAATTTCTAGCCTAATTACTCAGAGTGGAATTTTACTGCGCTCAAAAACCGTTTCAGTTGACTGAAACAAACTTTTGGTCGATATATGACCAAAAATTTGTTTGACTCAAACCAATATTCAGTTTAGGCAAACAAATTTTATTAGACTCTAACAAATTATGGATCATTTAAATAAATATTTATGACTGTTGAAATTAATTTGTTTATCCGTACCAAAAATATATTGTAGTCCACTATAACTTGTTTGCTTAAACCAAAAATTTATTTCAGCTAACCAAATATGTGTTTGATCATATATCGACGAAATGTTTGTTTTGGCCAACCAAACTGGTTTTTGAATGTGAACACTAATTTAAAATATTGCCAAACCATCACTCTGAAAGATGTAATATTTCTCTTTTTTTTCTAGTAGGATTTGTCTCCAAAAAATAATTTGAGTGAACACAAACTTGAGATTACTAAAAAATCAATTGAATTTAGGGAGGCAGTATTCTGACTTGATTCAGACTAAAAATTTCAATTGTCTGCCAATTCTTTCACTATTTGCGACCACGATAATTCAAGAAAAAACAATCTAGATGATCTCCGTTCGGCTTCCTCTCGTATAACATACTGTCACTTAATCAAAACTATGAAAATGCATTGAAATCCTAAGAAATTTTTAAGAATTTATTAACATTAACAGTACTTCATCATTTATAAGATTATTATGTAATGAAAATCGCTTGACATGCATTGTTAGGACATCAAGGAATATTCAAATTATCAACACTACCTTCTCTTTTTATTTTTCAAAACCACTTTCGTCACATAGTAACAACACAGTCAACGCATATATTTATGTCATCAAGCAATGACCAAAATTCATCAACTTCACGTTTTTTTCAAGACAACAAACTGATAATAAAGTTCCTGAAAGTACATCCGGCGACTCGTCCCTCCATCAAACGGGCCCAATGTGACTCACAGGACCGTTGAACCCCGCGGGCAACAGGTTCCGGACCAGTCACGTTCATTCATTTCATTCAGGAGCCGGGCCTACAATCAGGCCCGCGTGGTATACACCGCGTTATCATTATCCCGGGCCCAAATGGGATCTCCTGCCCAGATCCAGCGCCCCCAATCTCGGCTTTTCATTGAGAGTCAGCGAGTCCTCTCCGCGCTTCCTGTTCTCGTGGGCCTTATCCCCGCGGACATCTCGGCAGACGTTGCCGCAACGAGCCTGACAAATAAATCTTGGACCCCATGTCCCCCTCACTTATTTCGTCCTTCTCCTACTCGCCACGTCGCCAGATCCGAATCACATATCCGCAGGTCCCCGCGACGTTCGCGCCCGGAATCCTTAAAATCGATCGCGAAAAAAGGCGGCGTTCCAGGGGCGGATATTCTCGGCCGATGACATTTGTATTTATGAAGGTGTTTCGTAGGTGTCTGGGGTTGAGAGTGGGAGGGCTTGATCGGAGATTAATTTGCTTGAAATGAGGTTGCCAGCACGTGCGATCTTCGGAGTGGAGAGAATTTCGATGCCGCGGAAAGAAGGAGCTTTCCGACGGCGAATGGTGATTTTGCTGGATAAACTTTGAGTTTCTTATTTGTTCATGTCATTTGCAGTACAATTTTCTAGCGGGGTCGTTAAAATTTTGTAACCTCGATACTGAGAATCCGTAAAAATTACAAAACATGTGTACGATTCCATAAAAAACTTTCATCATCGAGACTCGGGCACTAAAGAGGAAGAAAACTTAGAAAAGCTGTATTTCGAGTGGAGAATAAGCTACGTAGGATAATCCGGGATGATCGCCTAATAGCTTTAGGAAGGAATCAGCTGTGAGAATGAGTGGAGTGCGAGCTGCGAAAAAGAGTGAAATATTAGCATAATCTCCTAACGAGCAACAGAGACGAGACCCCAAAAGTGCTGCAATGAATCACGAAAAGTAAGCTAACTCCAAATAAGTGCATGATGAATATTAATTTTTGATTGCACTCTAAATTTATGCGACGTGGACTTTTTTGCGGAAACGAAAGTACACTTGATGAATTTTTTATCTTGGTTTTTAGCGACCTATTAGATATGAAAGTTGTACAAGTATTTTGCTTTTGTTATGAAAAATACGCTTTATGTCGAATAAATTTTTGGTAGAAGTAGTTAAAAAGGAAAGGGAGGGGGATCATGGTTCTTTTTTTAATACACTATAAATATATGAAAAATTGTATATTCTAGTGATAGTTGTTTGTAATTTTTTTCGTAAAAATTAATAATGTAGGGTGATCGAAACTATTTAGGATAAACTTTGTAATAATATACCGTTCTTTCCTTAATTTTTTATCGAATTCTTTGTTAAATGTGGTTTCAGTTTTCCGTATATACCTAATATTTGTAATGGAACATAATAATATTGTAACGTGTAATTTCGCAATATGTAAGTCATTGAAAAAGGTAATGTGAAATTGAAGAATTATGTGGGAATGGAAAATCAAAAAACGAATTTCTAGAATGTCGTGGTATGAAAAGTAAAGGACTGGCATGGAAATTTACTTTTTTAGCGACGCGCCCATGAAACTATTGTCCCATTGGTTGGCTCTGAATACATTATTAAATCTGACCTGACAAAGTGACGCATCAATGACTAAAATGCTACCTCGAGGATTCTTCGGCAAGCCGCACTTGGCATATGTGATTTATAAAGAATAACAAATGTTAAAAATACATTCTAGACAATTCTTTAACATATAAAAAAGAAAACAGCATACTTTTCATTAGATCAGACGTTTGAACTGAAAAACAAATATAATTCGCGTTGATATACATAAATGTTTTAATGAGCGTCGTTTTGGAATAAGCATCATTTATTTTTTGTTTTTCTTGGCTTCTGATTCTTTTAGATACAATACAACTTGCTTTTATAATAGATAGTCTTGTGGTGATTTTTTCTCATACATTCAGTTTACACTTTGCTTTTTGTTTTTAAGAACAAATTTGCAATAAAAAATGATTGGACACCATCGTCATTTGAATAATATTTCAAACAGTTAATCAATAATAGAATCTCATCTTAGTCAGAATCAAATCATCAGAAAAATTCTCAAATTATTACTGAACATGATTTTATGTATACATTTGACGATAAGTAAACAGTTCAAAGAGTTTTAGTAGCTGGCTATTATTATAATTGGAATAAATCTGTAAAAGGTTCATATTATCAATCATAATATTTCGATAAAGTGATATTTATTATGGAAACTTCAAGTATCTGAAATGTTCTGAAGATTATAGGAATTCATCTTACAATTGTTAACATATGTAGTTTCAAACCATCAGTGAAACTCATATAAATACAAAATATTTCACGAGACAATTTTGAAATCATCAAAAAACGAAATAACTATTTTGTTTTCGTAGTTTGATCATTTAATATTCAAGATTATAGAAACGAAAATTCCATTTCACCAAACAACTTCGTCTCATAACGAAAACTATATAAAAACCTCGTGAAAACCTAAAAACTTTGCACAATTATAGAGTATGGAATCATCATAACTTTCTGATGGATTATTTGAAATCATATTTAATTATGAACTTTTCTTACCTTCCACTTACTTTCATAAACTGTAAGACTATGAAAAACTTCAAAATGAACAGAATCAAAGATATTCTGGTAAACTTACTAAGCTTTGCAAAAAAAAATTAATTATGCTGTTACTTCATGAACGATACAAAAAACGTGACAAGGTATTCTTATTAAAAAACTGTTCTACATGTAAAAAAGTCCTCAAAATACAGTTTTATATTGCTCTTAAATTTTGTCGACATTCTTGAAGCAACTAGAAAATATTTACGATTAGAAAACTGATAGTAGTGTCTCGAAAACGGTAAATTCTACAAAATCAGTAAATAATTATAAAGTATATTGTTACTCCAAAATAACACAAACAAAGTCTAAGTATATGTTAAGAATAGAAAAAAAGAAAAAAAGATGGACATTGATCTTGAAATTCATTGCAAATATTAACATTTTCCAAAAAACAATGTGAAATCGAAAATAATTTGTAACAATCTTTTGATGGTCTTGAAGAGCAAAATAATAGAAAAGTAACCCTAATAATTTCGAGAAACTGTTAAATTTCGTTTCAATAAAACATATGTTTAATAAAATATAGTCATCATATATCTATATGCAAAGCTATTAAACAATTAATTGAAGTTTTTTAATACGAAAAAAAATAACAAAGAGAAAAACTTCTCAATGTCATCAATGCTTATAAATACGTTCCGAGTTCCGAGGAAAACTCTGAAAAAAAGGTTTGCTCAAATGCAATAAACTTCGAGATGATCAAAATTAAGAATATTTTTTATCAAAATCACAAAATATCTTAAAAAAGCAAAATATCTGGAAACTACATAAAAAATCATAATTATGTATATTTGTAAAAGTATTGACTTTTCCGGTTGAACTATGAAAACTTTTTATCAATGTTGAAGTTTAGAAGGAATGTTCAAAAAGAGGATAAATAAAATTTTTATTGAAACATAATCAATTTTACACAATTCTGAAAGAATGATAAGATTCACTCTACCTTTATTGACGATTCAGCTATTACAAGTGCACGAAAAAAAATTTTAATCTTGATGGCACAGAATGTTCATGTATTAAAAATAAAATAACGCTTGGTTTAAAACTATGTTTCAAGCTAAGGAAAAAATTATCAAAAGATTTGAAAACCTTGATGAAACTAATTAGTAAAATTTCATGGCTAGAGAGATTTTCAAGTTAGTTACACGAAAAAATGATAAAAAATAATTTCATTCACTCGCAAATACTAATCAAACTGAAATGAATTAATTCTTAAGACTTTTCAAAAGATCTGCACTTTTTTCGTACTTCAATGTGGAATTTGAATAAAAATCGTCTCTTCAGTTAACTCTAATTATATCATAAAAATTGAGAAAAACATGAATATTTTGTGATCAGTTTTTCCTACAAACATTACGTGGCTCTGGATTACCTTAATTATTCAGTTCATCAAAGAAAAATTCTCGATAATGTTTGTGCACCATTTTTACACCTAATTTTTCATTTTTCAAAATTTTTTCATTGAAAGTACTCTTTGCTACTTCTTAAATTCTCGTGGCCTCTGAAGCACTCTTTGGAATTGATCGTTATTACTCGAAGATCTCAAATATGTCCATTTATAACCTTGTCATACCAGTCCGAATTGATAGTGTTAAATCAAAGATAAAACTTGCACGGGTACAGTTTTCAGTACGCGTGACGAACGTAGTTCCCACGGGATGTGGGTTCTCGACTTTTGTCTTGCCAGAGAGGAAACGTTTGTACACGAACAAGTTCTTGTGTGTTTCGAGTCGCCATTCCCCTGGGGTACGATGTTAAACTCAACCACGCACTTACATGCAAGTTCAGCGAAACGTTTTTTCCTCGCATTGGCACTATTTTCTTTCCACGAACGATAAAAATGTTACATGAAAGTGAGAAGTTTTCGAGAAAAAATGCCCTTGCACGTTAGAAATCTACGGTGGACGAATAAAATGCTGAAATTAATCGAAGTATAAAGTTAGTTTACATCGCATTTCATATTTACGTACATGAATAAGGTAGAAAATATGAAATTATATTTTTTGTTTAGCATATTACACATTATAATTATGAAGTTAATAACGTCATCAAAAAATGTCTTGAGATATCAAATATATTTGAAATTCATGCAGAATACAATTTTGAGATGATTAATTTACAACCCAAGCTAATTCTTAAGTTTTTATTCAAGTTTAATGACGAAAAACGCACATGTTGACGAAACTTACATGTTGGGGATTAGATTACACAATTTCATGAAAACGTAAGAGAACGAAAAAGACACTTGTTATGTTTCTATAAAGTATAAAATTTATTGACTCCCAAAACAATAATTCTGAACGTCTTATTAGGGGAAACAGTAAAACGTATCGAATCGTGTGTGTTCGAGTTGTAAAAATTAAACCTTCACTTCCACCTTGCCACTTAAGTCCCTTTCCTCAGGAACGTACACCTGCTCGTGCAATTGGTCAAGATCGTTACCTCGGTTTTTATAATCTATCGTAGATGTATCAAATGCTTTGATATGTATCATCGCTGATCCGCAAAATTACCGTGTCAATTGTACGTTGATAACGACCATATCTGTATTTCAAATACAGTTATTATGTCAACGTCAGTCCACTGAAATCGAGTTCTGCAATTTACCAATCATTTTCAGGAAATAAGATGAATAACTTTTATGCAGAGCACAGAATTTGATGGTCTGACAATAAAAATAAGGATAATGAAAAAAGTTAGGTCATTTTTCTAGAAAATCGTTTGCAAGATTTGATAAATTTCGAACAGACAATTTCAATAAGTCATCTAATGTAAATCTTATTTGTTGTTAAATGAAATTGTTGTAAATAGTTTGTCCAAAGATCCTTTCAATTTGATATTTTTAAATATAGTCGAAACTTTTTGAAGGCTTTTTCTAATATATGAAAATATTTCCTCAATAAAAATGAATATGAAAATCAGAACGCACCTTCGTGACAAGTTTCGATATTCGAATATTCGAAAATATTAGGTGTAAACCATTTTTAAACATTTTCTCCTCACATACATACAGAAATCAGTGTCATAAAATTACCTGTTTTGAATGAATTCAGAATTTCTTATCTGCAAGTCATATCACATAAAAAAAATCCATTACGTGAAATTTCGATCGAACAGCTGTGGCTTTCAGTTATAAGAACCACATATTGAAGAACCGAAATCTTATAAGACCCCTACAATTGACTCTAATTTTTAAAACTTCCTGTCTACTAGTATTATCTTCTAGAATAATCGGTTCCCGACGTCTTGACTTAGGGTGTTTGAGGCTAATTAATTCTTTTGTAGAAACCATGTATCACGTATTGTTTAATTCCCCATAAATTCGGGGGATTAGTTCTGAAGAATAAATTTGACATGACGAAGTGTGAATGTGAAACGTGAATAACAGGCTAAATATACCCTTAATTTTGTTAATAATGCAAATAACTTTTTGTGTTACAGGTCACGAGACATTGTTGTTTATTGGAAACATTTTCGTTTGGAACAAAAATACAAACAAGTAAGTTACAAGTGAATAATTTTACCAACAAAAATATTGTAAAAATATCAATAATTTATGTTTTACATTGTATGATTTTACGAATAAATGTTTGATTATCACAGAAATTTTCATTTTGTTTTGTTTCACTTTTTCCTTAACAGATGATACAACAAAGGCAAAAAAAATGGGGTGAACTTAAAACATGTAATGTCAATATTTTATTCATCTCGTTATGTTGGTAATTTTGAATCTAATCATTCTAAATTATTTATGTTCTTGATTTTGATAAATGGTGTGAAATTTTAAAGAATGTTTTTGTTACAAAGTTCACTATTACAACCACGAAAATTTTCGAAGCCTCTAAGGACTGGAATTTTTACACAATGAGAACGACATATTGTGCTAATGATGAAAAATCGTCTTTTATCGCGTCATTTTTCACAACGCCGCCGGTGTTTTATTTCGCGACGCGCCTTCTTCATAAATATTCAAGGAAAAAAAATGTGCACTACTCATTAAAGTATGAAATAGAATTTTTTCCTGATTTTTAGATTCGTAATAAACTGATAGAGAATATAACGCTGAAAATACAAAACGATAACACGTAGATTAAGATGTTGAACAAAATTTGGTCCACGAAATTTTTATTGAGAAGATTTTATAATGTGAAAGGGATTCAAATATTTGGAAACTGTGAATGTCATAACATAAGAACGAAAAAGTAGACGTTAAAAAAAAATAACTGGAAATAATGTAAAATGTAAACACCTTTAAAAAAAATTGTCTTTCTTTTTGCTTGATTGATGCATTTTCATAAATTATTTTTTAAACTTTCTTATTGAAGAACAAACAATCGCTTTTTTGAAAATCTTATTTATTGAAATGAATATCCCTTGTACTTTAATAATATTTTGAAAATCATTATTCAAGATATTATAACATGCCTGAAAAACTTATAAATTTTCCATCTAATCAAAGCAAGACTTTTTTTATTTAATTTAGCAGTAGTTACCACATGAAACGTGTTAAATTTTTCATCAAATCGCGCGGTAATTGGCCTCTCATAAAGATATTCCGCTTGAGATAAATGGCAGACAGTTTTTCCTGCAAAGCGGCTGCGTTCATATAGCAAAATGCAAAGTTCGCGTAAGTGAGCATCGCGAATTATGGCGACGTGGGATAATAACTTGATTACGTGGATTGTTTTATCGGGAAATCGTAAAGTAATTAATAACCTTCGTTAGGGACGCGCGACCCCTTTGCGTAATAATGATAAAAATAATGCCGTTTATTAGGTAATTAGACGAGGGGTAATTGCGTTAATTGCGGAAGGGTTCGGTGCTTTAAGGAACCGTTCTCGGTTTTTCTGATCGTAAAGAAGTTTGTAATTATAGTAGTTGTCTTCACGGTGTAATATTGCGTTTTTCATCACGATCGATCTCCAGCTTTATCCTTTGAAAATAAATTTATTTGTTCGTGACACTATCGATAGAAGTTATAATTTATGTACAATATGTCACAAAGAATATATTACTTTATTCATGAATAATTTCCTACATTTCCGTACTATTTTTTTTTAAATTTCCATAACTTTTGATTTCCAAAGCTATACGCAAAAAAAAATGCTGGTTCTGTCAGTAAGTGATTCTTCGTCAACAGTACGAGGTTCTTTGCGACATGCAGCAACATCTCGGACATCTGCTGGTTAAGTGTTCCTGGCTTTCATTTTCTTTGCTTTTTTTTGATAATAACGCGCAATAAAGCCCTCGGTCGCATAATATGGCAGTAACGTCTTCTGATATTTGCCATTTTATGTAAGCTCCACTTTCGGGTCGCGTCCCATATTAAACGTTTTCAAGAATTACGAGGACCTCTCGAGTCTCTATAACGCGGACTGCGAAATTGAGAGTTCAGGTCGAGTGTTTTTTTGTAGTCTTGGAGAAGGTAATTGAGTTGGTACTAATTTTTTTTGGACTGAATTTTTTTGTATTGAAGAACTTATCACAATTTTTCAATATTTCGTATTGGAATATTCATTTTCACTTCATGTATTACAGATTTTCTTTTTACTAATGCTACAAATCATCACATGAAACTCTGAAACAACGTGAACATCATGAGAAAAAAAATTCGAGCAATGCCTACGCAGGGGCTGTAAATAATGGCGAGTCCGCTATCTACTCGCGTAATTAAGAGCAGAACGTCTTCATATTAACGCGGTTATCGCACTTTGAACTACCGTGATCTCGGGCTAACATCTGAAACCAACGACTGGGACTCCCCTTTTTTTATGAGAAAACATGGCACCACTTCGCTTGCCTGTTATTGAAAATCGCATGCAACGCTCATTTCCTGCTTGTTGAATATTACTGTAAAAATTTAACGAGAAAAAACCATTCAAGGAAAACGTTTCTAATGAAAGGAATAAACTAAAAATTGACGACACATTTTATGGCAGATATACTCTAGAAAATTCAGACTATCTTCATCAATAATATTTACAATACTCTTCCATGAATAAAGATTAATATTTATTATTCAAATTTTATCAACTACATTATGAATAATTAGAAAATTAATAATTCCAAATTTTATTCTAATAGATTTAATAAATACCTTGCACATTATACTGACATTTTAATTTCTGAAAATGTCTTGTTTGTAAAATTGAATATTTACTGAGTCATGAACATCGATCAGAATTTAAATCTGTGAAAATAAATTGAATAAGTTTCTCAAAGTAGACGAATTTCATGAATCATTTCCATTGGTTTAAGTTAACTTGCAATTATTTTATATACGGATAATCTGTTGATAACTCGTAATTTTTGTGTTGCTTGGAACGTACGATAAGAGGAATTGTAATGATGCAGCTTTCACCGGCTAAAGTTTACCCGGTATAGAAACATTGAATATTCAGTAGCCTTGTGAACTACTCACCCGACAGTTAACTAATACGATAACTGATCTGATCTGTTATTCAGTAACTCATCGGGCTATTAAAGATCGATGAAGGCGATTTGGTGTGAAAATTATGCAATCACAGATGCATTTCTAAGGTGTTCAGGAATTGAAAAGTTTTGACAGAAAGGGAAATTTTGATGACTTGGTGGCGAAGAGTTATTATTGATGAAGTATTGAATTATGATGAATGTTTTTTTAGGTTGTGTATTTCATTTCGTTGATAAAAAGAAAAAAAGGAGAAATTTAAGAAAATGATAAAAATTTGAAGTAAATTTAAACAAAATTATTCAAGTTTCCAAAAAAATTGATACTGTTGAAAACATAATATGACACAGGTACCTATTTGAATAAATTTTTTTGAGTAAAAAAATAAAACCCAAAACTTTTATATGACTGTTGCAGAATTTTGTAATGAATTTCAAAAATTAAACATCTTTTATAAGATGGAGCCACTCAAATTAACGAAAAAGATTAACTTAATGATATTTGAATTGAAGAAAATGTTTACGTGCTAAAAAAAAGTTCTATCTGAAAAATGTAAAACTATCAGAAATATTATCATTAATTTTGTAACCTGCGTATGCTAGCCATTAGAAAAAAAAAAAATGAACAGTTCTAGAAATATTGTTTAATATGCAAAGTGAATGTTACAAAAATATAATTCCAAGTCTTATTGTTAGTAACGTCCTGAATAAAAGTACAATCTCAAATGTTATTTCTTTTGTCAAAAAGTTTAAATTTTTTTACGTTGTTAGACACAAACAGAAATAGCTATTTAAAAAATATTTTTCAAATACAATTACTCGTTTCTGTTTGACAAGTAAAAATTATTATAAATTATTTAAGGCTGTAAATATTCATTAATTTTTAATTTGACAACGCATGCTAGTTATTATTTATAATAAACTTCATATGAACTATTGAAATAAACAATGTTCAAATCAACTGTTAAAGTTAAAAAAAATTGTTGATTAAAACAACATCTCAAAATTCATCACTCGTTTTTTGAAAACTAAAACCCGTCTCAAATTATAAGCAGTCAAAGGAATAATGAACGATTCCACACATATATATTGTTTTAATTAGTATAAAAATTATGTAAGAAGACAAAACGTACGTTGAAAAGTGAAAATCCCAATAAAAATGGCGATTTTTTCGTAATTCCACATATGTATATATGCTATTTCGTGTTACTAGAATTTTTCTGAACAATAAAAACAGATACTGTTCATATGTAGAGTAAATATACCTAATAATAAATAAGTCTTTCGATAGACGTCCATCAAAATTATGTATTGAGCTTTTTGGATTTTTTTTTCGCACTTTTCAAATATAACTAGCCAATAAATGTAAATGAGAAATAGTGCCTCAATTAAATAAAAAATATTTCTCAATTAATAGCATGTGGTCATCAGAATGTGTATATTAGACCAGGGTACATTGTAACACATTTTTCGAAAGTTTTCATTTTCCTATACAGAACTAAAATGACAATAATATAGTAAACCTTTAATTTCAATAACAGAACGTTGATTTTCGTTTTATTATTATTTTCCTATTCTTTTTACAAGAAAAAAATGGCGTATTGTTACATCATATTATACATAATGAAAAATGTGACACAAACTGTATTAAAATAAATATCAATATACATACTACAGTGTGTTGCATAGTAAGCAAAAGTGTTTTACAATTACATGTACTTAACATGAAAAAAATCAGAAACTAAGAATTTTTCAAAAACATGCACTACACACGTCATTTAAACTTTTGAAAACTTATTGATTGACTATAATAATTGTCGAAATTAGTTAAACATATTGAACTGTCATCAAAAGTATGTGATATGACGATGTATTTTTGTAGTGATATCAAAATTGTATTTGTAACAATGACCCGAACTAGATTAAAGACAACGTGCTTCGCAGGCATTTTCGTTCTCTAATATTCATTAAGATAAAAAATTCTCTCAATAAACCATCAATCACTTCAGTATTCAAATTCAGAGAAAATGCTACAAAAACGCCGAACGCTAAACATCATAAATAAAAATCAATAATTTAACGAAAAATGTCGATTATTCTACATGACCAACGTGAAAATGCATTAACATTTACGGAATTCAGCTTTTTCAAAGCTCAAGATGACTGAACACGAGCTACCGAAATTGAATTCACGTTCTCCGACGGACGGCGAAGAGCTTCTCGCGCAAGTCGTCCATACAACTGTTCTTGACCGTAAAAATATCATTTCGCTGTCCCGGGCCGTACCCGGTAACGAAAGAAACGAGAAAAAAAGGCATGGGCAGAAAGTGCCCGCGTTTTACAAATTATTCAATTAGTCCCGTGAATTAAAGTATGCATATTCATCACTCCTGATACGTGCATACTATATGCTTCCTGCAAAATGTACGGCTGCTGCTCACATAAACAACTCAGAAGCCACGTGCGCTTCGGGATCCAACGAATGTGTTTACGTGGTGCATAAACTTTGCGGAATGTGCTAATTTGCCGAGTGTGAAACTTTGTTGAGAATCGCGACGAAATAGATCTAAAGGTTTGGAGATATTATACGATTTTCAGGGAAGAAAGAATCATTATATAAACGAGATTTTTTGGATCATAAAACATAAAATGAGTCTTTTCATATACAATTGAAAATAATGAAAATAAATCAATAGATTGGTAATATAGGAACTTTGAGCAACATCTTTGAGCTTTACGACAACAGTGGAAATTCATCAGAAATTTCCGAAGATGTAATGAGACAAATTTTTTTTCGATTCTAAAAATCGTGTGTAAATGAATGTGCATTCGGATAAAATAATCTAAATCTATCTATTCTGCGTATCTTTTTCAATAATTTTTGAGGCAAAAGTAGACATTTTATTCCACTTTAGAGTGGCGATAACAAAGTCAAGATGGAAAATAGATATCAATACTTCAACACCAAAATGTCATCTTGGACACCCAGAATCAATTTCTAAAATTTCCAAAAACAGTTCAAAATCTCTCATCTTACTTTGTAATACGCAAGAAATTTCTTAAAAGTATTTTAAAACTCTTCCAGATCAAAACAATAAAACTTTTGATATAAAATTATTCATGTTAATGTCACTTCACATAAAAAAATAAAATTGATTTAGTCGAAATACTTCTGAAAATAGCCTAGATGAAATAAAAAATTCTTAAAAAATGTGGCAACAATGGGAAAGTTTTCTCAAGTAATTAGAGTACAAAACAAATACACTTTACTTATTAATTGTTTATAATAATAATTCAAAGTAATAATAATTGAAAATGATTACAAAATTATACTTGATTACAATAATTTCGGTTATAATTTTTTTGGGTCACATCTATCATTTTCTTTATTTTTCAAAACTGTCGCAAAACTTTTTAGTATGACAAAATGTAGTTTATTCTCATTTAAACTCTGGAATACAACTACCCTTAAAAATTGGCGGCTCAAAAATAATGGGAAAGTAACAGTATATATCTAAAGTAAAAAAATCACACAAGAAAACAAGATATACAATCTCAAAACTCTGATACATAACCTCATAGTTCTTTTAAAATTTAGATATGAACCGACCAATTGTGCGATAATTATAGTTATGAGAGTATGTTAGAAAAAGTACATAATTCAAAAATGAATGGAATAAAATGAAATGTCTATAATCATTGGTTGCCAAAGAACAATTAATATTACATTTTTCTGTAGGAACCGTAAAACGATAGAAGGTACAACACTCTCCAGATGCCCAAAATTAATTTAGGAATTCTGTTATTTGTAAAATCTTTTATCTGTTGACTGTTGCAATTTTCGAGAAAAGACTAACTATCTATCAAAAATTTATGTTGCTATGTACAACAGTGTGGAAATGTTGATTTAGTCATTAAATATTTATACGCAATCATTGAAAGGTTATACAAAGTTATCAAAGAACATTTATAAATTACATGAAAAATATTGGAAAATCATTTATGTCTGCTAAATGACTTAGGTAGAATCGAAATTTTGAAAAAAGGCACTCCAAAATTAAATAGCATAGTTGCTAAATGTAATAAATATGCATTAGCAATAATGAAAATATTTAAAAAATGCAGAATATTCTGAAAAAAAAGAGATCATGGATATTGTTATATGTTATATGTATATTGATTTTTTAAGTCACTCCTAGAAAATATTCAATGAACTTTCAAGCGTTGTGAATAATTTCTAAACAAAATGATTGTATCGTTTTTGAATAAAAAATAAATACACTGAAATCCCAATCCTACGCATGGCAGTTGAGAAATTTTCTTCAGAATTTGCAAATTTCTAGATAACCATGAACATCAAAATCGATGACAAATATTCTTAGAATCACAGGTTGTAGACATGATTATGTCATAAGCTTTACTAAAAGTCCGTCTTTTTTTCATACAACAGAATATTTTAAAGTGAGTAAGAAATTTTCGTCTCACCATGGAACTCCCGGGAAAAGTATCCTTTTTTGTCAAGATTGTTTAGAGTCTCCAAATTAATCATCAAAAGTATTCTGTTGTAAAAAAAAAGAGACTCGAGATACCCAAATATCCAAATTCAATACTTGGGTCTCCAGGCGTCCCAAACGAGTATTTCGTTTGGCAAAATAGAATACTCAAAATACTCTTGAGACTCAAAAGACACTTCTATTGTTGCTTCCAAGATATAAATTATTTGAATTGGAGAACAAACGTGAGTGTAGAAGACTTTTGTGGATTATAATATAAAATTCACAACACTCCCTTGTTTTTTCAACTTCCATCCATATAAGGATCATTGGGAACTAATTAATAATGAGGAATAAAAATGCTCAACGTCCTATGTTTCTCAAGCTTTCGGGTTTTCATTTCAAACAACATCAAAAAACATCCTGACACATTAACAATTTATAAATCTGATTTATTGATAGAAATGTCGAATATTTTTGATCACTATATAATTCAAGGAAACTAACTCTACGTCGTATGTACATACAGGCAATAGTCTCAAATCTATAAAGGCCGAAATTCAAAAGTCATATCTATCGCACGAGTTAATAATCATATTTGACAACACACAAATTTTTCTTGTGTAAGGATGTTTTTTGATGTTGTTTGAATTTTTAGCTCCTGAAGAGGGCTTACTAAAAGGCCAAAGCTCGAGAAACATAGGACGTTAAGTATTTTTATTCCCTATTAATAATTGGCTCACATCATCATTATATGGATGGAAGTTAGACTTGTAAACAAATTTTTTTGTCTCAGAGACTCAGTCATCTTTTCTTACAACTTCGTATACTCTCAGAAACTCTAAGTCACTTTTTTGAGCCTGCAGAGACTGGGTCATACTAATTTTGAGTCTTTACATACTCTTTCAGACTGAAACGGTGCTCTGATTTTTTAACTCAGGCTAATCACTCATTTTTCAAAATTTGTAGTTTCATACACAGTCCTTCTTATAACCCAAAAATCTGACAAATTCTCATTCGTGCACTTTGAAAAAGTTCCAACTCATTTCTTAATTCCTCCCTAAAACTCAACAAAATATGCCCTGAAGTACAAATCATCCCTCTTCCCACCCTCACCCATATCCCTCCGACAAAGTCTTCCACATGTAATCTACAAAGTCTCCATTACCCCCAATAAAAAGACCCAAACCTCACCCTAAGGACCTACAATTCTTATTCATGGTTTTTTCCCGCGAAAACGCGACCGCGGACGGTATTACAATATATATTGCGAGGAGTCAAAGCGCGAGTACCTACTGTTAAAAGTAGTAGGTAAAACCAATTGTCGACACTGCACTAGGTACTCGGTTAGACATCTTTCAAAGAGCCCGTCGACAAAGTGAATGAAGGTTCGAGGCCCGTTGTCGTTCCGCCACTTTCTGAAGGGTTGCAGAATTCCAGAAGGGGGGGAGGGGGTGCGCGGGGGGCTGTGTGAAAACCGACGATTCTCCGGCGCGTTTCCATTTCGAGGGACGAGGGGCAGAGGGGGTGGAGGCGAGGCAAGGGGGTCCTTTGATCCTCGACAGTCGCTGTCGGCAAACAGGAACCGAGTTCACCGGCGTTACCCAGCTACCGTGCTTTAATACCCCATGCAAATTTCGGGAAAAGCTCCGGCCTCCCCTGTAGCCCTCGCGAGACGCCAGCCGGTTATATTGCTTTCCGAACAAATCGCTATATCCGATTCACTCGTCCGCCTGATACCTCGGCGAGGAGGGGCGGCGATAACGACATAAATGTTTGGAGCGATGCGATTGTTAATATAAAATCGATTTTTTTGTGAAGATTAGGTATCAAACATATCGTCAGAAAACAAAATGAAACATATTTTCGGGGTTGGTGGCAAGAATTTGAGAAAATGAGTTGAGGAGAATGATGGATACACTGGAACCTTGTTTAGTGGGACGCAGGAATGATCGCATGGTCGCTGTTGGAATAGGGAACCAAAGGGAGTATGCACGTAGGCAAAAGGAGGTTATGAGAGTTTGAACTTTTTTTTAATTGTGATTGAATTTGTTGTCATTTCATTTGAAATGGAGAAAGTTAGTTCAGAAATATTCGAAATTTGAATTTTTGAAAAATAATGTGTAAAAACAGTAATGGTGAATAATTAAATGAGAGAAAATTATTAAAAATGTGCCAAGTGAAATCTTAAGGACATAAAAAACGATTTTCTTTGACATGTAAGTTGTCATAGTTAAACAATGTTCAGAATCATGGATTTTACCAAGTCAATAATAACAATTATCCTGGATTGAAAAAATTTTATCTTGTACAAAATTTAAATCATAAATGATGGGTAAGAATAACGTTCAACCTAAAAATTTTGAAAATTGTTTCAACGCAGTGTAATATGAAAAAATTTTAAAACCTACAAAAATGCTTCAAATCATCCAATTCAAGAAATCTAGATAAAAACCAAAAAAAAAATATATAAATATAACTATTGAGCAAAAAAAACTTAAAATAAATGTAATTGTATAAAAAATAGTTTCTTGAAAATGAAAACGAATACTTACGCTTTATGAAATTTCGATTCTGCATATTCTGAAATTTTTTAAACAAAAATTACCCAAACGATCCAAAACACCAAAAATATATAGTGGACGAAATATGAATGTAGATGTTGTTCTCCCAAAAATATACAAAATTAATAAAAATCGATTTGAATGAGACATTTGAAATATTGAATTCTAAAAATATATGTAACAATCTATTAATTCATAAGGCAGAAAAAGAAAGAAGTTTTCCATTGCAAAGAAAACATCATTCCATTATAACTGTATTCAAACTGTTTGTTGAAAAACAATTTTTTTTCTCATCTCGTAAAATAATGTTTTAAAAATATATATTTCACCGTGAAATCGATGACCATTTTCATCGTACATGATGAAATTAAATTTCAAATGTTTCATCGTAGACCGTTTATAACAGAAACCGCAATATTCATGGGAGTCGAAAAACAAACCGAAAATTTCATCACGACTGTAAATAACATGTCATTATTCGCATTCTGCCGACGAACAGCAACATTGGTCATCGTCAATTTTGCTATTAGGAATCTTTGGCGCGTAAACGTTGGTGCCCGCAGGCTCTCGCAGATTTTCGCGGTTCAAGAAGCTACGTATGCTAAATTGCTATGTACTACTGACGTTCCTATCTGTATTTTACGACGAATTTGATACGATTTCGAGAGCCAACCAAACGAATTACCGAGTAACGAGTCAAAAGTTGATAATTTAACTGGAAGGAAATTGTGACTTGGGATCTAAGGCATGCGATTTGAAATAAAACATTTTAAAAAAGATGCGTAATAGAAAAATAAACAAAATTTTATATTTTTTTTAATATATCTGCAAATTTTTGCTAGAACAAAAATATCATTTTGACAACCATGCACTTAGTATTTCCGCCAAACATGATTATGGTTCGTACAATTCGAGATATGATCATGAATATGGCAATATGTATGACCAATACGAAAATTTTTTGGCATTGTTTTTCAAAGCTGTTTTGGATACAATAACACAAAGGAGTCAATTTACGTCAGGATTTACATTGACAGGTTTTTTTGTCCTGTGTGCTTAGTCCGTTCATGATAGATTTTAGTATTTTTATGTGTAAAACTTATATCACAATGTCCACAGTTGTAAGGTTTTTCTCCTAAATGTACGATGCGTTCATCTCTCTACTTTTATTATTCTTCTTGGAAATTTTCTTATACAATTTGAACACTCGTACGATTTGAATTTTTGGTGAACGCTTTCCAAATGCAGGTCTCTACCTGTTTTACTTGAAAAACTTCTGTTCAAAAATGCATTTTTCAAATTATGCATAGTTATTTCTATAACAGCTAAAAAATTATCTCGAGAGTTAGCTCGGTTTGATTTCAGAACCTTCATTCGTGGATGTTCTACGTATAACAAAAATCAAACGGTGAATGAGATCTTTGTCAACGTTTTCAATGTTTTTATGAAATCCAGAAATCCTGGAATTTTAAAGTTCAAAATTGAATCTGAACTTTAGTAATTATCTCGTTCAAGTAATATTTTCGTTCACTTGTGGACGTGTCAACTTTTTCATTCAAATCATTAATATCATCGAAAATTTCCAGTTTTCATTGAACAAGTATATCATGTAAGAAATATTGAGTTACACTTCAGAATAGCAGCTTTTTCAAAAAATTGAAAAAACAAAAAGTGTGCTCTTGATATGCTTGATACAAGGTAGCATACAAAACTTTCCATTATTATCAATTGTTCATAACAAAACAATTGTAAACGTATTTCGTAAGTCTTCTATGTTTTCACAAAACTTTGTTATTTTTCTGTCGAAAATTTATTTCAAAAAATAGTTCAATCAAAAACTTCGACTTACGTGTAAAATATGACGCATTTGTAAAAATTTATTACATTGATTTCAATTAATGGTTACTCTGGGATTAAAAATTTAAAAGATTTGAATTACTTCAACAGAGTTTCGAGAAAATAAAATGTGTATACCTTGAAGCTATGTATTTCATAGACTGGTAGTGTTTTGGGGGTTTTTCTTATTTATTGCTTTTTACAATTTATTAATTTTTTGTAATTAGTCAGTTCTAGTTTTCGTAAAATTTCTAGTATTTTGAAAATTGCTCTGTACGGCTCTCGAATTCGATTATCTGAAATTTGAATTTCGATTGATTTTCAGTAATTCTCTAGATTTCTTGGTAAATCCGGTCTATGCTACTTTTTCGAATTTCATAGTTTTTCAAAATTTTATGTACGTTTTTGTAAGATTTCATTGTCTAGGATTCAAAGTTTTATAGATCGTAGGTATTTATAAAGATTTTTCAGAAAATCATTTTTCCGATACATTCAAAAACTAATAGTTTTTGTTTTAATTTATATTTTGCATGATTCAAAAGATTTTGTGCTACTTTTTGCAGATTTCTACGTAGATTTTTAGAAACATATGCTCCATGATTCAAATTTTTTTGGGTTCCTAGCATTTTTGCAGTTTACTATTTTCATGTATAATTTACTACGTGGAAACATTTTTAAAAATATTTATTCCTACGCTATTCTAGCCAAATATGTATATTTCGAATAATGAGGTTAAAAAACATTCTTTCGAAGCCAAGATTATTATGATTTTTGACCTTATAATTTTGTAGGTACCAATAAAAATTGTAAAATACTTTTGAAGTTAAGAAGAACTAAAATAAAACCATTTGTCATGCTCCCTAAATTTCAGTAGGTACAATTTTGATAATGTTTCCAGTTTTGACATAATATGAAAATTCTTTTTCTCAAACTTTTGCAGTGATTTGAACCTCCACCCCCTTCCCTTCCTACTTGCAAGTTTAAGGTTAAGGTTTCTAATTTCTTATTTTGATATTTTCATCGATACATTCAACCTAATTTATACATTATAAGTGCGACCTTACTCAATATGTCGGTTTACAATCGACTGTCAAGTTACAACCACATACTTTTTTCTCCCAATCATTGAATATATTTTCCTTTTTCTACAACTGTAACACCTGAACTTTTTTCTCTTCAAAAATCATTCGATGACTTTTGACAAAACCTGAAAAAAATCGATAAGGTTCGTCATGAAAGACGCCATGGTGAAGGTTTCTCTTCTGCACTTCTACGTGATCGCAAGAGCTCTAGTACCAAAAGCGATACCCATACCCGGTTCCCCGGTATCTTTTTGCCCGCACGCTGGACTCCAGGAATGTCATCCAATGAGGGTGAAGTGAAGGAAAAACAAGTAAAATGATGATAAAAGGCGGAGTTCATGGTGCAATTCGATTGGTCGAGATATCGCGGGCGTTCGAGACAACGCCAGAGGAAGGGGACTCAGGTCCTCTCCTCCGAGCTCTCTGTACCATTCCTCCGCAGCTTCCCTCCTTGGTGTACTCTCTTTTATCGTCCCCCCTTATTCGGTTTTTCATCTTATTCGCGCATCCTTCTCACTCCGACAGCGCGCCAATGCACACACGCTTTTCTACGTTTTCTTTTCCAACCTTGCTATTTTTTCTGGACCACGAGATTGCATTCTGGCTCTTGGAGATTACTGGGTTTTCTTAGATTGAGTGGGTTCGGAAGGATTTATTTGTTCTCTTGCGGTTATAACGTTTTACTCTCATCATTTCTGTTCATTGTGCAATGAAGTGTAATTTATGAATAATTTTTGTATATTGGTTTAGGAAAGCCTGGTAGGTTTTTGTGATTCTTTTTATAAATTTTTGGTTTTTCAAAATCAAGATCCAATGTCTTATACTTTAAAAGTTACTCAGTATGCAACAGTATGATTTTGATGGTGAAAAAATCACGGAAAAAGAAAAACTCGTTGATGAACAAAAATTGACTTTCGGATGGTAAAAAATTCGTAAACGGAAGAAATTTTAATAGTGCACTTGGAAGTCCGAAAGGTTGATTATTCAAACTTTTCACTTTTCATAATTCTTGGTAAATTTTCAAGATTATGAATTTCATACAAAAAAAGCAAGAATTTGTGAAAAAAAAAAACTTTTAAAAAAATTACCATCGCAGTTGAAAATTTAAAGAAACAAATACATTTTTAATTCAAAATTTGCTAATTTGGTGTATATAACTGAAAAAAAATCATAATTTCCAACTTTAATGCGCGAAAAGCTTAAGAATTTTTAACAAATAACTTATCTCCAAGTAAGTGTTAAAAATATGAACTATTGAACTTTAACATACATTGGTGACTTTAAAATAACTAATTAAAGAGCTAAAAGTTTGAGATTCAATAGTATATTATTGGCAGTTTTTGGGAATGCCTGGTTTGGCGAAACTGTCAGTACGATATTTTATCCATAAATGACGAGTAAAACGTAAATTTGTTATTTCAGACTTCCGGAAATTCATCGTTTTCTCGTAGTTGACAGATAGAATTTTTTAAACGTTATAAAGATTTCTCTATAGATTATAGAAAAATTTCTATATTTATGTAAGAGTTCCCATAGCATATGAAAAATTTTCCAGATCTATTTAGGGGATAAATGACAAAGTGAATATGGCTTTAAAACTTCCAGTTCATGTGTGGAAAATGTACTGAATTTCATCTAACAGTGTACAAGGAAATCGAATTTTTATCAATTTCTCAACAACTCATATCAAATTTAAACTGTCTTGGTATTTCTTTAGTAAATTTTTCCATTTTACCGGCACAATTAAAAAAAATGAAATAGCCTTGTACTCAAGAAATAATATTAAAATCAAAATCATAGAAATATTTTTTTTTTTGTTCCATTTATAGTTACGTAATTATGTTACTCAATATTCCATTAAGTATATACATGTATATATTATCTTTCCTTTGGCATTCTTCTCTTGAAAATATTCAAAAATAAGTTTGCCAGTTAATTTACAATTAAAAATACAAACGAGTAATAATACATTATTTGAGTTTGTCAAACTGTGGCAAAATAACTGAACAAAAATTATTGATATTTACTTTTCGGCAAAATCTCACTTAATTTTGGAGACAAATTTTTTGCTGGCATGCCTTCTAAAATTTAATTAGAGAGAGAAAATCAGTGGTAAAGCTTAAACTTATATTTGCACTAGTCATCCTTAAAAATATAACTTCAAAGCTAGAAAAACTAATTCGACTCATTACAGCAAATAACCTTTTATAAACATTATCAATAATAAATCAGAAAGATACATGGTAGGAAAAAATTTGGGTAGTTTTGAAAAAAAGAATTGCAAGTTTCTAACCCATATTCTGTATGGAATTTTTCTAATAAGGTACGAAAAATTTTGCACATCTATTTATGGCAAAAATTTTATTTAGAACATGGGTTGAAAACTTCCTGTAATTTTACGGAAAATTTTTCAACTTTTTAGCAGTGTACATCGCGATTTATACTGCGACTAGATCTTTGTACTAAGAATTCATATTCTTTCATAATTCCAAAAGTTTCAAAAGTGGTACCTCATCATCCTAATAATTATGAATGCACTCACAAGAACTCATAATAATTATAAACGATAAATAAAATCTTCAGTTCACTTCGAATTATACTACTCTTTTTTTTTAAAAAGGGCATAAACAGAATATTCAAAATAGCTGAATTTTGTAAATTCCCTCGCAAATGATCAATCACTAAATTTCCGTAACCAATACCAAAATAGAAGCGTGATGAATTGGTCGAAGAAATGATGAGGGCAAGCTGGGGTCCAAGTCTTGAGGGGGTAAAATCATAGCTAAAGTATATTGACTCGTGCTGTGCCATCTGCGCTTCGCCTTGTTGCTGTGGTGAAATTAATAAGCCAGTTCGTGGGTTACCTAAATGGGGAATGGTTAATTCTATACCCCAACAACACAATGTCCGGATTTCACTGTCACTTGTATCGAGAATTGGGTTCAAAGAGCTGGTTCACAAATACTCCTTGAGTTCCCAAACATTCACTCAATCTGCTTAAAAAAAAAATTAAATAAATCAGCTTGACCCTCCAAAAAAATACGTACTTTAGTTTGAAGACGATGTGATTCATGAATGTAAAATAAATCTTATCTATCAACACTTCAGAAAATACATGACAACTAAGTTATCAAAAGGTAAAAGAAGATTGAAATATTTCACCACGAAACAGATGCTACAAAAAAAGAGAAAAAGGTAAAATTCGATATGTTAACTCGATGGCCGCTTTTTCCCAATTTTCCGTAATTTCCCTCGCTGTCAATGGAAAGTCGCGTCATAATCGAAGCGTGAATTTATAAATTCACAGCTCGGCCTTAGCGATGACGCGACCGATAACCGATGAAATAATGTCGTCCGACCCGAATGTTGTCAGCCAATTTTCTTGGCCAGTGCCTCTGAATGCCGCAGATTTCCATCTACGAGCCTGGCCCTCCTATATTCCGGATGTGGCGCGACAGCGCTGGGTAAATACCTTTCCCTTCCAGTCCTACGGAGCCCACGACTAACCACAACTGTGATTATAATTCGCCGGTCCCTATACGCGCAGCTCAGGCGAACGGAGGCCGCTGTAAAGGATTATGCACGCGGATTTAACTGATGAATCACATTGTCGTCTTGATTCGCGGTGGCGTTAATTTTCGGACGCTGAATCTACGTAGAGGGGTAGTTTGCATGGGAGACTATGGGCAGCGAAGGGGGGGGGGGTCGAGGAGAGTGAGAAAATTGTACTAGTACTTAGTCTTGTTAGCGTGTGGATTTTGTGAGGAATAGGAAGGATCTTTGTCGTGGAAAAGTAATCTGAAATGGGAAATTGTAGATTCGTCGAGTCTTGTGAAATGGGAAAGATACTTTTAGGAGACTTTGAGCATGTTGAAACATATTTTGATACGAGATATTGGTCTATGAGAAGGAGACCCCAAAGCTTGGGGAACGAAATTAATATTTGAAATATGTATGATGATGTTTTTTACTTCAATTTCTTAAAATAATATGAAGTTATAGGAAAACTATAAAAAATCTTTGTGAGTTTAACGGCTCATTATTACATTTTGAAAATATCGAATCAAATAATTTATGTTTGAATTTTTCAAGAACTTTTATATAATATCATGAAAAATTTCAAAATACTGTTCAAAGTTATGTACAACAGAGTCGAGTAAATGCTTCGTAATTTTGAAGGTTGTGTTAAGTTCACAATTGGTTATAATAGACTTCAGAATCTACCAAAAAAATTTATAATGAGTTATTTACAGATATAGATTCTTTAGAATAATATTTACTTTCGATCGATTAGGAAACTTTTTCGGCGATTTTTAATGATCTCTCAAAAATTAATGTGAAGTATTTGACGTCGTATAATGATACGATATATAAAAATTTCTCAATCTAACAATAAGTAATGTCATTGAACTTACATTTTCGTAGATATATACTTTCAATTTTTTTGATAAAATCTTGCATTTTCCAATTCTCAATCTGGGAGATCCTAAATATATCTTTCTATTTTTCCTTTATACCTCTGCGTGCACGTTGAATAATTTTAAAATTGGATTGTTCAGCCTATTTTGGAAGAAAAAATTGTATTGACTTTCCGACAAAAAAAGGACTGATTCCTTTCTGTACAGTTGCATGGTAAATTTTGAACACATTTTTTTTTCCTTTTTTCATGTATATTAGAGGAAACCATAACTTCTGATAGAAAACAGAAACCGAAATAAGGTTTGAAGTAAGTAGTCTTCTTTTATGATAGTAGAAAAAATCAATTTGTGTCAATTTTAGATTTTCTGTGTAGTACATGGTAATACTTTCTGAATTTTTATTTTGGCTGAAATTGAAAGATTTTTGGGAACCGTGTAGAAAAAAATCAATTCAATTGTTTTACATGCAGTTTTGCTAAAAGTAAACGAAAAAGTTGACGTTACGGAAATTTTTGCTAGCGTCATAGCTGATTCTGAAAACATCAATTATCCTTTGTGAAAAAAAGTTTGAAATGGCACAAATAAGAAATCAAGTAAAGACACTGTCATATCTGAAAAATTGAGTTGTGGAAACTGAGTATATCAATTGTTACAAGAAAAATATCAAATGAATGCTATAGGAAGTTTATTTACTCAACAGTGCCAACTTTTGTTCCAGACAAAGCAACTGAAAATTCGATCAGTAACTGAAAATTTGATCAGTAACACTGAAAATCTAATAAGCACAACTGGCATTTTAAATTATCCCTTTTCCAACTACAATTCGGTTGAATCAAATGAAACTAAAAATTTTTCTTCTAAGCGTGGCATGCGATCGAATTTCCATTATTTCGTTAAAATTCAAGTTTTTGAAAAGTAAAACAAACAGTGAAAAAAAGGTTAGTAACCCATAATTTTTTTTTTTTTTTTTTGCAGTATCACATTTCTTCACCTTCAAATCTCGACCTTCAAATACATATATTTTCAATATCTACTTTGTATGATATTGTGTTAATATAAGAAAGTAAATAAAATAATGTATATGAATCTTCGTTATATTAGTGTATCATATGTTAATTTATTTTTTGCGGTAATAATTTTCTAGTATTTCATATAGACGAGAATATATACCATATCTCACATTGTGAGTTAAGCAATATTGACGAATGTTTCTCCAACAAAAGCATTTTTATATAAAAACTGCTCTCCTTATTTTTAGGCCGAAAAAAAAAATTTTGAAAGATGAATTTGAATCGATAAGGTTTGTCCACAATGGCGTGCGTTGTATAAAAAAAAAATAAGTATGTATCTATTTCCAAGACTATCATAGAATCTTAATTTTGAATTTGTTATGTTTAGAAAAAATTAAATATGTTAAAGAAGCAACTAAAATATGAACGTCAAATATAATTTTATTGCTTTCAAATTTATATTTCCGATGTTTTAGATTGCATTTATAAAATCAAAATTGTATTCGTTTTTTGTCATTTCTCGAATTGTCCGAATTTTAAGAATATGAACAACATACAATTGTATAACATTTAAACACAACGTCAAATTATTCTCTGGCTTTATTTCAAATGCTTGTAAAAAAAATCAGGAAAAATACATTAAAAAAATTATTAAATTATCCTTCTACAACATTATGAGCATCTCCAATTTTTACAGCTTTTTTTAAAGAAGCATCACTTTTAAAATTCTTTTTTACTACATTGAAAATCATAAAACTCCATGATAGAATAATCTGACATATCATTACCTTTCTTCAAAGCAAATTTCGTTATTAATAAGAAATTCGTAATTGAAGATGAAATTTCGAAATCGCCTTAAAAGAAAGGGTTTGGTGTGTGGGAGTGACGACATAATCAAAAACTGAAATCCCTTAACGACGGCCTCGTGTCAACGGATGCGAGTGAATAAGCGGGCGAAATAAATCCGGTTTGATTGAATCATTGTTAGGCGAACGCGTTAAATACCCGTGAAATTAACCAGCTGATCGGTCTGGCACGCGATCCCTGATCACGGGCCTTTAAAGTCTCATCAGTCTTTGGCTATGATTAATTGTTGTGGTTTTGAGTGATTGATTCGTTGAGATCTAAAAACTAGATCGTTCTGCAGATTTTCTACTATAAATACGTCGACAAATAATAATGATCTCAAGATGTGTGGTCTCAGATTCTGTTGATGCACAATAAAAAATTTTGTGTGATAGCAACAATATATTTTCACATTCAATTTTCATATTTTCAGATTCTACAGAACCAGACAATCATAAATTTCAACCTTTCAAATATTTTCTGAAAAAACGAAGAAATACAAAACTCAAAAGTTATTCCAAACACTACTTTTGTTTATTCAAAACAAAACAAAAACTCCTATTCCCCAATTTATGTCACTCATGTTTTCGAGTACTTTAATTAAGCTCTGGTCGAGAAACATGCACAAAAGCTCTCCGTATAAGCGAAACAGAGGAATTTCGGGGAAAGCATAAATCTGTCACAGGGGCTTCGTATATCTTGGGGTTCGTGGTAGGGCAATGGCCAAGCAATATAGGTAATGTTCTAGCTGGCTACTTAACAAATTGCTACAAATTGCAGGCAACGTTTAGCCGCGAACGGTGAATCTGCGGTAGCCACCGCCCTTTCCTCGTGTGCGGCGCGCGAATGTACGAGGGGAACGGTTCCTCGAGCCCGACCATGACACGGAGCTGACAGTGGCGTTGGCCACATGTTCTTCCCATATGTCCGGTGAATCGACCCTAAACGCCGGGAGTATCCTGCACAGTAAATAAGTAGACAAATCTCGCTGTTCTCGTGTTAGTACCTCGATAAAGGAAGATTCAATCGAGAAGAGGGGAATTAACGCGCCAAGCACATCTTCCGATGGTCAAACGTTTACCTCGTTAAGTTTGGCCTGGGAACTGGCAAGAGAATGAACAGGGATTTCATTAGGAAAGTATCGATCTTCAGCTTTTAGAAGTAGTGTATAAGAAAAGGAAAATAATTGTATGCGCAGCATTGTCTGGTGCAAAAAAAACGACCTGAACATATCCAACGAGGCTGATATTAGAATAAGGGATGAGATTAGAAGCATAAATCATCAACTTCAGCTAGTCCGATATAGTTTGATATCGGCTTATTTTGCTTATTTTGTCGATTTATCTGCAATTCAACAAATTTTTTGACAAATAAGACGATTAAGCCAGAGATAAAGATATCATTTTTGAAGCAGAAGATTGAAAAACGTTTTAAAAATTTGAACAATGACACTAATATATTTAAAGATTTGAAAATCTTCATTTTCTTGACGTTGAAAACGGTCATTATGTAGCCTAGCTAGACCGAGATCGATTAAAATTATTTTATGCCACTTTAACCTTAAACTTGGCATTTTTGTTGGTGACTTTTCGGCTGTCGTAGCATAAAAAACCTCATGTAAACAGGCACAGACGTGCTTGTTGGCAAAACAAGTACATAATAGACCTCGGCCTCACTTCGGTCCATTATTTTCCTATTCCGCCGAAACCACACAACGGTATCCGTGACGTAATAAACTATATTTAGTTTTTCTTGTAATCGTGATTTCTATATAAAAATCAAAACTTTGACTACCTTTGAATTTATGCGGTTCATGAACATTAGAACTGTTCAAGCTCTTTCGTTGACTGAATTTTTTTGCAACCATGATTGAAATTGATTAATCAAAAGTTTATTACAACTTTGTATTTCGGCGTTGCATGGATAATTTTCATGTACTTTTTTTCGAGTAAGTTGAATAAAAGCCGTAGCAAATAAATATCCAAGTCAAAACTTGTTTTTCAGGGATTGCGATTTTTCTTGGGATCAAATTACCATTATTGCACATCTTTTTATGCTGAATTTTTTAAGAACCTGGCAAGTTTTTGAAAATATTTGACGTAGACTAGTCAGTTATATATATTTATGAAACAACGATTCTTTTACTCCATTTTTTTAGATAATATTACGACATAAGCAGTGATACAAAAATATTCAAAGTCGCTCATGTTTCTTGCAAACGACTATCTTTCTTTGTAAAAGAAAAATTCCAGAGAAGGAAGAGAAGAAGTCTTCACACAATACAAAACTGCAATTCAATGTAATAAACTCGAATGAAATTTTGAAACATAGTATAATATTATAACACACACGTACCTTGGTTCAGTTGGGACTCATTTCCATTGGGTCAGTACCGGTTTTCAATGGTAACTGTCTCAGGAAATGTGACAAATGCTTCATCGTTGTCATACCCTTGAAGTAGGACTCTGCACTACAAAAAAAGTATGAGAAACGTTCTGCTGAGACGCCTCTAGTGACGAGTCTGGAAGTATTACAAAAATTTTAGGATTTCGAGACTCGCAGCAGTGTAAATTAGAGTGTACGCATTCCGCAATAATAGACATACACAGAAGGTTTATTTGCAGCAATTCTTCAAAAAAACTATTACAAATGCATGTAATTAACAATAATTTGAATATAAATTACGTATCTTTCTTTTTTAAAAAAAGGTATGTTCCGCATTTGTTCAACGAGGTTGTAAATGCGATTGTGTTTGTAAAACCATAAGTAATTTTCTACCAGATAACTTAAAATAATAATACCTTGTCATTTTTATAGTAATTATTGAAAATACTACTATGTTGCAGTACGCATTATGGTTTTAACCAGGTTTTTATAGTTTCTACAACAAAGAAATTATTTACGTCAAACAAAACTGTGGTTGCTGCAACCCGAATTTTTTTAAGGAACGAAAAATGTAGTAAGTTCTTTATCCATAAAAGAAGCAAATAGTTTTTCCAGAATCATAAATTATTATTTCCCTTTTTTAGACTTTTTGTGCTCCAAGTTTTGCTTAAAAGTGAACTTTTACAGTTATTGTATAATTTTAAAAAGAGAAAGATAGTTGTACCTTTCTCCCCTTAAAATAAAACTAAAAAGTTTAACTTATTACTCAAAAACATAAATTCAGTAATTCATAAAATCAATTGTAGTTTTGCTGTTGAGAATTGAATTAATACTCATGTATATGAATTTTTTGAAGTATAGATATGTTGCGATGAATTTATTTTAAACTCACGCCTACAAGGATTTTGATATTTTATGATATTTTCAAAGAACTGTAAATTGATTATTTTCACATCGCAGCTTTTTCGAGGGTTGTAAAAAACATTTTGTTTTCCAAATTTTTTTCCAGGCGTTTCGATTTGCTAAATTTTTAAAGAATATCGTCAAAAATCATTTCCTGAAGTATATGTCTTTCTGAACTGAGAAGTTCCAAATGAACCAGTTGATCTTATTCCATCAGCGATTAAAGTCGACTTTTGATTAATTTTACTTTCGAAAACGACCTTTCCTCGGTACAATTGTTGGTAAAATAATTTCCGCATCATAAAACGTTGAGTGTGATTAATGTAGATTAATCAACTATTATTAATAATTGTTGATAAATCAATATATATATATCACTTATCCCTACTTAGAATTCTTTCGAGTCACTCAAGACACTTTTGAAAGACTTTTTGCAAATTCTTAGGTACTTCATGGAGAGATATAAGACTTCGATTTTGCATCCCATTATTTCTGCAGACATTTTCAAAACCTTTTTCGAAAAATTCTTCTAGTCACCCAAAATCTTACGTCTTAGTTTTTGCAAGTATAGCCGGATGACTCTCGTCTTTCGCGGATGCTTTTAGCCGATGAGTTCAGTTTCCTATTCCAGCATCCCGTTAAGTTTCTTTTAGTCCATTCCGCTCTGTCCCATGGCCTAGCCCTGTTCTCTCCTCATTCATATGTAACAGTCGCTCGGTATTAATGACAGGGAAAGAAAGATTGCGTGTGGACGATGCGGCTATTCCTCATCCATCCTTTTCTCAGAGCACCGAATCTATTCAGGACAATCGCTCTCCTTATCTGCGACCTTTTATCATCCGATAAAGGTAATAAAATTGTTTGCTTGATGACCTTTCCTGTCTTATCAATGCGATTCATGTTTTATGAATGGAGAAAAGAGAATTTGCAGAATCTTCCAGGGATTCCTCCTGGAATTTTATTATAAGAATGAAGTCTACTAATTTTTAACAATTCAATAAAGTCATAAATATCGTCGTTTATAGAATATAATGATATTCAATTTTTCTTTTCTTTTGGGAAATCTGAAACAGATGAAAAAATATCGTTTCATTTGATGTCGTCGAGGTTAAGAAATGGTGATTTTCAAGGATGGAATACCAGTAATCGAGGAATTTTCGAGAATAGGAGATGTTTATTTTCATCGATAAAATGAGGAACATTATGCTAAGGCGCGCCATGCTGAGCTGACGGATAAAAATTACTGCCTTTCCGCCGCTGATTGATTTCCGTGGAGAAAGAGACCTCTTAAAATACAATCTTTCAGCCCGAATAACGACTCTTGAGATGACTGCGGAAGCTATTGGAGTTGATGTTTATTTCATGATCCAAACACCGCGTGCACTTAACGGAAATAACATTAAAGACCCAGAGACAATAGTTGGTGGCTTTTGTACAAATAACGAGGCTGTAGATAGTGAGGAACTGTATTTTGGCAAATGTTTGGTATTGATTGGATTTGCTTGCTTAAAACTTTTTTTTTATTGATACATCGTGATTTAGACATGAAATCATTAGTAGAGGACAAAACATCCTAAATATAAAGCACTAGAGTAAATGATCGTTATAAAAGAAACTAAAAGTGTAATAATGCAACATTCTTTTCGTTATTTAATAATTTTGATTCTGAATGGAATAACCTCCAAGATTACAAATACTTTCACAGGCAGTAGTTCTTGACGTACCAGATATCGAAGATGTCAGAATTGACTAGATTATTTCTATTCTATTTATGTTGATGAAAAAAAATTCATCAGTTTTTAACGTTTCTACTGTAAACATATTCTTTCATATGGGTTAGAACTCATCGTTGTTATAGCGGTTTTTTAATTTTCTCTATATTTTTTCGTACAATCAAGAGATCACAGAAAAGAGCAGTGAAAGTGTTGAGTGTTAAAAAGGCAAAAGAAGGTATTAGGCTCTAAGTGGGCGAGACCACTAGATCTGCGAATGTTCAAATGGTCCCTCAGGGATAGTTAGCTTTTCGCGGCTCGTCTTTTTCCTCGCTCACTTGCATGGATCTCCATGAGCCAACTGTACGAATTAAGTGCGTAAACGGGGGTCGCACACTTGCTCTTAAAATTGGCCGACCCCCGCGGGCTACAGTCAAGTGAAGACTCGAACATGTGGCGTCATTTGTTACCTCGTCCCTGGGCAATGCATCATCATGTACGCACGACGCGCAACTAATTTTCGGGATGAAAACTTACGATGAAGCTTTTAGTAACTTTCGGGGTACACAGAGCTGTGAAAAATTTATGGTGGAAAACGTGCTTACTTTGCCATGGTATGACATACATGAAATGTAATGCTGTATGATGCAATATGATGTAAGACCATGTGCTCAAAATCAGAACAACATATTGGATATAGCGTTAAAAATTTTCCAACATAGTAGTTTTTTGTGTTTTTCATACATACAATATTTTTTTTATCTTCCAACAATTATGTGGTATTTCTGTTTTGGTTTCCGATTTTGACATTCCTTTTTTACATGTGATATGCAATCAAATGTTCACACTCATTTTAAAAAGGAACTTTAAGTATTTAAAACTAATAGAGAATTTTGACGATGTAACATGAATATGAATTTGTTTTAATTATTTTTCGTAGTTTTTTTCTTAGGTCCTCCGTTCTGACTTAACAGTGATATTTTTATTTGTTTATGTTAATTATTTTAAGTTTTATTTTAGAATTAATCACACTTATCTTAAGCAGAAACCTTTGGTTTCACAAAAAATTTTACATTTCGATTATATGTCATAACTATTATTTGGAAAATTTTTATAGTTTTTTTCTAAGGCCTTCCTTTTGTATTCCCAACAACTTTATTTTTTCTTGTTTTTGTTTGTAATTTTAAATATACTATAATAGAGCATATTACACGTAACAAGCAAAATTTTTTTTGTAATAACAATACATTAGCAAACAGTATTTATTAGTACCATACAATGGAAAACAATACAATGCGATGCGGTACATTAAGTAGTGATGCAATCTAATACAATTCAATAGGGATTATCCAAATAGAATTTCATACGACAGAATTTCTCTCTAATATTCTTTTATTAATACAATAATTACAATTAATTGTAACCATTACAATAAATAATATATCATTTATAAATGTATATGAATATATATTAACAATATGAAAATGGTAGTATATAATATATGATAATAATAACACTCATAAAAATATATAATAATAAAAAAATACATAAATAATAATAAATGACAATAAAATAGACTATAAGATTTCTTTCTGTGGAAGTTCACTAGAAAAAAAGTATATATCCTGGAAATCGAACCTTCTAGTGTAATTTCACTCTAATAGTTGAAAGTTTTACGCGAATAGAGTGAAATTATTTATTGACAGTTTGGTTTTCAGGATATTCATTTTTCTCGTGTTAACGTCCCCTCGAAGAAATTTCGATAATAACTACAACAGTTAGTTAACGTCATATTTATGTTGTAATTAGAAACTTTTGTAAATGATTTTTCAATAATGAAATATCTAATTAAAACATTTAATGCTATTCTTACTGATTTCATTTTTTTTTTTCAAGAAAGTGATAACCATAGGTTTTGCGACATAAATTTTCTAATGAATGGATCTATTGATTGAAAAACTGAATGAGTCTTTCGGAACAGTCATTATTTATGCATTATGATAGTTTTGTATCTTTTATTGAGAACAAGTAATGATGTTTTTCTGAACGATAATGAAAATATTTATTTTTTATTCTTAGAACAACAATGAGTTTCATATCAGGGAAAAAAACACCTCAACTTCCACAACTTTGTAATTCCTAGAATTATTGTGAATCAGTGAACGTTAAGTTATCTTTCGTGATATAAAAAATGTATAAATATAGTGAAAGAAATAGACTGTGCACTAGTGGAAACGTAAATTAATATTGTATGATGTTGTACGAAAAGTCAAAGTTGTTGTTCATCAACATTATATTACTGTTTTTTTATAATGTCAATGGAGAACTTTTCGGTGAGTTATTAAAAAATAACGGAACTTCGAAGGCCAAAACATCCGAGTAAATAATCGATGATATCAGTTTCTTGCATTCATTTGATACTAGCATGATTCGAAATGAATATTATATGATGTTTCACTATTCAACGCTAATAATAAAATTATTTTCTCATGTCTTCCTTTTCTTTTCCCCAGTGGTCTTGTAAGATTTTTTTACTCTGTTTACATACAAACTATGAACAAATATTACATTTTTATTTAGGGAAAGAAAAAATCTTTTCAATAATTATGTGAAGCGTAAAAAAATACCTTCGTTTCTTTCAAAAACTTTACCAATATAAATTATCAAACCTCATGGACATAAATCTTTTGCAACTTTTACGTAACGTGCGATATAAATATTCAACTTTGATTTTTTTCCTTGTTCCAATTTTGCCTGAAATCTAATAACTTACCATGATTTCCACTAACAATAACCAGGAAAATCCAAATTCTAGATTACCTATACAAAGAGCAAACACTTCGAGAAACAGAAAGCAACGCAAAGAAAGAGAGAATCATAAATGGACGTGAATCAGATATAAGCGAATTCCCATATCAAGTCTCCATAAGAGAATCGGCTTCAGACGGAAATAACTCATTTTTAAATTTTCACATTTGTGGAGGCGTTATTATCAGCGACCGTCACATTTTAACCGCAGCCCATTGCACTCCTAATTGCATCAATGGCTGTTTCGGTAAACCAATTAATGATTATTTCGTCGCGAGCGGAAGCAGTTCCTCATTATCTGGTGAACGACATAATGTGACACACGTTAGGAGGCATCCAAAGTATTTTTCAGCTACTACTCGAGAAGGAGTATTGATTGAAATTTATCACGATATTGCTGTGCTTACTGTAAGTTTTTCAATGTGAAGAAACACTGATCACACTTTTTGACAGAATTTCTCAACTGAGTTTTAAGCAATTTTTATTTTTCAATGTGTGTCATTCAAAGCTGAAAAAGTTGTAAGACAAATGTTATCTCATTCATGCATTCAAAAAAATTTTAGTTTGTATCGACAAAAATTAGTATACTTAGTTTTATATTTTTTTTCGAAATTCTGACAACTATACATTTTTTCGTCAAAGAATAGAAACCTGAATTATTCGTGGAATTTTACGCTCATCTTTATAAAAAGAAATTTTGCATTTTTCATACTCTTAATCTGGATACTTTTATTTCAAAAATAATAATATTCATGTGTTCGAATGATAATTTTTGAAACACATAAAAATTCTATTGTTTTTAATTTTCCAGTTTCTCTGCAATAAAATGTTTTCAAATTGGAGGTAGCAACAATATGTATTCATTTATATCCTTTCATTTCTAGTTGGACAAACCGATTTCATTTAATAAAAATCAAAGACCAATAGAACTACCAAAAACTGATGTTCAATTTGACGTCCCAGCAATAGTTTCCGGTTGGGGAAAAACATCTCGTTTATCCGAGGCATCTGTGAAATTGAATTCAGCGGAATTGAGAATCATATCAACACATGATTGTCGAGCTTCGATGCCTTATTACCCAATTTACAATTACTCAACAACTGTTTGTGCTACTTATTATCCAGGATTGGGCAATAAAAGATATGGCGTGTGTCAAGTAAGTTGGCTTTTTTCAAATATATATTTAGTAATATAAAAAGTTGCTTCACTTGTAAACAATTTTAATTTTTAGAGAATATTGTTAAGGAAAATCCAACGTTGATTATTTTGGTTTCATACAATGTTTAGGACAATGAAAGTGTGAAGAATATAAAAAACATAATTCCTAAAGAATGTTTATGAGAGAAAGTATTAAAAGATGTGAGGTGGTCTAAGCTGAAATTTGAAAGAAAAACAAAAACCTCAAAAGCTGAGATGCAAATAAATATAAGAAATCATGAATTTGAATTTGAATAGAAAGACAAGAATTTATGATCACTTACTTTGCGATTCTATAGTGAATTATAAAAGAACAAAATAACTAAATTCATTTGAAAAATTGTTTATTTATTCAAAATAGACTCTCACGCTTAAAAGATCTGTCGTAAGAACATGATTTTTTTTTTTTAACAGTTGTAAAGCACCTGATAAATATATATTATAAATAATTTTCACAACATGTCTATTTGTTTGTTTTTCCATTTTTTTTTTTTTTTTTCAATTTATGACACATTTTCATTACAAATAGGGATGTAATGTGTCGGAAAAAATTATGTTTTTGATGTTGGTCTGTACACTTGCATTTACTCGATACAGCCAGAAGTAATTTTTCAATGAAATGAACTTTATCAATCCTTCAAATTCAATTTTTTCAGGGTGATAGTGGAGGTCCTCTAGCTGCTGACAATGTTCTAGTTGGATTAGCTTCTTTTGTTGGTGTCTCGTGCAAACAGGAAGTTCCAGATGTGTTTACAAGAGTTTATCCGTATTTGTCTTTCATCAATGAAATAATCGAAAAAGACACAAAAGAGTTCGCGAAGGAAAAAAACATTTTGGACAGAGTTAGGGAGTATGTGAAAACGTTGCTATTTGGAAGCCAACAGTATTAAAAATTGACGTTATGATTACTATGTTGAATCGACTTTTATCGAAAAATAGTCCAACGTTTATGTGAAATCTTAAATGAAATAAAATCATACATTAACATTATTTTTATCTTGTTCAAAACTATGTACCCTATGGACTCGTGTTTATCTTCTGTGTTAAATTATTTTTTACTGTTAAGGTACTGTTGATGACACAGTGCCTAGGTCTAACGTAGACAGAATGAAAATTTGAGCATTAAAGCAATATACGTAAAATTTATGTTTCAAAAGATATGTTATGCTCATGTATAAAATTTAATGATTTTCTGCAGAGAGTTTCAAATGTGATTTTTATAAAGAAATCATTAAGGTATTATACAATTTATGCAACAATCTTTTAAAACGCTGAACTCGAAAACTCAAAAATGTTTTAAGTTATGTTGAATATTGCTGACTTTTGTGTTTTTTTTTTTTTTTTTTTTTTTTTTTGAATCTGACATTATACTCAATTGCCATCTGAATACTAAGGGACTGAAATTTAATATTTTGAATATCTCTGATAGAAAAAGGATTCTTACATTTCTCTTGGAACAAATTTGAACTTTAGTTTTAGATTATAAAAACATAGGTCTTACAAATTGGTATTTGCATACCTTGTCCTTTACTTTAGCTATAATTTCAAAAAAAGAGTAAAAAAAATTGTACTGTTCCTAGAAAAAATTAATATTGTAATGAACATGAAAATCATATCAAAAAATTTGAAAGAGGTTTCTGTTAGCTACGTCACTAAATAAAAATACACACATATTTTATGAATTACAACAGGCTTTTGACCAAAACCTGTCTAATATTTATAAATCCTACTGAAATTGTATTCCTATGTCTATCGAGCTCAGAAATTTAAAATGAAATCCACTATCGTCAGCACTTCTTTAGGTTCAAGTGAAATTTAACAGTTTTTATCGAAACCTTTTTATTGCAATTTAAAACAACTCATCAGATTCTAATTTCATTCCTATAAATACACACTACAACCTTATTGGAAGTGTAATCATAACTTTAAACTAACTAGTGGTGTGCTGGATTAAAATTTCGGGGGTCAGGATAAATCGGGAAATTTTGCATCAGGTCGGGACGGGATCCAAAGTTTTTCTGGGATCCGAAAAATTCGGGAATTCAGAAAATTTCAGGAATTTCGATAAATCAGGCTATTTTCAAAAGTCCTTATATATCGCAACTTCAAGGTCATGAGAAGTATACAAATTTCTGCTCTAAAATACGAGTACGCTACTGAATCACAGAATTTCGAACCACAGAGAAATATTGTTCGTACTAAGATTTTCCGCAGTCTACGGGAATTGGTCATTGTTGTAATTTATTGAAAAAAAAAATGAACTGTGTTCAGACATTTGGATTGTAGATTTTCTTTGTAAGTTTTTTTTTTTTTTTAATTTAATTCTTTTCAAAACGAATTCATTCGAAAATTTGTATTCGAAATGCTATCATTGCAATAAAGAGAATTTCAAATTTTACGATTTTTTAATTAAAATCTGGATGAAAAAATTCGTGAATAAATGGAAAATTTGAAATTTCGATTGAATAACTTAACAATTAAACAATGAAGAATGCATGTTAAGGTAATAAATTCGTGACTCAAAATTATTTTAAATGAAAAAAAATACGCCTCACTGATTTCGACTAGGTTTTTAGAATTTATCAATTGTTCATGAGAATTTATTCATTGAGTTCACAAATAAATAAGAGCTAAAAACAATAGCAGAAAAAAACAAAATTATAGAGGTATTCCAATCTTAAAATTTTTGATTAATCAGGAATGAAAGTTTTAAAAGTAAATCAATTAGCATTTTTTATGTTTAGGATAAACATTGTTCAAAAATATAAATTGTTTGCGCCCGACAACTGAATCCACTGCAAAATTATGGAGTATATTGATGAACAAAGAAATTTCAAAATTTCTTATTTGCAAAAATGCTAATTTCCCTAAAATAATTCACTTTTTGACTTTGGTATTTGATGCAATATATCTAGTGAAAAAAGAGAACAAGATCATTATTCGGTTTCATTGGATCCATACTTTCCAGGCTCGGGGAAATAAACTGTGTGTCTGAAAAGATTAAAAATAATGCGAAATACATTTTCCTATGAATTTTAGCATCAGGGAACTTTTATGGATTGTTATATCCTGAAATATTCGAGAATCCTGAAAAGTCGGGATCCTGCACACTCCTAAAAAAAACTCAAAAATTGAAAATTCGAAAAACCTTTGTCTGGTTTCATTTAATTCGAAAATTTCTAGTAAGCTTTAGTTTCAGTACAATTATTTGAAAATATTTCACAAAATCATTATGATGCACTTTTACTCACTTTTAATCTCCTTTCGTTTAATTCTTTGGATTCATGAAAAAAGATTACAGATTACAGAACTGAGTATATTTTATAATCTTAACGATTGGTGTAAAAAAGTTGAAAAATTGCTTTAGATGAAATATTGTCACAACCTATTCAAAGTCAACGTTCTGCTGATATCAAACGGAAATGATAAAATTACTGCAACGAAGTATGAAAAAATACTATCTGTTTATACGTTCTTGATTTCAATAGTAACTAAACGAAATTCAATTCATAAGCAGCAGACATGACAAAAGTTTGATTGAGATACTCCGAACGTAATTTAAGTTTTTTGACATCTCTAGTGAATCACAGCAAGACATAAAAGATTCATAATGAATTTTATTTAGGAATGAAATTCTCTGATTGAATACCAAAATCCTTTTTTTTTAACTAGTGGAGATTGCTGCCAGCAGAATTAACGTTTGAGTCAAGTAAAAATGAAAAAAATTTTTTTCTGACGTTAAAAATCAATAATTTTGATTGCAATAAAACAGACACCTATTTCTCTCCATCTAGTAAAATGTGATATTTCTTGCAATTACGTCTCAATTTGCGAAATCACAGAATGATGTAAACAACTTACGAAAAAATTTCAATAATGTAGAATGACAATTTTTATCCTTTCTTCTCCATTAGCTCTAACACTTTGTTAATTTCTATACATAAATTTAAAAAAATTTGAGATCTTTGTACTCGATTTCATATTTATTATTGCTGCTCATCATTGTTACCCAGGGGAAAATCGCAAATGAGTTAGTATTTTCTGAAAGAGGATTATTCATCGACTTTTTAAAAATATGGAATTATTATAAAGTGATTGTCTACAACCCTTAAAATTTTTGTTAATAGTTTTAAGTTCTACCCTTGGTTTTTTAATATATAATCGCAGGAAATACTTATCACTTTAAAGATCTGATACATGTTTAATTTTTTTACCATATGAAATCTTAAAACCTCCAAATTCACATACCTAAAAAAGTTTGAAATAGTAGCAACCAACTATCACTTGAATAAAAAACTGCATATTATCAAGTATTTGAATGCCAAAAACAAAAAATTGCTATTGTGATAAATGACAGAACATTAAATGACAACTTTTGAAAATGTGAATGAATCATTTCAACTTGATCTTATCATGATACTTTCAGCAGAAATTTTTTATAAAAGTTAAGAATACTTCACAAATATTTTATTTTCTTGCCTCTCTTTTTTATTTCTTTTATATTCTCTTCTCTTTACCCTTTTACTTCGTTTCCTTTTTTTTCCAATGACGATAGTAATGATAAAAATAAATATAATCTCAAAATATTTAATAATTGCGCTTATCATGTTAATCATGAACTTTTTGCCATAATAAAAAGGAAAGAAAACTAATGAAACGTGTGGAAATTTTTGGATTTTAGTTGATCATCCTCTTACGTTCTTTTTTGGCAAAATTGTGTACTTTATTTGTTGAGAATTTTTCGAATTTTCAACTTCCATCTCTTTCGATGCTTGGTCTTTGAGATATTTTTGCTTTTTTAATTTGCTAACCTTGCACAATTCGAAATACCATCTCCTTCAACCAAACAAAAAAGGACCCAACCCGAACCCCAAAAAACCCACTCCAAATCAGGTGAAATCCGATTACATTTTCCACCCCACCCCCAATCTCTCACCTCCGACCAAAAAAAAAGTCCGTGAAAAAGCCCACGGATAAAAGCGAGAGAAAAAGCGTAATCTCTTTTTCGGCGGCCCCGCGAAAACGTAACAGATTGGAAACCGCATTTGGTTAGACGCGAGCCCTTGGATCGTTGGTTCTTTCCACTAGGTGTAACGTATTAGCGCTGGCCCGGGGGTGGCCCGGGCTATTAACTAATGCCACCCCGAGTCCTCGCCATACGCGCACTACCCATCCGCGCTCTGGTACGACATGCCCATAGAACGGGACAGTTTAAGCCTTGATATATCGCCCGGCGACACTCCCAACTTCTGTCACTATTTCGCAGCGCTTTTTTGTCACGGACCTCGGGCTGACCATATGTCCACAAACTCTCCAAAGACCGCTCGCGATAAGCGCGTTCTGTCGACGGCGATTTTTTCCTCGATCGCTTTTTTGGGGGGCCGGGGCGACAGAGTGGGGAGGGGGTTTAATGCGGGGTGTCAGGTGGGTCGTTATCAAGTGTGATATTGAATTTGTCACGAGGATCGTGGGGGTGATGGATGGTAACGCGAGGACGGGACGTTTAAGGGATTTTTGGTTTTTGGAATAAGACTGGGGATATGGACCTTAACAAATTATTATGTCGATGTCAGGCTGGAGTTTTATCTATTGTAACATCTTTGAAAACGTCAAAGCACGTGAATTATTCAGTATAAACTTGATAATTACATCAGTTAATGAGTTTATGGAATAAAAGACAAAAATTTAGAAACTGAATTATAGGAATCTGATGAACGTAGGAATAAAAATCTATCATAGTAATACATTTATGATATCTTCCTATAAATATATTTTTTGTCTGGTACGAATTTATTAATGATTCCATATTGATAAATGTAAACCTCATACTTTACGATTCATAGTGTGAAATTCAACTACTTAACATTTTTCATATACTGTATATTGTATATTACTGACCTCAGATTGTACGTGTATAGTCAGTAGCAGAAACAGAGGAAAGGGTTTTTCAGGTGTTTGAGTTTTGAATCTCTTTCGACATCATCATCAATTCTTCTAGTGAATATAACAGTGACATTACAAAAATGACCAGGATGAAATTAAATATCCAAATCTGTTTCTTTGAGTTTCAGAGTCAAAATTTTAGTTGCGCTTGTAAAAATAAAGTGATGGAATTCATTTTCAACTTTTTATAATTGACGTTTCCGTCGTAAAGTAACGCTTACTGTAGCTTTTAAAAAAATTCAAAGTTATCACTGCAGTAATGGAAAAGTTGGATTACTCTGACTTCTACAATTTCAATAGTTAAGTGAATAATTCTAATACAATCGAACCTATAAGTAATTTGTCGTACTAGCTTTCATGCAGAAAAATTGAGCTATTTGTTTCGAATTTTCATTATAAAAAAAAAAATAATTTACGCATAGCACGTCAATGGCATTGATACTAAATTTTCCATACTTTCAAAATATCCCTTTATCCTGATTTTACAAAAAGCTTTGATTTTACATTGTATTGTACCAATATACAAACAAATTGTAATATAACTTATTAATCTACAGTTGAAACATGAAATAGATTGAATTATACTTATATAGTACATCACAAGCCATGGAAAAAATTAAATCAAATTTTTTACTCATCATTTTTAATCAGTCATATCTGCAAATGATAATCATAAAAATTATATATTAATAGTAAAATTTGAAAACGTGCTAAATTCTAACATTGCACGATATCTTTGATTAGAAATAGATGATTTTTCAATTCAGAGACTACTGTAATATAAACAGGGATAAATTCTGTTACGGTTTTAAAATATTAAATATGTATTTAGAATTTTAGAGAATAAAAGTACTGTCCTATGGATACGAAGAAGGTATACGTCTGAATTTTTCTAGATTATTAATGATCATAAATTATAGTTGTTGCCTTTTAAACATGACACTGCCGGCTTTTGTTACCAGAAATACTATAATTCAAATGATTATCAAAAAATCTTCAAACATTCACAGTTGCGCTTTCTATGTAACAATGAAAATGTATTTTTGAAGTCACATAATCGGACGTTTTTAACTTGACAATTTGAACTCATTTATGAGTTTTTCGAGAATGAGGAAAATGTCAAGTAGTATATTTCGACAAATAATTTTTTTAAGTAGACATTTGAAATAAAATACGGCTAGAAAAAGGAACCTGGAAAACCTGTAAAGCTTGATATTTTTCTCAAAGTTTCAAGTACGTTAAGGTGTAATTAAAAAATAAAAAATAGCATTAAAAAAACTATTATGAAATGACTATTAACATTTGAACAGTAAAAATGAAACTTCGAAAAAAATTGTAGTATGATACTCGAAAATTTCCAAGATTGGTGTATCTAACTGAGAAACTGTTATATATCATTATTAATTTTTGAAAATACCATTCAAGTGGAAAAAAGTTGTATAATATTGATGTATGAAAAAAAAAATTATTTCTGAAAATATTTTCCGCTTGTAGATTACAATTCGAAGAATCGAATACCTAAAATTTGGAAGTTCTGTCTACTCAATGCACATTTTATTGCGTGGAAAAAGTTGATTTCTTATTTAAGCGTAGTGAAAATTAAAGAAGGGTAATGATGTTATACATCTATTGAATTTAAACGTTTCATCCACAAAGTTCCAAAGTTTACTTTTCAAATTTGTGATTTCCGATTGAAGTACCTGGAATCTAAATTTTTTGGGGGTCAAGAAGAAACAAGGACAGTAATCGTAGCTAGAAATCAAACTATTCGAATATTCGAAATGCTTTTATGATAGATAACTCTCTACTGAAAACTCTCTCCAAATGCACCCCTGTGTAATCGTGTATAATATAACACTTTAAATAAGATGAACAATGATACTACGTTCTCTTACACTAAAATAATCACTACTTCAAACATTAAAAAATATTTGTTCTCTTTTTTTCACATTATAAATTTGTATCAATGTATCCGAAATCGATCACTCAACGATGCGAAATCGCACGAGCCATCTGACGCATTGAAAACCGCAAATAAGGTAGCTGAACTTTGTCAGGGGTTTCTCGAACGTACCTGATGGATGAAGATCGATGCCATGTATAAAGACCTCGAATACGTTTTCCCACCTCAACACCTTTATGAACGACACAATAAAATTTCTCTAGGCAATGTGTGACACAAATGAATATCTAACCTCGAATAATTATAATATGGTAACATTTCTGCAGTTTTCATTATAGATGGCTGATGATATCATGTTTTGAATGGGAGGAAACGATAATTTCAGACTATTGTAACTTTCCAACCAAACCCACACGAAAATATCAAAGGGACCTTTCTGTCCAAAACGCCATCGTCACCATCATCATAACGATCATCGCCGAATCTCTACTTCAATAAACGTCGACCACTCCGCGAAAATACCGAGTCGTGAAATCATTAGTATCCCATGAAAAGAGACGCTCGAGGAGTTCAATGACTCGTCATTAAAGTATGTTTACGCGCTCCCTTGGTTTTGAAAGGGTCTGAAAACCGGGGCGTTCCGGCGTTCGCTTGTCAAAATCGTTATTGATGATGCGTTGACGAGCCACAGAACGCTGACCACCGCCTTGCCCGAAAGAACCGAGAAAGCTCACTATCGCACTAACGCGAATATAATGCACGAGTTTCCCACCCCTCGTCATTGTTCGCCGATACAGTTTTCAATTTTGGTCGTGGGGTGCCAGGGGCCGAAAGCGACCTTGATTTCCTGCCGTTCTTTCAAGCGTGTCTTTGTCTCACTTTTTTATTTTCACGGGACACCCCCGTAAGACCAGAAGATTCACTTCAAGTATCGCCTCCGAATATCGAAGGTAATGGGGTGTGGAGACTACCCGTGATGACGTTATTTATCGCGGTGCTAGGGATGACAGTTTTTCATCCTGCGTAAGTTTTCCAGAGCTTATGGCTTATTTATGGGTACTGTTTAGAAATGCAAATTTGAGGAAGAATAAACAATGATTTGTGGCAATTCTAAATGACTCAATCTTCCATCTCCTTAATAAACACAAAAAAACCCAGACCCTCCCCCCGAGAACTTTGGAGCCCCGAATTTCCCAGGGCCGTAGAATTAGTCTCGCGGCAATCTTATCATTTTCCCTCGTACAAAACGATGAAAATAATCGGCGCGTTGCATCGCGATCATTAATTTCCGTACAATAAAACGTTCGGCTCGTGAGAGAGACACGCCTTCGTCGGGGACGAGCGCTTTTTCCTCGGTGTTTGCCTTTGGTATTTTGGATAGACCTGCAGGGGTGGTGAGGGAGGGGGCGCGAGCATGGCAATTGATGATGACGGGGACGGGAGTCACTTGGTGCCATTGTCCGCAGCACGTGCCGCGCGGGGTCAAAATGATCCGCGTACCCGGCGCCCTCAAACTTGGTCACCCATATCTGAGCCTCAATGAAAGGAGGCTCGGGCGACAGAGAGGAAATTAATTGATCACGCGTGATCCGGCATCGAGCGCAAGGGTTGCCGAAGTCGTTACCGGTGAGCAGCCGATCCTTAAACGACGCGGAAACGTGAGCCGAACGTTTATTTCACTGCTCGCTCTCTCGGCCGAATGCTTCCGAATCTCCGGGCCCCGGGTCATGGGCACGATCTCCGTAGCCACGTGCCGCCACGGCGCAATCAGAAGTATTTTATAATCTTTTTTTCTCTCTTTATTGGCATAGGCTTTTAAATCAAGGTATGAGTGGAGATTTGCGATGCGAATCTATGTATTAGAGTATCTGTGTATCTTTACGAAATATTGGACATTTTATATTCATATATTTATCAATGAATAATTGTTGTATCAATATTTTAGTGTAACTTTGGACTATGTCAGAAGTTTTTTGTGTGAGAAAGAAAATGAGATGAAATATTTGGTTCTGGTGTGCTTTTTTTATTCACATAATACATTTAACATACAGCTCATTGATTTCTTTCGTCATCAAATTTCTATCTCAATTTTTTTAACTTGAAAAATTTCATAGCAATATGGTCAATATCAAGGACAGTCTGTGGTTGTAGTTTCAAACATATAATTGCAGAAACGCTTAATATTTTGATACTTTCATAACGATATTCTCGTGAGTTTTTTTTTTTTATAATTGTGATATCGTTACGCTCCTTATTCTATTTCACGACTTCTTCTATTTAATCAATCGAAGTAAAGCCAATTAAATAATTACTTCGAAGAGCAATCGCTATCATGGTAATTGATTAATTATATTTCTCTCCATACAAAATAAATTTTTTCCTAAAATCATATATACCTAGGTATATTTAAGAAAAATAATATAAATTTATTCTAAGAATTTCAGTCTCATAACTAAACGAAATCTTCAAAACACTAGGAATTTATGAAGTCACTCTCTCAGTTCGAATTAGTAGAAAACTACTAAAGAATAGTAGAATTTCACAACTTAAAAAAGTCAAAAAGGAACAACTAAAGTTTCAGTCAAATTCAACTAATTCAATGAGTGATATAGCTTAATGATGAAATTAGTAATATTTGACTGAAGAAAAAAGTGAATAACTATCTTTACACTCTAGTGGAAATCCACTACTGCAGCAACTAGGTTTGGACTACTCTTATTCGTGCATTATGACTTAAAGATAAGTATAGTTCAACTAATGAAAAGTCAATTTTTACTTATACATTTGTAAATAGTTACTGTTCATAATAATAAATATGTACCACTGCAATTATCGATTATCTAAATAGCATTCAAATTCTACTAACTCATGATTGTTTTACAGTAAAAAATCAAACAATCATAAAAGACATAGTTATCTATTTGTTAAAATATTTATTCCTTGAAACATCAACCTTTTAACAATGTTTTTTACATGAACTTTTTTACAACTATGTACGTATCGTATATAATTTAGTAGAATTCAACTATTTTTTAGTCAGCTAGTGGAATTCTACTTATTCATAAGTAGATCTCTGACTATCTTTGACCTACTAATTGAATTAGTCTGAATTTTACTTATCAGAACTAAAAGAGCATAGTTTTATGAACGATCAAAATAAATGATCGTAATAAAATGAATGTAATAAAAATAACAGCAATTTCAGTTATGAGAGTGATGCGTATAAATATTCTTTTAATCATTTAGAATGTTTCTGAAGAAAGTAGGAAATTTTAAAACTTTGTTTCTCAGGGCTCTAAACTTGAGAAATCTTTGGAGTAATATATAAACATGAATAAACCTCTTATAAAATGAATTATGTAAACGAAAATACAAAAATACCAAAAATACTTTAATTTCATTAACAAAATACTCAAACAATTAAGAGAATACTCTAATTTCATTCGATACTTGAGAATGCTGTTTTCATTTTTTCAGAAACCCTTAAGAAATTTGGCAATCAATGAAACTTAAGTTTCTAGAGCATCGGATCATTGAAAAATTATATATCAATCCATTTGAACATCAGAAAATACTTCGAATTGTATAAAACCCTTAAAATTGCGAAAAATTGCAAAATAACTTGATATCTACAATGTTTTCTGACAAGTAAATTATTCAAAAGTCTTCAAATACAACAAGCTTTGAATTGAAGAAAACTGCATCCTAGGTATCTGAAGAATTATATAAAAAACAAAAATTGGAAATCCTACAAAATTTGATCAATAAAAATCAAAAGAAGTATATGAATACTAAGAATGTACGTACATAAAATATTTCAAATTTACAGCATTTCACCAACTAGAATGTCGATATCTACAACATTGTCACTCTCAATTATGAGAATCCTGAAAAATTCTGTGTATCGTGTAAATACTGATGAAATACAAAAAATATTGTACGATCTTCAGATTGATAAACATACTGTTCTCTGACAAATCTCCTCAATTACGAAAAATGTATTAAACTTTGAACTCTAAAGTATCTAGCTGTCCATAAAAAAAATCTTTTAAAATACTAGAAAAGCTTAAAACCTTTAATTTATACTAAAAAATGGTAAAAATTGCAGAAATTTCATGAACATGGGAATTTATGTTTGTCTAAAGAACCTATGCAATTACTAGGAATTTTCAAATTTAGAATCCTTGGGTATCAAGTTCTATATATCTTTTATGGAATCTATAAAAAAATCATAAAATCATTCGAATTTCGAATGTTAAAAAAAACTGAATATTAAAAGTACCGAATCATCTATGAATGTCCTTTCTTCTGAGAAATCGTTCATAATTAATGCAATACATCAGCATGCTTAAATTTCCTTTTCGATGTATTAGTATTGAATATTGGATGATTTTATCATATATTGGATGGGCCGATATTGATATTTTTTATTTCGATTATTATCCCCACGTATCAAGGAAAAGGGTAGATCGTGGCTGTCGTACCCCAAGAGACGTCGAAATGTCTTGACGAGAAAGGATTTAAAGCAAGTTCTTACGACGATAATCAAAGTTTCTGGCAGAACTGAGAGCAGATGTAACCTGGAGTACTTCTCCTCCACTCGAGCGTAAGGTGGCGTCATTACGTTTGTCAATTATGCGTTAATTTGCGCCTTGCGATACTTCAAACATTTTTATTCATTGCTTGTCGAGGGGAGTTGAGCAAGTTTTTTCTACGTGGTGCGAAAGTTGCGGGAAATTACTTTCAAGGTTACAACTGCATTTTTTTCATACTGCTTAAGCATGTCACAAAACTGATCTAAAAAAAGAGAAAAATTGCAGTGAACACTATAAATTTCAAGAGCATTAACCTCAATTTTATAGTAATTTTCTAGAATTTTTCAATGCTTTGATTGTTTTCTCAACAACTAAGAACAACTTATCGATTTTTTGGTTTATTGAAACCGTTAAAATTCTATGATTACTCGGCTGATTCCCCGTTGTTTCTTTTATGTTTCAGTGCAAGCTTGAGCTACTTTGCCTCATTACGAAACTTATAATAACGTCACCTTGAGACGTCAAACGTATATCATTGTCACCGCGTGTTGTGACTACATCTATTATCGTCAAGTCGGCTTAACAACGCGGAACGAAGAGGTGTGTATTTTTCTCAAACGTCTAATTGACTTGATCCGTTGCGAGCACGATTTCACGTGTGTCACCTGGCGTGATGTTGCGGGTTACGCACCTGTCCCAGCGGTGCAATTGCAAGGAAGCGGCGAGCAGAGTCAATTACCCGCTATTTCGCCACCTAAATCAAACACTTCTGCCGACGTTCATTGCTCATTAACCTCCATTTCACGCGATACATGTAATTATCTTAATTTTTTACGAGTGGCTACCGCCAGCGTCGGAAATATGGAGGACATGGGGCAGTCGTAAAATGTTGCTCGTTGGGCATGGATTTAGAAGAATATTAATTTGTATTTGAAAAGATGTTCTCATAACATCTGAATTGAGTATGGCAATAAAAGTATTATATGATATCATACATACATCTGTGAGGAATCATTTCTCTATTCGTTTTTTCAACTTAATTATAATTTTCAGTAAATAAAGACTTTTAGTATTTTGTACGTTGATTGGAGTAGAATTCATATATTTTTTAACATTATTTCAAAAAAATTACCAGGGGCGTAGGCAGAAAAAATTTTCGGGAGGGGTTTTACTGAAAAATATTTTTTCTTCGGGATTTCATAATTTCTCACGTTTGACAATATGGTTACAAGAGAGCGATTTTGAGGTATTTTGCATTTCGGAATTTGAAAGTTATACAACTTTTGGAATCCAGAGTTGCACATTTTTAATGTTCGTAAATAAAGGAATTCCATTTTTGTGATTTTCAATTAGTAATGGAGGCTTCATTTTTTTTACTAATGCTTTTTGTGTTGATACCACTTTAAGGATAATCTGATATTAAGCAATATGGGTTATATATAGAGCTTTCTAAAATGCGGTGCTCTAGGAATCAAACTTCTAAAAAATTTATATATTCGAAATGATTTTTGAGCAAATTTTCACCACACGGATATTTTATCATCACAAATTTTAATTATTCTTGTATGGTATATTGTTCATCAAATTTTGTAGTATGTTTTGGTATTTTTATATATTTCCAACATTTCAATGTATGACTCAATAGATTTTTAGTAATTGATGCTATAATATATCAATTTCAAGCGATTTTGAGAATATGAATTGATTTTTCAGACGGCAGTTTCTTGTGTGAAGACTTTTATAATTTTATTCTTTTTTTTTTGAGTTTCGGCAATTAAAAGTATATTTAATTGTGTAAATTGTATCAATTGAATTGGATGTATTTTTATTGTTTTCTTTATGAGTTCCCAGAATAATTTTCAGTAATTTATATAATTACAGTATTATAATAGTAATTATGCTCCAGGGAAGAAAGTTTCAGAAATTCGTAAGAAAATTATTTTTGCATGATTTTGATGTATTGAAAATAAAGTAGTGAGCAAGTAAACTAGTAAACTGGTAAGCAAGTCAACTGGTAATCTAGTAAACTTTTAAACAAGTAAGCTAGTCAACTACTGAACTAGAAAACAAGTAAGCTAGCAAACTAGTAAACTACTAAAATTGTAAAATAATAAAATGGTAAACAAGTGAAACAGAAAAATATTAAACTAGCAAACTCGTTAACAAGTGAATTAGTTTTTTAGTGACTTAGTAAACTTGTCGAATTCGTATCAGTAAACTGGTAAACTAGTAAGCTAGTAAACAAGTAATCTAGTAAGCTAGTGAACTAGTAAACTCGTTAACAAGTAAATTAGTAAACTAGGAAACTCATTTTTCACATTTTTGTAGTGTTATATACAAAACTCTGGAGGATTTCTAAGTATTTTAAAGAATTACTTATATTTTAGTAGTTCGCTATAGAGATTAAAAAAATTTGTTGCTTCAAAACGCGGATTTCGATCTATTATCAGTAATTTCAAGTAATAATGATGAAATCGCTTTATATAGATTTTTCATGTTTTATATCGTTATTCTTTTTCCGTATTTTTGAAATATTTAAAACATCTTTGTTGCGTTTTATAATATTTATAGATTGATAGTATATTTAGAACTTGATACTCTAGAATCCCAAAATTTATAGATCGTAGAGGCATTTTTCGAGATTTTTCAGAAAAGTTTTTTCATATAATTCAACTGATTTAATAATTCTTTTAGAGTTTGTATGAATCAGAAGTTTTGTATTACATTTATATGAATTTTGTGTAGATTTTGAGAATTGAATGCCCTAAGATTCAAAGTTTTGTACATTTTCAGCATTTTCGTAGTTTTTAATTTTTCTTGATAATCCACTGGGTTGCAACAATTTTTCTAATTAATATTTTCTATGCAATCCTACGTTCTGATAATTTTGACTTTTTTATAAAATATATACTGCTACGTTTTCATGCATTTATTTGTAACTTATATTTTTATTGTTTATCGAAGTACCTTTTTCTATTTTTACAAGAAATATATTGATTGATTTTATCAGAACTTTGGAAGGGGTTTAAACCCCTAAAACCCCCCTCTGCCTACACGCGTTATGATTACACTTTAATTAGTATTAAAATTGATTCTAATATAATGTTCAATAATTCCACAATAAACGTCAATTTTACAATAAAAAACAAACGATGACTTTTCATTTATTCTTCAAAACCACTCTCGAATACAGGTCTGTTCCATGTTATTCTCAAATCCAAAATAACCAATTGCGTGTAATTACGTGAATGCAATCCTTAGCAAACATGTAGCTACATGCACCTAGTATTGGCTAACGGCAAACATTCGCACAAAGGCGGAATATCGAGCGAAATGTGCGGATCATGAAAACCGGGTATTCTTTGCGCAACCGAAATGAGAGGGCAGGAAAAGCCACGGCTCTTTCAATTATTCCAATGACAGACAGGAGCGGGTGAGTCTGGTCCGGCTGACTCGAGGGTGCGGGACCGACCTTTTTTCGGATCAGCCGGTCACGTGGCCACGTGTTTGCAGGGTACACACGCCCGTGCAGCGTGTTTTGTACACACGCGTTTTCGATAGCGCGATACTCGACGGGTTACCAAAACAGCGGCACGACGCCAACATAAGCGATATTTATGTCGGCATAAAGCGTCCCCGAAGCCACCGTAAAAGAACAGCCAGGCTCACCCTTCGACTCCTTGCAAAAAATGAAAAAAGTCGAGATGATCCGGGGTATTTTCGGGACGACCAGGGATTCTCTAGATTTTTCTATATGAAACTGTGGTAAAGAAGGAGGGATTTTACTTTTTTTTTTATGGGGTTTGGGAGGAGATAGAAACTTTTGGTATGTGAGAAAGTCAGGGTTGTTTCGGGTGATGAATTTGAGGATTCAAAAAATCGACTAATGGAAAGCGTGCTTATGAATTTTTATTATTGACTAAAAAGGTAAAGTTTCAAGGAAAGTTATCATTTTTTTAATAACTTTTCTTCCTGTATTTGAGGGAAAGACATTGATTGTGTATTCTATTAAAAAAAAATTCGAATATTATAAGTAGCAGGGTGTCACTTATTTTGGTAATTTTCGAGTTTTTTTCGTTCCGAGCCTTTCTATTTATAAAAATACTAAAAAAAATTTTCTGTGAAGTTTGAAGCTACAAAGCAACTCAAATTTCAAATGAGAATCACGCGTGATTTTTCATAAAATTTTCTGAAATATTCATAACTTCTGCTAAACTTATGATTTTTGCTTGAAACTTGGCAGAGTTCAAGTACATAATGTAACGCTCATCGACAAATTGTTCTGGATTTTTCTTTCACATTTATCTATATTTTACAAGCAATAAAAAGTACATGTTTTCCTTAATTTCATGTATATTTTAATTCATTTACATAATATACTGGGTATTTCCAATTCCTCACACCAAACAAAAAAAGTGATTCCCTATTGAATTTCTAGTCTAAAAGTCCTGTACCACTTTTTATAAAACCTAAAATTAAAAGGGGATTCAAACCTGAAATTTTAACAATAAATGCTCTCTAGCGATGAGTGGGGTTAGACTTCTCAGAAACAACTTTTCCGAAATTTTTTTCACATTTTTCCGAGTTGAAAAGTCTTTGAAACTTTTCACCAGAGTTAGAATCAAAAAACTTATTCAAGGTACAATTTTCAGCAAATCAGATTTCTTAGATTTTGTGTTCGAATAACTTTTTTGATTTTGAGTTTTGTGTAAAGTAGCAAAAGACTTTTCGACTCGAAAAAATATAAAGAAAATTCGGGAAAAATTTGATCCGTGAAATCTACCTCCACTTGTTGTGAGAGCACATTTATTTTTTAAACTTCTGGCTCATATAGATTTTCAATTTAGAGTTTTATAATAAGTGGTAGAAGACTTTTTGACTTGAAAATCAATAAGGAATTACGTATTTTTTCTTGGTGCTTAGAATTAGAAACACCAGTTTTTGTTACTTCTACAAAACTAATCATAGAGTTTTCTAATTTGGCAGAATTCGAGAACATTATGTGAATGTGAAGTTTAAAACTAAACTTTTTAAGATATTTTATTGCTATAATCTACATATATTTTACAAGCACTTAAATAGTACATGTTTGTCTCAGATTCATAAATTGTTTTATTTTTTCATTTCTTTAACATATTTGTGAATTTAGATTAAGTGATAACAGACTTTTGAAATGTGGAAAAGTCTGCGTCTATCATATTAGGTTCATAATCAAAATTTTTGCGATTTTTCCATGATTATTATATGTAATTCATAAGCGCTTAAAAGTGCGTGAATTTCTTAGTAGTTATCGATAAACTAGAAGAACGTAGTAAACTGATCCAGAACACTTCATTTTCTATTGTAAATAATATAATGTGACTGAAATTTTTATTTTGAACTTAACAATATAAACACAAACTCTGCCAAATTTTAAAAGTATATCATGAGTTTTTTAGAAGTTACAAGTATGCAAAGGAAACAAATTAAGGAATACATAAAATTGTGGCAGACACGTACTACTCGAAATCTTGTTAAATATGTGTAGATTAAAACATTGGAAAAATCTGAAAAAATTTGATTTTCAGCTTGACATTATATACACGAATTCTGTCAAATTTGAAAAGTCTACCATAAGTTTTGTAAAAGTTACAAACTACTTGTTAAGAAAATGAATTCGAAAATATATGAAATGAAAGCAAACATGTACTTTTCATCGCTCTTAACCCTTTGCAGCACGGTGGGAAGACGTATATCCCACCTAGAATACTACCATTTTTTTCAGTTTACAAGTGCTTGTGACTCGACTTTTATGATTTTAAATTTAAATTTACTATATTTACATCTTGAGCCTTGCATATTTTGACTTTGTTATTTCATGTTGTTCATTAATTTGTCAATATCAATAAACAAATAGTGACAAAAGTCACTTTTTGCAAAGAAAATTAATTATCTTGAAAAGGTTTCAACGGATCAATTTAAAAATATATTATTACATGTTTTCAATGTCGCTGATTAAGAATTTGTGATAGATTTTAAAAACTCAAAATAGCGGATCCAATATGGCGGACCGGATTAGTTAAACTTATTCATATCTGTATGAAAATTGGTATACAGAGGTTTACAGGGTCGCTGATTACGATTTTAATACCAGAATTTCGAAATTCAAAATGACGGATTCAATATGATGGACACGATAACAATGTTATAAGTATTGGTACCAAATTTTTTGTTGTTCAAGAAAAAAAAAATTTTTTCAAGTTGATCACAACAATAACTACCGCTCTCAGCCGAACCCGGAGACACGAACGAGGACGTAGCGACTATCGTCTCCATTTTTTTTTTTTTGGTATTTTTTTTTATTTTTGGAATTTTTTTTTATTAATTTTATATTATGTAATATAACGCTCTATATAATAATTATAATTTATATAATATTTATATAATATTATGTATTTTCTGCTGAATCTTCGAAAGGTCTAAGCATAAATTTTCTGCTTTATGTCCGAATGGAAAAAAAAAGAAATGGCCCACCCATCGCAGCATTGTCAATAAGCTTTGACATGATCATCCGGTCTAAAAAGCATCATTAGGCAGATACGAAAATGATAGCGTGACTTCAAGAATTTGTCGGGAATTCTTGTCTAGGCTTATTTATCCGATAAGCCGTGTTCACCGATTCTTTCACGTTGATGGGTCGAGCAATGTGATTTATGGTAAGATTTTCAGACAGAAGCGTAAAACCAGTTTGAAAACCTTTATTTGTGGAGTATCGAGTTTCCCTGATATACGTCCAATGCATACCTCTACGTTGGAGCTTCCATTCCATTCATGCTGATGCCAAACGCGGACGCAAGACGTGGAACATCAGAAACTGGTTATCTTTGGGCAAATTCATATCGCAAAATATTGTTTTTTTTTTTTCTCAAATGCCGGAAAGAGTAGAACTTACGGAACTTCCAAATGATGCAGAATCTGCTGATGGACTTTGTGATTCATCGGATGATGAAAATTTTACAAACAAAGGCACAAGTGTACTACAAAATGATTCTGATGATGACTTTTCTGAAAACGAAAATAAAGCAGAACATTCAGTAGAAGAAGTGTGGACTAGTCGAGGGAAAAAAAAATAAGATTTACCATTTACGAAAGATCATGGGCCAAATATTCCGGACAATGCTACATCTCCATCTGACATTTTTTTCCATCTTTTCCCTGATGAATTGTTGGATTGTATCGTTCAACAAACTAATCTGTATATTCGACAAAAAAAAGTGGCGAATCCATCACAAAAGATGAATTAACTACTTTTATAGCTATCAATATTTTGATGGGAGTGAAAAAGTCCCCTTCGTACCGTAATAACTGGTCATCAGATCCGAAACTAAACGATTCATTTATAAGTCCACTGATGACGGTCAATCGTTTTGGATTCATTTTGAATAATTTACACATTGTGGATAACAGTAAAGAACCAAAGAAAAGTGAGCCCAATTATGATAAACTCAATAAGTTCCGACCCCTATTGACAAGACTTGGTGAAACGTTCAAGAACTGCTGGAAACCAAGCAAATATCAGTCTATAGACGAGTCCATGATCAAATTCAAGGGTCGAAGTAGTTTAAAACAGTACATGCCGGCAAAACCAATCAAGCGAGGGTATAAGTGTTGGGTACGTGCAGAGGAATCAAGCTATGTATGCGAATTTCAAGTTTACACCGGCAAGACAGAAAATTCTGAAAAACAATTGGTCGCAAGAGTTGTAAAGGAGCTTACACACGAGCTTGTTGGTGGAAATCACCATGTGTATTTTGATAACTTTTTTACTGGCGTTGACCTCATGATTTCATAAAAAAACGACCAGATTTTCGCATGTGGTACAGTGCGTTCGAACCGTGCAAGATTACCTAAAGGCACAATACTTGACAAGAAAATGAAACATGGACAACACGAATTCAAAACTTCGAACACTGGCATTCGTTGGATCGAATGGATGGACAAGAAAGCTGTGTACTTTCTAACTATCACGATCCACGCGATGTCACTCCCGTGAATCGAAGACAAAAAGATGGATCTCTAATAGAAGTAAGCTGTCCAGTAGTATGTTCTGACTATAACAAGCACATGGGTTATGTTGACAGTGCTGACCGTTTGCTATCAACATATAAGATTGATCGAAAATCAAAGAAATGGTGGCTCAGGATATTCTGGCATTTTGTCGATCTGTCGTTGACTAATGCCTTCATCATATATTCAGTCAGAGACCATGGAACTGCTTCTTTATCGCTCAAAAATTTCAGATTGCGCATAGTAGATGAAATCGTTGGACAAAATATACCCAAAAAAAAGGAAGGAAACGCCAGTCTACACTAGTTGACCACTACAAACCTGAAGTGCCTCTTGAAAAGAGACGTTCTCAATCGTCTCACATGCCGGTCTATGGTGGATATTTTAGACGATGTGCTTTGTGCAGCACAAAAGCAAATGAAAAAAGAAGTGAATGGATGTGTAACGTTTGCGACGTACCATTATGTTTGTGAAAAACGAGAAATTGCTTTGCGAGCTACCACACTTAGAGTAGTAACTCTACACTAATGAAGTGAGATACGGTCAAGATTCACAGAAGATCATGTTTGTTGAAAGAAAGTTATAAATAATTCGGAAACTTGACTAATCATGCAAAAATTTGGAACAAAAGGTAAAATAAAAAAAAAATTTCAATAATCAAAAAAAAAAATACCAAAAAAAAAAAAATGGAGACTATAGCCGCTACGTCCTCGTTCGTGTCTCTGGGTTCAGCTGAGAGCGGTAGATATTGTTGTTATCAACTTGGAAAAATTTTCCTTTCTTTAACGACAAAAAATTTGGTACTGATAATTATAACATATATATTGTTTCCGCTATATTAGATCCGCCATTTTGAATTTCGGAAATTTGATATGAAATTCGTAATCAGCGACCCCGAAAACCCCTGTATACTTATTTTCATATTGATATGAATAAGTTTAACTATTTCTGTCCGCCATCCTGGATCCGCCATTTTGAATTTCGACAATCTGATATCAAATTCGGGATGAGCGACCCCGAAAACCCTTGACGCGACTATTTTCATGAAAAAATAATTATCTGAAAAATGTATGCTTCAAAGGGTTAAAATAAAGATGACGGCGATAATAAAATCTTGAAAATTTTTATTTGGAACGTTAGATTATGTACTTTAACTCTATAAGCCTCCCAGCATTTATGAATGTTTGAGCAAAATATATGAAAAATTACACATAATTCCCATTTTAAACATCAGTCGCTATGTGTCACGTGTTAATAATGTCCGATTCAGTTCAAACTTTACAGAACAATTTCATTTTAGTACTTTGATTGATTGACAGGCCTGAAATGAAAAAAAAATTATAACATTGCCAAAATAAGTGATACCCAAATAACAAGTTGATTAAAAATTTCTGTATTCCGTTGTCTACAGAAGTTAATTGAGTATTGTTGTGTTATTTTGCCTGACTATTTCTCGTTATTATCACTAGCTTAGAACGCAATTTCAACAACTATCATAATTAGCTGAAAACCATATACATCATATTTCGACTATTTTATACGATTTCATGAAAAATATGATGTCAAAAGAAGATAAAATTATTTTGAGAAAATAACTTTTTTGTGCATATATGTTATTCGGAGTAAAGCATTGAATGTATTACATTTTTTTTTTTTTCAATAAAGAATGATCATTTTTGTTGTTGAATGTTTCATTGCACTCATGAAAAAATAATGTTTCTGTTATATATACGCTTAAATTGTTAAAAAAATGTAGGACTAAACGTTTTAAAATTAAAGTTCAAGCAACTAGCAACAAAAAAGTAAAATTACACGAATACGATAACAACATTTCTGGATAATACCTCTCACTTGTAGTAAATTACTCTTATTAAATAGACATTCGAAAACTTGGACTGACAATCAAAATCGTCGTACTTTAACGTCGACGAGTAAATCGAAAGTGCAATGAGGCGCTATGACAGCGTTGGTTTGTCGAAAGGGGATGATTTTACAGCATTCGCGTCACGCTAAATCTCCGAGCATTGTTCGCACCCCGCATACCCTTGATTTTCCATTCGTACCCCTCGCACATAATAGTCCGTCTTTTCCTCCTCTTCCCTCGTTCCCTCCTTCATCCTTTCCTTCGTCTCTTTCTTTTCCGATTCGACCCACATCACTTAATGGTTCTCTCATTTGCATATTTCATATTCATGATTCACGTGTTGTTTGTTTCATTTTCTCCGAACGGAAAATAAAATCAAAACTTGTACAGAGTGCTGAATTAATTTCCAAAACAATGTGACAAATTAAGAATAATTCGAGTGAATACTCTTTAAATGTTTGAAGAGTGAGAAATAACATGTTTTTCTGAAAAAAAGGTGCTGAAATTTCCAGAATAAAAGTTTTGGAAGTATTTCATATCAGATTCAGCTGAATATTTCAAAAAAATACATATTTTTACAAGGTTTTAAAATTAAGAAAGTTCGACATAATTGTAGTTGAAGTTATTTGACTATTGATATTCATTCGTTTTACGAAGTATAAATTACAAGTTTTTTCAGCAAAAAATACGCCTGTTGTAATATACTCAATAGCTTTTAATTATCTCACAATTAAAAATGATAAAAATTAAAGAAATATATGATTACTTTTTTAATTGCGAATTGAGAGTTTACTGATAACTTTTTGATTGAAAAATGAAAAACGTATAAATTATGTCTTTCATTTTGCTCGGGTTGGATTATATACCCTGTATTAAAATTGAATAAAAACTCGAAGACAGCTTTTTCTTGAATCTTCATCAGTTATCAACTTTTTATTAAGCTGACATATAAAAAAGTTATCAGGCAAGGACAAATTGCTGCGAGTATTTAATAACCAAAAAGGGCACGATTCCCTGTAAACCCTCGCACCTCTTTACAAACGAACGGGGATAACGTAATGGCAATTTACGTGTCCCGCGAGAGTTGATAACTTCGTATCTACGAAAGTCATAATTTACTCTCTCAATGGGAATGATATTGCTAAATTGAATTAGAGATAACTGAGCAGTGTTTCTTCTACACATATTCGTTTCGGACGGTATATTTCCCCTGACTTTATCAGTAATGACATGAAAAAAAACCTATATTTCACTTTCCTGTGCATTTGTCATAATTAATTGACAGGCTGAGGGTAAGAAGGTGATATGAAATAAATCGTAGAGTTCTACGTATGTCTTTCGATTATTCAGTTTAAATACTGTGATACATGTCTAAATGATAAACAAATCGTTTTTTTTTGAGTTTCGTTAAACAGAGTTTTGTTCAAATAGATACGCAGTGGGTTGACAATAACCAGAACGACTATGGTGTTTTCATTATATTAAATTGAATTTTTCAATCTTGTTGAGGAAAAAATAGCCGGATTTTTTTTCGACAATTCATTATATCGTAGAAGAAATAGGCAACCCTCGGCACGGTCAGTCCCCGCTACGTACACTTTCCACCCCAAGCAACGTGTCAAAGGGAGGTATTTAGCGACAGAGGGTCAATTTATCGGGGTGTGATTTTCAGGCAGCCGGCCGGGCGGCCAACCATCGTCCGCGCGTCTATTCATCGACCGGCGAAACGGCGCTTCGCCTAAATCGCCCCACAAGGGGATTTACGTGACAGGGATGATTTTCCCGATCTCGCCGGTCATTGTATTTTTGTGACTGCGATCTCCCCCCCGCGATCGGAAAAAAGACCGACCCGGGTATGATATCGTATTACTTCCCTTTGTACGGATGATTACGGTGACTCCGAATGTTTCGCTTTGAAAAATGATAAGTTTTTATTGATGGATGGTAGTGGCGGATCTTGGATCGTTTGGGGGGAAGGGGGTGTTTATCCTTTTTTCTGACAATGGGTATAGTAGTTGGAAGGCTAGTTTTACCAGTCATTTCTCTGGGATTTTTCTTTTTTCTCATAATTTGAATTTATTTTTCACTATAAATTATAGTTTTTCATGAGAGACGTTTCTGTCACAGATATAACATGTGAATCATGAAACGTTGAATGTGAACACTATCAAAGAAAGTATGTTACTTTAAAAAGTGCGACTTACAAGCAAGATCAAAAACAAGGCAGAAATAAAAAACATAGACATTTTTTTGAAATATAAACAATATTGTGAAACGATTCATGCATTTACAAGTTGTCAGAAAAGTGAGTATTTTTCTGCAAGGAAAAATGAGAAAAGGTTTTCAAATTTTTCTTGTGAGTGATACCGTGCGTGCCCCACAGAAATTCACTTAAAAATCCTGCATATTTTATCATGTGAAATTTCAAATAATCAATTATGCGTAAAATATCGTTCAGAGCAGTGAATTTCGTCAATGGTTCACCTATGGACATTAACTTGGAGACTGAATGAAGAATTTTGGCAATATTATTCTTCGGAGCGTTGGTCCTGGTAAAAAGCATGTAAAGAAGATTGAAAAGATACAGAGCATACAATGATTGCAGAAAATGATGAGATTATCTCTAAAAAATTAGTCTAAAATACAAATTATAACCAGGATTTCCGAGTTAAAAGTGTCTTATAAAGAGGAATTCGCTTTTTTCTGAAACGTCACAATGCGAATTATAATTCATCCTGCATATGCTAAAATTCAAAAAGGTTTCTGGAATAAGTAAAGATTGTTCTAGCTGTTTTATAAACAAACAAAAGAATATAGTATGTAATTAAAATAGCATATAAAGCGCAGTAATACAAAAAATATAGTTTGTGTTTATTCAACTGCATTATGAAAATTTCATGGGATTTCTGACCTAACTTAGGTGTCCCACAAATATTTGGTAACTTAGCATTTTTTCAAAATAAGTAACTATGAGTTACCACTCATAGTTACTTGTTGAAAAAAATGAAATCATAGGAATAAAGTTCAATTAACGAACATAAGATATTTTTGATAACCAATATTTCACTTTAATAATGTGTATTGTACACATTTAAACTTTATAATATTGATGCTTTATTTTCAAATCATTTTTTCATAAAAAAAAGCAATTTAAGAACGCTTTCTCTTTTTTAACTGACTAATAATTAAGTAAATATCAATGAATTCTTGCGAGAACGAAAAACGATGGTAATTTTTATTACTTGTACAGTGGAGACTATTTCACTGCCTTATTGTAAGCTACGATGACGTCTGTATGCCTTCATCATTTTAAATATCATTCATAAGTAAGACGACAAATTATTTTCCTCAATCGTGTGAATATAGTTCTTGGCTTCGTTTTGGACATCCGCCCTCAAACTCATGAGAAATGATTTTACTGTCATAGTAATATAATGCATTGTACATTTTTTTTGTTTTACATGATTTTTCTTTATTTACTCGTAACTATGTAAAGGAAATGATCGAAATCGACTAGTTTTTGGGTGAAAATGATTATTCAAAGATATAAATATAAAATATTAGATTGAAATTTGAAGGAGGTAACGATATGTTTCTTCAATTTGAAAAAAATTATAATGACAAGTTAAAAAACAATGAATATGTTAGTTCGACAACACAAATTTTTTTGAGAATACTACCTGAATTTAAGATTATCAATGAATAGTGACAAAAAATATGAAAAATCTTCAAAACTTCTTAGCACAGAAAATAGATAGCAGAAATCTTAAATTTATCAAAAAAAAAAAAACACATTTACATTTGATAATCATATAATTTTTAAGCCTTCGTTATAATTTTTGCACACAGGAATAGAATATAAAAGTAACATTTGTTTTATTTTATTAACCTTGAAAAGAAAGTCATTACCTTTATAAATGCACCAGATAAAAAATATCGGAATTATTTTTACTTCGTGAACATAAAGTTTATCAAAATAAAATTAAAAATAAAACAACACAAAATTGTGAATCATCTCTTCTCTTTTATATTTTTTGAAATTTTTCAGGTAATAAAAATAACACGAACTAAGTAAAAGATGTTGTAGATTCGTCTCAGACACACAAAAGAATATAAATGATTAATAAGTAAGGCAACCCTAACGAGTTTGGATATCTCCGTTTTTAAATAAAATTTCGCTTCTTTATTCAGTGATTCTATAAAAATAGCAATGTTTTAGAAAGTTTTTATGAGTTTTTATGTAGTCATTTTATAAACTTTCTAAAAACTTATAAAAAATTTATAAAACGTTGCTCCTTCCCTAGTATTTTGGGTTTTTATAAATTTTGCTCATGTCCCTCATGAAATCTCGGGTTTTTATAATGAAATTCCGCTTTTTCAAAAAATAACTTTATCAAAAGAGCAATTTCTTTAATAAAGTTCGTATCAGTTTTTATAAAATCGGTTTATAAAAACATCCCTATTCGATTAAGTTTTTGTAAAGTCGCTTTATGAAAACTAATGAAAACTTCACAAAACATTACTCTGTGTAAAAAGTTACTTGATAAAAGAGCAGAAAAAATAAAAAGTTACTTGAACAAAGAGCATTGTATAAAAAATTCCGAAATTTTATAACGAGTTTTAAAAAAACTTCATAAAAACCCAAGTTAGAAGGGATTTTCATGAAGTCACTTAAAAAAATTTTAAAAAAAATCAAGTTACTAGATAAGGTCATCATCAAAATGTTACAAAAAGGCTCATCAAAAATATTCCCTTTTGAAGAACGTCTGAAGTAATAAAAAATTCATCATAGCCTCATATTCGTAAAAAATGATTAATTTCCTCATTTTTTTATATACAGCGAATATTCAGGCACCATAGAAAAAACGACCAAAATGAACCGCGCACGCGTGCCCTCAAAGAGTCTCGCCCTCGACGGATTGACAGAGCGAAACGAAAAAAAGCCGTAATGTTTTGTTACCAACGTGCGATTCACCGCCACGTGCCCGAGATTAATGTGTTTTGATTTTTAGACTTCACATTATATCCCGTCCCCATAAGCCCTCCTCGCATTGTGCTCGCATTAATGCAACGCGGGCACTCAAGCCCCGCAGTTCCCAACGCGTTTACTCTACATGTTGCAAACATGTCCAGGTATTTTTGTTTTCGGTATTCCAAATCCTTCAATCTCTTTGAAAAATATTTAGGCACGACCAAGCGATAATATTTGCGTTATCGATTCACTAATTCATTCGTGACGATGGGTGCAATTTTTTTTAAGGGTGGGTAACGCGATGTCTGAAATGTTTGTACTGCTGGAAATACATAAGATTTTTTATTTTTATTTTGTTCTACGAAAACTGAAAATCCGAAGTTAATAAAATATGAATCAATTAATGATTTTCTAATCATCCTCACGTATTCTGAAAGTTATACTAATTATTCTCAATTTTCAATTACCTTGAGTTATTTGAAATTTTTCTATTTATTATTAGTATTCCTACACTGTTTAAATATTTTTTGATATTTTTTTCATCAGAATATCCGTATCGATAATTCGCAATAGAAAGAATGGTTTTTTTTATTTTTTTTTTTTTTTATTCTAATCAACGTAATTATCGTCATAAACGTTAATTGATTTTATGTAATTACTTTGGTTACATCAACTATTCTTTAAAATTTTTATTATAAACATTTTTTTTTACTATACATTTGCAAAGGCCTTTTAATGACATTACTTATAGAAAAGACAATTTCTTTTTATACCCTTGGAATATATCAAGACCTGAACAAACAATTCTTCAACAATTCCTGCAGTGATACAAGAAGGATGAAATCAAGAGGCCAAGAGAGAAAAGTGAGGGAATTGCAGGGACGTTGAATTTCTCTCGGGTTCCAGGGGGGTAGAGCAGGGTGGTTCACCACCGCCAGATACTTTTAATTGCGAGGCACAATCTTTGTTAAACTTCTGCTGGCGAGGAGGACATTATTAAAACGCGCCGTCGGCTGCAAACCACTACGAACCGACAGTGGAGCGCCGGTTTTCAACTCTTTTGCATAGAGAATGCGGGTTCCGACGAATCGTTTTCGCCCCGTTCGTGAAATCAGCTTGTGGCTTTTTACAAGGGTTTTCACTTTTCTCCAAGTCACTGGCTTTCGGGAAGATAAATTCGCGAAACCAGGAATCTTAAGAAAGAAATTCATTCATGAAATTTCATAGATAATCATTTACTCGTGTTTAATTTCAAAAATGCAATCAGTACTATACTAGAATTTTTTTAAAATATTGTCTTTTTGATATTTTTTACTTCTTTCTCTTTTCTTCTTGACGTTTGAAAGAAAGTGCATAAGTCAAATCGTAAGAGTGACAGAAAAACTGAAGGAAGAAAACGAGGAATGAGAGAAACGCAGAGTTCTCGAATGTTCCTTGAAGTAATCCTAGACTTGGGGGAATGAGATGAAAATACCTGCGGAGTTAGAGAGGTCTTACGGAGCCCTTCCTTTTTACTTTTCCTCACCCTTCCGATCCCTATACCTACCCTTTGGCACCTAAGTCCCAACCATTCCAAGTCTGGCTTCGCTCGGCACCGGAAACCGAGGCTGCAAATAAGACAGGAGTCTTTATATAATTCCACGGGTAATGCTCGTCCTCGTTGAAGCTTATACGACTTGCCGCATTAACACTTGGCTCCTCGTTCCACTAGAACTTTAGGTGAACTTTGATTCCAATATTAGGAGTCCTTTTTCTTTCATCCATGAAGCAGATATTATTTTCATCACATTTTGTGTTATCTTGGTAAGAGTCGCAGTAGTTTGGTTAAATAATTGTGTACATGAGACCTGGAACGAGAGAGAGAATAGTCGACTTAAAACGCGAGAAAAATTTTTTTCCAAGAGGTTATGTACATACCATAAAACTCTTTAATTCTTTCTAAATCGTCAAATTTTTGCACGACATATCATACTCATCAATATTTTGGAAATTACTAGCTATTTATTACAATTTACTTGATTAGTAACTATCTTCGTATGATTGCAAATTTTTCTAAATTCTCAAGTTCTGAACATACGACACAGATTCTAGACTTCTACGAAATTCCTTGAATTTTCTAGAATCTATATATACATTCATTAACACTTATCCCTTTTTCCATATTTTGAATTTCTTGAAATCGCAGAACATCTTCACGATTTTAAATGTTTTATTAAGTTTCCGAAATTTTAAATTTAAAAATCTTTTGCAAACTTTTTGTTCCTTTCCTAAATGTCGAAAAACACTATTCATTTCATTACGATTTTTTGTATATATATATATATTTTTTTTTTTTTGCTTAACATATTCTCATAATTTCGATTAATAAATTTCTAAATTTTATGATGCACATTTCAAGGAAACGTGATTACGAACACAATTAACAAAATTACAAATATTTTTAGAAATCGTTTGAATGTCACTGATGTTTGAAAAATTTCAAAAGTTTTTAGAATTGTCAATGCCTTTTGTTCTTAAGGTATTACCTCTATAGTTGAAATATTGAGATAGATTATGATGAAAAAAAAATTAAAGATAATCTCTTATGCCTACTAAGTAGGTCTGAACAATTTCAGCTCGTTCTACTATCCAGTTTTTTGTTCAAAAATTATTCAATTCAACATGTAATCAAATGGACGGAAGCATATTTTTTTTAATTTCTAAAAAATCAGAGATAGATTTTTCTGAATATTTTACCACTTCTGAAGAATGCAATCATACGTTATAAGCACCATCAAACAACAGTTTTTAGTACACCGTGTTTTTGAAAAAAATTTTTTTCGTACCTGATTGATAAAAACTCGGCAACACTGTAATTGTTTTCTTCCACGACATATATGTATATTAGATCTGAGTATGACAGCTGATGACAATTTCGGCTTGTTTATCAAATGCCACGATGCGGTGTGTCGTGCCCGAAAATAACGCAATGAACTGAAATTAGCCGTTGTATGTATGTGCCTATTTTCACCGTAGAGGTAATAGCTTCAAGATTGCTGATATTTCAAACATTGCACAAACTATTTTGAACATTACAAATGTAATGACAGTTTGTACAACTCAGAATTTTCCGTCGTTTTTAAATACTTTTCCAGTTTTGGTCACGTTTATTTATTTTTATGTAAAAAAGTCTTCATGCATATTGAACTTTTTATATTCTTGAGAAATAATAACAATCCTTGAAATATATTGGAATAGAAAGTTTCTAATTTTTTCGAGAGTTTATGTAAGACACAACATTAAGAACTGTTGAATGTTGATAAAAATTCATCAAGCACATTGGAACTTTTTTGATATTTTGGAATTCAACGTTTTTTTAATTGCATCAAAAAATAATGAAACTTCATTTTTCATATAACAAAAAAATATACCTAATATGTATATTGATAATGTATTTGGTAGAGTTGAACAAGATTTCTAAATTTTTATAAGAAAAATTCTCTTCAATAATAAACGCTGTTCAAAATTGTCAATATTCTTTTTTTTTTACTATTTTTCAAATTACAGATATTTAAATAATTCCAAAAACATTCTCATTGATGTACTTGATTTCCTGACGTTTATGGAGTTTTTGCTTGTATAAATCAAAATTGCACACTTTTTCTAAAGTAAGAAAACATTGTGACGCATATGTTTGAAGAAGTTTTTCATATTCACTATCTGAAAACTAGAGCAAATTTCCTCCAATTTTACAAAATTATCAAATCTTCAGATTCGTTGAGTATATTGAGAATTTTCGATGTTTTACGCTTACGAAAATTAATTTTAGTAAATTTCGAGACGTCACACTAACTTTTACAGATACTTCATTTTCTGTAAATATTTGTCTGATCTTCCTTTATTATTTGTAATATTTCATTTTTATAAGGTTTTTGTATTTACGTTACAAATCAAAAACACTATCATAAGTGAATATTTTATCAAAAATATGTCATGGTAAACACACTACACAAAGTTTACAGCTACATTCTAAAATTCTGAAATTTTTTGGTTTCTTCATTTTCCAATACTTTTGCAATTTTTAAATCTAAATCATCATGCATTTCAACTTTTCAATATTCATGGACTTCAGTTAGGTAACACATTTTAGGAAAATTCGTAATTTTTTATGCTTTAGAAGTTTTTACTTTAATTTCAAAGAATTGAAAACTCATAATTATGCATATTTTGAAAAAATACCGTTATGCACACAATCTATGAACCTAATGAACGACTCCCAGTATGAAGTTTACGGATTCGCCGAATCCCTTAGATTGGTTCTTCAACTAAAATCATGTATAAAGTTTCAGAGCTTTAAAAATTTTTTAAATAATAATTACAAGAAACAAACGATTTACTTAACTTCTCATATTGTTTTCTAAAATTGATTCCACCTTCAATTTTTTTAACTTTTTTTAAAAAAATTTTTTCAGATTTTCGAATTTTAACTAAAAATCGAATATCAGATCATAAACGTTTTGAAGAGGTATGATTACAAACACAATACACAAAATACATAAACTTGTTCTAAAATTGGCCTATTTTCAAAATTTTCAAAATACGACTAAAATTTGTTATTATTCCATTTTTTAAATGTGGAAAAGGTGAAACACCGTACAAAGTATTCGAAGGTTTATAATCGTTACTAAAATTTGTGAAACTCATTACGACCATTTATAATTTTTCATACAGATAAGGTTTTTTTAATCATCTTCGAAAACTGTAAAAAACATCTTCATACACATTTAAAAAAAAATGTCATAATAAACCCCACCCATTGCTAGAATCTCAATTGCTACCCCCGCGAAAAAGTCGAGTTCCGCCGCCTCTAGTCCCAACCGAACCCGACCTGAAAAACCACACAAACATTTTCCGTCCGGGCAAATCAGAAGCGAACGGCAAAGGTGAAAAAGGGGGTGGTTACGAGTGTTTCAAGAGACTTAGCAGAGTCGAAAAGAGGGCAGATTCGTTCGTATCTCGTTTGCGTTCTCTTTGTCCCGTGCTTTGATTTCTTCTCTTTGGCTGGCGAAGGGTGAAATGCTAGGTGGAGGAAGAGCGGCGAGCCGTAGACAGAGCTGGAAGAAATACCGGGAGAGCTAGCGATATTTACATGCGATTTGCATACTAGTTGATCCCTATTGCTTCCATCTCCAACGATTCGGGGGCGACAAACCCAGGCCAAACTCCTCCGTCGCACTTTTCCTTTCGCCCACCGCTGTTTCGCCGTCTCTTTCGCGCGCTCACTCGACTTTCCCGGTGATCCGCGCAAGAGAAAAGCGATCCTCAAATCCGAGAGATCATACGAATTCGAATATTCGACGTTGGGCCCTTGTACAACGAAAGCACACTCGCGTCAAGTGCCGCCGAATCGTTCCCTAACGCCATCCCAAATTAAACTTCAAACATTTCCTAATTGTCGTCCTCTCTTTTCATCTTTCATTTTCCAGATTTTTATTTGAGTTTTGCAGATTCCTCTCGTACTTCATACTCTCAATATATTTCGGTCACATTCCAGCCCTCTTCAGGAGATCTATAAATTAATTTTAAATTTCTTTTTATCTTGTTAACAAATAATGAAAACAATAAAATTCATCACAAGAACAACTCACATTAAATAACAAAATCTCTTTCTGAGTCAATTGGTCGCAGTGCGCTTACTTTCCATAATTTTTTTAACAAATCCAGACCTAAACATGTAAATTCACAATTCAATAAAACAACATAATAAGTAAATACTTCTAGAATTTTCCAAACTCACTCGTATTTTAACAGATTCTCTCTTCGCATAAGAAAAAATAATTTTACAACAATTGGGTCGTCATTTTTTTTTTAATCCAACACAATAAACGAATGAATTGAATCATTAATCGGTTTTTGCAGCTGAATAATATATGAAATCTGTGACATAGTCAAACAACCGAACGCGCACTACTAAGTTCCCTGATCAAATCGAACACGATACGTCTCATCTCCCAAACCACACTGAAAGTTTTCAATCTCTTATCATTAAATCATACTCAAAAACCCATCATAAATATAATTCCAGTTTCTTGTATCCTCTTTCTTATTTAAAGCATTCTTCGTCTTTTTAATGTATAACATATCCTAGATAGATCTCTTTGAAAAATTTCTTTCTTTGTCCAAAATTTCAACCTTTTCCCAATCTAACTCATGGCCAGTATCTATTCTGTGATGTGTCACAACTGTATGTTTATCTGTAATCATCTTAATAATATAATAATGTTTCCTTATTTTTGTTCGTAAATTTCTCTCCACTTGTCCAATGTAAGAACAATTTCAATCCTTACAATTGATTTTATATACCACATCGTGTTAATCATCCACCTCAATTTTGTCTTTCCTCTTTCTAATAATTTCATTATTTAATTTACAATCTACTTAATTAATCACTTCAACATCATATTTATTAAGGACTCTTTTCATTTTGAAATTCAAATTCTCCACATATGGAAAACATACTAGTTTTTTCTCTTAAATGAAACCTGCAATTTCTTTATCTTCCTTATTACGTAAGCATTGAATTCTCTTGGTAATATATTTTCTAATAAAACTTTCCAGATGGTTATTTTTATACAATATTTATCTGATCATATCAAAGTTTTTACTATGAAATTCTTTATCAGCTAATATATTATTTTTATCAACTCAACTAAATATCATACCAATCTTATGTTGTAATGGATATATCAGAGATGTTATACATTAAAAAGACAAAGAATACTTTAAATAAGAAAGAGGATACGAGAAACTTGAATAATATTTATAATAGGTTTTTGAGTATCACTTAATGATAAGAGATTGAAAACTTTCAGTGTGGTTTGGAAGATAAGACGTTTCGTGTTCGATTTGATCAGGGAACTTAGTAGTGCGCGTTCGTTTGTTTGACTATGTCGCAGATTTCATATATTATTCAGCTGCAAAAACCGATTAATGATTCAATTAATTCGTTTATTGTGATGGTTTAAAAAAAAAATGACGACCTAATTGTGGTAATATTATATTTCGTCAGCGAAGAGAGAATCTGTTAAAATACGAGTGAGTTTGGAAAATTCTAGAAGTATTCACTTACTATGTTGTTTTATTGAATTGTGAATTTACATGTTTAGGTCTGGATTTGTTAAAAAAATTATGGAAAGTAAGCGCACTACGACTAATTGACTCAGATAGAGATATTGTTATTAAATGTAAGTTGTTCTTGTGATAAATTTTATTGTTTTTATTATTTGTTAACAAGATAAAAAGAAATTTAAAATTAATTTATAGATCTCCTGAAGAGGGCTGGAATGTGGCCGAAATATGTTAAGAGTATTAAGGGATTGTGAAGGCTTAATTATTCATTTATCTTATTGGCTCCGAGTGATCAAACACTATGGATTTTGAAAATATGATAACGTAGCATTAGATCTTTTTTTATAAAAAATGTAACCATCATCAAGTTTTTTACGTACACTATTACCGATCTCTAGAACACAACCCAGAACAGAACATTTTTTAATGAATACTGATTACGTAAGCTGCAATTCAAGTGTTATGTCGAACATAAAGTTCTGTAATTGTGATTACTGCAAACAAATAACCAGGTTTAATCGCAGATGGCAAGATTTGTTCCGGTACGTACGACCGAAAATACAGGAGTGCGAGGGTGGCGAATGAGTTGATAGGAAGTCTGGCTTCTCTCTTCAATACACTCGTTCAAGACAAGAAGAAAGAGGAACAAAGCCCAAATTAGCAAAGATAATCAAGCTAAGGAAGAGCTTTTCGTGCAAAGTAGTTTCTTTGTGGCAGCAATGGTTACTTAGCTCAGAAAATTACACCATATAATTTGAGAAAACTGTCGAATTTTGTGTCTGCAAAATATCAAGTCTCTTCATAAAACTTATCCTGATTGTTCTGAATTTTGTTTGCAGAAATAAGTGGTAACAAAAATCTTATAAACCATAATATTCATTGTTCAATTATTTCAAACGATCGTTAAGGGAAAAACGAAAAATGACGAATTTAATAACTGTTAATAAATTCTTACTTTCAGCTTGTTGAGTGACTCTTTATCACAATGGACGTCAACAATCAAGTAAAAAAAGTATTAAAAAAATTATTCAATAATCGATTTCACTGGTTACATATTGAGTGTCTTGATTCTGCCCTTTTTTCATTTTTTACAATCCATAATAATGTTTTTTTAAAATATAATCCACAAATAATGATGAAGTGATATTTTTTCTCACCAGTAGGGTGACAATCGTAAAATAGAGAGAAAAACATAATCATTTCGTATTATATTGAATTTATATGTGTGTTTTGTTAGTTTATCCATATATAAGTCATCAGCTACTCTCAAATATTTTGTATGTTTTTGTTTACTTTTTTTTTTTCATTCTTTCTATAAAAATACAACGGAAATTATTTATTTTACGATACATATTTTTGAGCTGAAATTCTGAATTTTTTTTTTATCATGATCTTTGTAGATTCAACGTTTCGTCATAACAATGGGAGTTTTGTTACATTAGGGATATTACGGTTATTTTCAAGTAACATGTCTCAACACATCTGTTGATTCAGCCTAAATACTTATAGTCACAATTACTTACGTTATCTTAACGTTTCTTTGATTTATATTTTTCGATCTTTCTATACTTCCTAATTAGTTTTTCAATTTCTACATTTCTTGTTTTCTAAACTAGCTTGAAGATTTTTTTTTTCAAATAAAGAAGAAACTTATTTATCTCGCACGTTTACAATAAACAGTCAAACATGGAATTGTCCCATTTTTCTTCTTTTACTATAAATCTTGTTCTACAAAGGGCAAATTCGATCATTTTTCTAATTTCAACATATTTCTTCACAAACTCTGTAATACATAGTATAATTTAAACCAACAAAAAATTCACGTCATCCCTACAAAATTTTGCCCGGTGACTCTCTGTCTGATACTTAGTTCAAAAACTATATCAATAACATTTAATACAAATTTTTTTTTTTTAAATAACTTGTTTTCCAAGAAATTTTTTTATGACGTTCTAATGAAGCTGTTTTGATAAAAAATTCAAATTTTAGTCAATTGAAAAAAAAAATATGCATATACTTACCAGGTCACAATAACATTGTGGTGCCACGATAATTATTATGTACTCATTTTTTATCCCTGGGAAATTTTTTATTCTGTATTAATTTCATTAATGAAAAAAAATTGCTTATGTGTGAAACTTCATCGGTGTGTCAAACTGTAATGACTGATCATACAATAAAATATAGACACAATTGATGAAACGTAAAACAATCAAACAAGCACAATAATATCAGAAAGAATATGTTAAATAAAAAAAAAAGGAACTAATGAACGGTATGTGCGTCAACAAAAAACATTAAAAAACAAAAACAAGTAGTCACTTTGAAACTGAAGTCCTACCATAGTAATTGGAAAATCAGAGAAAAATGATTCTAAAATTTTGAATATTGCTATAGTTTTACATACTTCTTTGCACATCCGAATTCATCTGAGATTATTAGTTAAGCACAACACGTAAATGTATGAGTCATCTTTTAAAAATATTATTCATTGCATTGTACTCAAATTTTATTAATTTTTTTTTATTTTGAAATGAGTGCTTTTTTTTAAAGAAACGTTAGAACAATATACTGCTGTTTTTGAAAAGATTTCAACATTATTAACCTTAAGATTATTTGAATTCATTTATTTTTTCTTAACACCCTCAAAATATGTGAAAATCGTGAAATTATAAATGAATTATTTTAAATGTTCTAGTTACAGCATTCCATCAGTTTGAATGAAACAGTAGATATTTCTTTTCCAGAAAAGAATCAATTTTTTTGACTCGGATGGGTTAAATAAACTAAAAGGGAAAACAGGAGAAATTGGTTTTTCAGGTTTTCTAAAAATAGTGCGTCGCGTAAGAAACACGCTCCCCCACGCGGGCCGTTTGTTATTCTCACCCTCAAATTCGCGAAGTACTGAAAGTTGCACGCAGGTCTAAAACTCGCATGTGAAAATTTTGCGACGATGATTTGGTGTTGATAATGGCGCCATCTTGCAGCTAGGTAAGGCATGAGGCGCGAGATTCAAATCAGTTGTAATAAATCTGAAAACAATTTACCTGGTTGCTCGCGTGGGGGGGGGGGGGGGCAGGTTCACGATGGTTAACTGCTATTCGTTCATTGAAATTTTTTATTATATTCATATGTGGCGTGGACCGAAGAAAATTACCTTACAGCACCTGGGCGATTTGAAAGAAAAACGAGTTCAAAAATAGAAAGTCCCTATTATGATTTCTACGAGCAGGTCAACTTTGAAGCTCAAATTTTTATGCGATACAATAATCTTACAATTTCGTGAGTAGGCTAAATCGATAGACAAAGTTTTCGACATTCAGAATTATTGGTAATTTCATTTATGATTTTTGGTGCTGTAACGTACATTTCCTCAGTCCACGCCACATATTTCCCACTCGCGTATTTGGATATAAATTCCTCATATGATTCATTATGAATTTTTTTCAAAAAAAAAAAAAAAAAAAAAAAGTGGATTTTTTGCAGCGGCACCAAGTGCTCCAGAGGAAAAGCTGTTTGAAATAGACTTCTACTACTTCGCGAATCAAGAGCCGGCGATAAAATTGTATACTCTGAAGTAACTTAAAAATGATTGGAATGTCCTTCAGCAACAAACAAAATTGGCCTATATGAAATGTATTTTTATAGTTGGAATTGGGCACCGTAACATCAAATCTCCTTAAGAAAGTGATAGCTTCATCTTTTGTTGAGTATTAAATAGAATTGATAACAAACTTAATGATCAAATCATAAAAAGAGGGAAGGATAAAGTAAATAATTATAAAAAACAGGGTGTTGTTTATAAAGTTGTAGTAAAGTAAAGACTGTAGCTCTACGTATATCGGCCAGACAGAAAGGAAATTAAAAACGAGAATAAAAGAACATAAGAATAGTATTATATTAATGCTTTCTATCCACACAGTTATAACTAATGATAGAATTTAGAAAGAACATGAGAATGAAAATGCTAGAATATTGAAAATAGAAGTGCGTATTTTTTTCATTTCAACATTGTCCTGGATGACGGTGCCGGTTATTTTTTTTAATTATAAATAACTAATAATTAATAACTCCTTGCAGCTAGACCGTGCTCAGAATGAAGATGAACCGGTGAATATCAACTTCCATGGCTTCAAGAACGAAACATAGGCCATAGAATACGCTGTAGAGTTTTTCAAAAAATAATTGAACTACTTGCAGTCGGAGTAAGTTCAGATAACATTGGCGACGATGTGCCAGTTATAGAAAACTTCCACAAATATAAAAATGAGGTCTTCGCCACATAGGCGCCGGTAGGTAATTTTTTTCTGGGGGGAGGGGAAAGTTCAAGTCTAAAAAGAAATTAAAAAACTAGTGAGGCCTAAAGAGGGTCCCGAAAAAGATTACGCAAAGCCGATGAAGGCTCGTGAAAAGAAAAAATAAGGAGAGCTAATGGTGGCTCCCGGGAAAATCCGTCGATTTCGCGGCTGATGGTCTTGATGTAGGTTTTGTGTTACAGTCCGCGCACCAATCATAGGCCCTCCGCGTATCGCGAGAATTTCCAAAACTGGGGGTAATCTTTTGACCTCGTGGTGTTTGGAATTCCCGAGAAGCGAGGGGGGGGGGGGGCGCGGTCTAAACGCGCCGCGCTTTTTTTGGAAAACGTGAAAAACGATTTTCTCGCGTTTTCATGTTCTGCTGGTTTTAGCCCAGCCAGGCAGAAAAACTTGAAACGTTGACGCAGGTTATTATAACTGATGTACAATTCAACAGTGCATTACTTTGTAAACTATCATTATGTTGTATGAAATTTTCGAAGTAACTAATCAAGAAACCATGCGAATTCCACAACTTACGTAAAAACTCTCACCATTAAAGCAATTGTTATCATCCCCCTCGAAAAACAAAACAGACAATAACATGCTTGTTTTAAAAGATATATTTTTAATTCAATTGCAATTTTCTATTACAATAATAATTTTTTAAATCATTTTATGGTAAAATCACGTGAATTTAATAAAAAATCTAATTAGGGTGTACAAATACACCCATAAGAAAAACTTTTAAAACTTTAGTTATTTTTTGTAAGGAATAACCTTCTGTTATTGCACCTGTTTTCAGTGTGAGAAAAAGTATATTCTGAAACGCTTAAGAATATAGAACAAAATGTACTAAAAATTTTCGAAAAATGCACAATGTATTTAAATAAATACCTCAAGTGCATAAGGAGTTGGTATTGAACACTTAATCAAAAACAATATGAAATTATTTCGTATATTCAAAAAGATGCGAGACATGGTATATCTGTTTATTCTCAAACACGTCAGACTTTTTTGATGATCATTAAATCTTATAATATGCCTACATCGATACAAGTTTTTAATCACCCATTATTTTACACAGCATCCTATTTGAAATTTGCATTTTCGAAAGTAAGACATTTTTTTAAGTCTTGATTTCCGGCAAATTTTGAGCTTTTAAATTCTGCTCTGCATAGTCGAAGTTCATATGCGTATGCAATATAAATTATATTGTGAACTTATAATTTTAGAAAATCAATCTCAGCAGCAATATTCGCGGAATATATTAAAAAAATCTTTGATTATAAAATAATAGTTATATATTTCACTGCTAATTAAGAAAAACTGTTCACGATTGATACAACGTGACATAATAAATGATAAGAATCGAAGACTGTGTAAAGATTGTTTATGTAAATTATCAAACGTGAAGCTGACCAGATATTGTTGTAATATTAGATTGATTTATTTCAATATATAATTGAAACCTATTAAATTTTAATAGACTTTATTTGAAAATTTGTTTATCAAATGAAATGTACCTTCTGTAACAGAAATAATTCTTACAAGTGTATATTTTAAAACATTCGACATAAACGTGCCTTGGAAATTTTCAATACGATTTCAAGAGGAAATTCAATATCAGGTGAAGAATTTGTGATTTCTCAAAAAATTATATAATTCGTATGTCGTAATATACTTGTGTACACAATACTTATGCACTCACACTCTGATTTGTTTTTCATACAATTTTATGCATTCATGTATGTGCAGACATGATTTTCCCATCGAAAAGTATTTTGTTCTCTCACGTTGAAATCCCACAATTTATGAGGTAGTCTCTCAATTAATTACTTCTTACCAATTATATATCTACTGAATTATTTTATTTACTTTTTAGCTGAGAATATTTATTTCTTTGTATGTAGATAAGACCCTTGTATTACTTTACCCTAAACGTACTCCTTTACCTATACGTAGGTTTACAGAGTAATTCACAAATAAACGTAGAAAGTTTTGTTAACGTGAAAAAATTTATTTTACTTTTTTTTGTATTGTAGTAGCTGTTGAAAAATTAGGCAAATGGACTCCAAAAAAATATGTACTGTGTTTGAACATACTTTTTCATGGAGAAATCATTCTAGGTTAAAATGATTTCAATGTCGGCCATAAAATAAATAAATTCTTAAATTTCATAGAAAGTTTATCATTTTCATAGACAGTGTACAATTTTTTTTTATTCTGTGTATAAGCGTCCATAACTCTTATGGAAAATTTAATAAACATAATAAGAAATCTGCTCCAAATACAATCTTTTGCATTTGATAGAGGAATTTTTAAAGTTCAGTTATTTAGCTATTGAAGAGCCTAAAGCTATTAATTGCAAATAATGAAGTTTGTTATCATCATCAAGATTGAATCATCTACTTCAGATATTCATACCAAAGTTTTTTTTTCTCAATATAGTAACAATTGTGTTGTTTTTTTTTCAATACTGTATTGGGGTAGTTTTTTCGTTGCACTGCAGAAGTGTGGATCATCAGCGAGAGAATTCCCACAGTCATCGATGCTGCCGGTCCCGCGTGTTGCGCGCTCCAGGATCATTCAGGTCCGAAACAGCGATTGATATCTGAACCTCGTGCCACCTTTAATTAACTCCGTGACTGGATGACCCAGCGGGACCCTTGCCGTTGCTCGATGCGCGGTCGCATGGCGCCTATGTTCGCACACGTTTTTGGCCTACGAATCTTTATCCGCATGCACACAGGCGCAACGGGTGCACGACCCGGCGCTCCACCTTCGATAGAGACTTCATCAGCTCCGCCGAACCTCGGCACGTAATGCAAGCCTACCTTACACGAGATCATTCCTGCAACACCGAGATCCTATGGGCAACCCCACATCTCAAGAGACTATCCGGGGTGATAAAAGAGGCTTTCACTTTTTTTTGCATAACAAAATTTGTCCTTGATACAAAAAGTTTCTTTCTTTAAATGAAACTTGCTCCGAACATCAGCTTTTTTATTGTCTGTATGAAGAATAAACAAGTTTCATATCATGATGAAGAATGAAGTAATACTCGAAATTGAAAATTGGTTCTACATAGTTCCCTTTGCAATGAAAATGGAAATGATCATGAACTCAATTCTGAAATACAGTCAACAAATAAATTTAGCAGAATTCTTACGAATGATTCTGAAATATATACGTATGATTCACATTAGCAAGATTTTTCATCATGCACACAAAATTATCAAAGTGTTAAGAAAGTTTACTTATTTTTATGACATTTCTTTGGAACATCAAATTTTTTTTTCCAAAACCAATATGAAATATTTCATTATTAATTTGAACGCCTTGATTCTCAAAAAAGAAATTTAGTTTTACTCTATGCAATGAACATGAAATGAAAATGATAATAGTCCCATTTCAAAATGTAGCCAAAAAATTGCATAAAATCATAACATATTATCGTGATAATAAAAATATAGTATATACTGAATTGTAAATAACTACGATTCATATAAGGAAAAAAATGAAGGGAGAGGAATTTTCGATTACGTGACATTATTTTTCACATAATTTTAGTTATTTATTGATGTATTTTGTTCGAAGCTGAAGAAAAAATAGAATCTTGAAGTTTTTATTTATGTTTTCGAAAATTAATAAAAGCTCTAATGAGATAATTTATATTGGCTTTAAATCGTTATAGGGAATGAATATAACAAGCCTTATATTCATTGTGACACAGTAGTTTTGACAGTTTCTGGCAAGTTTTTAACTCTTGCAATTGTCAACTGGAGTAGATTAATTTAACAGTTTTCCAACAACATTGATGGTTCTTTCCGATATCTATAAATAGATTCAAGGATTATTTAATAATCGACTTGACGATTTCAAGAGTTTGAGAAGTCATATTTGATAGTCACAAATCTTGTCGTTGAAGCTTTTGTGCTTCTTGCAGGATTTAGAGAGTTTTTACAGTTTATTACTATTTCTAGTTTTCAGAACATCCAACTGTTCAAGAAAAGTAAATATTTTGAGCTTTTGACTCTTTGAAATCAAGGTGCATTATAACTTAACGCGATCGACAGTTTTAAATGTTATGCAGTTTAGACAGGCTATAAGAGAAAGAAAATTTCCAATAGTTTATGACAATTTTTACTTTCGACAGTTCGTAAACAGATTGTAGAGTTAGACAGTTGTTACAGTTTTCAAAACCTTGCCTTTTTATCAGTTACCATTGTAAATAAAATATACGTTTATTGACAGTTTTGATGATATCATCAAAACATGGAGGTTGACCTCCATTGTTTGAATAGTAGTATAATTTATGAAAACTTTTTAAATCTTATTATTGTGGAAACAATCAGAACTATCTCTATGTATTTTTGTCTTGTTTTGAAACTGTATTAATTAAGTGATATATCTCAGTCAGCATGTATTATTTCGAAATGTTTCGGAAAAATTTCGAATAGATTTCAAATGTTTTCGAAATATTTCTGAAACGTTACGTGCCGAAAGCATATGCATCTTACAGCCTGGATAGTTTGAGAGTTTTACAGATGTCAAACAAAATGTTATTCCTTTGACACTTAAAAATTGCTTTGTGAAAGGATTGATATTTCTTATCAGCATTTTATTTAAAAACATTAAACAGTTTTGAAAATATCTCAGCAACTATGAGACACTTTACACATTTTACTACACATTTAACATTAACAAATTTCAAAATGGGTTGAAAACATCGCCAGTTTTAATTGAGCTAAAATCTTAAACAACTTTTAACATCAATCTGCTATAAAATATGCAAATAACTTTGAGTTTTAAACGTTTAAAAAGTGTTATTATTATTGTTGTTTGGACTGTTCATCAAGCTTTTAGCAATTCGATATTGTCTAACAATTTTTACAAACATTTACATACTAGTTTTTATTAATTTTTATAGATATTACGATTTCGACTAGGTCACTAACTTTGTTCAGGTTTTGTGAATCTTCGAAAATATAAAAAAAATTGTAAAACGAAGAAAATATTGTTTTGATTATTAGAACTTTTGTAAAATGCATACTTGATGAATTATCAGAAATCATGAATATTTCCAAAATTTTTTTAAACTTTCACACTTCAACTAATTGTAGAAAAGGCTGAATTTATAGAAAAACATGTCCAATTTCATTGTGTCGCTTACAAAACAACTTCGGACTGTACAAATATTGACAATTGTTTTAGATAAATTTTTTTTCACTTAGTAGTTCATAACCTGTGATGAAACAAAATTTTCAACCAGAAATCTTTATTCAGACTCTTTTTTGTAATCATCGTCTCACACTTTTAATGATTTCAAGAGGAAAATTAAAAATATTATTATTATATATAATTCCAAATTCAAAACACTACATTGAAAAATACTAAAAGTAAAAACCAAATAAGGCAATGCAGAAAACATGGAGTTTCACGTCTTCTGTCTCTTACTTGTTTGGTTTTAATTCAGTCTTTGATTCATTGTAATATTTACTGTCATGAACTATTTATATTTACAACGATTTTACAGTTTCTACAGTCTAACAGTTAACAGAAATAAATGACTTTTCATAAGTATTTCATTTTTATTTACTTTTGTAATTCTTGTAACTGCCCGAAAGGCCGAAAACTGCTTCATCAGTAAAGAGTTTGTTTAAACAACAAACTTTCGAAACAGTAATAAACTATCAGCATAGTCAAGTTTTTTGAAAAATGTTTGTCTGTCAAACTGTAACAATCTATGGAAAGCGCTTATTTGAAAAAGCATGAAAACTGAATTTCCTATAAATATGATGACATTTAATAACTTATGAAATAGATGAAATGCAAACATATCATTATATAAGTATAAAAATTGCTAAATCTGTTGTTGAATTGCAGAACAGTTTTAAAAGCACTAAATAAATGAAATGTGTGAGAAAAGCTATCGATAATCTGAATTCAGTAAAAATTGTGTTAAAACAGAAAAAACCTACCAAACTATCTAACGTTTCTGTAACTGAAACTATATTGAACAATTTATTCTCTAATAGTAGATAATTTAAAAATTTTATGACTATAGTCAATCATTTGCAGTAAACGAGCTGCGAAAATAAGCGAGTCGGCGGTGTTTTTCCCCGATGTTTCATTAATTCAAACGAACGGGTTAATTTTATGCGAATGCCGAAGGACCAAGAGTGCATGACTTTTGCATTACTAGTTACTCCTCTCGTTTCATCGGCACTCAACTTGGAAACAAACGAGCTCGGCATCGGTACTGGTACAAATCAGCACTCGTATCCGAAAACAAAAAAATTCTTTTATCAACAAAACCCTTTTTTTACAAATCTTTTCTTTGTTTATCCCTATTCGTCAATTTGTTCTTCATCTGAAATTCAGGCTGAAAATAAAAAAAAAAAAAAAAATAAAAAAATAAAAACATGGCGTAACTCAGATACATATTTAAATTTTAGAGAAATTTACACATTTTTTAGTGTAGATCAATGGAACTTGAATTATTCGGTTAGATGAAAAGTGTTGGAGAAAATATTCTATTTTGGGCCGAGTTCCATAAATGATAAACGCAATGATTTTTTTTTTTATTCAGTTTTTAATTTTTGTCAAGTACTATCTAATTTCCTTTGATTTCTTACATACTTTTTTGTGCTTTTTGAAAAATTACTGTATGTAATTAGATGATCCATAGAAAAAGTTGTGCACAGTTTGCTTGTATAAAGTTGTAAATAAAATAAAACTTGGATTATAGCAGTTTTTATATTCACTATGTATTTTAAAGAAATTCGACGTGCCTCAACATACAATTAATTACTCTCTACACATGAGCATAAAAATCTTAATTATTATCTTGAGCATAAAGCCGAGTGAAGGAAACTATCTCATAAACTCTGAGCGTCGCGGCGCCATGGTTAACGGTTATAAATTTGAGTTTTTACCGCGGAGCTACGCCCTCATGCGTTTACTACCGATTATGGCCACGACTCGACCGACGCCCATTTAATGTGCCGAGAAACAGTGATACACTCTTTATTGCTGACGACTCGGCAGAATTTAGAGCAGAATACGCAAGGCAACTCCCCCATCGTTGGCTTCCTATATAACCTTTTATCTCGCGATTTCTCTTATCTTCACGTCCAATAGCTGCAAAAATAATGGCGAAACGTGGAAAAGTAACGAGTGAATTGAGCAGAAAAATTACATGTTGTAGGTAAAAAAAAGTAATAGATTAATAAATCAGACTGAACCGTTAAGAACAGTTTTTTTTTATGTTCTTTACCTATAGAAAAATAACGACATCGGTTGATAGATAAAAAAAAAGCGTTTCTTAATTAATTACCTCTCACAATTCAAAAACTCTTTGCAATTTCAAATTTACACGTTTTCAATTCAGACAGAAAAAAAATGGTTCGAATTTCTAAAGGAAGCAAGCAAAGAAAAGGAAAAACTTCTGTCTGGAAAAAAGGAATGATAAAAAAATAAAACGAATTTTCGCAGCTACTGCATTGAGACGTATCATGCAGCGTAACATGAAGTAGCGCGTGGGACTAGATTCACCTGAAATAACATAACGTTTTCAGTTCGCTGATCTCGTAAGCGTTCATTCGTCGGGGTTTGATCGTTTTGTTTTTTCTGTTCGTGTTCGCTAGGTTTTAAACAACTATTGCATTCGAGCGGAAAAATTCGTCAAAATGAAAATCAACCAACTGATCGATCGATTGAAAAAACAAAATAAATCTGAATGTGGACTTTTTGTGCTTTACTTAATTCGAACAAAATAAAAAACTTTAACGGAAAAGTTTTTTTATTGAAATTTTTGAAACCATTTTATCATTTACAAAAGAACCTTTCAAACTCTTGACTCTCAGAATTTAAAAAAGAATCACTATCAATAATAAGAAACATATGTATGGGCCTTGTAGGGCGCTCATATATAGATATTTGGCCGTGGTCGATGGGACTGTTCCAAAAAATTTCAAAAACAAATTCCAGAGAAGGAAGAGAAGAAGTCTTCACACAATGAAAAACTATAATTCAATGTAATAAACTCGAATGAAATTTCGAAACATAATATAATATTATTACACACACGTACCTTGGTTCAGTTGGGACTCATTTCCATTGGGTCAGTACCGGTTTTCAATGGTAACTGTCTCAGGAAATGAGACAAATTCTTCATCGTTGTCACACTCTTAAAGTAGATTCTGCACTGCAAAAAAAGTATGAGAAATCTTATGCTGAGACGCCTCTAGTGACGAGTCTGGAAGTATTACAAAAATTTTAGAATTTCGAGACTCGCAGCAGTGGAAATTAGAGTGTACGCATTCCGCAATAATAACCATACGCAGAAGGTTCAACTGCAGCAATTCGTTAAAAAAATTATTACAAATGCATGCAATTAACAATTACTTGAATATAAATTACGTATCTTTATTTTTCAAAAAAAGGTATGTTCTGAATTTGTTCAACGAGGTTGTAAACGTGATTTTGTTTGTGTAAACATAAGAAATTTTCTACCACATAACTAAAAATAAGTAAAATAGTACCTTGTTGCATTACCCATTATGTGTTTAACCAGGTTTCTATAATTTTTACAACCAAGAAATTATTAACGTCATACAAAACTGTGCTTGTTGCAACCTTGCTTTCGTTATTACGTTTCACAGGAACCAGAAATGTAATTAGTCTTGTATCCATAAAGGAATTTATTTACTGCAACCGAAAGGTTTTTTCACTTCCAGAATTTTTTTTTACTAATCTTACACTTTTTGTACTGCAAGTTTTTGATCAAAAGTAAACTTTTGCAGTTATTGTATAATTTCTAAAAGAGAAAGATAGCAGTGTTCTTCTCCCATCTAAATAGAATTACAAAGGTTAACTTATTCCGAAAAAATATAAATCGAATAATTTATCAAATCTATAGTAGTTTTGCTGTGAAAAATTAAATGATACTCGTGTACTTGGATAATGTTTTTGAAAAATGTATGGTTTCGTTGTGAAAATTAATTTTGGGCTGACGCATACAAAGGTTATTACATCTAACCATATTCTAAAACAGCTGTAAATTAATTATGATAAAACTGCAGCCTTTTCAAAGTACGTAAAAAAATACTGATGTTTCAAAGTTTCCAATACAAAATGGTTTTGATTATAAGAATATTTCGCTGCAGGTGAAAGAAAAAAACATGATTATAATAAGTATTCAAAGTCTACCAAACTTACCAAATTTCGAGTTATTTTTTATCATGCATTCATAATTTTTAGTATAAGTAATATTGAGTATGAATTTCTTAGTACTGAAAGATTTTTAGAATTTTTCATATAGATATGATGTTGAATTGAATGCTATTGAATTAACAATTTTAGATATAACGAGTACATGAACAAATTTTCGGAACATAATATCTTAATTGATTTCAAGTTTATCCCAGATTTCTTGAATTCTGAAGAAATTTCGTGTGTACACAATCTTCACGAATTTCATTTAATTTACTAGACTTTTTATTGATTCGCATAGGTATAGATTTTCAAAATCAGATGCTCAAGGAATGGAGGTATTGAAGATTTTAATCATGATTGTTAATTTTCGGGAAAAAAATATTAACGTCTAGTTTTCGTAATCAATAGTTTCCTCTTATTTCTATTCGTTTTTATACTTGCAAGGATTTATGAATTTACTTCCTATTTCCCAGTATTCTTCCAGATTTCAAATACTATTATGGATTGCTACGATAGTTTGAAAAACTTGATTTTTGAAGCCTCATAATGTTATTGATTCTTATTAACTGAAACGATTTCTAAGGAAATATATTACTTTTTCGGATTACTTGAGATGAAAAAAATTTTAGTTATTCTAGTATTTTACAATTTTATCAATATTGATAAAATTTCAATGGTATTTTTATATTTGTTCAATTATTACGTACATTCTTAGAATTATATTCTCTAGGATTTAAAGTTTGATGAATTTTAAGTAAATATATGTAATATCGAGGTAATTTTATCTTCATACATAACTTGCATTTATGAATTTGTTGTATTTTTCGTATTTTTCGACACTTATTAAATTTCCGAAAATATTTTTGTTCATGGATTATATAAAGCTACTTTTCAAATCCTTAGTCAAATATCTTTCAATAGTTTATTATTGATATTAAAACCCGAACCATCGAACTGACTTTTTACCGATTTTCTATTTCTTGTTGTAGAAAAGCATTAGAAAAATTATCTTCAATGAGGATTTGAGTTCAAGACCTATTAATAATGTCGATTATTTTTGTTACTCAGTTGGCAAAGAACTCCGAATGTTTTTAAAAAGTATGAGGTTCAATTTCTGGCGTTAGATTATTTTCTTCTGCACAAATCATTAGATCTCATTCATGAAGCAGGAATGAATCATCTAATTCATTACAAAATCTTAAACCAAATTCAGGAAATCAGCCTTATAATATATGATAACAATAGCAATCATTTTACTATATCACTAGACCATGCATTATCAAACTGTTATAAACAACACATAATTACCCACATAATCTTTTCGAAAACTGTGAAACTACGTTTTTTTCCCTTCCAACTTCTTTCGTTAAAGAGATTTTGGTGAGTGGTTGAAACAGGATTGTGAAAGTTGAATAGGAGAGCTTGCAAGTACTGTGGATCCTGTGCAAAATATGCAAATCAGAAAATGACGAGTCGTATAGGGTGACGGATTGGGACGAGAAAAGGGGATTGTTGAGAACGGAGGGTGATTAGTGGCACAAAAACCCGAAGTAAGCGTACAAGTGTTCTCAAATTGGTAGAAAATTGATAATCAACAACTCACGTGCGTGGTACCCTAACACATTGTGCAGTGATTGCCTTACTACTGTAAAAAAGTGTTGCATGTATGACTCTTTTGATTACTTGATATTCATAATTTTCGAAATTGTAATGTAGCGTGCTTTGAAGCAAACGAAAACCTCGCTAGTAAGTTCTGGGAATTTCTTTCTTGCAATTTATTCAAAAACAGATAAAAATACTTTTATCAATTGTCAAATAGGATGTTTCTTGTAAAAATCAAAATTCCATGTATCTCGTGATTTTGCCTGCAACAAAATGTGAAGAAGTAAAGAAATTTCAATTTGAGATTATTAAAACAATCATTTTGCATGCTTATTTTGTAATTTGCAAACTAAAAACATATTTCATGCTAATTTAAGACTATTTTAACAATTGTTAGCCGTTTTTAAATTCTTTAAAATCTAACTCTTGGCAATCAATTAACTATTTTCTAAACTTTTTTTTTTCAACCTAATTCCGAGCACAAATAAGATTAAGGTTTGAAAGAACCCCAAATTTCGATATTTTCTGTGTTCATAAAGCATACACTGCAAAAAACCTTCGGTAAACACCATAAAACACCCTTTGCACACAATATCATTTTGATAGCCCTCCTACTGTAGATTTACACGCCAGCTGTCTCTCTCCCACGCTTTCTACAGAATAGATTCTTCTGGTCTCCACCTAGATTTACGGGCTTATAGATGTCCCAACCCCGAAACCTCCAATGCGAGCCACATTTTTCTTCCCCTTTCCAATGCACTTTGATTCCGAAACCCTTCTTCACCGGCTATTTTTCTATCGAAAAAACATAAAATACAACTGAATATTGCATTTTTGAGTGAGTAAATAAGTGTTCGAGATTCTGCTTGCCAATGGAAAGTAAGTATTAGTGCTTTTACAGTGAATTAGAAACACAAATCTTTTAAATTAAGGATGCATGCATATTTTAAGTTCGTGCTTGAATTTTACAAAATTTAATAGTTTTTTGCTTGATTATGTTGTATTTTACATTTTTATGTTTCGACGAATGCATGAGTTATCGTTTTAACTGGGAATTATTACGATAGAATAGTGGTGGAATATTTTTAAAAGTTTTAAACAGTTGAGTGGAATATAATTTGTTTCACCTCTTGAGATGTTTAAAATTGATCCATGTCCTCATAGTAAGTTCAAAAATCGTTTAATTTTAAACGTTTAAAATTTTCAAAATATATGTTGAGAAACCCGACATTGTTACTTTTATGAATTCGAAATCGGTAGTATAAATTTATAGGTAGGTTTTTTTGGTTGTGATTGACTGTTAATCGGAGTTCAAAAACCAGATATTTTTGTCAGCTGTCGTGAGGGAAAATTTTTCACGTTTCTCATTTTTTTTGACATTAGGATTCTTAAATTCTGAATTCATAAAATTTTTAATAAGTATAGTGAATAAAAATTTCTTTGTGCAATGTGTCGATTCTTTAAATTTCTGATATCTTGGTTTAGAATAATTAATATTTTAAGCATAAGAGTACGAAAAGTCGTTAATATGAAAAACGTAGATAAATTCAGTTTTCCGAATTCATTAATAAATAATAACTACATGTTGTCAATTAAAATCAATAGTGTTCAATAGTAATTTGATAGAAATCAAAAGATGATTTTAGACAAAGACAGAAGTTCTTAATTCAAACCTCTCGAAATTGACACTTAAGAAAAAAAAATAAGTCAGATTGTAAAAACAAATTTTGTTTTCAATTGACCATTTTAAACTCAAAATACCAGATTCCTTCCTCAACCATTTAAAAAACTAATATTTAACAGTTAAGAAATTATTTTGAAGTAAGAAGTCTGAAAATTTTTACATCAGAATTTTTATTATAGCTCGTCTTTTACTGCGATATTTCAAAATTTCTTCGTACAGTCAGTCAGTTTCACAAAATTCTTATATATCGCTTAGGAATTATTGAAGTGTTCTAAATTATGGACATAAAAATCATTTAACAAAGATGATGACATTGTAAATTGTACAAATTACTTGATGCAAACGTGAATATGTTGAAATTTAACTTTTTTTAGTAGGTTGAATGTAGTAATCCCAAAGTTCTTATGTTACTGTCAAGGAATCAAATGTTTGAACTTGTGAGAATTGTAGTTCGGTTAAGTCAATTTCGAGCTTTTCTGATTGAAAACATTTATATGGATATTTATTGTTATAAATAAGTTGATTTTATTTCATACGTACGGAATATTCATGACGGTTTATAATGAGATTCTTTATACGTATATATGATCTTCATGTTCCATAGACAATCAATTTTGATCCTTGAAAATTCAAGATTTCGACTATTAGTTTTCTCGTCCTCTTCAAGCATCAAGAGCATTTGGATGAATCATATTTTCAGAATCTCGTCGTTTAATGATAACATAAGAATAATAAAAACAATTCAACATCTTCCATTGTATGTATAATGTACTCACGTTAATCATCCGATATTTCATGAATAGGTAAGTGAAATTTTTTTCATTTACTTTTCAAGGTATAATAAATGAAATCAAATTCGAGTCAATAAATGTACGATTTCGAAATTCAATCAATATATTGATAAATTCATTTAAAAATCATGAATAACTGAACTGTTTTTTCGAGTAAAATAAAAACATCCCTTGGAACCTAAATGAAAGTCAAAAGGAATATGAAACGCTTAAAACAATTTTTCCCCGAATTTTTGTAATTGGAATTCATAGATTTAGCACACATGGAAAAGTGAGAAAAAAGATTTGTTTATATATGATACTAAGATGATAAAAATTTTAAACATATTATGAAAAATATTTTCATGCGATTACCAAAATGCCTGAAGAGGAAAAAAAATGAAGAATTTTTCAAAGAGTCGGATAAGGAAAAAATATGACATGAAAAATAATAGTCTCTTATTACAGCCGATTTTTCAATGTGCATAACAAACATTCGACCTTAGATTCGTCAAAAAGTTGAAACATCGTATTAGTGAAAAGAAGTCTAGAAATGATGGAATATCTACGTTGTTAAAAAATGTCAAACCATTTAACAATTTGGAAAAAGTCAAAATCATCAAAAATTTGATATGTCTAAAAAACTTGGTGCTCTGTAATCAGCGAACAAATTTTATATTTTAGAAACCTGGAAACTATCAAGGTAATTATTTTTGGAATGTTAATTTTTGCTTTTTTTATTTTTCTAATAATAAATCATACAATGCACAATTTAATTACTAATATTACTCAAAGTAGTATTTTCATTTTAAGTGAAATGTAATACACAGAGAAAAATCATTTCAGTGGCTCCCATTGCATTTTTCAATTGAAGGATAAAAAAAATGGCCTAACGAAAACTTTAGTTTACTCCAACTTGAAAATTTCGTTAACGTCATAACTTCCACTGAAAAATTCAATCATTCTGACTGAAAAAAAGTTGGAAATGCTGCAGTTGGTATATACATATATTCAAGTACAAATGACACTGTCATCACTGAAAAAATCAGTTTTGAAAGCTAAAAATATCTGTTAACATAAGTAAAATCTAAAATGGCTGCAATATAAAGTGCATTTTCTCAACAACACCATTTTTTGTTTTCTGTAAAAGTGACTGAACATTTAATTAGCACAACTGAAATTTTAAATCATGCCAATTCTAACAAAAATTCAATTGGAGCGAGTAAAACTGACAATTTTTTCCCAATATGAGGAAAAAAACTAATAAAGTAACTGATTCACTGAAAAGTCGAAATTCGTTTTTCATTTTCAACTCATGAAAAGATCATCAATCATGAAAAATGTAGTACAATTTTCCCAGCTCCACCACACTCGCCACAGTTTTCCGACTGTGCGCCAGCTTTCTCATCCGTATCTGTTTTTGTTTCGTGATATCCTGCTTCCGCCGTCATCCCTCCGAGTTATACGAGAAAGAGGTCCCTGGCCCACATAAATTTGTCACGCGTGTCCTCTCTTCCAAGCACTCGCCGAAACTCGCGAAATCCTCGTTTTTGCGACCGCTCGGAGTTCTCCTTTTCGGGGCTTCTTCCAGAAGAGCACGTATGCGTGAACCGTTTTGTAATTCGAGACGAAAAATACACTTTTTGCTCGTCGTACCCTCGCCAGAAAGAAAAAAAAAGCCCCAAACCATTTGCATAAACGGAATCCGCAATTAAAAGGGAAACAATTCATTCCCGAGCGAGCAACTTTATTAAACCGTGGATCGCAATTTCACAGTCGTAAATTTATCATACAAATGTTCCTTTTAGAGTGATTAATTGCAAGGTATCCGCGGGTGTGCACTAGATTGAAGGGAGATTAATTAATTTGATCATGAGAATCTCGCGCTCCTTAGTGATTGAATAAGCGGTGCAATGCGGATATTTACATGAGAGGTACGTACAAATTGTTGGTGATTACGGAAATTTTTTCATGCCGTATGGGAAATCAGGGTTTTCCGGAGTAAGGGGAGGTTATTTTCCGATATCACGAAGGTTCTGAGTGTAATTAGTGGTGGTATAATGATGGATTTGATTTATTTCTATTGTGGATGGGAGACTGAACATTATGGGGAGTCACTTTTGATGGAAGCAGAGACTCTTATTACTCCCAATAAGTTATCTCGCGCCGCTGCTCCTCCAGAAACTTCAATTTTCTCTCTATCTTTTACATTGACGTGGCACCAACACAGAGGAAATTGGAGTGGGTCCCCCCAGCGTCCATACCTTTCCCCGGCGACGGCTTATAAATATTCAATAGCCACGCGGCCAAGATAAACTAATTAAAACTTAGATCTCGGTAGTCACTTTAGATTTTTACTTACACAAGAAGCATTTCAGCCCGACCGCCCTCTCGGCGGAAAAAAAAATATACACGAGCCAGAAAGCAAACCGATTCGAATTGCGAGCGCTTTGCTCTGTACTCTCATTAAGAAAACCAGAATTCTTTCGTTCCTCTCAAAGTCACTAATGATAATCACTATTTTCACTCCGTCTTGGAGTAATTTTCGGAATTTGTTGATAAATATTTGCATACCGTGTGGTGAGGGTATTATTTCTGTGAACTTTTTGTAGAATAAAGGAAACGACAATGATATTAAAAATTTCGTTTTTTGATTTTAAGAAAAATGTACTTTTTCCTATCAAATAGGATGTGAAACTATATCCGTGATTATTACAACCAAACTAAAAGATGCAGAATCTATTGATATTTTTTTTTTATTTAAATGCTCACATTTTTAGTAAACTACTGAAGTCTGTAATTGATAAAAAAAATAATAAAATAGTCACTTTCAAAATTTTTCTATTTTGTTGACCCACAGAGGGGTTATAGTAAAAAAAAATTTCTGTAAATTTGAGATCAAATGGATTGATGTGTAATGGATAACTAGGTTGAGGAAAGTTGAACATTTTCTAGTGGGACTTAGAATTCATCATGAAAAATTGGTCCTGAGGTAAAAAAAAAGTATCTTTTGTTCCAGGAATTCGAGATTCGTGTAATTCTTTTTCTCAATGTTTCGAAGCAGGTTAGATAAAACTGGTATTAATATGTGAAAGAAAAAAAAATTATCGCAAATTTTTAAGATTTTTAAAAATGTAACTTGAATTTGTTGTTTTGAAATAATGTGATGTATTAGAGTTAACCTACAATTCAATAATTTTAATTTTATATCTAAGAATTCAACATCGATATAATTGAAATGTTTGACGATTTCAGTATTGTTGAGATTTAGAAACTTAAAGTTTATTAAGTTCATTAGGTAAAGGTTTATTAATACTTTGACAGACTATCAAGAAAAATATGAATTCAATTCCAAACATGGTGTGACTTTAGTGTCGTAATTTGAAGAAAATTTTTTGATGACTTTGGGGTTTCCGTGTTTATGTTTTTTTACACTTTTTAAAGATATGTTATTTTCTTTAAAAAATTCGATAAGACATTACCGAAAGATATCTGAATCAAAAACATCGAATCATGAATGCGTAGACAGAAAAACATGATGATATTGTGACATAATTATTGTAAAATTGAGGTCATCATGAACTAAGTTAGCAAAGTTGTAACAAAATTTAATAATTGATGTGAGGTCGATAGAAAATGAACAATAAGTATAAATAAAAGAAGAAAATTACATTATTTCATTGAAAATGGCGTAAAATTCTGAAAGATTAAAATCTAGTTTTAAGAGATGCATAGAAAAACTTTCTTATTATTCCATTATTTTTAAAGAAAATTCCTCATCTATATTGGTCCCTTCAATATCAACAAGTCAATGAAATGAAGAGCAGGAAAATGTAATTGAAAAAATTCAATAAATATACAGTATACTTAAATATTAGGGTGTCACTTATTTTGGCTGTGTTAGATTTTTCCCAATACTGTGCTTCAAATCTAACAAGATATTTAACACAAAATTTTTGCAAAGATTGAAAAAAATTGGACATGATAAACACGTGCCACAAAAATGGGATTTACATGTACTTTTTCAAGCGTTTTGTTAAAAAATTCATAAGTTTTGCAAAAACTTCAGATAAATGTTGGAAATTTTGCATAGTTTGAGTAAATGATGTAGGGTCCAAGGCTAAATTTTTCTTGATTTTTCTATCGCTGTTAGCTATGTTTTACAAGCATCGAAAAAATACATGAGTGCCTTATTTCGGTGTTCGTCAAACACAAATGACAACGATAGAAAATGCCGAAAAAATTGGTCTTAAACGTTACATTATACACTCTTACAAAAAAAAGCCAAGTAAGGAACATTTATCATAAGTTTTGCACAAGTTATAAATTTTTGAACACAATTTATGAAAAAATGCATGTGAATCGTATTTAAAGTTCAGCCATTTTGTGGCACGTGTTAACCATGTCCGATTTGCTCCAAACTTTACAAAATTTTTTTGTATATCTTGATTGATTCAAAATCCTGGAACAGAAAAATTTTGACATCGCTAACATAAGTGACAACCTTATGTATATTGAAGCAAAAGGATTCAGCATGACAGAATAAGGTGTAAAAATGTTAATAATGAGCAAATAACGTTTATCAAATTTCGTGTCGACAACAATAGGTCTTAAAGATTCGTAAGTTGAAATTCTTTCAAATAATTCGTCTGAGCAACAAAAAACACGTCATTCTGCAGTCATAATTTTGAATGATGGAAATACAAAAGGGTTAAAAATTTTCGAAAAGAGTCGCATTAAAATAGAAACAATTAGGCTTGTCGATGCAAAAACCCATCAAATTTTATAAATTTTATGTACATTAATACACTTAATCATCATTGAATTTATGTCATCAGCTTGTTTTTCAATATATAATTACAAAAATACAACTGAATAAAAAAACAGTTAAAATGAATATGATTCAGTTATATCTCGGTGAAAAATCGGTAAAAAAGATATTTTCTTTTTCAAACTATCCCTTACGCCCCCCTCAGATTCACGACAGAAGTCACCGACACAAAAAGCATCACTTAACAATTCTGTAGACTTCATTGATGATTTTTATCATATCAAATCCTTAAACTTGTCCCTCCTCATTTCCTACATCAAAAAACTTCCCTTGAAAATCATCCCTCCATTCCTGTATCCATCAAGAACGCCATTTTCCGTTACCCAAATCCACTACCCTCTCTTTTTTTAATTCCCTAAAAATCACGACGGTCTAATCCCGTGTCCCCCATTTTCCCCCGTCTCTTACGGGAACGTTTCGTATTTTAATTCGCTGTTTGTGTTTCTTCCTTGCCTTTCCTTCCTTTTATTCGCGGCGCGACTTATTTTTCCTTGCTTCTTTTTCTCTCATCGTGGCGAGGTTTACTTAAGATATTAAAGCGCCTTTTCAACGGGGGCTTTCTCTTATTTTCTCTTTTCCCGCCTCACTTTCCCGTTCCACGTACCTTTTTTTCCCTTCCCCTTCCCGCTCATTGCGTATTTTCCATTGTCGTCGACAAGGAGCCCCGAACTGCGTTTCGGTGTTTTAAGGCGGCTTTATTTAATTTGTAAGCGGATTTTTGCACTAATCAACGGATTAAAGGAGCTGTTCTACAGTCTGAGAAAGGGGCGCGGGGCACGTGAAAAGAACGGGAAAAGAGGAGCGGAGGAGGACTAAAAGCGAAGGACAAGAAGGAAGTCATTTGAATTTATTTTAATTATACTAACGAACGCGGGGATGCGGGGCCAAAGGAGGGCCTAACGAATTATTTGCTCGAATATGATTGCGCGGAATCGCTAACGAGGTATCGATCCACGTTTTAGGATTTTCAATCCCACTTATTCGCGTGCGGAAGACGCGGCAAAAAATCATGTAAATCCGTGTTTGGAGTCGAATAATGGTATTCAGATTCGGTTCCGGGCTTTTTAAAGTGCACCCGCAGACGGGAAAATATTATTGATGTCGTTGGAGATTTTTTCAAGGACTCGCGCTCGCCGTGGAATAAATTTTGAAATATGGAGCATGGGAAATGATGGGCTTGAGTGTTTTCTGTGACTTCGATTTCCTTTGAAAAACTTGGCAGTATAAAATCCTGTATTTGTGGAGTAGAGAAATTGAAGTATATTATTTATTATGCAATAACATGTATTGAAGTCTTGCAAAATCTTGCCGGGGTTTTTTAAGACCTATCGATCATCCGACTTTTTTTCTTGACTGCATTACGTTGCTCTTCGAGCCCCGAATTCGATCACTTTTCAGCACGTGACATTCAAAATCGGATCACGATCGTCTTGGATCCATAAACTGTACCGAAATCCGCTTACGAAACTCAACCGTTATGACCATAACCAGTTTCAATGACAAATCTCGAATTCGTCCTAACGCATCCCCGCATAAATAAGCGTGGGTTTGTACACGTTGTAGGGCCCTGTTTGAGCTTATCCTTTGAACCGTGCGTGGGTCACCGCTGATGCGGTAGCCTAAAAACCCTTCCAGGAATAAGTGGACTTCAGCTATTTGCATCACTAATTAGTAATTACTTAACAGTGCATAAATCTCATAGAAATGGAGATCATCTAACAACTGAGGTCAGTAATGACGCTTTGAGAATGGAGTTCAAGCTGAAAATGGCCTTTTTTTAATAACAACATATTTCTTATAATTATTTATCTTATTTATTTATACAAAAAGACAAAAAAAAATCTTCAAAAAGGGACTAATCCTACCCTTTTCTCCTACCAAGGGCATTGCAACGGAATCCTCCATGCAGGGTCAAACTGAAATGTCAAATGTCTCAATAGATAATTAGTTTAACGTATTAACAATTATTACATTTTGTAAATTGATTAGCAAGCTCAAGTTCTCACCATTGAGAATATATCACTTTCTACATTATATCACAATCTTTTATTTATTTTTTATGTAGCTCGGTACTAATCTTTTCCGTATACTTCAAACTATTTCAAAGATTATCTTGTATGTGTGGTATTTTTTCAGATTGTTTATTAAAATTCGATTCTCGAAGAATAAAGCTTTCATAAATTTTAGGTAAAATCATAGATTTTGATAAATTTTAACCAGCTGTATTTAAGTTATTTCATACGTCGGTTTTATTTTTGAAATTATGTCATTGAGTTCTAATATTGTCAGAATGTTTTATATTCATTTCTGTTTTGCAAAGTTTGCAAAAGAGCTCTAGTTTTTCACATATTTTTAAAACTTTAAAGATTATAACATATGTTTGCTAAAGTAATTGAATAATCTAGAATTCTAAATTCATTAGATTTTCAGTATTTTAAAGAGTTTTCCAGGAAACAGCGTTTCTGAAGATAATTGATAAACCATTGGTTTTTACAACTGTTTATAAGTATGTATCGTATTTTTTAGTTTCTCCACAGTTCGGACGATTTTCTGATATTTTCATGTATGTATTCTTACATAAATATCTGGAAAGAAACTTAAATCATTCTTAAAGAAATACATTTTGAAAGAAATAAGAACTACCGGTGGGTATTTTTTTTTCTTCCTTTATTAAAAAACTAAGAGAGACACAAAAGGTTGTGACGTAACTACTCAGTCGGAATGCGGCTGAGTAGTGACGTCACAGCAATTATAACTTATGTATCTCCTCCTTATTTATCAGTGTTGTCAAAAGTCACTAGAATTTTTTCAGCTCCTAATGGATATCTTATATCTGAAACAGTTCCAATATAAAAAGATGTTGAAAATGCTTGCAGAATAAAATTTTTTATACATTCAGTATTTCAATCGATTTTTCATAAAACAGTATCTCCGTAGATTACAAATATTTTAAAGGTTTCTAAGACTTGGTATGTAAAATCTTACAATTTTTATGGATTTATATAAATTTTTCGATATTTCTAAGGATTCTGATATATGTTTTCGAAAATAAATACTCTGGGCATATATTTTTTGAGGATTTTATAGTCATCATACATTTTTATGGAAATGACATTTATATAGAATTTCAATTCTTGAGATATTTCTATCACTTTGAGTCTTTTTTTTTTTTAATTTACAAAATTCATTATTTTTTGAATATTTCTTGATATTTTTCTAGGAATAATTTATTTTAATAATTTTGCTTTTTATATTTCAAGATTCTGATTCCTAGGTATTCAGATTTTTAGTTATTCTCAGTATACTTCAACAGATTTTCAGAACACATATCTTTCGTAGATTTCCAGAACATTTTTTTAAAAAATTGTTATTATACAAGTATTTGTAATATTATTAAAAACTTTATCAAACTCAAATTATATTATAATATGTATATATTTCATGTATTCCTAAATTAATCGTTTGGACAATATTCTATACTATTATTAATTTTCTACCTTTCAAGTAAATAAATGACTCACCTATAAAATTTTATCTTCAATGTATACTGTGTTTTGTATACTTCATGGTCTATCGTCCCTAGTGATTTTGAACCTCATAAAACCTTATAAGGAATAGAATTTTTTTATAAGAATTCTATTTCTTACAAGGGGCGCCTTTAAAAAACATATTAGAATTCGATTTCTTATAGTTATAAGGCGACCTTATAAAAACCTTATGAGAAACTGAAATTTCTTATAAGAATGCATCTGATGATATCTTATACGAAAAAAAACCTTATAATATTTTTTCGATCCATTATTTATGAGAAATTAAGGTTTCTTATTATTTTTTTTGAGGTCACCTCATAAAGAATCAAATTCTTATAAGTGAATTCTTTTTCTTATAAGGTTTTTATAAGGATCAAAATTACTAGGTTTTTTTTAATGTTTTTTAGCACTTATGTTATTTTGTAACATGGAATATTCCTTTCGTAAAATCCTACATATAATATGGAATATAATGCTTACAAGCAGGAAAGCAAAATGAATTAACTGTCTCCCTTTTCAGAACTCATTGGGTGCAAGTGCCCCCTCTAGCCCTCCTGTCCCCTACATAAAAACCACCACACATCCCGCTTTTCTAACATTGCCAATAACAATAATTCATTTTTTACTAAAGTATCGAAACCGCAACTCTTACCTTCACCTCTTCGTAATTTGAATTTATGAATAAAATCTCGCTGGATTCATCCCGTGCGCAATTACTCCGAACGTACGGAATCAAGAGTCGAATTATACAAGAGGAGGCGAAGATGCGGCGAAAGGGTGTAGGGGGGAGGGAGTAATGGTGAACCCGAGGGATGCTTCATTTGATGGCGAAGGTTCGGAGATGGCATTCCAGGAAACACTCGTTAGCGCCTGCTAACGTTCCCAAATAGCATCTCGCTTATGTGTCCTCCTTACGTGGCCCTCGTAAGGTTCATCCAGTTGACCCTTCGCCGAGGTTTCCACGCGCACTAATTGTATTTCTCCACGTTAATTGACTCGTTGCTTGACACTCGACCGCCATGATATTTACGGAGCCCTTCGTACGGGACCGGGCCCGCCATGTCCCGTGCGATTTTTCCCCGCGATTGCTTGTTCGTACACCGTTATTTCAGCGGTGAAATTTTTCTGGTAAATTATTGAGTTTGTTTTTATAAGAAATGGTTTTGATTTTCATTTGTTTTTATTGCTTCAGTAATTTAATTGAATTCTTACGTTTCGCAGTTATGATTTCAGGATTCTCATAATCCTACATTGTACATGCATTCACAATATGCACTACAAAGGTGGATGGTTGAAAATTTTATAATTATCATATTCTTGAAAATTGGAACTGTGGAAAAAAGACGGAGATACAAGGTTTTTTTTAAACTATATTTTTTTTTTTAATTCTGTTCTACTAACTAGAAGAATTTTTTTTCCCCTTTCGAATTTCGTACCTCCTCAATTTTCCTTCCATACTCGCCACTACCCGTAACTTGTAAAAATTATGCATCCCCTACTTGCACACTCCTAACACACAGCACAATTGCGGTCGGCAATTAATCATCCACCATGGGGGGATAAGGGAAAATTTCGACGGAAATAAAAGGCCAGCGGAGGCGAAGGAAACGCGGAATGACCAGGTCGATCGCGACCCAGGTTCCTTATCTCGGACATTTCATACGCGTTACGCGAAATCGACAAAAAAGTCGCCACGTCCGGAATAACTTTTGCGCTTTATTAAACCGTTGAATAAACATCCCGCATTATTGACCTTTCGTATCGAATTCGCGATCGCGTAAATTCACCGTAGGAACAGGCTGGAAAAAACCTCGATTGCTTATTTATGTATGCCAAAATTTTTGCGTTTCCAATTCAACGAACGCTGACTGTTGACGGTGTTCTTTTTTTTTCGAATTCTTATCGATAACGAATCTTGACTTTTTCAGCTTTGTACGAATACCCCGAGTACAAAAGTACGAAACACGTTCAACGTATTGTACGTGTGTTCCAGGTCGTTATCGCGATCGTAGCTTCGTTCGATATAATAGTCACTTTGTGACGGCAATCGTCTGCCAACACGCGAAACCATCACGCGGTACTTTTGAGTACCTGCTACGGGAAGGTATAATTGAGCTAGTAACGACGATAAGCCTCATAAAAATGGACCCTTAATGAGTAATAATGGCAATTATAATTACGACGATGACGCTGGCACATTAGCCAAGACGTCAGGTAATTGACGCTCGTTGCGGTTGTTTGGACTGGTCGAATGTCGTTATTCAGCAGGTATTATTTGTTCTCCATTTTTTATAATACTCATGCCGCACTTGACATAAATAACAGGAAAAAAAGTTCATATTATGTACCTTACACTCACTTTTGACATAAATATCGTAACAATTATTGTTAACGTCTCAATTAACGTAACAAAAGTTGAATTGCCTTTCCAACATCCCCTCCAACGTAGAAAAAATTTACATCAACAGACCAAACAGAAAGTACTTCTGTTTCTAGTAACGCATTACCCCCCCCCCCCTCCAAAAAAAAAAAAGAAGAAGCGCAAATACCCGCAAACTGTTCCACGAAAGATTCATTTCCCCGGAATTTTTTCCGTTAGGGAAAAACGCGATAAATCAGGGTATACGAGGCACCGAATTAGGAAATTGCTCGCTTAAAAAGCGCGGCGACGTTAATCCCGAGGCAGAATAAAACCGCATAAAATCAGCATGATTCAATCGTGCCCGCGTCTTCGCGAGATCGGTTGCGCTTCCTTCCGGTGCGCACAAAATGCGTGACGTCTGGGGGTATCATGGATATAAGGTGACTATTCATCGGGTACATATTGTATTTCTTTCGTAATGAAATATATCTACGTATTTTCTTAATTCGCGATAGTTGATAGAAAAGCAGATGTTCTGTAGTAATTGGAGTATAAAGTCTTCGTATTATTTTTGAAGAATATAAAGATAGAAGAAAAGAAGAAAGTGAGGTCGAAAATTTAGTACATGACGCCACCGCACTACCCGCTGGTAAGGTAGAGCGCCACCATTTTAGTCACGAAGCGACCATTTCCCTGTTCTGCAGTTATTCTGTCTGTGACAATGTGTCATAGTATTTTCAATGAATCTTACGTATTTCTATGAATGGCGTATGTATATAATGTCTTTAATATCCTAAATGCTGTTTATCCATTGAACATCAGACATTCTGTAGAAGCAGACAGAGAAGCTATACGTGCTACTTTTGGAAAGCATAAAATTTGTGAAAGTAATATACAACGTTATGTAAATAAATCGATAGAACATATTCGTATTTTACATTCATCATTGAGCCATTCACACGTTTCGTATTTGTTTATCAAACGAAAATAATCCATAATAAAATATTTGTTTACGATAAACACAATTGAGCATATTTATGAAAGACTATATTTCACGATATTTGTATGTGTTGTGACTTTTTTAGTGATGTGTTGATTTGCGATGACTTTTAATTGCTTCGAATACTACGCGCTAGTGAGTTAGAGCGCCGCCATTTTAGTCACGAAGCGGCCATTTCCCTGTTCTGCAGTTATTCCGTCTGTAACAATGTGTCATAGTATTTTTAATGAATCTTATGTATTTCTAAAAACAGCGTATGTATGTAATATCTTTATCTTATCCTAATCGTTGTTATCCATTGAACATCAGAGTCTCTGAAGAAGCAAAAAGATAAATTTTATGTGCTAGTGTTGTAAAGTATTAAATTTGCAGAAGTAATTAACAACGTATTATAAACAAACGGGTGGAACATATTCATATTTCACATGTGTATTAGTCACGTCACCCTTTTCCAGAAAGATATAAATATATTTTTTTAACATTAGCTTCAGCTACACGAAAGGCTTACATCATCAAGTAATTTTAACATTTCGCATTTGTTTTTAATTGAAAATAATACATTATTCAATATTTGTTTACGATAAAAACAATTAAGCATCTCCATCAATTACTATATTTGACGATGTGTAGTGACATTTTTAGTGTTGTAAGGATTTGCAATTGCTTTTAATTGCTCCGAATACTACGGGCTAGTGAGTTGGAACACCGCCATTTTAGTCGCGAAGCGGCCATTTTCCTGTTCTGAATTTATTCTGCCTGTAACGATGTATCATAGTATTTCAAAGAATCTTACGTATTTCTAAAAACGGTGTATGGTGTATGTATCTAATATCTTTATGTTATCATAAAAGCTGTTTATCCATTGAACATCAAAGTCTCTGTAGAAGCAGACAAAAAAGCTTTACGTGCTAGTTTTGGCATAATATTTGTGAAAGTAATTTGCAACGCCATATAAACAAACCAATAGAACATATCCATATTTCACATGTATATTACTCATGTCACTCTTTCCAGGAAGATATAAATATAGTTTTTCAGCCTTAGCTTCATCTGCACGCAAGGTTTTCATCATTGTGTTATTCACACGTTTCGCATTTTTTATCAATTGAAAATAATCCACCTTAAATATTTGTTTACGACAAACACGATTAAGCACATTTATAAAAGACTATATTTGACAATATTTGTATGCGTAGTGACTTTTTAGTGATGTGTGGATTTGCGATGACTTTTAATTGCTTTCAATACCGATGTAAATAGAGAGAGGGACCATAGGGCGCCATGGGGCCAAACTTGCTTGGAGCGGGATTTATTGCTCTCGCGAGGTCAATCGAATGCTAATAACGCCGCGGGCCGTCGATTAAAAGGCGCTTACCATTTGCTGGCCCGATTCAATGAAGCGCCTTTGACTTTTCACGTTAGCACTTTTGCAGTCGATGAACGATAGAGGCAATTTGCAACACGAAGAGAATTTCGGACTGTTTCGTTCATTCTAAAGCATCAAACCTTCCTCCACAAAACTTACATAGATACGTAGTTGATACGATTTGAACAATACCATTTGTCATCATGAGCGTCCAAAAATGTGTAACTATTCTTTATATGTAGGTATGAGGTTCATCACAATGGCTACCAGTATTTGTCCGTTGATACTGATAAATTAGTGTTCTCTGCTTGTTTTAGGTACTCCACCCAATTTATAATAATTTAAATTAAATTTTTGCAAAAACCTTGATTTTCAAGACAACTTAGCTTTATCAAAACGTGCAGCATAGCCGGAAAATCACGTCGTGCCACCAATTATTAGGGACATCCGTGATCAATTAGCGTGACAACAGATAAATAGAATCGGGGAATCAGGATGCGGCTGAATTCGAAATCATCTGCTGATGAGTACAGACGGTAATGTATATGTACACACTGCGAAACATATCAGTTCATATCGCGATGTCAATAACGATAACGATTGCGATTGTGATTTTGACGGAACGAACCAACCGCCACGGACGGCCAGACGTACGAATGGACGGATGAATGGCCAGACGTTACGCATCGCGGCATTAATCCTGTAATTAATTATGTAATCCTTTGCTAATTACGCCCGCAATCCGCTCGCGACACCGTAAAACGTGGACGCTCATACGTACGCGCGATAATCGCGGCTGTCATGGGTAACCGTTCAGGAAACAAAAGCTCGTCCTTTGGTTCATCACTCCTAGGCGGACAAATGTGTCTTGTACTGGAAGATAAAATGAGGGTAAAATTTTCCGACGGTAAAAAAACCCTTTAAAGCCTTGAGACAGTCAACAAATATCTGTTTCAAAACTTGGATCAGATAAGGCGGGGACATTATTATTTTAACAGGTCTCGGAGGGTTAGGGAGGAGGTGAAGGAGGAGCTTTTACAGAGGCACCTGCCACTTACGGGCGAGGAAAGTTCCGTGTTGCCGAGATCTTGTGTGCATTCTCGTGGGAGTGCGTGCGAGAACCTTGCCACGGTTATTACACGCGTCACGTGACGCGGCTAGTACGGTCACGCACACGCCTTACTTATGGAGGAGCCTTATCAACGCCCTTTATCTTGTCAACCAAGCGCTGCTCCATTATGCCACTTATACAGTACACCTACTCTCTCTCGCCTCGTCATGTCACGTGCACGCCGCGGGCCACTGCTAAGTACCATTTCTCAGCTCGAAAACGGCGCGATATAATGCCCCGATATAATCGGCCGCGATAAAACGCCAAAGAAAACGATATCGCGACTTTGGACATTGCCGTTTTTCCACCCAATTTTGAATACACGGGAATCATTGCGTTTGTTATCGTGCCATCCAAGGATTCGAGGAGGCGAAACTGGTTTCGTGATGATCAGTGGAATCGATTATTTTGTCTTGATGTGATGTTTAAAAGATGGGGAAGGAAGGGAATGAGGTCTTCTTTTTGGGGTTTTTGACACTTGATAGGTGATAGGGTGTTGGGGCCGCCTTCATTTTGAGGATCTGGAGAAGAGTTTTTTTAATGTTGGAAAAGTCAGATACTTCTTTTCATATTATTGAGTTAAAAGTTACAGACGACTTTGAGATTCTTTTGATTTAATTGGGTACAAACTTGCAAACATCTATTCTTTACCAGATTCCTGATTCCAGATTCACCTTTTACATTTTGAAGCATTTCATTTTGAAGTTCAGATTTGAATCGCTGGTTCGAAAATAAAACTGTGATACTTTTGAAGTTAAATCTTTAATTTTACAGTGAATCTTTCATTTAAAACACTTTTATCGCTGTATTGAAAGTGCAACCTAGATTTACCACATTTCGAGATCTAGGTTCTTAAAATGAGGAATCAGATCTAATACTTTTAAAGTTCATCATTAGATTCTATGATGAACGATCAATTTTCAATGATTTTATTCTCTAGTTGAGAAGCATCTTTTAACTTTAGAAGAATTTCATCGTAAATTTTGAAGTTTAAAACAGAGCTTAAAGAGTAGATCTATGATATTTCTTAAGGTTGACCCTCGATTCTAAGGTAAATCATCAATTTTTTCATTATTTATTTCGGAGTTGGGAATAAACTCAATTCTATTAGAAAATATACTATCATTTGAAGACTGGCCCCTGGATCGATTTTTGCAGTATTGGAAATTAGTACATATCTATCATGCAGTTCTTATGATTTTCTACCTGGGAGATTAATAGGAATCATGGTGATTGTATCCACCGTTCCGAACATGTCGAACAATATCTTGGTCTGGTTTTTTGAAATAAAGAAGAACGAAAGTAAAAATAATATTGGATTACATGACAAACGAAGAAAGTCAGACAGATGAAAAATTTCATGACTTTCGATTTACCTGCATATAACTAAGGGTCATGAATGTTTATTTTTTGGTTGAATTATTTGTAAGAATGTTGATTTTTAATCTTTTTAGGATTATTTGTATAGAACAGTTCTCGTGAAGAGGACTGAAACAAATATTGTCGGAAACTATAATGAAAATAATACAAAAATATAACATATCCGAAAAAGTCAGTGGTTTTTTTTGTTTTTCATGACTTCATGATTAGAGGGGTGATAAGCTCTTCATAAGGATCATTGTATCGTGAGGAATCATCAAGTTTAAAACAATTTAATGCGTGATTTGACAATATAATTTCGATTTAGTGGAGGAATTCTTAAAAAATGATTTAGCTTGTCAGCACGAAAATGATGACATCAATTGTTAAGTGGTCTCTTTAGCAAAAAAATACACTATACACTAAAAAAATTTCAAATAATGGAGGCGAGAAATCATACATTCAAGAGATTATATCAAAACTTTTACATAACAGTATTTTGAACAATCTTTGAAATTTTACATCAACTGTCAATGATTAAGTCAGTAGTCAGTCAGGCTTGAAATATTGAAACGACTTATTATGTTAATTCTGGAAAAAAAAAATTTGAATTATTAAACGTATGATTCGTTCATCGAAATGACACCAATTCAGTACACAAATTTCAGAGAGTGGAACTAAAGATTGCAAAATCCTCAACAAAAGTAACGTGAAGGGTGGATCGTTTAAAAGATAATATAATTTCGGACCACGAGAAAATTTCTTCAATATTTAGCTTAAACTAACGGTCTTAAATATTTATATTTACTTAAATATAAATAAATATAACAAAAATTATACTTACTCAAATATTTCTAAGTATAAAAGCTTTTTCAAGTAAATTCAGGTATGTTTTAAATTTACTGATATCCATGAATTGAAATAAGGATGATAACAAGCTAAAAAAGAAAAGAACATCATTCTCTTATTTATATGATTCTATAACTTCGTTGATTTAGGTCCATCACTTTATACAGAAAGAAAATCATGCAACAAGAACTTTTCGGAAATGCTCCTTCAAACAATGAACTATCCACTTCTACATAGAACGTTTTGAATATCAATGAATGAAATTGCACAAATATTCATAATTGCTAGACTCTATTGTTTAATCAGTGGAAATTCATATAATTAGGGAATTAATCTCGTGAATTTCCACAATTCTACTTCTCTTAATCTTAGGTTTTGTTCTGAATAAGAAAATGTCATATTTTGCAGCTAAGAATCAACAAACATAAGTATACTCATCAAAATTCCTCTACTTAGCAAAAAACCTTTTTTGAATGCATGAAATTCGAAACATTAACAAAAATTTTTTGTGGTTCACCTCAAAGTCTGAAGTTGTTATAAATATTATTGTATTTTTTCGCAAATGAATGATCTAATTGCAAAATTTTTTTCAGTGTTGGGTGCATGTACATGAAAAAGTTATATTTGAAATAGTTGAGTTCACTAATGTTTGATCATATTTTGATCAATGACAATCAAAACTACATGACCTTCGTGTAATACACACCCATAATATTAAAAAAAAATCTTCCAAACTGCCTACATCTCATTGGTGCTATTACATTTTAAAAAGAAACTGACATACTTCTACTGCAACAAACTCAAACTTTTATCCCTTACTGTCCACCCTCATTATCAAAGTCACTCTAAAACCATTTCTCAACTTCTCTTCGCCATTATTCACCCTTTTCAATAAGAACGAAACAACACGATAACAGGTTTTCTCTCAGCAGAATAAGAACATGGTATCAGGATGAAAGTGACCAAGGGTGGCAATAAAAGGGACTTTACGGATGGTAGCATGGACAGTGAAAGCCTGCGGAAAATCTATATGAGAGCAGCGCGTCTTGAAGAGGCGGAACGACGCGAATGGCGCCGTTATCAGAGCGTCCGTGGATTGGCCGAGGCCCGGGACCTGGCCAGCCAATGCCTGGCTGGTACCCAGTTTTCTGGATGCTCTCCCAGAAAAGCCAAGCTAGAAATCGTTAGGGCGCACCCCGCGCCTAGCTCACATGTGTGCGCATCTTGCGGCTCTACGTGGGACGGTCGCGGGCAGTGCCCACTGCCATCCGGGATTGCCGGCGATATAACGCTGATACGCTTCCTGCGCCCGATACCCGAGTTTTTCATCAAGTTCCGGGTCTTTTATATCGGCTTTCCGGCCGATTGAATTTATGGATTGCTCTTTTTTTCCTTCCGAGGAAGACAATAAACTAGGGTTTTCTTTGATTATGGATAGCGTGGCATGTTGTTTCGGACGAAACAGGTTTACAGGGGAGGAAATAGAATTAGTTGACTTTACGAAGATGATTAGTAACACAAATATTATTAAATTATTATTTGAAGCTATGTTTCTTTTTTTATGATGAATTCACATCATGAAATTCTTGGACCAATATTTCAACCCCTTATCGGGTCACTAGCAGGTTCTTTATAGAATAAATTGAACTAATCGGAATCAATCAGAAAAAGAATTTACTTTTCACAAGTGTATGGAAAATTGTTCGTAAAACTATGGACTTTTATTATTCAAACAAGTGATTGATGAAACGGTTATTTCAAAAAAGACCATCGTTCAGATGGTCTAAATGACGAGATGAAATTAGACGCAATTTATTGAATATTTCTTTTTTTCTTTTTATGTGTTTCTATCCGATTTCTCTTCGTTTTCCTAAAATAGAAACTTTCACAGTTTATACACTAAATTTTCTAGGCTACTCCTTGGTGAAAAAAAAAAAAAAAAAAAAAAAACAAACAAACAATCAATCTACTATTTACATTTTTGTAAGACGTAATGAATGGAGTATCTATATTATTATTAAAAGCGAGCTTTCATTAAAAATGTATCTCGTCAAAAAATGTTTTTTTCTTGCTAGTTTGCAGACAATTTTCTTAGTTTTGACAGAGATATCATCAACGATTCATTTTAATTACATAAAATATCCATCTTTCCAAACTTTCTTTTCAGCTCTACAGTGATATACTGTTTTTTTTTTTTTTTTTTTTTTTTTTTTTTTTCGAGTAAAATATAAGTTTTCCGGTGACAGGTTTTCAAGGTTAGAGATAAATACATTGTTTGAGCTTTTTTGGAAATTTCTCATATTTGTGTTTGCATTTTTTGGATTCAAAAAACCTACAACTTATAAACCACTATTTATATGTTGAGGAACAGAATATCACCGTGAATATCATAAGTATACCTTTCGAATGATACATGTTTGATTTTTAAACAATACATTTTTTTGAAGAATTTCTCGGAATTACTAAAAAATAGATAAAAAAACATATCTGCATATATTATAAAAATGCTTCTTCAGAAAAATTATTCACAGTTATTTTTGTACCTTTGAAGCCAAAATTGATCGTAAAAAACTTTTTTCGCAAATACTGAAAACGTTTAAACTAGTGTAATTAAGGCATTATATCTAACTTAAATTTTTTATTCTCACACTTATGTGTTCAACAAAAGAAAGTAAGGATTTATTTATTCGTATTTTTTTATTTCTTACTTTCAGACTCTGTGTCAATAGAAGGTAATTCTTATTTACAATATTTAGTTTGTAAATTAACTAAGCAATAATTCAATAAAAAAAAAACTGTTTAATTATTCCTTACTTCTTAGTGTGAATTTGTAATCAGCTTCCGTTATATTTTCATCTACTCATTTGACATCAGTATTCAGATTTGACCGTTGTTCAGAACAAAAGGTAATTATTCTTCTCAAAGATGTTAGTTTTGAATACCAATCAGTGCACATTTAAACTTCATTCCTACAAATTCTAGACTATCCAAAATGCAACATATATGTTTTTTGCATTTCACTGATCTGTGCATTTTTATTCCGTTTCTTCCTTTTAAAATAAAAATGGAAGAAATTAACAGAATCTTTTATTTTGCTTTAATAGTGAAAATGTCGGCTATGTTTTCAACACACAATAGACACACAAAATTAAAAGAATCAAAGAATACATCTTCTGAATCCATATTGAACCAACTAAAAGAAAAAAAAAAAAGTAGAAGAAAATACAATAGAACAGAATATAAATGAAGGGTTTAGTTTAACTAGATTGTAACGTTTCGATCGGTGCTTATTGTTACCCAATCAAACGTCAACTGTATTCATAAAAAAAAAATACATGAAATATAGAAATCTTAGCTGTTGATAAAGGCAATTAATGAATATTCTTTAATTCGCATCATAAAAATTTCCCAAATTTATTATAAATCTTCACTTGTAAACCTTTTCGTAATTGCACAATACTTAATATACACCACAAAGTCATAATTCCATAATCATCTTATAAACAAAAGAAATCACACATAAATATCTATCTTATCTCACAAAATTCAAATCCATTTCCTTTACCACATCAAATCATTAATTCGTAATTAATAATACCCCCAAAAAAAAAAAAAAAATCAAATATTCCCTTCCCTAAAAAATCAGCTTGTTCACATCACCCAATAATCACAATCATTAATCAATTTATCATTAAAAAAAAATATCATCATGTAATAAACAATCACAAAAAAAAAATCACAGCAAATCCATCATTAGAACATGTAAATTCAAATATTAAAAAAAAAATTTCACAAATGAAACCAAAATAGAAGATTTCAATATACCCAAAAACAAAAAATCATAACGAAATTCCCAAGGACAAATCAATGCATATCAACACTCTTCCAAAACTTCCAAACAAATGTCATAATATCAAAAATAATGAATTTCAAAAAATCTTTTCTGATTTTGGCCAAGAAAAAATGCGATTGACTTCCTGAGCGTCATCAAAAGAACATCGTCAGACAAAACTCCAGGCCACAAGTAAACACCAAGTCCAACCGTGGAAAAATGAAAGTCCGCACGCAAGCAATCACACGAATCCCAACAAAATCCTTTACAACTCCAGTCCTCACAATCCTTAGTTGGGAAACCATGGCCAAATATCCAGGATGAAAAGCGAAAAGATTCCAATTCCAATAATATTCGATAATTCCAAAAAGAAAGCTCAACAAAAATTGAATTACTTTCGTCAAAAAATCACTGTTCCAAAATCATCAAAACAACTCAAAATCACAAGAGAATATGAACCCGAATACTCGAAAACTCACCACGTAAAATTTTGAGCGATGAAGGTATACAATTGTAATCAAAAAATTCCTGGGGTTAATTAACGACACGAGAACTTCCAGTATCAAATATGGACGCCAGAGACGCGTTTGTCCCGAGTTTGAGGAAGAAAGGCATCGCGCATGCGTGTCCAATATGGGGGAACTATCGATCGATCTCAATCGATCATTCTAAAAGACAATTCAAATTACAGAATGGCTACAAGTTACGTGAGTTAGTTACACTATATAGTTTTATAGTTGACATTACCGAATATATTTATAAAAACAATCAAATTTATTACTCAGAACTTAAAACACTCGAGTCGTTTGTATCTACATTGCAGGTTTTCACATAAAGTGAATAATAAAAACGGAATTGCTTGCTTGTAAATGTAATTTATGCTTTATTATTTGCATAGCACACTTCGATTAATAATTGACTCTACTCGTTGAAATTTCTGGCCTATAAGAGATCATTATAAAAAGACCATATAAGCTGTTCACTGTTCATGTTACAAAATATCAACGACACCATTTATTCATAAAAATTGAGGTCCATGATCTACAGATGGGATTAAGAAAAGACATCTCCTAGTGAAATGGCACCATAAACTCACGAGTCACTCATAAAAATCTTTCTCAGAATCAGAAAAAAAGCTTATTTTACCGGTAGCAACGTATGAAGGAGAAAAAGAAGAAGCCGTCATTCTAAGGACCATAACTTGCAACGACTCAAGTGTTGAAGGAATGCGAGCGTTCTGAAACTGACGGGAAAACGACTGTACTGATCTTCAGACGGTCATAAAATTTATCATAAATCCTACTTCAAGAATCAACCTCTATTTCTAAAAAGGTATAGTCAGTTTGATGGAAATCCTATAATTATTTGCCTCGATAATTATAAAATTAAGAAAAATTTGTTTTTTTGATTTTCAAGTGCATTTTCGTATCTAATTTTTCCATAAACATTGAGCTTTAGACAATATCATTTCGTCCTTTTGATGAGTTTAACGATAAAATTATATTTATAACCATTAATGATTATGCCATCTCATTTATCGTACATACATAGGTAATACGACAATCAAATCGAAAAAAAATAATTGTTTCTCGAAAATATTGTTAACTAACTATCATTTGCATTGCACATCTCTGAGATAATTTGAAAAAAAATCTTTTTCTATACATCATTCTATTAAAAACTTTTACTTGGCCCCAATCCCATCACTTGACGACATTCAATACCGAAGTATCATGTCAAAGCTGAGGTAAGGACGAAACGATGAACGGTCGACTATTGATAAAATTATCATAAAAGCGGCGTTAAATGTGCTTTCGCAGACTTGCGGGTGAAGCATTCACTTTGAGCCATAAAAGCTCCGTATAGTTGACGTACACCCAACTTGTATATATTTATAGGCCGTATCTAAAGCGGCGCTTTTCCGTAAAAGCCCTCTTTGAGGGATTCGTTTATTGGTTGCTAAACATCGATATATTGCTTTTGGTGCCGTGAAAAGAGGCGCCCAATACATTCTCGCGTGTGTATATGCTCCATAAACTTTTGTCCAAGCTTTTAAAAGCGCCATCGAAGCTCGTTTTCAGGCCGCCGAGGTAGACGCAGCATATGGCGAGGCGATAAATATTCAGTTTTGTTGCTACTTTGATTTTTTTCCTGCCAAAATTGTATTTTGCGGAAGACCCTGCAAATCAATGTTTCTTGTTTATGAATGGTCTTAACATCAGAGAAAGACAAGAGAAAATTCAAAATCGAAGTCTTGCAGATTTTTCTTTATTGTTGAGTCGATCAAGATATAGTATGTACTGAAAATTTGCCTCTCTTTTCAGAATTGCACGATCGATTAACGACATACGTCAACATCAAAAAAACGAATCATGAGGGGTCTTTTGATGATACTACGTATGCAGGAGCCATATGATGGATCGATTGACGATCCCTGGGGATAAAGCACCGCATCAAGCGAGGATCAACGGATGTCTCACCTCGCCACTCCGCATTTCTATCCATCCCTCGTCGTTTTCCCGACCTCTAAATATACTGTGGCTCCTGTTTTGACTGCCGATATAGAATACCGAGCAACAGCCTAAATCCGCGAAGAGTTTCGTACTAAAAAAAAAGCAATCGTCGATGTGTCTCATCCGAAAATGACGTGCTTTGAGGTCGCTGCGTGATTCGTTTGCGAAAAATGATTGAGATGGAGGTTTTTTCTTGGATTTTCTTCAACTTTGTCTTGAAGGATCTTGGGATTGTTACTGTGATGAAATTCGTGACGAAAAAAAGTTATTTCAAAGGGCTTTCGTGTATCGGATTCAAGTTTGGAAGGTTTTTTAGGATTTTCTGATTTTGGTTTGACGTTTGATGAGATAATGTTGATGGAATGAGGAAAATTTTTTGCTAGTTAAGGGGTATTTTATGAAAGTATATTTTTTTTTGTAATGAATGTTTTTTTTGTAATGTATGTATGATTGTATTCAAAATAAAATGTATTGCAATCAGCCTGGTTTTTTTGGTATTTCTAAATCAAACTTTCTTTTTCACTATTTTTTTGATAAATGTATGTGCATTTTCAATATGTCGAGTTTGAATTTTTCAATTCAATTTTCTTTTTTTCTAAAATTGTATTGATTATCATTATGATAAATTTCTGCAATATTTCGTCTCGTTTTACTCTTGAGAATATGAGTTAGAAAGAAATATATACATACAATTTAAAATATTGTGTAAAAATCAAGAATCTTGAATTTCACAGTTCAATTCAATTTTCTCAGTAGGTGGTTCTTTTTTTTTTTTTTTTTGAAATCACTCATTACTTGAATAATATTTTCATTTTGATAGTAAGTGTATTATGGTCAGAGATGGGCGCCAATTTCATTTTGCTCATTTTCGTATTGGAAAAAAAATATCTAAATTTTGTTACATAACCATGACAATTAGTCAATAGGTGTATTTTTTTCTCTTTTTTTTTAGATATCCAGTAAAAAAAGTATGCGTTACAGGATTTATTACACCTAACCTATTTTTCGATAACCTATTTTCTTGAAAATCTATTTTTCAATAAAAAATCTGTTATTTCAAGTAGTTTTTCCGGAATTAAGGTATAACAAACACTGTAACGAATACTTTTTTACAGTGATTCTGAAAAATGAAGGAATAAAAACCGTAACTGACTTACTTCCACAATTCTGTCAAGAAATGCAGATAGTTTTTTTGCAGTACAAAAATGAGTGAAAGGTAATTGACGCACATCTCTGAGCAAGATAAACTTATAATCAGTTTAATGTCATTTTTCTCACTGCTTATGCATTTTTTATATTATAGTAAAGAGCTTGAAGCATTGAAAATTTTTTTCTTTTTTTTGGGCAAATGTCTTCTTATAATAAAAATATCATGTTATAACAACCCACTTCTTTAAATTTTTTGAATTTAATTTATTAAATTCGAATTGAACTTCAAGTTTCATAAAACTCATGAAAAGGATCGAGAAAAATGGTCGAAAGCTCGAGTAACAAGAATAAATAAATGATTTACAAGAACAAAGAAATTTTGATTTTTTGATTGGATTGATGAAGAATATAACAAAAAAAAAATCATATATTGAGTCTCCTGGATTCCAAGGCATCAAAGCAGGTAGGTTGGAAAAAAAATTTTTTTCGATTTTAAAAAGTTCCAAACATACTCTATGCTTATATATTTGATTGCTTCATCAATTGGCACGATTTATTTGAAAAAATCAAAATGCATTATATAATTTTTTCAAGCTTAACTACTCTTTTTTTTTCAAAAAATTCTCATTAATATTACTGATTATTTTATCAATTTGAAAAAAAAAAATTAAGATATTTTTTGTTCAAGAAAGTTCCGAAGGTCAAAGTCCTTATTTCTAAAGTGAATTGTACAAACTTCAATCGAAACTCTTTGTATTTAAGTGAATATAGCTTAAGTAAAATTTAAAAAAATATTCGAAATCTGTAGAATTTTTTTTTTTTCCTCAAAAGTTAGTACATCAAACAGTGCCCATAGAAAACACAATATTTCTTGTTCTTAAATCTGTTTGCACCAGAAGAAGAATGAAAAAAAATAGTACTGAATGCACGTATGAAGAAGCGATAAAATATGATGTCAAGTTCACTGGGAAGCAAGCTTAGTCGCTTTTCTTCCGGAAGACTGAATCTCACCCTACCAACGCGGGTTTGCTTTGAGAAGCGTCCTATTGGATATAAAGCTACCACCGCATTGGAAATTACACCGTTTCTAATTTCCAGCGGCATGCATTAAACATTGGATAGAGCCCGTTTGTTGCCCGATGGATACTTTAATCTGGCAAAATGGTTTTAACGAGAAATTCAAAATTTGAGGGCAAGTGCATTTCCTTTAAATTGTGAAAAGAATTCCAAGAATATTAAAGTTTGTGGAAAAAAATATTACTAAAATTGAGTACATTCGACTTACGACACACTACATTAGAGGAGCTTTGAATAATGTTACTCAAACTAAAAAAAAAAAAAATGTGAAAAACTGCACATATGAGTGTCTTGAGCCCTAACATAATCGAGTAAAATAAAGGTTTTGGAATCAAATGAAGTAATGAAAATACAAAATAAAAATGTCTTAATTATTTACTAGGAACTGTATTTCGTCTTTACTGCCTCACAAATCTTACAGAAAATGTTTAATATTGACGTACTGGACAACGTCCATTTTTCACAAAAATTTTTTACGTAGAAAAAAAATGATGAAACAATTTGTCCAAAACACAGTATCTTTGCATGTGGAAATTGGATGTCAAAATTATACCCAGTATTTTTACTGTTTCGTCACCATAATCATAAGGGAATTATATTCATCATCAACAATCGATTTCCCTATTTTCCGTTGTATCAACGTCGAAAAGTACCCGACGGTCCAAAGTCACCGTGAAAACAATGAAACAACGCTCCGAACAAGCGCATCGTTTTCCTTATACCTCGTTAGTTCCGAATAGGCGCCCTGTCAAGCCCCGAATTGTTGATGCTCTCGCCGGTTATTTTTGCAATTCCACGTGGATGGACGCAACAGGCAACTTTTCCCACAAACACGCTCCGGTCAACCTGCCCACGGACATGTATCACCTGCGCACATGCACGTACATGCAGCCAATTAATACATGCGGCGCGATCCGTTTGCGCGTGCAGATATCGCATTGATGTGATAGGGCACTGTTGCGTGAATTTCGCACGGGCCTTCTGGCGTGGACCAATATAAGTCTCGTCTCCCGGGCAAAATGCGCTACAACGCTCTGTAAATACATCCCCGAGTCACAGGCTAAATATTTCCGACGCTGGAAAAATATAAGCAGATGGGAAATTTTCCAGCCATGATCTAGAGGCTTAAAGAGAAACTTTAATAGATATACCTATAGAATTCAAAATCTGCTATGAATCAAGAAAGAATCAAATATTTTTCTTTTGAACCTTTTTTGTCAAGTCTTCTCTTTATCTGGATCTGTTGAATCTCAACAGACTGCAATATGTGAAAAAGTTTTACTGTAAAATCCGTACAGATTTATCTGTCAAATTCAGAAAGTTCAATCTATTTATTTTTTACATATTACATTGTGCAAATTTCAACAATGCAATCTGTGGTATACAACAGCCAGTGTGTTGAATTCGATAGATTCAGATTCAGTGAGTATCATGTCATATCTGACACATCTTCAGAGATGATGACTTTGTATAATCATGTATTGGTCTTTGGAATGCGTCAATATTTCAAGAGAATAATCTGTTTACTGGAAAAAGACAATATTGTATTAAAGGTGTCTAATGTCTGACATTTTAAGAAATTCAAAATTTTTTTTCCAACGTTTCAAAGTTACTACAGATCTCCAAAATATAATCCTTTTTTTCAAATTATTGTTTTTTTGAAATTTCATTATGTTCCAATTGTATTGAATACATATTGTACTGCACATATCGTATTGAAAAAAAGTGTAAAAATGGTCTTTTTTTACAAAAAATACTGTCTTCCACTTAATATTTGAAACTTTTAAAAAATTCTCCGTCAGTACCTCGTCAATATGGAGACAGAGAAGGTTCTTTTTATTTTTTATCCTAAATATACCTGATTCAAGCAGAATCGTGTCTACCATTTCGTTATTTTATTTTAGAAAGGTCACTTACAGCGCCTTAAATTGATAAAAGGCTCTAAATTACAACTCCGAAAAAATTCATGATTAAAATAAAAATAAACACCTTAAAATAACGTATAACTAATTTTAATATTTAAATTATATCTCCCAAAAAAAACAATTGATGAAAAGATATTTCATTGATTAGTGGAATAACACTGCAAACTCGTATTTTGTTAAACAGTAAGAAACTTGTTTTTTCTTGGTTCACAATTAAGAATCCTACAAATTGGCCCGATTTCCTTCGACTTGATCCTAAATGATGATACAAAGTTTTCCATCGACATTGTTTCAAGAGCTTCACTCAGTGTTGATTATGCCTATCTTTTGAATAACAAAAATTATCGAATGCGAGTTAATCATAGTAAAATGATGAAATAAGAATCATTTTCAAGGTATCGTTCATAACTGAGGTGATTATAAAAAGAAGATTGGTTTGTTCAAAAATACAAGATACAAGTGAAACTTCAAGTACAGCCCAATGGAGCAAATAGAATCAAAATTCATAAAGCGAATAAAAATCCAACAATAAACATTAACATAATAAACAAAAAAATTATGAATAAATAAAACAGTGATGTATCGAAAACAGTGTTTGAAAAAAAAATTGTACAGAATATGAAAATAAGGTTAGAAAATGTTTAAAATTAAGAGGAAGTAATGTGAAACAATAGCAAATTGAATAAATAAAACAATAAAATCTCTCGAAAAGACAGTGAATTTTTGAAAGTGAAGTTCGTTTTAATAAAAAAAATAAAGTGTGATGTAAGAAAATCAAACTATTGGAATATGAAAATCTGAAGTGAGTTAAAAACTCAAACTCGAAACTGTTTCGAATGCAACTGGAATTCAAAACAATTACAATTAGATTAGAAATGTAAAATTTGACGAAAACGTTTCACTTTCAAGAAGAAAAATACGAAAAAAATTTCATGTTTGGCAATCAACACTTAAAAATACAAAGTAAACAATAATTTTTAAATTTACCTGAAAATTATACTTTTAATGTCAGAAATAAAAATTAGAATTTTAATACTTTACAGACTAGCATTTCGCTGTTTGAATGTAAATGAAAATCGACGGTTGGTTTTTAATTTTTTTTCGAACATACACATATTTAAAAAAAACATATTTTTCTATCGCTCTACAACTTTTCTGTTCATCGCCAATGTTTAAGCGCTCTAATTTATAAAATGACTCCTAGCAAAATTCGTTTTATAATTTTGAAAACTTTTTTGTCTGCTATAGCTGAGACATTATACTTACGATATCCGGTTAAATTTTACGATTTTCAAGTAACAAATTTAAACTTCAAACATACGTTCATTACATGTTATTTATGCAAAACACAAACAACTAGAAATAACAAAACAAATGAAACAAAATTTTTTCTATCAAATTTTCAAAAAATGCGAAAATCCCAATTCAAATACTCGTTAGTATGACATAAATAACGGTCATTATGCTTCGAATTTCATTTTGCAAACACTTGAATTAATTGAACTCATAACAAGATGTTAATGCTAGTTTCTATACTCACATATAATTCCGAGAATATCGCTCACGAAATTTTAAAAATGGAGATTTTTTTTTATTCGCTTCAATTCTTCAAACTTCAATTCTTCGAACTTCAATCAATCTAAAATTGCAAAAATCACCTTAATTTCATTCAGAAAAAAAAAAAAAAAAAAACATCTTATTACACATTATTCCAATCAGGTTGTACTATGTATTTGTCATATTGTTCAATGAAATGAAATTCTTGAAACAACGAAAAATGGAAGAAAAATAGCAAGAAAAGAAATGTTGAAAATTTGAATGGATATAAGGTACAAGCCAAAGTTTTATTGAAAAAAAGTGCATATGTGAGTGACTGCATTAAATAAATTTGATGAGAAGGCAAATTCCATCTCATACTGGTGTCCTTTACCTGAATTCATATTCCAATCCTCAGAGCGAAAGAAGAGAAATTAAGAAGGATTTTTTTTATAATGGATCTATAAGTATAAACTGAACAAATAATTTGTATTTCATCACAGAATATTGTGCACAAAAACTCGTATTCTTCTAAAAACCCCAGTTTTTAACATTACCTTCTATATTACCTCCCTAAACACACCCCCATTCACCCATAACATTTCACATCACACGCAAAATTTCTCGAATGCAAGCCTAAAACAAACTCTGAATGTTCCCTAGTGCGTGAATAAACTACTTTGAGCGACAAATAAATATGCTAATGGCATTTGGAAACTTCAAATGCCGTGCACCTTCGGCTTTGCATCGTCGTGGAACAAAGTTTCACGCCCAACTTTTCCGATGGTAGCGCGGCCAGAGATGAGTAGTCGAGGAGGAAAGTAGAGCCAAAAGTGTTAAAACATGAAGTAAAAGTGAATAACAGAAAGCGGGAGGGAAATACGAAGCCGGGACTGGAAAAGGGAGAATTCTCTTAAATAATATAAAATTCCGAGAAAGTTGATAAGCCGAGGCGCTCAAACTTTTCACTCGACGCTTCCATTTCTTATTATAATGAATGCATATCGGCTTAGCCGAAAGTAGAACCGGAGGAACGAGACAGTCCTCGAGACTTTAGCAACGAAGAGACTTAGGTGTTGTCTACGCACGCTTTTTTCAGCTTTAACGCCTCGAAATATGGATAGGAAAATGCTTATATTAATGTTATAAGCGTGAAAAATGAAAAAAATTACTTATTAAGAATATATAGGCATTATTCTTCGAGATATAAATATTATCAGATGGTATTTTGTCTACAAATGCATCACAAAAAGTTTCGTTTTCATGTACAATAAAAATAAGGGGGAATTGTAATTTTTCTTCTTTCACAAACAAGGATGTTTTGTGTAATATACACTGTAACTTAGAATTAACTATTTTTCCAAGTCAGTTATTGCAACATTATGCAAAAAATTTTACGAGTGTGTGACAAAAAAAAGTACCTATAATTTTATTTTTTTCTACTCTTGAATAAGTTTTTAAAACAAGATGTCAAGTTCACCAGATATCTGTACAATAAAGGTGACCTACTTCAAATGCCCAAACTGTCATTACATGAAAAATAAACAATTGAAACTGAAATTAATTTCTCAGAATGTATGAAGAGCCTATGTCGAGAGCTGCAGGCATCAAATATATATTCATATACTGTAACTTAAAAAAACATAATAATGTATATTAAATTATAAAATAAAAATTACATTGTTTTTCTCTCACTGACATATAATTATGATGAATGATATCCTCCTCTTGTGATTTTATTTAAATATTTCTGAATATTCATTGTTGTTTTTGTTATTCCCGTCAATGTGATCTTTCATTAGGAAATAAAAAATTAAACTATAAGCTTAAATCGATTTAAATACTATTCGCATAAGATGCAGAAATAATAAGTGTCTTGAGTCTGAGAATGTAATACTCAAGTCTGCAAAAGTCTCTGTGTGAGTTTTCCGTTTGGTCGAATAGAATTCCCAAGAGAATCTTTAGACTTAAATGATAAACTTGTTCATTCTAAAAATTATTATTCATAAATAGACTAAATATTCAAATTGGAGATCACTATCACTGTCGGAGAACATTGAAGACTTATAAATATATGTGTAAACTCTCGAAGACTCACAGTGTCCCTGTTTCACAACTCTGTATACTCTAGGGGAATCTAATTTTTTTGAGCATCAGAGACTTTTTCGACAGATACTCATTTTGAGATGTTAGATCCTTCTTAAGATTGAAATGATATCAAGTTTTTTTATAATGGACAATTAGATATTCTATTGAATAAAAGGCATGAGAAGATTGATTAGCAAGTTCAATCTTATATTTTACTCATTTACTGTTGATTTTATAAATTTCTCTGTGTTATATGTAACAGATCTTTCAAGCAAAAAAAAAGTTTTTGTTTTAAAAATGCAAATTTAAAAATATAATTAGTTGTTATGTCATTAAAATCTGGAACTCGTTGAAATATGTTTAATACCACGTATCTGTTTAAAAAAATACGGAGAGTATCAAAGTTTGTAAATGTAAATAATTAATCTAAATCATGATAATCTGTGTACATGAAGTAGAAATTCTGTAAAAAAAAATGGTGATGTTAATAACATTCGACAAAACTTCAAGTTTTGGGGAAGCGATCAATAGCGAACAAAAGTAACCAGAAAACAAAAAATGTTTCAAGATTATATTTCAAGACAAAAAGATACTTATCACTTTTTTATTTTTCATTACCATTGAGAAAGCATTGTTTGAATGAAATACTTGAATCGCAAATGATAGAATTCTTTTTCAAACTTATGAATAATTTCGTTTTATGTTTTTATTTACGATTGCACTGTAAAAAATAGAAGGAAATTGTTCAGTTCGTACAGAAATTATAATGTTTAACGGCAATTTTTTATTTTCGTATGGATTTATCGGTATCGAAAAAGGAAATTCCCATTTTTAATGAATTTTTTCTTCCGAAACTAAAAATTTACCGTGTCTAAAACGGAAAATTTTCAGAATTGAATTGGTTAATGACTTCCAGTCAAAACTGAAATTCTGTGTAGTTTTTGATTGACTTAAATTCATTGTTTTTCTTCATGATTGTTGATAATTTAATTACAATCGAACCACATTAACGAATACATAATACAATTTTTTTTTTAAATGTGCGATACACCGAGACTGATTGTCATAATCATGAGGATACTTAGAAAAAACGATTGTTTCCATAATGTACTGTATAAAAATTTGAAAATGTGATATATTCGGTAGGAAAATAAGTAACTAAAAATATTTCAGAATATTCTTCATGAAAACGTAGTTTTCAAATGCTTTTTTTCCAATCACTACGTCACAGAAAAACCTTTTTTTTTAAGTATTACTTGAAAAAGCAATGGTTGAATTCGATAGACTGCCAGTCAAAAAAACTTGACTGATGCCGATGTTGAAGTGTTCATTTTTTTTATTTTTAGTCTTACCTCATTAGGTCAATTATTTTCCTGAAATAATTTGTGAAAGTTATGAGAAAATGAAAGACTTCAGAACAATAAAATGCATTCAAAACGTAATATGTCAATAAAAATGAGTTGTCAAATACTTTAATTAGTTGCAGTAACCAACAGTAGTTACTTTGTTAATTGAGCTAAACTAAATTTTTAGTTCGAATCACCAAATTTCGGTTACAGCGATCAAGATCATGTTAAATATCATCAATTTCTTGATGGTGAAAATGACAAAACTTTTGGTAAAGCTTACGTTAGTTCCTGCATACATGTACTGTGATCGTTAGAAAATCAAGCCAAATAATTTTCACCTTGTTCAAAATCCATTCTCTACTTTTTTTTCATAGACATTTCATATTTTTTCACAGTAAGGACATTCAAGCCTAAAATTCATTTAACAATAAATGGGAAAAAAACAATATCATAAAAATTACTGTAAACAAGTATAATTTCTTTACAGAATGGACAAAAATTCAGATAAATAATGACCAACAAACTAAATGTTTACATATCAGGCTCTTATATTTAACAGATTAGAAACTACAAACGTAAGTTCCTTGAGGTACATATCAAGCTTCGGAATAAATTAAACCTTCAACTCCTGAAATTACTATTCAGAAAAGAAATATGCTTGATATCTCGGTGTCCGTTTGTTTGTTGGGCTAACTCGTAAGCGACATATGGACGTCAGTTCCAGATTGTGCACGTCGACCCCCGCACAACCGAATTTGGACGGAAAGTGTTATATTGGAAGGTACGTTACGAACTTGAGCGAACTCTTTTACAAGGATTTGTGGCCACAAATGTGATGGACAGTGTGGGTTTTATTAGTTTTACGTCAAGATCGATCATCAAACAACTAATTCCAAGGGTTACTTGTTGTGACTTGTGCCTCGATGGAAACTTTTGTTTCTGCAGAATAGTGATTGCGCAGTGGTATAAACATGTTACATATATGTTCATTACGGTGTCACTTATTTTGACGATGTCAGAATTTTTTCCATTCACGTGCTATAAATCAATCAAGATATTGAAACAAAAAAAAATTTTGTAAAGTTTGAAGTAAGTAGGACATGATTAACATGTGCCACCAAACGACTAAAGTTTAAAATGTAATTGACATATATTTATTCATAGATTTTGTTCAAAAATTCATAACTTGTGTAAAGTGTTTGGAAATTGGCATAGTTTGAGTGTATAATGTTATGTTCAAGAACAAATTTTTGAAGTGAAACTTCTTAGGCGGCATTATCACTTTCCTAGAATGTAATTTATGCAGGGAGTAATTTTGAGATGTTGTTGTAACGTAAGACTGTAAGATGTAGGACTGTAATTTTTTCGTTTTGAGGGAGTAATTTTATGATTTAGTAAGTCTGTAATACTGTAAGCGTGTAATGTTAGATCAGAATAGTAGGAGGTCGATGATATTCGAGCGTTTTTCGAGTGTAAGGAGTAGTTTTTAGATTTCGTAAGTTTGTAACATTGTAAGAGTGTGAGAATGTCATTGGTTGATTCGACTAAAGATTAGGAATAAAATTATTTTTTAACTGATTTAGTTTAAAAACGGGAAAAATACTACACAGAAAAATTGAGGGATCTGTTAGAACTGAAGAAGATTAGGGGAATAAAAATTTTTACATGGGAACCTTAAAAAAAGCAAGAAAAATCCAGAAAATTTAGGCTTTGAACGTTACATTATAGACTCAAGTTATGCGAAATTTCAAAGAATTATCATAAGTTTTGCACAAGTTATAATTTTTTAAACAAAATGTATAAAAATCTACATATAAATTCCATTTGAAATTTCAGTCGCTTTGTAGCACTTGTTGATCATGTCCGATTTGCTTCAAACTTTACGAAAAACTTTTTTTGATTATCTTGATTAAGTTCAAGCCCTCGAATGGAAAAAAATTCCGACATCACCAAAACAAGTGACACCCTGATATACATACGTTCTTCGTGAGAATGAAAAACGAAATTTTTCATTTTCTCGAGTGAAACAGAGGGAAGGGGTTTCTCTATAAATCATTGTCACACAATTTCTGTCCATATGCCCTTTTTTTATACTATAGGAAAAACAGAGAAAGGGAGGGTATCAATTTCGACACTTTGTGACGTAAATAGGAGAAGGTTAAAAATAAATTTTGTTACCATCGCTGACATCTATAAAGGTACTGGTGAATATGGAGGTCTGTTTTATCTCTTACGAATTAATCGATAATCTATAAATTTTTGAAATAATACGTACAATATATGTATTTACTCTAATCATGAAATACTCTCTTTTAATTTTGTTTCGTGACAAAAGTTTATCAATCATTTCTTAAAGATTATTCATTAATTATTTTATGAACTCCAGTCTGGAGTGCCATCATTCGATACAATACATTATGAAGTGAGGCACTAAAAACAAAACTTTTAAAATATCAAAAACGGTGATAATTAGAAGAAAATACATTATTGTTCCTAATTATTTCTGAATAAAGGGAAAAGCGTACATAATATGTATCAAAACTTTGAGACTGTTATTTTCGATTTCAATAAATTTGTTTACAAGGGTTTGGAAATTTTTTTGTCATCTGGTTTACGTGTAAGTAGATTTTGCAATAGCTTCTAAAACTTCTAATCAACAATTCGAATTTCAAAAATTCAAAGTTTCGATTTCTATCTTATCAAAAATCAAATACAAACGACAGTCGAGTGGTTACCGTATCATACTTGAGAAGGACTCTATTTTGCTGTTGATCAACCTATAACGATCAAAAATAATTTTAAACATTCCTGCCATTAAAATAGTCCTAAACTCATAAGACAAAAAAAATATATTTAAGTATATGCATAAAAATAGTGAATATTTTTACCGTTTATCTACAATGGGTTAAAACTCACGTTGATGTTATAGCAGCTTGTGGTAACAAATAACAGTGAAACAAGGCATGACGATCTCCTGAAGGTAATTTTTGGTTAAAAAATCATTTTTTCCAGTTATAATTATTTATTTAATAATTTTTCGTTACATAGAATTATCGCGGAAACAAATTTTTTTTATATGTTAACGATTACTTTTTGATCGATCCTTACTTTTGCTTATTCATTTGCTTTTCTCCCAATCAGGTAAGTATTTTATATATAAAACATTATAAACGAATAATAAAAATAATTGTATAAAAAAAAATATATATATATTAGATAAGATAATAAATATGCAATTATGAATACTCATCGATCATATATGCTTTCTTAAATTTTGTTCTTGATGGGAAGTGAAGGTTTAAAAGTCCTAGTGTTTCAATAAAATTGAACTTGTCTAATTATACCTTATTTCGAAAATATTACATGACGCTCTTTATGCATCAAAAAATTGTGGTCATTTCCTTAAAGGGTTAGATATCTTTTTGTACGGACAAATTGAAGATGACTTGGAGTATCTTTTAAAGTATGTAGCAATAATGTAATGACACTAAAGTTATAGTTTTTTTTATAGCGTATTGTCCACTTGAAAGACGAGTATTTGTTCATAAAACAATATCAACAATTGTCGGAGTTAAGGTCTTTTCCCCGAAACAACTTTTTATTTTAAGAAGCTTGCGGTGACCATGATGCAAGTCAAGCAGGCTAGGTTAAATTAAAAAATTAAAAAAATTTCATAAGTCTAAGGATGTATCTAGTTCTTGAACGATTAAAAAAATGAATATTACGTTTTTTCTGTATGCAAGAACGTTTTCCCCGTGATTTCAATTTTTTGAGCTCTGAAAAATTTATTGACAAATTTTTATCTGCAAAATAAAAACCTTTTCTTTTAAAAAGCGACGGTTCAAGAGCTAGATATTTTCGCAGACTTGTAAAATTTTTTGGATTTTCTAATTTAACTTGACTTGTTCGACTTGCATCGTGGTCACTGAAAGACAGCTTGAAAAAAAGTTGTTTCAGGGAAAGGGCCATAACTCCGTCAATTGTTAATATTTTTTCATGAACAAACGGTCACGAGGGGTCGAGAGTGGTCACCAATGTTCACGACTGGTCACTAGTTATCACAAAAGGTCTCACGACGTGAGTGGTAACGAGCAGTCAGAAGTCAGAAGTGGTCAGAAGTGGTCACGAGCGATCACGAGTTATGAGTGTTCACGAGTGGCAACGACCGGTCACGAGGGGTGAGGTGTGGTCACCAGCGGTCACGATTAGTCACAAGTGGTCAGAAAGGGCCACACGTAGAGATACAGAATGACCGTCATTGACCGTCATTTCTTTTTATTTTGGTCAATGACGGTCAATTTTTGCATAAACTTTCGTGTTAAAAATTGACCGGCAATCGACAAAAAACAAAAGATGATCGGTCGTTCTGCATATATAGTCACACGACACGAGTGGTAACGAGCAGTCACGAGTCAAAAGTGGTCACGAGTGGTCACGAGCGATCACGAGTTACGAGTGGTTACGAGTGGTAATGAGCGGTCACGAGGGGTCAGGAGTGGTCACAAGCGTTCACAAGTGGTCACTAGTTATCACAAAGGGTCACACGATGTGGATTGTAACGAGCAGTCAGAAGTAAAAAGTGGTCACGTGTGAAAAAAATAATTTCAACCTTATTGAGATTGTTAATTTGAAAAAAATATAAGTACCGTATACTTGTACCTGATACTCTAATGTGTTATGAATGCAAATAGTTTTTTTTCTTGATTGATAATGAATAACACTGGGACATATATCGTTAACTAAACTGTCGTTGCTACATAAATTATAAAATTCTATTTTGCATCAGTTGTGTACCTTAACACTTTGTTATTTAACTTCGAATGATAATTCATCAGGGGCACAATACACAATATCACTGTAAGGAGTGGAGCAAGTGGAAATACATGGATGTTTAAGGTTTTTTTTACTGAAAAACAAGATATTATGCACAGTTCTCATTAGAGTTATTTAAATTTGCGTCGTGATGCCATTGCGAAAAGTCGTTAAGAATAACCATCGACTTCTTTTATATATTTTGTGCATCCAAAAAACGTACCGGGAATAATCTTTTTTAGTCACTCATTCTACTAAGGGTAGAAAGAATAATCATTGTCTGCATAGTATCTCCACCAATCGTCAATTACCTTCGCTACTTGATTTATTCATCTCTAGAATAATGCTTAAGAAATTAATGGTGGTATCTATATCCAGCGTAATAATTATGAAGAAGATGACATTATGGGTTGAATAAAATAACACTGTCTAGATTGAAGTTTACTTCGTATGAATTTGAGAATTCTTCAGTGTTGAAGAAAAATTTTTAATAGATCGGTTAGCAAACTGAGTATGCTGTTTTGACATGACTTCATCGTCAAAAAATTTAATTTCAACAATTCTCTAAAATGCTAGCTTCAAGTTTGAAATCATAAATACTTCACTGACTAAAGTTTATTCAGAGGATCGACGATATCCCGTTTTTCGAAGCGACACGTCTATTTCAGTACATTTGAACCGCTTATTCTCAAGTGAAGGCAGTAATAAGTTCTTCTATGGATATTAATACATTTATTGGAAGAAGCTGTTGAAAAATTACATTTTCTAGTTTCCGAAAAATTATGAATTAAATGATCAAGAACATTGAATAATTTTGTAGACGAATAGGATTTTTCTTACAAAAACAAATTTAACAAAATGAATTCAAAAACAATGTAACGTTTTGTGAGAAAGGGTTCACTGATGCAAAATTAGATTATGAACGTCGTTTACACAAATTCGAAAAAAATATAAGTGCAAATACTGCAAGAAATCCTTCATCACTATCAATGAGAAAAGAAACTCGAAGAAATTCATAAAAATGTCAACTTACACTCATAATTACAAGACATCATAACAAAGATAAAATAATGATGAAGAAGGAGATTGAAAAAATTGTTGCATGTATCAGAACACAGAATTAAGGTGTTTATGATTGTTTCTGATCAAATCATTTCGACATTTTTGAAAAATTAATGTATTTCAATGATGGTTGTTCCATTATGAAAATATTATAATAATTTTTTTTATTATTCCTCGGGGGAGAAAAATTATGACATATTCTGAGCTTTACCATGCACATGGACGTTACAGAGCTCTGGCAGAAAAAATTAAAATGAGCCATGATAAAATGGACAGTGAAAAACTTTTCAGTTACGAGGTCTCAATACACTTGGATTTTTAACATAACATAACGAAATAGCAATGAAGTACTTACTGCGTAGGGTTGGGACTCCTTTTCATTGGATCAGTACCGATATACAATGGTAACTGTCACAGGAAAGGAGACAAATTAGTCAACGTTTTTACACTCTTGAAGTAGACTCTGCACTACAAAAAAAGTATGAGAAACGTTCTGCTGGAACGCCCCTAGTGACGAATCTGGAAGTATTACAAAAATTTCAGAATTCTGAGACTCGCAGCAGTGGAAATAAGTGTGTACGCCTCCTTGAATAAAAATTGATAGCAACTATTAAGACTGCATATATTAGATAGAAAAGGTACGCGTGTAACAATTTTGTCGTTTTTTTTAATGGTCAGAATTTGTACCATAGAAAATCGGAGAAAAATAATATCATTTACGTATAACAGATAATTTTGATGAAGATTTGTCGCAAAAACAATTTTTCACAGATTCCTGAAAGACTTAGCAAGGAAAAAATTTTGCAGGCATTTACTTTTTTATTTGATATAATCTGACCTTATTTTTAAAGAAAGAAAATTTCATAAACGTAGTATAATGCGTTTAAGAATTTTCCTAAAAATGCACACAGTCTACGGACGCTGTTCAAAATTTCTGAAAAAAAAAAAAAATTTAATCTGAAAACTGATTGAGTTTTAGAAATTCCCTCACGGTTACTCTGCTGCTCTGAGCTGCTCTGAGTCATTCCGACAATCCCCATAATTAGTAGGTTCTTAAAACACTAGTATGTAGACCTATACACCTATAATGATGTAGAAAATATAGAAATGTCCCATTGTAATTTTTTAAACATTTTTTTTGTTGAGACAATTTCCAGATGAAAATAATTTTTCATCATTGTATATAAAAATTTCTGGAAGCGTTATCATTTAACAAATGCAGATTTGAGAATCGATAACCTCGAAAAAATTTTTCTCTAATTTATAAAACTGTAATAATTTTTGTATTGTATTTTACTTTTTAACGACGTTTACATTATTCGGTTTTAAAATCCATTGGCAAATTATATCCTACGACTTAAATATTTGTTGAAAAGAGTTTACAAAATTACTGAATTATTTGTTGAGAATCAGTGGCCTGCAGTAATTGCTGTATTTTGAACTAGAATGGCCTAACTTATCCTGCCTGAAGCATGCGAAAAAGTGTCAGATGACTTTGCTGTCCCACTCGCACGTCATTTAACAGTGCAAGTTTGAAAGAGCGCGCGAACGATAGTTCGAGTAATTTTTTTATGTCTGCAATGCGTTGGTAGTGAAACAGATTTTTCTTTCTTGTTACCTTTTCGGCAATATCTTATGTGATTTTTTTGCTCCGGATTTTCTGTACTTCGATGATTTCGAGGTTTTTTAAGACGTAAAATTAAAGGTGATTTACTTTGGTTGATAAATATTGCAATTTTTGATACTGAAATCGCTGTTAGTTGTACAAAAAGCCATACAAAGTTTTCGCCACTATTTCAAAATGATCTACAAAATTGATTTCTTGAAGAGTGTACACTGCTATATGAAAACATCATTCTTAATTTTCTCTTATCTATTTATTTGAGGTACAGAATCTTCATTTTTAGTTGATTGAAAACTCATGAATTCTTCGAACTAAAAAAAATACAAATTTATGCATTGTTTCTATTCTAATTGCAACAACGTTAAAGTAGTACGAATTTTTCGTGAAAATATCGCTTGACCATCTCTGATGACGAATTAATTAACTTTTTACTAAAATTTTACAATCTTAGGAGTTCATTTATTCATTATGAAAAGTCCTGTACAATATGCAGTGGATAAACACAATCAAATCGTAACTTATACAATATGTTCAATTGGCTTGCAGAATATGCATTAGGCATGATATACATATATTTAAAACTGATTATTTTGTATCTGAATTTTTGAGATGTAAGTGAAGGCCTTACAATATTAAAAAAAAAGAATAATTTTCTATTTCGCGCACGTTGATCTTGGCTTCGAATATTTTGACCTTGCCATCGGCTCTCACTCAAACAAAAAACCGTGTCCTCGCCAAAATCAACAGTCGACACTTGACCTCTAATAGACTATTTGTCATCTGTAGGTAAGCATGTTAAAATGCATTTATCACGCAAAATAAGCTATTTACTCAGATGGACGATGTTTGTTATGAAAATATTTTACAATACATACTTCTTTTTCTCCCGTCATAGTATCATTATCTTTTACTTTAATGCCTAAATCTTTTATTCAATGTTTTTTTTATTATCCTCATGCTTTCCCTTCTTTCATTAAAGTCTTTCTTTGCATCTAAAAAAGTCACCATTGTTCTTTAAACTTTGGTATGAGGTGTTTTTTTGTATTCTTTGAGACTACTACTCACTCTTTTCAATCACCTAATGACTTGTTAATTATTTCCGTTCAAATACTCAAGATACATACTCTTGAGACAAATGATACTCCGATTTTTCATATAGTGTTCTGTTTGATGAAGTGGAAAATTAAAAAAATTTTCAATATGACTCTTCAAATACTGACAAGTTTTGCCTGCAGGGTTGATGCTATACAGTGAAAACTGATTTTGTGGAAGTAGCACGTCATTGCCCTTTATCTGCCTTTTATGCCTTTCTTACTTACCACTTTTAATTTTATCCTATTCTTTTATCCCTTCCATTTTCCCCTCTCCCCAGTTTTCTCTACTTGCATCTCATCTATCTAATAGAGTAATATTTTTATAATCGTGATATCAGAAATGCTTTTTATAATGTGCAATGTAAGGTATTGTAATGATTCTCGAATACACGTAAATTCCCAAACTTTTTCTCAACTTGATACACCCTTTTTTTCTATTTTGGCACTTTTTCAAGATTGATCTCATAAGTACTCTTTAACTTAGGAATCGATTTGTTGGTTCTGTAATTTTCTAACAGATTTCTTCGTATTTAAAATGAAAGCTATTATCGGAAAGTACCAGGAAAATTCTAGAATGATACATAATAGGCTTCGATTTAAAATAACAGAATTTCATCTCTTTTACCAATATCCGCAAAACGAATTGGGAATTGAATCGGCCAATTTGGACAATGAGTATCAAACTCCTATGTTCAACCAACGTTTCGTTCTTTATTTAGAACATCATTTGGGTTCAGTAGTACAATCTACAAAATTTAACAATAATTCATAACGCTGATCTAATACATAATCCCATAACTAAGCAAATAAAAAAAAACTCCCAGTCACTCACCTACAAGAAGGTCAATTCAAGCTAATTAAGAATAAAACTGATAACAAATAGTTACTGTGAGAAAACATCGTCACGGAAAACTTGTTACCTCGCCCAAAGGCGGGAACACACTAACGACTCTCCGACAATTCCAACTAACCTCGATCAAAAAAGATAACATCATAATAGAAAACTTAAAATACCGCATTTCAAACCAATACAAGAGTTCAACTACTAAAACACTAACGTACACACATCTCCTCAGGTACCAAAACCTCAACAACGTTAGAAATCTCCTCATTCAAAAATACTTATTAAATAAATAATCCTCCATAACATACATCTAGATTCTCAGGGTCACTCTTTATATTCAAACAAGACTTGTTATCTTTAATGCGTAACATCTCATTAATTGTTCTACGTGCAAAATCTGTCTATGAATCGAAAATCCTAGGATGATCAAAATCAAATTCATGACCCGGAAATGTTTCTCTAACATGATTAGGAATAACTTTATCTTCTCTCTCAATTGATTTAATATGTTCATTTATTCTAGTTTTTAGAGCTCTTTTTGTCTGACCTACATGTATCGAATCACACTTAACACAATCGATACCATAAAAATTTGTTCGGAAGTTTATTGATGACATGTACATTATTCTTTTTTAACAATTTATTGATATTATCAGAAACACCTCTATATTATGGTAGAACTATTCTAGATTTACATGAATCTCCAGTCGTCAATCTGGAATCAATGCATTTAATGTTATTCTTCCCTTTATTCTTTGTTCTTCTTAATCTTCTCTCCGTATATTTATCAATGAAGTCTATAAGGTATGAATTCTCAATTGAAATACGCCTCACTTTTTCTAAATTACTCTGGTGAAAGGAAGGGTCCGAAATAAGAAAAGCCCTATCGATTAAATTAAAAACCATAGCAATTTTCTGATGAATCGGATTTGAAGAGGAAAAATTTAAAACTCTATCAGAATTACTCGGTTTTGAAAACCAATTAGTAATTAAACTGCCATCCAATTTTCTCACAATAGTAACATCTAAAAAATTCAACAACATATTGTCCTCTCTTTCCAAAGTAAATTTTAAATCCACATGAAATTCATTAAAACTATCTAAAATCGCAGAAACAAAGTCCTTATGTGTAATCAAGAAACAATCATCTACATATCTAAAATATTTATAAATTTTCAGTGAGGAAGAAAAAACAAAATCTTCTAATTCTCTTAGCCCTAAATGAGCAAAAATGGGCGAAACAGGTTACCCCATAGGAGTATCTTTAATCTGTTTATAATACTTATCATTAAATCTAAAATATGTCGAACTCAGAACTAAATTAATAAGTTTCTCAAATTCTTCCCATGTTAAATTTTTCGAACCTTTAATTGAACTTCTAATCTTATGAAATCTCTTTTTCAATGCTATCAAAATAATCGATCTAGGAACATTTGTAACTTTATGTACCTTCGGCAATCCATAACACCGAGACAAATTCCCAAATGTCTGATAAATCCCTTTATATCCTGACATATCAGTAAAGTTCTTATATTATAATCTCTTCGTAATATTTCTCGAAGAATTCAATAAGGAGTTGAAAGGATCAATCGTTATTCTGGTATATGTGTCATCATTATTCAACAACAATTCAATCTTATCAATATGTTGTATCCTATTTACAGCAACTGTCACATTACCTTTATCAGCCTTTACAAAAAATATATCTCAATGTTGTCTTCAAAATCTTAAAGTAGCATCTAAATGGTTCATAAATAATTTACTGCCATAGTTCATATGATAAGAAAGATTCAAATTATTTTTACGAATATCAACAATCTTCCTCCTGATCTGATCAACAATATCATCAGGTATCCTCGTTATCTGTGATTCAAAATATTTAATTATCAAAAGAAATCAGCAGAGAAAACGTGAAACTTATTTTTTATGACTGAAATAAGCATTAGCAAAAAAAAACAATGATTTTCATCTTTTTTTCGCCCGCTTTTTTGTTTTTTGAAACAAGTCGAATTTCTCACAAGACGAATAAATTTTACCAGACAATGAGGAATCTGAACTGTGATTCCTGACAAAAAAATTTACAAGACGAATCATTACAGTATTAGCTATTTATGTCGAAACTAAGAGATGAAGACAAAAAACGGTAAAATCCGAAAATGTTTCGAGGTCACTACCAGCGATTTTAGTATTTTTGCAGCTCCACGTCGCAGAACTAACATCGCACTAAGTATTTATTAACTGCTTTATTTTTCACTCAAATTGAATAAATATTACACAGGTTTGCTAGCCATTAACACTTCTTAAAATAATTTATTCCATTTCTTGAAAAAAAATCTTTTTTTCATTCATCTTTTTGTACGAGAGCGTCATCTCTTGTAGCGAGTAACTTTCCGAAAAAACCTTTGACGGTTTCGGAAAAAAAAATGTAAAAATCATTAAAACATTTCAATATACGCAAAACCTGCCAAAAGTAATGTTTCCCGTTCTATGTCGATTTTTATGATAAGTACAGCACAGGCATGGCTTGGTAATCACAAGCTTGAATTTTTTATATGCTTTTATGTAAAAACAGCGACTGAAAATCGTTAAAATTGGAAAAACTTTTTTTTTGCAGGCATTTTATATACTTTTTTGTATGCAGCAGTAGCAATCCTTCTTCTGATACACTAGTTGAATCCTCGCTGCTGGTAGATTATTTTGTGACCCAGGTAAATTTTATTTCTTTTAAAGTTTAGATAAGGTTGTAAAACGTTGTCTTATTTCAGTCTAGATAATGTTGCTTCGTTTTCTCAACTTCTAAGTAAGATCTTATTTCTCAAGATTAAATTAGACAATTATCTGCCTACATTCTAAAGGTAAAAAACTAAGTTATTAGAAACCCAAAATGTGAAAAAAATTAAAATGATCGAACTTTTCTAAAAACCGAGCAAAGTTGAAGAACTTGAATTGCACGAGCTAAACATTATTTGCAACTGTTGTAAGTATTTTGATCAGAAAGTGGGAAAAATAATATAGAAACAAACCTTATTCAGTTTTACTTCGATTTAACATTTTCCAGTATGAAATACACAGTACATAAAAAATCTGCGCGGTAAAATCCGTTTTTACAAAAGCGGAGCGAAAACTGCGATTTTTGCTCCGCGTTTGAGGATTGAAAATAGTCGATTCTCGGTACGTCTCCGGGCAGAAAACGCTCGTTTTCACTCAGCTCAAACTCGCGTTTTTACCCGTTGCCGTACCGAAAATCGACTGTTCTCAATCCCCAAACGTTCCGAGAAACTCGCTTTTCGCACCGCTTTTGTAAAATAGTATATTTCGTATCAAGGAGCAGAAACGAGCGTTTTTACGAGTGCGAAGTTTTGCGAGCGAGCGTAGCGAGTGAGCAAATCGCACGAATAAAACGCGAGTTTTGATGCTCCTTGACACGAGAGATATTTTTCACGCTCGCATCAAGGAAATTACTTAGTCTTTTTTTTACTGTTGTGTCGTGAAAAGACGAGTTTCCCTGCCGCTCGACCTTCGAGCGGCATAGAAAACGGCGAGAAGGCGCGCGGCGAGAACGGGTTTTTTTACGGGACAATAGTAAACACAAGAATAAGTGATTTCCGTGCTGCGAGCGTGAAAAATAATACGTGCACCTTGGAGAGAATGGTCGTTCGCTCCTCGTACGAATTTTAGCACCTCGGCTTCGCCTCGGTGCTAAACCTTCATACTCGGAGCGGCAACGCCTGTTTTCTCTCCCGGTGCACAATGTACTATTTTTGTGCTTCAGCAACAGTTAAATATAGCAAGCCCTTTATACACATAATAAAAGGTCTTACGGCAACGTTTCCACAAAGTTTGGTGGCAATTGCAGACAACAAATTTTCGGATGGAATTTTTGGCGAATTTCGCCCCATGTATGGAAATTTCGTAAAAAGTATAGAAAAAAGGTACTTAGTGTTGGAGAAAGTTCTAAACGTTTATAGGAACTTTGCCATGCTCGGATCATTTCCATATAACGTGAAAAAGTTTACATACTCAGCGTATGCAAAGATTACGATTTGTTTAATACATGTTACATCGTTAGAAACAAAACGGTCACGTAAGAATTAAACATAAAATACCTTGTAAGTATAATATCCTGATGTTTCTTAATTCCTGAACGATTCTTTGCAACACAAATTTTGATCTCGGAAATTTAAAACAAAAATGAAATTTACACCAAATGTAAAAATACACGTGTTTTGTGACTTTTTGAAGTTAGGTCGTGGAATCAGTATGTTTAACGATTCGTTTCATCTTTCATCTCTTTCTAGCACATCACTTCAGTAGGTGTGTTCGTATCGCACCTCTAGGTTTAAATGGAAAGCTTTCTTGACCTTATTTATAAAAACCCTGGAACAGGCATGTCTTCAACTTAAGTGTAGATCCCATTTTCATTACTGTTTTCACAGATCAAAATTTTCTCTGAAATTTCTCGCACATTGTTCTGAATAATACAGTCAACTTAAGAAATATCTGTATAATCATGTGTCAAAGTTGGAAAACTAACTCGTACCTTAAAGACAGGGTATGCTAAAAACCTATGTTGGACTCTTTGTATCATCTAAATCCAGAAATCTAAGTGAGGTGACCAGATTGAAGAGCAATACATCAATTTTGGCAAAATCATCGATGCATAAAGCAACGTTATTATATACAATGATTCAAAGTCGTTAACTGTCATTCCGAAAAAGCATCAATCAGCTTTAGATACCCCCTATGTAGTTTAAGGGTGTCCACCTGTGTGAGCGCGGTATTTCGAGCGCTTTTTCGAGAATTTTCTTTATGAAAACTAATCCAATTATTTGGACAAGTTTTAAGTTAATTTAAACGTTTATGTTTATACTTTATTCATAAATTTTTCAAGAGTGTCATTTCAAGCCTTGTATTCATTTAGGGCGTCGAAAGTGACCTCCTTGGAATAAAATAGCAAATTTGCGAACATGATTCCGCTTGAACCAGTGATGTTAAATATAAAAAAAAAAAAGAATCTTCTTCGTTTTCATATTGTGAAAGTACTGACAGGAGATTTTTCAAAAATTTCAAAAACTGAATTCATGGCAGTATTTTTCGTAAAAAAAAAAAACATTTTCACCCTGTTTTCAATACAATTTACGCCGTTTAATTGCAACAAATTAAAATTCCAAAAAAACCCTCCGTGGGTACCCCAGGTTACCTCTATAGAATAATCAGTCCAAATTTCAAGTCAATCTGTTCCGTAGATTTTTCTCAATCCTGCCCGCAAAATTAAAAAACATAGTTTCGAGAAAAACATGTGTAAAGGAAAAAGTAACTTTTTGCCTCTCACACATTATAAGTGAGCGTATTTAAACACGTTTCGACATACACAAATGAATTATTTCAGGCCAACACGCAGGCTGTTGACAAATGACAGTCAGCAGGGAAAGGGGGGATCCTTTTAACCCGCCGAGTTAAACCCGGCGGGTTAAATGGATCCCCCCTTACCCTGCCGACTGTCATTTTCTCCAGCCTCCGTCTTAACCTTCAATACTTCATTTGCCATGTCGAAACAGTTTTAATACGCTCATTTTTACTGTTTTCGAGGCAAAAAGTATCGTTTGTACCTCAGAGCAATAACACTCCTTCTAAAGCGGCTGTTTTTGCCCCTAGCTACAAAATATACTATTGTTAACCTTTGTTGCCTCAACAATCGGAAATTTAACTAGAATGAATAAAGTGGCCTCTAAGACTGGTCTGAGATATGTCGTAAGTTGGAAACGTTGGAAAAAAATTTTCGAATTTTTGTAAATGTCACACAGGTGGACCCCCTTAACTCGATTTCCCATCTATGATCACACCCAAAACCTTCATTTCCTTTATTCAAAATAGAAAAGATATTATTCCGAAAAAGAGGTGTAACAACATTGTTTATGACTCCATTGCCATTGACCATCGAACATTTCGTCTATATGGATAACTCGTTGGGATGCCGGGCTAGAAATCTCGATACGATCACACCAACCCCAATCCGGCTTAGGGGTTACAGGACTTGTCCGGCCGGCGTACGGCTCCTACCACTTGGTCTGGGCGGCGTGCGGGGTGCGGGGGGGGGGGGGGGGGGGCTACGTAGGTGCGCGCGCAGTCGCTTTGTCTGTCGTGCCGCGGTGGGGGCACGGCAATCCTGATCACGCGGGTCCATGGTGGATGAACTGCATCCTTTCAGTCAGGGCGCTGAACCTCAAGCGCGTTCTCTTCCTTCGGGGCCGTTGTGTCTGTCCCTTTCGCCCCCTCCTCCCAGTCCGGGCTCGCGTTTTTTACCTCCCCTCCCAGAAAAGCAGAGTCACCCCCTCGAAGTGCTTTTTCCGGGCGCTCTTGGTCCTACCAAATACACGGCGGAAGTGGAGGATCCCGCGACTTCCGGCGTGCAGAGTTTCTCGGTGCGTGCAGTGTGCTCTCCGCGTGCGGTTTCTTGGCTTACGTAATTTCTTCTGCTTCATTGCATGGTGAGTTGTACTGATTTTTGTTGTAATCAGTGGTTTTTTGTGTTGATCAGAGAGTTGTGGAAATAAGGGGGTTTTGGTGGGTGGCAATATCGTTGGTGGTTGACTGTTTCAAGGTTCATTTGAATAATTTTTTTGGAAAAGGGGAGAATTGGTTTTGATAGAGATGTATTTTGATAAATTTTTTTTACTTCATACTAAATATAATGGAGTTATGGCGGCAGTATATGCATATTTGTTTGAATGAATCAGTCATTCATGCAGCGTTTTTTTCATTTATTACATCATGGATGAAATTGGTTGTTTACTCTTGAGTTGAAGTTGAATTTTTTCGACAGCATGGTATGCAACTTGTGGAATTTTTGGCAGGGAGGAACTACATATACAAATTTAGGGGAAGTAAACATGTCTTACTAGTAATTATATTTGTTATTTCGAGAAACCATAATCTGAATGTTTTTTAATTAGGGGATACGTTTGTTGTGGAAAATTCATGAACTTAATAATAAATTATGTTCTAAAATGTAACAAAAAATACCAGCAATAATAATTTATCTTGCTATATTTTATTATAGAATACATTTTTTATTGCAATAAATTTTTTTTCAGTCCAATCCTTACATTATATAGAATAAAATAATATGTTCAAAAGAATTCAACTGATGAAAAACAATTTCGTTTTCTTGCTAGAATATCTATGGTAAGCTTTGAGATGATGTGTTCAATCGAATTAAGTTATTTAGTATCTTGAATATGAAATTCAAAAAATTCATTACTCATAACGGTGGAAGAGGAATATGTGGAATCCCCCCCCCTAAAGAGCAGGATATATCCGATATTGATTGACAATTGATTTTAAAAAAAAGTCATCAGCCTAATTTTTTGTTGCCCCCCCCCCCCCCTCCCCCACGAATCGTTTCTGTGACCGCCCCTGCTAACAAACTTGTTTGATTACATTGGCTATCAATTTTTTTTCTTTGAAAATTCAAAAGAAATATTAAACTATTAGTGAAAAAATTCATTTTGATTTTTAAAAATTTTTTTCAAGAATGAGTTTGTGTTCGTAAAGTCTAATGAAATAAATAATTGATTTTTCTGTATGTAAATAATTAATTCCAATATTATATTACCCAAAAATTTTGAATAATTTGTGTAGATTCTCTTCTTACAGGTAAATATAAAGGAATAAAGTATTAATGAATTTATGATTATTAATGAATTATCAATAAAACGTATAACTGATTAAAAAGTCACCTAATTACGTAATATCATTCTATTATGTATATCTATCTAACAGTTCCTGACAATGTATTGTTTGTTAAATGGTAGATCGTTGGATAGATATCTAAATTTGTCCCTGAGACTCTAGCTTTATTGCATTTATAATTTTAGCTTAAATGCAACCCAATATAAAGGCTTCCAATAAACATTTTTTCTATAAAAGTGATGGTAGACCGTTGGTGAGAATAATGTAAATGCAAACGAAATTCATTCTAATTTTGTATTGAACTAAATTATTGACTCATTTTGTTACTTCTCTTGCTTTTTTCAAGATTGACAATGACTTAAAAACATTCAAAATTGTTATCAATTACGTTCATAATCAACTGGAATATTTATTTATCAATAATTCATAAGTACATATAAATATTATGAATGTTCAGTTTGAAATTAATAATCCTGATTCATTCTATTCAAACAATAATTTTTTTTCTTTAAAATTAATTCACAAATTTATTATAATTATTATCGATTGGCGATTCTAATACATATCTTCAATAATCTACTTTGTTTTCCCCGGATTCATCAAAATCTTGAAACCCCCATAAAATTGTTGAACGTTAATGAATATGACTGAAATTAGTAAGATCAGATTATTGTTATTTTAGAGTAATCATAATTAAAGAACCCTTTCTAGTATATTTCAATTTTATCGACATAACCCTAATCGACACTGTTATATTTTGTAAAACCATAGAAAAGTGGAACTAAATGGTAATTTGTTACTCAGGTATTTTTTGTTTAAATTATTAGTGTCGATACTCTCAAAACTAAGTAAAATTTATTGAATCATGAGAAACTTACATTAAATCATAATCCAGACTTTTCCTCCAACACTAACTGTAAAAATGGAGCGACAGAAATTATTTTGGATCTTCAAAACGTTTTTTGCCAAAATAAGGAACAACAATTTTTTTTTCATGAAATAATGGTATTAATGCACTTTTGTTAATAAATTCTTGTTTTTCAATGTCAAAAACAATCGACTAACTTCAAATATGAACAAATAGTAGTTAAATTCATGATGATCGATTCTTATCTTTTTTCAACAAATAAAAGCTCTCACAAATTAACTGTTTTTTCGTATCGAGAGATATAAAAACAAGTTCAAACGTTTCCAAACTTTTGCTACCTAGCGAAGCGAGTCATTTAATCGCACAAATGACTACGGGTACAAAAATCATAAGACCAAATGTTCAAATCCATTAATCGTCTTTGCGCAAATGCCGCAAATAAATCTACTCACACTGACATGAAAACAGCGCTAAAAATATTTGCACATACAATACCAATAAAAAATATTGAATGTTTCTTTTGGAGAAACATCTCCTGCGTTTCATGCGTATGAATGTTTTTTTTCACGTGCTATGTTTACGGATGTTTTCAGAATATGTTACGGGAAATTAAAATAGGGCAATAAATGACAGTACATGTTTCATAACTTTCATGTGTGAGGCCTTTATTCTTTAGGTTGGGGAAAAGATTCATTCGTTATCGATCTGTCGGCGAGCTTTTGACAGTCCATTAACCTGTGGACTACCATGCATATCAAAGGCACGAAGGCCTTCGTACTCTAAAATATTCTATTCTCAATTGACCTAAGAATAACTTCTCGGTTCAATCACTTCCTTACCTTGGAATATTGATCAGAATTTCCATACTTTGAAGCTCTGAGTTAAACGGGCTTATTTTCAGAAAAGTAAACATTGTTAGAGGGAAAAATAAAATATGTACCAAAAAAATGAAAATGTGTAAATGTAAAAGTGTACTATGCTTCAAGTTGGAGTTACTGCAAATTTCAAAATGATGTAGGATTAATCTGGAATTCAACATGAAATAATTTGGATGAATATCAACAAATTATGATATTATCATCGTGTGTTTAATTTGAGATAGTAAAATAACATTCAAGAATTTATTCAAAATCGATTTAATTTGAATTCTTGCCGTAAAGACCATGTATCGACCTTTTAGAGTAAACATGAATATATAAATTATACATTCACGTTGTTATGCATTTACTAAACATGCTGGTTATCTCGCGTGAAACTTGAGGGAAAGGAAAATGTGAGCTTTAAATAATGCAATCGTGGTCTATCTTCTGATCGGTAAAATGATTTATATCATTGTTACTTACTTCACTAGTTAGGAACGAATCACTCATCATCCTTTTTTTTTAATATTTATCAGTCAGGTAAAGTGTGTTCAATACAATTCAACACACAATTAAAGTTAGAGAATATGAGGGGATCTTGTTGCAAACTGTAGTTTAAAGACCCCTTTTTTACGTGAACTTGGGTATTTCAATTCCTTACATTGTCACTTGACATTTACATTGCCTTAATCGTCATTAATTTCTTGATTAGTTGAGCTCTGTTTATGAATTCTGCAAGGCTATTTTTAGATGATCTGAACTTGCTTTCAACTTTGTAAGAAAACGAGTGAGCAACTTTTTTAGTGAACTGCTGAATTTTTGCATTTATTTCCCTACTATTGGAAAGATTTTTTATATATGCATCTAGTCATTTTTTTCGTAAGAAATTAATAAATTTTTCGATAAAAATTTTTTTTTCTCTCTTTTGCTTCATATTCTCGCACATGGAATTTATGAAAATACATTATTTGAGGGGAAAAGAAATTTGTTATCCATTTTCGTTTTTAACAAATTATTTTTAAAACAACGAAATAACACAAATATTGATTTACAGGACATTGAAAGTTTAGAGCTATTATTTATCGCGAAAGAAACTTCAAGAATATTAACTCTGCAAAAAATTTTCAGCATAACCTTCGAGATTGCAATTTTCATACATTCTTAGCGTTTTTCCAACAAAAGTTTGCATCGATTCGAGATTTCGCGAATTCGTGTACGAGTAATAATTGTACTTGTGCGAAGTTTTCTACTCAAGCAAACTTGCGAAACTTGTGACTGGATAAAAAAGTATTCTTAAGCAATGGAACAACGTGACCAAGTCACTTTAAAACTCTCGATTCAATGTCGAGCATTGTGAAGCTTTGTTTCTGGATATTTAATGAGTTTTTCAGTTGAGTTGCAGTTCTTTCTTGTGTCATCAAGTATGATCAAAGTTTGGAATTAAGTTTGGAAAAAAATGCATTAATTTTTTCCAAGTTGCAGATTCGTTTTAATAAAAAAGAGAATTTTTTCACTGTTGAATTTAATGTATTGATACATTTATTGTGAATCAGACCAAGAACTAATTCATTTCAGAAGTGGTGTCTTTATCATGAAAAAATTTTTTAATGAACACTTGTAAGAATCAACATTTCAACTTAATAAGTAATTTACATTTATGCATCCAGAGAAATTATTCAATCGTTTAACTGCATTTCTTTTAAATTTTTCACTTTTTTAAATGTTTCATAAAAAATTGTAACGTACGACAAACAATTCTCAAATTTTAAGATATTTCAGGAAATCAACACAAGAATCGCTGATATTTTCAAAGTTTTTTTTCATTTTTCATTAACTAGTTAATTTGTATATCATTAAGTTCGTATGAATTTTCGAAAATTTTAACAGAAACTTCAAATTTATTTTTAGAATTCGCTATCACTTTTTCTATTATTGCGAGTGCTTACTAACCGTCTGAAAAGGATGAAAAGTAAAATACGTCCGTGGGGATCAATCTTGTATAGCCTTGCGTGACCGAGCTTTCATGGCACAAAACGCACGTTTGACCAATGAAGCTCTACTATAAATGCAATGAATATAAGTTGAGTGATGGACAGAAGTGTTTCCTTTATCTTTAGAATAACTCCCAGAAAACTATCCTTTAAGAAGTGGAAATCGTGGCGTCTTCAAATTGTAAATAAATAATTATTATGCAAACGAGTTAAAAAAAATGTTTTAAACAAAATCGTCAAAGATTTATTACTGCTATCTGACGAATCGTCAAAAATAACACGTGCATATACATATACAGAATAAATTTCATTTCTCTCATATAAAAAATAAGTATCTACGAATCAACAATAAATAACAAACAGAATATTAAATCTTTAAACAGCGACTATCGTATCGACACTTTCAGTTTGATTATGAATTCAAAGACTCGAAACGTTGCGAAAATGAGACAGTGTTCCACGTCATTCAAATCCATCATTTCGAGAGCAACAATGCTTTTTTACCTAACTCTCCAGAAAGTGATAAATGATTTCTTTAAACACAAAAGTACCCAATTAATATGCAAATAAAAGTTATGGCGCCATTCTCGCGCTGCTTGATTTACTTTCATACGGCGGGTTGATCGACGATGAGTCAATTTCAGGAATGTAAGTGCACGCTTAATGCAAGAAAACTGTGGCGAAACCTGTTCATGCCGTTTACTGCCGCACGAGCGCCCAAGATTATTGTCCTGAGCGGAGTGTTCAGTAGTCGTAAGAAGTGCGCACTGAAATTTTTTCGATCACAAATTCAATCGAGTGCGCATTTCTACAGCTTTTCGTGAGAAAAATTCAAAACAATATACATGTTTACTGTCACAATAAATTAAAAAAGTGTCTGTTCACTCGAAATGACAATTGGTCACTCAACTACTTTATTTTTCGTCTTTATATGAATTATGCAAGAAAAGCATAAATCGATTTTTTTTTATAATTTTGAGAAGATTTTTGATAAGTATGAATGACCAAATTTTAATAAAATAATGACTTCACATAGCATTGGAACATTATTCCGTCCAAGAAAAATGATGTACTTAGATCTTGGTCGTACATATTACCAATGAGGAATTTTCTTTGACCATTTTTTAGATTGAAAGTGAATCAAAAAACATTTATTCAGAATATCATACGCAAGTCTAATTTTTACCATTATATTGAAAATTTAAGTAACCTTTAAATCTTCCTCTCATTACTCAAACACAAAATAAAACTTTTTTAACCAACCTCTTGTTTCCTTTTTGGAGCCCATTCAAAAACCCTCTTTTTTGCAAGTACTATCCACGCTCATCGCGATTTCGTGCTCGGCTCGCATAAATCGTCGGATTTTTCGACCGGTCTTGTTTTAATTACACTAATCAACAAACGTGGACAAAAGTTGCCGACGGAAATACTTCCTTAGGATGGGACTTCATCGAGGCACGAAATAAAGGAAAAAATAATTACGCGATATCTCGAAAAAAAGCTCTCGTTACAAAGGCTTTTCTCTTTTACCAGCAATTATTCAAATCGACTCGCAAGGTTGTGGACACGACTTTAAGGCATGCCTCGGTAAGCGAGCCTTATCCGCGACGGAAAGTATGAATATAAAGTAGTTCAGGGACGATAGGGAATGGGTTATTATCATTCGTTTAGCAAAATACTCGCGGTGCATTGGGTCACCCGTTTCTGGTATTTATTAGGGTAGTGAATTATTTTCGATCAGTCGTTTTGAACACAGTGAGAAATAATTGTTTTGAAACTGAAGCACATACTTTTGAAAAATATTTTTTCTTTCAATTTATTTTAATAAACAGAAAATATTTCTGTTAGTGTCAGTGCATTTAACTCTACGTACTTTGTGCGCAATTAGGCTGAGGGGCTTTTGGGGGTTCAAATCCTTCCTGAAATAGAAATAAAACTGCTGTTTCATGAAAGAATAATATAAATTATAACAGTAAATGACAAAAATATACATTTAAAAGAATGATACAGGAAAAATGAAATGAGTAAAAATCATCGAACATCTACCTACTGAAATCTTAAGAAAATAACGAATGGTTTTATGTAAGTACTAAAAGGTCACTATGTACAGGATTTTCGATTATAAGAACATAAAAATTGCCTTTTTTTTTGTCCAAGAATTTTTTCATAGATAAAATTCTAACTATGAATAATGTTTGGTCAGGATAACGTAGTAAACAAAAATGTGCAAAATTTTTTCAATTTAATGAAATCATAGTAAAAAAAATTGGAATTAAAGAAAATCTTAGAAACCTGAGAGAATTCAAACCTTGAAGCATCTAATTCTGGAAATCTTCAATGGAAATCCAGAAAAATACCATACAATCATTTGAATCCTGCAAAATCTGAAACAAATGAAAATTAAAGCAGGTATTATGTGAAAGGATTTTCCAAAACACTAGAAAAAAAAAATTAACTTTGCATTCTAGACTCTAGAGAATCGAATGTAAAAAAAACTCATGTATCTATATTCAAATAAATACTTGAAATCTATAAATAAAAAGTTTACCAAATCGTACGAATACTCATAAAAAGAAAATATAAGAATTCTATAAATTACAAAAAATATATGTGAGTGTGATTTTTCTAAAAATCTATGGAATTATTCAAAATCGACTAAAATTAAAATTCTAGAACATAGAATTCCAAAAATGTAGATACTTCTAAAAAATCTTGAAAAATACGCACGATCTAGGAAAATACAAAAAAAAGGTACGAAATCTTATCAATATGTGCCATGAAAATACGAAAGTACAAGAAATCAAGAAATACCGAAAATCAATGTACATGTAGTTAACTCACAGATCTGTAAAATTACTGAAAATCGACTAAAATTCTAACTCTAGAATATTAAAATTTAGAAATTAACTGAAACTAACATCTTTCTATAAAAAATGAAAAAACCTCCATTATCTCTAAAAATACAAGAAAAAGCTATAAAATCCTATGCATACTAAAAAATAGGGATATACCAGAAATCTATAAAACACAAAAATTTGCACAAATGCAATTTTTCTATAAATTTGTAAGTAAATAACTATCGATGAAAAATTTGATTTTAGAACACCAAATCTTAGAAATGTATTTTAAAAAAACACTCAAAATCTCGAATTATTCTAAAAAATCCTCTAGGCTTCGTAAATAATAAACAAAACGTTATAAATACTGGAAATTATTTAATACTCTATGAGTGTGTAAAAATTATAATTTTTTAAAAAATTTATAAAACTTTGAGTTTCTATGTCGTAACATTCTAGAAAAATATAAAGTTATTTATAAGCATAATAGAAAGTTCTTCAAATAATTTCGATATTATTAAAATACGAGGAAAATCCGAAAATTATTTGATAAAAATCTATGTAAAGATACTGTATTCTTCAAAATTTATTGAGGTACTCGAGTTCGTTGAAATGCCCTATACCATAATATAGCATCAAATACTAAAAATCTTCAAAATTCTAGCAAATATCACAAAATTTTATAAAAATACATACAATTCGAAAATTCTTGAAGTTCATAAAATACTGAAAATCTTTTACGTATAATTTTCTCGAAAATTAAGAATCTAATTTAAAAAATTTCAGAAATTTCATTTCTAGAGTATCGGATTCTAGAAAGCTATACAAAAATTCATTGTATATTTATAAAAAAAAAAAAAAATTATGAAAATACCAAAACTAATAGAAGAAAAAATCAGATTGCATGGAAATTGCGAAAATTAAATCCTATTATCTCAAATACGAACATGAAAAATTCACTTATCTGGAATCCAAAATTTGTATAACTTTAAAATTCTGAACTCCGAAAAATTCAAAAATCCCGAAGGAAATAATATTTTTCGAGAAACCCCTCCCGAAAATTTTTTCTGCCTATGCCCCTGGCGCACTTCTTTTTTTTATGCGCCTGTTCGCAAATAAAAATTTGTTTGTATGACAGCAATGCATTTTCGGTAGAAAAAAGTGAGGATTCCATATAAACGATGGTCTTCTTGACCTCATTCATTTAATAATGACTTTTCGAAGAAGAAAATATTCGATGATATATTTTTCTTGGATTAATTGTGATGTAAAGAAGTTTTTGATTTGCTTTGTAAGGATCCTGATGATTAAAATATCGATTACACGATAGATTTTAGAGTCAGAATCGTGCCTTAATATTTTGTTCAATTTGTTTATTTTCTGAAATACTGCATTTTGCTTGTTTAAACGTAGAGATAATGGGCTAACAATCATTAACGTAGTTTCGGCTAACAATTCGAGTTTTACATCCGTTTTTATGGTCATTCATAATCAGGAAGCCAAATTTAAACGGGAGAAAACGTTGCTCAACCAGCTGTGACGTTCTGATTGAAGTAGTCATTTAGGCATCATGTGCTGGCGATGATTCATGCATGCCCGTGTATCGCTAGAACACTGAACATGCGGGGCCAGCACAATAATATTTCATGCAGGACCCTGTCGATATCGATTGTCGTACTGCGACGGAACGATGTTTTCAAGCTTGGCACCGCGCGAGGTTGGCGCCCACTAATGACCCCGTGACAGTGAAATATTTTTCTCAATCGATTTCAATAAAGTACCGTAAAAACATTCTCTTGAGTAAGAATAAACCTTCCCACAAAGTGACAACCCATTTCCTTGTTTCGTTTTCGACAAGTTGAAATCTAAAATTTGCATATTCGTTGAGTCTTTGGGCAATGATACATACCTGCTAGGTATATGTCATGCTGATGATCTTTGAATAATTTCTTAGTTTGGTACTTAGTACACAAAAGTTTGAATCAAGCTACATAATTTAACAGTCGTTTTCAGGCATAGAAAACATGACTTTATAAAAACTTGATAAATTTCAATTCAGGGTATTGAAACTGATGATTAAAGTCAAAATTTCGGGATACTATACGTCTTTCAATGAAGAATCACAACACAATAAACTGACCATCCCACTTGAAAAAAATTATCTGCTCACTGACTAGAGAAACTCATTTTTCATCATCCATAAAATGTGGTTAATCGGTCGCGTCGACAAAAACTTCACGACCGAGAAAACTTACGTAACTTCCTGGTCCGATTTACAAACCTCGCTCGCGTTAAGATCAATGACTCGACATCAATCCCGACACTTGTAGCACTTTTTCCGGGAGCCCTTTATTTATCGCGCGTGATCGATTTTTGGCGTTTTGGCCACAATACCTTCTTTCACGCACCATGAAAAAATCCCAGCCTGGACTGTGGGAAAATGAAAGCGATCGCGTATTTACAATGATGCTGGCTGCTTCTTTGGAATGAAACTTTTGTACCCGGGTCGATTTTTCATTTCTCCCAGTGCGCTTACTGTTATTACGCGATCTGCGTGCGTAACTACCCTTGGGAAGGCGTCGATTAAATCGTACACGGCCTCAATGGCGAAATCGATGCCCGGAATTGGTAATGTTGTTTACAAGGAAATTTTATAATAATCGAGAAACAATGCACCTATGAATAAACTTAGGATTGCCATCTTGCGGAAAAAAGGCAGGACACAAAATTAACTTTAAATCGACAATAATTTGCTTTCTGCTTATGTAAGTGATTTGAGTTCTTTAAAAAAAAAAAGAAATTTAACTTGCTTTGTACGAGGTGAAATCACAACTGCGATTTACTACTTGAAATTGACATCGACACAAATTTCGTGCCAATTGAAATTGAAATTGAATATGAATTCGAATCATATTCTTACAAATTGCAATCACAAATAGTGGTTTTCAAGTTCAACAACCAAGCTAAAAATTCAGTGACCATGCTAATGACCGCGACAAGAATAAATGAAAAAAAGCATGTAATTTCATAGGCCCAGCGGACGAATAAAGATCCCGTGTATATGGAGCGTTCGCGACCTGACTGACTCGGCCGAGCTTCTCCTGAAATTATTTATTGGGCCTTTGCGTAATTGAATTCTTGTGCAACCAAAGCTCTCGGCGAAACTGCGGCCGCGTGAACGTGAAAATGGGCTCTCAAACGCACTTGAGAACCGAAATCGCCAGGCCGCCGGGATCAACTTTTCGCGAGTAGTGTTTCTATTGGGCTTCCGATGATCGACGACTTTTTTACGACCGAGTTCAAGTCCGGGGACACTTCATTATCGTGCAAGAATTTCAATGGTTACGAGGGCCGAATGTAAGAAAAATTGCAAGGAGAATATGCTGGCTGAATATTTCTGAAATAGGTTATGCTTTTTATAAATGAGACTCTTTTAACGTAGGCAAGTATGTTGGAGTTGCTATTAAAAGTAAATTTTCCTTACTAGTAGGAGCTGTATTTATGTATGATACATGTGTGCAATATGAAAATTTTTATTACATGTTTAAAAACACATAATACGAAAGAATGTATATATACTTTCCGATGCATTCTCTGTTTCAAATTTATAATATCAATAACTGGATGTAGATTTGACTTTTCTACTTTCTTTGATAAGAAGTAAAATTATTTGCAACTTGTGTTGGGCTTCACCATTTGAATATCGGAAGTTGACAAAAAAAAGTTCACTGTTCGAAGTATGAAAGATTTGATAATCATAAGTTTTTTAATGGAATTGTGATTAATAAACATGTTAATTAGCAAAACTGAGAGAGTTTAGTTAAAATTCTAAGCAAGTGCATTAAATTCGAATAAAACACAAACGTCATTAGTTTAAATAATCTTTGATACATTGAAGTTGTGTTACGAACTATGAACTAGTTATTAAACCGTTGGTAACCAACTTGTCTATTAAAATAGCTTAACACTTATGAAAATCTCTACAGTGTTTATTAGAAGTTTTCAACTCTTGTATTAAACCTTTGCATGCATAGAATCTAACAAGACAATGAATTGTTTACATGTAGCTGTAGCTCACTTAGCAAAACTATAGGTATTATAGGTAGCTTAGGTATGAAAATACTAGATTCAAATCCCCTCCGAGGTTCAACATTTTTCCGCGATTATTTCGCAATTTTCGAAAAAGTATAGTAAGATATCCTTAAAAAAAATTTATTTCTTTTTTTCATAAATTTAAGAGAAATATACATACAGTGTTAATTAATTTTCATAAACCCAGTATATTGATTTGAATATAATTGTATATGAATACTCTGAATTGTACAAGCTCTTTGATTGAAATCCCTAATCTTGTTTATAAAAATTCCTATAGTGTGTGAGAATCAAAGATCACATTATATTGATTTTGAAATGCGCTTATAAAAAAAAACTTTAAATACAAGTTTATTAAAATCAATACAAAATTTTCAAACTGTGAAATGGGTGAAAACAAAAATGAAAAGTAAAAAATTATATATTGCGATGGTGTTTTCTAAAGCTTGGAAAATTTGAAAGTGCTTTTAGCTGTTTTCAGAGTATCCATTATTTATCGATTCGTCATTAATTTGTTTATGTATATATTATTTTTATCGTATGTGTGCTCCAACATAATTATTGCTTTATTTCTGAAAATTCGAATGTTCAAAAAATAAAAATGACACTTCCCGAGGAACGCTCATTTTTTAATAGGATTGCCTATTAAAATAAAAATAATTTTCAAATTTTTATAGAGTAATCTTTGCTTCGAATTTCTTTATAGATTTTATAAAGTGTATGATTTTCTACAGTAAAAACTGCTCTAAAAATATTTTATAATATGGTTTTAAAAAACGGATAATTTGATAATTTTATGATTGTATGAAAATTAAATAAAGTAGAAAAATTGCATAACACCAGCGATGATGATCATTTTTTTTATTTCATTAATAACTCAAAAATGAGGTGAAATTTTCGAAAAATAGCTGGTAGTTCAATACTACTCAAATGCCTTAGAGTGAATATTTACTCCTAATCGAGTCAAATTACTGCCACTCAAACGTAGAGAGAAAATTTACTCTAGAAGAGTGAATTTTCACTCTAAGAGAAGTTAGATTTCAATCTTAAATTCTAGCAAGAATTTATTCTACGAAATAAGATGTATTTCACTGTAAGAGATGTAATATTTCACTCTCTCCGAGTAACTCTTCACTCTAAAAAAGTAAAAATCACTTTAAGTTCGGATAGCAATATTTTGACTCGATGTAGACTGAAAACTCACTCTAGTAAAATAAGAGAGTAACTGATGTCGGAAACATTTTTTTTAATTGAACTATATAAATTTAAAGCACAAAATTTTGCAGGACGGTATCAAGGGAGTCTTGCTCAAAGCCACACCTTACTTGTGGATATGCCACTAGTTTTGGAGCATATTTGTCAGCAGATTATAGAGATTGTTGGCTATTATTCATCACTGTATGCAAACGTGTGGAACAGACTTTCCAAAAAAAGATGTAAAAAGAAAATAAAAAGATGACATTTGCTGCAGACAATCTGTAAATTCTTTAAACAAATTTCTGGAAGGTTTCATATTTGATATTTTTAAACGATTGATGACTGTTGAAGACGACTCCTAAGATATGTTTGATTTTTCGGTCAAAGTCTTATAACTTCATGATCAAGTTCTTTCTGAAGCAATAAAGGTGATTGAAAAAAATGATCTGAAAAGATTTGAAAAGAAAAAAGTGCAATTCTATCGAACCAGACATAGAACATGAAAAATATCTCAAATTCCCATAGTCGATATTCTATAAAATTGCTGGCATATTCTCCCTACTTAGATGAAATTCTTTTTTCTCTGAAACAATCTTCAATACAGTTAAAAAAGAACGTTTTTCAGCAACTAACCTTTATTTCACTTATACTCGCATAACGATTCTCCGAATGTGTGTTCTTCTCTTCATTCAACTTAAAAGCCATAAGGGAAGCTCACAGGAAGCATTGTACTCGGCATCTCTATTTATCTGTTACACTTCTCCACGTAATTCGACTACAGTCCCATAAAAAATTGCGTAATCCGCAGGCACGGAACTCGGCGCGTGTTATTAATGCAAACATTAACGCGGGGAAATCGTGGACAATGGCACGGAAAACGCTAATTTACATTTTTCATGAGCTTATAAGCGATCGGCCGTGCCTTCCATATGCTCGAAGCGAGAGTCTGCAACATTTGGCCTTCGTTATATGACTGCCACGTTTTACGCGGTTATAGGAGAATTTTTTCTTAGCCTTGGCTCGTGGGCATGCTGAGGATTTCATGATGTACGAGCGAGTAAAAGTGCTTTTAGTGCTCGATTAAGTGTCATGCGTTTCGGCGAATGTTTATAAATAATTGCCCACAACCACTTGTAATTTCCATGAAATGGTACTTGAGTGTAGCGCAGGGAGGAATTTTTCTCTGGAGACTTAAATCTCTTTTTGTAGCTGGATTTTTATGATAATGAAGTTTGTCGTTGGTTTTGTACTGTTGAAAGTTATTCTCTGTATAATATTTTAAACGATATTCAAAATATTTTAGAGATTCTTTGATTGTTACAGGCAACATGTAAGCTTTTTTGCAGTAGAAATAGAGTTTGAAGTAATGCGTAAGATTCGTAGTGATTCTAAGTATATATCAACTGGCATGCTTGAAATTTTGGCTGTAGCAGTGAGAGCAAAGTGAAGAGGAAAAGGCGGAGGAGTCGCGAACGTACATGAGATAATATATTGTTGTGCCGTTACTGATCAGAGTGAAAGTTGGGGCATAACTTGGCTCTAAGTTTGAATCCGAGTTCGAGACCCCGACGAGAATAAGAGCTCGAAATGCGGATTTTAAATAGACGGTAGGTTGGCACATCTGTACGACGCTCCTGTGTTTTAAGCGCTACAAAGAATATCTTTCTATCAATTAGATAGAGTAGACAATCGAAAAAAATTGTCGTGGATACAAAGAAAAATATGTCGAAACAATTCGTAAAAAACAGAACTCACTACAGGTGTCTACAACAAGCGAAAATTTCAAGATAAATCATAGTTGTAATTCGAAATTGTAAATTATCTTCTGATTACACTTAAACTCCCAAAAGAATCTCAATTTACTTTCCACAATCAGCAGAACATTAGAGGATCTTGTTAAGTTGAAAAAATTCAGCTCGCTAATGCGCCAGTGTTCACTGCTTTTTCCCAGTGGGAAGCAATCCTAGACCGATTGATGATCGAAAAAAACTCGCAGCATCGCCCAGGAAACTTTTTCCTGCGATTTAATTCCCCCCTAGGGTCGAGTGAAGACGTATTAGACCCGCGCTGGAGTGTTACAAAAATAGACGCAGAAACAAAGAGCACCCTTTCGCTGATCATCGAGCCAAGTACGTAAGTGGTCTTAGTGTCGAGTAGTTGACCAGCTGGTCACGAGTACTTGCGTCTATAGTTTGTGGGCAGAGAAAACACGCCAGACTTATAAATCTGGCCTGTCAGAATTGCGTACTATTGATTTTCATTTTGTATTTCTTCAGAAACTGATACTAACTGAAGTAAAAATGGTCATATAGACAGAAAATCGTTGTCATAATTTCACAACAGAATTCTGTCATTTGTTTTTAAAACTGTAATCTTTAAAAAACGATCCGAATGTGATTTTTAGGTTTGCTAGTAAGACATAAGTCAGTGCTTCAAAAAAGTTTATTTCACAAACGATCGACGATGAAGGAAAATTACGCTTTTCAAAATGCTAACTTTTTAAAAATATGTTATTAGTATTATATAGTCTCGTTTGAATCAGAAAAAAATGATTTTCCGGTCACATGTCAACGCGTAGGATGTTGGAAAGGAGTTCGATTATCGTCAGACTTACATACTACTCGGGCATGGACGGTAAAGTTCGGTTATTATCCGTTTATACGAATAAACCGGAGAAACCCGAACGCTACTCGAAAATGTTCGAACGCTGCCGAACGTAACCGACAGCCATACGAAAGCTTCCGAAAATACCCGAATATATTTGAGCGATACACGAAGGCCTCCATACGCACCTAAGAAGTATATTTACTTGAATTACTTTATTATTCATCTAATTAAAAATGCTTACGAATTCTCTTATCTTATGAAATCGTTGACAGTTATTTAATCTAATACAGCATTCAAATGAGTATAATTTTTTGTACTCGACAGTGGAATTCTTGCTTAAACAAAGATAAAAATTAGTAACAGCATTCAGAAACAGACTATTAGTCAAGATCCAGATACGATTGATATCAAGATTCAATATTACGCCGCACACGTGATTTTCATCGCGCATACGTTCGTTAATCACCTACACCGATATTTTCAAACATCTTTAAACATCCTTCAGAAGATAGTCGTATCAGACTGACATAAATACCTCTCGATATGAAAGCGTTGAAAGAATCTATTTACATTGTTTCACTGTTCCATTTCGTTTATTTTTTTCCGTTAGACGAACCAAAAATACCTACAATCTTTTATGTAACGTGATTCTTCCGTGGAACAGGAAGCAACTACAGTGTTGCGATTGTTTTTTCTCCTTTGAAAAATGTTGACTAGAAGCGCCTGCGAGCTTCGTTTATTGATTCTGGACCGAAGCTTAGCGTTTTTCGGCAGTGTTGAATTTGATATTCTACATTTTTCTGAATGACAAGTCGTGACTGAATTTGTACTCTTTGAAGTTGAAAAAAAAGGCTTAATACTGAAATCAAAAGTAAAAGTATATTACATAATAATTGATACACGGGTTGAATTTCCTATTAAAAAATTGTAATATCTTTTTTCTCATTGACCTTATAACAACAGTAATAAACGAGAGTTTACTGTAAAATTTCATATGGTGGAATAGAAATCAATTCCAATCGATTTTTCATTAAAATTTTTTTTCTGATTCTATTTTATTATCATAGTACTTCATATTCACTTACAAGTGAATTTCTTTCTATTTTCTCACATATTTAATTTGTATCTCACATTACTGCCATTCCAATTCGTCAATCATGACACATCTATTTCGAGAAACTTCAAACGATACACTTTTGAAACTCTGATTTCATTATTTCCAAATGTCGCGTCACGATCATCAATCTGTTCGACTTCTGCGCGATAACAACTTGAGATTAGAGATTGCGCTCAATGCCCAGATTATCGGTACGGATAACGTGATTTCACCCTCAGCGACGTAACCTCCGGGCGATGCATTATCCGCGCGTTATTGCGCGAGCGGACAATGCGCAATGGACACGTAATTTTCACTTTCATTGATGTCGCCGGACGAAAATGAATGACAATAAAGACGGAATAAGTCACATGTTTTGTAGACTTAAAAATAATGATTCGATTCCATAAGAATGACTGGGATAATTTTTTTTGTTGAATCTCTGTTTGCCAGAGCCAGAAGAAAGGTCTGTTTATTTACTCAGGAAATACATCAACAAATGCTTGACTGCCTCGAAAAAATTTTTTACATTGATGTCTTCTTATGTATTTATCGGGTGGTTTCTTTTTTTTTTTACCTCCAGATAATGTGTCATTGCTAATGTGTTACAAGTTACTCAAAAAAAAAAAATTTATTTTGCCTGAATACCTTCAAGCAAAACCTACAGATTACAAATCTGTTTTCCAGATAATAAAAAAACATTTTCCAACCAGAAATATGTTTATGGTATCTTGAGAGTCTTCGAAAAAATGTTTATTATTTATTTCAAAATTTAACACTTGCTTGAGGTCCTCTTTTTTTATATATTAAGTTTCTTTTCATAGGTTCTTATTTGTCTTTAGTCGCAAGAGTTGAAGACAAAAACATTCACTTTCGTTTTAAACGTTACACTTACAAATTCGTTCTGCATCACCTTTTGGCCAGAGCAAATTGAAAAAGTGTTACCCAGCAAAAAATGCATTTACAGTATCTAAGTCTTCAAATAATTTTCATTCATACTTACAACTAAGAATCTTTAAATTTTCTTTTAGACATAATAAACAAATGTAGAATCATGTACTCGTTATCATTCACAAGTTTGATTGACAATGAGAAAAGTATTAAGCTTTTTGAGAATGACCTGCATTTTTTTTCAACATCTGTTTACAAGAGCTGAGAAAAGTTTTTTTCAAACACGAAATAAATATGCAATATCTTGACAGTCTCAGAAAAGTCAAAGAAATTATTGATGTTTTTTATAAAGGGATTACTTTCATCATTTATGCAAGAAGATTATAATTTTTTTTTATAGAGAATACTTTGTTTTATCCAAGCCATCTAGATAATTTTGTTATGTAGGAGAACAGTTGTAAATAATTTGTAATACTCATATTAGGGTAGAAATCCCTTATCAAAAAAACCCTCTAACTAGTTGAGGGTAAAACCTTTAAAATAACCCTCATTTCGAGGTTTTACCCTAGAATTCAAGGGTTTTACCCTCAAGTTCAGGATTATACCTTCAGTTGAGGGTTGAACCATTCCAAAATACCCTCAACTTTAGGGTAAAACCCTGAAAAGTACCTTTAACTGCTGAGGGTTCTACCCTCAAGGTGAGGGTATTTTGGAACGGTTCGACCCTCAACCGAAGGTATAATCCTGAACTTGAGGGTAAAACCCTTGAATTCTAGGGTAAAACCTCGAAATGAGGGTTATTTTGCGGGTTTCACCCTTAACTAGTCGAGGGTTTTTTCGACAAGGGATACTTGTAAGATTTTACTGTAAAAATATATCGTTTTATTTATCCCTTATAATATTTCAATAATTTACAGTAAAAAAAAATATAAATGTTTATGATAAAACTAAAATGTTTATACGTTTTAATAATTTTATTTCTCATGAATTTTGAATATTAATTTTCAAAGTTTAAAAAAGACTTCAATTGACAAAGAGCTATATAAACAGTACTTCATCAATTTTTAAATTAAATTACACATAATTATATTTTTGATAGTAACTATTGCGGATAGCCTCTATATTTAATGCGAAAATGTTATACATAGTTACTTTTTTGTACTTTTTTTACCATCTACGTTACAAGAAAAAACTTTTTTTTTATTTAACCGCACATCTCGTCAACTTTTTTAGTGCAACGTCCAGTTAATTGCCAGCTTTCGTTTGTGTGACTCAGGCAAATTGAGAGTCATCCGCAAGCACAATGACTAGTATTCCGGTCGCGCATTTATTTGTATGTCGCTCTTATGGCGTCACTGACGAAACCGCAGTGCGGTTAAAAATACCTCGCTGGTCTAGCTGTTAGGAGAGTGTGTTCATTCCACTATGGTTTGATCGAATTATTTTTTAGGGACAAAAGTACTATTCCAAAATTGTATAGTTTCACTGACAGAGTATTTTCACAATTACGTAGCGTTCCATTATTTGTTATAGAAAATTTTCTTCTAGTTTTTTTCTTCAGTTATTCCATAATTGTTATATATTCAATTTAATGATGAATCATTATATTACTCTCCCAGTTTACATGATGGTCAATCCCTGGAAATAAATGATATGGTTACATTGAAATGTTCGTTGATTTTTAAACTTCCATAATCTGAACAAGACAAAATTTATGAATAACTTTTTTTAAATGTTATTATCGTTTCTGCAAAGCATGCTGACACTGAAAAATTATTTCTCTTGTGTCTAACCTCATAATGAAGGTCATGATTATATTTCGCATATTATAAAAAATTCATCTGAAATCCTACTTGTCCTTATAACATAACTGTCGAAAATCCTCGTTTGCACAATAGGTGAAGAAACAATGGAATTGGCACTCGCCCGCGTCTCTGATTAATTTCCTCACTTTCGCCTATAATTACTCCGACAATGTTCGATTGCGCTCAGTGGGAAGCGAACTTTTTTTTTGCGCCGCTCCCAACAAACGCGTCAATCACTTAAATCCGGCGATGAAGTTATAAGCGCTTTCATTGATTAATAAATCCCGCCTGCCATTGACTCGCTAAACCGCAAATATTTGCTGGCCTAAAATAACAGTGCTTTGACTTAATCACACGTTACTTAAGGTAATTGCTCTGTCAAGTGATTTTCCTCGGATATTTCCATGATTAATTGAAAGTGCTCAGCTTTCAGAGATTTCCACTGAAAACCTGGAGAGGGGCGTAGTCGATAATTAATTACTCTAAAAATTAGCTGAGGCTTGGAATTTTAAATTATTATGGTAACGTGGGAGGAATGAAAATTTGTCTCATCATTTTTATTTATTATTACGAAAAATGACGTTGACGACGTATGGAAAATATTGAAAAGTGAACGAAATGATCATTAATTATTAGAAATAAGGTACTGTTGTACGTTTTTTGGTGTTCTAAACATTTTATAGTGTTTATCTGAAAATGAATTGTCAATTTTAGTTATGTATGCAGGTTTTGGAGACTAACGTAACTTCTGTATTCATTGCAAGTCACGCAATTTGACATTATTACCATAGCAGGCAGAGTCGAATTTTATCATTATGTTTGTGCCGCAAAAAAAAACAATCATCTAAACCCTCCTTTTCTCGCTGGACCGTTACTCGTCTGTCAAAGTTCAGGGAAAGAATATCCTTTTTGCCTGAAATTTGAGAGTACATTTGTTTGAAAGGACGCCTCGTTAACTCGCGATCGTGATTTTTACCCGTTACGCGAAAAAGCACCATTCGCCAGCGTGCGCAAAAAGACGACGAAAAGTCCCATTTCATTTCCTGCTCCGGGATCTTATCGTCTCGAGGATCTCTTTCAATCTTTCTACGAATATTTTCTCATACTGTTTGCAAGTATGAAATTTTCTGAAGTTGCTGGAAAAGTTTCTTGATAAGTTGTTATAAGCACTTTGAGAAATGCGTCAAATTTATGTTTTATTGGTATCCCTTAATCACGCAAAAATTAATTTGCAAAGGTATGCATAATATTTTTGATTAGAAGTGCAATTGAAATGCAATGAACATATATTTCCAAATATTTCATCAACGCTGTACATCGTGCATCTATAAGTTATAAATCTAAATTTTTCGACTCTGTCGTCGCATATTACATTGTCAAGTTATACATGATTGTATCCATTCGATTGGTCATCACCTCAAATTTCGACAATCTATTGATTCTTTGCACATCACAAAAATTTTCATAAATTATTTAGAAACTAAAAAAGGACTGCAAGTAATACTGTATTAAGTCGTTTGAAAAGAAGTTCATTAGAGAAGTCATGAAACTTGCACAAAAACATGTATGTTCGGAATTGTTTTCAATCAGGAAGAAAAATTTTAAATGACAATAAATTATGCAATGAACGAAATTTATATTCATTAATCTAAGGATACTATGATATACTGTTTATATATATATTTTCTGGTGTCATTATTTATATTCCTTTCACGATTGATAAATTCATTTCTTAAGGAATGGTTCTTGAAAAAGCTAGATTTAAGCTATACAAGAAGGAGAATTGAATTACAAAATATTTCGAGTCTTAATTTTTTTGAAAATATAGTTCAATCTCATGGCTTTCGGGAATTGTAAAAAAAATTTCTTCACCGCTATTAAATGTTGAAACCTAATTTTTCATGTAATTTCTAAACGCATTTTGATTTTCAAAAATATTCCTCCATTTTGCGAGTTTAACAAATTAAGAAGTGAGGTTGAATTATAGTCACGGATGTTATGAAAATTAGGTATACGAAAAACGAAAAAGAATTATTATTTTATCATATCCAACTCATTTTTTCGTAATTTTAAAAAGTTGTGGTTACTTTGGTATTTAAAAAATTTTCTTTATAAAAATTCATTTAGTCAGTATATTTTGGTAATAACTCAGAAAAAGAGAATAAAAACTTATTTTTGTGGTATGCACGCTGTTGGTGCGATGCAAAATTAAATGTGGTAACTGTGCAGCGTGTAAAATTGAAGAATCAAGAATAATTAAAAAGCACACGATGACAATGCCAGATCTTTATATTTTAAACATTTTTTCAATTAACGATATCAAGTTATAAGATTGTAATGCTTAAGAGTAGATGGTGTGAAAAAAAAAGTTTTTTTTTTTTCATCAAAAATGTTAATGCAGAATGTCTTTCAACTCATTTGAAAATCTTTGATGTGTATTTGCCATTCTTTTCAAAATTTTAATGTACATATCATGACATATTTCGAAAAATAGTATTAGAATTTCATAATATCAAAATAGTATGATACATTTTACAAACCGTAAGTTCGAATAATATAATAACTAAATTGTATGGCAACCTTTAACTCTGTTTAATAATGAAAATCGATCAATTATATACTGATTCAACTCTATACTCAGCAACATTTATTTAGATGATATATGTTTTTTTTATTGATTACACCTGGCATTTGCAGACAACGTTTTCCAGGTCTGATGCATTTGCTGTGACAATGTTGCACTTGGTGAGAGAAAACATAAAAATCTGACACATTTTCGTGAGAGACATTACTGACTGACATCTAACTTTCACTACGAAGTGCCATATGACACATCTTGTTCTGTACAATTGAAATAACTGAATTTTAACGTCAAAATACGTTTTTTTCTCTATTTGACGGTGGACACAAAAACTGCGATTTCCTGAAACTCATTCTTATCAAGATAAGAGAATTTTTTCGTTTTGAAACCGCAAATAAGTATAGTTATTTGCGTAAAGTGTGAAAATTGTGAGTATGGAAAAGGAATTTAAAAAAATTGTTTAGTTACCTCATTGTTCACTGCACCCTTTTGAATATGGGAAAAAAAATTCATCAATTTTTATCGTATGAAACTTCAAATTTGAAAAAAAAAGATTATTTTCAGAATCAACAGGTTTTTTTGACCGGCATAATATGTACCGTAAAACTCACTACATCGTCACCTCTCTCTACTGCACCTTCCAACAATGTCCTTTCCTCGCAGACGATATAAGAGCCCGACAAAGATAAAGGATGGACAGTACAACAAGTTGTACTGTACATGATAAATTTTTAATTCGATTCAGCGTCTCTGTACGCACGTGCAAAGCAAGAGAGAGTTCAAGAGCCAGCAGGAATAAGGCGAGGCCGAATAAGTTCGCATTTAGCTCGTGGTGAAGGAAGCTATCCAAGTGTCGAAGCCGATGCAGGTTCTCCCCGATTTTCTCTCCTCGGAGGAAGAGAGAGAACACGCGGGAAGTCGAGCGAGGGGAGATAAGGAGAGCGAGGGCCGTGTTAGGCGCGAAGTGTCACGGAGCGTCTCCTTGAAGCAGGATTATGCCCCCGAAGAAGAAGGTACTCGAGGGTCGATTAAATCGTCGCCTCCGAAGATAACTTGTTGCTCTGTCAATCGGCTTTTAAGGAAAAAGACCATGGTTTATATGCATGAAAAAACCGTAACAGAGAGTGCAGTTCTTGATGAAATGGTCAATGTTGGTTGTACATTTATCATTGTAGTTGATCTGATGTAAATTACACAACAATTATTGTGCTATGATTATGGGAATAGAAAAACATATTTTGTCTTCCAGAGTGTATGAAAGAATGTTATGTTTTGCCAGTTACAAGGAGGAACAGGAAATTTTTGTATGCTTACTTTCTAAAGAAGACTAAATTTAAAAGAGTTCCATGGTTTAAACATTTGGGGATGATCATAGATGGAAAATTGAGTCTTGCAATGCATATTGAGTATCTTGTTAATGAGTCTCTGAAATTGCTTGGTTTTTTGAGAAGGCGTTCGAACGAATTTAGATCTTTGCGTACAATTGCATTACTCTATAAGTCGCTGATTTTGCTGAAATTGATGTATTGCTCTTTAATTTGGTCACCTTCATCGGGATTTTAGATTAGGAAAATTGAGAGCCCAGCATAGGTTTTTGTCATACGCTGCCTTTAAGGCATGGGTCGCTTATCCATCTTTTACACATAATTATACTGACATCTCCAAATTTACTGGATTATACTCATTGCGATCATTTAGGAAATTGATGGACATCAGAATTGTATGCAAGATTCTTGTAGGTTTGATTGATTGTAAAGATCTACGTGGCTGTTTCGTTTTGAACGATATGATATATGATACGAGGTCATCATCTAGATTCGTTGAATTTGCTTTGAAGAATGCATGTTCATACATACAATTATGTAGTGCCTAGGTTATTGAAATTGAGTGACAGGTTTACATCTGGCGGACTTTTATCTTTGAATATCCTGCATTTTGATAGGAGGATGCGGCAATTGGTTATCAAATATGTTTGATCATCTATGCCAGTTTTTGTTATTGCGGAGGGTTGTTTGTATCACTGACTTCAACGGTTTCATTTTCTAGTAACTATTGTACTTCGCATATTACTTGAAGATTGTCGTATATTGTATACTTGGATTTTGATTGTGTTTGGACATATGTGTAATGGAATAAACAATATTTATTTTTTACGCTGTGACAGTTTGTGCCATCTAGACTCTTTGACTATTTATGGAATCTCGATAATACAGAGAATTTCGATTTCTTGAACGTAGAAGACGGTGAACTCTGCCTTTCCCGCGATCTCAGTACACGATTTATCGGTCATTCGACGCGTCAGCTTCTGCGTGGAACGCGTGACACTTTTTATACTTCACGGCCAAGGCCGTTAAATGTATAGCGAAATGGAAAGTTATGACGAACCGGTGTCGTTGCTTTCGACTGCGGATTTCATTCCAACCGAGTTTTTCAATACCAGTAGTTGTCAAGTAGAGAGTGGTACCTGTGACACCAGAATACCTGCTTTTTCTCCTAACTGTAATTACTTGGAAAATCAACGTTTTTCAAGTTCCCAGCCGAGTAAAAGAAAAACTGGGAAATCAGATTTATCGGAAAAATCTACTCAAGCAAAGGGTTTTCTCCAATTTACTTTCCATCAATGTCAATTTAAAAGTTCAGGGTAAAATTTCGGAAAACGAGAGCTGGTATCAAAATTTGTTCCTCGAAAAATGACCGTATGAATCAACATTACTTGGACAAGCCGCCAACGTTTTACCGCTACACGATAATCTCCCCGGATTTTCGGGGCCCGGGGCCCGAAAATGCCCGCTCATTCCAAGTTACGATTCGTCGCGAGAAAGGTTTATTCCCGGGCACATTTTTTACAGCTTGGACTTTATGTCCACCTTTTCACGAGGCGAGGAAATGTGATAGCCGACGTCACATTGTGCGTACGGAGGTCACGGAATTTATGACGTGGACTTTACGAATAACATCTAATTACGCGACCGGGGACGGGGGTCGGGGGTTCACGTGATTAAGACTCCTTTGACTCCTCGAGAGTCACCATAATTGGGAAAAAATGACGACAAAGAGTCGACGTTTATAGAGGATGGAAAGAAGGGAGGGTAGTGGTGAAGATAGACTCGTTGGCTCGTTCACGTTCCGTAACGAGAAATTACTGAGTGTCCGGAGCCGAGAAATGGACTATTATGCATAATTTAGGAGAGGGGAGGGGGTTGAAAAGTGTCTCATGACGCTGAATAGAGAATATGATTCAAATTTTATCAATTTGAAAAAAATTTTTGGGAGAAAGTCAACAGTTATTCCTTTTTTTTTTGGCGTGTTTTTGTTTATGTTCTTGATAATGGAATGAAATTTCATATTGTTCATGTAATTTTTGTTTTATCAGGTTGGTCTACTACGTCGCGGAAGTTTCTTGTTAGGTATAAGTAGATATTTAAAGAGTGTCAGAATCTGTGACGAAAAAGTTAGTTGCACTGATTTCATGCTTATAGACGGAAAGAATGTATACTTGATGCAGAAATATTAAAAAATTAAGATACTATTTATTGAATAATGATCATATAATAAATTATCGTCTAGAAAATTTCGTTGATCGAAATGATGGATCTCTTTTTTTGTGTACAGTTTGAAAAAATATAAATTTTACTTGTAACTGTGTTCGTTTACTTTCTATACTTTTGTATATGTATGTAAAATTTTTTGATCCATTCAGTTGTTTTGACCTGAAATTTGTTTTTATTAGACATGCAGTATTTGAATAAATTTTTCAATCAACAGTATCTTCGTAAGTATCTGAAATTTTGTGGAATTTCAGAACTTTGTTACTTTTTGTATTTTTCCGGTAATTTCACATTTTAAAGATTTTCTGGCATCTTTATGGATTTTTATGTAGTTTTCTAGAATTTCATGCTAAAGAAATCAAGTTTTAATAGATTCTAGGTAATTCGATAGTTTTTTGTAAAAATTATATTTACAAAGGGTGAAAGTTTTTGATACAATTATAGTATTTTTATCATCCATAATTTTTTCAGCATTACCAAAATATTATTAGATCTTGCAGTTCATTCAGTATTGTAGACTATTTTTGAAAATTTCTTTGTTGATTTTTAGAAATTGATGCTTCAGAATCTAAAGCTCCAGAGCTTTTGAGTATTTGTATAGATTTTTCAAGAAACAGTTATAATTTTTCAGTATTTCACAGATTCATAGTAATTTAACTATATTGTATCTTTTTTCAGTATTTATTGAATTCAATAATTTCTGGTATGATTACAGATTCCTACATAGATTTTTAAAATCTAATGCTCCAGTAGAAAAATTTTAATGGAGTTTAAATGTTTTCATTACTTTTTGAAAAAAAAAAAAAATATAATGCATAAAACGTTATTCTTTATATATTCCAATTATATTTGAAAAACAGTAAAATACCTATTTGTTCTGTAATTGACAGAAATTAATATTTCCCTGGGAGTATAATAAAAAAAGACGGTGAGATGAAAAAACAAACTACGTAGTAAGAGATAGAGGTGCAAATCTAATAATGATAAAAAATAGCAATGGTCTTATTTAAAAATTTTTTTTCTTTGTTTTAAAAAAAATCATTGGAAAATATAAAGATTTGACATGTTAAAGTATACATTTTGGTGTGGAATTTCGGAAATAACATTCAAAATATATTCCATGACAGTAAATCATGAAAATCAACACATTTTCCTTAATGGTAGACTACATAACCATAATTCAGAAAGTTCGTATACACGAGAATTAATTTAATTATTATCAACAACGAAACCATTATAAATTTTATGAATCATTTAATTTCTGGTTTTACAGAGAAAGTTAAACTTCGTATTCCTATTTTGAGGGGAGAAGAGCACAACTTTCTTTCTCTCATTGAAATTATACAATAACTACAAAAGTTTACATTTGATTGGAACTTGAAGCAAAAAAAGTCTAAGATGGGGATAAAATAAACGGTAATACTGAAAAAACCATTCTGTTGCATTACATAAATTCGTCTATGGATAGAGGACTTATTACATTTTTGGTTCCTGTAACGAAATTAGGGTTGCAGCAACCAAAGTTTTGTTCGACGTTAATGATTTCTTGATTGTAGGAACTATCAAAATCTGGTTGAACCCATAATCGTTACTGCAACAAATTACTATTTTCGATAATTACCAAAATGAAGAGGTATTAAGTGCTGACATATTTTAAGTTATGTACTAAAAAATTTCTTATATTTATACTAACGAAATCGTATTCACAACTCGTTGAACAAATTTGAAACATATCTTTTTTTTTTCAATAATAAATAAAATTGAGACGAAGCCGATTGAAATATCAGAAAATTTCGGTTGTGAAATCTAGGACATCAAAGTAAATTTATCTTGTTATTTATAACATTAAGTTTCGAATAAATAAATTCGCTACATATTTGAAAAAGTTTGAATTTTGCGAATACGAGAACTTGAAAAAATTCAGAAAAAAATTTTCAACGATTCAAATAAAGTCGTCAGTAACAACATATTCAACGAAAATCATTAGACCTAAACATGTTGAATTATGAATTTTTTCATTGCTAACATATTAGACAAAAGAATGTTAAAATAAGCAGATTAAAATAATTCTTACCTGAAATTTGTAAAAAAAAACTCTGTAGTTTTTTCTTCATCACTTGACTAAGAATTAAATACTATATCACTTTTAAAAGTGGCGAACTCTTTTTACACGAGGAAATATACAATGCATACTTTACATGTAGGTACGTGCGATATGTAACTTATGTCAGCCTGTATAACGAATAAAAAGTTCGTCAACTTGACTCATAAACAAGTTTTATTTCTAGATAAGTCTATCATTGAACTGTTAAGATGACAGTTTGGATATGTTTAAAAAAATGTTGACTACTGTAATATTGAAGTGCTTTCACAGAGATACGGTATTTGTTTACTATGTGTGAATTTTATCCATATCAGCTTCAATTTATTTTCCAAGTCATTTTCGAATCACGCTGTAGGCTATAATCATAAAAAAAGCTCGTTGTAAAGTCTTATAAATAGCAACTCAAGATAAATGATAAACTGATTATATGTATACAAGACTGAATATTACTTTCATTTTTACTGATTCAATCAGTTATTATCCAAACTCTACTTACACACGAGAATTTTACTTATGGAATCGTACATATATTGTTTTTACTCTACAACTATCGTTAAATTCAAACATTTCTCTGACAGAATAAATTCAAAAAAACTTTACATCATGCCTTTTAATGAAATAACTTCATTTTAGAAATTGAATCTGCGTTTCACATGTCATGATTTTATTATCATTATAGATAAAAAATTTCTAAAATGTTTGAAAAATTGTTGAAAAATTAATTTTTCTCTACACCTTCACAACACTATATTTTTTGTAGAGTTGTTCACGATTTTCAACATGAAATTACGAAAGTGTCAGACACTTTACGAGAATTGGACTATTATGCATAATCAAGAAGATGGACTGGGAAAAGAGAGAATGTTGCGAAGAGGGAATACAGGGGGAAAGGGTTGGTTAGTGTCTTGGAAAGTGTCTCATTACGCAGGCATTGAGTATCAAAGTATAATCCAGCTTGTGTGGGCTTTCTGAGATGAAAGTGGGCTTTGTTTGCTGTATTTTTATCATATTTGGCTTGCGATTCAGTATAAGATGCCATAAGGCGGCAAGATGAAAGGGCTACAAGAAAACATAAGTTTTCATGTAATGCTCGAATTTACAAGAAGTCTTCTACAAGATTAAAACAAATGTGTGGTACTGAATTGTTAAAGATGAATTTCCGTTTCGTCATCATTATTATTATATATGAAGTTTTCAAAGTTTTCCTTTCAACTACTCTTGAGTCGTGTAAAAAGCTCGCCAGAAAAATTCTTACTAGTGGGAAAAACCTCGTCTTTTCCCACACGATGAACGAAAAAATGTCCTAACAAACGGTCACCTCATTTTACCCATCAAGCTCACGAACCCGGGAAAACGACAAAAGCCCATCAAAAGGTTCCCTCGCATCCAACAATCGTATTAACATTCAATGGCTATTCGCCATACATTAACATTTGTGATTTCGCACGAACTTTTGCGAAACTAATCGGAAAAGTTCGTATGTAAATCGTGGCAATTATTGGCATCGGCACGTTCGTCACAGGCGCACAAAGAAATTGGGTGACGGGGGTTGTGTACGAAGCGACTTGCGTAATGTTTCCTAGAGCGTTGCATGTATATCAGAACACATCTGGCTCGCCAATTCCCACGAGTTGGCAATACTGGCGAGTACCGTAACCAAGTTGCTTTTAACTTGCCAGTTCGCGCCTAGAAATGCTAGATTCGCAGATGTATAATAGGCTTCTTAGACTTGGCCTGGCGACGACGAATTAATTAAACGGCAGAAGAAGCGCACGAGGCACGGTTTGATCGTGATTTACGAGAAAAACATCACCCTTATCGAAAACTCGTCGATAAAACTCTCATCTAGAGAAACCCAAACGTAAACAATACAAGTTGTTAGGTACCTGTAATTTCAATCATGTTGAACAAGCTAGAACGAATTTTCAAAAGAGAATTGATGAACATGAAAATGATATTCATCAAGACATATTTTCCTAAAATAGAAGTAAAGGATTTGAATTAGATTAATGAAATTTACATAAAAATTATTTCGAATGATTCTATAAAAAGCTGCAGACTCCGCGAGCCTCAGGCAACATCTGCTGAGCGCAAGTTTCTCGTTTCAAGGTCGATTTCGTAATTTTCGCGGTCGAGGAAAAAATATAGTCGGTGAAAATCGGACGCCTGAGATCCATTCACGTCGTTCAGAACAATATTAACGGGCCCTACGTGAGATTCAAGCGACGTGTCTATTTTCGACATGTTTATAATTCTCGAAAAGACCGAATTCCAAGAGATATTCGAGAGCCACTCACTCTTCGTGCTCTTTATTTATTATCACACTGCGAACGCGCTTAAGTACACGGGCATTACGCAACCCTGCGTTTTCAGCGCTTCATTATTCCGCGCGTGTGTTCGGGTTTATGACTTTTTTTGTGGGAACGGCGAAAAATTGCATCGCGATGTAACGCGATTGGATGAAGAGGTGTTTTCGAAATAAAGCGGGAGGGCGTTTTGGGAGAGCATGATTTATTGAGATCGTCGATGGTTATTGTGTGATTTCAATTGCTTCTACTCTCGTATCTCGGCACTGATTAGAACGCAGTCAATGACATAACTGTATGCCAAATACGTTTAGAAGGTATTTCCTTTTGTAAACCACATAATTACAGATTCAAGTATATCCGCATATACATTTGATACGTGCTGATATTTGTAAGTAGTTTTTGTAGTTATCGTTATTAGTAATAGATACTGACGTGTTTCAAAGATGTGTAATTGCATGGTAATGAGTAGAAGAATCTCTTGTTTCTGCAATACTAGGCTTTTTCATGCTTTCAATAACGATATGAATCATAGGATTCGTTTCAATCCGATGAGAATCTACGTCATTAAAGATTTTAAATTTTACAATTTGTTTTCTTCGATTCAGCAGTACTTAATTTTTTTTGACAATGGAAATCTATTAAGATTCGAATTTTTCGTATTCTAGGTATGTAGTGAGCCTTTGCATAGTAAGGTGGAAATTGAGAGATTAATAAAAAAGCAACATGTACTTTGCGTTCAAGTTTAAAAATTAAGAATTATTGAATTGCACTAAATCTTCGTAGTGAAATTTATTTTCTTTAAAGGAATTTCTCATCATCAAATTGACAAAATTCAACCTTGTCGTAAAGAAATTCAAAATAAAATTGATTTATTTATTCAATGTACTGAAATTTTAAAATAACTTTGAGGATTACGTGATTATAACGTTTCGGAGGGATGAAATATATTTTCAATTCTATGTTCAATGAATTTTGATGTAAACTATGATGTCCATCGTTCTCAATTTGTCTTAATAAAAAAAATCTAATTTTCCAAGCCTGGAACTAGAAATACATATGAACAATTGAAGTTTAAAAAATTACTGAAATTAGGAGATAATATCGCAAATTCAGGTATTGCTTGGTACATGATTTCGACAGCACCTGCCTTAAAAATACGTAATCTTTATAATCAAAGAAGTTCGAAAACGTAGTATCAAAAATGCACATTTTTTTTTACTTCTGATCTCACAGAAAAAAACTTCGATTTATCATGATTTTTGAACCTCAAACTGTGTTATAATGAATTTTTTACGTTTTCATTTATTAATTGTTGTTTATTTTGAAAATGCGAGTCTAGTTCAGTTTTGAATTTCCTAATATGTTATTTTTGAATTACAAAAAATTGAATGGCAATGTCAAGTATTACCATTTTTGTACCTAAGTGAAGAAGCAGGACTCTGCATACAAGTTGCAGGACAGCAGGACATTGACTCAACAGTACATGTCCTGCTAAGATAGGACGTATGAAAACCCTATATTTTAGGTCCGGAAAAGTATATATGACTCGGTCTATAGAAAGGTACCTAACAACCAAATCGACTAAGCCTATTCGTCATGCCAAAAAGACTAGAAAGTGTACCCTACCGATTTAATTGCTAGGTACCTTTCAATAGACCAGGTCACATATACCCTTCAAGGCCAGGTAATTCTCTTATTCCTGTGCCGAGTAACATTCTCCGACCCAACCCTACTCCTCGTCACCACTGCAGAAACGACTGCGTCATGAGCAAACCCCTTTAAAACCCCATAAAAACTCGGCTCGAATAAAATCCCCCAAAAGCTCGTCCCGCAGTCAAAAACCTCATGCATACAAAACGCTGCGCGCATAAGCTATTGCACGTGGCTCGCGCAAGGATTCTTTATAGGCCCGCAAAGGAAGCGTAAAAAATGACCCGTGAACACGTATTCCCGGAGCATAAATTACGTATTCGTCTCTCTTGCATCGTTGCCGGTATCATTTGCCGATCTGGTGGTACCTTCTCTGTCCACGGCGTTGCAATAGCTCACCCCAGGAATGGGAATATTTGACTTCTGCCCTCTCAACCCGAGCACCCACATCGGACACATCGGGCGCAAGAGCACGCACGTACACGCGTGGAACATTCCGCGGTAAGAAATCCAACGGGTGCCCGGTGTTGGTTGACTTATGTGCACGGCAGCTGCTGTGACGCCGCCGTGTCATTGACATCCGCGGCACCAGTTCAGGACGTGTGCTCAGTCACTGGCTTCTCGCGTCCTCCTACTTAGGATACTATGGTGCACCATCCACCGATCGATCGATCCTTCGAGAAGATGGATCCCCCACTTTGGTGCCGCAAAGGTTTTTATCCAGAGGATAATTTCCTTCCGAATCCCTCAGCCTGCGTGTTGAATAAGCAGATCATTCTATTAATCAGACTGTAAGGAAGTTAAATGCACTGAATTCATGTTGTTGGTACAACTGCCTACGATATTTCAAACTATGGTTGTTTTAACTGTGGGAGACTCACAATCAACTAGTCTAATGACAGGGCTAAATGATGGTGCAATTGTCTCCTACTCAGGATATTATGGTGCACCATCCACTGATCGATCGATCCTTCCAGAAGATGGATCCCGCACTTTGGCGCCGCAAAGGTTTTATCGATAGGATAATTTCCTTCTGGATCCATCAGCAAATGTAGTTGAACAAGCAGAATAGTCTATCAGTGAGGTGATGAAGTTAAATTCACTGAATTTATGTTGTAAGTACAACTGCGTACGAAAGTTCAAACTATGATTGATTTGACTATGGGATACTTACAATCAACTAGCCTAATGACAGGGCTAAATGATGGTGCAATCGTCTCTTACTTAGGATACTATGATGCGCACCATCCACCAATCGATCGATCTTTCCAGAAGATGGATCCCCTACTTTAGCGCCACAAAGGTTTTTATCTAGAAAATTATTTTTTTCTGGATCCTTCAGCATGTATGTAGTTGAACAATATTCTATTAATCAGACTGTGCTGAAATTAAGTGTACTGAATTCATATTGTTAATACAACTACGTGCAATAGTTTGAAATATTGTTTTTTTTTTTTTTTTACTGTGAGAGACTCAATCAACTAGACTAATGACAGGGCTAAATGATGGTAAAATTGTCTCAACTGCACCAACCATTTGAATAAACAGATAATATTCAGTTCTGTAGTATGTATAACGGTGAATCATGATTAATTGAACAAAATGAGCAATTAACTAAACTGCAGTCTTGCACTAAGCATTTTCATCAATGATGTAACATTTATAGTATTTTGGAGCGTAACCCCACATCATTGAAATCTGATTTGTTATGAATTGTTAGACTGCAAAAGATGTAGTTGTTCATTCCTCTAAATATGTCAAATCTCATAACATGAAAGAAAAGACGTTTTGCAATGGAGCCTTGTAACCTTTTTTTATTTGAAGAAAACGGTTGCTAAAGGTTACAAATTTTTGTTTGAAGCTTTATGGTGAACATGTTCTAACCATAGAAACTTGTGAACGATGACAGAAGGTAGAAACAGCAGTGTAAGTTAGTGTCGTAATAGCTGTGTATCACTTCCTGGTTATCGAACTTCCAATTAACAATCAATTATGAATACAATCAACATAATCAATAAGAAACATGCCATCAAAACTTTCTCTCTGACCGCCCATCCATCCAGCCATTCGTTCCAGAATACCCTTCGCGTAACTCAAAGAAAACGACGGTTGTAGGAAGCGCGAACTCGTTTTCAAAACTGCCTTATCTGCGCAATTAATCGCTCGATCGCCGCGAATCATATTTCATCGCGATTCTATTTCGTGCAATTGTATAGCCCATGGAGCGGATCTAATAGTGTTCTTTTCTCTACATTTTGAATATTGATGAACCGTCGTTAGTCGAAAATTTATGGATCCTAGGTTATTAGATGATGATATTGCCGAATCAATGCTGGAGCGCTTAAGCAAATAGTAAAAATGCGGTGCTTTTTGCGCCGAGTCTCGGTAGTCACGCGATTTCGTCTCGGGCGTTCTCTTAGAATAGATAGGAAACTGGTCGTAGAGAGGTTTTTGCGAGCGGTGAAAAATGCCCAGCGGAGTAACTTCATCTCGCGCAATAGAGATTACGCGATACAGTTAAGGTTAATTTTCCGGGGGTAAAAAAAAGGTTGAGGAGCGAGCGCCTTGACGTGGGGGGATGACGATTCTCTGGCTCATGAAAGGCGTGACTCGGGTTCCCCGGCGGAGAAATGCGAAAGCGAGGTTCTATCGCGCTAAGCAGAATCAATTAGGCTCCTCGGGCGCTCTCATTTCACGCGCCTTGCCCTCCTCCGAGGAAAACTCTATTTGCATCCGGCATATATCCGTCAAATGGGATAAATTTGATGTGAAAAACTGGGGTTTTGTGAAAGTAGCTGGTGAATTGGTATTACTGAAAGGAGTTTAAATGCCAGCACTCAACGTTAGCATAATTATGAAATTTAATATTTTAGCTTGGTATGTTTGTACTCTGTGTGACATAAAAGCGTAACAAACTGAAATCCATCTGGACTATTTAAAAATAAATTCAGCAGGTTAATGATTGCAAAGTCTGTATTATAGAGATAGAGAAACGAAAAACTCAATTACAAAAACAATGGGAAACTGAAGAAAAATAATTTATATCAATCCACAAGTTATCATTTTCTAGTTTTCTCTCTCAAACTTTCACAATCTCGAGTGCGTAAAATGAAATTCACTCATAAATTAAAAATTCATTTTTACCATTTCTGCAACCAAGACCCTCATGTTTCATCCTATCTATTTGATAAATCTTTTTGTTACTAGTGAAAGTGGATGCTAATGGAAAAGAAAAATTGTCTATCGTTCAATTTGAGGGCAGTAAACTGATTATTACGATTTCAAATAAAAATAAAAATGTAATATTCTTCACCCTGAGACTGCAATGTTCGTAGACAAAACAAAAAGATTTCAAACTCAATAAATCATGTCATTATCCAGTATTCCAAACCGAAGAAAGTAAAAACCTTCCACAGTTTACAAACGAATTCAAGCTCGACGGAAAACATAATTCATCGTCGATCAAGATGAAAAGATTTCGCCTCAAATAAGTTGTAAAATCCTTGGGACATCGATCAGATTTCCCAATCCCCACGGAGTATCGTCGTGGAAAAAACATTTCTCGCTCGTTACGGTCATCAAGTAAATAATGAAAACCCATAACTAATAGCTGCGACTTTTTTACAATTACTTTTAATGAGGAAAGTAAAATCATACAAAGCTGTATTACAAATAAGCGCGGACTACCGAGCGCAGTTTGTTTTCATTAGGGTCAGCGTCGAGCTCGATTATTTATCTGATGCTACCTGATTAATGACGCTCGCTAATGATGATTGGAGCCGGCAATTATGTAGATCATTATTAGTGAGAAGTGTGTCTCTCAGCGGGGGCCTTGAGAGCCCTTATTGAAAGAACGCCGCTTAACTGATACGCAGAAAAGGGGTTGGACGTCCAGGTAAAAAGTGATGCAGTTACGTTATCACTTACCAGACTTCAGTTATTGCTTTCGAGAAAACTCTTGATAATGAAAAATTTATCTTCGGGCTCGATGATCTCCCCAATTCTGGCTTATTTTTTAACAAATCATACATAATCACCTTGTTTCTAAACACTAATTTTTGTTCTATTATAGTTTTAAAAATATGTTGAAAATATTTTAAGGATGACATGTATCCTTTGGCGAACCCTTTTCCAGATGAGATAATATTATAACTAATAATTTTTTAGATGGAAGGTAATTAGAAGTGATTATATAACAGAATTTGATTAGTATGTTTTACCGACTTCGTCTATGAGATTTTTTTTAGACACCGTACATCAGAAAATTGGCATCTTTCTCAGTTAAGTTACTAAGAAAAAGAAGTTGGCTGATAATGAATTTTGTGAAGATTTTTAAGGCTTATACAAGATATCTTGAGGAGAGACCATAATTTATCTTAAAGCTTTCACTACAAATATTATTTATTATAAATTAATTACATTAAATAATTTAATAAAAAAAAACACTGAGAATAGAAATCATTATTATAAAAAGTAGACCTACAAATAGAAAAAAAAAATTTTTTCAGTTTGTTGATTATATAAGTATATCAATGAAGAGCAGGTGTTTACAAAAATATGATATACTTTCCAAATCTGAATCTGTTGAATTCAACATATTGTCTGTTGTATTCTACAGATTGCTTTGTTTAAAATTTTTAGAATGTAATCTGTAAAATTTGTTCAAAATGAGTATATGTAGAATACAATAGAAAATCTGTAAAATACAGCAAAACATCAGGCTATTAGTTTAATTTTACAGATACCTTCATATGTTGAGATTAAACAGATTTACATAAATCGAGTAGAAAAAGTAAATAGAATTGCTAATAGGCCTAAAAACGAATTTTCAATTATTTATTCATCGGAATTTTTTGTAAATTATTAATTAATTTCATTGATCGTGATTCTCGTTGTATGAGCTGAACCATAAGAAAACTGAATACTAGAGTAAAAAAACAGAAATAATATGAAATTACCGCCAGCTCGTCATACTATGCATGGTGACATATCACAAAATAGATAAGGGACTTGAACTTAATAAGGATAATGCTCAGATATTGCAAAAAAAGAAAAAAAATTTTCACATATATGTGTCAAAAATATATGTTTTTTAAAGAAACTGCTCTCCTAATCTGAATCAATTGAGTTTAACAGGTTGCCTCTTATATTCTACCGATTGCCGTTTTAAAATTTGTACAATGCAAATCTGTGAAAAATTATGAGAATAAATGTAATGAATTTAATAGAAAATTTGTTAAAACTATAGACAGTTTTTTGGATTTAACTAATATATTTGTTGAAAGCACAGATTTTTCAGTGAAAATTTTAAACTTACAGATGCAGACTCAAAGAGTGGCGACACTCTCAAAAAACAGGAAGAAACTAGAAACTCAAATGCCATTTACGATGGTTATTGAAATATTTACAAATCATGAGTTTTTTAATATAAAATTAGTATTAGATTTAGAATTGTTTTTGCGAATTTTGGTGTTTCGTATAATAGTTCTAGAAAAGGGCCTAAAATATGGCCGAAAGCTTGAAGGTTGTATCAAGTGAATAAAAGAAATGTCTAAACTGGATCGTAGAGACTATTGCTTTTGAATCATAAAATTAGTATGTTTTGCTACAAACGATTCGCTTATTTTTTACGCTGTCATATTTAGACGTTGATTGTATTAAACTTATGACTTTAACTAATTTGTTTATATAGTTATAAATGATGAATTGTATTGGTGAAACATGCTTTTGAATAATTATAGACGTAATGTACTAAGACTACTTTAAAATAGAATTGTACTGGAATCGAATATTTTAATAACAATGAACAGAACAGTGAGTAACGTTGATTTAGTTTTTTTGAAGCAATGTTATTATGTATGGAAGTAATTTTTTGATTTTTAAATCATTTAGAAATATTTGTAGTTTCCCGATAGGGTCCGATAAAAGGCCAAAATATAGACACATTATTATTGAAACCATAGAGTTTCTTGTTGTTGATAACAATTTCTGGCTCCGAGGGATCATTTCAAATTTTTAGTGATTCAATAATACAAATCATGATCGAAATAATAATTATTATTCATCTTCAATGAACCAAAAACTGTTCTCTGTGAATATATATTATACACCCTTATTTCCGAAAAACCTACTTTGTTGAGGAAGAGAAATCGGCCTTTTAGTTACCTTATCAGACACTGCTCGCCCCATTATCGCGTCCATCTCGTGAAATTACTCGTTAGCGCAATAACAACGCAGTTTGGCGGAGCGTAAAAAAAGCCCCAGTCTTCGCTGCACCTTCTTCAAAAGCCGAGAGAGAAAGAGAGAGAAAAGAAATGATCTGAGGCTTCTTTGCTTCAAAGCCCTTTCGTGGACCAAATTACCTTTGGAGGTCGCGCAAGCTGTCGGTAGTTGTTGGCGAATGTAACAGACGCCGGAAACAGCGGAGGACGGGGAACGAGGAACGGAAAAAGAAAAGATTCTGTGGGCTCGCGATCGTGAAAAAAAGCTGGGCGAGATCTGAGAAACGAGAGGAAGAGGCTGATGAAATGAAGGGACTGCTGGACAAAAAATGGCCCCTTGGACGAAAAAAAATATGGCGTCCGGACACGAAAGTCTTTGAGAATGTTGAAGTTGGCAGATTTTTTCTATATTGAAATTCTACATTCGTTTTACTCTTATCTTATACTAATTCTGGGACAACGAATAACATTTTTTAAGGCCCTGTGAACTCTTTTGCATTTATGAACGTTACCCACGCAAATCCACGAAACTGCTCTGGATTCTGAGCACCGAGTCTCGTCCTCTAATCACAATTCGATCCACGATTCCAGTCTTGGATACATACGTGAACCTGACACTGTTGCCAGACGCACGAACTACGGTAAAAGGCTGTGGCACGTTCTTTTTTGACTTTATTCTCGTCACTCTCCTCAACTTTCTTACTCTGGCAAAAAATTCACGTAAAAATAAACGAGCCCGCGCTTACACGTTTAGGGATCACGAAGTACAAAGTGAGAAGGAATTAACTCTTCCCAAATTAGAAATCTTGATGCTGAAGTTTCTTGATTTCTGGGATTTTTTCGTGATTGTGGATCAGTCTTAGATTACCTAGAGAGTGTAGTGAAAGGATTTTCAAATTTTAATAAAGAAATCTATTCTTATCAAGAAAGAACTGTTAAATTTTTACAATTGAATTCGGAATCGTTCAGTTTAAAATAAAAACTCTACGTACATAATTTTAAGATCTCACAAATTCGATCTTCCTTTCAGATTTAAATACGAATGTTTTCAATCGATTACCTACATACTTGTCTACTACTAAATAGAAATTTGAAAAATTCATTTTTGATGGAATGAAACGAGAATCATTTCTTATCCATGAAACATTGAACGGTATCACGTTTATTAATTATGTTCTAATCGTTGTTAAACAAATGCAATCTAGTTTTTCTGCAGACGTTGCTATGCGAGGAAATGGAAACATAACGGAATGTTCTAACAAACCCATTTTCTGAACCTTCATTATATAAGTCCCATATAGTAGGTCCATTAATAATAATTAAATTTCTTTTCTTTTAATATTAATCGATCAATATTTTATTACTTTTGCTTTGAATAATTATGTTGGAATACGGTATGGGTCGAAAACACCAAATGTGACCGATATTCCACCAAACGTTTTATTTACTGGAGTAATTCAAAATTATCGTTATACACGTTTCAACGGTTCGTTACAAGTGTTTTCGCGACGCGACTGATTACTGATGTTGAGAAGTCTCGTTCTGAATGTATTTGATCTGATCTGATTAACTGTCTAATCTCGTCTGTGCTCGTCTGTCTGTTTCTCTGGTCGAAAACGCCAGGGCGTGCACTTTGATATCCTCTCTAGTGTACTGATGATATCACTGAAGAAACGTCGCAAATGTTCTAGAATGTTTAAGTCACATTCGACGAGTTTCTACGCATTGAGCGCGATAAATACAACAATTCATAGAAAAATACGATCACCGAAAACAAGATAAGTTAGAGCTACACAAGAGTATCTAACGCGAGCGTATTGATAAGATGGCCGAAACTTCCATCGTCCGATGCGTGGCGCATGATACAAAAACAATCATCGAAAATAGGGTGATTCAGAATTACATAAGTGTTCCAAATAAACAAGGTAATGGAAAAACATTATGAATCGTCGCTGCTCGAGGACGTTTTAGATAACTTGAAATAAAAATGATATCGCGTTGACTATATGCGATATGTTTCAAATATCGGAATAATAGCAAGAATATTGATTACAATTATGGATTACACATGTCGATTACAATTACGATTATAATATTGATTATAATTGATTATAATGTGCAGAGCATCCAACAATTAGGTTTCTCACAGTTATTTACATATACTTCCTCTTTCAAAGGATTCTCTCGGTTTCCGCAATACCCCATAAACAGTCTATCTAAAATTCCTCATGAGCCACTTCCACAACCAGCTACCCCTCTTTCACTGTCCACCCTGTCTAAAGAAGCAATCAAATCGGCATCTTCGTTGCACGCCACCAAACAACGTAACATGGTAACCCCACGAGAGCAGCGTTCACCTTGGAACACGCAGCCTCCATTGCGAATGATAAATAACGCGCCTGAATGGGTCTCACGTTATGGTCAAAATGTCTTCGGTTCTTACAATGGAAGAAATATCTGTCGGGGAAATAGCGCGGGCCACGTATCGGACAAAGAGAACGGAACACCGCACTCAACGAGCGACAAATGTACCGTCGACGGGAAATCAATCCAGAGGAAGTTATTTACGAATCCCGGTGCGATATTTATGCGTGTAACAGGTTGCGCGAAAGTCTTTTGTTTACACCGGCCAAAAGTGAAACCGGCAATCACCTCCGGAGGCAATGAAGCCATCTGGAGCCAGCTCTTCTCGGTTTCGTCAGTGCCACCTGTTTCCGAAATCCGATCCTCGTTCGAGCGGACGCTGCGTTCTCTAGGACAAGTTATTTTGAAGAAGAAAACTGACCTTGGTCTTATAATCTAGAAGACGAGAAATTGCGTTTGAAGAAGTTGACAACGTGGCGCATATTTTACGTGCATATACGTGAAAGTAACTGGTTATAACGTTACAAGATTTGCTTTTATGACACTTTTTCCCTAGATTTAAAAATGGTTGAGCGGTATGAATTTGAGCATATAATTGGTACCTTGAATTGGACCTCCAGCGCGCGAAAGACATCATATAAGGTTTATTAGTTCTATTCCGAGAGACCCGTTTTCTCACAACCTGTTACCAGCGCTGTGCAGGGACTCGAACGCAAAAACCTGATGCTCTCGGGGAACCAGAGACGTCGTAATAATATAGATACACTCGTTTGCCTATCAGGGATGGATCGTTACCATCCCTAACGGAACCGAAACGTCACAAAAACGTTTTTATCGGTCTAAATGGGGCGAGATTCAATCTCGGATGAGTTAGCTTTCATGAATGATTAGGAGCTTCTAATTATATATTTTGATTCATAAACCGTCTCCCAGCTTGAAATGTTATGAGGTTACATTGTTTCAACGACTCTGCTCCTTCAATTTATACTGCATGGAAGAGTTACTTTTTATTATCTATTATCTGAAAAGAAGCGTGTGGATCGTTTCGTAGTTGAACCGGCCCTGTTGTCTGTATTGCCTTCAACAGTACACTTCGGAACGGAGGTCGTTCGACAAGCTCGTGCAAGTCGGGGCAGGCAGAAAACAAGGCAAATCCGAGGCTTGGCTCCTTTATATAAAAGATCCGAAATAGAATGAGACGGGAAGAACGTGGGTCCAGAACTCAAAACGTGTTTTGGATTTACGAGGTCACCTCTCAGTGTATGGAATAGAAAGACCAGCAAGAGTTTCTAATATAAATGCGAATCACGACGTGTTCCAAAAAATTCATTTAAATAGAAAAGAATAAAAGGAATGGTTAACTTTCTCTTCAAGTCTTGAATGTTACTTCGTATTAGTCCAGTTGTTTCCTCATTAAGAAAAAAAATGCGATTCGCTACTTGTGTGGTATTTCTCAACGAGTAGAAACTGTGCACCTCGATATTTTTAACGCCTCAGAAGATGCTCAGAGTCATCGAAGAGTGAAGACAACAATCGAACGACAAGAAAGTTCACGTGGAAGTGCGCGTAATGTACGGTCCTTTTTGCGGACCGGAGCGTCGGCCATGGAAAGTGTTCGGAGCCTTACGCCCGTGACCCCAACACGTGCACGCGAGAATCCCGACGGTGAGGAACGTCTCGAACGGTGCAATAAGAAATTTCATTTTATTACGAGTACCGTCGTTTCATTCCGTACACTCCTGGACGTACTTTAATCTTACGCCCGGTTTAATGAAATATCGCCGTGGTCACCAAAAATGTCTTCATTGTTTTTTAGTTACTCCTTTTTTTGAAGTAATGTGGCTGTCATCTGAAACTGAATATTTTTATTCATGAATGACGTTCTTATAAGAGTTGCTAGTTTAGGATACAATCATAAAAATTTATATAAATGTATTGTGAACAGTATCTTTCTTTTATAACATGAGATTGTTCTAATTCTGTACGAAATGCAGAAACAATCGTTCCCATTCACAACAGCTTAAACAAACGGAACATTGGAAAAATCAGCCCTTACATTGGCTGCGATGTATCAGATGCAAAACCTGGACTGAATGTACCAATTAATTACATTTCCCGAATAGCTTCTCTGTTTCATACTTTATAAGGCAGGTTCCGTAATGTTGAACCGTAGATTTGCAATCGTGTTCGAAATTCTGTGCAGTTACAAGGCACAGAATTAATACCTTATGAAAATTAAGTTGGTCTTTATTACCTACGATAGAAGCAATATTCTTGTGATGTTTTTGGGAACATCTTGAATCAGTTTTCTGGGATTTTTTACGAAGGTACAGATTTTTTTCATCGTGAACTATAATACTTAAAAAACGTAAAACTATATTTCAGTTGACATGTTTTTTATATGCATTATTAAAATATTTTTTAAAGATATAAATGTCCTTTTGCATTTTATTTTTATATTGTAAAAGAAAACAATATTTTTAAGATAAGCCAACAGTTTTATCAATTCAAGAGTTCTAGCTCAGTCACCTTATTAGATAGCAGAATAAATTTTGGTTTTTGTAGAAACATCTAGATAATTAAGAGGGACTGAACTCTTGGTCAGTGTTTTTGCTCTCTGAAAAAAAAGGTTTCAAATTCATCGTATCAGTTTCATTAAAAAGTTTTATAAAAACATCAAAATAATGAGTTTAAGAAATTTACCGTTCAAACCTTTTGTTTAGGAGCTGCACTCTCAAAAATATACAAAAATTTTCAAATTCGAATATACAACATGTAAAAAACATTATTATTCAGCTCACAATTTACATTTTCAACACATAACTTTCTCTCACACAGTCATCAGATTGATGAAGTACAAAAATTTTTTACAGACGGTCATTTTTACGTATTTTGATGCCAGCTCACTTGACGCACTTTTTTTCCATCGTGCGGCAAAATTATTAGTCGTGAAATTGAGCGACTAATATGGGTGCAATAAATATAAAAGCTCGCTGTATCTCTTTTCCAAAGTCGCGAGAGTTCTTTCTTTTCTCGCGGCGAAATACGAAACGTCGCATAATTTGCGCAGCACCGCGCATTAAACTTGAAAGATTTGCCATTATTCTACTCCCCGGGCAGTTCCATCTTCTTCGGATTCGAGGGTGAGACAACGATGAATACGATACCAAGCGCTGATTCACTACTGCGAGGCTTTTACGAGCGAGGGAAAATTTTCGCGTTACGGGTTATTGGTTATGTTGAAAACCAGTGGTAATGGATCTACAATTTTCTGTAGGAAAGAGAGGGGGAACGAAAGTGATTTTTTACCTGACCTTTTTGCAATATATTCATTATCTTTTCTTTGTATAGGAACCAAAGCTGTGACTATTATTTATGAAACATTCAAGTTTGTAGAATTATAGAATTTTAGCATTATCGAATCAGTAGAAGTTCAAAAACGAAAGAAAATTATTCTAATATTGCCACCATAAAATAGATAAATCATAATTACTTACAATTTTTTCTTCTAGGCATTTTTTTGTAGAATCCTTGAGGTACAAATTTTTGAGTGTCTTAGGTTCCAAGGTGTAGTATTTAAATTTTAAAGATAATAAAAACAATTTTTGAACTTTTTTTGCATTACGAATTTCTAATCAAGTGAAAAGAAATGGGAAAATTGTGATGGATAAATTTAGATTCTTGAAACTGCAATTAATCTGTTGATTTGAAAATATTTGAGTTCGTTTCGCCAACTTTGGACGTGTCAGAAGAATGATTTTGTGGGAGGATCGGGAAGGTGGATGTCGCGCATTATGCTAATTTCCGGGGTCTATGATACGAGCTATGCGACTACTTAATGCTAAGCTATGCAAATAAAATCCAGCTTTGTGCTTCCTACACATAAATTGATACCAAATGGACGAACACTTCTGGGGTTTTTTGACAGGTCGATGTACGAGCATTGTGAGCGTTTGCTGTAACAAAGGAATTCCTAACAGTCAGGAAAAAATCGTCAAAGTTATGGAGTAATGAAGTTGTAAAGTAATTGTTGTTTTTTCTATGTGTTGCAGGTAAGGAATTCTCATGTGAGCGAGAGTGGTTTAGGAGAAACGTCTAAAGTGAGTGTTAGAAAATATTGCAGAATTTTTTTTCAAGTAGGCACGTTGAAGAAACTATTGAACAAGGGAATTTTAATTTTCTATTTCGTTCATGATTTTTGAAAGCGTAGTATTTATTTGTTTTCGGCTTACAAACATTTTTGAAACCTACATATACTTCTTCTTTCCCCAAACGAAACGCAAAAAAAAGTATCTAAGCAAAATTAATTACAACTCTAAAAACCTTCAAAAAACCTTTCCCCTAATTTAAAGACGGCCTATAATTACCTGCAAACTTCTTTTCATTCGTGACTTTTTATATTTAACCCAAACCAAGCCAAACAAAATTCGTTGCTTTTCCTCATTTCCGATCTCAGCGTGAGGCCCCGAAGAGTTATGGACGAATAAATCTGTCTGCGATCGAGCTCTCGCGCGCGAATAAAAAAGACTCGAAAAAAAAAAAAAAAAAAAAACACGAAAATGTAGAAATGAAAAAAAATCCCCTCGACGAAACGCGACAGTGATCTACTGACTGTAAAATGGGAAGAAATGCCGCATCCGTTGCTGTAAGTTGAAGGAGGTTGAAGTTCTGTGACTGAAAATGCTCGTCGCGCGCGGAAACGTGACCGAAGAAAGCTTTGCGAGACGCGCCACAATGCCATTTCCATGTTCTATCGTAGGGTGCGTAATATAATGACTGCTGGACGGAAGAAAAAATGAAAAAAATTGTACGTGGCGAACGCACAACGATCCTTGCTAAATAATCTTTATAGGAACCTTATTATTTTCTAAGTAAGGGAAAGGGGGTAGCATGTACCAAATAATCCAAACGTTTAAAATTAAACTTATTTCAGAAGACTTAAAATAGAAGAACTAGCTACGCTGCAAAAAGATATAGAAATTCACTAAATACTGATGGTGTGAACAAATTATCACACATAAAATCACATCGTTTTTGAACTCACATCAGGTAAAAATTACTTCGAAACTTATTCACTAGGGAGGATGTTTGAAAATATTACACATATAACGGAATAATATCACTTCTACCTTCACAATATCAAAGGTAAACCTTCAAATTCATCGTTTAAAAATTTTTTTTAATACAATTCAAATGGCTCTCATACCAATTTTCATTTTCTTGGTTATTCATTCAAAATTGATATACTTATTTTTCAGAAAAGCCTAATTTCAAAGTTATTGAAATCCACTGTCACTTTTGCATGTAAAAAAATGAGCTTCGATTCAGCTATCATGTTAACAATTGGTTGAAATTAGAAATGGCTATTTTCTTACATACAATCAAAGTTATTCATACTCTATGTATAAGGGTTCCACTTATTTTGGCGATGTCGGAATTTTTGAAATTCCGAGGCTTTGAATGAATCAAGATATAGAAAAAATTTTTTTGTAAAATTTGAAGCAAATCAGACATGATAAACCCGTGCCAAAAAACGTCTGAAGTTTAAAATGGGATTGACGTATAGTTTTTCATAGATTTTGTTAATAAATTCAAACCTTTTGCAAAACTAATGATAAATGTTTGAAACTTGGAATAGTTTAAGTGTATTATGTCACGTTCAGGGCCAAATTTTTTTGGATTTTTCTATGTATATTTCAAAGACAATACAAAGTACATGTTTTCCTTAATTTCATATACTTCTTAATTTATTTCTTTCACATATTTGTAACTTCTACAAAACTTATTATTAATTTTCTAAATTTGGCAGAATTCGAGTTCATAATGTAAAGTTCAAAACAAAAATTTTTTTTTTTGTTTTCAAGCGAAGTTTCCCATTGCTGTAATGTATACAATATTTTACAAGCACTCAAATACTGTATGTTTGCCTTAGATGTATTTTTTTTTATTTCCTCCGAATATTTGTCAATTCTAAAAAAACTCTTGACAGACTTTTAAAATGTGGCAGGGTCCTATTCACGTTAAATTCAACGTAAAAATTTTCGTTCTTTTTCTATTACCATCTACCCTACTTCAGAAACGCTTCAAAGTACATAATTTTCGTACAATTAGTTTCATCGATAAACTAGATAAATGTAATTGACTCGTCCAGAACACTTTATTTTGTTTTGTAAGTAATATAATAAGACACGAATTTTGATTCTAAACTAAACGTCATGAACTCAAACTCTGTTGAATTCCAAAAGTCTTATCTATATTCGTAACTTATAAAAGTTACGAATATGTGTAGCAAACAAATATATAAATACATGAAATTGAGGTAAACATGTACTAATTAAGTGCTTGTAAAATTTGTGTAAAATAAAACGAGAGGAAAGTACAAAAAAATTTGGTTTTCAACTGTACATGATGTACTCAAAGTCTGTCAAATTTGATACGTCTATCATAGGTTTTATAAGAATTACAAATATGGCAAAAATGTATTTTTTTTGCTTTTGAAATATAGATAACAGCGATAAAAAAATCCGGAAAAATTCAGTCTTGAACGTAACATTATACGCCTGAACTATGCCGAATTCTTGAGTATTGAATTTTTTATAAAAAAATCGATGAAAAATTACACGTACATCCCATATTTAACTTCAGACGTTTTGTGGCACGGGTTAATCATGTCCAATTTATTTCAAATTTTACGAAATTTTTTTTTTTTTATATCTGGATTGATTTGAAGCCCTGTAATAGCAAAAATTGCAACATTGCCAATATAAGTGACTACTTACTGTGTACAGAAAAACTGATTTATTTTAACTGTGCACAAACTGTTCGAACTTTCATTCGAGCCCTTTTTCCAAAATATGAAATTAATAAAAATGACCTCTAAGTTATTTTGAAAGAGCTAGAAATAAATTGTTTAATACATTTTGTGGAATAATTCAGTAAGCTTACATTACATATTACAGATTTAAATTTACTACTCATTTCCAAGTTTCATGAAATAAAAGAATTACCATAAATAGATCTTTGAAATTGATTAAATTTGTTTCGAGTTGTTATAAGATCATCCTGTTGGCTCCAAAGATAAGATTATTTTGTATGTCATATACTACGAAGCGTAGACTTGTTGGAATCAGACCTTCCTGAAAAATATTCACCGCACGCAATAATTAGAAAATCCCCTTTCGTAATAGCTCTTCGAGTACACTGTCCTTCGAAAGCCGTGAAAGCAATGCAACATCGAAGGGCGTGTATTGAAGGGTTATGACAACGAGGAAGGAAACAACAGGGGGAACACGCCTTGGGAGCAAACATAATTATTCGGCGTGTCGGGGATCGGCTCCCGCTAGAGCGTTCCGTCCAGTCTTCTCAGGTAGTATGCGTAGTCGTGGGTCAATGAATCCTAGTTTCTAGTCACGAATAAATAGATTCACTACAGGGGTGATTTCACGATTTTCTTAACAAGAATACCAAAAGTTATCCCAATGAGATGAAGAAATTTACATACATATATAGAAGTTGCAAGACCAATTTTTACTTTTTCATTTGAAAATATGTATATGCACTTATTTACTGTGTAAAGTGTGAGATTAAATGATCTTTGGCAGCGATCAGTTTTTGAAAATAATTAAAAAAAAAATCATCATAAACAATTTCAATTTGTTTTTGCCCACACTATCAAATCGTCTTAATCAATTTATATAATTCGTAGAAGATATTTTTACAAATAATTATCATCGTGACACCCGAAAAAACACTTACCAGAGCCCATCAGAAAAAATCCGAAACAGCAGAAAAAATACTTCTCAATTTAAATCATTCACTCAGAAATATTCATGAATTCAAAGTAAAAATAAAATGTCCAACTGAAAAGCTTGGTCGACTGGAAATGCGATCGATCTAATTACAATACCTGACATTCTGCTGATTCGTGAACTAGCTATCGAAAACATTATGTGTAGCGATAATGTAACGAACATGTAAAAATTTTACTGGAAAATATAAACTTGCAACAACTTACACTTATTATGTAGTCTACTCATAGTCTGTGTCGAACTTGGTATTTTTCTTCAACTACTTTTCAGTCACTAGGTCTCACTTTTTTCCCGTGTGGTGGAGAATTCCGCAAAGACCTGTCTTATTTTTGTACTCGGTTGAGCGCGAATTGTAAAAAACTCGGGTGAGGCTAATGTATTCCTCTGGCCGGGGCAGATGTTAATAAAAAATGTAACAAAGCATGAAGCGCGAGCGCGATAGGGGACTCGCACGACTCGCCGATATAAAATGCGTCCGCACGAGAATTATTTTCTTAGTTTTTTTTTCTTTCTTTCTTTCTTCCAGCGCGTTTCCTTTCATCGTCGCTAATCCTTGAACACCTCGCGGGGGTCGGAGGCGGCAAGAGGGAGAAGAGAGGTACGTTTTGCGGAGACACGCATAATGCGTGTGCCGGATCTAACGAGCGGTGAATCTTGTATTGGATCTTTCCGGCTGCCCCCGTTGTCTCCTGTCTTTCCTGGCATAAAATCGAGAGTTCACGATGTCTAGGAAAACTTTCGAAAAGAATTTTGCAGAATTTCCAGGTTATATGCACTGAGAAGGATAAAATTTTCTCTTAAAGTGGTCTTCGAGGGTTCGAGACAGAATCTGTTTGATTGAAGGATTTCTTTTTTTTTATTCTTAAGAAAATTGATACAAATATTTGATAGAAATGAAAACAAATATGTGTAATGTAATTTGATCATCAAATTAATGAAATCGAGACTCTCAGTTTCAGAATTTCTGAATTTCATACCCCCACGAATTTCAAAACAATAGCGATTTACATTTATCACGTAGAAAACTGCCATTGATTAGATACGGTTGCCATATTGCTATAAGATAAAAATACATAAGCCAGAAAATTCTCCAACAAACCTACACTTATCTGCTTTCAACTTACTTGAATAATTCGAATAATTACAAATAAAAGGGAATTTTTACCCTTAGAAAATTTTTTAGTTACAATTGGTTCAACTTAATTTTGGTTAGTAGAAACATGATTTTAAATTTCAGTTACACTGATTGAATTTTCAGTCGTACTCATCGAATTTTTAGTCACATCTACTGAATACAAAAGGTGGGGCTGTTGAAATAAGAAACTTTCTATTGGGGCCACTTTAGATTCAACTTATCACAACGGATATTTTCAGTTTTCATAATTGAATATTTCAGTTGCACCAGTTTCAAATTATTGTATCAGGTGAAATGATTAAATTTTTCAGTAGAAGCTATAACGCAAACGGAATTTTTCAGTTGAAATAACGAAAATTTCAGTGAAAATTTATAACGAAAAATTCATAACGAAAATTTCAGTGAATTCAACTTTTTAGTATCCTAACTGAAAACATACAGTTGGAGCTACTGAAACGATTTTGCCATGTGTAACTGCTATGTAAAAAAAACTTTTGTATGGTTCATGAACATATATGAATTCCAACTATCAATAAAAATTGCCTTTTAAATTATATAAATTTGTGATTTTTCATTATGTTCTATGAATTTGAAATTTACCAAATGAAATTAAAATATTATTAATAACTCTTGAATTTTTTTTTCGTTAGAGAAGCATCATTTACAGATGAATAAGAACTGCATAAACTAAGTATAATGATGCAATCATTTCCTATTAAAAATCAATCATTCCAATACCGTTCTTGAAAATTCAAGTTATATATAGGTTCATCTACAGAAATTTTGAAATTTGTGATTTTATATTTTTGATCAGTCAACTGCAAATTTTCTTGTATTTTAAAGCATTGCAAATAGAAAGAATGGACGGGATTTCCACGTTTGTATCAAACAACGTATTAACAGAGAAAATGAGTATGCAATTCGTGATATTCATATATTCTGTAAAATGAAGATATTGATTTCATCTACTTGAAGACACGATTTCCCTGCTGAATATATAATTTCGATGCATATAATAATTGTATACAAAACACACAAACACAAATCTCTAAATATCTCTAATTACAAAATTATAAAAGTTTTCTTCTACCTAAATTATAATTTGATATTTATGAAATCATTCAAATTTGATGCTTCAAGTTTTCAAGCAGCTCATTTCCTAGTTTTTTTTTTTTTAAATAAGGAACATCTAAAATACTGAAATCGCTCAATATTTTATTAAAAACTTCTATTTAGTTCAATAATTCCTCCGAAGTCATTCACACAATTCAAAAAATCAAGTGTACTGAACATTTGGAACTTTCTTCCGTCCAGTTTTATACTTTATCATCAACATTTTTGAAATTTTGAAAACTCACGTCATTCAAAATTATACGTTTTGAACACTATTTATTTTTGTCTGAATGAAATTAACTTCAGCTGTAGACTTTCTTTGTTGAAGTTAAATTCATTAAGGCAATTCAGAACAAAGTGGACGAGTTAAGAGTCATTCATAAAAAATAATTTTTTTTTCACTTTATAACTCATGATTTTTGAGCATTAAAGATTATTGAGATGAGAATTTCTCGTACGTCAGACTATAACTATCTTAAAATTTATAGGATTCCATGCACATAATACTTCGTGATCTAGTTCATCAGGAATCGAAAATTTTTTGACTGCTGAAAATCTTCAATGTCGAACTTTTTTCTGAAGGAGGAATTTTTCATCTTAAAATTAACTAAATGCCGACCTTGTAATGCACAAACTTCAAATAAATGACCGAAATCCTGAAATGTCTTTTAGAGCGACATGATTGTAACATTTTTAAAAAGTAGAATACATTTCCTAAGGTATATGAATTCTTATGTTATGAAGTGAGATGTCTACAGTTTTCCTTTTGTCCTAAAAAAAAAAAAAAAATTAAATACTGTGAGTTTAGAAGTTTGAAAATTATTTAACACTCAAAATTTATAGAATTCCTGTATATTACGGGTTCAGGAATTTCTGATTATAATATTAACAGAATATCGGATTTAATAGTACGTCATCCTTATATTCAAAGAATTTATAATCTTACAATTTCTTTCTAATGATATTTGTGTTCTGAATTCTGTTATTATGAATTCTTAACGTACAAATTCATGAATAGTTTGATAACTCTTCAAACGATCTTTTTGGACAGAAAAATTGAAAACTTTCGTATCGTTTATCAAGCTTTCGGCCTTCCTTTATTTGACCCTCTTCAGGAAATATTTTTCAATGACTCAATCCCATTTTTTACAATACTTTATAAGATCAGTTGTTTTTAATAAGAGCGAAAACTATATAATAAGAAACAATACGTCGAATGAGATTGTATAACTTTCTTTCTTACATACCAAACCTCTTACATCGGCGTATACTCGAGAAAATTCTTAGGAAAAATAAAATTCAACTTTTCTGCTCCAAAAAGATTGTTTGAAGAATTCCGAATTATAATAAAGGAGCGTGGTTTAATCATTATCATTATTAACTGTTTTTTATTCTGAAAATGCTTAAGTAATAACACTTGATATCGCCATATATTGTCGTTTCCGAATTTTGAAAGTAATTTAGATTGTAATGAAAAGTGTGTACTGCGTGTGTTTCTTTTAAAGAATTGAATATACATTTCACTTACAGAACAACTCTTACATTTTCACTTCGCTTTCAATTCCCCAAGCAGCAACACATTCCATCTAATTTTTTCCCGACTTCCTCCTTGATAAAGATAAAAACCACCACTTTTTTGATGATTTCTGTATAAATCATGCTTCGCCTTCTGCCTCGCGTTAAAGAGCAGAAACATCCCCTTCACCTCTCACTCCTCTACCTCCTCGAGACTCCTCTTCGAAAACGCATCGACGTGTAAATCATGCATCCTTTTTTTTAATCATTTTCCTCCTGGCTTTCCTTTTCGAGCAAGCTACGTTCTGCTTTCCTATCTCGCTCCGTAAAATACGGCGGACCTTGCAACCCGTGAATTTAATCGGAATCGAGAAATAATTACCGCGATAAAAGTCCCTCTTTTCTGTATCATCTATCATTATTTTGAAATTATCACCGGTTATTTCAATTGCAAATCGCGATGGACGAATTACGGAGCTAGCAGATAAGAGTAGAAAATTGATACGCCGACATAGAAAAAAAAAAAATGCGATACGCATCTAATAGACTTTCTCACAAAGAAGCGTCTGATTTAATAAACAACTTTCTCGATTAACGTGGTTATGTGCACAAGTGCAATGGAAACTTTTCTTGGTCTTGGCGAAAGGAAGGTTTTTTAAAATAATCATTATTGCTGATTGGGTAGACGAGATTGGAATCTGTTTTAGAGCGTTCTGGATAGGAACGAGGATGATACTGGCTCGTACGGAGATAATGATTATGATTACTTTGATTAAGTGCATCGCGTTTGGGAGTTAATAAAATGAACGAAACTTGGATAGTTGAGGATTGTGTGAATTGTAACTTGGAGTGAATGGGGGAACTTTCTTTTGTTTCTTATTGAATTTCATGGATACAAGTCATCCTATAATCAATTATTACGTGCATTCAATCCTATGCATCAATAATATAACTATCACACCGAATCATATTTCCGACTTAATGAATTATCATTGTTATAATTCAATACCTGATGCCTCGTTTAATATTGTTTTCATCCATATGCAACATCGAAATGCATGAGAAAAGCGTCATTAGAATTCAATGCTGCCATGAATATTCAGGAAAGGAAGTCAAGACATGTCTTTCCATTAACACGAGTTCCGTCGTGAAGCGTCATAAACGATATTTGATTCGAGCACATAAGCGATTGCCCTTAATTGGAGAAATAGGGGAACAAAGTGGTATCGCTGCTCGCGGATGATAGACAATGAATGAGAATTTTGTAACGAGAGGCCCTATGATTTATCTCGTATCGTTTCATTAACCTCGTGACTTTTAACGGACTTGTGATAGACCGGGGCAAACTGGAACAAGGGGTTGGTTGATTTTCAACGTTATAATGATGGATAATGAACAAGTATCATTCAGCAATCGTATATTTCCCATGGAAGGCGTGCTTGTGCCCTTTCGCAGTCATCTCTATTCATAGCCCCTTTGATAAAGTTCTCGAGCAATTAAAAGGTCATAGCCTGGTTCATCACTCGGTTTGTGCGAAACGGCCAAAGCTGAGTTTGCCCAACGCCCGACCATGGCCGGGGAAAGTAAATGTCTGGTCTGTGGAAATTCGACGTAACCCGAAGCTCGCTGAGTCACACCACACCTCGGAGTGCTCTCGGTACATGTTCAGTATCGACGAATCCCGAGCTCTGATCTGGCATGTATAGATACAAAGATAGTTGAGCTGAAGGTATTTTTTAACCTAACCTAACCGAAATAGATAATTTACCATCAAATTTTCTCCCTTGTGCAATTATGCAATTTTTTACTCATCTGCGAATTTTCCTTTTGTGCGTTGCGACGCACATCGCCCTTTTCTGAGTACGTAGGAAATATTCGAAGCGCGAAGGAACATTTGGAAAATGACGGATACTTTATTGACGATTTTCAAGACGTTAAATTGCATTTCGCTGGAAACGTGGGACCGCGGCGGTGTTTTTCCCCGGCTGAAAATGTACGTGGGACGCGGTCAAGCGTGCAAGTGGGTAACCAAAGGCGATTCACGAGCGCCTAGAGCCGTATTTCTGCGTATCCAGGGGGGCAACACCTGCTCCGAACGCTCCACTTAAACTCCCGTCTGAACCTACGGCGCGTTACATAATTCGAGTTTCAATCCCATCTCGGAGGTTCAAGTGCACGTAAGGAGGATGCGCTGTCGAGGGGAAGATACCTCCTGTTTTCGAAGCGTGCTCTTTCAAATGAAAGGGTTTCCATAACTTTGTTTCATATCGATGGGAGAAAAATATGTGCGCGAGTTTTATAGAGAGCATTGGGCTTCTCATGATAAAAAATTACAATCAATGACGATCATCTTCTACCGATTGTGAGATGCTACAGTCTTCTAAAAATACGTGCATTAAATCATTCTTTTGTAGTTATTTATTATTTCGAAGGGGAAGCAGTGTAATTCATTTTTCCCCCTGTTCCTCAGCATCAAATTCAAAAAATCAATAGAACATGAAAATTGTACAAAATTTTATGAGTGCTCAAAAACACGAAATGTAGAAAGAATTTACAACTATACGAAATGTATCAGAATGACACAATCTCGATAATCCATTTCGTAACCTATAAAATTTGTAGAAATTCATTACAAGGTATAGAACTCATTATTCAAGGGTATTATATTCTGAAACAAAATGTGAATATCCATGGAAATAATTAAAAATCATTAAATCATTCAAGTTTTCGAAATTTTCGAAAAACGTAAGAAACGCTAATATCACTAGAATACTTTGAAACATTAGAAATCAACGTATAATCAGTGTTTTCAATAATGGTTTGAAATACTGGAAATGTATAAAAACTCTCTTCTTAAAAGCATCATATTCCTAAAATTTATATGGCTATTTATAAATATATGAAAAATCCAGCAAAATAAGAGAAATAACTTACAATATTATTAATCCTTTGACATATGACATAATGAAATATGAAAGTATACTCTGAAGAAAATGATACGAGGAATAAAAAAAATGGGAAACGATTTTCTGTGAAAATTCATCAAAACACTTAAGAAGTCTGAAATCAAGGATTCTCGAGCATGAAAATGTATAGCTACACTTTTAAAAAAATGTATGGTATTTTTTTCATACCGGTATTGGAAGCAATGAACCCATTCCAGGGTAAGTCATTTTCTTATTCCAGTGTATAGTAACTTTACTGTATATAAAGAGTATTTACCATACTTCAGTATACTATTTTTACCTCATTCGAGTATGGAATATCTTCAATAGTGGTTATAAAACAGGGCATGTAAATTTTTTTCTTGTACTCAGGGATAGTAAAAATTTTCTATCATTCTGTAGTTAAATTAATATGTACATTCATTCTAACTATACGAGACATTGAAGAAATAAGCAATGATCGTAGAAAAGTGTCGAATGAAGTATACAAAAATGCAGATTTTCGGAAATTTACGATACCAGGCATGGGCAAATTTACCAGCTTTTTTTCCATTCAGTTAAAAAAAAATGAAAAATTTTTTGTACTTGTGTAAGATATTTTTAGTACAGTGAGAAGGTTAAAATAATAATATTCCATAGTAAAATTACACTATTTATTTTTCATATACCAGACATAGGAAGAATTTATAAAAAGAGCAGTAAAAGTCAAGGAAAAAATTCTATTGCGGTATAGTAAATTTCGAGGTATAGGAAATTTACTATATAACGTTATAAGAAATTTACAAACTTTTTTCACAGCCTATATGTATCGGTATTATTTTCGCAAACATCACAGATCTACTTATTAAGAACCGATTTGATTTCTTCGTATTTCGAAAATGCTATAAAAAAAAAAAAAAATAAATAAACTTCTATAAAAATTCATAATGTACTGAAAATACATGTAAAAATAATTTTCCTCGAGAAGTAGAAAATTACTGAATATTCATAAAACCTTCAATCTTAAAGTATCTTATCTTAGATATCTCTAAAAGAATTTATTGAATTGTAAGAGAACTGTCCAATGTGTAAAAATAGTTTTAAATGATGATAATATACTGAAGATTGAAAAATCTATAAAATATCAGCAACATACCTTCGAAAATAATATTTTTTGAAAAATTCTGTAAAATACTGAAAAACGAATGAAGTTTTTATTCTTAATCGTCAAACTCTCAAAATCTATAACAATGTACAAAAATGTTTTATATACATGATAAAACCTAGACTATCCTTTGAAATCGAATAAATTGCATTGTATGCGAAAAAAATTAAATAAATGCATTTCATGAAATACCTTGAAAGGTGATGCGGGAGTATGAAATGCTTTAAAAGTATGCAGGTATGTATAGTTTTCTGAAAAATCTATGAAAATACTTTAAATATATAAAACTTTCAAATATATAATAATGGTTATACATTTTAAAGGAAACAGCTCAAGCTTGCGAATCAATTTTTGATAGGTTATGATGATTGAATATACACAAGTATGTATCTATCCATACATTTGTATGAATATACATTGTACCTTTTTCAGATTTAAGTTAAACCCTTCATTTTAAATTTTGTTCCCACCCTCTTGGCCATATCTAGAATTTTATGAGAATTCGCAAGTAATATTATTGTGAATTCTTTTCCAATTTCATATTCATAATAATATTAAAAAAATAGCAAAAATGTTAAAAATATGATTTTTCCTACGAATCTTTTGTTGGTTTCTTCGAATGCCATTTCCTTAAACATTTTAAAAGATTAATTGCTTATGTAAGTTTAAAAAAATAGATAGTAATAGTTCGAAAATAAGTACTTCTATGGATAAATATTATACTGCTATTTACATTTTATTCGAATGCACATTTTTAAGCTTCGATTACCATTTCTATCCTCAAACATATGGAAGCCTTATGGAATCGTACAGGATCACTAAATCTTTTTTTTGCTAACGTAGTTATGGTGTACTTGAAAAAAACCGCGTTTCAATGAGCTTGTAACGATACTTAATATAAATGTTGACATCTTTTTCAAGATAGAAAAGAAAATCTTCAAAAGACGATATAGTTTTAATATGTTTTATCTACATTTATTGTGCAATTCACTGCAGAAAAAGAAATTGATAGGAATTACAGTTTCATGGACGTTCAAATGATGAAAAATAAAGACACCTCACTGATTATATATTGATCGGTATCAAAAACTGATTTCCCCTGGAAGACATGTCAATTATTCCTTTAGTCATCCTTCTACTTATAAAATGGAACTAATTTTTAATTGGTGAATATAGGTGTTAAATAATCTAATAGTTTTACGTAAATAAAATCGAAATTCGGAATATATAGGGCAAATTTTTCTTCTCTCATCAATGAAATAATAAAATAACGTACAAATGATAAAAGAAGTACCTATGTATATGCGTTTCTACCTTAAATTTAGAAAATTTTGAAAAAATTTAGCCTTGAAAGATTTCACAACAAAGATTTCCAGAATCCAAATAGTAATAATGATAGTATGAATACATATTTTCAGCCTCGATGTAGAGTTACTATTTCTAATCACCATTAAAATAGATAAGTCCAAGTGATGTAAAAATTTATCATTTGTATCAAATTTCACTATTTAATTTTGAATATCCTTGACTTCATATAGGATTTTTTCGTGTTGAGTACTGAACTACCCTTCTCGACGACAAAACATTCATAGTTTTAGATAATTTTTTATCAAAAATTGGTAAAATAAATTCTATATTATATTGATACTTAAAAAAAAAATTTTACACCAATGGTCTGATGGAACTTATAGAAATTGAACTAAGGTTCGAAATACCAGAATAAATATTATGTATATGAAAAATTCCACGACAGTTGCTGGAGTCCAGATCATCCTACGGAAATGCTGAGAATCTTGATAACTTTCATATCTAAGAAGAGATAACAAAACATTTCGATGAGGTGAATCTGGAAAATGGTGGTCGGAGCGCGTGGAATTCGAGCAAGGAGCGTTGATACAGTTGGACGATAAGAGGGGAAAAGAAAAAGAAAGTGAGAAAATTCGGTTCAGTGCTTCTGCCGGCGTTGCAAGTCGGCTGAAAAGCTAAGCTCTCAGCTCAGTATAGTCCGCGCGCGCTCGAGTGCGAGTTCGATCGCCGCTACCAGCGCCTACGCCATATTTTTCACTCGTGTTTGTTTATTTATATTCTCCGTACCGCTTGCCTTGTGGGAAAATGAAATGTGTGAATGTGTTTCGTTGAAGGGCGATCGGTTGGAATAAAGTTTCATGGTCTGGTGAGTAATTTTTACCGAATTTCTCAGCTTCTACCATAAGTTTCGAAAATTTAGATCCATATTTTACGTAAATTATGAAATAGTTTACGTATTATCTGTTTCAAAAAATTTGAAAGTCGAGTTGGAAGATAATTTCTTATATTGATAAAAATTCAATTACCTATCTACTTATAATACCGAATATTCAATTGAAAATTTGGAAAATTTGTTGTTGAAGATCTATTTGCTTTTTTTTTTGAGGGTGTATTGCACGAGAGAAAAAATGGTTATATCTGTGAAATATTTGGAAATTTCATTATGTATTCGATAACTGACGCATTTTTTTATCCAAACTCAGCCTTGTAAGTGTTCGAAATCTAAGTACATCTGGATTCTCTTAACAAATAAATATTTTTTCGAGATGTAAAATTACAAAGTTCTCTGTACCAGAAAATGCAGAAACAGTTTGCCGTAACTGAAAAAAATATTAGGGTATCAGCAATGTTTCAGTACCAACACATTACGTGTTATTAGAAACAGAATTTCTATTGTCTTTGATGCTTGTTATCATTTTGATCTCATCAATTTTTCATTTAACGATGTGTACTTGTCGACATTTTTCAAAAATTTAATTTCTCGGGTTACCTTATTATGAAATTTTTCTGCTCAAAGTCGTACAAAAAAAATGTAGATTACGTTAAAACAAGTTTCTCCAGAATAATTATTTTTTACTGCCCTTTCAAATGATTCCTGTTTGTTGAGAAAATTATGATTGTTAAAACTTTCTCATAAGCTGCGCAATTTTTAATGTTTTCACAGAACAACTTCATGAGTGTGTAGAAAACCTTTTCTTTTTTAACTATCGATCAAAATGTAAATGCCTTTATGTATAGCGGTTGCATTTATATTTGCATACCTTTTGAATTCATTTCTGTAATCACTTATAACAAACTTTCTGTTCTCTAAAAGATAAAATTTTACCGTAATTTTTTACTGGAATATTTTTACACGTATTGTTATCCACGAGTATTGAACAGAATTTCGCAAAATTTTGTCGAATCCCTTTTGAATACATTAAATATATCCAAAATACCGTTTCCAAATAATTATAAATTTGGCAAAACTGTTTAAAATAGACTAGAACAAAGCAAACGACTGAAAATAGTCAAAACTCTGTCGAGTTCTCAATAAACATGTCCATATATTTTTTGAATTGATTTTTACCTAAAATGTATCTTAGATCAAAAGTCTAATGGGGACACCTAAAATAAGTTATAATTCTCGAACGTTTGTAACTTATCATACCTTTGAACGCTCAAAGAAAAACACGTTACTTTTTTCACGAAAAAAAAAACTGTCTTTCGTTTTCTTTTGCAATCGATTCATCTGACCGTAAGCTCCGTTACTTTTCCACAACCGCCACCCTCTCTCTTCCCAATCCGAAACCCGATTTTAGCATTTGTCGTACTCTCTACTCCTTGTTTATTTTTTCGGTTAGCGGGATTTTCGTCGTAATGACAGACGATGCAGTTTCATATTGATTTTCCTGATTATATATTCTTGATTGTGAAATTCCTTCAATATGCTCCCATCATAACAAATTTTTTTCAGTGCATTTTATCCTACTTATAATATTCAAAACTGAAAGTTACCGTTTACATTGTTATCGTGTTTTTCAAATTTTGATTGTTTGTTTATTCAGTTTTTCCTCCCATTCAGAAACTTTGATGTTTTCATCCAAAAGTTCAAAGAACAAATTTTTTTCGGAATTTTTGAGTTTCACTCATCTCTCTATGAAAGATGAATTGGAAAACGTTGAAGAAAGTTTTTGTTGAAAACATTTCAATGTACAATAGTTTCCTTTTTTCTCATCAAGTACGAACGAATTCTCAATATCATAGCTTTGTTGGTAATATGACTATAAGTATGAAATTTAGAAAATATAATGAAATAAAAAAAGTAAGAATATATCTAAAAAAAAAAGTAAAAGAACTAATGAGCACAAAAAGGGGCAGGTCAGTTCCAGAGAACAAAAATTTGATAAAATAAAGACCGAATAAAATTAAGCACTCGGCAACTCAGATTTCAGTGTGACAAAACAATTTAATTTCATTAAAAACATTTATAATTTATCAAAACACAGAAATGTATTTTTCTCGCTTAAACTTAGACGTCACATACTAAAATTTTGCGGGTTCATATTTCGCAAAAGTTTTGGCTACTCTAACCAAACCAGTTGTAAATGTGAACTAAATACTTTGATTAACGGTAGCTGGATTCGAAAACTAACAGAAAAAAAAAACAATTTTTTTTTGTTTTAAAAACAACTGGTAACCTTGACATAATTATTATAATTCATTTATGGAAATTTTTCTGATTCACGAATGTTTTTTGAGATATAATATAATGTTGAACAAATTCTTTTTTTAAGAGTGAAGAATGATTCTTTTTAACGAGATAATTTTTAAATAACTTTTCTGTAATATATATGTATAAAAAAAATTTATACTATTATCAATACTAATTTTGTAAAAGTAGAAAAGCGCAATATTTTTCATAACATGTTATATTTTGTTTTATCGTTTTTCTTATGGATTTCTAATAATATTCTTCTATGATTTATCACTGGAATTTTTTAGGAATCAAAAATTCGAAAAATGATCATTCAAAACTAGGGAATCTAGAGTTCAAGGATTAATCACGGTAAATTATTTTATAACAATGGTATTCGAAAATTCTCGTTTCAAAACATGTGTAAAAACGTACTAATTAAAAATGAAAAATATTATATGTTTATTAGGAGTTTATTAAGAACATAATATCAAGAAAATTATTACGTATATAATTGAATTTGAGCAAATTTTTTGTTTGAAATTTCGATGAATTCCAGTATTGTTTTTGGGGACACAATAATTTTTGTGCTTGATTATATAGAAAATCTATGTAAGTTTTGAAAAGAAAATAACTTTGAATATTCATAAATATCATGACTCTAGAATTTGTCAATCATACAACATAAAATGTATACAACGAATAACATGTATCATTCTATTAGTTCCATGGAACTTTGATAATTTCTAAAAATTTGAGCTTATAACACGCTATTATTATGTTGGGAAATATCGGTACGATAAAATTCACAACTGCTAATACTAAAAAAAAGAAATTGAGTTTAATTTTCAGCAAAAAGGTTTTTTTTTTTTTTTTTTTGTAACCATATTCCGACCTTTTTTTCTTTAGAAGTATATCATTTATATGACATGTAAACACAATTTTTTCAAACTTTGGCTATTAGATTCTAGTCTTTACGAAGTATCTTCTTACAACAAAAAATTTCCTCGAAAAAAAATACTGACATTCAGGTTAAAATAAATATACAATGCACAGGTCTCTATATTGAAACGAAAAAATTTTAATAACTTAAAATATTATCCAAAATACACTCTAGGACAATTATTAAATCATATAGTGAAAAGTAGGTCTACTTCAATTTTAACAATATATAATAAACGGTGCTGATGAAATTGACTAACAATAAGAAACAATAATGACTAGAATTTATCATATTTCTTCGGTGTTATATTGAATGACGTTTGAAAGCTGAAAAAAATTATTCAATTTCCAAAGTGACATCTGTGCATTGTGAATACGATCAATTAATATCTTATAATTACTTTTTTTGTTGGTTATTTATCACTGATTTTCAAAATCCGGAAAATAGTATTGAAAAAAAAATAACGTTCATAGAAAAAAAACCTGAATGATCGTCTGAGAAGAAAAATATTCAAAAATAGTAACGTGTCAACAAGGAGTTGATTTTCTTATGATTCTATCACAGATTCTTAATAAAGAAAATATGATTAGAAGAATCTTGCCATGAAGAATCTACGTTCGGAATATGCAAGGAAGAAAACTAAATTTTAAAGAACAACTAGGACTACGCCTATCTCTTGTTGCACTACTATGATTATTTCGTATTATTTCGGAACAGCATTAATGATTAAAAAGCGGCTTGGCTGGCTCGACTTGAATCGGCCACAATTCGAAGAAGGAGGAAAGATGAAAGAAACGCAAGGCCAGGCCTGGGTCATTGCCGTCATGCGAGGCTCGCGAGTCCTCTTATACGGTTTGAGTCCATATATACTTCCACATTTTACACGCACACAGTTAGAAAACCGAGATTATGTAGGTGTAACACGGCAACCGCTATACGCATATATGTATATATAGATATATACACCTTGGACACCGTCCACAAGGTACAAGGTGTGCGATGTTGAAGAAAGTAGTCGATGAACATCGTCCAATTACTGAACGTTCGCACAGAAAAAAGGCAAAAAAAATTGGCACCTCAACTATTTCAGTTTGGCATGACCTGCCTGAATTTTCATTAGCAAGAGGAAGTACTTCGTTCATAATCTAGAATTTTCCTACACGATAATTCAAACGTGAGAAAGTGGCAAAAAAAGAGGGCTAGAAGTTAAATGTGACGTTGCGCTAGTTCTTGCGCTCTGTTTATAACTCCGCGAGTGTCGCAAGACGACGAGGTAAATGGCGTATTCCACAATTTGTGTCGTTCACCTCAAACTTTCATGCATTCTATTTTCGTTTGCCTTAGTTTCTTCCTGAAACGCGATTCACGAGCGTTACATTATTCAGGTGAAATCGAGCGAGTTGGGGCATAATCGAAGACGTTTATAGCCTCATAATGTATGCATGAACCTGCACGTAGAGATGTAAATTATTAGGCGTATATGACCAATAACCTAGAAACCATGATTCGAATTGTACGACAGTTGATACGGAGTATCAGTTTCTCGGTGTACAATAGGGAAATTGCATGGTTTCAAGGCAAATTCGTTCAGGGATCGACTGCCTCGGGCGCAGTACGTCGAGCGAAAACCCCAGGAGTAAACGATTCGCAATTATAACTGCGTGGACTTATCTCGTGGCGCGGAATCTAAGCGAAGGAACCGCTAGTCACAGGTCGTCTTGGGTCGTTGAAATACCGATCTCGATTTACGTTCCGATATTGCCTGGCGACTTAGTCCCGGCCTCTGCGAGAGCAAATAAAAATTGTCTGATCCTCCGCGTGTCTGGCGGCTTCGATTGACTTCCCTCGGCTCCTTCGCGTCGTCAAACATTATACTCTCGGCTATAATAAAGCTCCGACACTGCGAATTTTGACCCAGGCCGAAATATCAATCCCGACAACCAGAAATCCTCAGATCAACGGATGACTGTGAATTACCGTGACGCGTGAAATGTTTTAATGTTGGTTTGAATCTGATGCGTGGGCAGAAAGAGGTTTTAGAGATTTGAAGCTCTTGTGAAGTTCATATGAAATTAATTATTATCTCGTGTAGGGTAAAACGAAGGAAAAATAAATTCCTAAAATTGGAATTTTGGAGAACAATGTATAAATTTTTTGGATGAATAGATAAGAAAATAGGCAGAAATAATTAAAAATGTGGTTTCATGTGTATTTTTGAAGTAAAACAATATTTAGAATGAAATATTACAATGATTCTGATCTCTGGAGAATTTTTCCTCGTACATAATTATGATTATAAATGTTAAGCTTGTGTAACGTAGAAAAAAAAAAATTTAGGAAATTATTTCAACCCAGCTAATTACGAAGAAAGATTGTAATCAAAGAAAATTCTAAAAATTTTAAACACTTTGCACCCTGAAGCAATTGATTCTATGTATCTACTTATTGATTTGAAAAATACCAAAAGATCTTTCGAATCATATAAACTTTGAAGTTATAGTAAAAGTAATCAACTTCTGTAAGGAACCTTATTTATATCATATTTTCTTCAAAACTTCGAATTCCAGAACATTAAATTCGAAAAGCGTATAAAGCAGTGTAAAGAAATAATATGAACCTAGAAAAATTTAGATATCGCAACAAAATTTTCGAAATTGTTTAATAATAAGAACATACAACAAATATATATAACAGAAAATCTATAGACTTGCAATATTCCAGAAAATAATTACCTCGGTTTCTGGAAAAAGACTGCAAGTTGAATCCTACTCTCTTAATTATTTGAATCTATCGAATTAAACAAATTTTATGTTATATATTATACAGATTGCCTCGTTACAATTTTCACAACGTTATCTGCGACAAATCAGCAAATATAATCTGAAATGAAAAAAAATTTTTCTTTCAATCTTCATTTTCAAATTTGAAAATACTTCATCATATTTTATACTTATTATTTTATAAAATATAAAAAAACGTACCGGTGAAATATATGAATTATATCTTTGCATAATAAAATGCTGCATAATTATATATAGAAAACTTTTGGTTAGGTTAGGTTAGGCACTTAAAAATATGTATAAAATTTATGTATATAAAAATATATAGTAGTATATATAGAAAACCAAGTGAATATTTTCAATATAATTCATGCAATACACAAAACTTATACAACTAATCATACAATATTGAAAAATGCCGGAAAAGTACGCAAAATTTATATCTAATATCTTTTCTGAAAAAATCAATTTAAATACTTGAAATAATGAACACTTTCAGTACTATAACATTAAATTCAGAAAATTTATAGTGCATCCATCGAAATTCGCAAGCTCTATGAAATCATACAAAAAATACTTCCTAATTCTATAAACAACAAAAAATTCTGTTTTCATGAATCTATGAAATATTCAAGATTTACGTAGTTTTAATTTTCTCATTAATCTATAAAAATATTTGAATTATTCAGGATTTTCATTCATGAAGAATCGACTTCTAGAAAGCTAAATAAATATCTACGAAAAAAATTCGAACCACCCTTAAAATTGTCGGAACGCTAAAAAATTATGAAAAAACCATAAATAACAGAAAGAATAAAACCAAACCATAGTTACTTAGAAATATTTATACAATTTTCTATATAATATTGAAAAATACAAAAAAAGCACGCAAAATCTATATTAAATATACTCTTTTCTGAATTATCAATTTAAATACACAAAATAATTAACACTTTTAGTACAATGACATTAAATTCGGAAAATCAATAGTGTATCCATCGAATTACGCAAAATCTATGCAAATATACAAAAATACTACACAATTTCATAACCAACAAAAAATACTGTTTTCATAAATCTATCAAATATTCAAAATTTCCGTAGTTATGATTGTTTAATAAATCTATAAAAATATTTGAATTTTTGAGAATTACGATTCTTAGAGTATCGACTTGCAGAAAGCTAAATAAAAATCTACAAAAAAAAAAAAAAAAAAAAAAAATAGAACGATCATAAGTACTCTCGTACTCATATCGTCAAAAATCAAAAAGTATAAAATCCCAGAGAATGTATATTTTTTGAGAAATCCCTCCCAAAAATTTTCTCTGTATTTTTCTAGAACTTCTTGAAAATTGACAATTTTGCAATGCACGTCTTTATGACGTTCTAAATTTATTACAAAATACGATCAATTTTTTTTCCAACTGTATTATTCTTTTTTTAAATGTAGTTCCAATTTTCTCTTGCATTTTCACTCTGTTTAACTGACAATCAACAATCCAAGATAAAGCTTCCCTCGCTAATTGCAAAACCACTGGTAATTATATTTTTATGTAATCCAATTACAAAAGCGTTGTGTTATTATTTAACCGGCTTTTTTATTCAATGAAGGAGGGTTACGTAAACTCCCGTGAGTATATCTCAAACTCAAGCGTGTCCCAAATTGATTTACAATCCCAACCACATCGCGGTGAAAGTGGATTTATTGCTGTTTGACATTATAATAAAGTTTTCGTTGGCACCAACCACAACCGCGATGTTCAAAAAAGGCGCGGTCTTCTTTTTGCAGAACCATTTTTTTTTTTTTTCATTTTTTTAGTGGTGATAATTCATGGTAATCTTTTAAGCCGACGATTTGTACAGGTCGAGATTGATATTGGCGAGTTGTTACATTTCCATACATGTAGTTTTTTTTACTTGGAACAATGATTTACAAAAAATTATGCAGTGTGTTATTTCACAAACTTTTAAGTCACCTTGTGTATTATATCCTATTATTTTCTCATGTTTCTATAGTTCTGGATATACATTGTTGCTTTAGAAATAATAATATTCAACACCTCTTTTACAGAAACATCACCTTGCCCGTTAAAAACGTACCGTTGCCAATATTGGGAAAATCATCATAGTAAATTACAGCCTCGGCTTTTTCTAGTCCGCGTTAATCGACGGAACGTCTTGATTGCGAGGTTTCTAAATCACGCGATTGACTAGAACTCGGATTATTTTCCCCACGTAATGACGATAATATTCGAAATCGAAACAGCTTGAGAAAGCCCATGCACGAGGAATACATTGGGATCAATTAAAATCAAAAGGGGCATTTCATATTCAAGCCTTGTTAACAACGACTCAACAAGGAAACGCAGCGTGCGCCTAATCGAGCCATTGTACCGCACAAGTCACAATCAAACAGATTTTTTTGTATCTTTTTTACATTTTTTATTTAAAACAACGTTACATGAAGAGAAAAAAAGCATGTAGGTATGAATATGAACTTGGAAAACCGACATCAAGATTTGATTTTGAGGGTTCTGTGGCTTCGAGTAGTCTATTGTTGTCAATGAAAAAGATTATTATTGTATCTCTTGTTGTTGTTGTGGATGCGAAAACATTTTACACGTTTGAAAAAATTCTTGTACAATAGATCGCGCGGTTGAGGCGCAGTTGACGGTGCAGCAAAACGTGTTCGTCTCGTATGCACGGCTTGGTACCATATAATGCGGTTTGTTGAACACGGAGTAACGTTACAAAGACAACGCGAGTTATGAAACATGCCCCCGTAAAAACGCCAGTTAAAAAGCGTCGCAGTGCTTCTCTTCCTCGCACCTTCTTGTCCTGATTGGCTCGTGTTGGATTACAGACTTTTCATATATCTGCAAGGTCGTGAAATATTTTTTTACCAATTAGTTAGTTTAACTTACTCTGAAACGTGACATTTTAAATGTAACGACAATGTAACGCGTTACTTCAACTAACAAGTAACAATAACGGAAACGAGTCGCTTTGTTTTGGTAACAAGAAACAAAACACCCGTTATTTTACGTTACTTTTATTTCTCTCATTAAGTTTTTAGCAAGATTTGTAACTTTTTAAGGAATTTTCTGAAACTGAGATAAAAGTAATTTTTAACTTCCTCATTTTTGAATTGAAAGTTCAGCATTTAGAATTTTTATTGGATCAATTGTTTAGTTTAATTTCCACTTTAAAGTGGAACATTAGCAATTTTGAAAATTGCAAAGAAATACGAAAAATACTAAAAATACTAGATTTTATTTAGTTTCATGTTATTTGATTCTTCAATAATTTATGTGATTCTAAGAATCAAGAAACTTCAATTTTTCTAACTTCCAATATCAAAAATGAATGTTAATGGAACACAGTAGAAAAAAATCGCAATTTTTTCATACTTGTGTATGGAAAAATGTGTTTAATTTTCAATAAAAGTATTAAAAGTTTTAAACCCGTATTCTGTACGGGATGTTCTCCATAAATAGATATGAAAAATTTTTCATATACTATGGGAATTCCTCCATAAATATGGAAGTTTCTCTATTATTTATGGAAGAATTCCTAGAGCGTATGGAAAATTTCCCAGATCGATTTACAGGAAAAGGCCCATACAGAATATGAGCTACAAATTTCCAATACTTTTCAGGAAGTTTTTTAACAGTGAAGTCATTGAAAATATAAGAAAATGTATCAAATCGTAAAACTGATAAATACAAAAAATATTGAGGGCACTCTAAATCTATAAAGAAACTGTTTTATGGAAAATCGATCAAAATACTTCTTAAATTTTGAACTTTTAATTTTATCTCATTCTGGAAATTCGAAGAGATGTTTTTTATAAAACTTGAAAATTCCACAACATTCTATAAACTCTTAAAAATACAGAAAGAAAATACATAATCAAAAATACCTAATAGTATATAAAACATTGGAAATATACCTAATTCCGGAAATTCATACAGCAATATGTAAAAATAATGAACGATCCTTGAAATAATAGAAAAACTGAAGAAATACGGAAAGTACTTGAATAAGTAAAAATCCATCGAGACATTGTTTTCTGGAAAATCCTGTAAAACACAGAAAATTTCATTCTGTTTCAATTTAAGAATTTGAAATTCTTGAAATGGATGTATCAAATAACATTATAAAAATACTAAAATTATGTGAAAATACTAGGAAATTTCGCAACTTTTTATCATCCTGAAAAATACGAAAAGTTTTGGAAATACTGAACGAATTTAAATCGTAGAAAAATTTAAAAAATATTATAAAAAATACAAGGAAATGAGAATCTTCATTGACACTATTTGCTGAAAATCCTCTCAAATACGAATAATTTATTCAACTTCAAATTCTTGAGAATGAAATTCTTGAAATCTATATATCAATGTACAGAAAAATAGTACAAATCTATAAAAATAATAGAAAATCCTGCCACATTTAATACATACTGAAAAATACAAAAAAATTCAAAGCCTTTTAAAATCTGGGTAGGTATTAAGATTCTCCCAAAAATCTATCAAATTTGTGAATTAGTGACTAGCATTGGGTCAAATGTCATATTCATAATTTTTGTGAACTTGTGAAAAATATAAAAATTTCAACAAACTGATTCATTTTCTTTACTGGGTGAAAAAGCATGCATTAACATTTTTTATTATATCTAAAATGAACAATTTTTATAGAACAAAACCACGAGTACGTTGATATTGTTATTCTCAGCCTGAGTTTTTTGATGTCTTCTTATTTATCTTCAATTTATTCCAAAAAGTAACGTGAAAGTATTTTTAAGTGGTAACGGCAACGAGTTACTATTTCTTTTCAAGTAACGTTAACGTAACCAATTGCTTTATTCACCTTTGTAACGCGTTAAATTTTTTCAAGTAACTTTCTAAACCCTGCTGAAAAGTAGTAGGAAAATAATCGTTAGGTCAGAAAATGTAGGTGCACTGAATAATCTGCATAAGTTGATTTAATTCAACCTTTAACTATGTCGGAGTTATCATTGTTTGAATTATTCACTTCAGTTACAAACTTAAAAAAAAAATCACCAACACAAAAATCAGATTCTATTGCATAACTAATTATTTTTAATCACAGCTATTACTACTATCTCATTTTCGTCAACTATGTAAACTAGGTTAGTTTAAAATAATTTTGACACTTGTTGAAATATTCAGTGTTCATTTGCTTAGAACTAATCACTGTATAATTTTCCAGTGATAAGTAGTAACTCTTGATAATTGACGAAATTTCCCTGATTAGAACATTAAGGAACGCTTTTCTGTTATTTGCGGAAAATATTACATTGCTCGACGTGAGAGATTTGCATGATTAGACATTCATGAATTTATTCCCCACACCTGCTCGGTTACGGAAATAACTCTTGTTTCTACAGGAATGACTAATACTCGTTATTCAATGATTTATGGAGGAAATTTGATAAAATGTAGGAACGTATGATAATTTTCAGGAAATTATACGGAATGTTAGGATCATGTGCAGGAGTAATTTGAAAGTATCGGATATTTTGTAGACTAAGTTTTCACAAAGTAATGAGACAAAGAAATCCCACAGTGGGTTTTGATTTTATACAGTTGAGTTTGCCTTATTTTAAATTTTGAGCTTTTTTTAATAGCATACTTGAAGATTTTTGGGGAATTAAAAAATTTTAAGTTGATATCTTCCCTCACTTAATGAATGGTCAGTTTTGGATATGTAAACAAAATTTTCGAAAAATTATTTTATTTTACTTAGATATCAAGTTTTTTGTTACATTTAGTTATAAAAGGGAATATTTCATAAAAAAATTCTCAATGTCATATCTCTGCAGATTGTAAACTAAAATCAAGAGTTTTATAAATAATAATAAATAATGAATTTTCATTTACTCTCAGATTTGAACATTTATCACTTAAAACGTTCTCCCTTATTATTTTTTTCGGGTGCTGACTAAATTTGTTATAAATTGAATCGAAAATAATCATTGAAAATGTTTCCATTTTAATTTTTCATGAAAAAAAAATTTTTTTTGTCTAAAAATTCTAAACCGAGCTTCCATTTGTTTCAAGTTCCCAACAACGGAAAAATATCGGATTTCTCGCATTAAATATTTTTCACGAGTTTTTCCGGGCGTGAACATCGCCGTTGTATGAAACCCAGAAAAGGCTAATTAAACGTACATACGTAGGCGCTGGCGTGCGTGCCTGGTGCGAGGAAAGCGTGAACTTTTACATATTTAGATGCTTTATAAATTGAAGTCATTAGTTGTGACTTCACGTGGCTTGCGCCGCAACGTCCGAGAAACCAAGGGACAACGCGAAAGTTGCACGCTGAAGCGCGAAGACAGCGGTTTCACTAAATTAAAGCGTTTCGTGAAAAACGTACAAACTCATCGTTTACTCTGTACTTGATTGCAGTTTAGTGATCGAAAGTTTAACAGTTTCACTTGTGAAAAGATTTCTTCGCATTCGAGTTTGTCGTTTCGGTATTCTTTCTCTTTACACCTGAAAAAAATATGAATTAAAAAATGATATAAGAATTAATTTCTGTAGCGTTTTTGAAGTTGTGTGAAATTACAAAAATAAATATTTATTGTGTATCAGTGTTTTTTGATACGGCTTTTATCGTAATTTTTAAAATTCATCGATTGAGATTTCTCATCAGTGGTTTTTACCATTATTTTCATTACGTTCAAGAATATTCAAACTGCTTTTTTTAGGCAAGAAGAAGCATTTGTTCAGCCTTCCTCCTTCATTTTTGAGGAATTTTGAAAAAAATCTCAGAATTGCCTTTATGAGTCACAAAAAATCTGTTAAATTCATAATTATCTTTAGAAAACATAGATCTGAATCAAAATGTTTGTTCTGATTCTATACAAAATTACAGTGAAAATGTTGCTGCACGAAATTATATTTTCAATCATTGTGCTTTGATTATTGAGATATAATCGTGAATTGTGATATCAAAAAACGCAGAAAAATACCGCAAAGCAATGTCTTCCTGATAAAGCCTCACTATGATAAAAAATAAATCATCTGTTGTTAGTAAAAAAAAGGCGAAAAAGCCTATCTACCGGTGACCACTAAACACCGTTACGTACCATTACACTCCCCCAGTCTTTCAAATATTACCGGCGCACTTTTTTCCTAAAAATATTTTATCCTTATTTCGAAGATTATTATAAAAAACCGACACTAAATTGATTTGTTCATTCTTAATAACTTAAATATTATTTTTAATTATGTTTCAATTTCACGTAGTTTTTCCCTACATGTAGATATTCATTTTGCGAATAAAATTCGTAGAAAAATAGCCAGTTAAAATTAATGAAAATCAAAAAGGAATTATTTCTATCTTTCTTAAAAACTATTGGTTCATATTGAATACTCTTGAACTTATCAATACTTTGAATGAGATCATATTCTGCGAACCCAAGACCATCGAAATACACAAAATAAATTGCTACAGCATGACTACACTGAGAGAAAAAGTTGTGTCGGTTTGACTAAAATTATGTTTGCCTAAAAAAATTTTTTTATTTATGAGCCTACACTCAGAAAGATCTTGAGTTAAATACGAACCTGAAAAAAATTGTTTCTCCAATCTACCTGAAAATTTTGTCATATCGACTATTTTTCTAGTAATATGGCTAAATATTTTAGTAGATATAAGTAAAAACTTGATTAGTTTCGTACATGACTAAATATTTAGTCGTTTGAAGTAACCTTTTCTCTGCGTGTACTAGGGATATGTTATGCTTTAATGAATTTAATTATTCACTCTACGTCGAAAATACTAGATGATTTAGTCAATTGAATTTAAAGACTCAGTTCATTTTAACTAGAGATTATTTTATCTAACTCTGTTTTTCTGGTAACTAATATTTGCTATTTTTTAAGAATAAGATTGAAAGTAATAGTAGTTCTAGCAATGAGTTGATGTTTGATGAACGAAATCAGTTTTAAATACTCAAATACAAGTTAACGTAAGATCAGCTAAATAATTGTGGTGAAAACAACTTCAAAGTAAAAATAATTTATTGAAATAGTGAAAATGATATGAATTTATGAATTGCTTATGTATTTCAAGTTTTTAGTTGATGCAGCTTATGATTCACTTGAAATAAACTTGACAGAATTGTTGTTTGGACTATATAAATTTCTTGTAACATCCTTTTTTCATTTATTGTTACTATTAATTCACAAGATTTCTATTTACGAATTTCTAAACAAAGCAATGAATAAGTGGAATTCAATTGTTATATGGTGTAGGTCTGTATGCCCGATATTTGAAAAAAAAAACCTTACTTCTAATTTGATTTGAACTCGGGTCCTCAAAGGGTAAAACTGAGAAGAAATCACTGATTATATTATTAGCTATTTCAATATATAAGACAATATGGTAAAATATTCTGCATTAGAAACTTATATAATGTCTCAAAATTTCACTTGTTCGAACCATTTATTTAGACATTGTTAGAACCATTTATTTGGATCTGGCATGTCGACAAATTATAAAAATATGAAAAAGTAATTGAAGTTATTAAGACTCTGGAAAACGGATGAAATAACTATGTCCTAAATACATTTCCCTAGTAATTTTGAACCTTTTGGAAAACCTTATAGGGAATAAAATTTCTTTTAAGAATTCGATCTCTTATAAGGTGACCTTATAAAAACCTTATAAGAAACTGAAATTTCTTATAAGAATGTATTTGATAAATTTTTATGAGAAAAGAACCTGAAAAAATTTTTTCAATTACTTCTTTGTAAGAAATTTCAGTTTCTTATAAGGTTCTTATAAGGTCGTCTTATAAGAAATTAAAATCTTATAAGATTTTTATAAATTGCACCTTATAAGAAATTGTATTCTTATAAGAAATTTCATTTTCTTATAAGGTTAAAATTACTAGGGCTTCTTTTGATGTAAAAACAATAGAAATCCTGTTATATAACAAAACATCGATATTTCAATAGTGGCACATATTTACATTTTTCAACTAAAAAGTCTTCAAAACAAAAATAATGATTTTCGAATCGACATTTAAGGCAGTAATTATAAGAACGCAGTACATATTTTTCATTAAATTTTTAGTTTTTCTTTACATTCGACAGAGTAAGTGAAGTAAGATTCACTAAACATGATTCAAAATCAAAAAGTAGATGAAGTCGGAATAAAAAAAAAACTATTGTACATTAACATATATCTTTATTAATTTGTGCGATATGTTATTAGAAATATCTAAATAGTCTAGGTTCAAAAAAATAGTATTAGACACATTTTAAACTACATCAAGTAAGCTTCTATAAATAACCTAGTCCCATAGAAGCTTCTATATAATTTAGTCAATTTGATAAATAAGAGTTTACTTAATTAATTTAGTCAAACCTACACAACCTCTTCTTTCAGTGTAAGAAAACCACCGACTCTCGAGAAAAACTTCATACTTAAAAGTCCCTAGACACATTTCATTGAAATTCCGTTGGAATTTCGCGGCGGAAACGCTCTATCCGAGAGTTTATCCGCGTTGCGTGGCGTAACATTGGGAAACTTATTGGACGGGCTCGCTTTTGTTCGAGTCGTGTGCGTCGCGAGAAATGAAGTAATGACTTGACCGGTAACCATTGTCTAGTTCGAAGCCGCCGACGCGACGTGCAAAGACTTCGTTAACGAGAGGAAAGCGAAACGGTGCCGAGGGCTCTTCGCGCGCGAATCGCGCTCCTCTCGAAATCGGTTGTCAGGGCGGTTCGTTTGTCGCGCTTTTTGATCGATCAATTCCGCTAATGGCAAACGCGATTCTTGCCCAAAGCCGATTAATTTTTGCGTCTCGTCTATTAAAACGATTGTTAATCGCGCCATGCATCATACTCTAGCTTCGTCGTTTCTCATTGGTACCAATGGACAAATGGTCCAACGGTTTTCTTAATGGGAGAGGGCAGTGTTGCACATTTCCGGGTTTCGTGAACTTTTGCGGTCTGATATGAAGTTTCAGATTTTTTCTCATAACCCACAATGCCTTGTAAAAGGTTTTGTATTCTCAATTTTTTACGTGCCTAAAGAATACGGATAAAGGAATTTCGACTATTACGTTCAAATATTTATAGTAGGACCTAATGTACAACTTGAGCTATAATTTTTGCATATGTGAAAGAAAATATTATAATCTTTAGTGTTGGGTGCATTTTATTATCTTTTTTTCTGAAAAGGTCAGATTTGAAAGGTTGACAGTCAGTGATGAATACAGGGGGAGTTTTTGGACTTGATATTCCTTCTTATATCGAAAAAAATCAATTATTGAATGTATGTAATATTAAAAATTCAAATATATTAAAAATGTAACCTGGCATTTAATAAAAATTGTTCTAGTTTCACAGTTTGAAATTCATGTTGTTTCAAAAAAATTAAACTAAATAAGTATTGTAGCAATGTACTATCGACACTACTATTGTAACATAATGTAAAATTGAGCATAGTAAAAATCAAAATATTAACTGGTAATAAGAACGTATCCAATTGTTTGAAGGCATGAGTTTCATCAGGTAAATTTAAATTTGAAAGTAAGTGAAGTTCGAAATCGTGTGTTTTATTAGCTTACTATCTGTTATTGTTTGTTCAAAATTTTTACTGAAAAATCTGTAATTTTTACAGATGTATTTGTCAAATTCAACAGATTGTCTGTTGTTTCTACAGATTTTGTGTTGTATTCTACATAATCAATCTGTTAATCTTTTACAGATTTCATCGTAAAATTTTAACAAAGAAATTTGTAGAATGCAAGAGAAAATATGTTTCATTCAACAGATTCAGATGAAGAGAGTGAATTCTAAAAAAAAGGACATATTCATTCAGAATTTTCATCATTCAACACAAGAAGAAAAGAGAAATACCATATCAACATAAAAGTACTAAATATTCATTTTTTTAAATTAGTGTCCCTTAAATTTATTTATACCTACATTATTCTCAAATTCATTTCTATGTACTTATATTTTATTGACTTCGAGTGGACAGTTATAAAGAAATGCATATAAATAAAAATAATACAATGAACAATTATATATGTAATTAATTTATGTTTATATATTTACAGCAATATGTAAATGTAATGCACTTTCAATCAAATTACTATCAGTAATAAATTGTAATGAAATACATTTTAATTCATAATGTTTGTGAACATTGTAAATTACATTGTAAGTTTTGAATAGTTTATTCCTCATTTATCAATTCATCTCATCAGGCTAAGAGAAAATATTGCGTACATCAAGAACAATAGAAAACATATTTCCCTATTGAAAGAATTTGATTTTTTAAAAATAAAGATTCTAATCATTTTAAATAAGTTTCCATAAAAAGGTATTCAAAAGAACGATTTTCGACACGTAAACGTTTTTGTTAAAAAACAAAAAACATGCATAAATAAAAGAGCAGAAAAAAGACTGGGAAATTTTTAACCCCCAATATTTTATACTTCAAAAGTTACTTCATTTGTGACTGTATAATTTTTAAGGTGAAGGAATCACAAATGAAAATCGTTGTATAGCTGATAATAATATTGTAATAGTAAAAAGTCGTGTACGAAAGAAATTTAAAAAGTGCACCTCAAAATCTAAAAGACTGATTATTCCAACTATTTAAAATTGTAATAATCCATCGTGAAAATAATTCATCGTATTGAATTGATGTTTGAAGAAAAATTTCTCAAAAAAAAAAATGCTTCTGGTTGACAAGTTAAAGAATTAAATAAATCGAACTTTGAAATTTTAGTGACTAGAAAAATATAAATAATTTGCAATTTAAAGGCATGAAATACTGAGTAATTCTGTGATTAAAAAATACTTGTCCAAAATTGAAATGTTAAATTTTCAATGAATCGAGCTTGAACATGTGTAACCCTGAAATTTTGAATCGATGGGCCTCAAATTTGAAATTCAAAAGAATTCATGACAAAATTAAACAGAAAATATTTTTTGGAAGTATAACTATTTCAATATTTTAAAAATTCTAGGAGGCCAAACATGTATTTCTGGAAAATAGCATCCTAAAATTTTTTCTTTATGCGTCCCCGTTGATCGTATTCATATGAACGTAAAAAAAGAGAGAAAAAAAGTTTTTCCTTCCATTCTGAGTAAGGTAGAAATCATCTCCTTTCCATAAAATGAATTCATGACAACATTATCTTGTCATTATAAATTCATCTATTTAACTTATTCCAAAAACAATAATAATTTGACTTCATTAGACTCCAAAAAGTAAGGTTATGTGGTTTCCAGAAAGTGAAATGGCTTTGTACACTAATTTAAATCAAAGACTGTCACTTTTATCATAGATAGTCTTTGTATAGACAGAACATAAGTTTAACTTGAGATTATGAAATCAAAGGTGTCCTGTGAAATTTAACGATATCAAATTTAAAAACTTTCACATTTCAGGAAAGTTTTAATAAAATTCAAGAGTAAAAACGTCATACATCCATGGAATTAAAAGTTTTAACCCTTCTTTTCATTATCATTTCAATTCGAAGAGCCGTATTTAGAGAAAAACTTAAATTTTCCATAAAAAAATAAAGGACTAGACTATTTACCTCATGCTCGAGTAGCTACATTATAGTAAAATACACTGCTGTATTTAACAATAAACCAGTAATTGAAAGTGTCTTTCGAAATCTCTTCGATAGTGAAAGAAAATTCAGCATCCAACTTCAATACATTGGTGTCAAAAGACTTTTGCACGACTCTGTAAATCCATGAATCTTGAAAAAAATTGTTTATTTCGCAACGTATTAGCGATATCATCGTGAAATCGACGAGCTACTTTTCGAGATCACGAGTTTCCCGCTGAAGGCTCCGCGTTGCGAGGCAAAAAGATTACCGGAAAAAGTATCGCACTAGCGTCGATTATGCTCGCAGAAATTGCGGTCATTATATTAGAAATAAAATACGTGCTCACTGAAGATAAAAAACTGGTTGAAGAACGCAAAATTGTACGGTAGATTCTTACATTAAGAGTAGTTAACAGAAGTGTTTGATTACTCTACTTGAGAATTGATACGAAGAACTGCAAAACAAAATAATAATAAAGTCAAGATACACATAGGTTATTTATGGATTTATTGTTGATTATTTTGTTATTTATAATCTATCTACCACAATTCTAAAATCGTCGCACAATGACTGCAAAATGTGACTTATTTCGTAAAGTAAAACTTCACTCGACAAATTTTCCTCTTTTACATTTTCCTCGAAGTGAAAGATTTTTCCTAACACTATTTCTCCCTCGAGCTTTTTCCAAAAACTTGAACCACGCTTCAATTTGCATGAAAATTGGTGATTCTGTGCGAGAAATATCGGCAGTTACACAAAGCATCTCGTGAAATTGAATATTTTTCTTCAAAGGACAACGAAACAAAGGATATTTCCCTTGCTCCCAGGGAATATTTTCCCTAAAAGGAGGGAGTACAAATTTGTTTCTTTGAAGAAAATTGGCATGAGAAAATATTTTTCGTAAGATGGAATGGAAAAGTGGTTCTGACATTTCAATTTACAAAATTACTTGTGAGGTTTTCCATCATGGGAATTTTACTGAGTTTGTAAAAATTCAAAGGGGTTGGAATAGATTATGAATATTAATAATTGAACGTTTTCTTCGCCAAATCAAAGAAAATTCTCGATACCTCTGAGAGCGTATTTTTTCCTTCGAAAGGTCATGGCAAGAGTGTTCCGCTCGAGTTACATAAAACAAGCGAACGACATCACTCTGTGGCACGGAATCTCAATATTCCCACATTGCGTGACCGAGGCAACGACAAGTTTGCATTTCCCGATGTTCACTTCCTGAAAACTTTACGCTCAGTGTCATTCCTAGTTCATTCGTGCTTGTTTTTGTCGACGAAGCACGTTTTTTTCTTTATTTATAAAATACATTCAATTAATTCGTTCTTGTAATTCAATAAAAAACTATTCTTTAATGAATCAACAAAAGTGACATCCAAATCATTCTTCCTAAATAATTCATGCAAATTTATTCACTAAAAATCTGAAGATTTTATCTTGCCAATCATTGTATAGATTCTAAAAAGGTTTTATAGATTTCTTCCATGATTTATATCATGGGGCGTAGTTACTACAAGGGGTGTCGGAGCTGACGTGACTTGTTCGTGATGTCATCTGGAATTGTTGCTTCGGTACAAGCCTTCGTGTAGTAGAAAACATTCGGCGTCGAAAGTTATGGAGTGGGCGAATAAATTGGGGTCGAAGTCGCGTGGCCTCTGATTGACGTGAATTATAAACTTTCGTGGCCGCAGATTCCCGTGGGAACGCCCAAAATCTAACTTGTCACTCGTGGTTGCGTGATGTCATTCGGGATCGATGAATTATTAGTTGATCATGAATGCGTGAATTCGTGTCTGATCAAAGGAAAATTGAGAAATTTGGGTTGGGTTATGGTTTTTTGTTTTCAGAAACTTTTTACAGGTTTAATACATTCATTTACGAAAAACGAATTTTCTCCAGTCACCTCAGAGCAAACCGAATGATTTTTCCAAAATTCATTATTCGATGAAGATTTTACAGAATTTGATGAAGAAGATTTTGCAACTTACACTTTTAAAAAGATTAACATTTTTAAAACTTTTACACTTTCAACAAGGTGTTTTAGAGGTTCAAACGTCGATCTAAAGTTGTTTTAAGCGACTTAATATTTTACATAAAAAAAAAGAATTTCCAAGAAAGGCTAACAGGTAATAAAATAAAATCATCTACAAAAATGAGTGTGGTCATCAAAAATTATTGATTCTAAAAGACATTAGAAATATTTTTTTGTACACTCTCAAATGAAATTTCAAATTCTTGATTTTACTACATAGCTCGAAAATAACAACCAACCTGGCTTTATAATAATTTTTTACTGAGCCCTTAGCCAATCTCTAATTATTATTATTTGGTTAGAACAAGGTAGAAAAGAAAAATTGAGAAATTTATGTAACCTAGTAAATAAAAAATAATTAGGTATCTAATGAAATGTTGAAAATCAAAATTTAAAATAAATTTTGAAAAAATGTTGTAATTCTACATCGAAATATGCATGAAAATTATGAGAAGTTCAAGAATTAGGCATAACACTGTAGAAATACTGAAAGTAATGAAAAAAAATGAAAGTAATGTTTTCTGAAAAATCTTAACCAACATCTAAGATATACGAAATTTCGAATTCAAGTGCATCACATTTAAAAAAAATCTATTCAGTGATTTCTAGAATTACAAGAAATCTATAAAAATACTAGCTGGATAATCTATAACTGCTGAAATATGTATACGAAAATACGAAAAACCTTCAAAAGACTTAAGAATAATGAAAAAGCGATTTTCCGTGTATCTGGAAAATTCATTTTTAAAGCATCAAATTTTTAAAATTAATACTATAATCAACAATGGAATCTGCGAATTACTATATATCTAGAAAAATACTCGAATATCTAGAATTTTATAAGTATAGAAAAATTGCGATAAAAACCAAGCAACTATCAATCTCGAAAAATCATGCAGATACAATTTTCTCAAAAATTAGTTAGAGTTGGAAGCTAAGAGAATAAAATGCTAAAAAAGTATAAAGAAATCAGTAAAAGTACTGAAAAATTCTTCAAACTGTGAAAATATATAAATGATAAAAAAAAAAACAAACAATCAAGAAAAACAAAATAAAAAGTTTACACTGTTCCCCTGTATTAAAGATACTGTTTTTTTCGGAAATCAATTTAAACATACAAAATCGTTAAAAATGTCAAAACTTTCTCATACCATTCTCAAATCTAAGAGGTACGAGGTCAGTTTTTCTAAAAAAAGGTTTTCTTACTCAATGATTTCTATAAAAAAAATTTCCAATGGCACGCTCTTCTAATTTTTTCATTTTAACTACATTCAGTTTTCTAGAAATTTATTTATTACACATTTGATTTGAAATACGCATGGATTCAAAACTCATGAAACATGAAAACGTAGCATATAAAAAAAAAAATCAAATGTAATAGATCAAATTTGAGGAATAAAATCTATTAAATATAGAAAAAAATATAATCATTGATATGATTAGTGTCAACATATTTCAGTAAAAATTTAACGAAAACATCAATTACTTTAGAAATAATGCTTGTCAGATGAAATCAGTTACTTGGAAAAAAAATGTCAAAAAAATGAATTCTTAAAAAAACAATTTTTTAGAAATGACTGCATGAGAAAAAATGGACCTTGAGAAAACTTTTTTTAGAAAAACTGTACCTCAATCATCTTCAGAGAGATCAATAAAAAATACAACAAATCTATAAAAACACCAGAAAAGACTACAAATTTTCATAAATAACATTCTGTACCAAAATTTTAGAACTTTCTAAAATACTTGAATACGTGAATAAGTGCTATAAATACAAATATAAAAAATACAAACAGTATTGACAAAGAAAATTTAGACTTTGAAGATTTGAAAATCACGTAAACCAAATTCCAATATGTTAATTACAATTCTGAGAAAGATGCAACTTCAAAAGTTGTATAACTTGAGAATTCTGATATTTGAAAAATTGAAAAATCGACCCCTTCTAATCAGGTCGTCAAAGATGAATAATTATGAAAAATTATGATTAATATATGTTTTTTGAACCCCCCCCCCCCCTAACAATTTTTTTTGCCTACGTCTCTGCTTCTAAAAGATCGTTAAGATTCCAGAGTCACTCAATAAATCTCCATAATACTCCAGAACCTCGAAACTCTCAAATCCAAACTTCTGAAACAATAAAACCAAACCGAAAAACGACTCCTGAATACGTCCCTGTTCCATGCTCGTGCGTTACTCCTATCCACAGTCCCGGGAATACCGATATCATCTACGCGACTTGGCCGTGATTTATCGGCGAAACTTTTTAATGCGAGCTCTTTTCGCTCCCGCGAATATAAATTTCGAGCAAGTTTACAGCGGAAATTCCGTGGGACGGGAGCGACTCGATTTTCGCGCGAAAGAAAATTATGGTAATTTTTTTCCGTCCACGAGTGGTTCCGAAATTTACGTAACGGTTTGTCGATTACCCGGGATCAAAGAGAGAACTGTCCCTATAAATATCGCCTATCCCTTTGGGGTTGAAACTTTATCTGGCATCCGGGACTCGTGTAACTAGAGCAACCACTTTTCCCGTTCAATCTTTGGGCCATGCCCCGCGTTTTCACGCTCTGTAAACTCCATCTGGTTGCTCAATCCGATCTCATCGGGCGAGCTATAGGCCTTTTGAATTTCAAAATATCGAAATTCTGTATTCCAGAATCGAGATTCTGCTAATTTTGAACTTGATTTGAGTTGGAAATCTTCGCACTTTCATCTTGCAAAAAATAAGGAAGGTGAAATGGAACATTACTGCCCTTGATGCACAAATAACTATTTTGTGACATTTTTTTTGTCTCTGGGTCTCCTTTTTTTCTGACACAGACAGCTGCTGTATTTTGCGGTACACCCATTACCCGGGAAAGAAATCGAGCCTTTTGTTTATCGGATTCACTCCCGCGGAAGCGTAATCGCGGCTCATCAATCGCGGAGCGATTGTTTTATTTCCCGCGGATCATAAATTGCTCGCGCTACTCGCGAGGATGGATTTGGAAACGCATCGGGGAGGCTTTCAAATCGTCTTGCGCAAGGCTTCTTGTGCAAGTCTTCGGCGATTCGTATGTGTCGAGCGTGCAATTAGTTCCGGCCGCGGATCCCGTCCAATTAAATCAGTCAGGTGACTCGGGATATCCAGAGCGCGAATCACGGCTCTCCGTTGGCATTTGGAGTAGGTGTTTGGTCGGGTGTTGAAAACGGTTCGGTGGTATACTTGATCTTTCAAACAAAAAATGATTCCATTGAATTCATATCCAAAAAAGCAGCATGAAAACCAATTTCTAAACTTGTTTTTCAAGTTGATACAACTATTTACTACAAGAACTTCTGTGAATTCATATGAATATTTAATTTTCCGCAAAACTGCGACAGGATATTTCATCCGCCATGAAAAATGCGTGTTAGAAAGTCCCTACCGCAGGTCTATGAAAAATGTGCGCTCGGCGCCTTGACAAATGAGTCAATTGGCAATATTGGGATCAGAATGAGAAAGTCTTCGTTTGTATTGAGCAGTATCGAGGGAAGCGTTATTTCTTAACTGAGAAATATCGCGAGGTCAGATCGCGTTATTTTTCAATGCTCCTTTGAGCACTTTCTGAAAAGGCGCTCCGTTCGAATCAATTTTTCTTCTCGGGGGGACATGAAAACGAGGGCGCTTTTCCACCGTCTTTACGGCAACTCGTTATTGTTACGTGCCGCGATTGTGCAATCACGCGGCCAACTTTTATGTGCCCGCAAACGGCCTTGCCTTTTTGCATGCGTAGACTGCGAGGTAAAAATTTATTTACTCATTCAGGAACCCTGAGCAGACTTATGACACAAAGTGAGAAAAAATAATTGTAAATACGGATTTTAGTCTTAATGATTAAAGCTGATTGTGAAAAAACATGAATCAACTCTCTTTCTCGATAATTTTCTTTGGTTTCTCGTAATCGTCGAAAGCGTAACGAGTTAATTGCCCCATCCCAACCAATATTGTAGCAGGAACTCATATTCAGTAGCGCACTACTTTTCAGATTTCGCATGACTCGATCGATTAACTCGAAAGTTGCAAACAAAGTTGCCAGAGATGAATATAAAAAGAGGGAAAGAAAGTACATATATGCGCCTCAAAAAATCCTCCACCCAAGTTTCTCTGATTCCATGTCATTTTCTCGTTGCGTTGCACTGCGAATAATCACGATCACGATACAGCAATTTTAGTTTTACCATATAAGACGTTTCTTACGGGATCAGCAAACCATAATCTCAGAATGTGTAGAATTGACTTATCAGGATAGGTGGATAGTACTAAAATTTAGGTCGTGCAATGGAAATTGAGTATCTAAAATAATTTTGAATGAAATATCGTGTGTTATATACATTGTAATCATTTGTTATGGTATTCTTTGGCAATTTTATGTGAAGCTCACATACATTCATGTATTGTTTATTAAAATATGTGAAAATATAAATCTTTTCAGAATTAAGAGCGATAGACAGCAGATTTTCACATCTTGGAAACCTTGAAAATCCCTTGCTCATCGTTCAAAAATTCAAAAAACTTAAGAGTAACGCCCAAGTTTCTCCGATTCGATGTTATTCTCTCTTGCACATTGCGCCGCGGATAATTATAATCACGATTGGTGTGCGCAAGACGTCAGGTTATTCTCGCCCCCGGCAAAATCCTCAACCAGCCGTGGCACTTAAGAAGCATTTAAGTGTCCGGCAATCTCGATAATGCCGCGCGAAATCACCGGTACCGAGTGGGCGCCGTCCGGAAAAAATGTTTTTTTCGAGGGCGACCCTCAATTTCCGTTTTAATTGCAGAAACGACCGTCACGTGCCAGGCAGTTTTATTTGCTCTCAGACCACGTGAGCCGAAATAAGGAACCCGTCGTAATTAACGTCTAGACTTGATAATTAGGAAATCGTAATAAGCCTCAATTGGGTCGATTGAGAAAATTCATTGCACGATCGTAGGTGTTGCCTTCCTGTCTTGATTCCGTGTAACCATCAAGACATGTAATGAAAATTTGTCGAATTTCCGTGAACATTTGCTGCACGCTTTCATATATTCGCACATTCGCTTTTTTCATTGTACCGAGTGTACGAACAAGCATTATAAGTGAATACTTCGACACTGCATTCACCTAGCCATACTTTAATTTGCCAGTTACTTTATGTTTCTCGCCCTACCATCGCACTCATTTTCTGTTCCAGACTGACCGACACTCCCTAAGGGAAAATGCGACCCAACTGGAGAACCCTTTCATCAACCATCACGTCCTAACCCCTTGACACTGCCAAGGATCTCAAAATGCTCGGCGTGAGCCAACCGAGCAACCCACCCTCAAGCCTGCGACACTCAGCGAGCTTTTCCTGTTTGCAGAGAAGCTCCAACGACGCTCATCGCGCGCGAACCTCAACCCTTCCCCAGCAGCAGTCCTTGGAAGCCTACGAGCTACCCAAATACCGGGCCCTTCACCTGGACCAAAGCTCATTGGACCCGCACGACGAAAGTTCCTTCGGAGACTCGAACGATTACGGATTCGTGAAAACACGGCCGAGATTACGGAGCACAAACGCGATCCTCGTTCGCGAAGACGAGAACGCGGAATACCGTAAAAGCGCATTTAGTTACCGCGATGACTCCTCGTACCCACAATCGAAGACCCGAGATGTCTCGAAGAACCACGCGAACCCTTTGCGAGGAGCTTTGATTCTGTTCACGGCCTCAACTTCGTCGTGGTGGAAAACCAAGCAAAGGGAGTACTCGAATGTTCCTTCCCCTTCCAGCGAACAACGGAAATGGGCCAACAACATCAACACCAGCACTGCCAACAACAGCACTGCGACCTCGGCAACGACCTCACCTGCTCAAGACCGGAAGTGGCCGAACGCTGTTTCGTCGCCGACGAAAGAACGAAAGTGGTCTATGAATTCCTCATCGGAAAGAAACGACCGCAAGTGGGCGTCTTCCGTTTGTTACGGACAGGACCGGAAGTGGAGGTCTCTGGGAGCTCTGCTCAGAACACCGGTGAGTTCGAACTCGCAATCAAGGTCTAGCCAGACCTCTTTCTACCACAACGCTAGTGCGTCCGTTCCCGAAAACTCGAATGAAAAGTGCACTCCGGTTTCAAGCAGAGATTCCGAAAGGTACCAGCAATCACAAAGCAACGGGACTTTTCCATACGCTGGCGTCAAGTATCCGGAAAACGGAGAGTTTCCGAGTGGGAAGTCCAAGGTTGGCAGAAGGCTGTTCCAAGATGATCCAACCGCTGATAGGGAAATTGAGGAAGACCACTTGGTTCATTCCAGAAAAGCGAAAAACGTCCAGGTTGGGTACAGTCAGAAACGCTCCAGCAGGGCCCAGAGTTTCTACCTTTTGGATGATTTCCTAAAGCCCCAACAGCCTCAGAACAGTACTCCCAGTGCGAGTAATGGGTCCAAGTGCATGCTCAATCTTTATTTGTCCTCGCCTTATTCGGGGTACTTGAAGTCCGGGAACGACCGAGTCAGATCGAATGATGTGAGACAGTCCGCGGGTGCATCAGTGGGAGTTTCGCAGAGGAAAGTTTCGAATATAACGCCACCCAGGAGGCACAACTCGAGTTCGGATAGTTTGGAAGTCGCGGCGAGTCCTCTGCCACCTCCGGTGCCACCGCCTCCACCTCCGTCGCAACCACAACATCAACAACAACAGGTTGGATTGAAGGAAAGAGACAAGGATGAGGATGTTTCGAAGGAGACGGTTTGTTTCTGCAAAGTTTGCTGGTCTGGGATGGTGCACAAGGCTTACGTTGAAGAGGTGAGTCTTGTTTTAATGGCTCTAGCCCTGAATTCTTTAGTTCTCTTGACTAGAAATGATCTTCAAATGGTATTTCTCTTTCCTTTTAATATGAAGAATTCTAATCAATGCCAAGTTGTGATTTTATGAGTTTTGGAGGTCTTCTTTATAAAACTGCACCTGCTGAGTTTTACGAAGTATTTGACGAATGCAATTTCAGTGCAGTATTGCCCCTCGTTAAGCCTCAATCGAAACAATGCGCAAATATCTTAATGAGTGATAACAGATTTACGCGGCTCCACTGGAATCCCTGAGCTGTGGCACTGGTCGTGACCCCGTCCCCGGGTACGATTGCATTCCGATCGTTTCGCGCTTCCATCCCTTTTTCCCGGTGAATTTTTCACGCGTGGGAGGAGAAACAATGTCCGGCAATTAATCGTCCAATGCGAACGTTTTCGTGCATTTTTTCGCCACCGGAAATTCTCTGAGTTTCTGGCGATCCTGAAGAAGCGTAAATTCTCAATGTTTCACTTCGCGTTGGGAAACTACAAATCAAAAGATTGAGGTCTTCATATATTTATTGATATAACTTTGTAAAAGAAAAAGTTCTAATAATCAAGTATAGAAAAAGAGTCATATCATAGGAGAGAAGACCAAAATAATGATAAAATTTTCGAGAAGATTTCGAGTTAAGATAAGTTTACAGAATTCAAAAGAAATCTAAAGCATCGGAATGTAAACGATCAGATTGAGTTAGTGATTCATCTAGTTTGAAGTGTCCTTTTTTTTTGTTTGATGACACTTCGACGGGAGATAGGGAAGATGAAATGCGTCCATGTTGATTTTTTTTAAGGTATATGTGTAGGAAACAAGACAGCTTGGAGTTAATGTACGCCATCATCGTTAATTTACGGTATAAAGCGTGGAATTTAAACAACGAAAAAGAGAAACATACAACTTAATCAACTGATTATTTATCAATCTTTGTTGATGATCATAACTTGACCATAATATTGACTTTAAATAAAAATAATGTTCAAAATCATAGGAAAGGAGTTTTTGAAAAAATAAATCATTAATTGGAAAAAAGTATAATTTTGTCACCATTAAATAACATTGAGTTTTAAAAATTTTATGTTATCTCAATAAATTACAAAATTGTTTAAAAACGATGAAACATAGCAGGATGACAATTTTTGAAGTTTATGATTTAAGATATTCAAATATGAATACATTTATTATTCACGGTGAAGTGTAATCTACGATAGTAATATATTTAATTTATAAATTCTTAGGTATATTTTCGTGATGATCGAGATACTATCTTTTATAATGCATACATATTTTACGATTCGTCCTGATTCTTTCAAGATTCTTATGAAAATTCGACTTTTTTAGGAAGATTTGGTTGCTTCTTTTCTACTCAATCTTAGGAATTTTGCGAAAATCATAATATATTCAATTCTTAAAACTTCGTTTTTATCAGACTAGGTTAGTAATTCAGAAAATTACATCCAAGCTGATTTTTAAAAAAAATCATTGTTTCTATTATAGCAGTAGATTTCAAAAATTCAACTTCAAGCTAGTTCAGAAGTATGTACATCTGCATTGGCTTCAAAAATTACACAGCTCTGAAAGAAAAACACAGGTGCAGAAATTTTTACGAGATGTAGATTTTGAGCAGCTGAATCTGAGTCTGAGATGAAATCAGCACCCTCTTCGATAAGTTTTCTAGAAAACCTTCAAAAACCTGATTTTTAAGTAGATACTGAAGAATCACTGTTTACATAAGGATACGTTCAGAAATAAAGTAAAAATTGTAAGACTTTTTTTTCTAAAGCTGTGTTGTATGTACATGTACTCATAATTTTTATAATACGCAAGCTCTGCAATCGATAATTTTTGAAACCTAAGATTTTTTTAACGAACAAAGGTAAAAGCCTTTTTAATCAGATATTTCAGCTTATGAGTAATGTTACTTCTTGTACCTTGATTCAAATTTTAAGAAATTTGTCGGTACTGTGTGAAATCCACAGAAATTAATTTAAAAAAACTTCTTCTCCCTTTATGCGTAATTCAAGCAGATTCCCAAAAAATCTGAGAGCCCGCTCTCGATTCGTAACCGGAGACCGTGCAACAAAAGAATGTGGGGCCATTTTCTAGACGAGGCAACGTATTTTTTTCGCCTCCCCGAGGCTAAATCGCCTGGAGCTGGGAACGAGCTGCTCCAGTAATTTATGCAAGACGTTTTTGATCAGAGATGTGTCCGTTGATAACTTGGTGTACATAAGCTGCAAATAGCTTCCCGGCTCATTTATCTCAGCGAATTATGAAATGAAACTGTTGCTCCGGAGTAAAAGCGTGGCTGTATATTATTGTTACTACGTAGTATAGTTTCCCGCAAATTTTTATCGTTTATCTCGGGCCGTGGTCCCTAAAATACTGGGAATTCCAACTGTCGAAAGAATTCTCACGAAAAATTTATCCAAATTTTACTTTCTTCGATTCTTCTGTGGAGGCAGGAATTTCAGGAATTTATTTCTAGAACTACAATGGAAATTACGTACGACTTTTTTTGTTTTTGGATCCCACTTTTTTTCATTTTTTTCAAGATTTGGACTTGTGAGTGTAATGTACAACTGTCATTCTAAAAAATTTGAAGTCTTTTTACTGTCAAAGAAATTTCTGTTTTGTTGAAACCGAATTCTATAATTTTTTTTACTATTCTTGAATTTTATCAATTCATATCATGTTCACTAGAAAACAGAAAATTTCATTTGTAGTCGCAGCAACTAACATTTTTAGTTTGAAGTCTAATTTTTTATTTGAACCAAATCAAATCTATTTTGTGGTGAATAATTCATCTGTAGAGATTTGAAGGTTAAAAATACAATAAACTTGTAAAAATATACTTCAATTGCATAAAGGTTACGTTTTTTTCTACAACGCAACAGTATGAAAGAGGATCAACAGGAAACTTGCTTTTTATTTCATCTGAGCGTGGAATCCCTTGAAACACAGTCTAATCGCTCTTGATAATTGTTTTCCAACTACTGGAATGCGAAGGAAGCAACCGGCAAGTTTGCTCGACTTTATTATTAGCCCCTTGTGGGTAACTGTTTTCTCATTTATAACGCTTTTCAAATTGTTTCTCACACTATCTCGGTGTTTCAGAACACAACGAGAATCTGTAGTAAAAAAACCAATGTAATTCAAAAATGAATGATAATTTTTAATGACCTACTACCCTTTTTTGCCTCGAAAGTTTTAAACCACGTTACTTGAAAGGTTCTTTAGACAATCTAAAAATGATGCCAGTACAAAACAATTTCTTTTTTTTCAGAGGGATCTAACACCTCAACGACATATGTAACAATTACATGACAATCTGCTTATTTTAACTCTTACGAAAAATAAACTCGAATTTCTTATCAATGATCATGATGACTGTAATTTCATATGATTTAAACTGATTTTATAGTAACTTTCAAAGTTGTTAGAAAACACATGAAAACATTGAAAAAATTGTCTGACCAGCAAAAATTTATCAATAAGTTTACAAGTTTGCAGCCCAGACCTCTAGTTACTGATGATAAAGGGTGATTTTTAACTTTCTTCTGTAATATCTTCAATTTTCCGATCATTTTCATACGGTTACTACTAAAAACAAAATAACACTTGAAGTTATTTATGAAACATGGCCATTTTTTCTAATGATTACAGTATGTCATGAATATTCAGGGGAGGTTTTAAGAATATTTCAAAATATTTCTTTGTGAAACTCAACGTTTTCTTCATGAATATAATATACAATAGTGACAGACTAAAATATTCAAATTATATACGAAATTTAGCTATTTTCTAGGTGACTTTATCTAGTCTTCATGAATGTTTTGTAAAAGTTCAAATAATTATGGTCGAAGAATTTTTAACAATCATTTTTTCTTCATTCTCCCTCAGTTTGAATTGGTAAAAAACGACTTATTAATAGTAGAATTTTATTAATTGAAAAAGTGAAAAGGAAGCAACTCAAGTTTTAGAAAAAATCTACTAATTGAGTTAGTTATATAGCTTACTGATGAAATAAGTCATATGTATTCGACTGAACAAAGAAGTGAATAACTATCTTTGATGATCTAAATAGCATTGAATTCATTATTGTTTTCCTTGTGAAAAATCAAGCAATAATAATAGACAGATTTAGACATTCGTTTAAAAATTTATTCCTCGAATCATCAAGTGTTTAACAATGTTTTTCCATGAACTTTTTTTCCAACTAGGTTCATATAGTAAATAATTCAGTAAAATTCAACTATTTCTTCATTCAACTTGTGGAATGCTACTAATTATTATTATTAGTGACTTCCAAAAATTTTCAAAGTAAATGAGATATATAGTCATTTTCTAAAAATGTTATGAAATTTGGCTTGAATATCTTATATTGAAATACCCACTGTTAATTTTATCGTAATAAGCATAATCTTGCGTTTTCGCTAAATAAAGTCAGAGAATGGAGTAAAATTATCAAACGCTACTTTACTTTAAAATAATTCACTATATTCAGTTAAAAGAAATATTCGTTACTTAAAAATTAAAAAATATTAGAGCAATGGAAACAATTTACATAACAAAATGACTAAATGCAGTCCTCTAGAATTTAAAAAGTATAGTACCTCAATATGTATTTTAGTATCTAATTTTTACTATCGTGCACCAGTCGATGTGGTCATGGTCATAATGAAATTTCGAAGAACAACAATGAACCAGACTAAAACTGTAAACTTAATTCTTCAGTCGCATATTTTGAGTGTCGAGTTGAAAATGTTCAACTGTTGAAAGTCAAGTTGAGGCTCAAATGTCTAACAATTAAAATTTGTCTGCCAAAAGTATAGTTGATCATTTCTATTGTAAGGAACTAGCCACAGCAATTCTCCTGCTATGATTATTGCAATTTTCAAATTTGTGAAGAATTATAAATATGGTCTGCTGGTATTACATCACTTTCCAAAGGTTGAAAATGAAACATTAGAAAGCAAAGAAATGCTTCGCTGAAAGTTACATTGAATTCGTTCTACTGGGACAAAGGTTTGAAAAGTAGTTTGCTGATTTTATATGCAACTATAAAAACCCAGTAACTGGAATTAAATTGAAATAAGTATATTTTTTGTAATTTGAAAATAATTACCAGAACTAAATAACTTTTGAAGGCGGAAATATATGAGGTATTTGCAAGTATCGACAAATTTGTTAATTAGTGTAATAGATAGCTTGTAATGTTTATCATATATATTTACAAACTTCTTGAGTGACGTGTCATAGAAGTTTTCGCCATCGTTTCTAGACAAACAAGAGGTTAATTTGTTTCGAGTAAACGCGCAACTTCCGGTGGGCGTGATGAAAAAAATGGCCGATGAGTCGCGGAGAAACAATAAGAATACTGCGTGGTGATTGCGCCACGAAGTAGCCAGGGCGGTAATGCACTCTCCGAGCTAGTCTTTTTCACAATGAGCGCATTAACGGCGGCGCGCGTATGGCCACGAGAGGACAATGGACGTGTCGAATATGCGGAGGATTGATGCACAAGCGACAGATAAAGAAGGCTCTAAAGAGCGACTGACGGAGTGCGCTTAAGAGATATAATCTTAAGCTCAATCGTCATTATGGTCTCATTCATGATTTATTTTTGCAAAGGCTTAGGTAAACGTTTCAGTGAAAACAAAGATCAAAAGCAAAATCACAGTTCTGTTAGAAGCGAACGATAAAATCGCTTTTTTGGTGTGAAAAATAAATAAAAAGTGTAAAAAACAAGTGCTTGTATTCTTCTTACAATAGTAGTTACAAGAGTTATTTACTTTTCAAGTTATTCACGATATAAATGTAAATGCAAAAAATTTCACTTCTCACAACAAATCGCAAGCGAAAATTTCCGTGATTTACGTCCCGTCGAACGTAAAAGAAAAAAAAACGCTGGAAAAACGAGGTGAGTTGGCGCTTTTTACGAAGGGCTTGAAGGATTTTACGAGTAGAAGTGATTTCATTTCAGTTTTTCAGCTTGAACTTCTGTAAACGAAAAGAGATTTTTGTTATTTAACTGAAGGGTACCAAAAAAAATAACACTTGGAAGAATTATCATCACAATATATAAGTAGACCTTAAAAATATAACATGCGACTCTGGAATTCAAATGTGTTTTTGAAGTATACAGAAAATCATACTTTTGATTCAATATTTTATTACTGTCAGCCATTGAATTTATCATAAATTTTAAAATTTTCTAAGGCCTTTCAAACTCGCACATACATTCGTCGACGAGCTTTTCAGTTCCAAAAAAAAGTTTCCCTATAACCCTTTTTCATTCCTCTCGCTTACCCTCGGCAAAAACTTTTTTTCTGTCGGAAAACACTTGGAAAAAAAACTGCGGCTCATTTCTGTTCACAAGCAACAACTTTTTTACAAACGAGGCGCATCAATTTGCACGCTCCATTTTCCTGCTCCGCAGAAGATGATTTACGGTAGTAGGTTTTTTTCCTAATTACGAATTTTCCTTTGGGTACAAGAGACGGGAATTTTTAAGGTACGTATTCGTAGATTTTGTTCAGCCAGACGATGTCGAATATACCATGCACAGAGAAATAACTACTTGGTTTGGGGTAGAAAAAATTTACTTTTGCTTGCAATTGATTTGTGGAATGAAGTATCAAGAAAAGTATCGAAGTAAAAACATTTTGATTACTTGAAATTGCAAATGATGAATACTGACGAAAGTATGGCCAATAGTCTAGTATTGATTCTTGTAGGACAACATTTTTTCACGATATAAAAATACAAAAAGTACAAGAAAGTATTTTATCAATGAATGAAACTACGAAAATCTTTTCAAACTATTTTTTTTACATTCACAATTCTTCTACTATACAGTGCAAAAAAATGTCTTTTATGCTCATCTTCAAATTTAATCGTTGTCATATTTATGTTATGTATATTTATTCTCAAAATATCTGTAGTTAGTTAACCATGCAATTAAAAAAATTGTATAAACATCATGACATAAATAACTATTCGCTTTGGTTTTTCGATTCGAGGGCGTGGAAAAAAAAGGTGGCAAGCTAAAAAAAAGATGCTGGCGGAGAAAACAGCATTTGAATAAACGCGCAACGGGTTATTTGGTTCCGATGGCGATTTGTTCAGCGCGATGCACTCGTTTCATGCAGGCGCTCGCGTGTACGTAATGACGAGCAGAAACCTCGACCGAAGGTTCATTCTCGGGCCACTCAAGGGCTTACGAAGGGAGGTTCATTCATGCACTTTGACGTTACTGAAAGTGGATTTTTATTAATGATTCTGTGGTTCGTATGCGGTCATGCACACTTTTTGCACCTATGCATGGGCGTCGTATATGATCATTAGATGACTCGAGATCATCGTATGTGCTGCTGTCTACGTGGTCTACGTGGTACATAATTATACTCATGGGATATGTATCATTATGTATGACATCCAGGCGAGTACGTGAAAAAAAGCATCCAAATAATACAGATAGATTTTTACAAACGAACTGTAAAGATCCCAAGTATTTTCGAAAATTCAAGATTCATTCATTAGGATCAAAACAATTACTGTACCATTTATTCTGAACCAACGTTCAATTTTCAACGTATTTTGAGAAAAAGTGCCTCAGCCTTTTTCTTGAAAAATTAAATTGAGTTCTCTGGATGATGCTACAAAACAAGAAACACGGATTTTACATTAGCGAGCGTCCTAATGTACTGTTTTTACCTGCCTCGACACTAAAAACAAGTGTTTTACCTTGTCATCGTCGTTAAAGTATCTTTCAAGTGGGTCCATGTCTGGAGAAAGAGAACACTTTTTATTGTGTCCTCGAAAGATTAAAAAGCTTACTTTTCTTTTGGGAAGCCAATATTTGCGAGCCCACGATACACGTGAAAACAACTAAATAAAAAAAAGGTTTACGACCAAAATGTACCAAGTTATTGCATAATACATAAGCCATGCATAATGCTATACCAGTTCTTCATTTTTCCCAATTTCCCGACCCAGATTCAGTGTAAAAAAATACAACGTAATCATTCCCATATTTCATTACTCCGTACCGAAGTAATTCCAGCGAAGCCGGAATTATCGATAGCTCCAGGAGAAGTTTCAATTTCATATTTTTCAGCGAGAAAATTGACTGTCCGCCGTGAAAAATGTCTTCCCGTGATTTCCCTCTCTCCCCATGCCTTCCAGTTTTCCCCGTTACCCGTGAGGAATTTCAAAAGCCGCCGATGATTGTAAACTAATAAACTCAGATAATTCGAAAATGCTGCCTTCCGTTCCACGTCATCCAATAAACGCGCGGAGGCTCGTAAATCGACTTCGGATGAAACCGCTAATGCGTCCATATTCGAGACGGCGAAAAGCGAGTGATTCAGAAGCCGCGAAAGATAGCGCACGAACGTACAGTACACGCTCGCCGAGTGGTTGACGTCAGGTCGGAAGTTGTGGAATTCTTGGGAATTCTGATTTTTAATCTTCAATGTCAAACGTAGGAGATAAAATACTCGATAACTCAAGTGAACAAAGCATAAAACATAATTTGAAATTCAATATTTAAAAAAAATTATATATAACATAAATATAGATAACAGTGATAGAAAAATCTAGAAAAATTCGATTTTAAACTTATCATTGTACACTCTAACTATGCCAGGTTTCAAATATTTATCATTAGTTTTGCAAAAGTTTCGAATTTTCAAACAAAATGTATGAAAAACTACATGTAAATCCCATTTAAAACTTCAGTCGTTTTGTGGCACGTGTTAATATGTCCGACTTGCTTCAAACTTTACAAAAAAAATTTTTTAATATATTGATTAATTTAAAGCCCCAGAATGGAAAAAATTCCACCAATGCCAAAATAAGTGACACCGTAGTATACATATACAGAATATGTGGTTAGAACTTCATTCAAGATTTCTTCAACAGCGTCAAAATGTTCTCTTTCTGAGGGTCATCTAACAGTTTCTTACCAAAAAGTGCAAATAATGAATTCAGAAAAAAATTTTATAATCTTCTTGAGTGTATTTATAGATTATTTCAAGTTCTGTATTCATAATTATGATAGAATCTTTAAAAAAATATTCTCAAAAAAGCTTTTCATTTTGAGTATGCTGAAAGGAGAATGATCCCTTAAGAGTAGATTTCCATGTTGATAACTTATTATTTTTTTAAAAATAAAACTAATAGGATTAGTGACGTGAGTTTTTTAGAGAAAATTGTTCTAGTTGGAAAAACTAATTGGATTTCCAATTGGAGAACCAAACAAGAAAACAATTAAAGATTTTCAGCAGGAAGACTACCAGAAAACAATGAATTCGAAGGTTGATCTTGAAATTCGAAGGCAAAAACGCCCAACTTCGAAATTCAACGTTTCAACTATGAGATTTTACCTTTGAATTTGAGTGTTAACCTTAATAGTTATAGGTTAACCTCAAAAATTAAGCGTTAGCACTTAAGTCAAGCTTTAACCCTTAAATTGAATAGTCGTAATAACCTTGGAACTTGAGAATTAAAGTCAAATATGAACCTTCAAAAAATACCGTAAGGGGTTCCAATCCAGAAATACCCTGCAATAAAACACAAAACTATAATAAATATAAATTTCATCAATCACTCGAAGCAATATCAAAACTGCATCTATTTTCATATCATGAATTTTATTCAATTTGATTAAAGCTTTCAGTCGTGGTTTTTGGCCCTTATCAGGAATTATACATTTTCCCACAACTTCGTAAATCAACGTTTTAACTATGAGATTTAACCTAAAAATTTGAGTGTTAACCTTAATAGTTATAGGTAAACCTTAAAAATTGAGGGTTAAAACTTAAGTCAAGCTTTCACCCTTAAATTGAATAGTCGTAATAACCCTGAAACTTGAAAATAAAAGTCAAATAATAACCTTCAAAAAATACCGTAAGGGGTTCCAATCCAGAAATACCCTGCAATAAAACACAAAACTATAATAAATATAAATTTCATCAATCACTCGAAGCAATATCAAAACTGCATCTACTTTCATATCATGAATTTTATTCAATTTGATTAAAGCTTCAGCCGTGGTTTTTGGCCCTTATCAGGAATTATACATTTTACTGTGTGATATTTTAGTGGATTGAAAAAAGGAATAATAATTAAACAATTACACTTTCTTATCCCGCGAAAGTGAAACGTAATATCAAGCTCCAAGTTAGCATCTCGTCTATAAACCACTGTTGTTCCTTTTTATTTTCCGAAGCGCCACATCGCTACGCTCGGTACAAAAGCTCTCTTCTGGTACCATACTTACCAACGCTTGTAACTTCACTTCACCTGACTTTACCAACGAGAAACGAGCTCCCTGAAACCTTGAAGATGACAGCACCGTGATTTTATCCATTTTTAAGCCCACAGAACGCGAACGCACTGACCGATAATTATTCCTCCCAATCTATTGGATCATTATAATTACCCAGTTCAATTTTCTATGTATTTTTCTTTGTTCCCCTCCACAAAAAGGCAATTATACCAAAAACAGTTTTTCACGAATTTCCAACGTGTAATTAACTCATTACCTTAAAATTGGATTTTTTTCGTGTGCTAGGTTATGAAAGTTCAGGGTCTTTTGGGGTAACACTGAATAATGAAGACATTTTACCTTTGACTTTCGAAGTCGCGAAAGTTCCGAACTCGGTGAACATTGTTAAATATTTAACGAGACGTCGGGGAAATAACAGGGATCGTTTGTTAGAATGAAGGGAAGTAGTTCGCAACTTTTCGTATCGGAAATTCCGCAGTTAAGGATCGTGGAAATAAGGGATGGATTTATTGTGTTGGGAAATGTTTTACATGGAATAAGGGGAATCCTGAGAAATATAGATTACGACGATTTTTCCTTTGCTATTTTTTACAAAACTCAAAATTTGAAAACTTATTAAAGCCTAAAGTTTAAACAATAAGAACGACAAGTAGGGTCAACTTCACAGACTAAACTTTACCCAAATTTTCTTCATACTGTTTTGAGTTTAAAAGTTCTTTGCCGCCTTTCACAAAACTTAAAAACCAAGAAGATATTCGAGTCACAAGTTTAAATCTATCAGATTCGTTAGATTTTATGCTTGAATAGCTTTTTTAATTTTGACTTTTGTAAAAGGTGACAGAGGAAAAATCGTCTTAGAATTTCATAAGGAATCTATATTTCCTGGGTGTCCAGTGTATACAATAAATATTCCTCAATGAATCGCATTCTGATGCAAGTCATAGAACTGCTTTCAACCCCTAAAACCATTTTCACAAAAAAAATTGAACTTTTTCTTTTCCTTTCTCTGTTTCAGGTAAATAAGAATTCCGTTATAATCGACCCCCTGCTAGACCTCTCCTCCAACGCACATGGGTTGTGGTAGGTCAAAAAAAATCTAATCGAAATGAATAAAAAAACAAGAAAAACAAGCGTTGCACAATGTTCAACTCGAGTCTCTTTCTCGGTGCCCCGCTGGGGCAATAAGAAAGCTCTGTAATAGACGCGATTATTTCTGTCGCAAATGCCTATATCGGCATTGTAAAACGCGCGATTGTCTCTGGAAAAATGGCCGAGCAAGTTGTGGATTCACAATGAGAGGCCAAGTTTTGTTATATGATTTATTGTCACGCAAGTGCCAGGAAACGATTACGAACTCCGGGGTTTTCATGGCGCTTATCGTTACGTCAACTGTTGTCAAAGTGTCGGAGCTTAATGCCGATCGCTGGAATTTATCACTGCCGATGCCAATATTAGGAGTGCATACAAAAGCATCTCTTTTTTTCTTGGTTCACTCCTCGCAGCATGAAATCATTTGGAGAATTCAAAATTGAAGGAGTACAGATTGTTTAACAGAGAAACTTGGGTATAGTTATTCATTTTGGGTAATTTATAAATCAATTTATTTAGATATGATACAAAAAACGCATTCACGTTTTAGAAAATACTGTTAAAAAATTTGAAAACTTTTTTGAAATAATAATGTGAAACATACCTTTTTTTTTATACTGAAGTTTACTGAAGGTACTTTTTTTCTCTCCCGGTTTCAAGCCAAATTTTATTGCTATTGCTTTCTTTTTTGTTTTGCTGGATTCAAAGCTCCTAGAGTTACAAAAAAATAATTTTTTTTGACGCGAAAAGATTTTTCACAAATATAATAAGGTTGTAAGATTATATTAAACATCGATGCATATAAGGGTATCACTTTTTTGGCGATTTCGGAATTTTTCCATTCTGGGGCTTCAAATTAACTAGAATAAAAAAAATTTCTGTAAAGTTTGGCGCAAACCAGACATAATTAACACTTGCCAAAAAACGGGATTTCAATGGGGTTCAAATGTAGTTTTTCATACATTTTGTTCAAAAATTCATGACTTGTGTAAAACTTATGATAAATGTTTCAAACTTTGCACAATTTAAGTGTATACTGTATAGTTCAAGGCCAAATTTTTCTGGATGTTTTACAAGCACCGAAAAAAGGAAAACATGTACCGTTTCGGTGCTAGTAAAACATAGATAATAGCAATAGAGAAATTCAGAAAAATTGGTCTTAAACGTAAAATTATACACTTGAATTGTGCCAAGTGTCAAACATTGAATATAAATTTTACACAAGTTATGAATTATTGAACAAAATGTTTGAAAAACTATTTACATGTAAATCTCATTTAATACTTCAGTTGTTTCGTGGCAAATGTTAAACATGTCTGATTTGCTTCAAATTTTATAAAAAAAATTTTTTTATATATTGATCGATATAGGCCCTGGAATGGAAAAAATTCCGACATCGCCAAGATAAGTGACACCTTAATGCATACATAATATATTTTGTAGATCATCCATTTTTAGCATTGTATTTCAGACTTATTTCCATCTAATGAAACCGTTCTAGAAACCCAATTTTTCGTAAACAATCACATATAACTTTTTAAATGTTTAATTTCAGGGCCAAAAATTCTATTTAATATTATTGTGTCAGAAGCGATAACGAAAAATATCTTTATCGTCTCAGAATGTTAACTTTTATATTTTTCGGTTAAATCAGTCTACTTAAGAATATTGTACCATCTAATTATAATTGCAATAATAAAATGCCTAAATTTAAAAATCATATGAAAAATGTAAACTATTTATTGATACATTTTATTACTGAATAAACACATAATATTTTTATATTCAACATCAAAGTATATTATAGTAATATTTAAACATAATGATATTATGACTACAAAATACTTACCAAAATGGTTAATAGTTTTCAAAATTTGTGATTCTGATTTCAGAAAACAAGAAGCGTTTGGATCAAGTATAAGAAGTTTAAGAGAAACAGTTTCTAGAATTATTGGTTGAAGATGAAACTTAATCATTCAAATTTTAGGCATCAAACATTACCTAATCAACCACTTCAAAAGGTCTGCAGGAATTGTAAACGATCTAGAAAAAAAGGAAATGGGCCTTGTAGAAATTGATGAAAAAATACATTGAAAGCTGAAAAAATACGTGTAAAATTTTTTTTAAATAGATAAAAAATCGTTGTCTAACGATGACGAAATGTTCCATAATTATTGTGTTCTGTTTTATACAGAAGTGAACGATGTAATATCTCATAAATGGATTTTTCAACATCCTTTTTACGTGAAAAAAATGAAAGACTCAATTTTTTTTCATATTTTTTGCTCGTGAGTTCATGTTTTTATCATTTTATTAAGTTAAAAAATGAAAGTAAGTACAAGTTACTCCCAACATTGTAGTATACAGAGAAACGAATTCAATTTCGAGGTGTAATAACGAAACTCAAATCCTGTAATATCGTAAGAGATTATTGCACTGGTGTAAACTGAACTCTCAGCTTCAATAATATTTCCGAACGAGAACACCATGAACATTGATTTTCCATCAAAGGAATCAATAACTTGATTTTCTTAGAACGTCAGCCTTCTATTATTAAATTTTATGACGAGACGGTTTATATCTACGTAAAATTCAGAATGTGGAACTTTCACGAACAACAAAGACGTTTCAAAAATTGTAGCTGAGAATTTTAAAATAAAAAAGTCTCTTGTTCGAACCTTGAGTCTTGTTAACAAATGATTTTTTCTCTTTGAAACATATGTAGTATGTTTTTGAGTACAAAAATGTGTAATATTATCACTAAAACGAAAGCACTTAATGTTTAGCAACTATTGGGATAGTACTGAACATAACCATAGCAATACACAAAACAAAATCACTTCAATTATTTGATCTGAAACAGTTTTTCTTTTCTCGCAATAACCTTTTTTCGCCAATTCACTCAGAAACGTCACGCAAAATGAAACTCTCTCGATTAACTGAAAAAAAAAAAAAACGGAAAAAAAGGGGGACATTTTCGTGACGCAAAGGGCGATCCGAAAGTAGGAAAAGATGTAATCTCGCTTTTCTCGGAGGCCGTATAACTAGAAAGGGAGATCAATTCAAAAACACTTTGCCGAGATCTTCCACGTCCGCAATTTTCTGGCGAAGCTTATTTCCAGCATTATCTCTCGAAGTGGGACATTCGTCCTCGGAGCCTACGACTGGTTCCTTACAGGGGCCATGATAAAAGGGACTTTTGCGGTGGAAGGAAGTCGCGAAAACCGATAAAGCCGTAAAGGGATGACTGTACCACGTGATCTGGATCGGGGGCGAGACTCCTAGTTCTGGGTCAAACTAAATAACTCAGGCTGAATAACGAGACCCCGAAAATACATGATTTCGAGAAATTTATCTTATCGCAATGTATGGGTTCTAGTCAGAAGTTAATGAGAGGGAAGTTGATGTTGCGCAAGTGGTGGAGGGATAAAGTCTACTGATGAGTTTTTTGTGATACCATTTTTTAATTAACTAATTTATGTAATTCTTGTTCTAACTAGATTTTTATCAAAACTTCTCTTTTGATCTATATTTCTGATGATTTAGCATCTGAGAAAAACAATGATGATCTGATGATTCAAAAAATTTTAGGACTTGTAATTTTTTTTCTCCCAGATTACTGAATTCGAAGACACAGGATACACTTGTCTTTATTTTGTCATAATGTAGCGTTACAGGTTTATGGAATGAGAAGAGTGAGACAGAAAATTTTATGTAAAAAAGGAATTCTAAATTGCTATGTAAAAGATGATTTTTGATTGTCATGAACATCACTAATTGTAAGTTGAAACTTATTATAAAGATGTAACATTAGATTATTGTACATTTGTAATTTTTGTCAGTGTTTTTTATATTTTGTAATTTTGCGAACAAAAAAATTTATGATTTTCAAAATATCTATATTGCATCGAAGCTGAATCTGTAATTCAAAAAAATTGTATTATATGTATAACTGTTGAATTATTCCCAATTTATGTATTGAAAATTTAAAAATGGTTTCTCCGAATTTTGTTTGTGTGTATTTACTCAATAACTAAAACTTGTAAATTATAAGTTTTTCAACATTCACTTTTTAAGTTTCTTTGATTCACAAGCTTCCAACATCTTAAAAATTTACAAAATTTTAAATGTATACAGTCGAATACTGAATCGACAAATAGAGCAGTGATTCGTTATATTCAGGATTCTATAAATCCAAGGTGTCGAATTTTTCTTTCAAAATTCAAATTTTTTTTTAACCATGTTAAAAACAAGATAATAATGACATAAATAAATTTTACCAAAAACTTACGATTCTCTAGTTTTATTTAATGAGAAAAATAAATATCCAAACATTTTACTAAATTAAGGTACGTACGTCATCTATACAGAATTCCTAATTACAAGAATTTATATTTTCATAAGCAACCAATTTCCGAATTTTCTTTTGTTTACAAAATCTCGAATTTCAAAAATTCACAACATTCTGTCCTTTAACTATGTAAGAATTTATTTTGAAGCTAATGAAAGAACCGTGATTTTCAGACTTCTATTAGTTAAATATCGCGACATTTTTTTCTTTATTCGGATATTTTGTCATCGACATATTTCTGAAACTCTGAGAAACCTTCATCATGCAAAATTGTTCACTTGTGAATCTTGTCATTTTTCAATATTTTACCTTCTGATTTTTGTAAATATCTATAATTGATGTTCAAAATTTTTTAATTTTATATATACAGATTAGTAAAACTTTTCAATTGATGCAGTACCAAAAATGCAAACTTTCTGATCAAGTTTGAAAATGAAAAATTTTTCCCACGTCATATTTTTTATTACTTCGCACAAATTTCACACTCTAAAATTTACAAAACGGCGTCATTACTGTGTAGAAATTTCTTATAATATTATTGAATGTTTGGAACCACATGTAGAGCGACATAATTTACATACTTTGAAGACAGAAAATTTTTTAATTTCCACGACATATGTCCAGTCATTTCATTTTGTTTAGTAACGTTTCGGAAATGTTTTAGAAATACTTCCAATGTTTCTGAAATATTTCTGCAAACTTGAGTACTGTCTGTATAACTTTTAGTATTCTGAAATCTCAATGTCCACAGTAATAAATTTTTCTTCAATATTATTAAAAAATAAAAAATTCAAATATACCGAGTTTGAAACTCTAAGTACATAAACATTTTAATTTCAAGAAGTTTCTCAGAAGGAAAACTTATAATTCTGTCGATTAGATACATCTAATTATATAATTGCAAAAATATCGACGTTAAAAAACGAAATTCCCGCATTTTATAAAAGTCTAAAACCAAATCATAAGCATTATTTTATTTCTTTTAATGGAATAGTAAAAATCATCGGACTTTCGCAATTCTTGGACTTCAAATAAAAATGGTGTCGAATAAAATGAAATGCTCCGCAATATTGTAATACCTTCTAATTCTATTCTTCATAGCCAATTTAATGAAGAAAAAGGTTCAAATAACATTAAAACCTCTCCTTCTTCTATACAATATTTGTATATTAGGTGTTTAATGTTTTGAATGTAGAAGGAAAATTTCTATCCAGTTTATGAAAAAAGAAAGAGAAGAAGTCCTTGCTAATCATGTATCGAAGAAAAAGAGGATTTTTAACACACTGATGATGGATCAGGAAGGTATAAGGTTCACGTTTTAATTTTGTAAGTAAAGTTATAAAAATCTAATTTTATTATTATTGTGATGATTGACTGTGTAATATAGATGACATTTTCATTTTGTCCCTGAAGAGGACTCTAAACAAATGGTCGAAAGCTTGAAAAGAAAAAAAAGTTTATGGAAAAGAAGGAGAGGTTTTCATTGAATTTCAACCTCCTATATTAAATTGGCTCCAAGGATCAGAATTAAGAAAAATTTTATGATAATAATTCTTCAAGTCTACATTTATAAATATTTCTTCGTTATGCAAATGTTTTAATATTGCAAATTTCAATTTTTTTCATTTTAATCTGAAGAGTGTTTAGTTGAATTTTAGTAATAAAATATTGGAAAATAAGCCATAATTCCCAAAACGTCATTTGAGAAAGACGTTGTGTAGTGGACATTAAAATTCAGAAAAAACCATCTGAAATAAGAAATGTTGAAAAATTTACTTTGAATATGAGTTGATTCTCTCTCCTCTCTTTTTGAAGATTTTATTGTAATTTTCAACAGTTCATGGCCTTTTTAAGCAAAAAATCTAATTTTCTGCTAAATTTTCCGTAATGTCGTAAATGTAAAACCACCTTACTATGCAAAAAGAATGAAAAAAAAATGACGAAGGGGGGGAGACGTAACTCGTATTTTAGATAAATTTTAGAACACATTTGAATTGATATGATTATACGTCGAGTTATCATGTTCACCGCACAAAACATCTTTTTCAAAATACGTTTTGGAAAATGCTCTGGCACCGGCTTGTTTTTCAATACACATTTCTTTACGAAAATTCAACTAAAAGTTCTTCGGATGAAACTTTTTAACTCAAATGAAGATTTGATTTATTTGTCCCAGCTATATCCCCGTGAAGAATCAGCAAAAACATTTTTTTTTTTTTTTCAATATATCTTACGCCTCCCCTAATTTCACTATGTTCGGTTCTCGAAAGAAAATTAACTAAAACGAAAAGTATTAACACTATATTGTACAGAAGTAAAAAAACAGAAAAGTTTCACACAAATTGCAGAACGGCAGGACATACAGCTCAAAAGTAGGACATGTCCTGCTAAAACTGGACGTATGTTCACCCTACATAAGGTCACTTGAATACACAAATCGCAAGCTCCGAAAGTCTTCAGATCACCCTTGTTGCATCAAGGGTTTCTACATCCTTTGATGATGAGTGTTACTGGTGTGGTGCTTGAAGGGTTCTTGAAATGATTTTTGGCGCATGGCGTTAGGATGAAATAACATGGAAAAGGGACCAGAAAGCGAGAGGGCGACGCGACGCGAGGAGGACAACGCCAGGAGGAGGATCTGCGCGCGAATTTCCCTCGTTCGCCCAACCTCATATTGATCCCATCCCAGTGAGTAGAAGCGGGAGCGTACACCCTTGGCACCGCCGTGGAACTCGCAGAATCGCGGAGCGTGCCGATGGTCCAGCAACGACGTGCTCGCGCTCGGAAATCCCTAGTGGTTACACCCAATCCCGAGTGCTCTCGTTTCACCTCTTTGGAGGCCTTCCAAGAGGCCCCGATCCTGACTCGCGAAGTGTCTCGATCAAAGAGCAGTGTTTACTTTCGTGATCTCTAATCATAATCTTCATCTCGGTGAAAAACTGAGGGTCCTCTAGGATTTAAGGGAAGAATTTTTTTTGTGGTAAGTCGTGTGTGACACATTTTTCTGGAATGAAAAATGTATATTCTTCTTGAATGAACATGAAGGATTTTTTCATTGATACTGGTTTTACAAATAAACATAAATTCATCTTGGTTGTTGAGATCTACTTCAGACAAGACATTTCATGTCTAAAATACTACTAAAACTTTTTCAACTCAATTCAATTCATTTTCCCTTCCGTTGCCTGACCCCTCACCAACGACCAGTGGTTCTCAACGTGCTGGATTCAGAATCTGGAGATGGCCGAAAAGGAGTCGATAAGAATTCTCGGAGCTCTAGTTCCGAGTCCAGTGAGAAGGCAGGAGATCTTAGGGAAGGGGAAGGTTTTGATAAGATGCGAGCCTACACTTTTGCGTGGAGAGTTTAATTTGCGTGAGAGCCAGCTTTTTATTTGATGGAATTGGATTTCATCGGAAGCCGTTTCCACGGAGGCTTCGGAAAAGCGTGTTTTAATTAAGGAGAGAAATATGGATTACGTGAAAACGTTCGTGTGCGACGTTTCAGGCTATCGTAAAAATAGGGCGCTCGGGAAACGAGGTTGTTGTTTTTTCCTTTTTATGTTAGTAAAATTCGTAAGTATTAGGTCAAAATTACGTGAATTAGTTCATTATTGCGCTAAATTTTTGTATCATCATAAAAAAAAAATATTACTCTACACTGACGAAAAATCCATAATCCGATAAAATAAGTTTTTCCAGTGGACATTTTTCCCAAAGACACTTTTCCTAAAAAATTTCATTTCCAAAGAAATATTTTCCCATAGAACACTTTAACCAAAGAATGAATTTTATAGTTACTTTGATATAATACAAAAAAATGATCAGAAATAACAGTTACAATATTTTTTTAATTTTTTCCATTAAAAAAAAAAAGAAATACTATACATAAGGTAACATTTTACTGTCATTATTCATAATAAATTATAATCATAACGTAATTTAAATTTTCATTAATTTATATTGTCCAATTTTAATAACTTACCTCAATATCCATATTATTTTGGGCATTAAAATTTCACACTGCACTATTATGTTATTAATTTATCTATTCAACAAGATTCAAAATTATAACATTATTTACACTTTCATTTCTTTTTATTCTATAATATTTTTCTAAAGACAATGTTATAATTATCATCCTTGCTCTGAAGATAAATTAATACCATAATAGTGCGTTATATGTAAAATTAGAGTATGCAAAAAATATAGACATTCATGTAAGTAAATAAAATTGAATAATATAAATGCATAAAATCAAATCAAATGAAATTAATATATAATAACGATATTGTGTTATGTAATTTATTATGGATAACAACGATAAAACATAAATTCATGGATAATATTTCTGATAAATTATGAATAAATGAACCTTAAAAATATTACTGCAAAAAAAAATTATTGGGGAAAGAAGACTTTGGGAAAAAGTATCTCAGGAAACACATGAATTTTGTATCTGTTTTATCTCAGGAAACAGTGAATTTTGCTTTTCATTCAAGAATAATCCAGTGCACTTTAATTCTTCTGCAAGAAAAACTGGAATAAAGCCTGAACTGTAACGCGGTCAAGCTTTAGTAATGAATATTTTAAAGGCATCATAAATTATTCCACGCACCATTTCCTGCTCCTGATAATCGTTCATTTTTAAACGGTCACTGAAATAGCATCAGTCTTTAATCGCGGATTGATATTAAAATTGGAGTACGATCGATAGTACTTAATTGTTGCTAAGGTCTTTTTTACTGAGAGGAGATTCAGCTTGTTTAAATATTGACAAACTCTCTCATTTCGAAGAATAAAAGCGCTCAAGGTGCTCTTGGGTTGGAGCAGTAAAAATTAATTAATTTTTATTTGCAAACTTTTGTTTTTTTAAATTTGTGATTTTTCAAAAATGTTTACTCATAGTAAGTCATTTTTTACTCAAAAGTTGTGATATACTGACAATAATAATTATTGGATTTTGACTAATCGTAATTATTACAGAAATTACTTATTAGTGAAAAATGAGCTATTAGTAGTTTACTAAATTACTGATTGAAAAAGATAAAAGTGCGATACAAAAAAAGTGGTTTTTAACTAATGGAACGTCAGAGAGTGTGGAAGAAAAGTATGTAACGACCTGTTGTTTTCCAGTTAGTTAAACATTTTCGTCAATATCTCAATAAAATAAATGTAAAACTAAACAATGAATTAAGTCCTTTCATTTTTGAAGAATTTCAACTTTGACCACTAATTCAGATAGTTATTTAAAAATCAAATGATCACTACTCCATAGAACAATGGTAAATACCAAGCTTGCCATTACGATTATAACTTTTCAAACTAACGCATCCAACCAACAAAAAATGAAATATTCAGGATATTTATATCGGATGTGCATTCAATAATTCCGAAACCGCGAGTTGAATTTCATAATAGTTGCGCAAGCGTTTTCTATCATCGCTTGCTCAGGCTATCGAAAAATCCGAGCGTCTGTCGCGGTGCCGCAATCGGGGAAACTGCACTTTCTCGTCGGAATCAGCTCCGCAGCTGGGGCTTTATGCGCGGCTAGATCTTTCGAGGAGATAACGACGATAAAAATCCCGCCGTGGCTCGGCCTGTAACAAATAGCTCCACGAATAAACGCTCTATCTTTTAACGGAGGAGCCGATCGCGAAGGTCCGAGCGCGCGATACGCAAACAACGAACACCCCGCATCCAGGATTTTCAGGTGTACTGCTTTAAGTCCATTTTCTTTTTAGAGGAGAAATTTTTTAATTAAAATTTTCTTTTTGTTAAAGGAAAAGAAAACTGTCACTGAATTTACAAAGAATGTAAATTTTGCCTTCGAAAATTGTTTTTATAAAGATTTAAAGTCAATAAAATTCAAAATCAGAGTATAAAAGGACAAATTTTTTGGTATTGCTCATTTTTCTAATGTATACAATATTTTAAATAATATAAGAGAATAATAAAATTTTTTTTCATAGACAACTAGATATACGCAAGTTTGGGAATAAAATCATATAATATAATAGAATTCAACTATGATTGCATATTTCTTTATGGTATAATTTATTTATAATTGTAATTATCTTGATAATTCTTGAGATGTTTGTAATTATTTTATTTTAGTTTATTTATTTGTACTATATTCACGTATCACATATTACATACTTTTATTTAATCTATTTTTTTTTACTCTGTGCTTAAATTGTGTAGAATTATCAAGTGTCTGATATGCTCTAAATGCTATTGACTTAACAAAAATTCAAGAAAGCATGACTACAGATATACTATAAAATTTTTTCGAAAGATAAGCCAATGTTCAACAAGCTAGAGCATTCTTCAGAAACCTTTTTTGCTCAAAATTCTTATTCATATAAGTTATCATCATGCTTTTAAATGATTTAACTTGAAAACTTGTTTAAATTCTTTTTAAACAGTCAATAAATGTAAGATTTACCTCTAAATGGATAAAGTTTGCAGTTAAGAGCGGAAAAATTATTTTAACTATACACAAATATTTCGCGAGTCAACATCACGAAGAAAATTGAGTCTTCTGCGAATCATTGGTATTTTCCAAGAAAATTGAAGTTTTTCGACCATTTTCGACTTATCTTTTCCATTTACAGTGCACATTCGTTAGATTGCCAATTTGTTGATACATTGTAATGTTATTAGAATAAAATTTACAAATTCACAATTGTTTTGATTGAATTATAGCCTACTGTTGATACATAACAATGATTTATATTGAATAATTCACAGTATCTATTTCCGAATAATTTATTTTTCTTCAAAAATAAATGAGAAAAATGGACAGCCAAACATCCTAATTATTTGTCAAAGTAAAGAAGAATGCTGTCATGCTGTTAAACTGTGATGAAATTGAAATTGAAACAACAGCAACAACAAAACAACGAAGAAGATAACAAAATTGATATATATAATTTGTTATTTATTAAATAGAACTATTGATGTATTTTATCTTACTCATTTCTACATTTTTCTTTCGTACTATTCCATAGAATATGTTGTTTTGACCTACAATAATATAACTCTTATATCAACATTTTTTGTTTATGCATACAATATAATATATTGTATTTAAATTTATAATAATATTTTCATAATAAATGTTTTTGCAGTGAACCCTTGCCTAAAATTTGACATGTTGAACCGATTTTCATTTCGTTTTATTCGCCATAAAAAATTAGAGACACAGATAAAACCAAAATCCCAAGTTATTTGAATGGAAAAAAAGAGTGCTCTATAGGCACAGGTTAACGTTGTAATAAAAGTCAAATAAAATTGAGAATTTTTTTTAATTATTTGGAGCTAATTTGGGGGCGTCACGATTAAAATTCCACCGAAGCAATTTTAAGGACCACCCTAATAATTTTATTATATACGTATATTATCTCGTAAATCAATTTTAATTGAAATATAGTTTCAATTACAGTTATATTCAAAATTGAATCGAGATTTCAAAAAAATTAGTACAAAGGTAACTTTATTTAAATTATGTATGGATGGATCATAATATTTTTATTTTTAAAACTCAAATTCGTGAAAATTATTTAAATACCCATAACGGCAAGAAAATCATATATTACTCTCATCATTATCATTGTCGTGTTAATACGTGAATATACCATAGTATAATTGTACATGAATTTATTATTATTTTCATTATTGTTATAATTCAATTTTCTTATCTATAGTTATGACTTTTTTCTGCTTGGATCATGTTGATATTTTATACTAAGGGGCATTTATTTATTGATTAAAGTATTAAACACTTATTTTCAGTGATCGTCATCATTAACTAAAATTTAATTTAGAATGGCAAAATTATCATTGAAAAATAAAAAGTAGAGTATGTTTTTTCAATTATTGTAAAAGATTTTATTGCTCAATCAACTAGAAATGAGAATATAATACGTTGACTTCTGTGACATAAGAGCACTTGATGAATTCAGGAGAAAATTGCAAGAAAATTATCCGTTCTGTTTTTGTGCCGAATACAGAAAAGAAATATAAAATGGCAATAATCGCCCGACAATAAACTCAAGGCGTGAAAGGAGAATGATTATATGTTTATTTTCTCGTTTTATGATGCGGATATATATTATTAAAGAAGCATTACACTAGAATATCATGTAAAATATAACCCCCCAGGCGCGCATTGCCACTGCATCACGAAAGACTTTGCATGCTTTTCGTTTTCCTGCTGCGTATTTTTCTTCATCACGTTGCTGGTTTCAAAAAATTTTGAAAATTAGATACTGGAACACTTATTTTTACTCAAAAAACGAGAACTTTGTTATTTTGTCTCTTGAATGACAAATTCCCATCGATCTCTGAACTAAACAATGACAATTACATGAATCAGTCTCCTCGTTCTTGACTCACAAAATGAATCAACGTGAAAAATGCGCGCGCTGCGGAAAAGAAATTGCCCGAAGCCTTTATTCTTCCAAAGCGAGAAAACCGCATTACTCACTCATCCCGTACGCGGAGTGCATCAAACCCTGGAATCCCAAAAGGGAAAATGAAAAAAATGCTTTCTCACAACGCTCGTTAATTCTCACTCGCTTTTTGTCCGGAATAAATTCACGCCCTGAGATGCAAAACTAGGGCCTCTATTATGCATTTCACGTGCACCTTTTCTCGCCAGAATACTGCTATGCATAAACTAACGAGCCACATAACAAATTCAATTCCTAAGTGCAATCACCGACGTTATATCTGCCATTTTCGGGAAAATAGGGAAAATAATAGAGGGAAATGCGTTTTCCTGCATATTAATTCCGTCACGTGTTCGCGGGTGACATTAATTTCTGGCCCAGTTCCAGATTCAACAGTAAAATCAATTCGGACGCGGGTTTTCTATTCTGTTGGGAATTTTTCAATTTTACGCTCATCGGATTCGTTCTACTTTTGTTTGTTGGTAGAGAAGGAAAAAAAATTGTAGAGGATTGTGTGTTTTTTTTTACGTATAAAGTTTGTTTCTAGAGTAGAGTCATACGTGGACTCACTCTCGATTATAGAATGTTGTTAGAATTTATATTCTTTTTCTCTATATGCTAATTTATAATTTTTTTGAGTGAAATTCAAGCGACTGCATAAAAATTGTTAAATTTTTACAGAGCTGTGTACTGACTTAAAAAAAGAAGTGGAGAGCTTCTGCACTGCCAAAATTTGCATTAATATTATGAAACCGTTTTGAACGTTTTTTACAATAACATGTTATTGATCAGATTTTGGAAGTAACGTGCTACTTGTAACGCGTTACTATAAAACGTTACATTTTTTACTGTAACGATAACGGGAATGAGTAACGAAAACCTTGTTATTTTACGTTACTTTTATCTGTTTCATTAAGTTTTTAGCACAATTTGGGACTTTTTAAGGAATGTTCAAAAACAGATATGAGTAATTTTCAACTTCCTCATTTTTAAATAACAAATTCTATACTAACAATTTTTGATGTAACAATGTGAAGTATTAGTGAGTTGTGTATAAATATTAACGAAGAATATGCTTTTTACTTTTTATTAGAAAGTTCCACAATTTACAGCGTCGGATTCTAAAAATTCGCATTATATATAGAAAAATACTTGAAATCTAGAGATCTTAATCAATAATAAGTCGATCATCAAAGGAGCCAAATCAACATTCAAGGGCAAGAACGATAATGAAATGTTTCTAAGCTTTCGGTCTATTTATTCGACCCTATTCAGGAACTACAACATTTCTCCAATTAAATCTGAAACAATTTTTTTTACACTCAATTAGTTACTTACTATTTACATTTTGTCAAATTTACAATCAGCCATACTTCTTCATTAATTACATTATTAAGAGGTTTCTATGTCAATTTTTCTTTCTCCACAGTACTTATTCAACATTTCCGTACTTTAGTCAATATCAATTTTTGATAGATCTTATTAAATAGATCTCTTTAAAGACTAAAGTTAAAGAACACAAAAATGATATAAAAAAATTAACGGGTAACCATTCAGTTTTAACAGAGCATAGAATTAGAAATAATCATGATTTTGATTGGAATGATGTTGAAACTTTGGATAGAGAGACTGATTTTAAAAAAAGATCAATTCCAGAAATGATTTTTATAAAAAGAACAAGGAATACAATCAATATACAAGAGAACACAAAAATTTTAAGTTCTGTTTATGACACATTTCTTGATGACGTAGTGTAATCTTATCAATTCGTTTCCTATAAATAGACGCGGCTTTATAGAACTCTTCATATTGAGTTGTCATATGGACGTGAAAAGATCTATTAAAAATTGATATTCACTAAAGTACGGAAATGTTGGTTGAGTACTGTGGAGAAAGAAAAATTGACATAGAAACCTCTTAATAAAGTAATTAATGAAGAAGTATGGCTGATTGTAAATTTGACAAGATTTAAATAGTAAGTAACTAATTGATTGTAAAAAAAATTGTGTCAGATTTAATTGGAGAAATGTTGTAGTTCCTGAAGAGGGTCGAATAAATAGACCGAAAGCTTGGAAACATTTTACTATCGTTCTTGCCCTTGAATGTTGATTTGGCTCCTTTGATGATCGACTTATTATTGATTATGGACTTATAATGGAGCGTTTGTACAAAAAAAAAAAAAACTTAAGATCTTAAAATCTATAGCAGGATCTGTAAGATCTAAAGATCCTGCTATAAAATCTTGTGGAATATAATGAATGCAAAAAAAATGACAAATACTCAAAATACTAGATTTCAATAAGCTCCATGTTATTTGATTCTTCTATAGTTTATGTAATTCCAGGAATCGAAAAACTGTAATTTCTCGAGCTTGTAATTCTCAAAATGAATGTTTATAGCAGTCTATAAAAATACAAGAAATGTTTCGAATCGTATAATTTAATTCTATCCCATTCTGAATATTCGCAGATATCTTTGAAAAAACTCAAAAATTTCACAACTTACTATAAATACTTGGAAAAACAGAAAGAAAGTAAGTAAAAAAAAAGTGTCTATATATGTAATATAAAACATTGAAAATCCTTCGGATCCCAGAAATTCATACAACTTAAAAAAAAATTGACGATCCTTGAAATCATTGAAAAACTGAAGAATTACGAAAAGTACTGAAATAAATAACAATCTATCGAGACGCTGTTTTAGAGAAAATTCTGTAAAACATGGAAAATTTCATTATATTCAAATTCTAGAGTGCAAAATTCTTGAAATGTATATAACAATTCATAAAAAAATTTGTTTAACTATTCGGGAAGGCATGATGTTGATTGTGCAGAAGTTTCTTGAGCACCGTGTTAATTGTGCACTGGAAGATTGTGGACGTTTTCATAGCTTTCATCGCTATAATCTTAAATTCTGCAATATTTTATCATCCTGAAAAATACAAATAGTTACAGAAATACCGAACGTTTAATATAATCCAAAAAGTAACGTGAAAATGACGGGAAGTTACTTTTTGTAAGTCGTGACGGCAACGAGATACGATTTCCTTTAAAGTAACGGTAACGTAACGAATTAATTTTTCCACCTTTGTAGCGGTCACGTAAAGCGTTACATTATTTCAACTAACTTTCCAAGTACTGTTATTGATATACATAAACTTGTACAATTAACTAGAGAATATGAACATGTCGATTAAAAATTTAAAATTAAAATTTTAGATAAGTATATTGAATTTTTCAAACTTTTTCATGAATATCCGAGGAAGTTTATGAAATTCAAGAAACCCTTTTTTTCAATTTATGTAAAAAACTTTTCAGGCTGTTTTTTGAAACTAATACAAAAATGCATACTTATGTACAGCTTTTAACTTCTTTTTTGTTTTTTTTTTTTTTAAAAAGTCGCTATTATAAATTTTTTAACTAACGAAACGAGTTTATCAGAACATGCTCATGACTTGTACCATGACAGGTCACGTTGATGAGCAAAGGCGCTTCCCCTTCCCTTGCATTTTGCTTTCCTTTCTCTTCGCTGGCGCTGCCAGAAGCGTGTCTCGCTTAAAACACAAAAAATTTCTGTTATAATAAAAAAAAAAATTACTTAAGTGCTCCATTTCCTTCAAAATTTGTAGGATTTTGAGAAGTAACGTTTTAAATCTCATAACAACATATTTTTTCGAAATTATTAAATAATAACTCAAATTTGAGATATTAGTAGAAAAAATTGCAAAGGTTATCATACCTTGACATTTTCGAACACATTTGTTTTTCACCTTAAATTTAATCACTTGAACTGTATGAAAAAAATCAATATCCTCACATAAACGCATTTTGAGGTCTAACGTGTAATACGTCTTTCGTATTTTCATTCATACTACAAGTTTACTATTCGTAAAATAATTTCCATCCAATTATACATCCTTTTTTTTTTCAAGTTCATTTTTCGCTGTTAAAAATATGCATGAAGTCCATCGGTATATGTGAAAACTGGCTAATTTTTCACGTAAACGACCACTCATTCTACACGTATCGTTGTAGATATAGCGCCTTGTTCGAGATTAAACACGTATGATCTCGCGAAATCCGAAAGCACCGCAGACGTCTCGCCCACGATTGCCCTTAAAAGATGCGCCTTTTTCTTCCCCTGAGAAGTTCAGTGCACCGGCGTTCCAGTTCAGCTCATTATTTTCGCGTATTCGGCGCCCCAAGTGTGTGGGAATTTAAATCAACCTTGCAGACAAAGAAAGAGACTTTTCAAAAGGATAAATGTAACGACTAGTTAGATGAAATTGAACACCATTGAGTCTTTGAGAGTGAAATGATGAGTATATAATTTTTTTCAAAATAATTGAGATTTTGTAAAAAATCATGAACTAAATCAACCACAGTGCACAAAACTATTTTTTTTTTCAAATGGTCACGATCCTACCACACAATATAAAAACTTAAAAAACTTGTATAAAACAAAACTAATAAACGGTGAAACCCTCTTGGTCCATTTATTGTTTTCTCCACCAATAAAGAACACAACTGAAAATTTATGATCCACTATCGAAAAAAGTACTCACTCTACTTACAGAGCATCGATAAATCAGTGAAAACCATTGTTCATATCGTTACAATTTTCACTTTTCTCTCAATATCCAAGGATTTCTTTTCCCCGCATCGCTACACACTCCATTATTCTGGAAAGCCCAACTTTATTGTCCCGCCGTAATTTTCCAGAGTCCACGATTCAGTCGTTTAGCACGATACAGATTTCGTCCAGTATAAAAGCAGGTTAAAACCGCCATTTTTCTTCGCAAAAAAGGTGAAATACCGTTTTAGCTACTGTCTCTGAATTGCAAATGCAAGAGAACTTTCTGTTCGATGATATTACCTCTGCACGAGTGATACGATTTATGAAAACACGAGTTATAACCTGCTCTGCATCAATTTACTTTCCCTCTTGGGTTGGGAATTTTGAGAACTGTAAGAAAAAAAATTACGATTACAGAAAATCACGTTCCCTTCTGATCTGCATGCAAAAACACACACTTACGTATCTTTCGTAACTTATATTGAACGAACATAAATAATAATCACAAAAAAAACTCTGCAAAAAATCGTATTTACCAGATACCACGTGACAATTATCGTTTCACTAAAAATCCGGTTTCTCGAATTGGAACAAAAAAGGCGCCAGCTGCGTTAATCGCGGTACCATTAAAGAACCGTGTAAGTAGAGCCAAATCACGCGAATGCCATCAATTTTCGTGCAGTTTTTCAATGGTCTCGTAATTCGCACAAGAGATACTGAAATGCGAGGACTTAATAAGACAAGCGAGTTCACAGCAAGGTGCATGTAAAATTGCAGCTATCGGTGGCACGGAATATCGCGTTTGTGCTCGACTTTCGAATCTCGATATCGGCTCCACTCGTAGAAGAGTAAATGAAAAGGCGGAAAACTTAGCTGGGATTTTCTTTTGGGCGTGGAAAATGAGTTGCGTCTGGAAAAAGATTAGAGTGCCGAGAATTCTCCGACTCCTTTATTGGTAGAAAAAAAGTTCGCTTAACGATCAGCGTGTTTTTTGGTCGAGTTTTTCTGTGGATTGGTTTGATCAATGCGTTGCAACGGAATTTTTCATGAAGGGGGTTAATCAAAGTTCAAAAGAGTTAAAATATGTGAATCTATATTTATTTCAATGTATCAATTCATGTTTTGTCAAGCATCATAGCATCCTAGGCATACAATAATTGCAAGCTCAAATTTCTACTTTTAGAATATATTACTCGCTATATGAAATCACAATATCTTATTTCTGACGTTTCTTAACATTATTTTTCCCTGGATACGTGCTATTTAGAAAATATTCTTGTATGATAATGAAGTTCTTCATGACTTTCTAGAATTTAATGTTTTACATTCCGAGGTTTAACAGATTTTTAGAGAATTATGTATACTTCTCGAGTGTTTCATTCGCTATTAAATAGCTATTTAGTAGTTCATAGATTTCGAATGCTTTGAGAATTTTCAGTATTTTTTCAGCATAGTTGCAGATCAGGCCATTTCCTGGCATTTTTTATAATTTTGATGTAGATTTCCGAAATTCAATGTTATAGTATCCATGATGTCATAAGTTTTTTATGAATCTAAAGTTTTTTGAAATAATTATATATCTATAAGGATCTGTATGAGTGTATTTTTCGTATATTTGTAGTATTTCTATTATTTCAATATCATAAAGTTTTGCAAGATTCTCGGAGTCTTAGTAATAATTTTTTTTTATTCTAAATTTTGTGTAGATTCCTTGAGTTTGATGCTCTAAGGTCTGTGGTTTTAGAGATGTCAAGTATATTAATTCATTTGTAGGAAACGATATCTGCATAGATTTGTATTACCCACTTTTGAAACCTACATTTTATATTTATTCAGTTTCATAAAATTAAACTGATTATCTTTTGATTTCAGAGGGGATATTGAGAAAAGGATTCTCTTGAATTGAAAATTTTATTGATTCAGAGTATTTTTCAAAATTATGAAGAAAACAGTACCGTAATATATTTTAGAATTCTGATTATTTATAGAATTTTGACCTTGCTTATATTTTTACTCATTTCGAAATTCTACAGTTTTTATAGTAGGTATTTATCTTTTTGTCGATTCCTACGTAGACCTTTAGAATATGATGCTCTTAACTTCAAAGTTTTATACATTTTTGTAGTTTTTAAAAAAAGTTTTTATGGGCCATGGTATTTCCCAGAACTTATAGTATTTCATCAATTTCTCGTTTCTCCAGTATTCTTCGTATTTTTTTTTTTTTTTTTTTTTTTTTTATATTTATAAAATAAAAATATGTTTCAAAGTTCTATACAGATTTCTTTGTAGATTCTGAGAATTAATACTGTAGGACTAAAATTCTAGTAGATTTAAGTGCACACAATAAATTTTTCAGAAAATTTGATTTTCATTGATTTTGTGTATGTATCCGTAGATCTAGTGTTTGCCATATTTTTCAGCACCGATTGAATTTGTAACATTTTAGAATTTATTTATGGATGGCTATTTATTTTTTAGGAATTCGAAGTTATATAGATTTCCAGAGCTTGATTGGATTTTCAGTTAGATTTTTCTTTATCAATATCTAGCACTTTAAATACAGTACGTAATTTTAGAGAATTAATGAAAAATAGAGTTTCTGGAAATATAATGGATTCTTTTACAGATTTCTGGAATTTAATGTCCGAGAACTTATACTTTTGTACATTCTGAGTTATTCTATACTATATCGACGTAGATTTCAATCTTTTTTAGATTTTCTGTACTACACTTCTTTTTGTGTTCTTCAGCATTTCTGAAATTTTGTAGCATTCTCTAGTTTATTCATAGGTATCTGGTTTTTCATAGCTTCCTACATAGAATTCTAGATTATGACGTTCCTTCTCTATTTTCCAATAAACTCGATTAATACTTTATATTCGTTTACATGCATCTGTAATAGTGTCATCACTTTTCCAATGTTCATCCAGCGATTTTACTTTTACAAAATTAATTCACAAGAAAATTGCATTATATTTCAAGAATTCATTGGAAAATATACGTATCTCTCTAAATATCGTCAGATTTATATCAAACTCTGTATAATAAAGTGCTTTAACTGCTGAAAATCCATTCTTTTGAACTGTAATGCATTAATAATTCTGTAATTGGATAACATTTCGTTTAGCCTCAAAAAAAATTTTTAAATCATGGCGTTGATACATTTTAGCAATTGAAAAAAATATTCGATTTTTCCATTCCTTTGTGTGACTGATAGCTTAAGTCCAAGTACATATTTTTAAATCCTTACGTTTATTTGTTACATTGTAAAAAAACTATCTGTTTAGGTCATACTCTTAACAACATTGTTCAAGTTGTGACATATTGAGTTATTATTGCTTGCTGACAAGTAGAGACACTGTTAAAAAAGTTCGTAAATTTCTCATAACGTAGTATAGTAAATTTTCAATACCTCAAAATTTGCTATACCATAATAGAATTTTTCTTGACCATTGGACTTTTACTACTCTTTTCATGAATTCTTTCCAAGTCTGGTATATGAAAGATAAATATAGTAATTTTACTGTGGAACAATATTATTTTTCCCTTCTCGTTGTACTAAAAATATCTTACTCAAGTTTGGAACATTTTTCATTTATTCTTTTAATTATATAGTAAAAAAAAGTTGGTAGATTTTCCCATGCCGGGTATAGTAAATTTCCAAAATCTGCATTTTATATTCCGTTCGACACTTTTCTACGACCAGTGCCTATTTACTATATTTTGCTTATGCATTTTTACAATGTCTCGTATAGTCAAAATGAATATAGTAATTTTACTACAGAACAATAGAAAATTTTGACTTTCCTGAGTACAAGAAAAATTATACATGCCCTGTTTTATAACCACTATTGGAGATGTTCCATTCTCAAATGAAGTAAAACTACTATACTAAAGTATGGTAAATACTATTTATATCCAGTTAAGCTACTATACCCTGGTACAGGAAAATTACTAACCCTGGAATAGGTTCATTGCTTCCGATATCAGTATGGGAAAAATACCATAAATTTTTTTTACAGTGTAGGCAAAATGAGTTTACTGTTCCTCCCCTTAGAAATTTCCTAAAAGCACAGGTCTTCTTTGACCTATCCTCTCAGGTCGCAAAGCTCCTGGCATTTATTAAGATTAGAATCCAATACCAGGTTAATTGTCAAATTTTCCTCAACCAAAACACCTCGCTGACTCACCGAACCAACTCCTCAAAACCCCTTGAATAAAATTCAGAAGAAACCCCAATAACAAAAAACCAAAAAAATCCCCAATCAAGGTGGCTACGGCGACCTCCTCGAATGCCCTCGCCGTAGGAAACCCTTGAACTCATCGAGAGCCCGAAAATGGCATCGTCATTATCGCGCCCCACGACGGTGACGTCCAGTGAGAACGTTCACTTCTAAAAGGACGACGACCTCGAGAAAGGTCCCTTGCCCCCGAAGAAAAAATGGACGCTCTGGAACTTCAGGCCGCCCTGGTCAAGCTTGACCCGGCGACCACGGTCACGCCGATCGCGTCGAACGCGAACCTTCGCGTACCCTTCGACGTTGACCTTGACGACAACGACCTGACTTTGCAAAACAACGCGCACAACGAGAGGAAGCAATGTGTAAATAAAAAAATTCGCGAAGGCCAAAGCGCGAAAACTGCGCAAGTGTCGAAATGCCAAATCGGGGACATCAGGTGACGCCAGCCTTCCATAGGGATAAATATTATTTATCACACCTACCCCCCGCACAGGGGGGGCAAGCACCATGGTAAGCACTCGTCGAAGGAGAAGAGGTATCATCACCACAACACCATTCATCACCAGCATCATCGAAATCACGCGGTGAGTTTTCCATTTTACCTCGTTGAAATCTTGGGAACCGGATGTGAATCAATTTTCGCCAATCGCGCGTTCATCCACTACGAAATTGAAAAACGTTGTCGTGATCGAGCGATGCATTCGCAGTGCAATCGGCCGCGATATCCCCTTGTCGTACGAGATAATTGATTTGTCATTCGGTCAACATTTCGCATTCTCTCAGAATGACGAAAAGCACTCCGCGCCGGAGTTCCTAATCCCAAATACATTTATGCACTTGGCGTGCAATAGGCATGAGTGTACCAACAATAACATTATTTTGAAACGACCCCACGCCCCGAACGATTTTTCGTCACGTGATGAGAATTTAAATGGTACTGAATGTGTAAGAGCTTCCATTAACGCGACTCGCGTATTTCTCATTGCCATTTGGGGCCAACGGAACTTAAAGTGCTTCTTGCTCTTTTCGCATTTCCACGTTCACAGCGAGTCGGTAGTTTTCTTTGATAGATAGTGTGATTTATGTTTGATAGAAAAGGTGGTTAAGCTGAAAAAAAGACATGCGTAATTCCAGTAATAACGTTTAAGTAGGATGTGAAGGGAATACATATAAAAGAATACACGTCTGTGATTACAGTTTCAAGAGAAAGCTACCAGTCTTAATATTTGTTGCAAAAAAAAACGTGGAAATATGTGAACATTCTGTTGATAGATCCTTTACGAGAACGTTATGTATCATGTAACGAAAAATTTTATATTCATCGCGTAAAATCTACAAACATGAATTATAGTTCCGATTGAGCTGTAACTTGAATAATTCCATGAATTTTATATGGTTGAAAGATGTAAAATAATATTATCGTGGTCTTCTCTTTCCTCCAAATATGTGAATTTCAAAAGTTATAGCAAATTAAGATTTGTGCACTTAAATACTCACACTACACATGTAAATGACGTCACAATGCAATTTGGACGTTCTGATGCTTCACATTTTTAAATGCTATAACGTAGTCAATTTTCATCATAAACCGAAAAGAAAAAAAAAAACGTGGTTAGTATTTTTATGTACTATCAAAATACACTACAATTATTTTGAAGTTAAACACAATGCTGTGCTAACTGTTTATGAATATAGGTAAATTAGATCAAAGTAAAACTTTGTATATCGATTTGAAAATGCTTTTAAGGCTACGAAGAGGTGTGGTTTTCTGTATTCAAACCTTATTAAAAATGCGAAGAAAATCAGTAATATATATATATAAATGAATAAAAAAAAAATGATGAATAGTAAAAATATGAGTTATAAAAACGATGTCAGCAAATATCAAAAGTGTATAGTAATATTATTAAAATTTATCAAAACGTAAAAAACGTGAATAACGTAGAAAAACGTAGAAAATCGAAATTTTCGAAATTATTTCAATCCTGGTGAGTTACATAGAATAATCAGAAGTCACGAAAATGCTGAAAATGTAAACAACTCTGAACCCAGGAACATGAAATCCCAAAAATAAACATAAAAAACCTTGAAAATACCTGAAAATCTTTAAAAAAAAGACAACAAATTGCCTAATTCAACTCATACAATTAATACAACTCAACATTCTTTCAATTATATAAATATTGAAAAAAGATAGAACAAAAGTACTGAAATTCAAAATAAAAGACGATGTTTTTTTAAAAATCAATTTTAATATTCAAAACCTTCAGAAGTTGTGATACTATAAAATCGAATTCTCGAAATCTAAAGATTCTAAAGAGAGATCCACAAAAATACAAAAAATCTAGAAAAAAATAGAAAAAAAATAGAAAATTTTAGAAATAATATTTAACACGAGAATTATAGAAATCTAATATTAGGCACATAAATCGTAACAATAAATTTCTCAAAAATCTATGAAAAAAGTTGAATATTTTTCTATTGTGATCCCTAGAGCTTCTAATTATTGTAACCTAAATAGAAATACATGTTCGATTTAACCATAATCAGTACCAAAAGTATTAGAAAAAATAAGTGTCAGTGATTTAAGAATCACAAAATTGAGTTCTTACATAATGTTATACATAATGTAAGAATAAGTTCTTTTCTGAACTTTTCGAATTACATGGTTTTCAAATAAATAAATCAGAAAAATTGTTCTCCCTTATCAATATTGTCAAAAAACGAAAATTTTTTCTGGGTATGCCTTTGATGAGGGATATCAAAAACGTTCAAAACTGCTTCAGGTTTCCTATTAAACGTTTTCCATTAATACTGTGAAACTTGATAAATCTATCTGTCCAGATGCAGAATTAAAAAATAATGCTTAACGAACTAGATCATTATTGTTACTTCACAGTATACCGAGATTATTGAAAAACTTTCTTATTATTATCCCATCAATTTCATGAAATATCGATCAAACATTTCTGCTAATAAATTCTCAAAATAAACAAACAAATTGATTGTCTCGAGACTTTCACACTAGCATGTACAGTAGATAAAAATTATTTTATTTAATCATTTTTTATTCAAATAACTGAATAATTATTTGTCTTAAATAAGCCTGAGTTTCTTCCTTGACTAAAAATACCTCCAAGCAACGCGTTATAAACGGAAACTGGCACGTGCATCTTGACATGAAACTCGCGTCTTTGTATTGAATTAAGCCCAGGAGCGTGCATGGTGCACAGAATGCAAGCCAGAGAGCATCCTATTGTCTGAGAAGCGGCTGATGGACGTACGCTCGAGTATGTATATTATACAGGAACGTGTTTACATTAGTGCTCTGAGAAGAGTGACCTTGAAAAATCTCTTTTGTTTTCCAATGAGTCGCTTTAATTTGTTTTTCAACACGATACTCACATTTTCACGACTTCGGATTTGCGGTAAAAGTAATTAAATTTCCCACGTATCGTAAAGCCTGTATTTCAGAATAAAAAATAACGTTAGATTTCTTATCACAGAAACATTTAGAACCGTCATTATCATTTCGTTATTTAAAAATGCATGTTTATTCAAGAAATGCTAGAACAAAAAAAATGAATCTACATTATATTTAATTAATAATAATTATTACACACTTTATTTACTTGATTTTCAACTCATTGTCAGGCATAATCCTTTACCATGAATTATGTAAAATATTGAGCGATCTCGCCTCAAACCCTTTATACACAATAAATGCTCTTTGGTCTATCGCTAAAATCGAAACCACAAGTCCTCGATTCGACATAATTCTATAGCAATTGCTGGAGAGACCATTCATTGTCATAATTAACTAAGCTTCCTGAGGTTTTCAAAGGAAATTGTGAAAAGCTCGATTTGATAGAAATTAATTATTGCACGTGCCTATATCTGGTCCAGGTAACTTCTGAAGTAGATATCACAGATGACGTTTGCATTAAATTTGAGAATGCTTGTAATAGTCTGAGTCATTAACGAGATCGTTCTGAATCACGATAATCCGTTTTGCCAATGCTTGCTGATGCTGGCAAATGAATAATGCGCTGGTTTTTTGATTACTGGAATTGTGTTTCCGGTTCAAAATAACTCGTTTTTTTATACTTGGAATCTTAAATCATTGACGAGATTCTGTGATTATGATAATTCGGTTAATTGACTTCTCAAGAATGCCTTCCCAGCAATAAATTTTGTCTAATTGAAAATCTGGTAATCCTACGTTTTGTTGATATTGTGAATAACAATATTATTTAATTGTTGTTTTTATGAGTTGTATGAACTCATTGTGATAAAAACTTTTCTGAGATTTCTGAGTCGAACTTCTATCTTTTTTTGAATATGTAGAAGTCTTCACTTTATTCGAGTCTTTATCAAGACTTTATACTGCACTTTAACAGAAATTGCGAAAAATATGAGCTTATATTACAAATATAATTATTCTTTAAGATTTTCAACATAAGTTGAAGTTGTAGAGACTCAACTCTAAAAAAATACAATTTTTTCTAATTGTCATTGGCATGAAAAAATGTCGATCAAACTATTAATGTATTGTCAAAAAGAACACTTTTGTACTGACAATGAACACGAAGAAATTTAAGGAAAAACTATTTATCTCTGTGATAAAATTATGTATTTTATTATTAATAAATACATAATATTTTCTGTGAACCTCTTATCTATTACAATGGTTAATGATTATAAACATCGACTAACTACAGCTAGGATATCAATATTCAATCGAGCAATCATAAGCCTTATTCAAATCATGTATATCGTCATATTATACATAATGAATCATTTAATTCCTCTTTGATGCATCAAAATTTTTAACCAAGATTTCAATAAATTTCATTTATTATCCAAGATTATTTACTAAAGATAGGAGACAGTAGAAAAAGCAAATAATATAACTATTTAAAAAAATCATTCATTGATTATTTTGATGGCATTTTCTTGTCTGCAAACATTTAGGAAAATAACAAAAGTTAGGTTAGCAAAGATTGAAATTTTATATTCAATAATTCCTATACATCAAGGCTGTTAGGAATAATACGCATGTTTCTGCTTCAATTACCGTATATATTCTCAAACGTATAGGAACCGTATGTGATTACAGTTATCTTCAATTTTTGCTGAAATGGCCATGCTACATTAAGAATAAACATGCTTGAATAAGCTTGTGGCGATGCTTATTATTTACCACAAATTTGACGACGTATTTGCGAGTACAGAAGAAGAAAATCTTGAAGAAACAATACGATTGTTTAATGTTTGATCCATGTTTATAATTTGCAAATGCAAAGAGAGGAAATGGTAGGAAATGATAAAAAAATTTTTAGACGTAAGAATAAAAAAATTATTGATAACTTACTGAATACTGATTCATATCGAAAATCAACTTCTTCTGGACGATATATCAATTTTTGCAGTCATTTTTTCATGTATGGAATGAGTATTATTTTTATACTTGTGAATAGCGCTTTAAAAATTTTTTGATCACCAGTTTCCCAAGGGAAATATTGAGATTATCTTACGTAACATTATTTATCCAACATAAATAATTGATGAAATTCGATTGATGAATTTAATTTTAAAAAATGAAAAAGATATTTACATAAAAGTGTAGAAACGATAGATTGATGTTTCATGTTTTATCCTTTACCTTAAATGAGAGGAATTTCAAAAAAGTGAAAAAAATATTCACACAAGGAAGTATATTAGTAAAGTGACACTAATCAACTAAATTGAATAAAATTAAACAAAAAATTTCTCTGAGCTTGACAAGGAAAATATTAAGAAGAAAGAAAAACCAAATTTTGTTCATCGAACTGACTGCAATGATTGCATATCGATTGGTCAGACATGTATATATGTTGAAAACAGAATGACAGAAAGTTAAGAAAATATTTATTAAAGTTTTCATGGTTGGATCAGTCTTACTTGGCCATACAATTAATAATCATCATCAATGTAAATGGGATGCGACGAACATTCCCAATTTAATTTAAAATATTTGAGAAAAAAATTGCCAGAAACAGCTTACATGAAAAATAATGAATGAATAACTTTAGATCAACAAAGAGATTCAAAGAATTAGAATCGGGTTTCAAATTTTCTAATTTTATTTTAGACCTATACATATACGTTGATGTTTTTTATTACGTTCAGAAGCTATAAGAAGTTTTCCATATGAAAATTCGAGATTTTTATTTAGTTTCACAATTCAATCGTATCATAGTCCACGAATATTTGCTGAATTTTTCCATGTTCAGTACTGTTCTTTTTGACGACATTATACTTACAGTTTGATGAAGGAATTCACACATATTCACGAGGTGAATTCTGCCATTAATAATCATAAGGGAGTGATACTGTCATGAAAATTTTCTATGATTAATAAAACGTAGGCTTACACTTAAATATATACATTTAAGCTTTTAAACTACTGTCGTCGACTATTTTTTTTTAATTACGTAACTTGTTTTGATAAGAACTCGAGTATAATACAGAAGTCAATATACTTATACAGGTGAAAATTCGGCTTAGAATTCAAAAAACAATTCTCATTATAATTATCTTAACGTGGTACTAGATGTACAGTTTACAACACTACTTTTTCGGTAACCCTAATCTCTTACTCCAAGACCATTACATAAGACCATACAATTTTCACTTATCGATTCCTACTAGGAAATAGTTATTTCGACGTCGCATTCAATTCCGTGAGCAATATTCCGTGACATGCATGTTTCAAGTACAGTCGATATTTTCGCGACTCGTGCAGACGGGAAAATGACCCATTTTCGCACAGGTTTTTTACGTCACATCACGTATTTGCGAGAGTATTTCTATTGTGGGGTATGAGCATAACGCTTCTTTTCTCCGCGAAAAAGTCGTGGATGCGAAAATCGATACCAGCTACACGTCTCGTCTGTCACTTTACACCAACTCCCAAACGAGTGCATTCCAACTCCGCTGTGTATGCTTTAATGTTCATTATCACTGCCTTGCCTCTGGCTTCGCGAGAGGGAAAAAAGCTTCGCTCGTTTGATTTCGTTGGGGAGTTACTAAACAAACCATGGAACTCTAGGGACTCCAGTTTTTTGCGTTGGAAAGGATAATTGTTTGGCATTGTTTTTAATCGGAGCATGCTGCGCTAGTTGCATATATTTCTAGGTATTGTTTATAAATGATAAGTTTTCGATGGCTTACGTCTTAGGTCACGTCTTTTATTTATAGTGAACTCGGGAAGAACCGAAAAAACTAGAAATAAATACGAAATATTAGAGCTTTTTGAGAAAAAAATCAAAATAAAGTATTCTCAGTTATAATTCAATTTGCAAAACGCTAGCATTGAAAAAAAAAAAAAAAAAAAAACATATGTCTATTTAAGAAAAATCCTGTTAATATCAAATCATGAAATCTGAATACTCAAGGTAAGTGGTAAAGTTGGAGCGATTAATGTAGTCGATGAAAACTTTTGACAGCAGAATGAAAATAAGATACGGCAAGTGCGATTTATAGAAGGGTAATTGGCTCACGGTATTTGCATCCTACGACTCTCAGACGTTGCATTCAATTGCTACAATTGTCAAGTTTCCAAATGGGATAGGCAATCATTTTTCCATTGGCGTAGGACAGGGATATCACGTGGTGTGCCTTTGCAGTTATTTTCGAAATTGAAATCATTCCTCAAAGCTGGGTTTTTCGTACTTCAAAAGTTTTGCAATTTTCTAGAGTTACTCGAGTTCTATCGAGGCGAAAGTTTCTTCATATTTAAGACGATAAAATGACGAGCTTTTCTGATTATGAGTTACGTTCGTATACAACATTCTTATACGACTTTTTTATGGAGGATTTGGCGTGTTTTGAGTTTATTGGATTACTTAGTATATTGTGTTGGCAGTGTTTTGCTTCATGAGACTTTTATTATGTAGGGTATGCACTAGAATAATTACAAGATCTACAAAATACCATACACCATAAAGTAAACAGTATGTATAACATTTTAGATACTCGCTACCATATACACCATTTACATACTGTGTACATACTATTGTACAGGATATTTTACACTGTGAACGTACTGTATAATATATACTCTAAAGTAGGTAACATATGTTTTCCATTTCCTATTAACAATCAATCATGAACTGTATAATATACACTATATGTTTCTCCTTGTATACCCTTTCTTAGAAATGATATACTTTTAACCGTGTAAGAGATTCCAAAAGGGTCTATACAATCTCTATTATACACATAAAAATAATATATTTTCATAACACTCCACATACTATACAATGTCGAATATGTACTGTACACCTTATGTATATTACAGAGAATATACTGTTAATTAAAAACTATACACTATAAACTTCATGCCTGTCACTGTATGCTCTATACTGTATAATATATTATGGTACACATAATTTTTTTTTGATACTGTGTATGTACGACATTAGAACAGAGTTTGTTTAAAAACTATATAATATAAATTTCATTAAGTATTACACACGACATGCAAAACTTTTTATACTATAATACCTACTCACACTAGGATATACTATGGAACATAGTACTTATCACAGAGTTTGGAAAATTACTTAAAAAAAAGTAATGCGTTCCGTTACCATTAAAAGTAATTCGTTAAGTTACCACTCAAAAAAAGTAACGTCCCTTTACTTTCACGCTACTTTTTGAAATAAATTAAATGTAAATAACGAGACAACGAAAAACTTAGACTGAAAAAAACAATATCAACATACTCGTGGTTTTGTTCTATGGGAATTGTTTGATTCAAATATAATGAAGAACGTTTATCCGTACTTTTCCACTATGAAAAAAAAATCAATCAGCTTGTTCAAGTTTTGATATTTTTTTCAAGTTCACAAAACTTCTGTATATGACATTTTATCCAATGTTAGCCATAAGGAAACATTCGCAAAAATAATACATTTTTGAGAGAATCATGATAACTAACCAGATTTTCAGAATTTTTGAATGTATTTTTCAGTATGTATAAAATGTTGCAAGATTTTCTAGTATTTTTATAAATTTCAACTGTTTTTCTGTACATTGATAGATATACATATTTGTATTTGCGAAGATTTTTCAGCACATAGTATCTATGAAGATTTTTGTTTTATTTTTTTTTTTTTCTACGATTCAAAGGTTGTTTCAGTATTTCTGAATCTATTCGTATTCTTTAGGATGATAGAATATTGCGGAATTTCCGAATATTTGAACTTAATTTTTGTATTTTAATAATACAAATTATTAATACATTTTAAGAATTTCAAACTCTAGAATTTAAACATAATGAAATTTTCCGCGTTTTACAGGATTTTCTAGAAAATAGTGTCTCGAAAGGATTTCACTTATTCTAGTACTTTTCGTATTTCTTCAGTTTTTCTATGATTTATAAGATCGTTAATTATTTTTATGTATTGCTGTATGAATTTCTGGAATTTAAAAAATTTTGGATATGTAATATTTTATTCATTTATTTATTTATTCATTAATTTATTTATCAGGCGTTAAACAATGTTTACAGAATATACAATATATCCCCACAAAATAGCATGGCTTTTTGACGGTGGGCCTGACGTATATTTACAAAAAATATATATTTATATATTAACACGTATTTTTTTTACGTATATTGTTTCTGTATTTAAAAGTATGTATAGAATGTTGTGGAATTTTCGAGTTTTTTTAAAGATATTTTTCTGAATTTCCAGAATGAGATTAAGTTGAACGTTCGAAATTTCTGAATTTTATTTCGATTAATTTTGCAGAAAACAGTTTCTTTATAGATTTAGAGTGCCCTCAATATTTTTTGTATTTTTCACAGAGTTTTTCGATTCGAAAAGTTTTCTGGTATTTTTATAGATTTTCATACACATATATTTTGAGAATTCAATGCTCGACAAATAAAAGTTCTCCGATTTCTGGAATTCCATAAATTTTTAAAAAATAAAATAGCATGAAACTTATTGAATCTAGTATTTCGAGTTATTTTCATACTTCTTTTTTTGTATTCATTATATTCCATAAGATTTTCTAGCAGGATCTCTAGATCTTACAGATCCAACTATAGATTTCGAGTTCTATAGATTTTTAGTTCTTTTATATATTTTCATGCGTTTTTCTAAAATTAAACGCTTTGAATTGTGAAAGTTGCCAATAAAAAAGAAAAGAGCATATTCTTCGTCAACATTTTCACACAAATCACTGATACTCCACATTGTTCCATTAAAAATTACAAGTATAGAATTTGTAATTCTAAAATGAGGAGGTTCAAAATTCCTTATATCTCAGTTTTAGAACATTCCATAAAAAGTTACAAATTGTGCTAAAAACTTAATGAGACAGATGAAAGTAATATAAAATAACGGGCACCATACATTACATATTTAAAACTATATACTATAATCAACTAAAAACCTAACACTCTTTTTAGTTCACTGTATAACATTATGAGGTAAAAAATTTATTTGATCCATTTGCACACGTATCTTAGAAACAATTTCCAATATTGTTTCAAATTGTGCATTCAGATCGATGCACATGGCTTTCAGTTTTCCAAAAGGCTCATTTTGCTGCACAACATCATACGAAAACGAGCTCTATGTACAATGTAGCACGCGAAGCTTTAATTGCCAGCCCTTGGATTGTCACAGACCACGTAAAACCCCACATGTCACGCATGCATATTGCCGCACGCGAGCTTGCATCAACGAAATGCAGCCGCACTCGAACTTTCGCGTTCGTGGCTTATATTAGCATCGCGATCAGTAGCTGTCCAACCATTCTTGATGACGGAACTCCCTCGACGCGTCGCGAATCATCTTAGCGATCAAAAAAAGATTTATTTTATGTTTGGACTGTTGGCGAAAATTCGGGAAGGTCGAGAATTTTTCTCACGAAAAGACAAACCCTGAAAAACAGAGACGACGAGTTCAGGTTGACGGTTTTTCCCAAGTTTTTCTTCTAAATTTCCCGACGCGAGTTTCGTGGAAATAGTGAATTATGCGAGTGCGTTGAAAAATCTGGAGGAATATCGAAATGAAGGAGAAAGGTTGGGAAGCAGAAAACGTAAGATCCCATCCTTTGAGTGATATTAGAATCTAGTTCGAGTTGTTTCGTTTGAAAAAAATTTGGCTGGCATTATTAATGAAGAGATTGAGGGCGATGATTGGGGGGGATCAGGGTCATTAGGTGATTCTTTATTAGGGGATAATTTGTTATGAGAGAAGGAAGTGAAAAAACTGGTGAGAAGTCAGAGACGAAAAATTTATTTTCGGTCGTGGCGAATTGACAGAGGCCTTTGTCGGGACGATTTCCAAGTTCTAAATTTAAAAGAGTTTCTTGCCTCCGGGAGAACAAAGCAAAAAATCAAGATTTTTTTTCAAGCGGGTAATGAACTTTGGACAGAGAAGTTCGGTTGTTTTCATTTTGTGTAATAATGGTAATTTCGTTATCGGTTTTAATTAGAGTCGCGAGGAGGAAAATGCTTGGGAAAATTGAGTTTGCTTCGGCGCTCTGATTTTCCCCGGGAATTTCATCGGGTGTTGGAATCACCGTTTTGTTGAATACATTTTTAAATGAGGAGGAATTGTTATTGCTGCAGTCTGTTAAATATTGCTTTTCTATTATCAGAGGGTCATTAAATTATTCGTCAAGAACACGAATTAAGAGAAATACAGTTTGTTTTGACTAATTATTTTTAATTCGAAACTCATCATGATGAAGATTTTGAAATTTGTTTGACGAAATTTTTATCTATAATAACTTTTTAAAAAATTCTAGATTAAAATAAATCATTATTTTCACTTTTTTTTGGTACAATCAATAATGTTACGATCATAAATTTGAACAGTTTATCTGATTCATGTAATCTAATATTTTCATTTGTAGAATAAAACATAACGATTTAAAAATCTGATAACCCTTTCAAACAGCGAATAACGATTATAAGCTTCTTTTCAAAATAATCCTCACGAACAACAGCCATTCAACAAAGAATGTATGCAAATTTTGCAGCTAGTCGTTAGTAATGAAATCATGTAATAAATGATCAAATTTGCATCATTTATGGTTGCGAAATCTTCAAGATCCCTCATGAACTGATCACAATGAATAATTAAAATTTTTTGACCCACAGATTCTTTTATCTTAGCTCTATCTTAATCAACAAATTCAAGATAATCTCCTACTATCCACGTCACAACATTTTTATCATTTCAAAACTTCGTGATAAGACATGACGAGAAACTGTATTTCTGATTTTCTAGAAAATTGGTTCCAGGAAGACAAACACTGCCATATCGAACATTGTTTTGATAATCATCGGGTATTGGAACAAATATTGATCATTCAAACACGGCTTCAAACGAAAAATAAGCCGATTTTTGCAAAGTAAAAGTACAGACGAATTCATCGATTTTTATTCAACAAGTTATTATCGCATTTGTAGATATAAAATGCATAAATCACAGTGTTTAAAAAAATCGTGCAAAAAATGGGTAAGTTTTTTTTCGCCTAAACGAAAGGGAAAAAATTATAAATAAACGTACATTTCTGCAAAGTTAAAGAAAAATATCCAGGCAACCTACTGGACATCCAACCTTTTTTTTCAATTTGGAGCATAATGCACTATTTCATTACTTATTGCAATTGTTGTAAATTTTGATTGGCGATTGGGCACTTTATTATAATTAAAGCTAAAGAAATATTAATTTAGTCTAAGAATATTAGAACATTTTGTAATTGTAAAATATTAAAATCAGAAAATAGAAATCTTCCTTAGTGCAAGTCCTTAATGAAAAAATTTTTTTTTCCGTTTCTTCACTGTTTAGTATGTGCTAAAAAAATCGATCTTGTACGTTGATAAGGCAATAAAAAAAATTGAATAAACAAGTAGCAATTTCCTTCCATTTTTAGAAATTTTGATTTTTTTCTTTTTTTTGCGTGTAAAAAGGTACTATTACCCTTGTTTGTTAATCTGTAACTCATCTATAGTTCTTAGAAAAGAAAGGAAAAAAATTATTTACTTTTTTCCATTCCACAAACGATAAATTTGTTAATCGAACAAAAAAGTCAATACAAATTGCATTTTGAAATTCATGGAAATATATTCCTGTAATTTTAACGAAACCTGTTGCTTTTTACATTTGTACTCATGTCTTTGAATTTCTTTACTTCTGATAATTTTTAAATGGTAAAATGATTGCATAAGAAATGTTTTAGAAAAATACTTCGGTAAAAATACATCATTTAATCACGTTACATATTTTCAAAATAAGACTTTTTTAGACGAAAATTGAAATCTTCTTAATTATGCAAATTTTTTGAAATAATAATCATGTTAATTAACTAAAATCAGTCGTTTTTTAAACTTTTTACATGATTTACTATTTCATAAATTTTCTTGAGTATCAGAAGTTTGAATAGACTTTGAGAAATTCAAAAAAATTAGACTTTATGAACGTTTATTTAATCCAAGCGTTTGAGTTACTTGAAAATCATTAGATTTTCGAGTCGAAAATTCAAATCTGCCTTACAATATGGTTATTTTAAAAATTTTGAGAAAAAATTTAAGTTTACTGTTCACAGTCTGTCTTTTCTCGAACTTATGACATAATTCACTTAATTAATTTATCTCTTCATGGTCTTCGAGAATTTTAATCAATTACGAAGCATATACTTTAAAAAATCTACACTGAATAACAATACATATTATTGTTAGCACTTTTCAATGTTCTATAATTATCATAAGAATTTGCAGTTACGGAATAGAAACATTTCACATTTTTTCTTTAAATGATTTTGGATATTTAAAAAAAAGGACCTGTAACATCAGAAAAATCTGTCTATCTTGAATGTTGTTGCATTATGTACAATTTTATAATTTTTTATGACTATTGGGTATTTCGATGGACTATCAAACAAGTTAAAGGAAGAGTTTACCAAATGTCCAAATAACATATCACCAAAGTATGTTGGACACTTACAAAATTCCAATATATTTTAGTCGAAAAATAAGATCTTTCGTACGTTGTTTACTCCTTCGAATTTTTCAGTAATTTCTTGTGGTTTTTTTTCAGATCATCCATTACGAACATAACTAAACGAATCTTTTCTAACATACGTTTATTATTCCCTGTTTTGTAAGTTTGACACTCTATATTTCAAGTATTCATATCAGTCTTGGAACATAACTCTTATACTCTCAAAAATACTTTAAATTTTCAAAAATGTAATCTACAATATCATCTACAGTGTTGATGAACTAAAAAATTCAGAAAAAATGAACTTATTTTTCCATTTTCACAAAACCACAAAAAACTTTCGACCGAAAATCTCACTCATCTCTCCCACCCCTTTTTTCTCCACTGTCATAAAATCAGCGAGAACTCCACATTCTTACAAGCACCCCTAACCAAGAAAAAACCCTTAACCCATAAAATATGTAAAAACTCGTCACACCGGATATTTAATAACCGAAGAACACGGCGCAGCCTCAAGTGAACTAATTTAATATAGTCACACTTGTTAGCTTTAGCAGAATCAGGGCAGACAGTGCCCACTCAACTTTCCGGTCGACAACACTACCTCCTCGGCAATACATTTTCGTCTATCCCCCCTCCCATCGACTTTTTCATTTCATTCAATTATCCAATAAGTCCTTCAACATTACCCCCTTTTCCCCTCAACCCGCTCCGAAAGTACCACTCGAAATACGTCCGAGAATAACATCAATATTGCCCCAGAACTCGTGGTCGATCGCGAAAAAAAATTAACGTGGATGATTTTGTTTTACGTGGATTATTTTGAAAATGATGTGGGATTCAGCGTGAGAAAGGATTTTAGAAACCATGTCCTCGTGCTCCCTGATGCCGGTCTCATTGCAAGATATTTTGGTAAATGGAGTTTCGTTTCTGGGCGTGCAATTAACCCTCGCAATTTCCGAAATAACGGATTTCGGCTAAAGTTAACGGTACGGGCTTAGAAGCGGGCTCTAATTCGGTCTTGGTCTAAATCGAGGTGATTTGTTCGCAGACACGTGTCGCGGGCAATTTTTGGAGCACGGTTTTACAAGATCATGTCCCCGAACCCAACCGAGTGGTTATTGGATTGTTTGGGTTGCGAGGGGTTTCTTTAGGGATCGTGATTGTTGGGATTGAGGTGGATTGAATGTTCAATTTGTTTTTTATGATTTGTTTCTATATTTTTTTATTTTGCTGCAATAATCTTTTAATTACTTTTTACCTTTCTTCAAATTTTTGAAAGCGTACAAACATTTTCAGATGTTTTGATTGTAATATCAAAATATGCATTCAATTTCGAAAAAATTAAACTTGATATTAGACTACTTAATACCTGCAGAGATTAGGATCCTAATTCTGATAAATTCCTTCGTTTAACACCACATATGAATGCCTAGCAAATTTTTTTTCTTTTTTTTTCTAACCTGTAAACTGCTGCAAACTATATTCCATTTTCTCAATGAAAAATTCGATGCACCATTTCCCTTGGGAATGTGTATGGTCAGGGTTCATTCATAATCGAATCGCACTTAACGTGGTTTTCGTTGATGGTGGTGTTTCCTCGATTCGTGGGTCGTTGGAACATTCCGCGCGGAAACCGAAATTGGAACGATTTCCGCCACAAACGCTCGGATCGATAGGCGCTGAAGTTTCCGCGTCCCCGGCGATATCGGCTTACGTGAAATGCGATACTCATTAAACGCGCTTTTAACTACGTGTAGACGTTTCACGCGGGACTGAGCGTGCAAAAATTAGGTCAAAATTGCTGTTCGCGAACGTTCTGGAGCTGGAAAAGCCGGATTTTAGAATGATTCGATTAAAAGGATTTCCGATTATCAATTTTTTCCAGAGTTTGATTGCATAGTTCAATATGATTTCTTCTTTTTTATACTTTTTTGGAACTCTGAATCAACTTTTTATTATTTTTTTAAATGTTAATTTTATTCTATATGATAATTTATAATCTACTTACATATGAAAGCCAATCATTTGGAAAAAGGCTTATTTAATTTTATTCCAATGATAATATTTAGATTCGTCTAAATTTGTTCCTGCACGTTTCCGGAATTTGCCTGTTATATTGTTATGCAAGAAATTTCGTTATTTCAGCAAAGCCTAAAATAAACAAAAAGGCTCTAAAGAAATGATACAGGGTGCGCCATTTCTTATGTCGGTATTGTAACATTGAATAACTTAAACATTTGACAACCGATTTACTTGACTTCACTTGTTTTGGAAACGTCAATTCAGTACAATTTCAACCATGTATCGCTTCACACCAAAAGAACGCGCTGAAATAGTTACTTTGTACATTGAAAATAGTCGTTCAGTTGTGTTAACTCAACGAGCATATCGTCGAAAATATCTTGGCAAACAGGCACCATCTGACAACACTATTCGTCGTTTGGTGTCGAATTTTTGTGACCACGGGACAGTGAAAGATCGCGAACAACCCGTTCATCAACGACCAAGACGTTCAAATGAACTGATTGAAGCTGTCAGAGAGAGCGTTGCCCAAAACCCAAAAGTTTCATATCGTCACCGCGCTCAGCATCTCGGCATCAGTGGAACCACTCTACGGCGCATTTTGAAAGATGATTTGCATTTGTTTCCGTACAAAATGCAATTAACACAAAGAATATTGCCTACAGATCATCCACGTCGCTTGGAATATGGACAAACAATCGCTCGAATAGTTGATACTGAACCTGATTTTTGGAAGCGAATTTTAATGACCGACGAGGCACATTTCAAACTTTCTGGAGGCGTTAATAAGCAAAATTGCCGCATTTGGGGAACGCAGAATCCACACGAGATCCATGAAACGCCATTGCATGACCAAAAAGTTACTGTTTGGGCCGGCGTTTGCGCCAAAACCATCATTGGTCCTTATTTTTTCAAAGAGAACCAAACGATCGATGGAAACCGATATCGGTGGATGTTGGCTCACTATGTCTGCCCACAAATGCGTGAAAAAGGTCTTGAAGATTACTGGTTTCAACAAGATGGTGCGACCTGCCACACTGCGAATCAAACAATCCAGTTTCTGCAACGAAAATTCCCTGGACGTCTGATGTCAAAAAGAGGCGACATTGAATGGCCACCCAGATCTCCAGATTTGACCCCTCCAGACTTCTTTTTGTGGGGTTATTTGAAAAGTAAAGTGTACGCCAGCAAGCCGCAGACCATTGAAGAGCTTAAGGAAAATATTCGTGCCGAAATCATTGCTATACCACCCGAGATGCTCGAAAAGGTAATGGAAAACGCCGCAAAAAGGGCATATTTTGCTGTGAACAATAAGGGCGGCCACTTGATTGATGTTGTGTTCAAAAACTAGTCTAAATAAATTGTAAAGGACCAAACTAAATAAAAATACCTCATTTACAGAAATCGGTTGTTTTTTTTTCAAGTTATTCAATGTTTACATGCCGACATAAGAAATGGCGCACCCTGTATTATTGAAAAGTTGAAATATTCACATATTTCCAGTATGAGGAGAAATTTTCTTATTCATTGAGGAACTTGGAAAATATTTTAATGCTGGCTAATTGTAAGAAAAATTTAGAAATTATTATACCTTCAAGTTAAATTTGATTTTCATAGTTTTATACAATATATAACGAGTATTTTGCGAATAGCGTTAAAATTAACTCTTTAACAGTTATTTTAATGAACTTTGGATACATTTTGATAATGGTTTAATGACGTATGTGAATGTAGTCTCAATAAATCATTTCAGAACTTGAAGTATAAATAAACATTTATCCAATCACGTTGCATATTGGCACAAACCACTAGCTTACATTGATAGTACGTTATTTATAAATCTTTGAATCGAAATCGAGTCAAGGGCTGACCAAAACAAATTCATTGATCTTCGTCTTTGGTTCCATTTTATTAGCATTATTTTCTTTTTAGTCGCCATTTTCCATTGTGAGTGAAATTTATAATTACCTCTTTCGAAAGTTTTGATACTGAATTGAATACGCTAAAACGTCCATTTTTCTAAATAATTTAAAATGATTTTCGTTGAAACATTACTAAAACAAAAATAAAGTTTAAGGTTTTTTTAACTCTCATATTTTGAGTAGTAATGATTTATTTATTTCATAGTTTTTCGCAACAATGTTCTATATATTCTGTACCATTTACATGAGTACTAGTATTGAAATACTAAAATTTTCTTCTGAAACTAAACTGTTGATAAAGTTTCAAAGGATGACACACTATTTAAGGCTTGAAATTTCAAGGTTCATTTTTTCGAATTTGAGTAAAAACCATAGGTTTAATTTAAATGGTTCAATATCATAAACTACTATTATATTGTAATAGATAAATGAATTTTATTGTATTTGAAAAATGTCAATAACTAAGCGTCTGATGTAAATAGCATTAAAAATTAAGCGTCTATTTTCTTAAAATTAATCTTACGTACGTAAAAGTATTTTATAGTTTTTCGAAACTGAAGAGTACCAACTTTCAATCCATAAATCATTATTTTCAAAAAATAAAAAGAATGTTTTTGGCTACACAAACGGTTCTGAATAAATAGCTTAAAAAAATTATGCAGCTGTCTTGAATCTAGAAATTAATGACTTCTTCGAAATTAATGGAATGACAGAAATTACAAAATCATGCAAAATAAAATGCAAATCATTTTCGACAATTTTCACACAAACTTTAAGAGAGTTTTCAATAATGATAAATATTCCTTTTTATTTTCTAATAGTGCTAATTATTTTGAGATTTAATTTTACATCTGCATACTTAGTCAAGCAATTCCACGCCCAAACGATCTAAAATTTATGTTCTTTTAATTGAAAAGGAGAGATGAAAATAGCATGGTATGAAATATGAATAGTAATCTGTAACTCAGGACTGCTCGATGGAATAAATTTATTTTAAAATGATCAGAGTACAGAGATATCTTGAATAGATTTTTCAGTTTGACTTCATTTTGTAGTGGATTTGGAAAAATTCAACGTTACACGAAAAAAACCGAAATTCATTAAAATATCGCAAATTAAGAAAATTTTCAAGTTGACTGTGAAATTCTGAAATTGGCAGAATTGCGTAGTCTCACTTTACTAATGTTTATGTAAGTGGAATGCGTGGAAAATACGACACTTTTTGATTCCGAATAAAAAAGTACGAAAAGTATCACAGTAAATAATCGATAAATAGTACGAAAAAAAAGGTAAACTTCAAGTCTCCTGAATGATTAAAACATTCATATCTGTAAACAAACAAATTCTATTTCTGATGTCAGGCATCCTGTTACTCTAAATGACGAATTTAAATCACAATGATGAATGAGCTAGTTGTGAAAAAATATTCTCTATTGAAAATATTTGTATGCTATACCATAAAAAGATATGACATATTTTCACTCAAATTTCTACATCCCCTCTAAAAATTTCACCCACACTCCAACCAACCTTCAATTGAAATTCAAAAACTTCAAAATCTACCTCACGAAATCCATGGACAGCCCTTCAATGAGAAGCAAAAGAACTCATCGACCTGAAAACTGCTCTTGATCGGGAAAAAATCGGCCGTCAAAGGCTCGTTGCAAAAAGGCACTTTAGGGCTCGAGTGGAACTCGCGTAAGTTGCATAAGCGAACGCCAAGCCAGGCTCGTGATATAGGTCTCTCAGCTCTGCGCCAGAAACGAAAATACCCGTCGAATAATCTCGGGCGAACGTTGTCCCAAAACCCCCAACCCTGTTTAGGATTTGCCGAGCCGAGCCAGGGCCAAGCGTTGTTGCTTTACCGCAAAGGCCATTGTTCCCCGCGAATATCGCTCGTTAATGTCGCGGCGCCGCATTTACGCGCGTGCCGTTAATTAAGGCACGTGGTTGTGCTACATTCGAGCATCGCGAGAAATCCATGGGAATGATTTTACGTTTATCAACTCGTTTTCAAACAAAAATTACAAACTCTTTAAGGTTAAAAAATGAATTTAAGAATCCCGCTGATGACAGTAGCAAATTTTCCTATCTTATTATCAATTTTTTCTAAGCTACTGTTAAAACAGTCGTAGTCAAAATCAAATCAACGAAAATTTTCCATCATTCTCGTGATAATCCCAACAAAAACGAGGAGCATTGATGAATCAGGAATTGGCTTTTTTGTCTTATCTTCTGTTTTGGTAGTAACGGCGATGAGGATAGGGAAATTGGCAGCACTCCAAGATATCAAATGTTGTGGAAGATGAATAGCCCATTGTCACGTTTCAAACGCTCTGCGGAATACAGCAATAAATCACGTCGATTGCTCTAAATATTCCATCATCAATTTCTCTAATTACACTACCACGAATCAATACAATCCGCGATTGTTCTTCAGTTAACGATGCAGAATTGGAGGTGACCTTAACGTTATTAATAGGAATTTGAGTGATTTTTGATCAAACGCTAAGAATTCATATATTAAGGTACTGTAGAAAATACGGGTTTATTAGATTTGTACGGTCGCCATATTTTTCTGCTGCCTGAATCAAGGGCACACAAGATACATTTTCAGAAAAAGTTTCTCGAAAACATGTATTTTGCGTCTTGGAATTATCAAATATTAAAAAAGTGAAATCGTAATTTGAACATTCTTTATGTATATGTTTATTAGTCCGTTATTTTTTCATCATAAATTCTTCTTAATTTGAAAATTGCGAGATTATGTATAATATAGAGATAAATAAGAATCAGCAAAAACGCTAAAAATCTTAAAAATTTTGAACATAGAGCTTCGAACTCAAGCAATCTACCGTAGATGCCGGAATAATTTCAGAAAATTTTCGAATCATACAAACAAAAGAAATACTAAAAGTAATGGAAATCTATTGAAGATCAATTTTTCGAAAAATTTAACCTATAAAAGCACGATTTCTGAAGCATCAGATTCTAAAACAGGAATATATAGCGACCTACATATCTATGTAAATTCGAGAACTATTTAAAATAATCTAGGAACCATTACACAACATTTAAAATAATCTAAAAAAAAGAAACATACAAGAAATTTATAACAAAAGAAAAAATCGATAAAGACATATTATTTTCAGAAATCTAAAGCATCACTTGAAATAGATAAACATTTCAATTCGAAAACGTCGAATTCTAAAAATCTATAAAGCAATCTGCTAATATATTTGAAATCTAAAAAAAAAACGAAAGAGTCCTTCAAAGTTGCATACCGAAAAAATCGAAAAATATATAAAATATTTTAATAAATGAACACTATGTAGCGATAATTTTCTCGAAGTATGATAAATTTTTAATTATAGTTGGTACATATTATTTAAGATTGCTTTATAAATTAAGAGAATATCATTAAATCCTTTGAATTGTATGAGCTTTTACAAAAATACGAATAATTGACCAGAAAATAATATAAAAGATAGGTGCTGCTTTTGAAAATAATAAGAATTATCAAAATCATTTAAAGTTCCAAAACTATAATAACAAATTCTAAAAATCGATACAGCGCTACTTAAAAAAACCATGATTTCAATATAATACCAGATACTACTGAAAAACTTTAGAAGTAACATGTTATAAGAAAATTCTCAAAATCTACAAAATATATCTATTATGTACAGGTATTTTTCTTGAAAACTTATAACTATGTTTACTTTTTTTTTAATTACTAGCAAATGTAATTAAAAAATACTAAAAAGTCCTTCAGAATAGTATGAGCAAAGTTATATGTACACTAAAGAATCATGAAAAATACTACGAGTATCAGAAAAAAATCCAAGTCTCAGAGACTTAAAAATAATAAAAATCTAAATACACTGTTACATGTTATTATTGTAAAAATTTTTTCGGTAGAAAATTTGGCACCCTTTTTTCGAGTGCATGCTACTTCCATTTCGACCTCGTATTGGGTCCTTATCAGGATGATAACATTATTCTTTTCTTCAAAAAATTGTGATCGGCAAGAATCAGGTTTGAATCAACCATCATTATAACTTTCTATGTAACTGAGAAACGATCACGATTAAGCCTTTCAAAAAAAAAATCTTTTCATGGTTAGAGAAGGAAAAAAAAAGGAAATTTGGAAAATATCAGCAAATCAAAGTAGAAAAGTTTTCGCTATATCAGAAGTAACATGCACTCGAAAGAAGGGTGCCAAATTTTCGACCAAAAATATTTATACAATCTTAATAAGTCACCATAGACTATGTCAGAAATATACTTTTCATGATCACGAGTATATGCCTTAAATAAATGATTAATTTAATGTAAAAATTGTAGCTCGAAAATATTTGACAGATATAATCAAATCATTTCAACATATAAATAAACCAGAACTTGGAAGTTACAATTCATAGTTTTTTTTCCTTGAAAAATAGTTAGTGCAATTATTCTATATTTTTAACCTTTTGTTTTCGGAAATTTTACTGTCCTTAAGTAATGTCATTTTTTTTATAGAATTAGAATTTAAGTCAAATCACCAGAATTTCTAACAATAAGTGCAATGTTTTCACTTCTTTGAATTCTCAACTTCAAGCGGTAACTTTTTCCAAGAACCATAATTGTTTTTATGCATAATTTTTTGCAAATTTTTATACTAAATTTCTAACCTTCTAGATTTCTGGAAAATTGAAATTAATTCAATTGCTGATTTGGAATAATCAGTCTTTCGATTTTTCAAGTGAACTATTTGAATTTCATTCATGTATAAATTCTTACAACTTGGATCTAAACGTCAGTTAACCAGTAATTGTTATTTTGCTAATTATTTACCTTCAAAATTAAAACGTAACATATTGCAAATGAGTGACTTTTCAAGTTTGGATTAGATATTCAATATCCTGAATTTAACAGGTTCTTTTTTTCACTTTTTTAATCAACTATTATTTACTTTATTCATCAGGAATATTTATCTGGCGAAAATTTTACTTCTAACTTGCTTATTTGCAGATCTATTCAAAAACCACTTTCAATAGCCAAGATCGTTATTTAAAAAATTGAATCCTCGAATTCGAAAATACATTAGGTATTGTTTCTAAACAGTAAAAAATTATTTTCTGTTTCTATTCACAAAATTTCATTACTTCTGTATTTAGTTATTATAAATTGCTCGTTGTTATAATTGAAAGATGTTATTGATAGTCTGATATTAATATGTAAATATAATTATATAACATTTATACTTTTTTGTCGTGTCTTCTATATAAATTTATTTGTTTGAATATGAAAGAATATATGATTAGACAATCAAATAACACAAAATGTATTTATATTCAAATGAATTCAGGTATAAGGGATGATTAGTAAATTGGAGGAAACGTTGATATTGTTCTTGTTGTAATGGTATTTATTCACTCTTTTCGTATTAATAAATAAAAATTCCAAGTCAATGCTTACTATTTCACTATAGAATTTCAGCTGTAAAAAGAAATAATTCCTAAGTCTGATTGCTTTCCGATTTTCTATTTAATTGTTCAATTTTATGCTTGAAAACTTTTAAATACGTTATAATTATGCATATATTATTTTGTGATTTCGCTGCAATTTATTTTACGGTATTTTACGATAAAAGTATAAATGACATAACTACAAAATTTGGGATTGTAAAAATGAGACACTGGCATATAAATTTCGAGTTTTATTTTTAGTGTAACTACCCTTTTGTGCTCACCGGTGACTTTGATTATTTTTTATTGAAGAAGTTGTTCGAAACGGCACATACATAAAATGGAAATGCAGTTATTCTACCATATGATTGTATAAAAAAAAAACTGCCACATATTTTTCTAGTTAATTATTATACTCTCTTCTACACTTTTTTCTGCAATCATCTAAAAGAATTCATCATTCAATTTGTCGGAAGTTACTGAATACCGTTGAAAAAATTTCAGTTCCAAGCAAGTTGCCGCTATCACTTAATTGCATAAAAATCCTCGCCCTTTGCCCTAGGATTAGCAACAAAAAAGACGGAAAAAAGGTGCAATCTCCGCCACGCATGGGCGGCATGCGATTAGGCCGCCGCGGGCTTTTGTGCAATGAGCAACAATAATTCTTGAGCGAGCCATATCGAAATATATCCGCTTTAAAACCCCGCACTTCGGGCCCCTTTTATCGAACGATAACGCGGGAATTAACGACTTTTCAAACAATCTTTCTCTGCTGTTAATCTCCCGCTTTTTACAGTTCCGTCAAACGTGGTTATCTCATTGTCGAGAATCCTAATTCGATTCTCGAGTACCTGCTATGTTTACACATTTTAATGTCCCTTTTTTCCTTTGAAACGACCTGGATTTTTGAATCACGCCGAAGCAATCGGAGAAAAAGTTTTTGATAAAAGTTAGATATTGATTTGATTTGATTTTTTGCTGGTGCAAATGATTTTGACATGAAGACTTGTGACGGTTAATGAAATTTGTTAAATAATATGTTTTGAAATGACACTACAGGATAGGATGAAAACATTTTTTTTGTTTTCGTTTTTTTCTAAACGTTTTGGAACTTCAGGAACATCTTTTTTCCTGCATTTTTAGCAACAAATAATCTTCGTCATGAAATTTCACCGCAGTTATCATACGGATGGCGATTCGATGTTTAACGGTTCAAGTAAATTAGCATGATAATGTAATGATTTATGGGAGTTCAAAGCAGCAAAAAATCTGTACACGTAAACTCTGCACAATGATGTTCTTTCTTCAGGGGCACTTCGGTATTCATACAGAAAAAGCTGCTGTTACGCGTCATTTATTCACGAGCGCTAATAAAGAAGTTGATGCTAATTATGTAATCGCTAGGCTTCTCTTCGGACGTCAAGGGGGGGGGGGCGTAAGGGGTGAGCACAAAACGGATGTTGTGGTTTTTTTGGTTCGATGATATAATGACGAGTTAAAGTTTTTTAATGTTGAAAACGCAGTGAACAAAAAACTTGTTTAGTATTTATGGTAAAGAAGTAAAAAAGCTCTAAACAATTATAAATAATTTGAGAAAAAGAAATTTACACGTGTAAGAACTTTGTTTTAAAGAAACTTTTGTTTTCCTGAAGTCTAATTTTTGAATGCCTGAAGTCTAATGAGAAATTATTGACTTGGAATATTTGTGAAACTTGAGAATTCGTTTATCTAGCTAGACTTTCGTAATATCCAATTTTTTTCAAAAATTGCATCATTATCTTCTCCAAACGTAAACGTCTTTCTTACTTTTCAAATAAAATCATTTGAAGAACAGCGATAGTTGACAAGGAATTTTGTTACAGTCGCCCTTGATCCGAATTCGCTTCGGTTTCGCTTCCGTCGCTGGCGTGAACTGAGTCGCTTTTCGCGCAAAGAAAACGCGTAATTCAAACTGACGCGGCGCAGAAACAATGTCCCTCGAAGTAACAAACACTTGCACCACGAAAAAAACCTGCCTTTGTGACGAAACAGAAACTTCCAAGCTCGAGCCAAAGACCTTTGTATGACTTGAACTGTGGCTAAAAGTGGAAAACTCGGATTTTTCCGTAATCGAATAAGATGGCAATGATGTGGCTTCTTTACTTTGTTGATTGAAAATTTTCCTTGTTCAGATTTTTAAAATAAAGTAATTGGAGTCTTATCTAAAAATTTGATTATCGTACGTCACACTGAGATGTTGTTTAATAGTATTAGAGTTTATAACATTCACTCGTAAAAACATTACCTTTTCATTATATTGAAAAGTTTCACTTTTAGTGTATAATTTTTAACTTAAACGGTTAAAGTATGGTAAAAATATGATAAAAATTCAGTTATTATCGTACAATGGCGTCGCAATAATATTTGTCATGAAGGGGCGAACTAAAATACACGAAGGTTCAATATATATTAATTTTAATAATTTAACATATGAATAAATATTCATTCTAGCATGAGGAAATCTTTGAAATTGATTTACAAACTTAAGCTTTTACGTTTCATAATATATTAAATTCAATATAAAATTACAACTGTCATTTCAAACGTTTCAAACGACTTAATTTTTCATGTACATAATATGTAGAATTCAGCCGATTATCTCGTATTTGTAGAAATTTCCTGCATTGAATTCTTAGTATTTCAAAAGACCTTCAAAAAAGTTTGATCTCCATACATTTAACGTGTTCCATACTCTGACTTCTTTTTTAAGGTGTTTCATGTAATGCTTTTATTTTTAGGATTTTTGGGGTTAAATAATTTTGATGAAAAATGAAGTGTATTCTAGGTCTTTTGAGATTTTGAGCATTTTTGTCGGTTGCTATACAGGTTTTGAGAATTTGATGATATGAAATCCAAATTAGATTTTCAGTATTTAAAGGAATATTCTTAGAAACAGTATTTTCAAAAATAGCTGGTGTTTTATTGGTTTCTAGAACTGTGGATATTTATTGTCTTTTTTATTAATTATTTTCACAGCTTTGCAAATTTTATGGTATTTTTATGGTTTTGATAAAGATACCTAGGATTCAATGCTACAGGATTCGAGTTTGATAGGTATAAAAAATTTACATATAAATCTTGAGAATTTATATCTACATGGATTTTCAGAATTTTTTTTCAGTATATTATTGTGTATTTTCCATTTTCTATTATTTTTTTTTTTTTTTTCGTATAACTTAGATTTAGTAGAGATTTCGATTTTCTCAAATAATCTAAATATAGTGTTTTTGATAATATCAATATGAGTTTTCTGAAATCAATTGCATAGGATAAAAAATTTTGGATGTGTTTGGGATTTCAATAAATTTTTCACAAAACAGCATCTTCACGAATTTCAAGTATTCTACAGATTTCTATAACTTTTAGGATACCTTGAATTTTCTCAGAATTCGTCAATTTTATTGAGTTCTTGATGGATTCTCATTTTGATTTTCAGAATTAGACGTTCTATAATAAAAATTATATTATAAATATTATAAATATTTTTGTATTCCCATAAATATTCAAGGAAATGATATCTTTACAGAATTTAATTATTTGAGAAATTTATACCATTTATAGTTGTTTTCATACATTTTGCCATTCACAAGTTTTTTAAGTGTTTTTTAGATTGTTTATATTTTTTTCGATTGCAATGTCAATTTTCGGAATTTTATGTTCTTAACTTACAAACTTCAAAGATTTTGAGTACTTGAAATGGGTTTTTAGAGCTCAGTTTTTTCATGAATATGTTGTATTTTAAAGGAATCTATTTATTTTTGTATTCTTCATAGATTTTCAGTATTTAAAGGAATATTACAGGAATCAGTATTTTCAAAGATAACTGGTATTTTAAAGGTTTCTGGAACCTTCAATACTTATTATCATTTTTTCATTATTTTCGCAGCTTTGACGATTTTCTGGTATTTTTATGGGTTATATAACGATACCTAGAATTCAATGAGGATTCGAGTTTTATAGCTATAAAGAGTTTACATATTTATATTGAGAGTTCATATCTACATGGATTTTCAGTATTTTTTTGATTTTCAGAATATTGTGTATTTCTCATACTTTTTAGTTTACAACTAACATTGATTATGGATTTCTAAACTCTCAACACGTATACGTACGTATAGTATTTTCGAAAATAACAATATGAGTTTTATGAAATTAATTGTATAGAAAATAAAAATTTCAGATATGTTTAGGATTTCTAGAATTCTTTGTATATCTTGTAATTTCATGAATATTCATCAATTTCATTGAATATACTAATTTTTGATAAATTCTAATACTGCTTGTCAGGATTAGATATGCTATGATAAAAATTTTCATAGTTTTGTATTCCCGTATGTATTCGAAAAAATAATATCTTTACACACATTTCACCATTTATAAGTTTTACAATTTTTAATATTATTCTTCTAGTTTGTTTATGTTTTTTTGAATTGCAATGTCGATTTTCAGAATTTTATATTCTTGTCTCAAAAATTTCAAAGATTTTATATACTTCAAATGATTTTTTAGAATTCAGTTTTTTCATGAATATATCGTAATTCAAAGAAATCTAGCTACTTCGGTATTCTTCATGTATTTTGAGAACTCATATAATTTGGATGATTTTTTCATATTTTTATAGATTCCTACTACAAATTCTTGAATGAGATACACTAGAGTTGAAAATTCTCTAGATCCTACGTAATTTTTTTAACTATCGATGCCATTTGATTTGCATACACTTGACGTATCAGCGATTTCTTGTATTTTTTGTTTTATTTAGCACTCAAAAAATTTTGTACGATTTTCTACTTCTTTCGCAGAATCCTGGATAGATTAAAAAAATTTTTCCACTCACATGACTTCAATGAATAAACTGCCCCCTTTAGAATTTTCTATAATGGCTGTGCCCCTTGAATACCTCCCACCCCTTGCATAAAGTCCCTGTTTCTCTATATGTCCAACTTGACATGAAATGATTTACTTATATTTTTTGAAAGACGTACTTACTTCTCCCATAGCTAAAATTTCTAAACATTTACCCTTGGAATTTCTTCAACACCCGAGACTCGTGGCTGTAGTAAAATCTCGTATTTCCTCCCTAACGCGGAAGCAAACCAGCGGAACCGATTGATCGATCAATCGATCATTACTGAACGCGGCGATGATCGTTATTAACCATCGATCGATACGAAAAATAGCTTGACACAATGGGGAAAGTACCGGCAAGAGCGATATTCCATCGATGCTCCGCGCTGCTAAAATTATCTACTCCCCTATCTCCGATGAACAATGCGACCGAAAATAGGTCGTTGGGAAATCGAGCTTTTTTCTCGTCTATTTCCTACCAACGTGGATTTTTCGATTACGCCGATCGATAATCCCGAACTCATTAGCTAATGAAACGCTTAGCGATTTTGCGCAAGCATGTCAAATGTCACTTTATTAAGATCCACTGCAGAGAATAACGTTAATTCAATTCAAATTATTCCGAAGATTTATGAAGATGCTGTAAAACAATGAAATAATACTGATATGTCAGTATTTATTTAATAAAGGGGTTTGGTGCTTAACCAAAAAGCGCATACATTTTTTCATGTACATATAGTACATGAAAATATTATATTCCTTATCACATCCAGAATAGAAATTGAAAATCCTGAAAGGTCAAGCTTCAATATCATTATTGAGTTTACGAAAAATAACTAGAGCAATTTTTATGAGAATATAATAAAGATTAAAATATTTTGGACAAATACGTTTTATTTTTTTTCGTTGACTGAGAAATAAGTTTGTAAAACAGCAAATTTTTTACATCAATTAAATTTGATTGTGAAGCTGTTTTTAGGCAAGTAATTCTTAATAAGAAACATATATTCGAACAAAAACAATCTCATCCAAACTTTTTTCCCAGTATTCGCTAATCGACTTTTCCGGTTTTTCCATCATGACTTTTGATATTTCCTTTCGAGAGCGACAAAGAGCTTTTTAAGTGACACTGGAGCTCGATGAACTTCAAACGGTAGCGTGTGTATATGCACTTTTATTCAATAGTGCAACTCAGGAGCACAAAAGGTTTTATTGGAAAAGATGACCCTTGGTAATGGTTTGAAAGGGTACTTCTGAAACATTGCTTTTTTAAGCTGAAACGTTCGTGTAGATAATGTCATTTTTGTTGACGATGGGTATATTTAATTTTTATTTGCTTTTTTTTCTTTTTCAGGTGAGTACAGGAGAGAATGTTACTTTTCATGGCCGATTGGCGTGGGTGAGTGTTTGAAAGATGTTTCAATTGAAAGTAAATGTTGATAGAATTTTTCATCGTATTATATGTAACGATGGTGAACACTGAGACAGGGGAATGAAGTTCAAACTACCTCCGAAATTTGAAAAATTAGTTTTTTCAGTGAATATTACAGCAATAATTAAAATACACTAAAAATAAAACTTGACATTTGAATGTAAGTGTTTTACTTTAAGAGTCGAAATTTTTGTTGTTTAATGAAAAATAAAGTTGATGAACATTTTTAACTATCCGCTTTGGACATATTACAGCATGAATTTGAATACATCAAAAATGAAACTTGACTATCAATATAGGTGTTTGATCTTAAGAGTCAACATTTTTGTAGTTTTACAAAAAATGAAGTTAATGAATATTTTGATGAATCTGCCATTGACACATCTATTGTAAAGTGATGGAAAATTAAGAATACTAAAAAATTCAAAAGGATAACAAGGGAATCGAAACGTATTCAATAGTTTTAAAGCAAAGTTTAAACAGTTGATTAAATAATCAAAAAACAACCGGGCTTTAGAATAATTCCTTAAAAAATTTAGATTTTTGAGTAAAAATTTTAACATTTATTCAAATTCTTCGTTATAAAACACTTAGAGAATGAAATGACTCCATGCCAACATAAAAAAGACTGAATTCAACATAATTTTAAATTATTCCTTGAATTTTATTACACCTTGAATAGACGTCAATTTTGTTAAATAAAATCATCTACAGTTAAGTTCAGCGATTATACATTCTCAAAATCGTATATATAGAGACAAATATATAAATAAAAATGAAATAACATGCATAGGAAAAATTATCTACATAATTAGATTGTATTCACATAATAATGGCAATTGTTATTATTATGTATGATCGATTTCATAAAGAAACACTATTCAAAACAAGGTGTTTTTGAACATAACATATGATATTGTGAATTTTCAAGATTTAATTTTTCCGATGATATTTTTCTTCCTTATTAGAAACAAGAAATAATTTACCACGTGTCAAAAACAATAATAAATATATATTTTCGGACACGGAGAATTTAACTTTTTTGAACTACTGACTCAACAATTCGTGGTGAGTTTTCAAAATTAAGAATCCAAAAGTACAATTTTCAGAAAAAAGTAAGAATTTATAATTTAAAAAAATAGAAAAAGAACTGAAAAATTTGATGAATATAATATTTTTAACTTCAAAAGTCACTCAGATTGTAACAGTAGTATTTCGAAGGTGAAAAAGTCACAATGAAAGTCGTTCTTAAACGAACATACAGATTATTAAAACAAATCATGTACGTAGAAAATTTGTATACTATACTTTGAAACATAAATGATTGATAATTTCAACTTCTCAGATGTAATGATTCTCTGTGAATCATTAAGATTCAAAATTAAGTATAAGAAATTACATTTGTGGGTTTTTGAAAAAAATAATTCATAAAAAAATCACTGCTAAAAGTCGACAATCTAAAAAATTGAAATAATTGAAAGGTTCAAGTGATTTAGAGTAGATTTCATTTCTAAAAAAAAATCAATGATTAAAAATTTCAAGGCATGAAAAATTAAAGAATTCTGGTATAGCAAAATGTTTCGATCGAATAAAAATATTCGATTTGCAAATAATCGAACTTACACAAGTGTAATCTAAAATTCGAAATTGGAAGGCAATCAATCACGAATTTGAAAGAATTAATGTAAAAAAAAAACCAAGAATCCCTTAATCATTGTTTTCTTTTTTTAATGGTTTCAACATTCCAAGACACAAAAAAGCATTTTTGGAAAAACCTTTCCTAAAAATTTTTGTGTGTGCGCCCTTGATGTGTAACATGATAAACAACTAATAAATTAAGAAATCGAAAGTGCATTGATATTTCACAACAATTTCGATAATTCGTACATTACGTCCTTAACAAAAATAATGGAATTTCTAGGATATTTCTTGATGCGTAACTTAAATATGTAACATCATTTATCGAGAAGACTCACCATGAAATTTTTCGCTTGACATTTCACTGATTCCAATTGAAAACATTCCCGAATAACTATTAACATCGTCATCGAAAATCGCCATATATCGCAGCTTCAATTTCCGAACGCAAATTGTAAACATTATTGAAGCTGCTGTTTGTAGAGCACACATTCTTGTGTAAACAAAATGCAGCTCAGATCCCGACACGAAAACTCGCTCGGAGCCACTGAACACAGTATCGGTGTATCAAAATCGAGTTAGTGGGAGACGAATTAATTGGGCAACTGGGTCAAGAAAGTCCATGGCCAATTTCCCCCCAAGTTTTCGAGCTATCACGTCGTAAATCCTGATTATATTAATGAAATTTGTGATAGACTTGATTTCTCCGTCGCTGACTTGTCGATTTCGGATTTGATATGAAAATGGAAGTTGAGAGTTTTTCTTAGCTACGTGATGAAAGCCTGTATTGTTAATTTTGTTGATTAGATTTAACAGGCCTAATGACATTTAGATAAAATATGATAAAAATAGGGTAATTTTGAATATGAAGTATGATATATCGCATCGATATATTGAAGTACAAAATTTTTTCAAAACTAAATTTAACGATAGATATCCGGTCTAGAAAAATTTGTGGCCTCAAAATTGATCAACTATTTCCTTTTCCTGGAGAAATTGCCCGAATTATAGAAATCAAGAAAATGATCGAACCGAAAATTATATGTTTCCCGTACTATAAACATACTTGCTCATGAAACAATAAAATTTATTGGCATTGTTTCATGGCTGCAATAATAAAGAAAAACGAAAAGAAGAGTAAATATCGAACATTATAGCAACACACTGATAATTTTCTTCAAAATACGATCTGACCAAATAATTTTTCCTTTGTTATTTTTTCTTCGAACAACATCATTCTAATACTGCTTTTTGAATCAATTTCTGTTAAATTCAATGATGATCTAACCTAAATTCTTTACTAAATCGTTCATAATCCCAAAACAGCAATAATTACGAAATCTATTGCATACGCAATTTTTTACTTTAATAAAAAAACTTGTCATCTTCAATGAAGTAATAACCAAGATTGTGTCAACTTGCAATTATTCATGTAGAAGCTGCAAATGAAATGGGGTTTTAGTAAAATATGCGACGCCTACGAATTATTCGTGGGACGCTAATTTCACTTTCCATTGTTTCGATTTTCCAATCGAAGACACGTTACGTGCAATTGGATTTCTCTTGACGTCACTGAAGGCACAAAAGCGAAATTATCTTCCGCGTCGAGCGAATTGAATCATCAATGATTCAAATGGACGACAATATCCAAATGATTTTCCTACTGCTGAAATGACAATCGACAAAAATGAATGTTCCGATTCAAAATTTTCTCGTACTCTCGAAATGCTGGTTTCGAGGTCAATCAATGGGATTGATTTTCTGTTTTTCAGAACTTCTAAACGAAATAAACCACAAAGAATTCAGTTATATTTTAATGATAATTGGTCGTCGTTTCACTCTAGGTTTGAAATTTCGAAAATTATTTAAACAGTTCAAATCGTAATCAGTTATAAAATACTTTCTCATTATTTCTCATAACTTTGCAATGCATATTCAATAAAACAGTTTTTGACATTTTATGACTAGAAATTTCTGTGTCACAAAATATCATGAAAATTTCATGTACAACTGAACCACGCAAGCTCGCGAAATAATGTCAACGAAACTCCGAGCTCTTAATCTTAGGCATAATTTTCATCGGAATGAGTTTTATGCACTTTTTATGGGCTCGTGAACGAGCATTTTTTCAGAGCCGCAACATTTTCTATTCCGCGTTTAATGGAGTGTCACGATCACGAAGTTGCCGAGTCCATCGGGTGCTTTTTTCGCGTTCCAAGGAATAATATACGAGGATGCGCAACGTGCATAAATGCGTTGCCGCGATAATTGCGCTATAAAGACGTGACGTTTTCAGGGTAACCTGAAGCTCTACATTAATAAAGTTTTGAGTTGTAAAACATTATTATTGATTACTTTTTGTTAGAAATTTGAAATTTAGTTAGCCAAAGTGAATGCAAAACGTTACTCGTTCAAACTTCTGAATTTGTCGTTTTTTTAGGATGATATCTGTAAATTTACAAAAATGATTTTCTTTCTGATCTAATAGAGTTATTAAACATAAATTCGGACTGTCGATAAACTTATAACTTTTCCTTTATTATTTCTAGAATTCAGATTTTATTATTCAAGATTCCAGACCGTAAAAATGGTTTTAACTTTCTATAAATTTAAAAAAATTATTCTGACGTTAACAGAACGAAGTTTTTAATAAAGTTTTAATAAAATGCAAATATTTCTCCGTGAAGATTAATGATAACGTCAAGGATTATTGGAAATATTTTCCCTATGCTGTTTTTCTTGGTAATCTGTTATATCATTTTGATGTACGCAGATTCGAATCTTTTATAACGACAGACGAGTGTTTTTAGACGCCTCGACACGAGGAACAATGAAACTAAACGGATAAAAATAGACACAAAGAAGGAAGAAGTTGGAAAGTTTTTGCGATTGAAATATTTTGCCTGCAGAAAAGTGAGAAAGAGAATTTCAGACAATGAAAATGATGTCAAGTAGAATTATTTTTTCTTCAAATGTATGATATAATGCATTTTGATAATGATTTCGTGTGTTGTGTATCATAAAGTTCGTCGTAAAATTTTCCGAATGCGAGAAAAATTTTTGAAGCAGTACTGAAAAAAATTCTGCTACGTATAAAACTAATAAAAAAGAATAATATCATTTTTAGGTGTTATCAGGCCTACGAAAAAACTAACGAAAATTTAAACAAACCCAAAAGATATTGAACATTTATCACATTCAAAAATACATGAAATTTGTTCTTGTATTTGTCACTAGAGTAGATATATTAAAACAAAATATAAATGAATAATTTTAACAAAAATATGGATAGGCCGAATACTCCTTATAAAATATATGTAATTAAAATAAATGGACATGTTATTAAAAATAGAAACGTTGGAAATCGGCAAAATGGTGAGAACTGAAGATACAAAAAAACACTTACATTGCTATAATTTAAAAGAAAACTTGCTAATTTTGTTTTGAGCACCTTGATTATTAGATAACTTAATTTCAAGTTCATGAATAATTACAATGACAAAGTTTCTTACGAAAAATTGCTGTTTTCTAATTTATTGATTCATACGTACTTGGGATGGAATATGCTGTCTGTGTAGATGAACATTAAATTTTACAAGATTTTTTTTAAAAAAAACCTATTGTCAGTATAGTAAAAACTTCTTGAAAATGCTTAAAAATTTATCTTAACTATGCCTATCATATTTCCGACAAATATGGATTGGAAAAACAAAAGAATTTCTCGGCATTCAAAAAGCTTTAGTGAGACATTTATTAGGTATAGTTATTTTAATAAGTACATGCAGTTCATTTGATAGAAAAAAGAACATGAAAATTGTGACATAATGCTCAAATTTGAAACAGTTATCTTAAGAATTTGATCAACAACATGCAGTCTTACAGAAAGGACTTTAGCAGACTTTAAATTCTGACTTCCCACGGGATAAAATTCAATCTTTATTCAGAAAAATCTCTAAAAAAACAGAAGCTTTTTCAAACCCCTCCGAATTTCTCCATTCAATCGTCTTTCAACAATTACAAAGTTCACTTTCCACACCAACAGCTCTATCTCAATTCCCAGCGCGTGAAAAAGTCCTTGACAGCTTTTATCTTCTCAGAATATCCGAAAAGTTCGTTAACATCGGAAGTTGAACCACGTTCGCGGACCAAACCAATGAAAAAGACAATCAAAACTCACCTTATCTCTCCTATGGAATATAAGTCCTTTTTCAACTAACTCCACAATCATTTTCATGAAAGGCTCTTTCATCAACGAAAATGATGCAGAAACGAAATAAAGAAACGTTTCCTCGATGATTGTAAAATGACGAAATAACAAGTTGTAAATCAGTAATCGCCTGGAACTGATTAATATCCTTATCGATAATAATCGATTTTTTCGTAGACTAGGGAGTTCGGCAAAATTTACATCACGAACGCATAATTTCGCCGTAAGTCATCGCGACCGTTGGCGTAGGCAATATTTATTTCCGTTTCCAGACTATTAAATTGCGAAACGACGGAGTTTTTTACGGTGCACCGAGTTTTATCTCGAAAATTTTTCGACGAATCGAGCCAAGTTCGATTGTTTCGTCGGCTTATCTTTGAAGTTTTATCAGGCCAAATTGAATGCAATGACCGTTCGCGAAAGGTTGTTGCGTTTGGTGATTTTTGATATATTTTTGCTTTATTTAAGTGGTTCATACTCTTTAATAACTCGCAACATTTTTTAAAAATGAATTCGTTAATTTATTTATGAATTCAATTAATGCTTTTGCATGTCAAAGTTTAAATATGTCTATGTTATTCTAGTACTATATATTTTCACAAAAATCATAAACGAATTGAATATCTAGTAAAATGTTTGATAACTTAATCTCAATTATGCTACCAGTAGCAACTTTAACAAAAATCTGACAGTTTCCAGTGAAATTATTACTCTTACAATTCGCAGCGCTCTCGCAAATTACCTTATCAATAATCGGTGATATTAATCTCTCCGACAAAAGATAATATCTAGAAATGAATTTACGATGAAAAGCGCGACTTGATTCACTGCGCATTTCCATTTCACTTCCGTGAAAAACAGGTAAAGCACTGCGGTTTTTCCCTTTCACTGGAAGTGTGAAAGGAAAATCTTGATCGAGCATGTCTTAATCCGCGAATCTCGTGGTCTCTTGGAAAAGTAGTGAGTGGATTAGGTAAATGCTCTGGCGATGATGAAGTTGGAAAAGAAAGTTTGAAGTTCAAATCTTAGTTAAGTTACTTAGGAGTGAGTTTAGAGATTGGACAATTTAAGTTAAACTATGATACAACTTTAAGGGCTTAATTCTTAGATGTAAATACTGCATTTAAAGGTTGGTGATAAAACGTAGTTTTTTGGGGAAAGAAATAATTCAGAAAAATGCGACTGGGGGAGGGGGATTTCATCATGATTTTTTTTTCAAATTACGTATGGCAATGTTCTTTTGTTTTTATTATGAAAATAAGAAACTTGAAGAACAATGAAAAATTATGAAGTGAGATTTTTATGGAATTCGAAAATTATATAATAGTTCGTGTTGAGATTGAAATTCATAATTTATGTAGAATTATTAAATATAGTGGGAATGTCGAATATGATCAATGATTGCAAAAAATTCGGAAACTTTGCAATACTTAAAAAAATTTATATTTATGAAAGATGGCGTTTCTTCTCATAGTATTTCGAAATATGTAGAGTAATGTTGTTTTTTTTCATTGTTCATTAAAAATTTAAGAAACTACAACGATAGAAAATTTCATTTAGTTGACATATTGTAACGAAATTCATAAAATTTAGCAGTGTACTTGTAACTTACATTTTTTTTATTTGTAGGGATTGAATAACTGCAAAGTATAGAAAAATGTAATCGATTCTGAAGATGCAAAAAAAAATTTAATTCAGAAAATATTTATCACTTTTTTTATTCTTTATTATCATATTTTTCTCGGAATGTGCATGATGATATTTTTTTTACAATAAAAATCTGAATGAACTTATAAGTATTACAAAATGACGAACTTTTTTTTGAAAAAAAAAATCTTTCATTGAGATAAGATTATATTGACTTGTTATAACATAAATTGATGTGTTTGTAATTTCGAAAATTTTGAAAAATCGAAGAAAATAAAAAATTCATGGAGTCGTGAATTATTCTGAAAAATTTTTAAAATTTGTGAAATTCTAGGAAATGCTTTTTTTACCTTTGCATGTAATAGAAATTTTGAAAATTCCGCATTTTTTCAGAAGCTGTTTGATAAATGTGAAATTTTAATAAATAAAATTTAATTTTTATACGATTTTATTTTATTTTATCAATCCTGAATTTTCTAAGTAACACGCCCCTTATTTTCTGCTACCACTATTACTAATTATTTATTTTTTCTGTGTATTAAAAAATAATGAAATGATTACTGTAAAAGACTTGATTGATGATTTTTGATGAAAAATCGATACCCGTAAATGTATTAGTAAATTCGACATCATTACGCCAATTTAAAATTTAATACTTCTATTCATTTTTCATTCACCATTTTACTTAATGTTTGTAATTGTTCAACACGAAATTAGTATGTTTTTTATGCTCTTACCCAAAATACCAAGAAATCCAAATTTTTTTGGACTTATTTTATAGACTCTCTTTTAAAATTGATGAAACAAATCATTATGAATTATGACTTACACACAGAGATTCGTCATTTACCATGAAATTTTCTAGAAAGCATAACATCCAAACCGTAAAGAAACCTGCGTGTTGAAGATTTGCATCGTGCATTGAAATGCGTGAATCATCTTTTTTTCCCTGATGTGTCATACAACTTCCCTACTTTCCTCTATAATTCACGTTCATTAGACTAGTCGACGAAGAAAGTACGCTACGAGACGAAATCGTAATAAAACATTCAAACAACAATTCGATTGTAGACATATATACGAATTTCCTGTATGTACTTCCATGATTTGGATAAATGTTACTTGTTTTGATGTGTAAAATTTTAAAAAGGTAGGTACTTAAGTAAATTTTATTTTTATATTTTAATATTTAATAGGATTATGCTGGTCGCTATTCTGTCACAACCTTCATTTTTAATCGTTTCCAACGTCATTTCCTCTGTTCTTGCTTTTTGTTCTATGTTTTTATTTTTTATTATCATGTCAATTTTTATGAAGCAACATCTATACTCCTGACTCACACAGTTTGTCACTCACAACATCACAATTTCCCATCGAACCCCATCATTTTTTTTCTTTCAGATTCATTACTTTTAACGAGTTCCTCGCCCCAAACAGTCCATCCGTGATTTCGAAACTTGATCGACAAAAATTTCCAACTTCCGGATAATTGCCTGAAAATTCGTTAACTATTGGAGCTCTCGACTAAGCGACAACGCCGCGGAATATTTCAGCCCGATTTTAAGTGGACAATGGAATTGTTCGAATCTTTCGCATTCTGGCTCGCGCGTAACAATAAATTTCCAGGCACGTTCGTGCATGTCGAGCGTACGTACGCGCGGGATAAAGTTCAATAACATTCGCGCTAGACAGTCGCACTTTGTCCGCCGTAGCACCGGCGGAAAAATGCGAAAATGCGACGAAGTTCCAATGGCCGGAACATTGAACCTGAGTTTTTTGCCGTTGCTTTTGATGAGGTTGTGAGTCACGTGAATTTTATTAACTCTCACTTCAATGTCGCTTATGAAGTTGTCCATACGCAACATCATTCATGTTGGTCAATTTTCGGAACCTTTTCCTCAAGGTTTAATCAGTCACCATAACTTTCATTTTTCCTCAAGAATTAGTTGAAATAGTGACATTTTACAAGATGAAAGAAATAAAGAACATTTTTATTCTCTCTTGATACAAATGTATAATTTTGTTGCTAATTTTTGAGTATGAATTTTTGAAATAAGAAACTGGTGTGAGTTTAAAAACTTGCGAGAGAAGTGAAACTTCTCACGGTGAACTACTGCAAGTTTAAATTAAACAAAAAGTAGTTCGTTAAATTTTATGAGAAAAACAACTAAAGAAACATTCTAACCAAAGCATGAACTGTGTTCAAAACTATACCTTGAAACTGATTATAATAAAATCGGAATTTTAAACGAATGAAATTCAAATTTTAATTTAAAGTTTGATGAAAACGTTTAACTTTTCTTCCACATTGCATGTATACCATACGATTTGAGTTGTGGAAGGAAAGTAAATCTTTGTCGTCAAATTTCAAATTTATATTTGAATTTAACTCGTGCAAAATTCCAATTATAATACAATCAGTTTCAAGCTACAGTTTTGAAAGCAGTTCATGCTTTGATTTTTATGATTTCTTTAGTTGTTTTTTTCATAAAATTGAATGAACTTTCTTTTTTGTTAAATTAAACTTGTAGTTGTTTGTCGTGAAAAGTGTCACTTCTCTCGCGAGTTTTTAAACTCACACCAGTTTTTTTTTTTTCAAATGTTATCCATCATGAAATTAGTGTAACAAAAAGTAAAAACTAGAAATATAAATTTTCTCTTTTCAATTTTCAACACATTCATTTAAGAAAGAGAACTATATATTTTTTTGTTTCAGAATAATAAACTTGATATTTTTTTCAAGTTAATCATTTACTGAAAAAATGAGTGATTTACTTTTACATACATACATTTATATTATACAATTTTTATCAATTGAATTAAATTGATAAAAAAGCAAGTTGAGTATACCCCATTTGACAAAAAGATCATTGACTCCAACCCCCACACAGCTTAAAAAATAATTTGTTGCTGTAGTTCCGAAACACGAAAAAACGCTCCGAAAACTGTTCTCTCCACGCTTCTGCGTAAAATCTCGATAAGAAAACGGTACATTGTAATGCTCACACAAAATGTTAGCATCCGACAATCCATATTTTTCATGAAAAATGCATGGGTCGCGGGCGTGGGCGCACCAGTGCGTCAAAAATGCAGTCTTTTTTAACGTTTATTCGCACGGGGAAGCGCGCAGAACGAGGTCACGTCGCGGGTACTCCGGGGAATGACGCGACGTCGTAACGCCTGATATGGAAAAACCCCGAAATCCCGATGTACCGAAACACGTACAGTTGCTCGACCTTCGAAAAACATTTTCATTTACGGTTATTCCCGAAATGTGTCGTAATTTTGCATCGATTTTTAACCCGTTGTATGTATTTCAACTTCAGTGGGTCTGAAGGTTTTGGAGTATTTTTGTAAAAAAACAATGTTAAAATTTCGAATAAAATTGTTATGCCATTGAAAATTGTTTGTCGAAGAAGCATTCAATTTACAAGAATTTTGAAATACATTTTTTAGATCATTTATGCAAAGCTCTTTGTAAGGATTTTTCAGGTCTTACATTGAAATATTTCAGAAAAATTTATGTTTTTGAAAAATTGATAAAGCATTCGCTATAAGGTAGAGTTTTCCTTCGCTTTGTCATATTATTCAATTATAGAAAAATTAGTACAGTGACGCTAGGTACAGAGGGCGCGCTGATTGAGCGCTGTTGCCAGATCTTAAAATTGTCAAAGTCAGATTTCTATAGCTCAAAGTCTTTTGAATCATTAAAAAACTAGGTATCACCAAGACTAGACAATCAAATATCTACATCTACGGTATTCCTAGAAATTCTAAATAATGAATAAGGTATCTATTATTTTGAATTAATCTTCAAATTCTCCAAAACCTTCTCCATATTTGTTTATAATCTTCAAATACATAAAATTATGGCCCATTTTGCACTGTTCTTCATCATCTAACCCCAATATGTCACATCATTTAGTACAGTGACGCTACATGCAGATGGTGCACTCAACAAAGCGATATTGCCAAATCTACAAGCCATCACATAAGTGCTTAATGATTCTTCTACTTAAATCTTCAAAGTTTAAACTCTCTAAAAGAGGTCCAAATTTTTCCGTTGCTAAGGCAACAACCTCGGAACATCTCCGGAAGCCAGCGAAACGCAGTTCGTTGGGCGCCGAAGACTCGGCCATGAATCAGCGCCGATTTTTGCGACGCATCTGTAATATGAGAAATTCGATACCTCGCAACCAGCGACGTTTCCCTCGTGTAAATGCCGACTTTTTTCGCAAGTCATCCGACCTTTCTCGGGAAAAACCCTGGGCGCTATAAATTGTGGACAGTTGAGAGAAAGGAACTCTGGACACAAAAAAATCCTGAGATATGAGACAAATTTTTTTATATGCATTTTGATTGCTTGCCAATAAATATCTGGAATTTATCACCAGAGTTCTCGATAGAAGAATAACTTTGTTCTTGTTAATTAAAGACTAAATACGATTTCCGAACTGAAATATTTCACGGGAGTATAATGCAGTCTATGTGTTACTCAAGTTCATCTTTAAACAATGGCGCGGTTCAACTTACGCAATCTCTTGACTCTTCTGCCAAAAAAAAAACCGAAGATTACACCTCGTTCCTGTAAAACTTTTCGAGTTAACGGACACGTTTCGTTAGGCGAGATTAAGACCCTCGTGAATAATTCATCGTCTGTCTGCAGATAACGCAATTCTACTTAGGATCTTTTTAGCATAGCGTTATGGAATAACGAAAATTGCTGGCTTGGTTTCAGAGAATTTCGCCTGCAACTAAAAAAGTCTGCCATGTCGTGTTTTTTGTAAAAATGAAGTTTTTGACAGGTGAGGAATTCTGCATTTCATGATTTTTTCAACAATTTGATGGCGATTATATGAATGTTTATTTCAGGGTCTTGAAACAAGTTTTTTACAGTGCATGCAAGTAATTAACTTTTTGTTTCGACTATCGTTCTTCTTCAACGTTTTTGTACTGAACTCACGAAAATTTGTGGAAGAAGAAAAATTAAAAATTTATTTGTCAGCACTTGGAAAAAATTCCGCTACTCTTGGTTTTTCCGCTGTAGCGTAAGATCTTTTAGGTACATAATCGCCAATGGCGCTAATAAGGCTGAATTTTTTTCGTCGCGCTTTTCTTTCACCCGCGGTCATCGGCTCCGCTTGGGATATGAATTTACGAGCGCCTCGAGTCGGTGCGCACGAGCATACATCACGATCATTCTATTATCTATCGTACACTGAAAGAGCGTCGCCTTTGTAGATTGTGTCAGCTATGATAAATTGTTCAATTTGAATATTTATGTAACTGAAACAACCAAAACAAATCGCCGAGCACCGGCTACGAGAGTTCATTCGTTAGAGAACGAAAGCTCCTTGTTTTTTTATTCCGATTCTATATAGGGATAAGATTACGAGCGAGTTTTTATTTTTTATCTAATCTGAGAGTTTTTTGGGTCTTTCAGGTTTTTTGAGTGTAGAGCATTTTTAGATTGATTGCACATGTCAGCTGCACAAATAAAGGGACAGTGGTTCTGTGGGAGATGCGTTTTTTGGTGATTATTTAAGAAGTAAGTGAAAGATCTTAGAATTTCATGTGTCCTAGAGATTGATTAAATCGTACTTTGTCAATAATTTTACGAAACTTCGAAGTTTATGTTTGTTAAATTACGAGAATCGTTGATTCTCACCAAATACTTCAAAAAGATATACCAGTAAACTTATTTAAGATCCCTAACCAAAAAATCTAGATCGTGAGTATAAATAGAAAATTTTCGATTCAATGCAACGCGACTTATGTAAATATTAATTTATTGATTCATTAGACTCGTAATTATAGTAATTTTCTACTCAATCTTCGAGAAAGTACAAATTTTTCGCAATTAGTTGAACTTTTGTGCTTAATTCCATGTTGTAATCTTTATTCATTGGCATACATTTCATGTTTCTCGATACCGTATTTACAGTCAACGAGGATAATCACCGTAACTTTTATAAAATCTTGAACATGTGTTTTCTCATTTCACTCAACAGGAAATTTACTACGAAAGTGTTATTCATGAATAAATAAGAAGGTGTTAGAAATTATTATCAAATGACCTCTTTATTTTGTGAAAAAGAAATGAAATGAATTTTTATTTATTTTGTGTCATGCACTTACGTCTTCTGAAAAAAAATCTTATTACCAGGATGTTTTCATAAGAAATCTTCAAGTTAAATTTTCAAACGTTACTCATGTGATGAATTGGATTCAATTTTTTAAAAAATTATAATATTTTTTTTGTTTCTTTTATTTATGTACGTTTTTAGTACATATATACTCAATTGAGCCCCCGGATGCAGTAACTCGCCGAGCGCTCGAAAACGCTTAAAAGTATTGTCCGCGCGGTGATGTCACGAGTCAAAATCAAAATCCGAATTTAGACAAATGTGAAAAATACTACTCGATAGCTTTTGAAAAATGAATGTAAGTCTGAGTTTAAACTTTTTTTGTAAACGTCATAGTTTTAATAGAAAAAAAATAAAAAACGGTGATTTTTCAATCGAAAAATCAATGTTTTCAAAACTTACATCACCGCTGAGTTTTCATTTTTCAAGGTATTTACATAACCTTTGTATACTTTTGTTCGGGAAGGTCTAGCGATGATCACAGTATCAAAATATTTGGAAAAAGTTATTAATAACTTGCTTTTTTTTTAATCCAACTGAAAAACCATGTTTTTTGACGTTCGCATTAAAAATTTATCGAGGGAATTTTCGTTTTTAACGGGGTTTTTATGCTTGTCATAATTGTAAATGTTCTGTCGAACTTTTTGCGCGTAAAATTCAAGCGCATCGCGCTGCACATTGTGTTCAACCAGCTAGCTTTTCTATAAATAATAGTTTTAGAGAGCTCAAACTTTACAAAAAGTTCGACAATACACTTAAAATTATGGCAAGCATAAAAACCCTTTTTGTAAAGTTTGAGCTCTCTAAAACTATTATTTTTATAAAAGCTAGCTGGTTGAACACAATGCGCAGCGCGATGTGCTTGAATTTTACGCGCAAAAAGTTCGACAGTACATTTACAATTATGACAAGCATAAAAAACCCGTTAAAAATGAAAATTCCCTCGGTACGTTTTTAATGCGAACGTCTAAAAACATGGTTTTTCAGTTGGATTAAAAAAAAGCTAGTTTTGAATAACTTTTTATAAATATTTTGATACTGTGATCATCGCTAGACCTTCCCGAACAAAAGTATACAAAGGTTATGTAAATACCTTGAAAAATGAAAACTCAGCGGCGATGTAAGTTTTGAAAACATTGATTTTTCGATTGAAAAATCACCGTTTTTTATTTTTTTTCAACTAAACCTATGACGTTTACAAAAAAAGTTTAAACTCAGACTTACATTCATTTTTCAAAAGCTATCGAGTAGTATTTTTCATTTTTCTAAATTCGGATTTTGATTTTGACTCATGATATCACCGCGCGGACAATACTTTTAAGCGTTTTTGAGCGCTCGGCGAGTTATTGCATGCGGGGGCTCAATTTGTAATTTTTGTTTGTCATGTGAAACCTGCTGATATCTGCATGATTTTTTTATTTCACACGATTACTTTTACATATTTAGGAAAAATAAGTTTTTACTATTATCCCTAACTCAAAAAAATATGATAGAATATCAGTTACACGATAGTTTGAAATTGAATACACTTTTTGCAGTACTATTCAGCAAAAAATAAGTGTACATATCCAGTCTAGTATTTTTCATAAAATCACCGATAGAACATTCCTCAAACTTTAAATAACCCTACTTTTATCATTTCAAAATATTGTCTCACACCCACTGAGATATTCAACAAACAAATCCGTTTTCCCGAATCCCAGAGCCCTAAATCAATCTCTAAAACTAACGTTTGCAAGAGAAACTGTGTCATATCTTTCGTTTTGCAAAACAATGTGCAACAAAATCGAATCCTATAAAAATAACGTAAGTATGTATAAATCGATAGGTTTTTTTCATTGAGCATGTTGTTTTTTTTCTCCGTATAATGTAGCTTTAGTGGGCTTGATTAGAAAAAAGTAAATCCATTCAATAAAAAGAAAGACATTGCGAGTTTGTATGAATCCCCTCTAAACGAAACAATTATTAGTTCAAACAAGAATTATATACTTTGGATATAAATAAATCGACGCCGAATCATACAAAAAAAAATCTCTGAATTTATTTACATTTACGTTAGACGAGAAAGATTAAGTTTTCATACAAACATAGATTTTCTCAGCCTTAGTAAATCAGCCGAGGATCGTAATAATTTTGTTCTTCATTCGAACACAACTACTTCATCTTCATTGGAGTGAATTTTGTATAGATAGTTATAAACTAACACTATTATATAATATGTAGATAAGCTGTCATTTCGAATTAGGTCAATTCAAATCTGATAGACACTAAAACTTCACATGAATAAATTGGACTCTTTAACTTATGACATTTAATTTTGCAAGATACGTATTAGCAGTGCACTTCAATTTAAAATACATAGGTACTCTAAGGCTACATTGTAACAATTCAAGTTTCTTTAAATCTATTTATAACGAAAAATATTTACAATAAAAGATAAGACAAAGAATTATATTTCGCTGGTATATGAAAAGAAAAAAAATTTTTAAGTTGTTGGAACCTAATAAATAATTAAGAATAGTTTATAGAATAATTATTCAACTACTGAAAATCAAACATGAACATTTTAGACAAATTCCAGATAGCAACTAATAGAGTCCAATTCCGGACCATCAGATGTAGTCAATATGATGTACATACGAATGTCAATATGATATATAATTCATTCATATATCTTCAACCAATAAATTCGCAACTATACCTGCATCTGATTAATGAAATATTGCATGAAGTTGCGGTCGTATATTTGATAAAAAAATTCCACAAACAGTTTGTTCAAACGAATTGCGCTATGATTGTGCATTTAGACGAGAAATGGGTATGAAATCGTCCATCACACATTTTTGCAAAATCACCGCACAATCTCATGAAAAAAGGTTTTAGCCGTCGTATAAAGAATTATATGATGATTCGAATATGGCACCATAGCATTATGCATTGCTAGTTGTTCGATGTTTGTGTCACAATGGCGCAATAAAAATAAGTTTTTGTGTATCGCAGATAATAACAATATTTTTCAGTTTGTTACATATTTAGAAAGCGATGACGTTTTCTCGTTTTTGTATAAAATTGCAAATTACAAATTGTTTTGAATAACAAGAAAATCAGATTTCTAAACATTCTGAGTATATTTATCCAAGCATTTTTTATTAAACTTGAGACACATTTCAATGCATATATAATTGTGGAATAATGGGGACATATCTTTGATGCACCATTGTCAAATCTTACTCAAAGATATGCAGCCATGATGCTGCAATAATTTCTAACCCTTCGCTATCTGGAATAATGGCCGAGTTAAAATGGACAGCTGGACAACTTATTGACAACTCGTTAGAAAAAAAAAAAGATGAAATTAAGTCTGGAGGAAGATTTTTATAAAGATGCAGATATTCCTTATGAAGCAGGTATGGCAGATTAAGGGTGAGAAGCTTGAATGATTTTTGTTGAGAAAAATTTGTACTGAACTTAAATAAACAGGAATTTCTCAAAACTATGTTTTTTTTGAAACGGTGTACACGTGATTTCTCGAAATCTAATCAATAAATATGCTTGCAATTTCACACACATATTCTAAGGACAAGCGTCTATCGCGTGGCGTGGGGGATTTTTGACATCTCATTTTGTTATGTTGTAATGAACAATAATAACATACATTTATCTCAAAAACTGAAGAAAAGGGTTCAAAATTAATTCTCCTCACCAACACTATATTTGAAAAAACGGCTGACACGCGATAACGAAAACAATAATGTACCTGAAGTTCCGAACGTTTAAAATTAAACGAAAATGAAAAATGTGAGAATTTTTTTTATTTTTCATCATGATAGAAAGTGTGACGAATATTTTTTTTGGGGAGTATGAAGTCTGGTGTTACGATTAAAAAGTGTTCAAAAGCAGCTAGAAAAATGTATTCTCCTATATAACTGAAAAAATTTTTTCGTTTAATTCTAAACGTTTGGAACTCCAGGCACATAAACAATGTAGAAAATAAAAATATTTTTTATATTTGTCCTAGATGACTGGTACACCGTCTGACACTGTATGAAAATCACAGGGATCTGTGAAGGAGCATAACTTGAAGAGTTTCCTTCTGAATAGGCAATGATCATTTGAAAATGAACAATAACATATGTAGTAATAAATATAAAAAAAAATTGTAAGGGGTGTAGAAGTATTTAGCGTTGCAGACATGCCTAAAATTAACGCTAAAAACACAACAACTAAAGTGGTCAAACCCCTTAACGTTTCCAATTGCAAAAGAAGTGTTTTTATTCTTTTTTTATTTCTTTGATCTTTTGACAACCAGTTGCCAAGACGTTGACGAACTTATGGGAAGAAGCTCGTTACAAAACACCTGTGTTGTTAGAGAATAGTCCAGTTTTTCTGAACATTACTGCATGTAATTAAGTTGTCAAATATTATTGGTGAAAGTTTTCATCGAGCTATCCAATTGTGCAGGTGAAATTTTTACCAGGGTCTTCCTAAAACTCTCAAATAAGTGAAAAAGAACATTTTCCCTTGAACGACCTTTTTCTTCAGTAAAATAACAATTAAATAGTAAAAATTCTCCAATACATCAATCGTATCCCTGAAATCCTCTAAACCATTCAACACCCAATAAAACCCTTCTTCACCTAAAAACCCCCCACCACACCCAATCCGGCCATAAACCTCGTCTTCATCTTGTAATGCAAATCCCATTTTCATTGAAATACGTGCAACAGTTCTTCCTCGAACTCCAAATCAATCCAAACTCACGATCACTCTACAAATTCCCTTCCAATTCACCATAGAGCCATATAAAAAACCCTCTGCCCTCATCATCACCCACTCAAGCCCATCCTAACCTCAAAATACCACCCCACCCCCGTACCACCCAGAACCGCTCCTCGAACCTAACCCGATCGGGACAAAGGAACCCGGGGCAAAAAAGAGCAGAAAAAATCCCCCTCGATGAAGAGAAAAATAAGCGAGTCCAGTGGCCGGGGACACGTTGTGCATCGAGAGCAACACACGCGCACGTGGTGCGCTCGGTGGAGGTTAAACCTAACCTTCAAACCTCAGGGTGGGGAGGGTCCCCGGTGGAAGGGGAAAAAGGAGATAGCGAGTGGTAAAGGTGGGACGAGGAAAGAGCGAGCGAGTGGAAACTGGCAGTGGAGACCAAAGAATTAGTGCTGGCGAGCGGAGGGGAAAAAGCGGCGATTCCCAAGTGCCGCTCAAGTGCGGGTGAAAAGCAGTCACTCAGTCACTCGGTCCAAGCGTCCAAGTCCGGCCGCGATCGCGGCATGTGCGGTACCGTAATGCGTTTTGTGTTGGTCCGCAGACCACGAGGTGGCCCGGTTATCCACCTGCCCTAATAAGCGCCCAACTTTGCGTAAACGGTTTTTTATACGGTGGCCGCGTCTTGGATTGGTGCTGGTGCTTTTTTGGAATTCTTTGCTTTTGGAAGAGGACGTTCGTTTTGAGTGGCAACATGCCGAGTCAAACGACGACGATCCTGCTCAGGTGCTCGATGGTTGATATTCCTGTGCTGAACCACGTCAAGCTTTACGATGTGAGTTGAATGACGAAGAGGAAGAGTTGATTAGAAAACAACTGTTGGTCGATATCCCAGTCATTTCTTCCCTACGTTTCAACCCTTAGTGTAGGGTCCTCTTCGGAGGCTGAATTGTAAAATTCACAATTTCTTCCAAGATTGATCAAGCCAAAACATCAAAGATGCTCTGAATAGGTCAACTAACATAGTGTCATTGGCTTCTAGGCAATGAGTCGAAATTTTTACAGTTGTACGACTGAATTGTGATTCGATGTAAAACTGTATGATTGCAGAAATTTCGGTAACTGCATGGAAGATAGTGACACTCTATGTAAGTTGACTTATTCAGAACATTCTTGATGTTTTGGCTGTAGTAATGTTTAAAAGAATTGTAAATTTTATAATTCATACCCTGAAGAGGATTCTACACTAAGGGTGAAATGTGGTGAAGAAAAAGAACCATATGTATGTAAACGACTAGGATATTGACAAAGAGTTGTTTATTCATTCAATGCGCATTACCCAGTGAAAAAAGTTTAAAATTTCCAATTGTTGCTCACGGGAATCGAGGAAAACTCGTTTTTTTTCTTGTCTTACTATCTCTTGAGGGTGCGAAATCAGGAGAAGAGGAAGAGTAAACTAGAAATAATCGGGAAGAGGTTTTGAGAGATAAGAAATCTAGTGCAAGAGAATCCGAGTTTTGTAAGTTTGTCTTTTAAATATGTGGTACTAGAGATAATCCTAAATGAGAAAAAGGAAAAAATTAGAGGGTTGGAATGGGAAGAAGTTTTAGGGGGTTTATGTGTTTATGGGCATTTAGAGATCAAAGTTTGGTTTTTAAAAGTTACAATCTGTAAACAGTGGAACGGTTGTTTACATTCACTGGGTTCCTACGTAATTTTTCGCTGGTGATTCTAATGTTTTTGTTTTGTAGTTGCCTTGGTTTAATGAGTATTCGAAAACTTGAGGTTCAGTGTTGAGGAAGACATCTCGATTTTAACCTTCTGTATACTTTTAAAACATTTGTTTGTAATTTGCAAGACTGAAAATGATCATTTTATAAAAATACTTGATCCAATAAAAAGTTCAGTAATCATGACATAATTTTTCCGAATCGTTGTTATCTACTAACATCCCTTCAAAGTAAAACTTATTGACATTGGAAAAATCAGCATCAAAATGATTGTCACTGGTATAATGAGGACTGTTATGTAAATTGAGTAATTTTATTTCTGTTCAGTAGTCATTTTACAGAAAGTTAATATTTTTTTTCGATAAAAAACTACTATATAGTTTCACCATCAGTAAATAACTACATTCTGGTTTCAATTATTTTATTTGTGTGTTCAAAGGATGAAGAACTTGAGTAAATATTTTAGATATTGTACAACATTGATGGAAGAAAAAAGTTTCATTTTTTAGATTCGATCGAATTCATATTCATGATTTTGAGAAGTTTTCATTCTATCATCAGTTAACAGTTTATGCTTTGCATTTTTTTCGTGTTTTGATCGGATACGGAAATTACCGTAAATACTTCGGAAATCTAAATAATTACTAAAATTTTCCAGATGTTTCAGGATTTATAAAAAATTACAATATTTATTGTCCATCTGAAAATTCATCAAAATATAACTGAAAAAATATTTACTAACTGTAGAATTATTGTGCAATGATAAATTGAATATATCAAGATTATTTTGAATAACTAGATTGAAGAAAATTACAAAAGAACATAATAATTTTTTGAAAATTACAAGAACTGGTTATTCTCTTGATTAGTAATTTACATTCAAAAATTTCAATATTGCAAGCTTAATTACATGTATATTTTAACATAAATGATTAGTGAACGAGAACCGATTTGTTGAATAATTTAGCTTGAAAATATATCAACTTTTGATTTTTAAACAAATATATAATTCTGTTCGAAAGTATGTACACCTTTTTCATATATCGTGACAAAATGTGACACCATCAAATGACAAATGTGGCAACATATGACGCATGACAATATGTCACTAATATAAGTCAAATTGTAACCATATGACAAATTTTTTCGCGTGTAGTGGCTTGATTGAATTTTTTTACTGATTGAGTGATTTAAATTATTATATTTAAAGTTTCAACCTATTGAATAATTGATAAATTATTCTCATAATCAGTGATAACTTTATGAATTACATTGATGAATAATAAATTATCAATATTCTTATTCGAATTACAATTAATCAATGAATAATAAAAAATACCAATGGAATGTAATAAAATAGGTGTGCAATCGATTTTCTAAGTTTAATTTAAAAGTTTAGTAAACTCTAAACATTTGTTTCCTTTAAAGTTTTTTCTCAACCGTGTTTCCCGCATCATAATTATCTTTTCTTAAATTAACGTTTTCAACATAATTTTTAGCTCTAGTCCCAAACTTTCCTAGTTTGTTTTAAATATTTCTCCCTCGCCTATAAAATATTCATGTTATTCGCAAAATTTAATTATTGAAAATATTCTTTCAATTTTCTAATCTACTGATGCAAGGTTTAATAAAAATATATTTATTGTGTGTTCTAAAAGGTTTTGTAAAAGACACTTTATACCTCTTTAATGAAAAATATTGGCGTTAGCAAGATTTCCAAGTGTATCAATAAAGTACTTAAATACAAATTTTGAAAGATTGATGAATAATTCCAAACAAAGAAGGTAAACGATAAGTCAATTTGATCATCGGTCTTAATGAATTTTCATATTAGCTTTAATATTTTTTTAGACAATGTGGGATCAGAAAAGTATGTCTGAAATCCAATTGGGAAATGTAATATAAAAATTTCTTTGAGAAATAATGTTTGTTGATAAAACAGAAAATCAAGTACATACAATAATTTTAACAGGCTTACTCCATTTTTCCATGCAAAAGATTACAAATTATGGAAAAGAAATTTTGAAACTCATAAAATTCTCTAGATTGAAATATCAAGCAAAATTTCTAGAATTTTCGAAACCATTTACTACATTTAGCGATTTTCTGTATCAAAATTGATGAAATATTTCTACATAAAAGAGATAAAAGAATACACTCAGGAAAAGTGACAAAATAAAAATTTATTCATCATGAAAGAATTTACTTATCAATACAATAAACAATTGAACAATTAAGGAATAAAATCCTAAATCACAAAACTCAATAGTTGATTTATTCGATGTCGTACTCTAAAAACTTAGTACCATATGAATATTGAAATACGAAATCTTGAATGTCCGTGCTTATCTTTTCAAAATACGAAAGTTGAACCACTCAACTACTCACATATCAGAATGTCCAAGATTAGACTTTATAAATAGATTAGGTTCTGTATGTGTATGTATATACTGCACGTCAGATAAGCTGTGGTATAAAAAAAAATTCTGAATTCCCGAAAATGAACTTGTAAAAATATCATCAACATCGTCATAAAATTACTGTGCTGAAAAAATGGACAATCATGCAATAAAATATTGATGCATTTCGTGAAAGCTATTCATTTTTTCGTGATTTCAAAATAATTAAAAAAAGTGATACATGTGGAATTGCATTACTAAAAAATATTGCATCAATGTCACGAAAATACTATTATAATAGAAAAAAAATATTTGTATTTATTAAAATATCACTGTCTACATAAAATTTTCTCCTAAATCATAAACGAATTTTTTCTAGGGTAAGCTTTCACTGTGAAAATTGTTCAATTTCAAGAATCAAGTTCAATGAAAACCCTGGATGATTCTCCATCAGTAGATTCATTATTCCCATCGAACGAATTACGGATTTTTGCAATAAAAAAAGGAGTTACAAGTGAAACAGGATTTCTCGCTGGGGAACGATTCCCAGAAGCGTTTGTGATTGTCGATCGCGGTCAACGCGAATCGTAGCTCGTTCCAGTCGTGGAAAAAGCGCATCATTAATTTTACAGCCAAACCAATAATCGAGCCCAGAGAAGGTCGGGATTTCAACAAGGCCTTGTTGTTTTGCTTGGCGAGCGGCGCTATTTTACTCCGCGTATGGGACGAAGGCTTGTTTGCGAATCGCTTTCGTAATTGAGGGGAAGGGCCGAAAATTTAGGTGCAACTGAAGCAACAAATTTCGGTCTCACTACGAGAATTATCAATCAACCTTGTGTACCGGAATGTGTATTTTTAACTTTGGAATTCCGAAACCTAGAGCAACGTCTTTGACCCCTTTAAATTTCGACCTTTTTTTATCCAAGAGAAATACAAAAAGAAGAATTGAAAGTTCTTTTTTATATTCCTTTATCGCTGGGAAATGGAATTTTGAGTAATTAAGATTGACGAAATTTTCGAAATCATGATATTTTTGTCATGAAAAGAATTTTGGTATTACTGTTATTTTTAGACCTTGCAAGTTCTTCTTGTAGACTTTTTATATCTAAACTGTTAACTTTAATTGCTGAATATTGATTGTTTTCAAAATTTTGATACATCCTTCTTTCCCACGTTTTTAACCTTGAGTATTTTTTATCAGTTCTGGACCCTATTGTATGTACTTAAATATTCTAAATCAGTTGTAGAACCCGATTTTTTCGACTTTTCGTAAAAGTGACGTGAAATAATCGTAATTCATTAGAACTAGTGAATCTGAAGGAACTTTAGTCCTCGCTCCAGTGAACCGTGCTGAATCGGAAGCTATAAAGCAGACACAAGTTACGAATTTCGAGTTGAAATAACGGAACTTTATCTTGCTGATATGCTAAATTTAATCGATTAAATTCATCTGTTTTGCAATCGATCACAAGAGTGATCCTAATGAAACGATTAAAAGCAAATCAGTTTTGATAACTTTTTTGTGCGACCTAGTTTTTCTTCCTCTGCAGGATATTTATGGTTTTTGCATTCAAATATTTATGTGAGAATACAACTTTTTACAATTTTCACCCTATTCTTGAAGAATAAGACCATATGCACTTTTTCTTATGATGTAATTTTTTTCTGTTCCAGGTGAGTAATTTTCTACATCTAGACGCTAATTCAAAAGCACCATTTGTCGTAAGTGATCACTTGTTTTTTATGGCTTTCATCAGTGCCTAAATTTTTTTTTATGAACTAAGTTTAAATATACATATCTGCTAAAAATAAAAAAATATATGAATGATCGGTGAAATTCATTCAATTTTGACTATATTTTAGTATTTTTTGTTCCGTAAACATTTTTTTCATTTCACTGCGGAATAAAATTTAGAAAACGTTTTGTGGCAAAGAAATTTTGTGATGAAAATATATATTATTTCACTTTTTGAACACATTTGTAAAATATTTTCGTAATCTTTCTGTTAAATTTAAAATATTTGCGGAATATTTTTCGGATGGACAATTTTTATCGTATTTTTAAAACAAAAATTAAATCATACTCGAAAAAACTAAGGAATCGATTCCAAAAATAATTATTTATAATGAATAATTATTTTATGACGATTTCAATTCCAAATAGATTCCTAGGTTCACAAAGATATGATTTGACTTTACATTTTTAGAAATACTAAGAAAATTGCCTATTCGAAGAATTATACACTGAAAAAAATGTTCATATCCCGAAAATAAACCAAAAGATTGCAAAATTATTTCACGACCATATTCTATCCATTTTCATCGAAAATTTGTTTTCAAAAAAAGAAATGCACAGTATTTTGAACAACTATTATTTCCTAGGAAAGAATGAATTTGAATTTAAAGATCTTTAGAAGACCTAAAGTTTTTTGACCCTCTTCAGAAGTTCCATCTGCCCTATTTGTTCGAGTGTCACGCACTCGGCTCGAAAGTTTTTAATTCGGGACGAAATACGAGACAGGTCAGATGCGTTTTCACCGCTTTCTGTACATAAAGACGAGATCAGGATTTTCTAGGCCTCTCGATTGAAATGTCATGTATTGATGAGAAATTGAATGAGATATATTCGTATGAATGCTTTTCACTGCAAGCTTTTTATAATCCTTCTATTCAGAAAATAAGATCTCAATTGAGTAGGGAAATTTTATAATCTTCTGAAGCAACTTGGGCTCAGCAATGAATCTGTTTTGAAATTTGAAGTTATCATGAAAATCTTGTTAATTGGTAAATTATTTTGTGGGCCTGAAATTAAAAAAAAAGCAAAGGTTTGACTATATAGGTTTTACCTTGTATTTATCAGGGTTTGGTAAGTTACGTGTGTGAAAAAAAGGATGCATTTGGAATATCACATCTGTTATTATATAATTGAAAAATATATAATAATAAATGAAACGAAGTATTATATTATAGTATAAATATCACATCATCATAATTTTCACAAATATTTTTTCGAGAATCAAAGATTCCTTAAAATATTGCATTTTTTTCATAATTTTTCCTCAAAAAAAAAAAAAAAAAAAACGAACTGGGAAAGAATTGTTTTGAATTATGCAAGGAAATTGTTAACCTTCTGTCTAGATAACTGTTGAATTATGCATAGCAAATTTTTCCGGTAATCACGCCAAAAATTACGTGACCAACGTCTTCGTAATTTACAGTACTATTACGACCTCACGTCTATTCATTACATACATACTATTCTAGCAAAATAAAATCAAAAATCCTGAAAAACCATCCAGCTTCGAAACAGCCGAAATTTCGCAACGACCTGCATTTCGAAAACGCGGTACTTTTCCAATCCAGCGACTCGAGAAAACCGAAAGCTCCTATGGATGCTTAGGATTGGAAACGAGAGTAAGGCACTCAAAACTGTCAAACGACAAGAACAATGGAGGAGGCCGGACGCATCGCACAAGCCACTGCACATTGAACAGTTGAATGCAGTTGAATGCGCGCTCGTTCTAAATATACGAGTGAAAACGGGGAGGCTGCGACGCGCGTTAACCCGTTGAACCCGGCGCGAGAACGTACGGATGCTGGACGTAATGCAAAAAGGACGGGTGCTAAGTGGCGAAGGCCGTGACAAGATGCACGCTTTGTTATCGAGCGGGGAAAAGTGGCGATAACGCGATAACTCGACAGCCCACCGAATGAAACCGACGCGGAAAATCAAGCCGGGAGATTGCATGCAGAGAGCCCCAGCGTAAACACGCGGTCCTGTCCGCGTCGTTGTATATGGCCCCTAGGAAGCCGTAATCAAGGGAACAATGAACCTCGGGTTTATTGCTGATGCAAATGATCAAAAAGATTTTCGATAAGTTATATAGGAAGATTGAAAAATAGGCACCTTTATTTCGCATGGAAACAATTTATGGGACCTCTTTACATGAGTGATTTCATTTTTGTAATGTCATAATTAATTCAATTTTGTCCCTTATTATACAAAAATAAAAATCTGACGTGTACACAGAGAGGTGCTTTGAAGGTTCAAACTCTCAAGAAATTGGGAAAATGAATTATTGTTTCATGTCAATAATTATTGAATACTGAAAATCAAAGAGACGCATCAAAAAAGAAAAAAAAATACTTCAGAAAAATGTACTTACTCAAATTAAGAGAGTATAAAAAATGATTTCTTGTGAGTTCTCACAGTCGAACAAAGTTCCGAAATCTTAATTATAATAATTGTAAACTACCATAACTGCCAGAGGATTTTATTTTTAAACAAAATTATAACTGTAAATGTTAAGCTAGGATAACGTAGAAAATAAAAGTTCGAAAAATTGTTTTGACCCAATTATATTAAAATTTAAATCTACAGGAAAATGCTAGAAATCCAAAGAAATTTGAACCCTAAAACACAGAATTCTAGATATACCCGAAGAGACCAATGAAAAAAATGAAAAACATTTCGAATCATACAAACTCTGGAGAAATACTAAAATTTTTAGAATTCGACACTCAGATATCACTCGCGTATAGTTAAAAGGAATTGCGTTTCAAAGATTTCTGTATCAAAGTAAAAGGAATTTTTTTCACTGTCAATAGGACCTTTCTCTTTTAAACATCGACCGTTTAGAAATGAAAGTGTTAGCGTTTCATTTTAAAAAGAAATGATTTTGAAATTCTTTCCTTTTCATGCCTCAACGGAAATTTTTCTGAGTTTATGAAAGAAGTTTTTTCTGAAAAATCCAAAAAAAGACGTAGGACAAACAAAACTTCAAATTCTAGAGCATCGAAATCTAAAAAACTTTTATAGCTTTCTGAAGAAATATTAAAAATCTAATTAAAAAATACTAGAAAACACTGCGAAAATTCACACATCCTGAAAAATACGAAAAGACAAGAAACCTGTAAAACACGAAAAATCTGTATAAATGTAACTTTTCTACAATAGAATGAAATTACTGAAAATTGATCGAAAATAAAATTCAAGGTATTTAAGTATGATCAATCTGTCCAGCAATCTAGAAAAATACTAGCAGAAGTAGAAATATAAAAAGTACAAAACAACCTTCAAATTTTCACAAAAACTGAAAAAAAGGCGAAAAATACTGGAAATCTTATAAAGTTAAAAAAATATGCAGATATAATTTTTTCAAAAACGTATTGAAGTTAGAAATCTTATAGCATATATTTCTAGAAATATATTTAAAAAACCATAAAAATATATACCAGAAATTTTTTCAAATCGGATGAATATTACAAAAATCGAATTGAAAATCTATATAAAAGATACTGTTTTCTAAAAACTCAATTTAAAAACTTGAAATTCCTCAAATTGTTAATACTATTTATAGCATCATATTCTAGAAATCAGTAAAGTGATCAACAGAAATACTTCAAATCCATCAAAATACTAGAATATACTACAAAATTTCAATAAATAATTACAATACGAAAATTTTATAAATCTATGAAGTATTTAGAATCTATCGAACTATACTTTTTTTCTTAAAAATCTTTCAAAACATTTCAATGTTTCAGAACTTTGATTCCTAATAGAATATCGAATTATAAAAAGCTAAATTCGAATCCATACTTTAAAGCACGAAAAATCAAAAATGAGATTACTAATAATTCTGGAGATAGAAAACTTCGTCCATCGATTTAGCCTATTCTCAAAATCGTAAGATTATTGTATGTATTGCATAAAAATTTGAGCTTCTAAGTTGACCTGCTCGTAGAAATCATAGGGACTTTTTAATTTTAAACTCGTTTTTCTCTCAAAGTGCCAAAATACCAAAAGTAAAAAAAAACATCTCAATTAAGTAAATTGAAAATCACATAAATCGACTCTACAATATTGAATACGTATAAAAAAATGTGCTTCTTTAGACTTTCGAACAGATTTTCTAATCGAATGAAAATTATATAATCCCAAAGTCTATATACATATTTTTTCAAAAACACCTCTCAAAAATTTTTTCCGACTACACTGCTAATTATAAAGTTTGATAATTAAAGAAGAAATTTTATTTCTCAACTGATTGGCTCGTTGTTTTACATTTTCAAACTTATTTCAATTCTTTCATATGATGGTGAACTCCTATTAAATTTTAAACCTCAATCGCCATCGCCTATTTCATTTTCTCGCCCAGTCCACGAGTTTCTCGAGTTCGAAAAAATCGGAATCTCGCATAATCCCCGATTGACACGAACGCAGTAATTTGCAGACAATCGCATGATTTGCGGTTAATTTTCTCCGCGAACTTGAATAATAATAAGAAGAAAAGCCCTCAACGAGGCGTCCTATCAAACGGCTTGAGGATAGAAATTACATGCCCGGAGCCGCGCGACGAGGCCGTCGCGTATCGCTTTAATTTGATAACCTGTTTTCTTTTTACGAGCCGATTCCGCTCTCTCACGACGGAGGCTGCAATTTTTTCCAACGCCGGGCCCTATATACACGGGCCCCACCGAGTGACCAGGTCGGGGGCCCGTGGCCGTGAAAGTTGTGTTTCCCTTGCGCGTTCACGGACGGCCAGCGCGTCAACGAACGCGCCCGAACAAAGTCAGGGCGATGGGCGGGCTGTCGAAAAATTTGAAACTAATCAGAACTTTTGAGGAAAGTTAAAATTGTGGCTTACGACACACAAAATGGTCATGCTTTTAAGAACTTGCAAGAACATTCATGAACGTGCAAAACAGTTGAGTTGCCCATGCCCAAATAGTAAAAACTGTTGGTAAGTTGTCAAAAATGTTCAAAACTGATTCAAACAGTGAAAACTGCTAGGATATTCGAAATCTTAAAAAATAATCAAAACCATTGGATGAGAGTGAATAAAAACTGTTATAAATGGTTCAAAGTCCAAAAACTAATGAAATTATTGAAACTGTTGTAAGCCATGAATAATGGTCGAATTTTTAGACGTCGTACATGAAATTGACGTAATCCTGAAAACTTCAAGAGCTGTTTTACATCGTTTCAGATTTTTTACATTATCAATTCTTTTATAAAATGTAGAAGCATTGAAAAACTGACATATTTTTCACTATCTAAAGACTTATTATTTTTTGATGAATTTAAAAAACGATCTTCAACATTTGAAAGTGAATGATACTAATTGAATTCATGTTGACCGCATAACTCATTGATACAGGGATTTTTCATTGACGTTGAAAAGTCGTCACGTGTAAAAAATGCTTTTGAAGTCGATTTTTGCTGCGCTGCAGCAGTTGTTTGCACTGCGATCGTGGAGCGCCTGGGGCCATTAAAAGTCAACGCGCGGATTCGGGTCGAATCCAGGTCTCGTGAAAGCACAGCTTTATTGAGCCGTCAACATTTTCCCAAAAAAACAGGTTGAGTTCACGAGGTCCTTAAAATCAAGTGCAACGGGAAGTCAGAAACTGAGTTGCCCAGATCAGAGGCTAATGTGGAAATTACAATAAATCATAAAAGATTTATGTGCAAAGTTTCGTAATTGATACTCTTCTGGAAAATTATGAAAATTTCCTGAAGAAAATGAGAAGATTTTAGAAGTCGTAAATATTGAACTGAAGTTGAAATAAATTACTGATTTGGCACAAAGTTGGTTTATACCTTTTTTTCTGAAACAATTCCCTGATGAACGAATTATGTATATTATGAACTTAAGACCCATAATTGTTACTGTTTGAAATAGTTTCGAGAGTTTAGACAGTTTACTAACTATCGTGACAATTTTCTATTGAAATATAAACCGTTTTGAGAATTTAAACTTTAATTCTAACAGTATTACCCGCTTGATAATTTTTATTGTGTACAATAGTTTTTTCAAGTTTTCAAAGGTTTAAAAATTTTAGAAGTTTGAACAGCTGAACCTATTCAAATTCTTTCGTAAGTTTTTCAACATTGATGATCGTTTGAAAGTCTTGATTTCTGTAACAATTTCGATATCAAAAGTTTGAAAATTTTTATGATTGTGGCACAGTTCTACCTATTGAACAGTTTCGAATGGTTTTGATAACTTTTACGATTTCCTACAACAGTTCTTACAAGTTCGGTCAATATTTAGAGACTAAAATTTCTAACTTGGATATAATAGTTCCTGAAAAATCCATAAGTTCATTGGCTATTCAAATTTTCAAAGAGTTCGACTATCATAAATATTTAACAAGAGTCTCAAAAGTTCTTTAACAGTTCTAAAAATTTCTAAGAGTTCTTTTAGTTTCTTATACTTGGATTATTTTAAAACAGTAATGACTGTAAACCATGATAGTTTTGATGATTTTGAAATGTTCGACATTTTGAATTCAAGTGACACTTTTGACTGTTTGGACAGTTCTGATCACTTTTATGATTTACCAACAGTTTTTTTTTCCAGTTTACACAGTATTGGTGGTTAAACAATCTAAAAATTTAAACCATATATAACAGTTTTTCAAGTTCCTTTAAGTTTGAAATTTTCCTTAAACAGGTTGATCATATTGAGTAGGTTTTAACAGTTTCAAAAGTATTCTAACAGTTTTGCCAGTTATCAACAATTTAAGGTTTCAGAATCTGCAACAATTTTTCAACAGTTTTGACTGTTTAAGACTTTAATTGTCTAGAATAGTGGTAATTGTTTTAGCAAATGTTAATTATTTTTAAACTTGTGTTACATTTTTGACTGTATAAATAATTTCAAACAGTTTTCACGATTTTGGGAATTTTTCGATTGATTTTTTACCAGTTCAGACAGCGTATACATTTCGAAAGTTCTTATCGTTGATCGGTGTTCTTGAAGAATTTGAATGTTTGTCAATACATTTTGAAAATTTTCAAACAGTTTTGATCGTTTTGAACAGTTTACAACAATATTGACAATTTTAAGACATCTATGATAGTTTTTACCGGATTTTATGGTTCCTGAAACTTTGTACATTTTCCAATAGATTAAAATGTCAAGAATCGTTTTGAGGATTTTTAAAAGTTTGATTATGTGAGATCATTGCTAAAGTTTAGACTGTTCTAAAAACTTGTGACAACTTTGAAAATATTCTAATAGTTTTTTCTAATTAGACAGCATTGCCATTTCAACAGTTTTGACTGTTCATAACAGTTCTTGAAATTCCTCGAAGTTTGATATTTTCAAAAGTTTTATAACAGCTTGTCCATTTAAAGCAGTATTCAAAATTTTAAATAGTTCCAGAATCTTTGACAAACTTTCACTCGTTTTGACTGACGAAAACTTTGATTGTAAAGAACGGTCTTTAAAGTTTGAAAAAGTTAGATGGTTTTTAAAATTTGTGTCACAGCTTTGTTCAAAGAGCTCTAAACAGTTCTTACAATTAAGAAAAATTAAAAACAGTTTTTACCAGTTTAAACAACACGATCGCAGTGCAAACAACTTCTGCAGCTCAGCAAAAATCGACTTCAAAAGCATTTTTTACACGTGACGACTTTTTAACGTCAATGAAAAATCCCTGTGTCAATGAGTTATGCGGTCAACGTGAATTCAATTGGTATCTTTCACTTTCAAATATTGAAGATCGTTTCTTAAATTCATCAAAAAATGACAAGTCTTTAGATGGTGAGAAATTTGTCAGTTTTTCAATGCTTCTACATTTTATAAAATAATTGATAATGTTGGAGAATTCTCTTTTAAAGATCATTGAGATGTTATGAATATAGTTTCATGGTTATTCTGGATATTTTCAAAAATTTTTAGTTATTTAAAAAAAAACTACTAAATAAGTATTAAAATTCTCGCGTTCATTTCGCGAATGGGCGTGACGGGAGGTTACGAACTCGCAACTTCTCTTATGTAGGCCAGCCTTCAATTGTCTCTTCAATTACGAATCGCGTTACACGCATTACATTTGTCGACAGAACGTTCCCCGGAACAAAAAAAGCCAAGGGTCAAGATTCAAGGCTGTGGATTCAGAACCATGGCCTCGCTGCGAAAAACTTAAGTTCTCTCGGGCAATATAACTTTGAACTGAAAAAAAAACAAAAAAAAAAAACTGAAAAACTTTGAGGTTTCAGATACTTTTTGATAATAAAACTACTTTCTAGAAATTTATGTAAGTTTTGAATCTGTATGATTTACAAAAAAAAATAAATTTCTGGAATTTTTTTGTAATGGCATTTGGCTGCTTTTCTTTGCGCTCTTTTATCAGAGAATTTTTCTAAATAAGTTTTTTTTTTTTCGATCAACAATAGAATTCAATATACTTAGGTTAGGCAAGATTAAAAAAAAATAATATGAAAATCCTGAAATCATTCTATGAACTATATGAGTAAATCATTTGGTTTATAGCTAAATCATCATTGGTAGGTTTCTAATGCAATTTTGTTTTCAATTTCATCTGTACACTCCTATTACATTATTTCCATACTTTTCTTTGATTTTGTTATTTTTTCTAGTACACAACAATCGTATCTTTCAGTTGAACAAAACACAAATTTACACAAAAGTTGCAAGTAGTAAAAAACTATATGACGGAGAAAAAATTATCTCGATTATTTACAAACTTTGACGTGGAAAGCTGCGATTTTCTCCTGGATACAAAGTTAATGAGGAAAATTATATACCTCGCTTGAGTCGATTTTCCCAGTCTTCGAAAAAAGCGATCGCGCGACATTCCACCTTGATTTTCACTTTTTCGAAATCTTTCCAAAGCCTGTCGTGCGAGAGAGTGATCAACTCTCATTTTTTTTCATCCTATCTAGCTCTAGCGGATTTAGTTTTATGAATGCAATGAAAAAAAAAGTTTCGTTTTATTATTCATACAAGTGCCGATAAAAATGCTCACTCGACTCTGACCTTCATTAATCGATCATTCAAGCAACAAAAAAAAACCTAGTCTGGCATCAAATCATCGCGAATTTCTCCGAACAATCATCGATCATCGACAGCAACATGTGGGATCATTCGCACTGATGTCGAAGATATGATTGAGTCAAATGGGTTGAACAACGTAATCCTATTAACGTTGCAGCATCGCTGACGTCAGCGACGTCCAAGTTATTATCATTAAATTGTCAGCCATCCGACGCCGGTTCGCGATTCTTTTGTCTCAGCGCGCCCAGCTCGCACAGAAAAACAATGGCCAATTTTGCATTCCCCTTTGATTTTTGATCGTTGATTTTCGATAAGATTCATGTCTGAAAACTGGCGATGGAAAAAGAAAAAGGTTTTATTTAGTCTGCTTGGGTCGAAAATAACATCGCAATAATTTTTTTACAATCAAACTGGTTCGAGCTCAAACCTTAAATCTATTCTAGATTAACACAACTTACAATCAACAAAATTTAAGTTTGAATGAACTTTTTCGGCTTAACTCTGATTTTTGCAAAAAAAAAGGCTGGCAGTTTTGAAATTTTCTATATATTTTCTACACATATCGTTACTTTATTCCGAGTTTTGTGAATATTTTTTACAGAATTCCCAAAATTTAATTTTCTTGAGCATAGCATTTCCAAGTTTCTTTTATTTAATGAGCATCCAAAATTTAAAGAAAAAACACACAAAACTTGCGACGTTTACGATTCAACAATGAATTAATAAATAAATGAGTTATCCACGATTTTCAATATTTAAATACTTCAAGATATTGACTTTTTCTTTGTCTAGCTTACTCTACTTTTTACTATTGTAAAGACACAGGATTCTTCTATGTATATAAAATGTATCAAAATTTGACTGATTTCTAGTTATTTATAATGGAAAAATTGTAAATCAATTTTTATGAATTTTAGTGATATCTAATACAGGATTCCCAAAATTTAGAATTGAGGTTTTTAGAGATTTTTAGACAACCAAAACAAACAATTTTTCATTTATAAACATTTTGAATCTCGAATTGGCATAACATTTTATACTTTTCCTTTCAACGATCAATGCACAAATTTATTTATAATCTGTGATTTTAAGAGTTCTATAAATTTTATATTTAGAACTTTTTTTAAGTACTTGGATACTTTGTAATCGACGTAAATCCGAAACTCTAAAAATACTCGTCATTCAAAATTGTACATTTGAATATTCGTTTGCGCTTGATTTTTTACTTTGTATCATCAGATTATAAATTTTTTAAATGAGAAATTTTCCTTCCAGAAAACGGATAGTATAATTCTGAAATCGATGAAATGCCAAACATGCAATACTCAGCGGTAAAATTTTAAAATACAAACTTTTTTCAATTGCCAAGTCTTGAGAGTCAAATTTTTTATCTTAAAACAAGAACTTCGACTCATAAAATTTATAGGATTCCGGCATTCCGATGCACACATTTCTTAAGATTTTTCCAAATGAAAAAAGTTTCTTTGTTAATATTTTGATAAAGAAATTTATGAAATTATATGATGTATGTATTCTGGCATTCCGAATTCTCGATGTCCTCAGATAATAATTTTTTTATTTGGTAGTCCCTTGAAAATTCCTAGTCTAAAACTCTCAGTACATTTATACATCAACACGAAAAATTTGGTATTCAACGACCTTTTTTTTTGTTCAGAACACCACCAGAAAAAATTTTCTACTACCCCACTGCTTAATTCTGATATGAATTATCAACGTCCACAATCATCAATTGTTTTTTATTTAGAAAATGTTAAAATATTCCCAATTTGTAATTCCTGATGTCGTGATTTCCTATTTTCGAAGGAAAATTAATTGTATTTTGCAATTTCTTGTAATTACAGCAAACTAAAAAATAATGAAAAAAAAACTACCATTGTATTTGCAATTTGTGTTTTTTGTTTTCTTATAATAATTTCAACTTTATTTATAGTGACTTTTACACCCACAATAAACTGACACTCCATACTCATTACTAAATCATTTATAGCTATTTCTCCTACTACACATTTGCTCAGATTTGAGTTTGTAAAATTTTTTCATTTCACGTATACTTCAAGATCCAAGTCTTTTTCTTTCTTTTTTCGCGAAATTTGAAAGTAATTGAGATAAAGTTACGTGGGATCGAACTTTATCGGAAAGCCATTTTCGTCGGTTGCGCAATACAAAGCCGCTGGGATTAGAGTAAGCTTCTTTTCTGGTAGGAAATAAAGGAGCCCTTGGCTGAGACGTGTATCACCTTATTGTTTCTGAAATTTCTTGTCATTGATCTGGTATTTGGGTCAATGGGGTTAAAGATGATGAAAAATGGAGTGAGAAATGTAGCTTTTGCGTAGAGCCGTGTGCGTGTCAATTTTTTCATAAATTGTTCAGATGGTTGATGTACACATTTACCATTCTGCAAGTTCCAAGGGCTTTTTTTCCAGTTATAAATTTTCCGAATTAAGAAATAAAAACACATACCTTACATGTTCCACGTTTTAAAAAATTTTTTTGAATATTTTCTGTAAATATCTGATTTTGGGATGTCATTTTCTCTGCTCAGACTATTAATTATAAAAAGAAGTTTTTGAAAAAAAATGGCTGTAGAGAAAAAGTTCTTAATAATATAGATTGGCAGGACTGTCTGTTTTGATGATCCTTAACTTCAGAGGAGTTTCTTTAATTTAATTTCAAAATAGCCATGAAATTTCACGAAACTAGGGATAAAATCCGAAAAAGTATTAGAGCACGTCCGCAGGTGATATCTCAGATTGTTTAAGTCGCGCTTCGTAAATCCAGGTGCTCCCTTCCTTTGACTCGCGCAAGTTGCCAGATGCATGTGGACCCTGCAGCAGACACCTGCCAACCTGCCCACGGCTCCCCTTAGGGCACAAAAAGACGAGCAGATCCTCCCAACAGCTGCTCTTTCGGCGTCAGGAATCGATCGTAAACTCAGCTGGAATCTTTTCCTCGATGTCGATAATTAAAGAAGTTTTGCGAGAAAAACGATCGAGGCGAGGTGCTTTTAATTTCGGTTACTCCGTGACCGAGAAAACGCGGCCTAAATTGGGACGCTCTGGATCTAGTTGAGTTAATTCGGGTTCTTCTCGTTCTTGGGAGATTGGGATGAGCGATCAGCCATTGGATACACGAAAAAAAAAATTTATTCGAGAAACAAACTTAGTATTTCAACTTTTCTATTGCTTAATATATACGTTTGAATGTTTATTAGTTCAGTGTCATGTTAACAATGTGTATAAGAATAAAATGCTTAATTTTTATATTATATAATAAAATATTTTAATATTTTATTAACTATTGGAGACATGAGGAAAAACAATCCACTAACTTGATTTTAGGAGACTACATGTAAGGTTACTTGTGGTCCCCTAAAAGTGTCTTTAATTAAAGTAGTGATTTACCACTCTTTAGACGTGAAATCTTGTAATTTTGAAATCATCAATGACGATTTGGAATCATATTATTTTATTCATTTTTTTTATTCAAGAAAAAAACCAATTATATCGAAAATAATAAATAATGTTGAACCTTTGTTTATGGAAAAAGGCCATCTTTTGTCTATATTATGACATTCATACTAAGGTCTTATAGGTTCTGTATTTCACATCTATTATTTTCTTATTTTATATTTATTATTTTGCAATTAACTTGAGAGTGACCAAAAATCTTGCCTTGCAATTCTATAATCATCTATACTTTTTGAAATTATACATTTCCGTTCAGAAACAATAATAAACAGAGGCGACAGAAAATGTGAGAGTAAAAAGTAGAATCACCCATCTGGAAAATTTTGAATGATTAAATACCCAAAAATACACTCTGTAAAAATTCACCAATTTGCAAATTATAGTTTCACTAAATCGTCAGAACTAATTAATATTTAAGGAATTCTTGATATTTTTTTAACATTTTAGATTTTGATCGAAATAACTAAAACTATCGACCATGAACAAGAGATAAGATTTTTTGACTTAAAAGAATTTAAAGGATATTACACGGTTTCTGCAATTTTACAGAATTTTTGAAATTTTCTACGATACACAAGATTGATAAAGTTATTCTTGAAATCTAAAAAATTTTCCATTTTTTAAACTTTTAAACATAGTTCAAATTATTTACATTCAAAATTGTCTATATATTCATCCAGATTGTTTGGTTTTTTCGAAATATTCAATACCTTTAACGTTTTGGATTTTTGTTCGAAAATTCAGAAAAGAAAATATGATAATGCTTATTTCGAAGAATCAAGGTAAATAACAAAATCTCCGGAATACGTCAATATTTTACCCAAATTGTAGGAAAATATAAAGAACACAATTCAAAAAATATATGAAAATTTTCTGAAACTGCACAAATTTCTCGAATTTTTGAAATTATTGACGACATAAATCATTTTTGATATTTTTTTTTAGTTCTTGAAAATCCAAGAAATAAGAAACATTATTTAAACCATCAAAAATTTCTAAATATTTAAATTGTTCTGTCTCAGTCATCAAGCTTTTTCGTAATTTTTCATACTTTTTAGGTTTTCAAGTTTTTGAAAAAAAACGGATAGGTATTCTATTTTATATTTTAAAGAAATATGAATGTAAGCACTATCTACGAAATCGATAACAGTTCGCTGCATTTCTGCACTTTTTCCCAATTATCTAGAATATTCGACAATCATTAAAATTTTCAATTTTTTCTCAGTTGTTCAAAATTTTCGATACTCTAAGCGTAGTTCAAACTATTAAAATTTATCTGAACGCAGAACAAATGTATCGAACTAATTATGAATTTTCGTAATCTTTTCATAGAAAATGTAAAGATCATAATCATGCATATTTTAAAGAATCACGATAAAGAACACAATCTACAAAATTCATGAAATTTTTTGAATTCTGCAAATTTTTGGAACCTTGCAAAATTGTTGAAAATTTTCTACATTCACAATATTGTTTTGGTTTTTTTTTTTTTTTTTATTCCAACGTAATTCAAACGAGTGAACGACTTACAAAACTTTCAAAAATATGTATAACTGATCGAAATTTTCATGATCTTTTAATACTTTCGAAATGTTTCAGATTTTTCACAAAAATGTACATGATCTTCGAAATAAGTGACCTTTTCCTATTATTCCACAAAATTTTTGAATGAATTAGAATAATTGACTTTCTTCACAATTTTTAAAGTTTCATTGCTACTGACCTGAGAAAATCCTGTTACGACGTCCCTGATAAGAAATACATGTGGCGTCAACGTAAAAATAAGTTTTTGGCGTAGATTACATGTTTTTTGAAATGGCGTACAGTCGATAACTATCTTCTTCCACTGATGTCTCTAATAATAATGAGCAATTGTAAATGAAAATTTCGTGGATTTAAAATGTTTCAGAACATTCACTTTTCACAATTCCATATTCCAACAAATTATAACTATCCTCGGTTGCGAAATTTTTATTTTTCTCATTTTAAATTGAATTTTTTCCTATCGGTTCGACAGTTTAACAAGTTTTCATTTCATGGAAAGAAGCTTGTATCAAAGTGCTGTCCCAGACTTGTTTCACAAGAACGTGTTTGTCATCCAGTCGTCCACCTCTTATAATTATCACACACATGTTGTCAGTGATTATCGGATAAAGTTTTCATCAAATTGTCCAAGAATTTTCAAATCCAATTTTCATGGGCAAAATATTCACCTGGGCCCTCAAAACAAAACATTCCCAGTTACAAAATTCCTCCTCGAACTCCCCTGCCCCAACAGCTAATAGAATCCACCCACAGCAGACATGTAGCTCAGAAACACCTGGAGTTAGCTGGGGCAATTCATGAAATGCGCTACGGCAAATCTGAGATCACCTGCGAGCGACGCGTGACCAGGTGTCCCGGGGAACAGGAAAAAAAAACCGGGCGAGGCCGCATTACATCGTCGCGTAATAACAGAGCATGCGCTTTCTCGCCCGCTTGCATATCATATGAACTGCGCGCTTTTGAACCGACTTCGATCTCCTTTCGTTTCGCGAGATACATTGTTTAGGTCGTTATCCGCACCAAATACAATTGGTCTGCATTTCAACCTGTATTTTCCATTGCGAAATCGGTGCACGTGTAACAATGACGTGCCTAGATACATTAACAAGAAGGAAGGGAGGTCCAACAATCGATGCACCATTACATATACATATTTTTGAAGTAAAACTTCTGAGGCGGCATTATCACTTTTCAGGAGTGTAATTTATTCTAGAATAAAATTTATGTAGTGAGTAACTTGGAGATTTTGTAACATGTAACACTGTAAACTGTAAGACTGTAAGGTGTAAGAGTGTAATATTTTTGATTGCAGGGAGAAACTTTGAGATTTTACAATGTAACATGTAACACTGTAAACTGTAAGATGTAAGAGTGTAATATTGAAGTAAAACTTCTTAGGCGGCATTATCACTTTTCAGTAGTGTAATTTATTATAGAAAATAAAATTTATGTAGGGAGTAACTTGGAGATTTTACATTGTAATATGTAACACTGTAAACTGTAAGACTGTAAGATGAAAGTCCAAGTGTAGGGAAAAATTTTGAGATGCTGTAAGAGTGAGAGAGTAAAAAATATCATGAAATCACAAAATATCACAAAAAGTCACAAAATCACGAAATGTCACAAAATGCAACGAAATCACAAAATGTGACAAAATGGCGAAATGTCACAAAATCACAAAATCTCACCAATCAAAAAATTCACAAAATCACGAAATGTCACAGAATGTCACAAAATCACAAATAGCACAAAAATCACGAAATGTCACAAAGTCACAAAATCGTAAAATGTTACAAAATTTCAAAATGTCACAATATCACAAAAGTACCAATTTCCACAAAATTACATAATGTCGCAAAACCCGAAATGTCAAAAATCACAAAATGTCACATCATCACACGTCAAAAAATCGGAAAAAATTACTAAATGTTACAAATTTACAAAATGTCCCAAAAACACAAAATTTCACAGTATCACACGATACAAAAAATTGTTAGAACTAGAAAAGTTAAGAGGAATAAAAATCTATACATCAGAACCTCAAAGAAGGCATCATGATAAGTTTTACTTCTAACGCGTGTTGATTCAACACGCTCAAATTTTTTTAATATTGTGATTGATTGAAAGCCCCGGAATAGAAAAATTCCAACATCGACAAAATAAATGACACCCATATATATATATTTTGGCATTTTCCTGCATTTTATTCAACAAATTTACATCTTGTGCGTAGGCAGAGGGGGGTTTTGGGGGTTCAAACCCCTCCCGAAATTCTGATAAACCAATCAATATTCCATGTAAAATTGAAAAAAGTTACATCAAGAAACAGCAAAATAAAAGTTACAAAAAAAGCATGAAAACGTAAGCAGTTTATATTTAACAAAAAAGTAAAAATTATCAAAACGTAGGATAACGTAGTAAATATTAATGAGAAAAATTGTTGCAACCCAGTGAATAATCAAGTGAACTAAAAATCTACGAAAATTCTAAAGATTTACTAAACTTCGTATTTTAGATCATCAAATTCTAGAAATCTTTATAGTATATTCATATAAAAGTATTAAAAATTTTTCGATTCATACAAACTTAAGAAGAATCATGAAATTAATTGAATTCTACGAAAAAACTGTTTTCTGAAAAATCTCGACAAACGCTTCTACAATCTATAAATTTTGGCATTCTAGAGGATCTAATTCTAGATTAAATCAAACTATAAAAATTTTAGAAAATGCAACAAAATCTTTTAAATATTTGAAAATTACGAGAATAGAATAACGATTTAAAATATGAAAAATCTTTATTAATGTTATTTTATCAACATTTCTTAAAATTACTGAGAATAGATCGTAATGCGCATTTTAAAGCATCAAGTTTTTTAAATTTCTGTTGCAATCGACAAAAATATAAGTAGTCTATAAAAATACTTAGAAATCCTCCAGGGTTTCGTGTATTGTATGTATGATACTAAAAAAATGTAAAGAATAAGTTTAGTTGTTTACTTGCTTATCAGTTTGCTGGTTTACTAATTTATTTCTTAACAAGTTTATTAGTTCAATAATTTACTAGCTTACTAAATTACTAGTTTATTAACTAACTAGTTTTTTAACTAGGTTCCTAGCCTACTAGTTTACTATTGCATATTTGAAAAGTTTACTAGTTTACTAATTAACTAATTTACTTGTTTACGAGGTTGTTAGTTAACTATTTGACTTTTTCACTTGTTTACTATTTTACTATTTCACAATTTCAGTACTTTACTAGTTTAGTAGAAATACCAGCTTACTAGTTTACCAGCTAATTAGTTTACTAGAAATCTTTCAATACAAAAATTATTTAGATTTAATTTTCTACAAATTTATAAAACTTTCTGTCATCAAGCATATTTATTAATATGATACAAAAGTTATGTACCTGTAATTTCAGAAATTATTCTGGAAATTCATATAGAAAACAATCACAAAACATCCAAATGAATTTACACAATTTGTACAATCAAGCATACTTTCAATTGTAGAAATACTAAAAAAATATGGAATAAAAGTATTGAAAATCTTCATAATAAGAAACTGTCGTTTGAATGAACAATTTGAATCCTTAAAATCGTTGAAAGTTTTAATACTATAGCATCATATTCTTCAAATTTATCGAGCGATACATATGAATATTGAAATTTATAAAAATACTAGAAAATGCTAGAAAATTTGATAAATAATATACCATACATAGGAAAATAATATAAATTTATGATGTACCTTTCATCTCTGTGGTTAAAATTTGCTCAAAAATCAATTCGAATATATAAATTTTCTAGAAGTTTAATTCCTAGAACATCGAATTTAAGAAAGCTTTATAGAAACCCATATTATTTACAAAAGTCGTATGAATACAAAATGTATTAGTAAAAAAATTGAAACCTCAGTTACTAATTGAAAGTCACAAAAGTCGAATTCCATTATTTGCAAACATGAAAAATGTACAACTCTGGATTCCAAAAGTTGTATAATTTTTAAATTCCGATATGTAAAATGTTCGAAAATCGCTCTCTTGTAACATATTGTCCAAGATTAAACATTATGGAATCCCGAAGAAAAAATATTTTACAGAAAAACCCCTCCCGAAATTTTTTCCTGCCTACGGCCCTGCTACAACCTAATCTCGAAAAAATCTCTTCCATCAAAACCCTACTCCCAACGTCCATAATTTTTCTGTCCCGTTATGCCCCCATCAAAACATTTCTTCTAATAAAAATCCTAAGAAACGGCTCTAAACCTCGTGAAGCCGATAAATTTCTCCACAATCATTTCAACCACAGCGGCAGTAAAATTTTAGAACCTTCTAAACTCTGTGTTCAGCGCCCACAAAAAACCAGCGAAATCAGGTCCGGAGTCTTTCGAAAACACCGAAACCATCTTATCGAGAGTTTATTTCAAGCCTCGAAAGTCGTACAGGATGAAAAAAAAAAGAAACTGTGCTCCACCGTTTATGAAATGAACGGAACGGTTTGTTTCTGAAATAAAGTCTCGATAAGCGTATCTGTAGCAGCATCGCCGACCGGACGATAGGACTTATCTACCGTTCGGCTCGATAAGGGAAAAACGGAGAACGACTCGAAATGACGTATTGAGGCGTCTTTCGTCAGTATTTGATCCACAACAATGCGGAGTAGTGCTTAATCAAGACGCGTCAATCCGGTTTCGCACTAAGTGAATCGACCGCAAACCGCGGACCATTTAACAAGAGGCCACTGTACGATGAAGACATGCCCGACAGCCCGAGGAATGCTTCTGATCTGCGGTGGAGGAGGGAAGCGCAAAAAGTCGAGGGTTAGTTTGGAATTTGAAGAGTAGAAGACGTGGAAACGTTGGATGAGATTGCGAATCTTCTAATTTTTCGAGAACTTTCAACGCCACGTTTTTACTTCAAATGAGAGAGAGCCTCGATTTCTTTTCCTGGCAACTAAGTCCATAAAATGAGCCACCATCGATGGTCCCACAGTTGCAAGTAGCCGATTCTCGAATCAGCCCCGAAGTGTGTCACAGCCATAATCTCTGGGGCAATATGCCACATCTTCGAGCGTGCATGCACACGCTCCTCGCTTCTTGCGGTATCTCATTGTTAGAGTCCCACTAATTACCCTGGCGTTGTTTTCGAACGGCCCCGCGATCCTCGCTCGCAAATCCAAAGTTCACCCGGAGTTATCGCTCCCCTCGTCATTTTCTCCGGGTTTATTTCTACGATTCACGCGTTATTTATCGTTTCCCGTCGCGTCGTATTCATGTGAAACCAAGACGTGCCGATTGTCTCGTTACACTTGCTTCGCAAACACAGGAATAACGCACGATAAAGAGAGAGAATCTCGCCCACGCGCGGCCATGTCAGCTCTTTGTCTCTTTCATGAATAAAAAAAATGTGTGGTAAAGTTATCGTTGTAAAAATTTTCATTCAGAGTTCGGGAATATTCAGGTTTTTGAATTTGAGGGAGTGAGGATTATTTAATGATGATGGAAGAGATTTTTGTGCGTTGGTTATTGCTGTTTAGAGATTTCTTAGGATTTGGATATATTGAATGAATTTAGATCTCGTATGAAACTAATAAAATCATTGATAGATCATTGTTTTTTTAAACAATGAATTTCGGTCAAAGAGCAACTTCATAAAATATTTAATTCATTAGATATATTTTCTGTATAAGATAAACAAATCCAGTATCAAATAATGTAATTGGTAAACAACTGGCTATATTATGATCAAAATGTTTGATTTGTACATCTTCATTGTTATTACATAATGATGCATGAATAATTTATAAAACATCATATTATGTTATGATGTGAACGCAAAAAAATTGTATAAAATATTACTGAACATTGGTATTTGTATTAAAAACAATAGTGTACGTTATTCTTTCTAAAATACGTATTTTATAAAAGAAATGTTACATTGATATTTAAATATCACTTATAATGTATGAAATTGATAAGTGTCAGAATTTTGTATATATGTAGTAACGAAAATCTATCTAAAAATATTGTTACGTTATATTACAATTATTTTATACATTTATCTTTAATCAAACAATTTCACTTATAAATCTATGATAATTATTAGAACCATATTTTAATCAATTTTACTCATTATAAATTTTCGATCATATTTAATTGGTAACAAAATTCTATAAAGACTAATTAATTTAAAGCGTTTCTAATAGTGGTGTACTGTATACTATAAGAGTGCCTATCGCAGATTGTATGTTTTATATTAAAAATAGTAATATAGCATATATTACCAATATTTGTTATTGGTTTTTATGTGATGTATCTATGAAACATTTTATATTTATTTTTTAGACTCTATATAAATATAGCAAACCATGTATGTATGTTTAACAAATTTCCAAGTTCGTTATTTATTTATTGATTTTTTATGTCTACATATTGTTCATTTGACATATTTTTATAAAATATTTTGTTATTGTCGTATAATGTATTAATTTCTTCGCTTTTGATGTAATTCTGCTTCCCACATATTTTTCACGAACTGAATATCTTTGAGAAATTTTTTACCATTTCCATTCCTTCTGTTATTGTTTGAATATTTTCATGAATATTTGTAAATTTTTTTACTAAATTAAAGGTTAAAAGGATATTTTTTACTGACTATGACTTTCCTTGTAAAATTATTACTATTTACAATTAGATTTTTTTGTTTTTTCAAAAAATACCGATGAATTGTTGATTTTGTTTGTTTGTATAAAAAGAAAGAGTTTTTTTGTTACATCAATTTTTCGAGAAGTGTGTACTTCTAGTATTCGTTCGTAGATAATCCTTCTTCTGCCTAAATTTTGTTGTTTGTGATGTCCTCTTACCGATCCATTCGTTAAAGATATCATTTTTGCCTAAAAATAATCAGTTGTTATAATTTTTGAAAGCCAGATTTAATCTTCTACCTGGTTATATCATTTATCAACTTATTTCTTGAGACGTGAATCATTCGAATGAATCTAGATGTAATGGAAATATTTCTAATTTTGAGGCTCATCGATTTCGTAAACTGATTTGTTTACTGAACCAAGACAAATGTTGGAATCAGTGGTTGAATTTTAATTTCTCTATTTAGTCCATCAAAATTTGACTCCGTTAAACCTATCTTCACGACTTTTATATTTTTTTATTCCAAAAAAAAAAAAAAAAGAATATTAATACGGAGAAAAATTCTTGTCAACTGATTTAATCCTTGAAATATTTTCATTGTTAAATAAAATCAACCTTCATAAATAGTGTATCAATTTATATTTTATAGATATGTATTACCTTTTTACTTTTTCTACAACTAAATCCCTAAATTATTATTCAAACTAATACATCGAAATTTCTGTCAGATTATAAAGATGACAGAAATCATAGCATTCGATTCAATTGTTTCTCAATGCAATAGTCAAATCTGCCTATTCAAAGAACCTTCAATTTCAAGTTAGATACTTAGAAAAATTTCATTCCAAGTCCGTAGCTTCCATTCACCCACCCTTATTTCCTCACGTAGCTCAGTGTCAGAAGTACCACGCGCCTACCCCCAGATCCTGGGCTCGAATCCCACCACAGCAACCTCCAACCAACTCCACAATTTCAAATTTTCCTCTATTAAAAATGTCTAGTCATCATTAATAACTTCCTGTACAAAAAAATCCAGGAAAAGTCGAGATGAGAAAGTAACGGAACTTAATCTTTCGCCATATCAGGTATCGGCTTTTGTGGTACTCGTTAAAGCTCCAACTGCGAATCACATGCTGCGTGGGATATCGTGACCCGCGGAGCCGTATGTTACAAAACGTAAAGCGGTATTTTGTAATGGAAAAGTCCGGAAAAAAGGCGTTCTTGCGCAACGTCGCTCGTTTTTCCCCGGTTTCCGAGGGAGGGAATCAATTTTTCCGTCGTGCGATTGACTTGGGTTTTTATTCCAGAGTGACATGGAGCAGTTTTGCGCAATTGGAGAAAAAAAATGTCAGGGAAATGAACAAGCGGGATTTTCTCTTTGTTCCAGAGTCCCGGAACGCTGCACAAAGATGTCGGCGGCGGTGGGACGAAAGTCGGCAGCAAGACAGTCAGCGGTGTCGGCTCCGCGACCCTCACCTCGCTCTCGTCCATTAACAATTCGACGAATGCCAGCCGAAACAAGAACAATCTAGTTTCGCACGAGGTAGGACGCTTTTCATGCTTGAATTTGATTTTCCGGAAGTTGGTGGAATATGGTTTGGTGCCAGACTTGTAGGAAAATTTGGCGCATGGTTGGAGGGTATTACTGTTGCTACAATGTGCCTTGAATTGTTATGAAATGGTCAAGGAGGTCTTAACTTGGAGTTTCAAGTATCGTGATTTCTAAAATTATTGTACCAGGAGTGGAAGAAACAATTATAGTTGCTGCGTATTTTAGTATGTTTACTTCAATTAGTATGAAGGTATTGTACTTTATAAAAAGTTCATGACATGTCTTATTTTTGTAATTTCTAACTTGTCACCATATTTTTTAAAGAAACAGTCTCTTGGTGGTAAAAATCTATACTCTACAATAAAAATGAAATTTTTCAATGAAAACGTAAAGTAGATTGAATAATTATTAAACATGGGTTTTCATTTTTTAATTTCTTGATTGCAGGGTAACGCGCAAAAATTATTTTCGGACAAGGTTTTCAAACACATTTACTATCTTGGAATACTTTAAATTCAATTTCTACTCAATAATTCTATATTTCTTTCTGCATGATTTTTACGAATTTTCAATTTGAGGCATTTCAATTAAAAATTTCAACGTTTTTCCATGCTGACTTTCAAAACTTTGTAGCCGTAATATTTTAGTGTATATTTTATGCCATAATGAGGTTCTCTTGTTTTCCATGGGATTAGAAGATGAATTATTAATTTTCTCCTAGTAATCAAATCAATAGAATTTTCAAATTCAATGTTTTCGATTTATTAGGATGTAAACTTCAATCAGTAATTTATCCTAGAAATGTTTGGTCTGAAATTTCATGTTAACTCTTTTTTACCACGATTTCAGCTTTTCAAATTTACGATGGTATTTCACAATTGAAAATTTGCAAAAGTCAATCTTCCAGATTTCTTGGTATAATATTACAATTTCTTTCGCAGTTTCATTTTTAGTGTTTAAATGCTAATGCTTTTCACAAATATTTTGTGTTGCAATATTTTTTATGTTTAATTTAAAGTAGTAATATGTACTGAATAACTTTCCAAGTAGAAAACATTGAAGTTTTCTTGTGTCGTTTTTTCGCCTAAATTATTGTTGAATGTATACACTTTAAAAAAAAAATGTTAATTCATTGAATATCATGCTTTCAATTTCCTTTATTCTCAGACTTCGTTAAAAATTGATGGAAATTTATTGTCTAGTCAAAAATATTGAATTCTCTAAATTCAGAAGTACATTTTTATTATTTTTTTGTATCACAATTCTTTCCTGTATGTGATTGCAGTAAACTATCAACTAAAAATAAATTACTCTGAATTTTACGATATTGTATATATCATGTTAGAATTTATTATGTACGTATGTTTAAGAAGATTTCTTTTACTTATATTCTCAACAATTATTACTTAACTGTGTAAATCATACATTATTATGGCAATTAGAAAAATCATTCTTTATATTCATGAATCTTATAAGGATGTAGAAATCAATATTGATTCATTGAATTTTCGAAATTTCAAATAATTCATAATGTTCAAAATAAGTCGTACATTATACAAGTATATATAAATAAGTAAAAATGTAACAAAACAGTAAACTGAATGGATAACTTGAAAATATGAATAATCTAGTATTTTTTTGTGAACGTACGATTTATTCAATTTTTCCTTGTTTTGAAATAAAAATCCAAAAATAACTATCCTGCTTTTTACTCAAATTTGTGCTACTAGAATGTATTGTTTAGAAGTTACGTTGTATTCGAATTTTCTATTTAACTGTTATAATTTGGAATTGAAAGTAATCGAGTCATTTTGATTTTACAGTAAATATTTTTAACCGTTCTAATTGCCAAGTTTAACATTATTTTACAATTGCAATGTCAATGATAAATAATTTGAATTTTTTATCCGTATAGATTTCTCTAAAATAACGATCGTTTTGACATTCGAAATAAAAGACAAAGTTTTGGATTTCAACCTATTTACGTATGTTCCTTGGAACATTTACTGAATAAATTGATTTTTTCGAATTTCGGAAGGAGTGCCAACCCTTAAATAACCCCCCCCCCCCAAGTCTGTGATCGCTACTACTTGATTGATTTTATTTGTTGAATCTATTTGACAGTTAAAATTATAAATAAATTATAGAAATGTATAAAGAGAAATTAAGTTAATAAATTTGAAGGAGAAGTTCTCTGTCATTTTTTCTCCAAAAGATTTTGAAATCAAGTGAAGAATATTTTTGAAGAACACAAGAATCACGATTCATAAATACTTCATGACCTGCAAACTCTCTCTTTTTCTCCCAAAATATTATAAATCTGCATGCAAATCATAATGACCACTAATTATCCAATTACAATGCCATGCTTTTGAAATTTCCATTTTATGAATATATCCCGAATCGGCCTTAACGATCCCGCATTCAAACGCACATCTGCTCGTCAAAAAGTCGACTCAATAAAACGCTCCGTGGGTTCACTTTTTTCCACGCGTCGTTCGATGCAACGAGTGCAACGCAAGCGACGTGTCTTTGTTTCCATTTTCTTTACGTAACCGCCGTCATGATCTATCAGCGTATCCACAGTACACGCTAGAGAGAGAAAAGGGAACGGTCTGGCATTTCAAGGAGATGACTTTTCTATTATTTCAGGCAACTATTTTCTTCTCCATAACCGGCACAACTTTCCTCGATCGTTGCTTCAATTGTCGCTGACTCTCGATAAAAAATTTGCCCTTTCATGACGAATTTGTCGAGCTCCTCGATTTTTCTCCCTTTTCCGACCATCGCGATAAGGTGCGATAATATCGGGAGCACCTTGCGCGCCCCGTAACATTAACCCACTTGTCATCGATAACGAATCGAGTTGGAAAAGTACGTTTTCCCAGTGTCGCGTCCCGTCCACTTCCCGTTACTCTTTTATCAATTGTTCCATTTCGCGACTGATAAGGCAGTTCCGCGAGATCATTAGCGATCTCTCGACGCGCCGCAAGAGCTGTCAACCGACTGACGCTTCGCAGCGGAATACAGGGAGACAGGTTCGATAAAAGTTGCGTCGGTTTTTTTCAAGGATCCGCGGATTCTAGGTTGTTCCGAAAGGATTAATGCTTCATTGAACTGAATTGCTATGTAAGGTGGAAATGAATATTTAATTTGAGAAATTTTTTCTTTGCGACATTTGTTTTGCGTTGATTCAGTCGTTTCTCGTGTAGATAGGGTTGAACTTCGGAAAAAAGATGAAAGGTTTTTTTTGGACGTGACATTATATATTCAAAGCTCAACAGAAACTATCTAACATCTAATGGTGGCGAGTAAGCATAAAAAATTTTGTGAGGGGTTTTACAAAAAAATATGTGTCTTTCGGGTTTTTATGATTACGAATCTTTCATGATCTGGTCACGGGAGTATGATTTTGAAATTTGTTGAATTTCGGTATTTGAAAGTTTTACGATTTTTGGAGTCCATGACTCCAGAGTCGCAGATTTTGTATGCTGATATTTTGTATTATGAAATCCTATTTTTGAAATTTTCCTGTAAATTACTTAGGAATAAATTTATTATTACAATACTTTTGGTATTTTTCGTAATTAGTTCTTTATAATACAATTTGAAGTATATTCGTATAATAATTACTGATTTTTTGCATAGTTTTCTTGACTTCAATGCTTTAGAAATCGAAATTCTGACAATCATTGAATATTTTTATAGATTTTTTGGAAAATTCTTTTCACATTGTTTGATTATCGTACTGATCATCTGATTATCTGATTAACTGATTATCGTAGATTTTAATAGAATTTTCGGATAGTATGTTATTAATAGAATTTCATAACTTTTTCTGATATTTTTTATAGATTTCTTGTATCTGATCCTACAGTATTAAAAATTTTAACGATTTTGAGTATTTTACTGATTCTTCAAAATACAATATCTTTTCAACAGATTTTTAGTACTTTTCGGATTTAATTCATATTTTTTCCAATGTTGATACAATTTAAATAATTTTCTAATATTTCTATGGATTTTGTTAAAGATTTCAGGAATCATAAGCTCTAGAATTCAAAATTGTATCAATTCAAAGAAATTGTATCCACATATTCTTTCAGTTTTAGAAGAGTTTATATGTATGTCTGTTGTATTTTCGTTTAGTATGTGTGAATTTTTGAAACATTTTTTTTTGTTCTCATAGATTCCTAGTATTTTGATAAATAGCTGTATTGATTATTATAGAATTTTATGTTCTTTAATTTAAATTTCGCTCGTTTCCAGTAATTTTATAGAATTCTTTAAGAAACACATTTATAATATAGATTGTTCATGTTTTATAGACTTTTTGTACCTCACATTTTTCCAGTATTCATAAAATTTTGTATTATTTTATAATATCTTTGTAGATTTCTTTTACATATATCTATAAATTTCAATATAACTTTTTTAAGACATGATGCTCTAGGATTTAGAGTTTTATAGTTCGCGGGTATTTTTCCACACTTTTCAGAAAACAGTACAATCATATAATTAAATTCTACTTACATTTGTTATTTCTACACACATTTATGGAATTCGAATTACATAAATTTCTTACATTTATGAAATTCGATGCTTCAGTTTTCGAAGTTTTTAGATTCCTAGCATATTCGTAAATCACGATTTGCCTTATATTTTACTCGGTAGAAACAATTTTTTCAATTTTTATTCACCTCGCAGAATAATACATTTATGATTAGAATTTCGTCAAAGAAATAATCCTTCTGAAACTTGGTAGGGTTTATAGGAGTAATATTAAGAATCCTGAATATTGCTTAACTTTGGGAGCTTCCATATAACCAATTATTATTTCTTTTGTATTTTTGTAGGTACATTTTTTTTGATTTTCACTGATTTCGTCGGTATCATACTTTTTCGTCTTATATTTACACATGAATTACAATTTTCATAATTTGTAATTAATATTGTTTTCTACACGAAAAAGCAATTCATTTTATCCAAACTCCAAGAAATGTTTGAACTCCCAAAAACCCTTCTTGCCTAAGGTTTCAATCAATAACGCCATATTGTTGAAGAATTCAACGGTAATTGCACTAAAACAATGCAATGCGTCACAATTCAATCAAAACAGTTGCTCAATTGCATGAATTGCACTTTGCATTGCATCCCCATTCACCTTATTTTCCCGATCTAGCTCCCAGCGACAACTACCTGTTTGCAGACCTAAAAAGAGCGCTCCAGGGAAAAAGATTTGGCTGGAATGCAAAAGCGATCACTGAAACTGAAGCATATTTCCAGATCAAATATTTACCGAAGAGGCATCAAAATTACACTAAAGCATTTGAATAACTCCATCACTTATTTCAAGTGCGACCACGCACAATAAAAAAAACAGTAATTATTACAATATTGTATAGTAAATGGGAATCACTCTGACATATTGTTCTTTTTGCTAGATAATGTAGCAATTTTTGTAATCCATATTGTAAATATTATCGAATGATAATTTGATTCGTTTTCTACTATACTTCTTGTACTTTTTTCAATTTCATATTGCAATTCCTATTAATCCCGGTTTTTGAGAATTACATACAGTCTGTTTAGTATGCAAGTCTGTGTAGGTTCTTTTTGCAATATTTTTGTGTAATTTCTAGGTTTCTAGTACATCATAATGCAATATGATACAGTTTTCGAAAAAGCTGAAAAAACGTAATGTAGCTCATTTTTTTCGCCATGTATGGTAAAAATTACAGTTTGTATAGTAAAATGTGTATTTTAAGATTTTAAATTTCCCTAGGTTATATACTAAAAACTGGCATACATATTGTAATTTGCACATGAATCGCAGTTTTACTGTACAATCATGTAATAAGTAAAATAAATATTGCAGGTTTTACAATAATATTGCAAGAAATACAATGATATTGTAAAAATCGCAATACCATTCTAAAAAGTACAATATATATAGCAGAAAGTAAAAGATTTCTTTCTCAGTGCACATGAATAAAGTCCAATTTTCGCTAGAAATTGTTAGTTTACCAGTTATCGTACCAACTTCCTTAATGTTGTGTTACTGTAAACAGTGCACTGCAGTGAATAGAGAACCGAGTGCGAGCAAACATGACCTACCTCAAGCCCTGAACTTCCGCCACTGGGCGGCATGAAAAGAACGCTTTTCACGCGGGCGACGCGGAAAATTCTATTTCTGGCCCCGGAAAATGCGCCGTGAGTCTGCGAACGTGGAAAGAAAGTCGTCCTTTGTGTCAACGAGCTTAGACGTACATTTGCCAAGTTAAGATCTCACGCCGCTCGACACACCCGAGATTCGTGAGTCGTTGTCGGCCGGTCAGTGACTTCTCCGGGCTGTGACCCCGCGTCGTCTTCGTAACAAAACCCGCGTAACTGTGGTCAATGTCAAGTGTGTCGTCGATGGCAAATAAACCCCCTTTTCCCCGTCCCCCTCTATGTACATGGAACATATCCCTTACAACGCGCTTCTTCGACTTCTGCACCTCCGGCGGCTTTCACTTTTGTCTAAGAAGCTCCGCGGGCTCTAGGGATGTAAAAACGAAGAATATCGATATCAGACCATCATATTTGATTTTCAATTATGATGTATCAGAAAGAAAATATTCTATATGCCAATGAATGATTTTGGTTTATTTTTTCTAACAGTTTGTTCATAGATTTATATGTAGCACTTTTAGTTTCTGTTTTTCAGTACTCGTACTCTCTCAGATTGAGTCAGTCAGATTTTATTACTATTTGAAATAGTAAAACGCGATAGTCATTTTCCGTGATTCGACTATGCAGTTAGTTTAAATTTAACAATGAAATAGTTAAATATCCAGCTAATATCCAATAGTCATAGTTTCTTACTAATCCTAAGTCATATTATTGTATTATTGTATTAGTCATATGTTTTCAACTAATTCAAAAGTTGTTATTGACTATTTTGTTAGTCAGATGTTTGATTAACTGATGCTCACGGCGCATTGCGCAGCTCGTCCTGCATCATGAATTCTCTTACACGTATGAGGTGACAATTTGATTTTCTTTAAACAAATAAAGTTCTGCATTCACTGTACCAATATTCTATTTCGTGTGATTAAATACAAATTGGGATCACCATCACAAGAGTGTTTTTCCAAAATGAAAAAAATCACTTCCATGAATGTCAGCTGTAGAAATACACTCTGATCGAGAATATTTTGACGCCCTGGTTTTTTTTTTTTTTTTTTTTTTTTTATTTAAGATGCTTCCATTCTCAGTATTTTGACTTGCAAATATTTAAATGCCTGAAACTGCAGACTTTTTTTCTATTACGGAAACCTAGTTTATTTTAACATTCCATAAGCTCTTGTGGGCGACAATATGTTTCATTTCACTGGGTACAAAAAAAAGCTAGTGTTTGTATTTCAAATACGCCCTTATTTAATCTGATAGCGAATTAGGTTAGAGTTTTTGCCTTGATTGATAAAAATGATCAAGAAAAAATTGTATTTTAAAATTATTTACACCCTACTTACATTATTCAGTAGTAATTGCACGTGACGCACATTTGTTACTATTTCTGTAGTCAAGTAGTAACTAAATAATTATTAACACCTGACTAATAAATTTTTACTAGTCAAATACTAACTGAAGAATCAGTTATCCTTCACAATTTCAGTAATTATTATTTACTCACTCATTTGTGATTTATAACTATTTATTAGTGACTAGATTTATACTAATTAAAATAGTCTAAAACCACTAGTGATTGGTAAAATTCGAATAATTCGATCTCAGAAAGTACCATTTGTATAATTTTCTTGTCTTTTCATGAATTTTTTACGTACATCTGGAATTTTATCAGTAGTATTCGAAATTAAAAAAATTTCAATTAAAATCATAGATTTTAGAGAGAATCATATCTCCTGGATTTTAGGTATTTTAAAATTTTTTCGTTTTTTGATTGTATTTATTAAATTTCGTTGAATTATCTAGTATTTTTGGGTTGTTAATGATTTCATGAATAGCTCTATAGATTTACTAAAATAAGTGCTCCAGAATTCTTAGTGTAATACATTTTTCGTATTATAGAATGGATTTGTTATTCAATAGTATCTTTAAAAATTGATAGTAATTTCAGTTTTTTTTTCACATTGCTGCAGAATTTAAACGATTTCAAGAATTTTTGCTATTTTTATGAATTATTACATGGATTTTTTTGAATTGACATTCTACTTATCAAAATTTGCTAGAAGATTCAAAAAATTTTATATACTTTTAGTATTTTCATTTTTTTTCTTTGAATCTATAAAATTTTGTAGGATTTCCTGCATTTCAAAAGTTATCTCTTCAGATTCTTAGATTCCGATTTCTTGAAATAGAATGTTTTTATCATTTAAATTATTAGAATTAATTTTCTAGAAAATATCAAAGATTTTCAGTAGCTACTGTAAATATATTGAGTAGTTTCAAGGTTTTATACAATTTAAAAGATTTTCTGGTGTTCTCAAAGATTTAGATATGCGATTCTAGTATTCATTGCTCAGGACATCTAAGTTTCATTAAACTCTAGATTTGAAAAAAGACTTTGGAAAAAATATTACTATTTATGGGTATCAAATAAAACCTGGTATTTTTTGTATTATTAATTTTTTTTTGTTGGAACTGACGAATTGCAGAAGATTTTCTGGAAGATGAAAGAATTGGCAGTATTTTCGTAGATTTCATTATAGATTCTCAAAACTCCATGCTCCAGGAATTAGAGTTCGAAAAATTTTAAGAATTTTGATGAATTTTAAAGAAAATGTAATCAGTGATTATAGCTATTTTTTAAATTCCTATTACCCTAGGTGTTTTTTGTGCATTCTGAATTTCGAATGATTTTCTAGCAAAATTAGAGCTTTCGTTCATATAGTAAGATTTCTATGTATGTAGATTTCTCTAATCGTATGCTCTAGGATCTAAAGTGTAATAGATTTTCAGAAAATTTTTTAATTCTCTGTGTTACACTTAATTTACCTTGAATACATAGATTTTGATGTATAAATTTTTTCACAAACTTTTGTAGATAAATTCATAGTTTCTATTCTGAATTTCTGTCTGTCTGTTGAATATTTCTGCAATTATATTTTTAGAATGTAAAATCATAGACAGTTTTTAATATACTTAAGCCATTCAACTATAATAATTTAAAAGTTACAAAATATTAACAAAAAAAAATTGATATCGGAAGAAATAACTGACTTAAATGCTGAGTAATCTAAAAAAAAGCAGAACAAATTTTTTCACCGAAATTTTGTTTGGCACAAAGAGCTTGCAATATCGTTTAATATCACAAGGAAAATATCGACATATGTTGCCCATCCCTACAACGGACTTGCAAAGTCAAAAATTTCTTTTTCAAAAGCTCAAACTTCCCGTTAAAAAAACTAATTAGAAAGTTTTAGAGCTTTTTCATTCTCAACTCACAATTTTGAGGATGAAAAGGAATAAATTTGACCAATATGTGCGAAGGGTATCATGTGATGCTTGTAAACATTCGATTAATGATTATCAGTCAATAAAGTCAAGTTTGATCGATGATAATTGAAGTTCATCAATCATTCCGTGATTGTTTTCGTGATGGGTTTCGAAAACATGATGGCAAATTTCCTTATTGAGAGTCATGAAGTACGAGCAATTGAAATGCAAATTTCGTGAATTGGCGCCGGTCACTGATCTTCGCGCATGACCTTAGTTCTTGGGCGTTTCAAGGAAAGCAACAACGAGGCTTATGCATCCGCTTGCTCTCATTAGGATTCCATGTGGAGGCTCGATTTTTCAACGAGCTTTTCATTGCGATCCCGGTGCACGTATATTGATCTGGCTCCGGGAAAGCTATAGGAATGCCTCCTGGCCCATCGTGCGAAAACTGCACGTTTAAGCATGTCAGGAAAAACTCGTGTCTCTGGAAATTCGATTTCAAGGGAATGTGATGAACTGTTTTCTGTTACGCATTTTCATTTCTGTGGGAATAAGAAACATATCGACAAGTGCGCAAATAAATATCGATACCAATGGAACTGTTAAATTAAAATATAATTAGACTTGAATATATTTACATTCAATTAAGCTCGACATTACATCTTTATACAGTGAACTTTTCCACATGGAACGTTTCTTCACTTTCACCATTCACCATGCTAAAGAGACAAAGACCAAAACAGTTTGCTCATTATTCCTGATTAATGATTCAAAAATTTCTCTATGAAGCTGATGTTATCTCGAGTACACATGAATCATTATGAATTCATGACGATTATGAAGTCTTGCAATATCTTTGTCTCAAGTTGCAAGTGTATGGAGAGATTTTTATAATTGCCAATTTCGAAAGGTGTTGAATATTTATAGTTCATTGGAGATTCGAAAAACGTATTCTGTAAGTTTCAAATCAACAACGTTCATCTATACTGAAAACTTTTCCAATGAAAGTAAAATCAAATAGTGATTGAAAAAACAAAGATAATTCAGATCAGACGGAAAAACCAACATTTGAGATAAAAAAAGCGCCTCCTCAGAATTTTCTTCTTGTTTGAAAAAGCTCTTGGACAAAGATAAACATATTTCCTTTGCCTTTTATCTCGCCCTATTTCACGTTCCAAGAAAAAATCACATGATAACGAATGACGTTCTTGTCTTTTACGCATTAATTTCTTAGGTTGAGTCATTATAATAAAAAAAGATTCGATTGTTGTACGTGATTCAGTTATTGCATGTAGTTGAAAGAAAAGAAAATGGCGTGTAATAGAATTCATTTTCAGTAGAATGGATGTACAGGAAATACAAAAGTGTAAACGATTAGGATTCGTGTACTACTTTGGGAAATTCAATTTATTTAATAAAACTGTTTGAGACTAGGATGAAATCAATGCAATCGAAGTTTTCCCGCGATCGGCTCGTGAATCGCTTGAAAACCCGCTCAAAGAGACTACACACGATGGCTTCTCGCGAAGGAGTAACCCGATCGCGCGGCATTGTATCTCGGATTTCGCGATAACATAAGTACGCCTTGGCCCTTGATGGTGTAACAGTGATCGCGGCCAACAGAAACCCGAGCCCCGGAATAATTACCATCCGCGCCTCAAATGTGTGCACAAGGATCGTAATCCGAAAATGTAATATTTTGACTTGCGAATGAGCCAAGTGACACAACACTGCCATCCAAGAAAAACACCGTGCATTTTTTTCATCTGTAGTCATCGAGCATGAAATGACCGATTATTTACGGTTACAGAAGTTTTACATGTACAAAACTGAAATATCGTTACAAATTTTACAGTGGAAGGATTGCAATTCTTAGCAATTTTTTATGTTCAAGCAGAGGGAAAGCATATTGTGAAATTGATTCGAATCATTACCAGTGAAGAATTGTCTTCTCGTTGAATACATTACTCGAGTTTTGACAAGACCGACAGAGAACGATATCGATGATCGCATCTATTCAGCGTCGATAGCTTGTGAATCGCAACGATCCACGACTTCGATCGAATCAATATCGAGAGCGAATCGCGATACGAATCGTTGTGGGCCCGGGTAAATGACAGTATAAAGGCCACTGACGCTTTTCCTATTGCGGCGCAGTTTAGTTACGCAAGTACAATTAGGCCCGTTCTTGGTACTTTCTAAATTCACATATGAATTAGACGGGGCTTGATAAGCCCCGCGTATCGTCGCAGTTCCTTTTACCGAGCAAACGATAAATGATTGCCCGCGCCGCAAAAAGCCGAGAATGGTGGAAAGTTGTTTTTTTTTCCTTTTTTTGTCCAACCGTGGTCTCGTTACTCGGAATTAATTCGTTTTATAGAGTATGATGGGCGGTTTCCTCGACTCAATGATTTTTGTGGATATGGGAAAGAATATTTTGCAGTCTTTTCTGGCTGTTTCCTTCCTTGCTAGGGATGAGAATCGAAACTGAAATATCGATAGTCAGCTTATACATACGACATATTGGAATTATTCGATTTTGATTAACGATATTTCAGACAGAAAATGTTGATATGAAGGTGTATAGTACAGATCTTGATGGTTTTTGGAAAAAATATATCAAATATTCGTTGATTAATTTTTTTGAAGAAAATTGTTTGTTTAAACATTTATATTACTTTGAGTATTTTTTTTGTAATACCAATACAATTCGGACAATTTCCATGTACCTAATTAGATTTTTAAATTAATATTTAGAATTAAATGCTACTGAATTCGAAATTCTAAGAATATAAAGTAATTTCATAGATTTTGGAGGGAAACTTATCTACCTGGGTTAATTTATTTCAAACATTTTTCGTGTTTTTCAGTAACCATGAAATATTGTTGTATTTTTAAGTATCTTTATACCCAATATATTGCTAGGTAAGTTTCTTGCATTGCGTGCTTTAGAATTCCAAGTTGATAAAATTTTTAGTATTTGAGTGCATTTTCCAGGAAACTGAATTGTACTTTTATTTTTTTTTTTTTTACTTCTGCAGTTTGTAGAATTTTTGTTTATTTTTATAGATTTCCAGATATAAGATATCCAGAATTGAATTCCGTAGAATTCTAAATTGAAAAAAAATACAGTAATTTCATACATTTTGGTGAAAATCGTATGCATTCACCCAGATTTTATATACCTATAGGTATTTGTATTCATAAAATGTTGCATTTTCAAGTATTTTTATAGATTCTTATATTAATTTCTTGGGTTAGGTGCTTTCAAATTTGAAGTTGAATGAAGTTGTCGTTTTAAAATATATTTTCTAGAACACAGTATATTCAAAGGTTTATAGCGGTTTTAATATTTTACACATTGTTAAAGTATGCAAAAAATTTGGGAAGAATTGGGAAATTCTGTATTTTTGTGAATTAATAATTTGATTTTTAGCATTCGATGCTCTAGTTATTTAAGTTTTTGTGGGGTTAGGAAGAATTTCATATATTCCTAGTATTTTCATTTGTTTGTTTTTTTTTTCTATAAATTTTAGATTTAGAATATACTCAATTTTTTGAGGATACCTCTTTTTATTTTTGGACTGCGATTTCTTAGAAACAAAAATTGAAAACAATTTAATATTTCGATCAATTTTTCAAAAAACATCGAAGATTTATGGTACTGAAAAAATTTGATGTATTTTTCAAGATTTCGTACGATATAAAGAATTTTCTGATATTTTTCTCAAATTTTATATGGATTTCGAGTACACACTGCTCTCGAATTTAAGCATTTTGTTTAAAATTTTTATGTTTTTAAATTGTAATAACTTATTGATTTTCGTAAAGAGTTGAGTAAAAATTCAATCAACATTTATGAGTATTTTGTAAAATTCTCGTAATTCTATTATATAATTTTCTAGAATTCAAATATTTTTTTTCAAATTTCCGAATTTCATTGACTTCTAGATTTTTATAAAGACTCTAGAAAATATCGAATCAACATTCATAAGTCATAAAATTTTTGTATTTATTTGTAGACAATTTCTCGAAAGTAAGTCGCTTTGGTTTTTCCATCGTTTTTTGCTTCCTATGGATTATTTTCTTGGAAATATAAAATTGAAGTAGGATTCGTATTTTTTCGTGTTCATTGAATTGCAGGAAATTTTTTAAAAGATTAAGAGAATAGTTTGAAGTATTTTTATAGATTTCTGTTTAGATTTTTCAAATTCTATGCTCTAATAATCAATGGTTTTTCAATTTCTAGTATTCATAGATTTTTGTACGAATGAAATCAGCGGTAAAAACTGTCTTTAATTGCTTTTATTTCCTCATTTTTTGGACATTTTGAATTCTCGAAGAATTTCTAACAAATTTCACGATTTTTAGTATATTTGAAGATTTCTAGAAAGATTTCTAGAATTTTATAGAAATAATAAATTATTTATAATTATTATATAAATTTTAGTTATAAGTATTGAATAAAAAATATATATTTTTTTTATAAATAAAACCAAGACAATATCATTTTGGAAGAATTTGAACGTCTATCGAATATTCTTGCAGTTATATTCTTAAAATTGACACCACAGACTTTGCTCTATATGTGTTATTTATTTATGATATTTTTGATAGTCAAAAATTGTAAAAAAGAAAAAAGCGATTAATATGAGAAGAAATCATTGCCTAGAATTCTTTATTGAATTTAAAAAAAAGCAGATCACATATTTTCATCTAAATCATTTTCATGCGACAAGCTTTCGATATCGTTTCATATCGCAACGAAAATAGTAATATAACAAAAAAAACAAAGGCTGAGAATTTCAGAAAGAGGAAAAATTTAAATTATTTGATATCGATGCTAATATAATATATACATATAACAGTTAATAAATATATCGATAAAAAAATGATGATATATTGTAAAAAGATATTCCCATATATTGATACATATAACCCATCCCTATCTGCCCTTATCCTTTGCCCTTCGCCGTTGAGACACAATTCAAAGAAGCCTTATCACGATGGCAAAAACATTATAACCATATCAGTCTGGATTCTATTGCATTTAAAATGTTGATGCGTTGGGAGTGTCAAAACCGGTTGCGACTGTCATCTAACATCGGAGTCATTTCGCCTCGAGACCTAAGTGGATTTGCCGAGATTCAACTCCATCCAATCGAAACTGATTAAAACACATAAAAGTCGGAAATTTCCGAAACTAAGCGACGTCGCGGAAAACAGTTGGCACCCAATTAGTCAAGCTGAGGAACAAGTTAAAATGCGCGATTCGGAACCAAGGTTCCATTTCCCGGGCGTGACCCAGTTTCCAAAGCCAAATTGGCTCGGCCGTTTGTGCATCATCGGCTTGAGTTTTATTCTCTACAACGACCTTCGGGCATATTTCACATGACCAAACCGCGAACCCACGGTTCGACTCCAACGCGATTTATTGACGAATTGGCGAAACGTTACGCGTTCGTTTCTTTCAATGGCGATGGTGAAATCGTAGTTTTGAGTAACTGCGAAAATTTGCATCCGTCATTAGTAGGAACAAGATACATTTTTTTTATCTTGTATGTACAATTACATATCCGAGTATGTTACACAGTGACAAAACAATACGACAAAAAATAGTAATTAAATAAAAGGAATAATAAATAATAAAACATCATAGATTATCAAAAGTAATAATAATATGATAGAATATATTGCAATGTATTATATATACATTCATTTAACAATTTACATGTATCTTTAAAAGTAACATTAAACGAAATTTTGTAAAAAACAAATTATACATAGGTTATTAGATACAAAAATATAAAGCAATAGATATTCTTGCCTAATATAGATAAAAATTTATATAAATATGATAAATTTATACTATAGTTCATCTTGTTATACAGTGATGTATGTATTTTTAAATGTATTTAAGATATGTTAATAACGTAACCATTAAATTTAGCGATCAACATGTCCTGATGCTTATACTTATCTTCAATTTTCGAAAGTACAATAAATAAATTACAATTTCGAGTACTAAATATAAAAATGTAAACAGAATTTACAATATAGTAAAATATGTATACATTTCAAAGTTGTATAAGATATTATCAAACATAACGATAGTGTTATTTGTATGATTAGATTACAATAAAAATATACATTTTTACGATACATATATTATATGTATACAAAAATGTATATTACAGAATAAAATATTGTTCTTCAATATAATGATCCATTTATTTGAACTTTTTACATATATGTAATATATATATACATGTATATTTATTTATCAATAAAATTCAGTAAAAAAATTGCAACGTCTACATTACAATATAATATAAAATCAGTTTTTTTAATATATTATTTATTTATATCTATAATTATATATCTATATATGAAGACACACAAAATTCAATGTTATAATACTTTTGGTAATGATAATTTACACGTCATCAAAATATACATAAGATACATTGTTTACAGTAATCAATATTTTAGGGATTGACAGTTTTCGAAATTATGAGAAGATTTTTCCTGCAATTTTTCGAGAAACTCAAAATTTAAAAAGTTATTCAAGCCAATAATTTAAACAATAAATGCACTCTCTTGACAAGTGAGAGTACACACTAATGACCAAACTTGATCCAAATTTTCTTCATATTCTTCTGATTCTAAGTCAAAAAGTCCTTTGCCACTTTTCACAAAACTCGAAATCAAAAAAATGTTTGGGTCACAAGTTTTGACTAGTCAGATTTCTTGGATTCTATGCTTAAATATCTTTTTTGATTTTGAGTTTTCTGAAAAGTGGCAAATGACTTTTTGACTAAGGAAAATATGTAGAAAATTCAGGTCAAGTTTTGTCAACGGAGTGTACCCCCACTTGTCAAGAGAGCACATTTATTGTTTAAATTATTGGTTTAAAAAACTTTCAAAATTTCCAGTTTTTTAAAAAATGGCTAAATAAAAATTGTCACAGAATTTTGAAAACCATCGACTCCTCAAATATTAATTGTTGATTTTGGGACACGCTGTATATTTTAATGCAACAAATTGTTATTCTAACAATTATATGCGCATCGCACAAACACATATTTTTCAATTCATTCTTATATTTATCTATAAATCAAACAAATGATACTGAAAATGTTCAATTGCAAAATTTTTTTGTGATTTAGCACAGAAATATGGTAAAATAAACATTTTATAATAATAGTTATTGTACAATAAAACATTCCAACAATGTGTCTCAGAATATGTTATATTCACAATGTGATAATGTAATTTTTAAGTATATTGTACAATCGTGCATTGTACACATTACAGTATTTATTTTTTGCAATACACTATTCATACAATGTATGTATACTGTATAATACATATCAATGTAATCATAATGCACAATGTAGCACAGTACTTATTCATATTTTTTCCAATCATACATAACATTATGTAAATAAAATATCTTTGCATGTAGTATACTTAATTCTCTGTACTTCTATAGTACGAATTAAGTATTTTTTTGTTTTCATAGGCACTCGAATCAATGATGCTATTAATTATTTCAAATTATCTTCTTCTATTCACAAAATTTGCGAAATTCCTCGAATTTTAAACAATTCGTTTCAATGCACTTGCATTGCAAATTCTTCATTGATATTCCCTCGCTTCGCTCTTGATCTAATAACGACAAATAATTCCAGTTCTTTAACACATTCGCAAGCTAACAATGCTTCTATTTTTACAAGCCACTGATTCAGTAAATAAGCCTCCTGGAAATTCCATGTCATCATTTTACATTCATGCAACCTTGATTTGCATCATGAAAATCCGCATTCGTCATTCGTAAAAACAAGAAAATGATGATGGGATGAAGGAAAATCTGACACTTCGGAATTTATTGAAAATAGGTAACAAAAAGTCTCGAGAGTTTCGATTTCAAACAGGCATGAATGAACTTTGTAAGCTCTTTTTGATCCAGCCAAAAATATCAATTATCAATTCGTTTATTTTGAGTGATTCCTCATTGGGAAAATTAAATTTTATTGCCATGCATGAAAGCGACATTTCTTTGTAACGGGAACGTAATGTCACGGCCCTCGCGCGTTTACATGCATCTTTGCAGCGTCACCATATCCAGGTACCGTTACCACCTTTTGTGTATGAGCTCATGCGCGGCTTTGGTTTTATGCCCTTCTGAATATGTGGGTCCTGCCGCTCCTGGTAATGCGCGCCGCCATTTGTGCGTTCGCTAATAAAAACTAATTACGTTTTGTTTGCGAGAAACGCGTTAGAATACACCTTCTAAAGAATGATGACTTGTTGGGAAATCAGGGAAATGAAGATAAATGAGCAAAAAATTCTGGAATTCGACATTATTCGAATCCCATGTAACTTTGGTACTTGTTACACGAACGATTAAATTTATTTATGACGAATTCCAGTGATACATTGCGTCAAAACCTGATTGTTCTTATATACATGTGTTCCTTGGAGTTCGTCGAATTTTCGATACGACCGGTTCTTTCGAGTCAGAGGCGATGCATTGTGTGTTAGAGATACGAAAAGTTGGCGTTACTCCTTGTTCTAGAATGTGTTCTTTCACCCATTACGCGGTTATCGCATTGTTTATTCAGCCGCGAACTCCTCATAGATACTCGCCAATACAGCGTTGCCATTCGCCTTACGTAGATAATGAGTTTACGAGTTCTGGAACTTGTACGAGTTATTGTGAAAGGTTTTTTCTTGTTAAGAATTTTGTTGTATGTTAGGTTCTTTTTGCAGCGGATAAAGTGTTGGACGTTTATATTGGAAATGTATTTCACTTTTTGAGAAATTAGACTGATTATCATTGAAAATCTTTGCTACAATACGGACGATACTGAAAGAGGTTAAAAAGTTTGGAAAATATGCTAGGAATTGAGCGCTTTTACCCTGGCTTTAGTTTCTGGATAGGTTTTTCAGAAACATGAATTTCATTTAAAATTTTGGTAATTTTTGATAATATATTCGAGAAGATGTCGTTACCGAAGAATCATTTTAAAATTTTTCCGTTTCCGGAATTTTAAAGTTGTACAACTTTTGACATTCAGAGTCACGTAGTTTCATGTTCGTATTCGAATTTTTCTGACTTCCAAATCACAAAAGTAAAGGTTTTTTTTTCTTCTAGTATTTTTGGAAATTTTTCCGATCCTCGGAGCCAAAGGAAAGAAACCACACAGAAGATCTTTATTTTCAAAGTTGCAACTGTGTATTTTGTGTAATTTAAAGTATAAAAATATTATGAGTAATTTTTTTTCTTTTGGATCCGAGGATAGGAATAAATTCTATTGAGATTTAGTAATGGAGAATCCACCTTTTAATTTGTCATACTTCTTACACAACTTTAAGGATTTTTGACTTACGTAATAATCAATTTTTCTACAGTTTTTCTTGGAATTCGATGTTGTAGAAATCGAATATTTGGGAATTTTTAAATATCGTTATAGATTTTTGTGAAAATTAAATCCACACAGATGTCAGGTATTTTTTGGATCTCTTGAATATTTGTGTGATATGCAATTCGTAAAATGTTTTATTATTTTCTGGTATTTTTATAGATTCTCAATTTTTCTATTGATATCCAAAGATATTATAAATATACTGCTACATTTTAAAAGTTTCGAATATTCTCAGTATTTTTATCCATTTTTTGAAAAAAACAGTACTTTTTTACAGTTTTCTAGTATTTTTTGGTAGTTTTCTTATTATTGTTTTTTTATTTTTAGAATCTGAATAATTTCCTAGCATGATTATGGAGATCTATAGACATTTCTGGATGAACATTTATTCTTTAGAATTCAAAGTTTGATTTATATTTGAGAAAATTGAATTGAATATGTAGTTTATAAGTATCTATTCAAACATATCCAGTATTTCTAGCTCATTTTAGTACTTATAAAACTTACAATTTATAGTATTTTTATTGATTTTTAGTTTTTTTGCAGATTGCTGCACAGATTTCTAGAATTTGATGCTATTAGAACCACAATTTTGATTGGTTTTTAATGATTTCAAAAAATTCTGGAACTGTGACACCTACATAAATATTTCATGTTTTAGAGATGTTCTTAAATTTTTGTATATTTTTTTCAATTATTTAGATTTGTTGCTTTTGCTTGCATTTTTATAGATTTTTAATATTTTCTAGGATTTCAAGTTTCATACATTTTTGAGAAAATTCAATCTCCATAATTTTTGACTAATTAGAGATTTCTGGTATTTCTCGCTTTTTTAGGTATTTAAAAAAAAAGGTTTTTGAGTATTTTTTTATACTTCCAGTTTTTTGGTAAATTGCTTTCATAGATTTCTACTACTCGATTCTCTACCAACCTAATTTAGATCAATTTTAAGTAATTCTACAGCTTTCTGGGAAAATAACGTCTATAGGGCTATATTATTGAGTTTAATGGATTTCTTGTGTTTTCGTTTTTGTTTTGTTTTCGTTCTCTAGATACCTCGTATAATGCAGTATAGTATACGTTTTTCAGAATTAAATACTCAAGAATTTAAAATCTCATAAATCCTATATATTTGTTCAGATTTGTAAGAATTGAATTAATTTCAGTTTGAATTCGGTGTAAATTTGATTTTGAACATATTTTGTTTTGAATTAAATTAAACAGCTTAATTTCCCAGTTCAAAACAGTCTTCCGTAGAATACTATGTTTTTCTGTATTTTTTTAGAGTTACTACGATTCGAAAGATTATCCAAGTGGCTTTATATTAGATTTCTTTAATTTTATGACACATGGTTAACAATTCAGATTATAATCAATCTCATCGATCATCATTTTCCTTCATAATTTACTAGTTTAAAACAATTGAAAAAAAAGTTTTCACTTAATGGTAGCTCAACATTGTTGATTAAATTTTTGTCTAAAGATTAACTCTTCTGAACCCCGAGTTTTTGTTATTTTGAAATTAGTTCAATTATTTATTCTGAATATGCTTCAACGTTGGGAACTTACATAAACCATTTTTTTTGTCCCCTTAGATTTCAGTAAATGCATTTTTGACAGTCGTTCCTTATTCTATCATTAATTATTATTTTCAAGCACGTTCTTCGAAACTGTATATACATCACTTATCTTCGAAATTTGTTCATTCTTACATGAAATAATAATATATTTCATCTTTTCGGACGGTGTTTGAACCCCTGAATCTCCTCTGCCCACGCACCTTCCTGGCTTATCAAAAAATAGACAGAAATATTGACAAAGTCATATTTCCACTGTTGCTTGATTCACAAGACTTATCTCCATTTCATATCTACAATCAGTCATGAGTTCAGATCACTGGTGTATAAAATACCGGTGTATATGAAATTTAAATGGGCAGTTTCAGAGGTGCCAGGATCCGCAAGCCCAAAGACTAAAAATCCCTCGTAATTCACGCATCGAGAGCCACGTTTACACGCAGCATGCGTTTCGCGCATGTACGCAATTCGAACGGAAGTCACGTGGCGAAGTCGCACGGCCCGCAGGAAGCAATACGTCGATACGGACCGGGGGCCAGGACGCCATTAAAAGACGCGATGCATACATTTCCGGCGTTGCGCGTTCGGCGGCCACTGATGTCGCTAATTAACGTTTCGATTCGCCGTAGCGAAATCTGGGTTGAGATCTCTCGACATCCAAGTATCTTCCCGAATTAGAATAGTAGGATTTCACTGAATTCTGGGCTTGATTCATGCCGATGGTGCAGTCGACGTTGACACCACTTCAAGATAAAAAGATTTCGAGAGCAAACGGGAACTAAATTTTAAAGATTTGTATATTTTTACAGCTAGTATCGTACTTTAGAAAAAATTAGATTATTAAAATCGATCTCTGTACAACTCGATTCTATAAATTCATTCTTTTTATAAGTTTCCAAAAATATCAATTCTTTTTGAAATGCTGATGATGCAAAACCTGTTACTTATCCAAAATGTCAACTTTGTGAATCTTACCTTACACACGGAAAAAAAACCATTCCAGCAACTTTCAAAACTCTCATAAATTCGTTGGCGAATTCTTATCAACTCTCACTACACACGGTACAACCCGAATTTCACATTTTTCCCCGTATTTTCATTATCCCTCGGAACACGTCCCATAAATCCCGTCGAACAAAAGGCCACTTTCCGTTGGCTCCTTGATTCTGAATCTCAAATGAGCCGCAAACTCGCAGATCCTATCTCGCTCGTAAGAATTCGGCGAAAGTACACAAAACCGCTCGCTGGGTGAGATTAGAAAATCGCGATCAAACTGAAAAAATTGGCCCGTTTATAAATAAATCCAATTTCGATATGCTACGTAAGAGTTTGAAAGTTTGCCGGATAAAGTGCGTGCTCAAAATAGCGGAAAATTGGGCGAATTGGTCAAATAAATGCGAGGGAAATGTTCCATGACGATAAAATTGAGTGAAAGCTTTGCGTCAATAGAGCATCGTTATTGAGCATTTAATGGATCTTTTTGTACTTTAAACTTTGAATTGTTAACCGTGCATTGTATTACGCGTAAAAAATTCACACAAGTCACGTGACTAGGGTTTGCGAATCGAAAAGTAGTAGATTTAACGATAAAAAATGTTAGAATAATTACTTGAACAAGAATTTTTTTCATCACTATATGAATAAACATTTCTTTTGATGACAGTATAAAATATAATTTTATTTGCTACTATGCTTTGAATGTCGTGCTGCATCTTTTTTAAATTACATAATAATTCGAAAATTTCAATAAATTGTTACCGTCTTGTAGGTATCAAATAAATCATAATAATTCTTTTTATTTTCGGTAAGAAATTCGATTAAAGAAAGAACTCTTGTAAATTAAGTGGACATTACAAATCAATTATTTATCGCAAATTCTTAAAATGAACAAAGCTAAGCATTTACCAACTTGAAAATAACAATAACTCTGTCTTCGGAAAAAAAATTTCGTTTAACGAAACTCGAGTAATAAATATTTGCGTAGGATAACGTGAGAAATAAAATTTTCGAAAAATTTCTTCAACCTGGTAATTATAAAGAAAAATTGGAATCTACGAAAACGCTCAAAATCTGAAACATTGAACTCTGAAGCACAGAATTCTAAGAAGCTGTATAAAAACGTATATAAGTAAAGAAACTCTTTCAAATTAAACAAACTCTGAAACAAAACTAAAATGAATAGAATTTCATGAAAGAACCATTTTCTGAAAAAGATAAACAAATACCGACGATCTCTAAAATTTCGAATTCTATACTAGCATCAAACTATGAAAAACGTATATGAAATCTAGAAAAACATATTCTTAAAAATTTTCTAGAGAACTTCACGAATTCTCACAAAATACGAAAACACAATAAATCTGTGAAACACGAAAAATCAATACATATTCAATTATGCATGTGATTTTACTTGAAATGCAAAATTACTAAAAAAACGATTGAAATTTAAGTTCTAGAAATTTGTATTGTAATCAACGAAAATACAACAAATCTATAAAAATACAAAAAAGTCTAGGAAGTTTCATGTATACTAAGAAAATGAGAATTTAACTAAAAATGTTATAACATTCGAAAACTATGTAGGTAATATTTCCTCAAAAATTTATAAAACATTGAATCCTGGAGCAAATGAATGAAAAAAATTGTAAGAAACCATAACAAGAATATAAAATTTCAAATAATTATTCGTTCTCCCAGTCAAAATTTTTCCTTATTTTAGGTTGACGTTTCGGTCACTGATGCGTGACCGTTTTCAAGGCCATTTCTTACATAAAATTTTTCAATCATATTGATACTACAAAAAAAATTTTTTTAAAAATACTAGAAATCAATATAAAAGATGCAGTTATCTGTAAAATCAATTAAAATTCTCAAACATTCTAAAAATAAATACTATATATAGCATCATATTCTCAAAGTCTTTATGAATACTAGAAAAAGCTAGAAAATTTCATCTATAACGTACAACACGAAAATTTTATAAATCTATAAAAAACTTAAAATCTTAGTAGCTGTAATTTTTTTTATAATTTATAGAAACATTTTAATTTTTCAGAATGTTGATTTTTTAAGTATAGATAAGATTTTATAAAGTTGAATAGAAATTCATATAAATGTCATAAACTCTTTCAAGCTCCATAAATACTGAAAAATTCGTAGGCTTTTTAGTAGATTTTTGCTGATCGCAAAAACTTTTAATTCCTAAGCATATCATTTCAAAAATCGTAGAAAGAGAATAAAATAATATAGAATTTTTACAATCGTATGAATGCTGGAGAAAATAAATAATAACAGTACTGCAAATTTATATAAAAGAGTATTATTCATAAAAGCAATCAATACCAATACTACTTACAGCATAATATTCTAAAAATCTGTAAAAAATCAGTAAAAACCACTACACTATCTGAAAAACGCACAATACGAAAATTTTAGAAATGTATGAGATGCTTATTAGCTTGGCATAAGCTTTAATTTCTATAGAAATCTATATAAATATTAGGGTCATTTTTCAGATCTTTGATTTTTACAGTATCGAATTCTAAAAAGCTGAACATGAATCGATAATAATATCTGAAAACCCTTCAAATTGTATCAATACTATAGAGTTACAAAAAATACTGTAAGTATCAAACAAAATCTAAACTTTAGTGACTGGAAAATCACAAAAGTTAAATTTGCTTATATTAAATACGTTAATTAAAAATGTGTGACTTTAGACTTCATAATTTATTCGACTTTAAAATCCCCGAATTCTGAAAATTCAGAAATCGTATGAAACCAGATCGTCAAAGATTCAAAAGTATAAAACCCCAAAGAAAATATACATTTTCAAAAACACTTCTCCTAAAATTTTTTTCTGCTTGAGCCCCTGCAAAAGCTCATTGTACATGAACAATATATTCCAAGGATGACAAAGTATGCAAGTTAAAGTTCTCGGAGTTCTGATGCAAATGCACCTAATGCCAATTTTTCCTTTGAACAACGAACTTGCACAATAAGCATGGAAAACGGATATTTCCACCTCGCGCGACGCGTATCCGGCTTTATACTCGCGATCTTGGTAAACCGGATGCCAGTATATTCCTCGCTAAAGGAAAGTCGCACATAGGCCACGCAAGTACGAGTACGTACATGCCCCGGACACGTGTTGCTATGACTTTATCCGTGCGTTCAAAGACCAGTCGACACCATGAAATCCATTATTTACATTCACTTAACTGGAGCGACTTCTCGCACGCTCCAACGTACGTTGGCTAAAAAGCAAGGTTTATGAATCAACAACTGTTCATGATTCACGTTACTTTCCGATCGTAATACACTGGAATTTCAATGATTTTTAGTAGGTGATCTAGTTGCTGGAGAATTTGTGAACTATGTTTTTACATCATAGAGTTCAGTAGGGGCTTTGAGAATGTTTGAGTGAGGTTGAAGGAAATTTCTGAAAACGTTTGGAGAACGTTTCACTAATATTTAAAGTACCTGGTGCAAGACATCCACATATTTTCGTCACTCACTTCTAACCAATTTGTATCGTTTTATTTTGTAGCAACTTGTGAAATATTCTTATGAATATGTAACTGAAAAATTTGATTCTTTAGCAATGTGACTTTTGGAGAATTCAAATCGAAAAAGTAAACCTACTACATTAATTTTTCAAAAATGCAAGAAACTTATTTTATTGAACGCAATTATTGCATGTGAACACTTTTAGATTTTTTTTCAGCAGCATAATACAGTCTCTATGAAAAACAGCGTATTTTGGTTCGAAACAGTGGACTTGGTCATTTCTTCACTTTTTACCTGATGTAAAGAAAAATGTGAAAAAATTTTGAGAAGATGCGTAGAGTTTTTCTACGTATATCCTAGACATTTCATTCATATTTCAAATGATTTGATAGTATTATTGCAAAGCATTCAGACAAAGTACATTTTACAGTTTTTAGATTTTACATCATGCATATATATATGAACAGGTAAATCATTTTATTTGAATTTAGTTTTGAACAGTACCATTAAGGTTGAACGATAAATGGAGTAAAAGCATTAAATTCTAGAAATCTGTGTAGGTATATAAAACTGTAAAAACAGTCATTCCAATAAGGAAATAAAAGATTCCACAAAATTGTTTGAAAACTAAGAAATAAGTGTAAAATTCTGTAAGGTACTATAAATTGATTTAGATACAAAATTTTTAATAATCTAAAAAATTGCTATGAATCTGCAGAACTATGAATCTTAAAGGAATAACTCCTTAAAATATAAATGCGAATTCATAAAAATACTAGAAAGTTCCTCGAACTGTAAAAGAACAGGAAAAAAGATTTAAACATCGAGAGTAATAAGAATTTACGAAGATAATTTTGTAAAAAAAATGGATAATGCAGCCTAAAATTTTTTAAGCTTAGAATTGAGGAGTATCAAATTCGAGAAATCAATACCAGTACATCAAAAGAATATATATATTATAAATAAAAATAATATATATAAATAAAAGTAACAAATGCAAATAAAGTGTTCTCAAAAAGAAAATCTATAAGTCACACAATTATAGAAATCGTAAAGCATTAAATTAAAAAAAAACTGTAATAATGATATTGATGAAAATATCGGAAAATCCTTAGAATTGTATACGTACTAGGAAAATACATAAAAATCAGAGTATTAAAAATCTTTCAAGATGCAATGATTTTTAAAATACTAGAAACCTATACTACTATGAAATCAAGAAAATTATCTTCTAGTAATTTTTGTAGCAATCTTTAAAAATACAAGATATCTATGGAAAGACAAGAAAATTTCATTATTATTTAACTACTGGAATAATAATATTCATTGTAGAAGAAATCTAGGAAATTTTATTTGTTTATTTTTAGTTGTATATGTTTTCTGAAATATTTATACAATTACTGCAAAATTTCTCAAATTTGCAATCTGAGAGCATGGAATTTCATAACTCCCAAAGATATTAGTACAAATACCAGCAAATTTTTTTCATTGTTTAAATACTGAAAAAAGGAAAAAAATACTGTATTATGTAGGCTGGGAATCTATAAAAAAACTCATAAGATATTAAATCTATGAAGATATTTTCTTGAAAATTAGATTTAATACGGAAAATTTGATTCAATTGAGTTTCAAGCATGAAATTTGAAAAATCTTTGCAGAAGTCTAGGAAAACACCAGAGGTATTTAATTAATTAGAAGAAAAAATTCCGAAAATACTAGCTATGAAAAATGTTTTTGTGTTTGTAGATATAATTCACTCAATCATACATAGAAAAACCAAGACTTCAAGAAAATTTAAATTTTCAAGCATTAAACCCAAGATATCTATCAAGAAATCTATTAATCTACGAGGAGATTATGAGAATTGTTAAAATATTGATAACCAGAGGCATTGAAAATGAGATCTATACAGAAATTTAGATTTTTTGAAGAGTAAAAACTCGAGCTTGCAGGTTAGTTTCTAAGGTGCTGTAAATGCTCGAATAAATATTTATTGTCTGACATAAATAAATGTTTATTTATATACATCGAACCTTTTGAGATTTAATTTTTGCTCTCTATGACAATTTCATTGAAAGGTCTCAAGCCTTGAAATGAATATTCCAGAAACATTTTACTAAGACGTTTGGCACATTTGAGAAACATCTCAAGAAATTACCCCAAATTTCCCTAAAACAACTGTAACACTTTACTCAAACAAATGAAAACTAAAACTTCCAAGTAAATAAAATCTACTGAAAACTTGTCAACCCTCTTTTCCAATCTCTAATTCGACCATTCCAGTTATAGTTCTCAAAAAAGGAAATTCCTTTACAGTCTTGTTATTGCATACATAACAGGCTACTCCAGAATTTTCGAGAAAGTCCGAGAAAAACTGAATGCGATTTAAATTGACGCGTTTTAACGGTCTTGTTATTCTCTTGCTGACCGGAAGAACCTAATTACCTACGGTCGTAATTTCGCGATGTTTACATGAACATTTTTTTGCTGTGGATATCGGAGCAACGTTTTGGATAAAAAGCTCGAGGGGTCTTCCATGAAATCTGGGTTGAAGAATGCTCCTCAAGGTGCAAAAACGAGTTGTGAAAAGAAAGAGTTTCCGGGTTTTTCCGGGGTTGGATAAGGTGTAATTTTCTCGTTCTCGAGGGTCGTTTTTTCTCTCGTGACAGGTTAAGTGAATGGTGAGGAACGCTTGTGTTGTACTTTTTGGCGGATTAAAATTTTTCAAGATCCACCTTGATTACCATGTCACCTCTCAGAATAAGTATCGAAAAAATTGGCACTTTGAAGGTTGTGATCTTAGGATCGTATGTTATTTTGGAATTTGAACGCAGCTTCATTTCTCTTCAAGAAAAAAAAAAAAACTCGTTCGTTCAAGCCTCTAAATTGCATTTACCTTCGCTGTAACCACCGGAAAGTGGGTCAAAGTATCGATACACCCGAGGCTCGTCAAACGCTCCATCAAACATCGAAACGCGCAATCACTGCCATTATCTCATACATCAATTTACCCAATTAACAAATCACTTTTATCAGCAAGCCACGCGATAATAAAACGCTCCATTAAACCCCCGCGTTACGAAGCAACAAATGTAGAAAAGAAAGCCACGCCATGAAAAAAATGCCGCTCTTGGAACGATAGATCAAGAGAAACGATTGACACGTTCGGGAAATTAAGTCGATTTTTCCGGTTTTGCCGCCTTTTTCATGAGCTATTTTCCAACGTCCTCAATAAGGCCATGAAACCCTTATAGGTGTAAGCGGCTCAACGGCGTAACTTGCGCGAATTCCAGATCGAACTTGGTTCTTTATCCGGGAAAAATAACCAATCATTGGAGTACTGCGATAACGGTAGAAAATAAATAAATAATGTGAAACGTTTATATTCTAGTTCATAATGAGAAAAATTGTACAAAAATTTGATGATATGAAATGGGTGAAGAAATAATTCGAATTTGCGGGAGAATTGATAAATTAAACAATTCTGAAGGTAAACGTAAAATAATTTTTGTGTGAAGGTGTTTGTAAACATATGCAATTAGTTTCTAATTGAATCAAATCAAACTATTTATTATAATAATTTGTGCATTGAGTGACCGAGAATCAGTAAATAATAAAAACAAAAACTTAAATATTAATTTAAAATCTGCAAGTTCAATAATGCTCTAAAACAAATTACCTAATGTTGACACTTTCAAAATGAAAATATCTGAAATTCATTGCAATTTGAAAAACTTAAAAGTATTATTTTCGTACAAGAAATAATATACCTAATAAGATGACCAGCTCCCAACAAAGACACTGAAATATTACAGCTTAAAAGAAAGGCTCTGCAAAAACTGGAATCTGCTGTGTCCAAATTGCTAAAATCATTATGGTTTGTTCTTTGGAGAGTCAAAAATAGACATCGTTAAGGTTGTCTACAAATCGTGGCTCATGTGACAAAAACGAGACGTGGGAATGGGTTTACGTCCTTCCAGAAATGTGTTTCACGTTATAAGCATTGCGAGAAACCTATGAAAGGCGAGTTTTTTATCGAGAAATTACATTAATTTTAAAAACTTCTGACAATATTACACAATGATGTTATGATTTTAAAAATTTTGGTGACTTTTTTTTAATTTAAGGAAGATTTTTCAATATATATTCTTAGTTGAAAAAAAGTGCATTTTTTAGAAACTATAGTTAAATGTAAAACTAATAATTTAGTTTATTTTTTCCCTGAAAAATCTTTCGGGACTTACTTACGAGAAGCTTGAATTTTATATAAACTGGAAATTTCTTCTGAATCAGAAATTCTTTTATTCAAACTGGGTCTGTCGAAAGAAATTTACCGTTTCCGGAACCGTCTTATTCATGGGTTGTTTTCTGTATTTCATAGATGAGAATTCGAGATGGTTTTGTTTGCCAGGCACGTTTTTGGTATCGAGAAAGGGAGGGATATCCGGTAGGCATTTTTTCCTTAGAGGGTGGGAGGTTTCCAAGGCTGTCGATAAGAGGTTTCTGACTCTTTGTTTTATAATGCTGGATATGTATCCGAAAGTACTACACGAATTTTCGTTATAAAAGACTGTTCATTTGTTGATTGACAATTTTTCACGGTACATATGTAGCATTTGAAGAATAACTCCATTCGCTGATTTTATTAAAAGTAATGTATATTCATTGCATTTCTATCTATGTATTCTATATTCTATTTTTTGTGTGTGTAAAGGGAAATTTATTCTTAAAGGAACCATTCTAACGATTTCTTTTTTTTTTTCTGTTTCAGGTAAGCCTAAAATCACCATCACCTGTCAACCTATAAGTAATTATGACAGCTCATCAGATAAGTACTGGTTTTAAAGAAATTTTCGCAAGGTTAAACCGTATCATTATCAACATCAAATTATCTCTTTCGTCACCATAGTCTCATTCATTTTTCGTAACAAACCGCAAAAACGGCGAAAAACTCTCGTGGAAAAGAACCGATGAATTCTTTAGCCGCGCAATTTGTTTCAACGCCTGGTATTGTGTCGAAACAATTCCATTATTCTCGGTCATTCGCAGCGACACTTTTCTCGAGTGAAACGCCGAGTCGTCCATTTTTCCAGCTCTGAATTATTGAGTTTCACTGAAACTGCTTTTCCTCGTGGTTGTTTTGACAATCAAACGTCTCGTCCGAACAAAACGTAACCTTCCACACGACTGAATTATGCAACGCAGCTGTGGAAAATAAAAAATGCAACGCACTTTCTTCTCGTGAGATAAATGAAACGTGGAACAAAGGAAGAACAATCTCAGGAATGGGATTTCTCAGAGGCTTTGTTGATTGAGTTTGCGGAAATTGCGTTGATTTTGGTATAGAAAGTGAATGTCGCAGGTTTTCAGAGCTTCGTGCATTTTTATTTTGAAAGGTTTTTCAATGAAGTCATAGATTTGCAATTTTACTCCAATTGGATACGGTGGATCGTTTCACTCCTCGGTGGAAAAAGTGCCGAAACCAATTGAAATGGAGAGATAGAATCAGGGATGATTTTTCTGCGCCCGAGGAAAATCACTCGGGCACACGTGTTACGGGTAATAATGTATGTATATATCGGGACTAGTCATGCTCGCCTTTCATCGGCATTAGGAGGTTCGTGTACGGGCTGGATTTACGAGAGAAAGTTTCTCTCGAATCAATTTACCGCGCTCCTCGGATGCAGAGACATTGTTGTGATCGCAGCACAATGCACTTCGTAGACGCTAGTGCGCCTCGCCTGTTATGCTAAGCAGCGGGCTGTAAGTGCTCGCGCGTAATTCACAGCCCGCGGTGCATTTTCCATCGAGAAGTTATTCCAGACCCTGATTTTTTCCCATTTTGGACACTGCGGTTTATGCTTCTTATTTCTCAATAATCGAAACGTAGCATTTTTCCTCTAGCTTTTCAACCTGATGAAAATTCAACCTCTGAGAATAGGATTTGACAACTCTTGGACAACTCGATGAAAACTTTAACCAATAATCTTTGACGATCATCAGTTAAGGTACAGGGTTCGGAAAGTTGGTTAAAAAAAATCCAACACTTTACGTTACCGTTACTTGAAAAGAATAGTTACTCGTTACCGTTATCACTTAAAAAAGTAACTTCCCGTTATTTTCACGTTACGTTTTAGAATAAATTGAATGTTATTAACAAGACACCGAAAAACTAAGATTGAAAAAAAAACAATATCAAGATACTCGTGGTTTTGTTCTATCGAAATTGTTATTTCAGAGATAATAAAAAATGTTATTCTGTAGTCTTTCAATCCGAGGAAAAAATCAATCAGCTTGTTCAAGTTTTTACATTTTTTTCAAGTTCACAAAATTTCTGAATATGACATTTGATCCACTGTTAGCCACAAGGAAACATTCGCAAATTTTATAGATTTTTGAGAGCATCCTAATACCTACCCAGATTTTCAGAATTTAAAAATTTTTTTGTATTTTTCAGTACGTATAAAATGTTGCAGTATTTTCTAGTATTTTTATAAATTTGTACTATTTGTCTGTACATTGATATATAGATTTCAAGAATTTCATGCTCTAGAATTCAAAGTTCATTAAATTATTTGTATTTGAGAGGATTTTTCAGCAAATAGTGTCTATGAAGATTTTCATTTCATTCGATTTTTTCGATACTTTTTCAATTTCTCTACGATTTGAAGGATTGTTCAGTATTTCTGGAACTATTCGTATTCTTCAGGATGATATAATACTGCAGAATTTCCTAGTATTTTTATATAATTTTAGTATTTTTATAATTCAAATTGATATATTCATCTCAAGAATTTCGAACTTTAGAATTTGAACATAATGAAATTCTCCGTGTTTTACAGGATTTTCCAGAAAACAGTTTCTCGATATATTTTTGCTTATACCAGTACTTTTTGTATTTCTTCAGTTTTCCTATGATTTCAGGGATCGTGCATTATTCTTATATGTATATAGCTGTATGTATTTATAGAATTCGAAAGATTTTTAATGTTTTATATATTTACACGTATTTTTTATTACGTCTTTTCTTTCTGTATATCTAAGTATTAATAGAATATTGTGGAATTTTTTAGTTTTTTAAAGATACCTTTGAACTTCTAGGATGAGATAAAATTGAAAGTTCGAAATTTCTGAAGTATTTCTATTGATTTTGCAGTAAACATTTTCTTCATAAATTTAGAGTGCCCTCAATATTTTTTGTATGTTTCACAGAGTTATACGATTTGAAGAATTTTCTTAACTTTTTTTTTTCTTCTTCTAAGCTTCTATTAACATATATTTTTAGAATACAAAGTTCTAGAAATTGAAGTTTTTTGATTCCTGGAATTACATAAATTTTGAAAGAATCAAATAACATAAAACTTATTAAAATCTAGTATTTCTAGTTTTTTCTTTTTTTTTTTTTGCTATATTCATTATATCCCATAAGACTTTCTAGCAGGATCTGTCGATCTTACAGATCCTGCTATAGATTTTGAGTCCTATAGATTTTAAGTATTTCTATATATTTTATTGCGAAGTTTTAAAATTCAATGCTTTGAATTGTGGAAGTTTCTAATAAAAAGTAAAAAAGCATATTTTTCGTCAATAATTTTACACAAATAACTAATATTCTGCATTGTTCCATTTAAAATTACTAATATAGCATTTTTTATTCATAAGAAAGTTCAAAATTACTTTTATCTCATTTCCAGAACATTTCTTAAAAGTTACAAATTTTGCTAAAAACGTAATGGGACAGATGAAAGTAACGTAAAATAACGGCATTTTCGTTACTCGTTACCGAAAAAAGTGGCTCGTTCCCGTTATCGTTACTTGTTAATTAATGTAACACGTTACGTTATCGTTACAGTAAAAAATGTAACGTTTTAGAGTAAGGCGTTACAAGTAACGCGTTACTTCCAAACCCTGTGAAAATAACTATTTTATGCATGATAAAATTTAAAAAAAAAGTTAATGCTTATAAAAAGGCTAAAATTTAGACTGTGGTGCATTCTTTGCAACAATAATTCAGAGTAGTTGATAAATTCTATAGCATCGTTAATTGTTTTAGTCACTGAGTAGAATATAAAGAAAAAGAATAATAAGAATGAAAAAATAAGAAGTTATGAACAACGTTGTCGAAAGTTTCTCTTATAGGACATAATAACTTATCGCACTGACATGTTTTATGCCGAAAAATTCATTCGAGCCCTGGAAAAGGATTTCACACTGAGGGTTGAAACGTTGGTTTTATCAATAAATTGACTGGGAATCAATGAATGCGAATGAAAAAAATTTAATAGTACTTTTATGAAAAAGCGTTTTCATATTTAAACTATTTCTTAATAATTCAACGTAAACTTCAATTTCAAAAATTAATGAACATAATATAATCACTCGTCATGCAAAAAGTAGTAACTCATCTCTAACTTTACATTAACAAGTTTCCATCATGTTTCATCTCACCGATCACAGAATATCAATTCGAAACCTTTACCTCCATCTCGAAAGATTTTTTATCACGTGAGAAAGTGCTCATCACGCGAGTAATCCTCGATTGTCGCGCAAAAAAACTTTCGAATAAGATTTTCTCTCTCAATTTTTTTTCAAAGGCGCCATTCAAAGTAAGATGTAAGCGGTCTTGAACCCTTTTGATAAAGGTGAAAAATTGCATTAGATTAAGAGAGTTTTCCTGCGATGCTAGAAAGTAGAAATCGAAGCTTCAGAGACGGAGCGATGTGGAAGAAACCGTAATTTGCATGGCAATATAACATTCATTTCCCGAGCTCGGAGATTTTATGTAGGCATTGTAAGGAAAATCCATGGAAATTTCACTTTTTTACTATGTAGAAGTCAGTAACCCATCTTTTGGAAGGAGTTTAATGGCGCTCATTATTATGAAAAATTTTATCTCTTACAGTAATGCTACCGTACAGTAAAAATAATACTATTAATGTGATTCACCTAAATTACTAAAAAAAAATACTAATTTGAAATGTAAAAGCTTTACGATTTATGATGTAATAGACAGTAAATGTAAATTACGGTATGTATCTGTATCTGTAACTATTTTTTTGAAAATTCTGACACTGAGATTTAAGTAATTTTTATCTGCCTTATTTTCGGAAAAAAAATCTATATCACTTATAAATTATTTTACTGTAACAATAAAATTTTAGTAGTTTGAGTACGAATATCGAGAAAAATACGCTTCTTCATTTTTTTTTTATGGACTTCAAAAATTCAAAGCATTGAATTAAAAATCCTTAATGAAATACGTAACAATACTTAAAATATATAGAGGAATCCTTAATATCTATAGATCCTTGAACAAAATCTTACGTAATTTAACGAATTAAAAAAAATCCAAAAAACAAAACACTAGGTTTTGATCAGTTTCTTTTAAATGCTATATTATTTTTCAAAAATTTATAAAATTTATAAATCTATAAAGAAACTGTTTTCTGCATAATCGATCGAAATACATACTTCATATTATATTTTAAACTTCCAAATCTAGAAAATGTTATTTTGGAAATTTAAAGGGATATCTGCGAAAATACTAAAAATTCCACAACTTATTTAAAAACTGAGAAATACGAAGAGAAAGTATACAAAAAAACAAATAAATATAGAAACATTGAAAATTAATATAACTTTAATAACCAAAGCATGATATTCTAGAAATTTATGGATATAGCAATCCATGAAAATACTGAACGATCCTTCAAATTGTAAAAAAACTGAACTAATACGAAAAATGCTAAAAGAAATAAACTTTTTTGAGATATTCTTTTCTGAAAAACCCTTTGAAACACGAAAAATTGGATGATCTTCGAATTCTAGAGTACGAAATTCTTGAAATCTGTATAAAAATTATTATAAAAACACTAGAAATATATGAAAACACATCAAAATCATGCGAAATGTTATGCCTCCTGAAAAGTAAGAATAGTTTACGAAATACTGAACAATTCCTCACATCGTATAGTACATCGTACTAAAAAAACATAAAGAAATAAAAATCTATGTTAATATTGTTTCTTGGCAAATCCTCTTAAGAACGAGAAATAAACGAAGAAAATTTTTAAACTTTTAATCACATTTAAAGTTCACGAGATTCCTCAAATCTCTAAAGCAATGTATGTATAAAAATAACAAAAATATATGAAAACACTATGAAATTCTGCAACATTTTATACACACTGGAAATTACAGTGTTAAAAATACAATAAATCTAGGTAGATAAGTTTCTTTCAAAAATCTGTGAAATATGAATCTGTGAAATCTGTGAATCTCGTTTTTTGGACAGTAACGGTAACGATTTACTTTTCCTTTTCAAGTAATCATAACGTAAAGTGTTGCATTTTTTTAAGTAACTTTCGAAACCCTCCTTTATACTGTATACATAACTTTTCTATAGTATAAAATTTTTGACATATTTGGACGTATGTATTTTCATGGATATTACTTTGGTGTATTTCTTTTGTCCGAACGTTATAAATATCAAAAAGTAGTCACTTGAATACAGTTCATCACATGGAAGTAAATACATTGTCTTAATTTCTCCTAACGTGCAATTTTTCGAAATTTTCATAACAAATCATATAAATACATCACGCATATTCGAAATAATGAAAAAATATTTTTTTGATAATTTTCTATGTTTGGAACTCCTGAACTTCAAAATTCTAATGACTAACATAGAATTATCACAAAATTTTCAAAAATTACTCATTCAATGATTCATCCCCAGAAACTTATACACAAACAATTCTGCATTGTCGACTGCACTTTTTCGAAAATATTTCGTCCGTTCAGCAAGAGTCCATTTTCACCTTTGTCGATTCAACGAAGTGACTACTCACAGCTCACGTAATACTTTTCGCGGAATAACAATAAACATCATATCTTCAACTATCACCTAAGGGAAAAAAATGCTGGAAAATTTATGTCGAAAGGCCGAGAAAAAGTGTATGAATATAATAGAATATTACTGGAATCGAACGATCAGTCGATTATTACTCAACGCTGATTTTTCCCTGAGGCGATTTAATGGATTTCGTGTTCTTAGTCAAGATGAACTTTACTTATGAGCTTCAATAAAACAGACAAATACGTGATTTGAAAGGTATTTGAGGACGAAGAAGTCGTCTGTTATAGAAAAGTGTAGAAATTTATTCGTTTTTTTTTTTGTGTTTTAATGTCGAGCATTGTGTTCTATGTTGTAATTTTGCAGTTCATACAATGTAGGTTCAGTCTTCTTTATGCTGGAAAAAAAGGATTGAGATTATTGAAAAATTCAAGTAGTTTTTTTAGATGTTTAATTTTTCGCGAATCACTTTCTCTCTATTCTTTTAGAAAATGCTTGAAATTTGAATGAGTTTTCTTGTCGCCAACAATCTAGATAAAAAACTGTCAAAAATATTTAATTTTGGAATATATATCGGTTGATTTATATATCCCTGATGAGTTGATATCAATGTTTTTCGTTTCGATTCCCACTCCTAATTTGATATCAATTCCCGGAATATTTTCTATTCCTCGTGCCACGAAAACTCCGCGAAAACCCCGATCTCCCTCGATTTCACTCGACTCGCTTTCCGCGGGTTTCCAGTTACGGAAGCGACAATGGGTAAATCATTGCGAGTGTAAAAGGTCAATGTTCGATCGGAATCTGCACAAGATAATGTCGTGGGATTTTCCCAAAGCGCAAGTGAAAATCGTTTGAACTGCTGTTTTTAAAGGGGATTTACGATGGGGCATTATCGCGTAGGTAGCACGTACGCTCGTAATTATAAACAGATAATAAGCCACTGCACAGTTATGCGGTTCGCCTTGTGACATCTTTACCTCGCGCGCCTTTCTAGCCGTCTCGTCTTATCATGAATTAACGCTGTTTACAATCTCATTGAACAACTTACGCGTATGTACTTTCTTGCTTCTATTGCTTAATTGCGATCCGACTAATCGTTTAATCCTTTATTGAGTGTAAATCTAACGAACAGGAGCCGTGTTATCGAGTTTCCGAGGGATTATGGATCTTCGGGATTTCAGGTTACAAGGTCTCTACAACGAAATTTTTTATGTGTGGTAGAGGGAAAGGGGGGGGGGGGCTGGTTAAAGTATCACCTTTATAATTGAAATTTGACTTGGGATTTTCATGCAAAAAATATATATGGAAGGTATTAGGGTTCTTGTTACATCTGCAAAATTACAACTTGTTTTACTGTACCGTTTTTTAAAAAAAAATATCGAAGTTTATACGTAGTCTTATGGACGAAAGCATTTTTTTTTTTAATTTTCGGTCAAACTTTTTTCGTTGGCACATAGTAGCTTACTTTGTACAATGCTTTACACAGAACGAAGATTTACTGCACTGTTTCGGAAAAAAAAAGGGATGAAACAAATTTGACACATTCTGCATCAAATCAACAAACTTGGCAACAGTGTATTCTGTCCTTTTCACCAATGGTCAAGTGTGCTGACGTCGTTGACGTTTCTAACAGTTGTTTTGTAAATAAAGTAATATAACCTATGCAGTGGTTTCAGTAGTTTTGCAATTTATTTTATTTTCATTCATTTTATTTAATTTCGCAATGGACAATGCAACGTTGCCGCTGTCAAATATAATTTCGTGATCTGAAATTAGCTAAAAACATTTTACTTTGCAACTATATTCATTCATGGAGGTAATACATACCTTCAATGTCAAAATGGTCTACATACATATAAATGTTTATTGATCTGAATGTATCTATGAATATTTATTTTAGCATAATTGGTTCTGAGAAATCGTCTTGCTACGCTCGAGTTTTACTTTTAGAAATATATCACATTCTTGAAAGGGTGATATGTGATTTTTTACATCTGTGAGTATTTATTTTTACAGTGAACTTATACCATTTTAAAGGCTATTTTGTGTTTGTATTAATTTATATACATAGAATTTGAATGAATGTATGTAATATCGATGTAAATGAATTTTTGTAGTATTATAATATGAATGTAGATACACTTTTAGATTGTGGTTTGTGAAGACGAATGAAGACAAATTTTTCTTTTCATAGAAATAAACAAATATAAGTACATTTACATTACGTATATCAATGAGTTTTATACATCTTTAGTAATTACATAGATTTTTAGGATGACTATATATTACAAGATGTAGTTATTTGAGGACCGCTCGTATAATTTTCAGGTTCCTTTTTTTCTGTATATATTAAATTTCTCAAAACTACTTATGAATTCTTAAAATTTTTACAGATCGCTTGAGAGATTAAAAATGTTTTCCACTAGAATTCAAAATTTAATGAATTTCTGGTATATTCTGTACCCAGAATTTTTCGGTACTTTTCGTATTGGTACAATATTATAGCTTCCAAGGTATTTTTATAAATCTCTATGTTTATTTTTTGAACAAGGTGCTTGAAGATTCATAATTATAATGATTTTGAGTAATTCGATAGATTTTCCGGAAAACAATATCTACGTACATATCATTATTTATAAAAATGCAGTATGTTCCTTGTTTTCCATTATTGATTTCATGACGTCGCATTTTCAAGAATAGTTATTTATGTTAATAATTTTTTGAATCGATATAGATTTTTCTAGAATTGGGCGCTCAAGGGTTCAAAGTTTATAGATTTTCAAGGTATCAAAAGATTTTCCAGAAAACAGGATCTTCATAGATTTCTGGTATCGCATAGATTTCTAGTACGTTGAGTATTTTTCGTGAATTTCTTTCATATCTATAATATTTAAATAATTTTTCGTAACTTGATGGATTCATAAGTACCTATTTATATTTTAAACTTGATATGCAGGGATTCAAAGTTTCACGAGTTTATAGCAATTTTATAGATTTCCGTAGAAAGTAATATCTCCATAGATTTTGAGTGTTATTAGATTTTAGTATATTTCTTCTTCTTAATTATTTTGAAAATTTAATATACTTCGGAATTTCAGAGATCTATACATAAAAGTTTGAAAAAACGTGTTCTAGAATCAATTCATCTTTTGACCGATTTTGAGTATTAAAAAAAGATTGTTCAGAACACAGTATGTACTTTCATGGATTTTACGTACTTTAAAGTATTTTTTTGTAACTTTTAATTTTTTTACAAAAAAAAAGTTTCTCTGTCAAAATTCGTTACATAGATTCATAGTATTTAATGCTCGCAGATGAAGTTTTAAAGGTTTTTCCGGATTTATGTAAAGTTTGAAGATAATTTATTTCAAGATAGATGTCTAGAATTTTTTACATCGCTGGTGTTTTCTTTCTTTTGTATACAGATATTTGTTACACTTTATTAGATTTTTTTTTCGATTCTAGAATCGCTGTAGATTACGACACAGATTTTGATAGTATCTACAATATTCTTCTCTAATTTTTCTTTCAAACTTTATGAAACTGACAGTCAAGAACCCTATATTTATTGCTTGATATACCTATTCGTGTAAGTATTACAGTCTCTTGATTTTCTCATACAATGTCTTAAAGAGTTTCTTTCGTCATAAAATTGAGATTTTAAAAAATAGCAGGAAACTCTACTTTTCTTCAAATTATCCCATTTTCCTTATTTCAATTAACAATTCATACACCTATTTAGTCTAGTACGCTAAATACGCGAAATACGGACATGAGAACTCTTCAGTTAAATAACATTCTCTCTAGCCCTGACAAAATTCAGAAAGTCGCATATGCGTGCATTGCATTTCTAGAGATGGAGTCTTAATTTTTCGAAAATTCGCGGTACCTAAATCTCAATGCTGAGACCACACTTTCGAATTCAGATAGATATAATTCCGCAAAACTCGCATTGTTCAGTTACATACTCAGTAAAACAATAAATTTCACATATTGTCACAAATTGAGTAAATGATTGTCGTTCTCGAGTAGAAAAAGGACGATATAAGTTCTTTTTAGGTTTGGCATCTTTGGTAGGTTCTTTACAAAAAAAATGTAAGAACATTTAACTTGAAAGTTGTTCCGAAACAGACTGAGTGGTATCTAAAATGTATTGAATAAAAATTCATACCGAGTAGAACATGTGTAGAAAATATTACAAGGAAAAACGCGAAGAAATGATAAAAACCCGACAAACTTGATAATTCATATTCACAATTCCGATTCTTAAGGTAAGCAAACAAATTCCAGAATTCCAAAGTACAAAACTCTCTAGAATTAGAACATGAAAATCTGAAAACGTGGCGATGATTTCAATGTTACAAAACTCAAGGTTTCCTTTATTCTCGCGCTTTTCAAACGTTTCTATTCTAAGCCTACAGCGGCAGCGCCCGGATTGACCCGTCAACATAACACGCTGGATATTCCTCGCACGATTCTCGCGTGTCGTATTTGGACGTGGCAAATTGCCTCCTCGCGTTACGAAGGCAAAATAACCGTAAAGTGCAAGGTTTATCCCGGCGACACTGAGCATTTTCAATGATCGAACTGACGTTCAATGATCCTTTCGCGAGCACTTCTACGTGGGCGCCCACGCCCCATCTCAAATGCACGCTCGCTTTCCGAGGGTATTGCGCGCTTTGGCAGCATACTTCACGCCAGCAATGACTTTTTGTTTATTTGAACACCGATTTATTCCCCAGCATGCGCGAGGTTGAGTTTTTTTCTTTTTCAAGACATACGTTTTGCAGCAGTGGCGGTGGAACGCAATTTTATTGGGTAGGCAGTAATTGAGTCTAAAGTAAGCGAGAGTTCTTCAAAATATTCATGATAACTTTTTCATTATTTTATAAAACTCTTGGAAAGTTAAAAAGTTTGATGAGTTAGATTAATTTCAAATAAAATCGATGAAATCCAGAAAGTTTTGAATAATTCGCGTTATCTTTGAAAATTCCAAAATATAGAATATTTAGAAATTATTGTAGATTGTCAACAACTCTAAAAAATTGGAAGATATGTAAGATTTCAAAAAACTAATCAATTATGTAGATTATGCTCATTATTATATTTTTTCTGAACATCTAATTTAGACTCAACTAAGAAAGGAAGGCAGTTTCATTATCATGTGTTTTAAATATGAATATAATTTTTTCTATTTTTTTATGAAAATCGAAAGAAACTGAAAAGTTTTGTTTAGTTGGAATAATTTCGGATAAAATTCAGTAATGTTCTGAATATTTGTGTTATCTTTGGAAATTCTTAAATGTTGAGTAATAAATTGAGGAACGATGGAATTATTGTAGTTTGCTAATTATTCTAAAAAATAAAAAAATATGTTGGATCACAGAAAACTCTCATGAATTGTGTAGATTGTGATGAATATCATTTTTTTGAAATATGTGCTTGGGACTAAGTTAAAAGAGGAAAGCAAATTTATTATCATGTTTTTGCAAAAATATGAATGTAATTTTTTAATTGTTCTATAGAAATCTAGAAAAATGAAAAAGTAATAATAAATAATGACAAGTTTTCATTAGTTGGAATTTGAATACATAGTTTTTCATCATTTGCATTATATTTGAAATGATAAAATTCAAAATAATTTGAGAACAAAGAACGATAAAATAATCGTAGATGAACAATAATTTTGAAAAACTTGAATAATATGTAGTATTTCAGAAAACTCCAGTGAACTTGGTACATTGTGTTAATTATGAACAAAAATTTTTATTTTTGAACATGAGTGATAACGTTTCAAAATTCATTGATAAAAATCAACAAATATTGAAGAGTATTCAAAAACCGCTGCAAATTTCGTTAGCAAGACAAATTTTTATCTTATTAATAGAATGTGCAATATTTTGTTTAACGTTTGAATTAACAAAAATTTAGAAAATAATTTGAAAACATTTCGGATTGGGAAGAATAATAAGAATTTTACGAAATGAAAAGAATTTGTAGGATATCAGAGAAAGTTTTTATACTTCCTAGAAATTTTATATCATTTGTTTTGCTTTGGCACGTGCACCATTGGGTTTTTTAATAGCAGTGATAAAAATTAGAAAAAAAAAAATGATTATCATTCAAAATTACTAACAAGCTTGACAAGTTAAACGAATCATCATAGAACACGGAAAATTTTGTATAGTTTTTTTTACGCTTGGAATTCGATAAATGATGAAAAATTGGTAAATTATAAAAATTTCGAAAAACATCAATAATTCTTGAAAATTCGAAAAATCTGTGGAATGTTAGAAAATACAAGCTCGTAAATATGTGTTCATTTTTATACTTCTATGTAACATGCATATTACCTACTTTTTTTTTTATTTTTTTCTCAATTTCAAAAACTCCATACCATAAAGAAATGAACAACAATTTTACTAACGATTAGAAGAATTTCCATACACGATTTAAGGAGATTTTATAGTTTGTAATATGTTATAAATCTTATACATGGTGAAAGAAAACAAACCAACAATTTTCTAAAACTTTTGATAATTCTTAAAAATTTGAAAATTTGGACAGTTTTATGAAAACCTTATTAAGTGTGTAGATTGTGTTCATTATTATAATGGTTTTTAAAATTATGTATGGTTGTAATAATTTTTTTTATTTTAACTAGAGGATTCGAGAAACACGAAAATACTAAAAAATTGCATCGGATCAGAATTAGTTAAACAAATTATAATATTAGAAATGATTGTCATAGTCAGTTAAATATTAAAGATTTTCAAAATTTGAAAAGATCCGTAATGATCGAATATTGTCAACTCTGTCAATAGTTCCACGAAGTCGGAAAAGTTTGTAAAATCTAACAATATGCGTATGGACTTTGTAGATTGTTTTCACTGCCAAATGTTTTCAAGATATTGATGTTAATATTTTTTTTCATTTTTAGTGAGAATCTAAAAAACTTGAGAATTATTCAAAAATTGTGGAAAATCTGAATGAGTAGGACATAATTTTTTTTTTATTTGGAAAGTTGGTACAGGAGTTTCTATCGTGCTCGAAACTTAAAAAAATTTCAGTACATAAAAATCAAAAAACATCAAAGATTCTATTGTCAATATTGTATGAAAAATTCAAAAATTTTTAAGAAATACAGGAAATTCTTACAAATTTCAGAAAATTTCGTAAAACAAGACATATCGTGTACGTACTTCCATAATCGACAAATTTTGTATTACACACGGATATTTGATGATTGTCAAAAATTTATTTCATGGTTAGAATTTTAAAAACCTTAGGTAAATTGTGTACAACATCAAAAGTTTTTTGATTTGATCAAACTACAATATTCATAAAGTATTAAATGTTGCGAAAATTATTTTTGGTTATTTTACCTGTCCGAATGATCCAAGTAAATTGTGCAGCCTACCATTCCCACATCTGTTTTGCAAGCTTGCAACTCTGTTTCAGCTGTCAATTCAAAAAGTACGTGTTTAATTCAGGTGATAGTAAAATAACTTTCCTTTTTCTCGAAACAGTGCCTAAAAATGGAACAAACTGTTTTCCATACATAAAATTCGCTAATCTCCACAAAACTTTCTTCACCCCTCTCAAGCACTATTCCCATTTCAAGGTGTTACTAACCTATTTCCAGTGTTCCACAAATTCAAATTCAAATGAAAAATAATATAATTCAACCTGAGAAAGCGATGCCACTCAAACCCCAAGCCCGAAAAGTCGTTAGAAATCGTTGTCAAGTCGCTTCTAAAACCCTAACGTGTCTCCAGGACTCATTTACAAGAGAAAGGATCCCGATCGAGCACGCAATTTTTAAACGCGAGTTGAATGATAATTCCCGGTTTTGCATTGACAGGCAAAATAATCACGAGCCGCGCAGTAATAGAATATCGAAACGTCCTTCCGAGCTACGAGCGTGCTCGTTGAATGATGTAAGAATCATCTTGCGACACGAGCATGCAAACGTATGCAAAACCTGCGTTATCAATCCTATGGGCAATGCCTGAAAGCTCCCATTCGCGCTCGAATTTTTCACCTCCGCCGCGGAAAACGAGGGGAAAAAAACCCAACGAACGCGTTCGTACGACGTGAAAAGCGTTCCAAGACGTTTATGGAATCGCTAAACGACAATTTACAGTTAATTACCGCGATGGAAAATGAATAGCGATAGTTATGAATCGCTGTCGCGCGTGTCGCAGAAGAATGCTCTCGCGTGGTACGACAAATTTGCATACTTCCTTAGATTTTACGGATTAGAAAACGTAGAAAGCGAATTTTAACTTTCTATCGGGCGCCTTTTTTGCCGTGACCTTGAGAGAAAAATTGTTCGAGAGTCGTTTTTTGAAAAAAATGTCGGGGCGATGGTAATCTGAGGTATATTGGGGACATTCCACCTCCTACCAAAGGTATGGTATGGGATGGAGAAAATCAGTCTCGAGTCCCGTTCACGTCTTGAAAAAAACAGTCAACATCAACAATCATGAGAAAAATTATCTGGAATGAAAAAAACTGCGATATAATTGATCTCTTTCCAGAAATGTCACCCTCGTTAATTTCGTACAATGTTATCAGGACAAAAGAAGAATGTCAATTATTTCGAGCTATGAAAAAACTTTCAGAGAGAAAAACTTTGATGGATTGTGGCTAATGAGCTTTGCTCTGTAACGTCCACAAAATTTGCATGAATATTTTTACACAAAGAAAGAACTTTTGGTGATACGAATGATTCCTAATTCTTAAAATTCAGTGGAGTATAATGGCTTAAAAGTGAACGAACGTTTAAAAAAAGGACTGAAATGTAGCACTGGTCTTTGCTGAATACCAATTGGAATTTCCGTTCGTCGCTTTGCTTTAAGGTTCCTTTAGGGGTTACGCATTTGTGAATCTCATTTTTCTCTTGAGGAATGCCCGGTGCTTTGTCGCTGCCGAACTTGGCAGAAGAAATTATTGGTGGTTTCGGCGAATCTATCAAATGGAGACCGAAAAATTTATGCTGTTTTATTTGAATGTAATTCAATTAACTAGTTATTGTATAAAGAAATTGTTTTCTGATGTGAATCATAAGATATCGATTAAAAATATTTCTTGAATGGCGACAGATAATTCGTAATAAATTTTTAAAAAATGTATGATGAGAAGCCTATAACTAAAATCTATGAGTGGAATAACTAGTTAGAGTTATTATTGACAGTTTTCTAAAAGTTTGATTTTAATTCCCAAATCTAGTTTGATCATGTTTTTTTTAACTCAAGTTTTTAAATCGAGTTCTAACCTAAAGTTTATAATAAAAATTGATATATAAAATTAATAATTTATATATAACTGTACGTATGCAAAAAATCATATCATGAAGCAAGCACTCGAATCTAATATCCTTATATCTTCTAAATAAAGAAAAATTGTAGAAAAAAAGTTTTTCAATATTGTTTTTACGTGAAACTTTCAATAAGTATATGTAAAAGTTTTTGATAAGTCTTATTGAAGTTCCTGAATTGAGTTCTAGCAAGTAGTTTTTAAAAAAGTTTTCAAATGGTCAGACATTTCAATTCAAATTCATACTCTTCAGTTGAAATGTCTGAATAAAGTTTAAAGTGCGTTTTTTTACAGATTTTTCAGTAAGTTACACTGAAGTTTTTATATTTGATTTCAATATGTACTTTTTTACTGAATCGTTAATATTTATCAATAAAAAATAAAAGTAAGTCAAAAATGGTATTATTTCAAATTTAACAAGAATTTTGTTGTAAAAGAATATGAGATAAATGTTCACAATCCAACTTCCCCAAATTTATAATCATAATATTCGAAGTTCTTGGAAACAACTTTCACATTCATTTTCGAATTAAAGTTAATGAATGAAGTGATCAATAAGAGTTACTCAACTAAGGTTCCACATTGACTTTACGATTGAATTATTTTAAATGATTCGCAGTTAAGGTTTTAAAAAAATGTTTTGAATTTGTTTAATTAAAGTTGTAAAATAAAGTTCTTAGTTATATTTTGTAATTAGAGTTTGAGAAACGAAAAATTTACTTTTATTTAGATACATACATATTTAATCGATGAATGATTGCTTACCAAGAAAGCTAAAATTAAGTAAGCAATAACTAAAGTTATTTTATTTCTATTTTAAAGTTAAATAATTTGACTGTTTTCTTTTCTTCCAATTTGTACGTGAAATTCTTAACTAGAGTCTTTGACTTTTTGCTTGAAGTTTTGATTCATTTCCAAAAAATATTGTTAAAATTCTAAAATTGAGTTCTCACGCGTAGTTTTCTATTCAATGAATAAGGCTTTGATTGAAGTTTTTACGAAAAAGTTTTTTATTCTTAGAATTGAAGTTTTTTTAAATACATTATACATACGGTTTTAAATTCAAGTCAATGAAGTAATCACTTAGTTTTTTCCAATGGAGTTTTAACATCAATTTTTCAATTGAAGTTTTCAATGTGAGCTGTCAGCTGTCAGTTGATGAGAGTGTAGTCACTTCGTATATTTCAAGTGCTTACGTGGTTTCCATGCAAATTTGCTGAATAGAGTTCAATACAGTTTCCAATTGGAAATTTTTTCTAGAATTTCCAAGTTTCTACTTATGATCGTAACTTAAAGTCTCTAATTGAAATGTCCTATTAAAGCCTTCAATTACAAATTTGGAATGGAGTTTTTACATTTTTTTTCTATTCATAACTGAAGTTGCCAAATTGAAAATCTAATAAAACCAAATACATTTTATAAATGCATTTTCAAAAAAGGCTAATCAAAATTTGTGAATAAGGTTTTTTGGAAGTTATGACTCAAAACTTGACCAAAAAATTGAAGCTTTCTAAAAAGCAAAGTACAGTTCCTAATTTCAGTTTTGACATCAATTTTCCCATTGAGGTTGTTAAATAGAAGTTTCAATCAAACCAATCAGAGTTTATGAATGTATTTTAAAAGATGACTGGAACTTTTAAAGTAAATTCTTCGTGCCTGGTTTTCAGTTAAAATCTGTTAGTTTTAAATATTAGTTTGCAAATGTCTTTCTTCAATCACGATTCCTCGAACCCCAAAAAAATTACCAAACGAAAATTTCTACTGCAACTTCCCCGCAGCAATGTATCAAAAATGATCAAAACCAACAATTTACTTCGCAAAAATCATCCAAAAGCACCGCCCATTTCTTGTTTCAGAAACTGCCATCACTCGGGAGCACAAAAACGACGAAAGTGGACAGATCACATAACAACAATGCCAACAATTCAAATGGCAACAATATCCACAACATGCCCGTGCACGAGACACTTGGCACGAGTCCACACGGTAATTTATAACTTTATATTTCCACCTTTCGATTAACGTGAAAAACGGCTTTTCCGGGGCTTTTCGGCGTAAAACCGCTTTGTAATAAAGTCCGCGGTCGGGGATAAATTCACGGGGGAAAAGTGATTTATCGCCCCGAGCCCGGGAAAACATGGCAGGTGATTTATACGCGTCGTCCTTGCGGTTTTGCAGGCGGAAGGCTGCCGATGACGCCTCAAGAAGCAATCAAGTACTATGGTTCGAGACTCACCGAGTTCGAGCGCACCGAAATCGAGAAGTATTCTGAAATCTGGTACTTGGGCCTTTCGGCTGTCAAAATTTACGGGGAGGAGGGCACACCTCAAAATGGGGGCTACGATGATGACAATGGAAGCTACAATAAAGTGCTCCACGATCATATTTCGTACAGGTTTGTATAAAACAACCTTTATGGTTTACCTAAGTAGGGGCTTAGGCAGAAAAAATTTTCAAGAGGGTTTTTTTAGCAAAATAAGTTTCCTTTCAGGATTTTTTATATTTATTCTTAGACACAATCGTTACGGGGGTAGGGTTTTCGATTTTTGAATTTTGTGACTTGAAAGTTGTATAATTTTTTCTAGTCCAGAGCTGCACATTTTTGATGTCTGTATATAATTTAGTAGACGATATTTTTGTCAATTTCAAATCGCCGAGGTTTAGATTTTCTTTTTTTTGTATTTTTACTTTTGGTATTTTTTGTGATTCTTTAGTATTCGCCCAACTTAAAGGATTTTATAAAATTTTCAAAGATTTTATGAACTCTTACCTACAAACTTTTCGAGTCTTCAAAAATTTCTCCAATTTTTTGGTATGAGTTTGAATTTGAAAGATTTAGAAGTATTTTGTAAGATGTCTTGTATTTTTGAAGATTGCTATACTGATTTTTAGAATTCGATGCTCTAGAATTACGATTTCAATTGATTTACAGTAATTTTATATATTTCTTGGAAAAATATATGTAGAATCATTTTTCATTACTTTTATTATGTATTTTAATACAGTTTTTGTACGATTTGATCCACTAGAAATCAAATCTCTAAAAAATTTTTAATTTATTTATAAACTCGTCAGAAAATTATAAATTTACAAGTTTTAAGTATTTCATAGATTTCCAGAATTTTAATATTCTGTATGTTAATCATAAAATTTTGTAGTATTTTCCAGTGCTTTTATGAATTTCTGGTATTTCTATAAATCGCTTTTTGGATTTTTAGTATTAGATACTTTAGTATTCAAACTTTCAACGATTTCTAGTATTTAAATTGATTTTTTAGAAAAAAGTACCGTTTATACAGATTTTCAGTACTTTCTTTTCATATTTCTTGGTACTTATATGAATGAATAAGTTGTAAATCGTATCAATCGTATTCATTTCAAGTGGAGTATTTTCATAATTTTTATATACATTGCTAAAATTATATGCTCTAGGGTTTAGAGTTTTAGAAAATTTTGAGAAAATCATATCTACAAATTTTTCGAGTCTCTAAATATTTTTACAATGTCTCCTTTTTTTGTTTACATACCTGTAGAACTTTAAAGGGTTTTTTAGTATTTTTCGAGATGTCTTGTATTTTTGCAAATTGCTTTACAGATTTTTAGAAGCTAAAGCTCTAAAGTTCAAATTTCAATCTATTTTTAACAATTTTATGGATTTCTTGGGAAATTGCACCTATACAGATTTGTCATGTTGCATAGATTTCTTGCTATTACGTATTTTTGAGTAATAACAAGATTTCGTAACGTACTCTAGTATTTTAAAAAACGTCTAGTGCTACAATAGATTGCTATATAGTTTTTCAAAATTTGATATTCTAGAATTCCAAGTTTTATGTATAGTAGGTATTTTTTAGGATTTTTCAGAAAACGGTAATTTCGAAAAATTTCATTATTGTTAGTATTTTTTTCAGAATTTGTGGAATTAAAAGGATATTCTAGTGTTTTTATCAATTTTCTTATATATGATAAAGTACCAGAATGAAATGCTCCAGGATTCGAAAGTTTTGTAAATTGTTAAGAAAATTATATCAGCATAGATTTCATATACTTTTAGATTTTTTGTCTTCATCGTCTTTTTAGTATACATATAGAGAACTTTGATGGATTTTTCGGTATTTCTATAGATTTCCGTCCATTTATGCGGATCACTTTATAGATTTTTATAGAATTCAAATTTCAATCAATTTTCATTGAATAAAGATTTTTCATGTTGTATACATTTCTTGTTTCATTATATATATATTTTTTTTTAATATATATAATATTCTGCAGCGTTTTCTAGTATTTTTATAGATTTCTAGTACTTATACAGATTGCAGTGTAGGCTTTTTATAATTTGATATTCTAGAATTTTGAGTACTAAAGAACGTAGGAATTCGTTCAGATTTTTCAGAAATCATTTCTTTCATAGAATTCTGACCTTTAGTATTTCTTCAGAATTTTCAAGATTCAAAAGATTTTATGGTATTTAAACATAGTTCTATGTAGATTTATGTAATTTCATATTCTATGACTTGAAGTTTTTATTTTTCCAACATTTCCGTAGATTCTCATTGTCCTTTATACTTTAATAGGTTACAACGGTTTTCCAAATTTTTATTCCCGACTTTATCCTAGTCGAACATTTATAATTGAAATTCTGTTTAAGAAAAAATTCTTCTAAGGCCAGGAAATTGTTATTTTTTACTCAGTAAAATTAATAATCCCGAATATTGTACAATTCAAATAACTTACATGAAACCATATGTTATATCATCTAGATTTTAGAGAGTAAATTTTCGATTATTTTTATTTATTCTATTTTTTCCTTACGATGTTGTTATTCATAATTTTTGGTATTTTAATTTTTTCATTCATTATTATAACTTTTTATATTTTTATATTAAATAACGATAAGTTTTTCTGAATTTCGGGAGTGATTTTCAACCTTGAAGCCCTCTGTTTTTCCTACGCACCTTCATTCCATAAAAAAAATTAGAAAATAAGCTAAATTTCGCGTGATTTCTCAGATATGAAATTCTGGAAGTGATCGGAAAAGGCAGTTTTGGGCAAGTCATACGAGCACTGGATCACAAAACGGGCCAGTACATCGCTATTAAAATAATCAGGTAAGAAAACTTCTTCAACAATCATCCATTAACCTCCTCAAAAATCATTTATTCAATTTCTTTACGTATTTTGCATAATTGCAGAAATAAAAAACGGTTTCATCATCAAGCTCTCATCGAAGTCAAGATCTTGGATCATCTCAGGAAGAAGGACTTGGAGGCCAATTCGTCACACAATGTGATACACATGCTAGAATACTTTTACTTCCGCAATCACTTATGTATCAGCTTCGAATTAATGAGGTTCGTACTCGTTGTCGTCCCCCTCTTCTCCCTCCCCTTCTCTTTCTCTACTCCAATCTTATCTTTTACAGTTTGAACCTGTACGAGCTGATAAAGAAGAACAACTACCAAGGATTTAGCCTGAGCCTCATCAGGAGATTCGCCACGTCGTTGGTCAATTGCCTGAGGCTACTTCACCGGGAGAAGATAATACACTGTGATTTGAAACCCGTAAGTAGCAGAGAGATAAAAAATCTCAGATTTCGAGAACTTAAATTCAAGTTTGAGGTTTTGTTTCATGTGGTGAAATGGTTCCAGGAAAACGTTCTCTTGAAGCAACGCGGGAGCTGCTCGATAAAAGTGATAGACTTCGGCTCGTCGTGTTACAGTCATCAGAGGGTATACACGTATATCCAGTCAAGATTTTACAGGAGTCCCGAGGTCATACTTGGACTGCCTTACGGGACTGCGATAGACATGTGGAGCTTGGGGTGCATTCTGGCCGAGCTTTACACGGGCTACCCGCTTTTCCCCGGTGAACACGAAATCGAACAACTGGCTTGCATAATGGAGGTTCTGGGCAGACCACCAGAGCAACTTATCAGCCATGCCTCGAGGCGCAGACTCTTTTTCGGTGAGTCTTGTAACTACACAAAGGTCATTAGCTATGCAAACTTTAAACAATACTTCAAGTACAAAAATATTGAGACGACTTTGTCGTAAGTAAGGAATGTAACTTCTTTCAAGTACTGAAGAATTTTCAGGCTCACACGTTTCTGACATAGAAAAATATAAATTTGACTGTTTTATAGTCGATTTTACAGTAGATTCATCTGTTTTACAGTTAATTTCACCCATACACATTTGATTCTACTGTCTTACATTCAAATAGTCAGTTTACAGTGTAAATTTAACTTTTTGACAAGCGATTTTTAATCGACATTCAATTATTCACTGTTTAACTGTTCATTTGACTGATGTATAGTCCATTTGGCACTTTTACAGTCAAATCTACTGTTGAAAGTCAAAATTTTACTGTTCAACGTTCAATTTGATGATCGAAAGTCAAGTTTTGACTATTTTACAGTCGAATCGACTGTTAAGTTACAAAATTAAACTGCTCAACAGTTTGTTGGACTGTTGGCAGTTAAATTTTCACTGTTTCACAGTCAAATTAACTGGTGACAGTTAACTTGACCGTTTTTACAGTCGATTTGACTGATGTACAGTCAATTTAACTCTTTTACAGTCAAATCGATTCTTCGGCAGACAAATGGACTGTTGACAATCAAAATTTAACTGTTGAATGATCAATTTAGCTATCGTTTTTCAAATTTTGACTGTATTGCAGTTAAGTCGACTGTTGAAAGTAAAAAAATCACTGTTCAACAGTTCGTTGGATTTTAGTCACATTTTAACTGTTTTACTGTTAAATCAACAACTCACAGACATTTATCGACTGTTATATATAAAGTCGGACTTTGACGGTTTGCCAAACACATTGACAGCAACAGTCAAATTTTAACTGTTTTACAGACAAATCAACAGTCAATGCGATTGTTTTACTGTTAATTTGACTGATGTACAGTCAATTCGACTATTGACAATTTTAATGTAATTGTTTTACAGTCGATTTGATTATCATCAAAAGTCAAATTTTGACTGTTTTACAGTTGAGTCAACTGCTTACAGACATAATATATCAACTGTTATAAGGTCAGACTTTAACTGTTTACCAAACAATTTGATTGCGACAATCAAGTTTTAACCATATTACAGTCAAATTAACTGTGACACAGTCAATGCGACTGTTTTACAGTTGATTTGACTAATGTACAGTCAATTCGACTATTTTACAGTCAAACTGACTATTGTCAATTAGAATGTACCTGATCGTTTTACAGTCGATTTCATTATCAAAAGTTAAGTTTTGACTGCTTTACAGTCAAATCGACTGTTGAGTCAATATTTCATTTTTTAGCAGTTTATTGGACTGTAGATGGCCAAATTTGGACTGTTTTACAGTCGAATCGACTTTTGACAGACAAATGTCAACTGTTTGGACTAACTATTTCACTGTCAACGGTCAAGTTTTCGCTGTTATATAGTCCAATCAACTGCTTTATAAGTAATTTAACTAATGTACAGTAAATTTAAATGTTTCGGTCAATTCGACTGTTTTACAGTCAATTCATCTTTTTTGCAATCACGCCTACCGTTGATAGTAGAAATTTGACAGTTTGATCGTCGATTTGTCTATTGACAGTCAAGTTTTGATTGTTTTATAGTCGAATCAACTGTCGAGAGTTCAAATTTTTTTTAACTTTTTTACTGTTTAACAGTTGATTGACTATCGAAGATCAAATTTTGACTGTTTGGGTAATCGAATCAACTGTTCAACATCTGATTTTTCACTGTTTCACAGTTGAATCAACTATCAGTAGTCAATTTGATTACTTTAAAAGTACTTTATACAGTTAATTTGACTCATGTAGAGTCAATTTGACTGTTTTATAGTCAATTGGACTTTTAAACTGTCATATTAGGACTATTTTAGAGTCAAATCGACTACAGGAAGTCAATTTTTAACTATTCAACAGTTGACTAACCTGTCGAAGGACTCATTTAAACTGTTTCTCATTCAAACGACTGTTAACGACAGACCAATGTTGATTATTAGACAGTCGAAATTTTACTGTTTTATAAACAATGAAACAATTTGACTATAAACAGTCAAATTTCCACTGTTTTAAATTTAAATCAACTATAGAGAGTCAACATTTGACTTTTTAACAGATGACTGAACTATTGATGGTCAATTCTCGACTATTTTACAGTGAACTCGACTGTCGACAGTCAAACACTTTATACATGACACATAATATATGCGACTGTAACAATAATAATTATTTAAAAGTTTCACTGTCAAGTTGATCGTTATTCTCTGAAATTTTATTGGTTATAATAACATAGACTATCACATGCTATGGAAATTCAAATAATATCTACAGATTCTGCTTTTTTCAATGTCTGAAAGACTGCCTTCGATGAGTTTTATGTATGAAATATAATATATATTCAAATTGTTATTTTTTTATTATTATAAACAATAAATAGTTTCAGTCTTTTTTCAAAGCGTAACACTTTATCAAAATAAGTATTTACTTATATGATTTCGTTTTTCATCTCTTTCTGTAAAAATGAATGATCATGTGCAAATATTATTATTGTTTGATGACAACGAAAGTGATAACTGATACTCGAAAATAGAAATAAAATAACAATAAAACTAAAAATCTAATTAAATGTTATCAGATCAGTCATTAATATTAACAGCTAACATGATTTACAGGTTCAATGAACTTCCGACAGTAAAAACAACTGAATTCGCTCCAAACAGTGTCAATTGTCAAATTAACTGTTAACAGTCAAAACTTATTCAATCTGGTTATTTTCATTTTCATGAAACATTTTTAAAAACTTTGCAAAATCAAGTATGAAATTACTAGACACCTTTTTTACTCTCACCGTTTTCTAAAGTCACTATATTTAATCAGAATACTCTATGAGAAATCTTGTAATAATCTGTAATTCATGAATTACAAAACTATTACAACCGGCAGGATAGATCCCTATTCTATCAGCTGATCAACCTGATCATTTCTTGGCGCGAAATATATAATTTATATTTTTCTGGAATCTAACTTATTAAATGTACTTTCAGTGATTACAATTATGAAAGATTCATATAAAACCTCAACTCTAACACTGTGATTTTGGTAATCATTCAAATGAAATGATCTGGATGATTAGCTGGTACAATCGGAATCTACCCTGCCGGTTGTAATAGTCTGTAATTCATGAATTACAAGATTTTCCATAGGTTAATCTGTGTTTCATGAGAAATTTATTCAAAAATTCATAAAACTCCTTCGAATTTCTGTAAAACTCCTTCAAATTTCTATAAAACGCTGAAACCTAATTAAAAATCTAGCAGCGTCTTGAAAATAACTCTAGGATTAATTTCATTACTATAAGTAATTCATGAAACATGAATACAAAATTGATCTTCGTTTTTCATTTACAAAATAACCCTCTAACACGCTGGTGTAGACATAAAATGACTCAATTAGCAATATGTGGACTCAGGGTTCAATCGAAGCTAGCAGCAACATTTTTTCAAATTTTTTCAGGGGTTGCATGAGAATCCTGTTAAGTTTATTTGTAAAATTACTTGTCTTTCGACAGTCAATTGATTGCTTAAACTTGACTCTCTGTTATAAAATCAAGTTCTCTTGCCTGTCGACAGTCAAATTAGACTTTTTTTTTTCTCAAAGCATCCCAGTAAACTTGTGAACTCACTGCGAGCTCGCAGTAAGTTCACAGGTTTACTGGGATTCAAACTCAAATCAGTTAGATTATACATTTTTTTCAGGCAAATCAACTTTACTTTTCTTCCTATGTATAAAATTATCTGTAAGTAACTTTCATCTTGATTTCGTAGATTCTCGAGGGGTGCCTCGTTCCATCGTCAACAGCAAGGGCAAGAAAAGGAGACCCGGCTCGAAAGACATTGCCACCGCGGTCATGTGCAGCGATTACCAATTCGTCAACTTCATTAGAAGATGTTTAGAGTGAGTCATCTAACATTACCATACTTATTTCAGTGTTTTTTTTTTTTTATTCCATTACATTTCTACATTTAAAAGACTAATATTACTAATCTTTTGATAGAAAAAAATTGGAGCGTGTTAAATCAACGCGCGTTAGAATTGAAACTTCTCATGATGCTTTCTTTGAGGTTCTGATGTATAGATTTTTATCCTCTTAACTTTGTTAGTTCTAACAATTTTTTGACCTGTGATGATGTGACATTTCGTGATTTTTGACATTTCGGGTTTTGCGGCATTATGTAATTTTGTGGAATTTGGTTATTTTGTGAGATTGTGTGACTTTTTGCGACTTGTGACATTTTGAGATTTTGTAACATTTCGCGATTTTGTGACTTTGTGACCTTCTGATTTCGTGACATTTTGTGTGTTTGTGACATTTCGTGATTTTGTGACATTTCGTGATATTTTTTACTCTATTCCTCTTACAGAATCTCAAAATTCCTCCTACACTCGGACTTACATCTTACAGTCTTACAGTTTACAGGCTTACAGTTTACAGTGTTACATGTTGCATTGTAAAATCTCAAAATTACTCCCTGCAATCGAAAATATTACACTCTTACATCTTACAGTCTTACAGTTTACAGTGTTACATGTTAAAGAATCTCTAAATTACTCCCTACATAAATTTTATACTAGAAGAAATAACACTCCTGAAAAGTGATAATTCCGCCTAAGAAGTTTTACTTCAGTATTACACTCTTACATCTTACAGTCCTACAGTTTACAGCGTTACATGTTACGTTGTGAAATCTCAAAATTACACCCTGCAATCAAAATTATTACACTCTTACATCCTACAGTCTTACATTTTACAGTGTTACATTGTAAAATCTCAAAATTACTCCCTGCGATCGAAAATATTACACTCTTACATCTTACAGTTTACAGTGTTACATGTTACAAAATCTCCAAATTACTCCCTACATAAATTTTATTCTAGAATAAATTACACTCCTGAAAAGTGATAATGCCGCCTAAGAAGTTTTACTTCAATATTACACTCTTACATCTTACAGTCTGAAAATTTGCAGTTATATTTTATATTGTAAAATCTCAAAATTACTCCCTGCAATCAAAAATATTACGCTCTTGCATCTTACAGTCTTACAGTTTGCAGTGTTACATTTTACATTGTATACATTGTGAAATCTCAAAATTACTCCCTGCAATCAAAAATATTAAACTCTTACATTTTACAGTCTTACAGTTTGCAGTGTTACATGTTACATTGTAAAATCTCAAAATTACTCCCTGCAATCAAAAATATTACACTCTTACATCTTACAGTCTTACAGTTTGCAGTGTTACATTTTACATTGTATACATTGTAAAATCTCAAAATTACTCCCTGCAATCAAAAATATTAAACTCTTACATTTTACAGTCTTACAGTTTGCAATGTTACATGTTACATTGTAAAATCTCAAAATTACTCCCTGCAATCAAAAATATTACACTCTTACACCTTACAGTCTTACAGTTTACAGTGTTACATGTTACAAAATCTCCAAGTTACTCACTACATAAATTTTATTCTAGAATAAATTACACTCCTGAAAAGTGATAATGCCGCCCAAGAAGTTTTACTTCAAAAAAATGAAATTTGAGTTTTTTAGCTATACAGAAACGAAAGTCATGATTCATATTTCAAGTGATTCTAATTTTTTTCTGCTGTACAAAACCAGCTGGGACCCGAAGAACCGCATGACCCCGGACGAAGCGATTTGCCACGAATGGCTGAACTCGTCCTCGGCTCACCTGGGCTCGTTCTCGTCGTCGATGACGTCAAGCTCGGTGAACAGCGTCGTGGAGTCGACGCAAACCTCGGCCAAGAGCACGCTCACGGCCCAGAGCGTGCCCAGGCCCACGACTATAGACAAGCAGCAGTTCTGCTGGTACCGCCAGAATCGCGGTCGTGAGTGCGTGTCCAAGATAACCTCCATCGACAACGCCAGCGGCCTCGTCGTCAAGAGCAAGCTCAACGGCAGCGCCAGCAGTCACGCCCTGGCGACCGGGCCCCAACCGGCGACGTCCAGGCACGCTTCCACAGGCGACATCGTCGCCAGCCTCGACCCCAACCTCGACGACTCCGGCACCTTTCTGCCCGCAATCTTATGAAGTAGGGTTTGCGCTAGTCACTTCTAAGCCCCCTTGAAATTACCAACGAACACGAGTTATTCCCTTCCCAGCTGAAAAAATCCAATTGGTTTTGCCAATAGCCCGACCAATTGACAAATTGGCATTATGCCAATTGGTCCGACCATTTGGAATTGCCAATTGGCCCGACGATTATGGTTGCCAATCGGACAGAACATTAAGTTTGCCAATTGGTCGGACCATTGTCGGGCCAATTGGCCGGGCTATTGGCAGACCCAATTGGATTTTTTCAGTTGGGTTTCGTCGACACTTTTTTTCCGCCCAGGCAGCAGGCTTCAATGGTTTCAGCATAGGCGAATGGTGCACGTAGATGAAGGTTGGGGCAGGGAAAGGCATGAAGATTGTAGTATGCTTTTCCTGGTACATGTTTTCCCAGGGGATGATTTTTGGAAGGTCCTTTTTTCTGAGATACTTTTGAGCATTGGAATGTTTTATTCATGAGATATTATTTTTGGAACTGCTTTTTGAAATGACAGTTACCTTCATGAAGTTCAGGCCCTCTGCAATGAACTAACTTGAAGAACTTCAAAATTCTGAATGTGGCGGACTTTTAGAGAATAAACTTCGCGATTTGTATACATTTTAATCCATATGACGGAAAGTTTTCTGATTTTCTAGAAATTTTCGAATTATTATGATGTTCATGTATTTCTACGTATTATTTTTCCGACTATTTGAAAATCTACAAAATTCTACATGGACATTGAACGACCTAACATATATTCATTTATCAAAAAATTGGTCTAAAATTTCAGTATCTGTGACTTTTCTGAAATCTGCATATTCCCCCTAAAAAAATTATCAAGTTTTACAAATTTTTTTTCTAGTAATTATGTCATATATTTTCTACGTTTTTCAAAATATCAAAATTTTTCGTATTTTCATATAATTATCGTTACTTTCAAAATTATCAGCCGTTAACGTAGAAAAAACGTTTTTCCATATTTTTAAAATAGTTTTATTAAATACTACACGTTTATGCACAATATAGAAAATTTATCAACAGTTCCTGAATTTCTCTGTGTTGTGAAAATTGTCAATGTCACTTAATTTTCCGAAATTTTCAAAATTTCTGCATTTTTTAAATAATCGACGAATCTTGTATGACAAAAAATATTTTGATTTTCAACAAACTTTCTGAATTCCACGATTACTATTTTTAAAGAAATTTCGTTAATGTAGATATTCTCTCAATTTTCTAAAATTCATCCATATTTTCAATATATTTTATTTTTTTAATTTCAAAACTTCTAAGTTGTCATCGAAGTTTTCAGAATAATCGACGATTGCCGTGCGATTTTAAATTTTTAAATTTGCAAATCTTTATGATATTCAACAGTGTCTTATTTTACAAAATAATCAAAATTTTCCAGAATTGAAAAAATTTGTTAACATTTCTGGAAATTCGATACTCTATTTTAATGACTCAGAAATTTTTACCATCTTTAACTTTTTGAATAGTTCTTACTTTTTCAAATTTTTATGATTTCCAGATGTTTATCAAAATTCCACAAAATATCAGCAAATTTCCTACGATAAAATACATTTTGATTTCTAAAATATGAAGACTTTTTTCACGCAGAGTCTGTACTCTTTTACAGAATTTTTAAAACTCTACACAATCGACATTTATCATTATTTTTCAACATCCTGCAAATTTACAATTTCTATACTTTCATTGACGTTTTCAAAATCATCAAATGTTTCTATACGAGATAAAACATTTTTTTCATGTTCTCAAAGAATTATTAGTATTAGGCAGTTTTTTTTTAATTTTACGGAATTTTCGTAACTTTCCACATGACTCAAAACTTTATAGAAATCTCCTGCAATCATGCCAATTTTTCATATTTTCTAGAATTATTGACAATCTTTGAAATTTGCTGTTTCTAAGGTTTTGATAATTTTCCAAATTTTTCGATTTCTATTGTTATTTCGGAAATTATCGTCTATCTTCTTACAATAAACGTGTTATAAGTTAACTTTCTTCGCCAGAATTTTCAAAATTATCCTCAAATTACAAAATTTATCATTATTTCCTGAAATCCTACCAATTTATTGAATTTTCTAGGATTATTGAGAACCCCTGAAATACTTTTTTCTTTGTTTTGTTTCTTTGTTTCCTAGTAGAAATGATAGAAAATACTAATATCGCTAGAAGTGACAAATTTTGTAAAGAGGAAGTGTCGGAGACCTGGGCCTCAAATTAAAACACCATACTAAAAACCTTGGATCAAAGCTACTGTATTCCTGATGCTTCCGAAAAATCTCAATTTATTTTTAAAAATTTAAAAAGTTATTCTGCAAGATGGAAAATTAAAAAAAATGGAAAGTCTTCGACTCTGAATTTGTTTTAATATGAAATTATATATGGAGTAGACTTATTTTTTCCATTTCCCAATATTTTCTTGGACTTCTTAAAGTCATCGCCCATCATTTATATAATTATTTTTTTTTTATTGATTCATGTCTATGTGACCCGACAACGAAGTCTAAAAAAGAAGTTTACTTCATAAATTTCCCAACCCAGTAAAAAAAAATCAACATGTAAGCCTTTATTTTCCTAACTATACTACTAAATCATTCTAAAAACTTTTCTGGTAAAAAGGATCTTGGAAAAGTTCAATTAGGAAAAGTCCCCCAACCGAATAAAAAAAACGTCTATTTGATCCTTCAACAAATATTGCTGCTTGAACGTCTGTCAGATCAGGGTACCAAAATTCTCATCTTGACTTTGCAGTTATCAAATCAATGTAATTATTTTTATGAAACAGAACACTACAGATATTTGTTGTCTTTGTTGGTACTCCGATTTCCGTGCCCGCAATCAACTCGTTATTTTTGCTATTAGTTTATAACGTTAAATGATTTTTCGGGAACATCGATGTTTGTAATACCAAAGTTGTTGTGACTCGGCTATTCTCAAACTTTAAATTTTGAGAATCCTTCGACGTGTGTCTTAAACGCTCGAAATTTTCAAATATGGTGATTTCTTGATGTTTTCAGAGACGCAGCAACCTTGTATTCATATTTCACCGAACGACTTTGTTTTAACACACTTCAAGCATTTTTTTCTACCCGTTTTATCGTACAACAAAGCAACCGTTTCTACGAAAAGAAAGAGACTCTACATAGATTTTACCACGCGATAAAAAAAAGGGAAATCTAGTTTTTCACATTTTTTATCGCTTTTCGACATTGGTATTACCTTAGAGCGACGCTCTTTTCGTCGACGAATACAAGGCTAATTGTGAAAGTGGCTAGCTAGCGATCACTTTATAACTGCCCAAACGGCTGACGACAAATCTCCTATTCAAGGAGATGTAGACTGATTGTAGTTGGAATGATTGAGCCGTTGCGAATGATTGTTCGAACATCATGCAATCAATTTTCAAGCATAAAATGCAAGTTTCGAACCTTGTAACTTCGATTTTTTCATCATCACAAGATGCTTTGAATGATTTTTTTAACGGAATCCTAATTTCCAAAACAAATAAATAATTCAACGAAGGAGATTTCATAATTGAAATCTTTAATCTGATTTTCAAGTCCGAAAATGTACAAAGATCGAGAAAAATTTTAAAATAAAACCAATAATTTAGATTTCAAATATTTATGTGTATCTTGATTTATAAATTTCAAGAAAAAAAAGTTCTTCTTTCTAATGCATTTTTCCAACATCTAAAAAAATCTACAAATTTCGGAGTTACAAGGAATTTTTACCAGGGAATAAAACTGAAGATGATAGAAATTGACTGAATTTCTCAGATAAAAAAATGTCTGATACTACAGTTCTTAAGATAAATCTTCATTGTGTCGAAAACAAGAAAAATTTTGAATATTCTATAATTTTTATAAATACACCATTCTCAAACAGCTCATATGTTCGCAGTGATTTTACAAAAATACAAAAATGATTCCAATGCAAACATTTTCAGTTTCATTCCCTAAAATAAAAAAAAAAAAGCCAAAAACCAATATTCCAGGAATTGTCTGTTTCCCTCAACCGCGAATTGACGAAGGAATTGACTTCTAAGGAATATCGATTATTTTGCAATAAAACATAGATTTTATCACGCGACGTGCTTGCAAAGTGCGATTAGTCGTTAAATGTTGGAGTTGAAAACCACGCCGTTTATAGCAAATTCATATGAGACGATGAAAAAAAAAGAAAAAAAGAAAAAAACGTCGTAATCAAATGTGTCCCCGTTTCACGAGGCCTGAGTAGTCTTATTGTGATATTAAACTACCACTGTCTTACTTAGATCTCCGGTAATTAAGGTTAGATCGACAATGATTTCATTACAATTATCATAGTTACGGTTAATTACACCATGGTTATTTTTCCCTTATGCTTACGGCTACTGCCAATTGTTTTTCGACTATAATTACTATGATTTACGTTACGCATAATTAACATAGTAAAACGACATCGATTTTGGACGATTCGCGCATGGTGAAAAATGTACATAATTTTTCATTATATTACATTAAAAAACGCATGTTCGTTGTTTCATGATTCCGCGTACACGTCAATTTTTTTTCATTTAATTACAAACCGAAAATACTCGGAACACTTTGTATAGAATTTTTCAGTGTATTTCTCTCTATTCGTGATGAAATGTTCGGGAAAATTTGAGTTGACATTTAAAATATGTGTCTGAATGTTTCATCGATTCTTGATGTTGAATTTTTCAAAAACAGGGCGCCGATTTTTTACGGTGGAAAAGCACTTTTCCGGTTTTGTTCTACGCTTTGTTGGTGGGGAGAAAACGCAATACACGATAGTAACAATATCAAATTGTTCGCGAATGTACGTGGACCACGTGACAAGACTGAAAAAAGTTGCGGGTTCGTTCAAATACTCTGCTTCATGACGTTGTTGCACTCTGTACCATCAAGCAGCATGCATTTCGAAAGGGGTCGCAGTCGAGAAAAATTTCCAGTGAAGGGGGCAGGATGTTACAATAATTCATTTTTTATAAATCTTGTAGAAATATTGGACCTGAAATTCAGATTGAACAATAATTTCCCGGTAATCTATTAAAATGTCAATACTAAATGAATTCAAAGTGCCAAAGTTTTACTTAAAAAAAAAAATTCTTTAAATTTTTCATGCCAGTACCTCCCCCTACTCCGAACACGTCCCCAATTTCGAAAAACAAATTTAATAACAGAAAAACCAACTCGTAATTTTGCAAAAAAAAAACGACTTGTTGTACTCGTTGAATATCGTTCGCGAAACGCGCAAAAATGTGAATACAAAGTGTGACTGCTAGGTACGCGTGGTAAATATAAATTGAAACGTATGTGCATTTTGTGATTATACAGCAATCGATGAAAAATATATCTCGTATAACTGCTCCTCAACGACTAATGTAATATTGTGTATAACATCCCTCGCGAGGTCGTCAATTTCGTCTATTTATGAATGTACACACGAAAAAAGCAGAGAGCAAGCGAAAAACTGACGTGGAAAATTAGAAATTAGAAGTAAAGAATGTCGCATAAATATTTAACATTAAAGGTTATCGATACACAAGTCCAACTGCGAAGGCGCATCATCATCATCTTTTGTATCATTTGTTCGTTTGTTTTTATCGTATATTCGCGTTTGTCTTTCATTATTAATGTAATATCAAGTCAGGATGACGAGGTTTCGACATCTTGCGTGTAAATAAACTAATAAAGATTATACAATTAGATTGCCTGGCTTCTTTTTTTCTAAAGGAAGGTAAAACTTTTAATAGAAACAAGTAGTTTCACAAACAAAAAAATGCTGTACATTTATTCAACAAAAAGCTTCATACATTTATATTCATCATCATGCAATGATAGAAGTACTATCGACGTTTCCCAGAAACTCAATGAAAATCACAATACGTTTTTCTTGTGCACATACATTTTTAAATGACACACTCGAAATCTACAAAAATCTACGTCATTAGAAATGAGGTAGCAAGATTAATCAGTCTCAGAAAAATGTACAAGAAAAGGGATCACAGCAAACAAATAAACGCAAATCCAAAATAAATTGATAGTATAACACATGTCACTCGAAAAATATTGGTCGGCTAAATCGTTGGCAGAAATTTATTTACTGAGATGAAAATTGGATAAACATGGTCCATAGTGCGTCGATGACAAATTCAAAAAACTTTACAATAGAGTAAGTTGATGGTTTGGCACCAACGCTACCGTTTGCGCTCGCCTTTCTGTGTTTTGCGTTTTTCTTTTTTCTCTTCTTTTAATTGTTTTTGTTTTTCCCTGAAACAGGTCATTTTCAGAACGTAATATATATATTTTTTAACAAGAATTTTCAATTGGACATTTTCCAAGTCGATTGATTTTTTAATGCTCCAAATAGATTTTGTTTGTTCGTATCATAACTGATATTTAGAAACGAGCAAAACATTTCCCATGCCAAAATGAAAAGGGTCATTTTGAATTTTTAAAAATGAATCTATTCTTTTTTTCCGAATTGGATTAATTATTACTAAAACAACTCTTTGGAGAAAATCGGTTACTAAATTAACTAAAAAAGGTTTTTACCTATCCTCTTTATCTTTTTCTTTCTTTCGTTGACTATCCAGCTTGGCCTGCTCCCGCCGTTCCCTCTCTTGTTGCGCTATTGTCGCAGCATTGGTGTTTTTCTCGATCTTGCAGTCATTTTTGGTTACTGCAACCTCCTCGCCTTCGTCACCACTTTGTTCTTGGTCAGACATTTGGCTGTACTGAGCCAGGATGACGTCACGTAATTTTTTCTCCTCAGCCGTGTAACTTCTTTGCGATGTCGTTGGCAAACTTTGGCTTTCCAGCATTTTAGCCAGTCGCACGTCAACATCCTCACTCAGAATAACTGAATCCGAGGCTTTTTTGGGAGGTGCCAACTTGGTCCATACTTCCAGAATTTCGGCTACGTGTTGGTTAACATTTTCTTCCTGTAAAAAGAAAGGTAAAACTACTGAATGGAACTGGTGTATGTATAGGACTGAGTATATGACTGAAAAATTCTAATATTTGAAATTTTAATTCAACTTTTAGTATTTTGAAACTGTATATACTAATGTCCGTGAGCACAATAGTTTTGACATAAGTTTATTAAAAATTTGAACATTATATCTACTTTTATTAAGGATTTCACTACTGAACTTTTATTTATCGATTGACGATTCATGTAATTATTGAGTTAGAATAATTTATATCACTACATTTTAAATGTTCTACAATGTTTTACATGTTCGTGTACTTCCGAGCGTTTAAAAAAAACGACAACAGGAAAAAATTTTCCATTACTGCTTATAGTTTGACAAATTAGGAATTTTTTCTTTTTCGTTTATTTTTTGAACATTCGGAAGTTCAGGCACATAAAAATCATATAAAATAATGTTACTGATAGATAATCTTTCCATAGAATAATTAGACTAGGAAATAACATTGTAATTCATGAAATCTTAAAACAAATTATAATCCTTCTTGCATCCAACAATAAAGTGTCTAGTTCAATATTAGAAAATAATTGATAATTTTAATAAATGTAATACTTTTTAAGAAATAAATTTATTTCTTTAATTTCTAAAATTTTGTGTAATTATATCATTGCTGGCAGTAGTCAGCGGGAGGTGAGGGGTTCCCCCACACTCTAGCACCGAGCAGTAATATTTACAAAAAACACTTGGTTTTGAATTGTCACAGATTCATCTTTTCCTTATATCTTTTTAATAAGGTCAAGATTTGACAAATTTCTTTTTGCATGTAGTTCCTACATGAACAATGAATCACAAAAACATTTTTTACCCAATTATTCATATTCAATCATTGAAAAATTGAATCCGCGGATTTCACGAGTTTTTAAGTATGGATTTTATTAAGAAATGACTGGCGCATGGTAAAACAGGTATGTGCAGTTGGTGAATACCTATCTTACCAATAACTGTGCTTATATTTTTTTGCTTTGTTTTGACATATGGGTTATGTTGACATGAACGTAAATAATAAATGTACAGAGGTGCAAAATTGATTGTTTGAGTTCAAATGATAAATTCAACTTGAATTTGAAATAGGAGTTGTCATGAACTTTGTGCAATGCATTAATTTTTACAAAGTTCGATCGATACTTACGTTACTTAACAAATTTGTTGGATTTTACAAAATCTATGCTGTAGGTTTAGTGAATAATATTTTTTCTCTTCGCAATTCCAAAATTCAACGTGTTTTATGATAACAATCATGGAATTTTCGTACACACTAATGTTAAAAAAGTGGTAAAGCTGTTCAATTTTTAAAACAACTGAAAATTCTTTGAATATTTATATATATTTTTCAAAAATTAAAATTTTCCAATATAAACAGATGTGAATAAGTTTTACAATTTTTTTTTTAAACTTTTTCTAAGAAATCGACATGTATATATATTTCATATATTTTATAACTTTACTATAATTCTTGTACTTCATTGTTTGACTGTCAGTCGAAATTGTTTGAATTCTCCAATTTCAAAAATTTTCTGAATAATTTAATAATAATCTTGAAGAAATTAAAAACCTTATTTGATAAATAAAATTAACGAAATTACATGTCTGCCATTTTGGCACTTACGATAAAAATGTATCATCGAAATTGATGATGAATGAAATGTGTAATCAATTTTTATAGGTGTATAAATTAAAACGAATTAATTTGTGTTTATGATAAATAAGCATATTGTCAAAATTGATAATCCATAAAATGTACAATTATTTTTTACAGACTTATTAGACTTATTCATTCAATTTTAATTAAACATCAAGTTCAATGAAATTGATTAATGAGATGAATTTGATTTGAAAAATGTTTCTTTAAAAAAAAAGTAATATATTAGTTGGTTTCACAATAGTAAATACTTATTTCAAAAGAAAAAGAAATTTTTTACTTAACAGAACTTATGGAAATTGAAAAAACAAGATTTTGTAAGATGAAAGGATTAATGCCAAGTAACTTCAAAATTAACGTAAATCAGTAGCAGTTGACAGTGATTTATCAAAAAATATCCATATTCCCAAAAAAAACATTTCCAATGTAAAACTTTGGAAGTGAGGGGTCTTGCCTAAAAAGCATACAAAAAAAAAACAAATCTTCCCTATACGCTCAGTAAGGGCTAATATCCATTAGAGTGAGTAAAGTGATGTGGTTTTGCATGAAAATTTTTCATTTTGGTTTCTTACATTGAAATTATAACATGATCATACGCGGCAAATTTCATTTTCAAAAAACCTGGACTCGAGCATTTCCAGTCACTCACCTGCCCGCTTTTCCTGACAAATCCTAATCTTCAAACTTTGTTGTTTTTTCGTTAATAACTTGTAAATATGTATAAAAATTGGATGTGCCATTTTGGGTTTATTCAATGTTGAATTCAGAATGATTATTTTCAGAAACAAGGGGAAGCATAAAAAGTTGATTAGCATGTACACTAATCACTCAGATAGCAATAATATTTTATACTAAACTATTGTGGACCAAAAGTGAGGGGACAAATTTGGCGGTGCTTGTGAATTTTTCAAAAATTATAGTCATAAAAACATTATTGTATTTCTTATTGTCTTTGACAAGGAATGAGAGAGAAATAGAATGGTGATTTAAAATTATTATTTTGTAATTGTGATAACAAATATTGTATTTATCATTACACTATGATACAGAAGAAAAGGAAGGAATGAGGTGGCACTTCTAAATTAATCAAAATTTATGCAAAAGATTTATTCGAGATGACAATACAGTAGACCAAGGAACTAGTGTACATTGCCTTTACAAGTCATAAAAGCGGGCAGGTGAGTGACTGGAAAAGCTTGAGTTCAGATTTTTTGAAAATGAAATTTGCCACGTATGATCATGTTATAATTTCAATGTAAGAAACCTTAACAAAAAATTTGTATGCAAAACCACATCACTTTATTCACTCTAATAGGGAAGATTTGGTTTTTTTTTGGTATGCTTTTTAGACGCGACCCCTCACCTCCAAAGTTTTACATTGGAAATGTTTTTTTGGGGGGATTTAATATGTGTTCAATTATCAAAATTGGAAAAATCTTCAATATGACAAGTAACATTTGACAAAAACAGACAAAATTTCTTTGTCTCGGCTTATCAATTCCGTGGACAATAGCTTTTTTTTGTGTGTCTGGAATATAACTGATTCGGTTGATAGGGGATGGAAGCCTTTTATGTTATAGGTAGATGGAATTTTATCTGAACAGAAAATTCCAGGCTCGAAGGATCTATACTGGATTCTGGTCATGCACTCAGTGGTTAGAGCAGGTGAGCAGGTCAGAGAATAGAAGGATATTTTTTTTTTGACTGAATAGACCCAAGAATATCAGATATTCTTGAACAGACCGAATGGCTGTTAGTATTTATTGATGACTAATAAGCTGATCATAAAAATCCTGTTCAATCCTGTATATAGTTTCATGTAGTTCATAACTTTCAGGAGCTTTTTCTTCTGGTGTTTCTCCATTCCTACTTTTACTATCTCCATCATTTCGCAACTGGCCTCTAAAAGACATTGTGTTATATAAGAGAACACTAGTATGATTAAAATTTTGTTCCATGGAAATTGTAAAATACTAATAAACAAGTGATAAAACTGGCGAGGCTGTAAAAATAACGGAAAAATGCTTTTTTTTTATGTAGTACTAAAAATGTAATAACTAAATCATTCAAATAAAGTAGGATGCTCTTCTCCAGGAAGCGGGTATCCAAGACAGCTTAATAAACGCGAAGAAAATTTAAATATGCTTGAATGGGTTCTCAAGATCTCCAGGGATTAAATTCTGCTCGAGGGAAAAGACAAGTAACGATTTAGTCATCAAATTCAGCGTTGTGTCGAAATTCTGGCACTTGATGTAAGGCCCCAGTATTTTATCGTAAAATGAATTAAAAAAATTGATTTCGCGTATTTCTCACATTTCGATATCTATAATCATCCGCGATATCAACAAAAAACTTTCTCGTGCAAGATTTTTGATGGGAACACTAATATTTCTTCCAGCAATAGAGTACATAGGGGCACCCATTTTCGTATTATTTTTCATCGTTATGAAAAAAAAGTAAGTTTTCGGCAGGCAGATTAAGTGATAACATAGTGCAAGCAGATTTAAAAAATAATTTCTTTCTAGAAAGCATTTTCAACAAAAGTGCGGACTCTGCACATTTACCAAATGCGGATTCTCTTAGATTGTTCTTCCCACAAAATGAAAATACTAAAAAAAATTTCGAATTGAATGTTTCAATTATGCCTGTGATTCTGCAGATTAAAAAAAGTTCTTCAATTTCTCTTTCATTTACAATGCATACATTCAACTTGGACGGAGAATAAATTTTTAATTATTAAAATTAAAAAAAAAAAGAAGGATGTTGATAAGCCCCTAAAATCAATAACACTTCATACACCCCTGAATAGAACCCCTTAAATCCAAATTTTAGTACCTCATCGCAACATACTATTTTCTCAGAAAAATGTTTATCCCTTCCACGAAAAATCAGAGTTTATAACAATAATGAAAATAAAAAATCCTCTTAGGAGTTGATCTCATTTATGTTCGAAATACTCAAGCCGCGCCATCCTAACCTGGCATTGAGAGCTGTCCTCACCGTTGTTATCCCGGCGAGGATATCTTCGAGTGCTTCGCTTTTTTCGTCCTTTGTCTCGTCGCCCTCGAGGATACCTTTAATGTACGAGCCGTAAACTCCCTCATCGGTGTTGAAGTCGTTCAATTTCTTACTTAACCAAGAATCGAACGACTCCTCCGTCGACGCCGCCATGATGAGCAATTATAAATTTAGTTCGTGTAAGTTGGTGTAAATTAATTCCTATAAAAGCTAGCACAGCTAACCACTTAGTCAATAAATAAAATTTCCACCAATTCCCACAAAAAATCTAAATCCACGAACGATCTCAGTACATATTGGTTAGGTCATTATTTATAGTTATTTATTTCCCTGTTATTGCCTGTTATTATTGTTATTATTCATTTTTATTATCATCAGCAGAAGAGGTTCCTAACTTCCCAGGGGCCGGAGTTTTTGGTGACATATATGTCACCGGTGAGATAATATGTCACCGTTCATTCGGGTAGATTCGGTGACATATGTAGATATAGTTCGTTTAGGCCGAGTCCGCCCGAACAAACGGTGACGTATATCTCACCGGTGACATATATGTCACGAAAACGAAACTTAGGCCCTTTGGTGCCTTCAAGTTCGGGTATTGCGCGGGAAATTTCAAATGCAAGCGCAACGGCATTTTAAATTTTACGCGCGAATTTCAGCGATTCCTCCGTCTCTGTCGGAGACACGATGATCCAACTTTTTTTCTCTATTTTCTTTCTATTCTCATCATTCATTAATTTTCTTTGCTTACCTTGCGCGGCGGGTTGTCTGCAGTCTGGGACCATGGAAGAATTTACGAATCTTGCAGCAAAAACAAAGAATTCATATAGTATTATCTAAAATCTTTTACTTTAAATATGATTTGGAAAAGTTAAAATATGATTTGATGTCAATGATAAATTTCGCTTAAGTATGTACTGTTTCATAAAGTCTTCAAATTTATTATATATGTACAATCTTGCGATGTTGATGATATAATAAAATCATTTCAGCTGTATCATTTGGATAATATCAAAATGTCTCATTTTTAATATTCTCAAATTAGCAAGTTTTCATCTAATTTATGGAAATTTTTTTCTTCTTTCATGACTTTATTTTTAACGAATTCTGTAAGCAATAAGAATTTGCTGGGTTTATAAAAAGCATCCAGATTCGGAAGTTATGCATTACTTGGAACGTTACATATTCAGGTACAACGGTAAGAAGATGCATTAAATTATTCACGAAGAAACTTCTCGGAATTTACCAATTTTGCAAAAGTTCTGACAAATGTTCAAAACGTACGCGTGATGGAATACATGAATTGTTCGTAATTTTTAAAAACTATGTATGGCAAAAAAATTGTTGACTTTTCAAAAATTCCGAAGTTGTTGACATTTTTAAAACTCAAAAATTTTTGAATCAGAAATTTTCTCAACTTTTTTACATACAGGTATATTCACGGATTTTCTTGATTTAGTTTTACTTTTGATTCTTAAATTCCATAGAATGCTTTAAATTCGGATAATCCTCAAACATTTTCAAACTGAGGTTTATCGAAATTTCGAAATGCCTGAAAATTTCTTCATTAATGAATTTTGTACAATATTCGAAACGCTATATTTAAAATTTTCAGATCTCGAAAGCTGGAAGCATCAAAAAATACATAATAGCTTAATGAAGTAAAACAGTGCATTCTCCTTTGATTTTTTCATATTCCCTGCACTTTCTACACTGCAGAAACAAAACAATTATTTTTTTATAAAATATATAACAAACACTTTCTCTACAGTTGCATACGAAAATTTTTATACTTTTTCGTTATTTTTATAATATTTTTCGGACAAATACGGTAAAAATACCAAAGAAGTATGGGAATTTTTCTAAGCATCACTCCAGAAAACAATAATACTATGTTTTACGGAAAAAGTGATAATTTTTTCCGACAGTGTACGACTTAAAAAACTGTAAGGCGAATGTCCTTTTTTTAAATTTTCTGTCGCGTCAAGCAGACTATCTTGAAAAACAACGCGTCTTTTGTCTCAAAATCGACACCCAGACCATTGTTTGCGCTAAAAACTACCATTATCCCTCTTCGCAAGAGTGGGAAAACTTATATATAAAATACGGAATATTTTGTTCTGTCAACTTTCGGTTCGGGTGTTTCAAGCAAAAAGTTCACTGAGTCAAAAAATTTTTGAAAATGCCGAAAACTTCTAATTTTGCATATCAAGGGTGCTGCAATTCCAAAGCGAAAAATGCTAATGTGACATTTCATCGAGTACCACAAATAAAAAATGATTGTTTAAGGTAAGTATGTTAAATTTTTAAGTGTTCCTCGTCAAGTTTTTCACCCTTAGATCAATACTTTATCACTCGACGCGGGTATTTTCGAAAACATTTTCGATATTTCGGAATGTAAGAGTGCATCAATGAGCTCAAATGAACGAGATTGCACTTTGATGTTAGATGAAATGTCAATCAAGAAGTGTTTGGAGTACAATCTGAAAGCTGACAAAATCTAAGGTTTTCAAGATTTTGGGAATTTAGGGCGTAAGCCACTGGTAGCAAGTCATGCACTTGTTTTCATGCTCAGGAGGCTCAAACATTCTTGGAAACAACCCATCGCCTACTATCTTGATAGTGGTACTATAACTGGAGATAATTTGAAAAAAATATTATTAGAAATTTTGAGTGCTTGTTTTCGAGTTGGATTGAGAGTCAGACTTGTAGTCTGTGATCAAGATGCTCCGAATCAAAAAATGGCCAGTCTACTCGGTGTGTCAGTTGAAAAACCATGTTTTACAATTGACACGCCCAATGGCGAAAAAAAACAAGTGTTTTTCATTCACGATGTTCCTCACATTATCAAAAATATTAGAAATTTTTTCCACAGTAAACATGAATTAATAATTGGCAGTGACAGAATTTCGTGGGAGCCTATCGTTGAACTTTTCCATTACGAAAGAAACGCTTCATGCAAATCAGCACCAAAGTTAACAGCTCGCCATATTAATCCAAATAATTTCCAAAAAATGTCAGTTCGTTTGGCCACACAAGTTTTTAGTCGTTCGGTAGCTGCTGCTTTAAATGCAGGGTACGATTCGGACTCATTGAAACACCCTCTATAAAAAGCACCGCGAGTTTCTTTTTAAAGATTAATAATATTTTTGACGCTCTCAACGCTAGGCATCCCAACGATCCCAATTATTTCAGGCGTGGTTTATCCGACAAACTACCAAAAGCGCTCGATCTTTTGCGGTTTGCAATGACTTTCGTGGGATCATGGGAATCAGCTGACGTTCATAATGTACCGTGCTTCAAGGTGTTTCAGTTGACTATGAGTGGCATTTTGATGCTATGGGAAAAATTGAAAACAGAAGGTTATTAGTATTTATTGACGTCAAGGTTAAACCATGACCGTTTGGAAAATTTGTTCGCTGTTCTGCGCAGACGATCTGGAAATAATTATAATTATAGTCCGTCTGCTATGAAATTTCGCCAGAATTTGCAATATGCGATGTCAGTTAATTTAATGCGAAACTCGGAGAATACGAATTGTGAGCTTGATGACGGTGAACAGTTGTTTTCTCAAGAAAAACTGAAAAAGAATAGTTCTTCCGAAAAAGAAGAGGAAGAAATTCGTGAAGCGATTGAGGGTTGGGCTTATTGCGATGAGTTCGAGGATGTAAATAATGATTGGGACGACAACTTGAAATGTGTTAAAACCTCAGATTCAGCTGCTGACGAAAAGCTTGAAAATACTCAATGTGAAAGAGATGATTTGAAAGCTGGAGCCATGAAATATGTGGCTGGTTATATCATTAATAAATTTTCCAAGAAAATTGAATCTAAAGAATGCATGGAAAGCTTTGTTCGGGGAAATCAAAATTTAGAAACAACGGATGATGTTCTCATGTTTTGGAAAGCTTATTCGACTGCGGGTAACTCAGAATTAGGTCGTTTGAAAGTAGCACCCGGTGAATTTTATGCTGTCATAAAAGACGCTTATGCCGTCTTTCAAGGACTTTTCGAAAAACATTTACACGAGAATGAACTTTCCAATAAAATTTGCATGTTTCTGAATAGTTTTTTACAATCGAGACACTCTCAATTTATGACTTGTGAAAAAACCTGTGTTGAGCACAAAAAACACATAATAAAACATTTCGTGAGAACACACATTTTTTACTACATTAAGTGGAATCTCATGAAATCAGAGATGCGCGAAACGTGTCACGAAAAACAAACCCCTCCGCCCAGAAACCATCGAAAAAATTATGTAAAGTGCAAGGCTCCTAAATAATGTACATTTGGTAGTCATGCGTGAAACTGAGTAATTCGATGTTGACAGTTGCTTAGTTGCTAATGCTTCGTGTAATTCAGCGTTCCGAAATCGCACCGTCGTCGCGTAGTAAATTAACACAAGTCAGTAATTGGTACTGCTTTGCGTCTTATCATTTTACCGATGTACATAAACGTAGTTAATAAACATAATATTTATGAAGCTAATAAAGCGTTCCTTTTAATATTACCGGAACAGTGAATATTTGAACTATAGAATCCCTTGTATTCTGTATATGTTTTCCATCTTGATAATGAAAAATTCTGAGATATAAAATTCCGTCATAACAATCAAAAGTAATTTTCAACAATTTGATCAGTAACATTCTGAAACTGTAACTTAATATCTCAAGCCACTGCAAGATTTCGTTATCTTTATTATAACATAAGTTAAGCTTCTTGAACTTAAAATTTCATTTTATTTCTCAAATTAAACTACTTAACAGATACTCAAAATGAGTTTCTTTAGCTAGAACTCTTATTAATATAAAAAAATTAAAAGTCACTAAAGCTTTCAGCATCCACTTTGTGCTTCTTTAAAGGAAGAAAGAGAAATCTATGTAATAATTTTTCCGCCTCGATGGAAAAACTGCTATACAATCCTACAGTATACTCTCGAGAGTATATCTAGTTATACCTATATTTCTTCGAGTTTAACTTCTCACTCGATTCGAGTGAGAATCCTGCAAATCAAACTCGAGTGGAATTTTCACTTTATTTGAGTGAAATGTCAATCGTTTCAGAGTGATAATATACTCGAAAAAATAGAATTGCTGATTTACTCAATTTTTTTTGAGTGAATTATCACTCTACAACGATTGAATTTTCACTTATTTAGAGTGAAATTTTCACTCGAGTTTGATTTACAGGATTCTCACTCGATTCGAGTGAAACTCCACTCGAAGGAATTTAGAGAGCACAGAATTAATAGTAGAGCGTAAGTAATACATATTTCACTTTTAATTTATTATTTACAGGTATGACTCAAAGAAATGGAGTAGTATACACTTTTCATTTAGAAAATTAATCTCAATTTTGTTTATAAATGGATTAGTGGAATGCTCTATACTCGAAAATTATAAAATTATAGATATTTTTTCGAACACATCCACGACTGGAAAAATCATCTCTCAGAAATTTCATAATTAATTTATTTCAGAATCGAATGCTTATTTTTACGAACTTGAAATGTCATCAAAGTCAAAATTAAAGCGCATAAAAAAACCTGTTTCAAAAAATCTATAGAAAACGATTAAAAACTATTGAAACCTATAAAATCATCTAATTGCCAATGGTGATGCGTGTTAAGTAAATGGGATCTTTAATTAAGATTCAATCGGCATAATTTTAATGTGCCAATTGAAGATCCAATTGACTTTATACGGCTCATCATTGGCAATTGGATAATTTTATAAGTCTCAATGGTTTTTAATTGTTTTCTATTGATTTTTGTCAACAGGGAATCTAAGGCTTCATATGTTACAGAAGAAATTTTCAAAATTTAATAAGAGTTCTTGAAATTATCACCAATTAAAAAATGAAATTCTTTACGTAAATTATTAAAGGGAAACAGGAAAAATTTATTTAGTGTAAGTCAAGTTTTTGTGTCTCTTGCAAAAAGGACGAAATATGATAGAAAAGCTTCCTTGAAAGATAAGAGATATTTTATCGCACTCACATTTTGTCAAAAAAATCCCAAAAGCAAAGAATTTGAGGCATTGTTTCTTTTTAATTTACGAAGAATTCATATCATTATATGAATTCTTTGTCATTTCCATCAAGCACGTATAGAGAGCGAAAAGCTTACTCGTCATTGCTCATTCATATACGGCCGAATGCCGATACCACCAGCCAAGGTCAAGCTGCAGGCGAGAACGGGCAAAGAAAGAATTCTTTGGAACGGGCGAGACTTCTCCACATTCTCTTATCTAACAACCCAAAATTTTCGACTCGCTGATTCGAGCGTCCCTGTGCTTCGTGTATAATATGAATTTTTTGGTTCGGGTTTTTTTAAATCTCATTTCATTTAGCCGGAAACCCCTCTTCGAAGGGTTTTCGGCTATATTCCATCTAGCCCTGTGCCACCTGTGACACCAATAATTCAAACTATTCTATTTCCCAACTGGCTGTTAGAATTTAAACCCTCTAGATTTCCCCATTTCGGGGTATTCCGGCTACTCGCGCAGCATTTGGTTTTTGGTTTTATGAATCCCCTTTTATTAAGCCAGAATTCCCTCTTCGAGGGGTTTTCGGCTATATTTCATCTAACCCTGTGCCACCTGTGTTACCAAAAACCCAAACTATTCTAGTTCCCAGCTGGCTGTTAAAATTTAAACCCTCTAGATTCCCCCGGTTCAGGGTATTCCGAGTACTCGCGCAGCATTTTGGGTTGTTGTTTTCTAAATCCCTTATTATTTAGCCTGAAACCCTTTTGTCACGGGTTTTTGGCTATAGTCCAACAAGCCATGTGCCAGCTGTGCTATCAAAAACCCAAACTATTCTAATTCCTAGCTGGCTGTAAAAATTAAAACCCACTAGATTCCCCTGGTTCGGGGTATTCCGGCTACTCGCGCAGCATTTGGTTTTTGGTTTTATATATCTTCTTATATTTAGCCGGAAACCCCTCCTCGAGGAGTTTTCGGTTTAATAAAAGCGGATTTCCAAAAAAACCCAAAATGCTAAGCGAGTAGCCGGAATACCCCGAAAACGGGGAACATCTCATTTTGTTCCGGCTTTTTTTAAATCCGCTTTCATTTAGCCGGAAACCCTTCTTCGAGGGGTTTCCGGCCATATTCCGTTTAACCAAGTGCCACCTGTGCCACCAAAAATACAAACTATTCTAGTTCTCAGCTGGCTGTTTAAATTTAAACCCTCTAGATTCCCTTATTTCGGGGTATTCCGGCTACTCACGCAGTATTTGGTTTTTGGTTTTATAAAACCACTTTTTTTTAGCCAGAAACCCCTCCTTGAGGAGTTTTCGGTTTAATAAACAGGGATTTCCCAAAAAACTCAGAATGCTGCGCGAACAGCCGGAATACCCCGAAAACGGGGAACATCTCATTTTGGTTTGGGTTTTATAAATCTCCGTTTATTAAGCCGAAATCCCATCTTCGAGAAGTTTTCTGCTCTATTCCATCTAACCCTGTGCCACTTGTGCCGCCAAAAACTCAATCTATTCTAGTTCCCAGCTGGCTGTTAAAATTTAAACCCTCTAGATTCCCCCGGTTCGGGGTATTCCGGCTACAGGCGCAGCATTTCGGGTTTTTGTTTCCTAAATCCCCTTTTATTTAACCGGAAACTCCTCTTCGATGGGTTTTCGGCTATATTCCAACTAGCCCTGTGCTACCTGTGCCACCAAAAACCCAAACTTTTCTAGTCCCCAGCTGGCTGTAAAAATTCAAACTCTTTAGATTTCCCCATTTCGGGGTATTCCGTATAAATTTGTTCCGGTATCGATTGGATGTATTTCTATTGCTTTTGTTCATTGAGTGTGTTTTTGCTGTTCCCATCGGCACCTTGGTATATAGTGATATACCAAAAACTAATCAGTAGTGTTATGGTTATAATTGGTGAATTTATTTCCATCTTCTAGAGCTGTCTTCAATCCGAACTAAAAGAAAAGGAATATTTTTAAGTGAATGATTCGTGTCAGTTTTCTTGAAAAACTGTTTAACAGTTATTGATGATATATAATTTGATTTATATTACTTGTAGCGAACGACTAACTAATTCATTTGTTAGTCTTTAATCAATTTAAAATATTTCATCCTACTTTTAGGATTCATTACACATTTGCTATCAATAATTTTATCCTCATATTAGGGTACAGCACCACTTCCTCTTCTCCATTGTAATTGTGATTTTTCGATTCCAAATCGAATAGGTAAAGTTTCTTCGCTGCTTTGATTTCATACAGAACTTTTGCTTTTTTTTTTAGAGTCAATGGAACCTTGAGTGAAACTCAAAGCTATAAATTTGTTCTTAATGAACAAACGAACCTGTCACCAGTGGAAAAGTGACCATCAGTGATTAAATCATTTATATCTTCTCGATTTCGAATTTCACCTCGCTACAAAGATTCGCGTTTCTGAACAAAATCTTCTTGATTGTCACCTGTTTTTCCAGGTCTCAGAACAGCGTTGTGTGCGATGTTTCTTGGGGTGAACTCTTCTCCAATGTAGAATAATGCTTTGATTGTGGAATAATGCGTTGAAGTCTTCAACAGCTGAATGAAATATGGATTCTTTGATGACCCTTATTTTATTTCCCGGGTAATATGGCCTTAGCAAGTCTTCAGCTCCTATTTCACCTATCTCCTTGATTTGGTTTTTGTTTGTGACATTTGCACGTTGGCATGTAGCGATACACCAGAAACCAAGCAGCAATGTTAAAGTGATGATTGATGTATTTGATTCCATCTTCTGCATTTTTAAATCTGAAAGAAAAACGAATTGGTTTTATTCAAGATCATTTTTTACCTTCCTTTTTTAAAAATCAGTTTATAAATACGACAGTATTACATTATTTCAATGAATAGTAATGAAATGGATGTGAATGATTAAAAGTACCATTTTTTCCATTTTCTTTAATAAACTCATAATGAATTTATTTAAAGAGGAACCGTGGATTTTTTCAAAAAAATTTTTCCTTGAACATGGTAACAGCTTTAATATTAGAGTTAGTATTGACTATTTGCGATTTTACTGAAATCAATGATAGCTTTAGAATTACTTTATTTGTCTGAAGTATTCATGAAATCACAATTCATGTACAATATTTGAATTAATCGTTCTTTTAATCGCAAATCATGATACCAATCACGTGCCATTTTCTTTTATAATGATGTGAAAATTACGTCGTATTCGATATTTTGAAGAAATTTTCACCTTGAACAAACAAAAACAAAACAATGAATTCTGACACGTATAACTAAATTATTTGTGAAATCTTTTGTCTACTTTTGAAGGAAATATTCTACACTGGAATTTTAGTTTACAATTAGGTATATATTTAAAGAAAATTTTACATTTGATATAATTTCTATTTTTTCTCTGCTCTGAATTTTTAAAATTCTAAAATATTTAGAAATTCAAAAAACCTTCTTAAATTCGTGCGAAGTATCGAGATATCAGGAAATTTATTTTACAACTTTCAAGCATATTGAAACAGTTTCGTGTATTTAAAAGGATTTTCATGAATAGTTGAAATAATAAATATACCCTATTCTACATTACTGAAAAATTGAGAAAAAAAATATGATAAAGTCAGGAAAATCGATGAAATGTTAAAGATTTTTTTTTTTCAGGTGGTAAATTATCATACCAAAAATTTTTGTTTATTTCCGAAAAATTTTGCTCAAATGTTTCAAAATTTAGCCGATTAAGCAACACTATGAGAATTATTAAATTGTATTATAGACAATTATTTAATTGTGGTGATGAAATTTGAATGAATCATATGAATTTCGAAAATAAATTATTGATAGTGTTGTAGCAAAGAAAAAAATTTGTTTAATTAAAGGAAATTACCGAAATATATTACCATGTCCACGTGTTCAAAAATTTTGATAGAATTATATTCCGTTCGTCTTGCTTTTCTCAATTTTATATAAAGATATAAAGATAAAAATATTATATTTTTTAAAATACATACCTCCAAAACGACGTTACTTGGAAATCAAACTTATTGCAAAGAGCTTAAAAACATGAGTTTTCAGGACTATACTCTATGACCGAATATTACTCATGCTCCAGGTATTTACAGTGAGAATTATCTTGACAAGATGAGATCCTAATTCTAGTAGTTTAAAACTGAATGTGCTTAAAAATTGTTCTCAACAATACAATACTGCTGATAATGATCCTTAAAATGCTATATTCCGGATGCATTTTTAAAAGGAATACTAATAGTTACAAATTTCATACAAATTTCATATATTTAGACAAACTATCGCAAAAAAAATGATAAGATGATGATATTCATTTCGAATGAATATCATTATTTTGTTGTTCTTTTTTGAAACTTCTGAAACAGAAACTTTTTTTTTATACTACTGAATTTCAGGAGAGCAAATTTTAGAGTAACATCTACTTTGGTTCTAAAAATAAGTAATTTTATAAAATGTATTTAACGAGTTTTTTTCATTATTAAACATTGATAGTGTAAGTTTTTTAAATAAAAAATAAAAAAACTTTGCTGATTTTTTTAGCTTATATCCTGCAATATTTTTAACAATCTGTTGAGCAATTTGGAAGCGCTAGAGATTCATGAATATTTTTCGCTAAAAATGAAGCCAATCCGATTATAAGTAACCGAGATATCACAAATTTAAAATTTCGTTCCGGAGAGTCGGTAACCATCCCCTCTCTTGCCTACTAGGATACTAAAGGTTACGCCCATATCACGTTATGTTAGGTGCACCTTCAATAAAATTATTCTAAAAAAAGCTGTTAAAGGATAATAATAATAAAAAGTAGTCGGTTCCCTCAGCATATGGATCTAAATTGCAAATCTTTTATTATGTTTCAAAAAAAGAATATTTCACATTGATCTACTGTTTTTTAAAGTACCAGCACCAATATCTTCACATTTCACAAACCTTCAAAAATAAAATAACTGTATAAGTATACATTTCAAATTCATCTTGTACATCCAAAAGCTGGTCATATTCTTAATTGTTAAAACAAATTGCACAAACTTTCAGAACTTCCATTTTCTGAAAATGAAGACCGTGGTGTCAATGGAGCTCTTGGCAAAACAGCTTTTGTCTCAAACAAATGTACATTTTGTGCCCTATTGTAATACTTTTGAAGCACTTCATACTTGTTTAGGTTCCATTCTTCTTTAGTAACTTCTTCCGTCAAAAACATTCGTATGTATCTGTATTTCATCCCATTTTTGGGATCCATCACACATTTGCTATCAATTATTTTTATCCTCATATAGAGATAGAGCACAACTTCCCTCTCTTCATTGTCATTAGAATTAATCGATTCGAAATCACAGCGGTAAAATTTCTTAGCTGCTTTGAATTCATACAATTCTCTTACCTGGTTTCTCTTCGGCTCTGTGAAACGTCTAATATATCTCAAAGCTGTGTCTTTGTCTTTGCTGAATGAAACGAACCTTTCATCAGTTGAACAGTAACCATCCTGGATGAAATCGTTTATATTATCTCGATATCGAATTTCCCCACGCCACAAAGATTCGCAAACCTGAATAAAATCTTTTAGGTTCTCACCAGTTGTTCCAGGTCTGAGTACAGGGTTGTGAAAGATGTTTCTCTCGGTGAACTCATCTCCAATGTGAAACAATGCATTAGCTATTTCGAAAGCTTGATATACAGTAGTTCTTTTATGGTAGGGCAAACACTTGTATCCATGATCAATGAAGTTTGTCACTGCGAAATATTTTCTGAAGTTTATTTTGGCGTTTCCTTGCATGACGTATTTGTTGAATTTGAAAACAGCTTCTTCGAATATGTATTCCTTGATGACTTTAAGTTCATTTTGCGGGTAATATGGTTTCAAAAAATTCTCGGCCTCTGTGTCACTTAATTCCTTGATTAGGGATATTGAAGATTGTTCTCCATTGAGTTGGTTTATGTTTGTGTCATTCGTGCCTTGGCATGTAGAGATGAAGTACAAACCAAGTAGCAAAGTGGAAGTGAAGATTGTTGACTTGGTTTTCATCTTCTGCATTTGTCTTCAATCTGAATAATGAATTAATTGATATTTTTAAAAAGGATTCTCTGTGTTGGTTGTTTTTGAAATTCGTTTACAAGATTCGACAGAATCTTAAGACTTATATACTATGTGTCTATTTCTTCAGGATAACAATGAAACGATCATAAATGGTACAGTCGTTTTTTCCATCTTTTCAATTAAACGAAAATAAATCTGTATCGACAGAAACAGTTATTATATTTTTGATATAATCTTTCTTGAAGATCGTATGAACTCAGGTAGGTTTTCATGATAAATATTTTCAGGATTTCCTGACATTCTTTACAGCTTATTTGCTACTATATTTGTTTCATCATCTCATGTGATTATTATTGATTATGCACATCTAAATAAATGTTTCACTGTATCTCATTTCCTCTGTATCTTGTATCTTGTTTCCTCGAATTTTACGTAAAAATTAGCTTGCTTTTGATGTCTGCAAAAAATACTCATATTCGTGATCAAAAAAACTGTTCAATGAAGTTCGACCTATCCAACTAGAATAATTTTGCATCAACCAAAGAATCCAAAAATATTCAGACATCTCAAGATTTTCTAAACACTTTTCAGGATATTGAAAAGTTTCATTGATTTCTTGAAAATTAAATAATCAGTATATGTAAATTTATTTCGCTCTTTATTTCTTGAATGAAAACATTTCAGAATTTTAAAAGACTCATAACGATTCTTGCAAATTTTAGATAGCTCTTAAAATTGAATTTCTAGGCATATTTAAATAGTTTTCCATGTTTCTGAAATATACTCTGCTCTGTATGCCTAAAGAATTTGAGAACCAATGTGAAAAAGGTTATAGAAGAATTTTCAAAAGATTTTTGAAGAATATTTCTTTAACGTGTATCGATTATACCATCAAATTTGATCGTATTTTTAACAGTTAAGTCAAAATATTTAAAAAGCAGTAAAATTCTTTGAAACTCAAGAGGATGTGAAATATGTAAGAAACACCTTAAAAACTTCCTGATTTGTTCATTCGAACATTGTTAAAAAGTTTTCATAAAATTTTGCTGAAGTATTGAAGTTTTTTGACATATCATATATAGTTTAGAAGAAAATGAGACAAGGAATTTAAAAAATTTATTCAAAATTAATCAACATTTTTAGGTATTCCAAGTTTTTAGAAAAAAAATACTGATTTCGTTTTGTTATTTTTGAATATCAAAGGCCATATTCATACTGTGCTTTAAAAATACATACCTATAAAACGTTGTGACTTTGGATTCTGACTTGTAGAGCTCCTTGTATTTTTCCAGATTGTGTTATACTGTATGTGGCAATATTTTTTATGCTTGAAGTATTTATAGTGAGAGTTATCTTGAAAAGATGACTCTCGTGATAATGGATTTCGTGGAATAGAAAATACAGGAAGTTAAAAATTTCATCCTTTTTGAGAAGGTACGAATTATCGAAAAAAAGAGTATAAGATACTATATCGATATGAGAAAAATGAGTTTTTTCCTCTTTTCTCCAAAAGTTCCGGATCAAGATGTTGTTTTTGTATTTTGTGGAATATTTGAGAGAATGATGCTAAATAATAATCGTAGCTTCCAATTTGATTTTCAATAAAGAATTTGTACGAAATGAGTAGAAAAAATATGTCCTTTTTTTTTCAACTATTTTTATCTATTTTTTTTTCCTACGTTCTTGAAAAATCTTTCAACGTCTGAATATTCGTCAAAACAAAGCTTTGAGCAAGATTTTCATCAATTTTTAATGGAATTCTTCGAAGCACGAGTAAAGTGAACAGTTTTTCTATTTTGAGATATGTAAAACTTTCTTATTATTCATAAATTTTTGATAGTGAAATGGATGTAGGATGAATCTAAGTTGAGCATAACAAACATTTTTTTTAATTAGTTATAAAATGTTTTTCCCATAAATACAAGCATTAAAATGCTTCCAAGTTCTTTCAGTATTTATTGTGTTTGTATACATTACAAACTCATCCTGTACATTCAAAAGCTATTCATATTCTTAATTGTTGAAACAGCTCGCACAAACTATCAGAACTTCTACTTTCTGAAAAAGACGACCGAGGTGTCGATGAAGGTCTTGGAAAAACAGCTTTCGTTTTAAACAACCTTACTTCTTGAGCTCTATCGTAAAATTCTTCAAGCACTTCATATTTGATTCGATTCCATTCAGTTTCACTAATTTCTTCCGTTAAAAGCATCCGTATGTGACGGTATTTCATCCCACTTTTGGGATCCATCACACATTTGCTATCAATTATGTTCATCCTCATATGGGGATAGAGCGCAACTTCCTTCTCTTCATGTCATTAAAATTTATCGATTCAAAATCACAGCGGTGAAATTTCTTGGCTGCTTTGAATTCATACAATACTCTTACCTGGTTTCTCTTTGGCTCTGTGAAACGTCTAATAAATCTCAAAGCTGTGTCTTTGTCTTTGCTGAATGAAACGAACCTTTCATCAGTCGAACAGTAACCATCCTGGATGAAATCGTTCATATCATCTTGATCTCGAATTTCCCCACGCCACAAAGATTCGCGAACCTGAATAAAATCTTTTAGGTTCTCACCTGTTGTTCCAGGTCTGAGTACAGGGTTGTGCACATTGTTTCTTGGGGTGAACTCTTCTCCGACTTCAAACAATGCAATTGCCATTTCAAGAGCTTGATATACAGTAGTTCTACTTAGTTCAGACAAACATTGGTAACCCCAATTTTGGAAATTTGTAATCGCGAAATATTGCCTAAATTTTATTTTGCATTTTCTTGCTTAACGTATTCGTTGTACTGGGTAACAGCTTTTTCGAGGAAGAGTCCTTTAATCTCGTCAATTTCATTTTGTGGGTAATATGGTTTCAACAAGTCCTCGGCTTCTGTTTCATTTATTTCCTTAAATGAATGTAGATTAATCGGGTTTTATTTGATTTGGTTTTTGTTTATTTCATTGGCAGCTTGGCATTTAGTGATGAACCAAAAACCAAGCAGCAATGTTACAGTGAAGATTGTTGATTTGGATTCCATCTTCTGCATTTGGCTTGAAACGGAAGAAAGAATCAATTGATTGCATTTGATAGGATTTGTGGGCTAATTTGTTAAAAATTTTTTTATAAGAATCAACAGAATCTAAAGACTTACATACAATCTGTTTATCAAGAGTGACATGAACGATGAGGCTTTTTTGCTATCTTTTTAAATAAATCTTTAAAATAAATCAATGTAGACAGAAACAGTTTTCGTTTCGTCATTTTTGAAAAACCAAAGCCATATTCATATTGTATTCTAAGAAATACATACCTTCAAAACGACGTGACTTTTCCAGACTGTGCTTCACTGTATGCAGCAATATTTTTTATGCTTAGCATATTTATAGTAAGAGTTATATCTCGACAAGATGACATCCTCATACTATTTAAGGAAAACTGATTGTAAGCCGTCTTTAAATTGTTTTAAAAGATTTGAATCTCGTCATAATCAATCATTGAACGCTTTGTCGCATAGATTTTTTGAAATATCAAAAATAGGAAGTTACAAATGTAACTTCCTTATGAAGTCCTACAAATGTAAATTCTACTTCCTCTTTGAGGAAGTAGAAACTATCGAAAAAAAAGAGTATAAGATATGATACTATTATGAGAAAATCGAGTTTATTGTCGCTCTTCTCCAGAAGTTGTGGATCAAGATGTCGTTTTTGTATTTTGTGGATTATTAGTGATGGTGAAAATGTTAATGAATTTTTCGTGGTTTATTTCTATTTTTTAGCATATTTTTCTAAATTATATCTGTATAGGATTTAAGTGTTTGGAGGATGGCTTTCGTGTTTCAAGTATTTCAAAGTTTTGTCAAGATTTTAAGTTAAAAAACAAATTTTCCAGAATTAATGTAGGTTTTAATCATATATTTGTATCATTTTTTAGACCTTTCGATACATTGATTCGCCCATAATAGGAAGTTACAGCATTAGATGGTTTTTAGCAAATTTCACAGATTTGAAACTGTCGAAATACTCAGGTCGTTCTTTTATCCATGTAATTCTTCTAGGAATAGCTGTGAAAGGGTCGAGATAATACCGTGAAATAAATTGTATGTATGTGTATGGATGTAAATAAATTGAATTAAATAAACGAAAAATGATTAAGTTGGATTGAATCAAAATCAAAAATTCAAAAAAATTGAATCGGATTACCTTCATAGAATTTATAATATATTGGGTTGAATAAAATCAAATGTCCTTGGAATTATATAAAATTTAATTAAAATATATTAAGCCTCATAAAATTATAAATCACTTATTAGAATTAATTAAGAAAGATAAAGAGTAATTTATATTTTACTTTATACTTTAATTTAATTTTACCTGTAATATTTGTCATATCAATTTTCGACTTAAATTTCAAAATGTACGTGACTTGTTACATAAATCGAATTATAAGAAATAAACAATTAAGAGATTGAAACTATATGCAAAAGTTAAATAACTTGAATATCAAAGACACTGATCGCGAATTTATATTTTTGAATTTAAATCGTAAACAATTAAAATTTCAAATCCTTGAGAATATATATCTCTCAGATAAAACCCTGCCTGAAATTTCGTTGCAGACGCCTCTATCCAGCAGTTCAAAAAGTTTGATTTTCTACTCCTTTGTTTTCTTAATTGGAAAAAATAAAACTAATATTCAACTGACAGAGTCGCGTCATAGCGTGCGCGCGCCGAACCAAATCACTGATTCGAGCTGTTCAGTATAGTTCATCAGTCTTCAGTATACTTCGTTCGCGCCAGTTCGAGCGTGGACACAGCGTCGGAAAGAACAGGATAAAGAGTACTGTTCTTTCGTAGGTTGGAATTTTTCTCTCCGAATCATATAAATGATAGAGACAAATTCCTAAATCGCGATAGTGAATTTCCAAAAAGGTGGTCCGCGGCATTTTTAGATTTTGTGATTTTGCTACCGCGTCAAGATACCGGAGGGACCAACAGTGAAAATGGCAGCCATTTGTACAACGTGGCGACTTAGAGAACGCCGATGCTGGGATGATATCGCCGAAAAAAGATAAGTGGAATTTTCAAGACTGTACGAAATGATTTTTCACGCGGGAGAAAATTTGTTTACACAATATACAGACTGATTTTTTCCTCTTGAATTTAAGTTTTTTTTGTAGGGAATACTGACTGAAAAGTTGACTTTTCTCGATTGCCGCGTGTTAATTTTTCTTTTTGATACAATCAGTTGGGGAAAAATGGTCCAATTTTTACAAGGGGCCGTTCATTAACCTCGTGTCATTCTAAGAGGGAGGGAGTTCAAAAAACCGAAATTTGAGCCACGTGGTTTATTGACCGCCCTTACTCATCGCTTTCAGTGTGTCCAGATTGAATGCGCTCACTTTAAACACACTCAGCCGGTCTCATGCATGTAAGAAGAACGTAGTATGACGTCACGTTCTCTCTTTTCACACGCATAAGACCATTAGAGTGTACTTAAAGTGAGTGCACTCAATCTGGACACACTGCTTGCATCATTTTGTATGTATATAAAGTTTCATTAGAGAAAATAGAATCATAAATTGAACTTCTTGGGAAAAAATTCGTCGCGATCGCAATTTTTATAAAAAAATCGATGACTTTCCAAACTGAAGATTTCAACATTGCATGACTTATTCCCCTCAATTAAAAAAAAAACTCGCTGAATTGAAAAAAATCATAATAATCTTTATAGAATACAATTTTGTGGTTGGCAACCACGATATTTTATAGTCAAAATACTATTTTCAAAGTTATATTTATGCTTCATTAAGGGTTGATTTTCGTTGAATAAAAAATTGTCAATCTTGGTAAATTTTGAAAAATTCTTCAATTGTGATGAACACAATTTGAATGTTTCAAAACTAACTATAACTTAATTTTTCATGAGTTTTTTTCTCTATTTTTGTTATAAAGTTTTCCATACTTTTTTTTATGAAAGAAATTACTATAATAAATGACAATGTATTTTGAATCAGAGAGTGATTTCTGCAGTCATTTATTGATTTGTTTTCTTGACATTAAGTGTCACAAAAAGAAGTTCGTTCATAGAAGTTTAATTGAAGTTCATTAACAATAAAATTGTATTTAAAAAAACCCACACATTTGGATCTCAAAATAATTTTACGATTTTGTATTATCATGAAAAAAAATCGGCAAATTGTAAACCTTCGAATTCCAAAATTTTATTCATTTCCTTCTATGTTTCTTTCCTGATAACAATTTGGTGAAATCAGAAATATTTGATAGTATTTTCTAATAACTGACATTCGTTTCTTGGGAATTACGATTTTGTAAAGTCAGAGAAATATTTTTGCTGTCATTTTTACGCTTTCATTAACTGAAATTATATAATCAAATTCGTTTCATTCGGCTCAGTTCAGTGACTCATGATGTTCTATATAGTACATTATAATACTGGCGCGCAAGTTTTGACCGTTGAAAGTTAGAGTATTGTAAAAAAAACAGTAAAATTCATTTGGTATGTACTATCGTTTTTAGGATCAATTATTCGAAAATTTATTACTATAATTTTCCATACGCGAAATACAAATGTACCGACAAAGGAAAACGTATATTTTGCGATTCCGTTATTATCTATTTCTTCCAGTGTTTCTTTTCTGATATCAATTTAGTAAAATCAGTATTATTTGATAGTATTTTCTAACAACTGACATTCGTTGATTGGGAATTATGATTTTGTAAAGTTAGACAAATATTTTTGCTGTCATTTTTACGCTTTCATTGACTGAAATTATATAATCAAATTCGTTTAATTCGGTTCAGTTCAGTTACTTATGATGTTCTACATAGAACATCATAATACTGGCGCGCAAGTGTTGACTGTTAAAAGTTAGAATATTGTAAAAAAAACAGTAAAATTCATTTTATATGTATCATCGTTTTTAAGGATCAATTATTCGAAAATCAATGACTATAATATTTCTTCCGCGAAATACAAATGTACCGACAAACTAAAACGTTGGGAGAATTTGAAAATTATCGACATCCTATCGGCTATCAATTCGATCTTGTATAGAATTGGCATCGCGTCGGCCTGTTTCAGGAGTCAGTAGCGCTGCGGACATATTAACTCGATGGTTGGGCGTAACTATAATTTCATTATAGATAGTAAACCGGGTCAACTAATCGAGGCCGCTGTATTTGAAGGGATACAGAAAGGAGCTTTCATCCTCTGCTACTCCGGTGCCCTTTCACAAGTACATTTATATCGTATCGAATACTAATAGTATGCCAATAAACTTTCTTATTCGTTCCCAACAACAACAACAACAAATTATATTTCTGTATAACTTAACCAATTTCTATTCTACGCGTCTTTCTTGCACTACAGTATGTTCCGAGTCGTCTTAACCAAACATAAGAGCGTTCCATAGTGCTCCGTTTGTGAAGCACAGATTTTTACTGTTTTTTTTTTTATCAAAAGTTTTTAAACATGACATCTTTTGTAAAATCTGACCTCAGCTACAAATTTTTCACCAAAACGCAAGTAGAAAATGAATAAAGTTTGCTCTTGCAAATTTTATCCATTAGACGGAATTACAATGTCTAAACAAATTTTCTCCTACAGATAGATTTTATAGTAAAGAAACAATACTTTCAATATTTGTGTCGCTTGTTGGTACTTAGTTTGTCTCTGAAATAAGTTTTTGAAAAAAAAATTCGTACTCAAATTATAATAAATAAAAAAATGTTTGAATTTCTACATAAGCACTACAAGATGCCTATAACTGAATCTTGAAATGAACTAAACGAATTTGCATAAGTCTAGAACTTTTTGAGTTTTGAACTGTTTTTTTTGTTTATTGAGATACTGAGAATCTGATAAGATTTCTATTCTAGATTATTAAACTCCAGAAATCTGTAATTAAATGGAAAAAATACAAGATATCAATCGAACATCTAACTAGATTCTAATAATTATAAAAAATATGAAAAATACTCTAAATACCAGAGTTCGATAAAATCCTAAATATTATTGAAGATATATCTTTCAACGTAATTATTTCTGGCAAACTCAATGAAATTTGAGGGTGTTGAAAGAATACAAAATAAACTGGAAGTTTTCAAATCTGTGAAATACACAACACTTATGAAAATACTGCTTTGTTGAAAGTTTATTGAAATAGTGAAAAAACTACTAAATTTTAGTTTCTAGAGTATAAAACTCTAGAAATCTCTACGATGATCATAAAAAATACTAGATATTCATGAAAAACCTAGAGAAACTCACTAAATAATAATAACATGTTAAAAAAACATGAAGAATACTCTTAATACTAGAAATGAATAAAATACTGGAATTTGATGTAGAAATCTTCCTTCAATAACTTCGAGATTAATAAACATCTATGCGACCTTGAATTCGAAGGCATATTAGAATGCTGAATATCTGATCGATGTATGAGAATGCCTAAGAATGCTGGAAGATAATTTTGTCTGTACAAACACTAAAAAAAAACCTTTTACAATAAATGTACTAAAATCTATATAATTTAAGTTATCTTCGTTTGAACGATTACTTCGACAGTTGTTAAAAATATTGAGAATCAAATATCTGTTGAATTCTAGATCACTGATATTTCTAAACGAGTTTGACAATTACAAAAATCTTAAAAATGTATTCAAATTACCCTACAAGAAAGTTAAACTGAACTTTTAAAAAGAAAAACTAGTAATTCTTGAAAATTTCTTTAATTATCTTCAATACGAAAAATCCCAAACATACTAGCAGTCCATGAATAACCTCGAATGTACACAACCTGACTTTTTCCAAAATCTATATATAAACTAAAAATCTTTAAAATCTTTGATTCTAGAAATCAATGACTTGATCTTAATTCTTACAAATACGAGATAATACTTCAAATGGTATACATACTCAAAATATCAGTACTGCCCGTAAGAAACGGAAGAAATGAGATCAATTGTGATTTTGTACAGAAACTGCTGAAAAGACATTTTCAATCTGCCAAAATTTAATTAAAGACAGAAATGAGTAAACTCAGATGATATTACACGGAGAAATCGAAAATTTTCTTCTAAAATTCATATCTTTCAAGCAACAAATTTTAGCTCAACTAAAACTTTCTAAAATGGAATTCAAACATTGTTTAAACATACAAAAAAAAATTCATAAGATTTTTTTGTGAATTGTTTTGTAAACTTGGTACCGCTGTACGACTAAAAAAATTTTTTTTAATACGCTTTTTTATAAAATAGTTAAATTTTGTCATTTATGTAATGTAAACTGCCACAAACAAGTTACAAAAGTATTACTAAATACTGAGTTATACAAAAAAAGAAAGTCTAATTGTTAAAATATGATAGACGTATACATCAAATTGTATGATGTTTCTATGAGGAATTATATTTGAACGAAAAAATAAAATTTTTGTTTTGCTGTGATACCTCATATTTCTTTAGCCTTATTTCTAATCCCTGTGCATATACTATTCAAATTGTATGCTGAAAAAATTTGAAAACCGATACTACCTCCCCCCCCCCCCCAAAAAAAAAAACAAATTTACCGCCAGATCCGCCACTGCACTAATTTTGGCGATATCAGAATTTTTTTCATTCCGGAACTCTAAATCAATCAAAATATTGAAAAAAAATTTTTTTGCAAGTTTGAAGCGAATCGGGCATGATCAATACGTGGCGCGAAACGACTGAAGTTTTGAATGGGATTTACATGTAGTGTTTCATACATTTTGTTAAAAAATTCATATATAGTGAAAAACTTGTGATTAATGATTGAAACTTGTCATAGTTTGAGTGTACAATGTGACGTTCTAGACCAAATTTTTCTGCAATTTTCTATCGCTGTTATCGAAGTTTTACAAGTACCGAAAAAGTACTTGTATGCCTTTTTTCTGTGCTTATAAGACATAGATAACAGCAACAGAAAATCACAGAAAAATTTTGTCTTGAACGTTACATTATAATATTATACATTCAAACTATGCATAGTTTAAAACATTTATCTCAAGTTTTTCACAATATATGAAGTTTTGAAAAAAATGTATGAAAAACTACATGTAAATCTCATTTAAAATTTTAGTCATTCTGTGGCATTTGTTGATTATATTAAATTTGCTTTAAAGTTTACAATAAAATTTTTTAAATATCTGGATAGATATAGAATCCCAGAATGGAAAAAATTATGAAATCGCCAAAATAATTGATAACTAATAGCTATAAATATTATGAATAAAAATCTCCCAAAATAGTATATAATACGACAATATCCTATAAAATACTAAGAAAATCGTAAGCACAAGAAATCTATAAAACATTTAAAATCTGTATATGTGTAATTATTATGGAAATTAAGAAAATTACTAAAATTCGATCGAAATTCGAATTCTAGAGCAGCTAATTCTATATCAAATTATAAAAATACTTAAATCTCTCAAAGTTTAGTAGATAGTAAAAAAAAGGCAAGAAATACTGGAAATCTCTGAGAACTTAACAACTACGAAAACAGCTTTTTCAAAGTTTTAGAAAACTGCGAATCCAAGAGTTTATAATTGTATAAATATTTATTATGAATCCGTATGAATACTTGAAAATACTTTATATCGAAATTATAGATAAAAAAACATAAAAAAAAAATAACGAAGGAAAATTAGAATCTACGAAAATGCTAAAACTTTTGAAGACTTTGAACTCTGGAGCACCTCATTCAAGAAATTTACATGAAAATCAATAAAAATACTGGAAATTCTTTTGAATTATACAGAGTTGAGGGATATATAAAAAATGACAGAATTCTATATGGAAGACCTTTTTTCTCAAAAATCAAAAAAAAAAAAAATACCCACGATCTAATAATCCTTCAAATTCTAGGACATCAATTTATAAAAAAACATTTACCTATAGTTACATAGTAATACGATGAATCTAATAAAATGTATAGAGAAGATGTAATTTACCCACGCATCTATTAAACCACTTGAAACTAATCCAAATTTCAATTTTAGAGTATCGAATTCCCGGAATCTATATACCAATCGATAAAAATACTGTAATTCTATGAAAAACTAAAATATCCTTCAAAGTTTTATAAATAAGGAAAATAAATGTGAAATACTAGAAAACTATAAATATACTAAAAAATGCAAAAACATTATATATAATACCAAAATCACGCAAATAAAATTAATCTACATATAAAACATATAACATTCATACAGATGTAATTTTCCCAGAAATGCATGTGATTACTAAAAACCAATCGAAATTCGAATTTTAAAGCATCAAATCACACAAGTCCATATAAAAATCTACAAAAATAGTAATGAAAAAAATTCTTTACAGCTCCATGCATATCGAAAAGAAACGAGGAATATTAGAAATCTTTGAGTACCCAAAAACTATGTAGATATAGTTTATAAAAAATATATAAAACCTCGAATCCTTGAGCATATAATTCCAGAAATCTATGCAGAAATCCATAAACACACCAGAAAATTTTTCAAATTCTAAAAATACCAACACAATACGATACAGTAATTGAAAAAAAAATTAGAACCCAAAAAAATGTTGAGTATTTAAAAAAAAAGACTTTGAACCCTGAAGCATGTAATTCAAGAAATATACATAGAAATCCATAGAAATACCAAAATATTTTTCAAATTACAAAAACTCGAAAAAAAATATTCAAAGTAAATGAACTCAAAAAAATGCTAAATTTTGATATTTATTTATTCGGGAGTCTTTTTTACACACCATTGCTTGAATTCTGTTTCGGCTCGATCACACAGCCCCACAAAAAAAAAGTGGAATGTGCGACAGACTACGGTAGTCCTATCGTATGGATTTTGGGTAGCTGAATCCGAATCCGTAATTAGAATTGCAAGATTGGTGATGATTTTTGACAGAACCTCAAAAAACATTGTTTTTTCGGCTAATTTTGCATTACACACACTAGTGTGAGTTTGAAAAGTTGCGAGAGAAGTCCAACTTTTCACGGCGAACTACTGCAAGTTCAATTAAACAAAAAAGAAGGTCAGTTCAATTTCATGAGAAGAACACCCAAAGAGACCATAAGAAATTAAAGCATGAACTGCGTTGGAAAATGTAGCTTGAAACTGATTGAATTCAAATTGGAATTTCAAACGATTGAAATACAATCGTAATTTTTGTATCTACTAATCTAAATTTTTTCTTGAAATTAGGTGTCACAAAATAAGTTCGTTCATAAAAGTTCCATTCAAGTTATTCAAGTTATTCAACTTATTAATATTTGACACTAAAAATTAAAAGTTTCTCGACTCAAAAGTCAGTCGAGAAATTTTACTCATGAGTGGGTAAATATTTAAATGTAAAGTTCGTTCAGAAAAGTTTGGTTTAAGTTCATCAGTAATAAGATTGTATTTAAAAAAACGCACACATTTGGATCTCAAAATAATTTTACGATTTTGTATTATCATGAAAAAAAATCGGCAAATTGTAAACCTTCGAATTCCAAAATTTTATTCATTTCCTTCTATGTTTCTTTCCTGATAACAATTTGGTGAAATCAGAAATATTTGATAGTATTTTCTAATAACTGACATTCGTTTCTTGGGAATTACGATTTTGTAAAGTCGGAGAAATATTTTTGCTGTCATTCTTACGCTTTTATTAACTGAAATTATATAATCAAATTCGTTTCATTCGGCTCAGTTCAGTGACTCATGATGTTGTATATAGTACATTATAATACTGGCGCGCAAGTTTTGACCGTTGAAAGTTAGAGTATTGTAAAAAAAACAGTAAAATTCATTTAATACAGGGTATTGAACCGGAACGGAATTATTTTCTATCATCTCCTTCTTCGGGGAGGAACGCTTCTTGAAATCTTCCTCCTCTCGGGAGGCGTAGGAACATATTTTCCGCAAGCTCTCTTTCATTCGCATATATTAGGAGAAACTACTTTTGTGAAATCTCTCTTATGCAATGAACATTGATTTTTTTCGTGATATCGCTATCTTTACGAACTTAGTGAGATAACATATGCGGAAAAAGTCAAAGTATATGCCTACTATAATTTGCCGCCCATTAATTGACAAATAATCATGCATACTTGTTGTTAGTTTTTTCGTTACAAAAATAAGTCTCTCCCTAGTCATTTGGATTTTAATAAAGTTTTTATAAAACTCCTCGTAAAATGTCGGTATTTTCTATGAAATTCCCCTTTTTTTTCAAAGTCACATTATAAGAACTTTATGAAATCTTTATAAAATGACGGAATTTGTATAATGTGGATTTTAAAATCTACTCTCTGAAGATTGTGTCTTTTCATAAAGATTTTATTGAGTTTCTAAAAAGTGACTTCATAAAAAAAGCGGAATTCAATTAAAAATACCGGAATTGTATAAGGAGCTTATAAAAACTGTAGCAAACACAATTTAGTATCTCTCAATTTGAATCTAGTAAATTCAACAGATTTCCCGTTATATTTAACAGCTTTAATAAAAAATAATCGTTACAATTATAAACTGTTAAAAATATCACATTGATTTTATTAAAATGTTGTAGCAGAGTACCCTGTAGTTTTTTATAACAGATTTAATCTATTATTTTTGAAATGTCATTCCAGGAGCACACTTTTCTATTCAATGACTTTCTAAGAGCAGTGCTTTTCAAAGAGTTTTTGAGGTCGCTAATTACGATTCTGACGTCACAAAAGGTTGTTTATGATTTTGTGTGAACAATCTATTTCAGTATTTCATTTATAAATTCTTTGTAAGGTAGATTTTAAAATCCACTTCAAAAATTTTGTCATTTTATAACGATTTTATAGAGTGTTAATAGAAATGTTATAAAACTCAAATTACCAGGGAAAGACTTTTTTTTGTAACAAAAAAACGAGCAACCTTGTATTTATGATTATTTCTCAAATAATTCGCGGAAAATTATAGTAGGTATATAGTAAGATTTTGGAAAAAGTTTCCCTCCGGAGTGGAACTTTTTTGAGCGGATAGGAGCGATTTTCTGCTCCAGTTCAATACCCTGATGTAGACTGTAAAATTTTCATTTTATACTTTAAAATTTTGCAAAATTATCTAGTAAAAACTGGCATAAAATTGTAATTTGTATAATAATAGCAGTTTATTTGTACAATATTGTATAGGTGAAAGAAATATTGCAGATTTTACAATAATGTTATAAAAACTACAATAATACTGTGGAACAGAAATATTTATTGTAAAAAGTACAATACTTTTGTCTTTTTTACAATATGAATAGCAGAAAGTAGAAGATTTTTTTCTCAGTGTTTGCATCTTAGAAACTACAATAGTTTTTTCATATTTTGGCAATCCAAATCGTTCTAACAAATTAATTTTGCAATTCATCCAAATTCATGATCAGCGGCCAAGAAAACCATGAAAATATGTGCTTATTAAAAAATATAGTTCTTTTTATAATTTGTGTAAACGAATAGTTAAAACATAGTACATTACGCACCAGGGGACGAAACCGAGTGATTGCCGACGAGGGTGGTTTTGGCTGCACGAGGGCGCGTAACGCCCGAGTGCTGCTAAAATTAGCCCGAGTTTGCATCACGAGGTCCGTCCCCTGGTGCGTACCGTATATTACTCGACAAGAGCATGGAATTTTGGCGGCTTTTGTGGCCGATAAGTCATCGCAAAAGTGTCCATGCGCGCTAACATGTGACGGTCGCTTAAGTTTACGTATCTGTCAAAGTTCATTTTCGTACCTACCTTCGCGTACTTGAGCAAAAATTTTCGCCCCTTGGTACGCGAAAGTAGGTGCGAAAATGAACTTTAGACGGTTACGTAAACTTAAGCGATCGTCACTTGATAGTGGGCTGCATGTGGACATTTTCGCGATGGCTTAAAGGCTACGAAAGCTGCCTTTTTCCATGCTCGCGTCAAGTAAAATTAATTTTGCAATTTCGACTCCGAATTCGTGATCAGTGGCCCGGTATACCAAGAAAAGCATATGTATTTTAGAAAATATAGTTTTTTTCATAATTTGTTGAAGCGAATTCATTTTACAAAATCGACTCTGAACTCATGATCAGCGGCCCAAAACACCATGGGAAGCATATGCATATTAAAAAATTTAGTTTTTTCTATAATTTGTTTGAAGAAGTTGTTCAAACAAATCAGTCTTGCAAAATCGATTGTGAATTTATGATCAGCGGCCCAGAAAACCATGAAAAGAATATGCATACTAAAAAATATGGTTTTTTTCATAATTTGTTGAAACGAATTAATTTTGCAAATTCGACTCTAAATTCATGGATCAGCGGCCCAAAAAACCATGGAAAACATATGCATTTTAGAATACATATTATTGAATAATTTGTGGAAACAAATGGTTTGAACAAATTTATTTTGCAATTTCAACTCTGGATTTATGTTTAGCAGACCATGAAAAACATATGAATTTTACAATATAGAATTTAGTTTCATAATTTGCCGAAACAGATTGTTTAAACAAATTTATTTTGCAAAATTAACTCTGATATCATGAAAAACGGCCTAAAAAAACATGGAAAGTGTATGCATCTTGAAAATATAATTTAGTTTAACAATTTGTCAAAACTAATCATTGAAACAAATTATTCTTGCGATTTTGACTTCGAATACATGATCAGCGGCCAAGAAAACCATGGAAAGCATATCATATTCCATATGCATATTAGAAAATATGTTTTTTTTCTTCATAATTTGTTGAAACAAATTGTATAAACAAATCAATTTTTCAAAATCGACTTTGAATTCATGGTCAATGGATCAAAAAATCATGGAAATCATATGAATCTCACAAAACATATTTTATTTACAATTTGTTGAAATACGTTGTTTGAACAAAATCATAAACAACCTATTGTGACGTCGGAATCATAATTAGCGACCTCAAAAACTCTTTGAAAAGCACTGCTCTTAGAAAGTCATTGAATAGAAAAGTGTGCTCCTGGAATGACATTTCAAAAATAATAGATTAAATCTGTTATAAAAAACTACAGGGTACTCTGCTACAACATTTTAATAAAATCAATGTGATATTTTTAACAGTTTATAATTGTAACGATTATTTTTTATTAAAGCTGTTAAATATAACGGGAAATCTGTTGAATTTACTAGATTCAAATTGAGAGATACTAAATTGTGTTTGCTACAGTTTTTATAAGCTCCTTATACAATTCCGGTATTTTTAATTGAATTCCGCTTTTTTTATGAAGTCACTTTTTAGAAACTCAATAAAATCTTTATGAAAAGACACAATCTTCAGAGAGTAGATTTTAAAATCCACATTATACAAATTCCGTCATTTTATAAAGATTTCATGAAGTTCTTATAATGTGACTTTGAAAAAAAAGGGGAATTTCATAGAAAATACCGACATTTTACGAGGAGTTTTATAAAAACTTTATTAAAATCCAAATGACTAGGGAGAGACTTATTTTTGTAACGAAAAAACTAACAACAAGTATGCATGATTATTTGTCAATTAATGGGCGGCAAATTATAGTAGGCATATACTTTGACTTTTTCCGCATATGTTATCTCACTAAGTTCGTAAAGATAGCGATATCACGAAAAAAATCAATGTTCATTGCATAAGAGAGATTTCACAAAAGTAGTTTCTCCTAATATATGCGAATGAAAGAGAGCTTGTGGAAAATATGTTCCTACGCCTCCCGAGAGGAGGAAGATTTCAAGAAGCGTTCCTCTCCGAAGCCGGAGAGGAGGAAGACTGCGAGAAATTTTTTTCCTCCTCTTCCGGAGCGGAGGAAGATTTTCAGAAGCGTTCCTATCCGAAGCCGGAGAGGAACTTTTTCGAGCGGATAGGAGCGATTTTCTGCTCCGGTTCAATACTCTGGTTTTGGATTTCTAAATCCCCTTTTATTTAGCCGGAAACCCCTCTTCGCGAAGTTGTCGGCTATATTCCATCTAGCCCTGTGCCAGCTATGCCACCAAAAACCCAAACTATTCTAGTTCCCAGCTGGCCGTTGAAATTCAAACCACCTGAATTCCCCCGCCTCGGGTTATTCCGGCTACAAGCGCAGTATTTTGGGTTTTGGTTTCCTCGATCCCTTTTTAATTAGCCGAAAACCCCTCTCCGACGGTTCCCAGCTGGCTGTTAAAATTCAAACACTATGCTACAATTATTATTCCTGAATGTAATTTTTAACGTTGTCTAATGCAGGAGCAGAACTATCGCATTTGTTATCATTGGTTATCTGCACAATCGCTTTTTTTTATCTATGTGTAACGGATAAAATTATATTGTACCCTCCTTGTAATGTTCTGCGTAAGTGTCGTACACGTTAATTAATTGATAGTATGTAACGACTTTAAATATATTCATTGTTTTGTGACTAAAATATTCTATCTTGTTCGAACTATTAATATTTCATTGTTGTATGTAACGTTAGGATTATTTCTAGATATGTTTATTATATTTACACATTTTCAAGGTCATTCTACGTTGGCTCAATAATATGTGACTAAGTAATTATTGCTTTTTTTCAGTATGTGAATTTCACTTTATTGTTTTCCGGCGCGCACAATTCATGAATAAAACCGTTAAAACCCCTTAGGTAATAAATACTTCAACATTAAAAATTATTATTCTAAAAGTAAATTGCTGTTTGAGATAAGAGGAATACGAGATATTTCAAAATTAAGACGCAGGAACTTTACGTTAGTCATTAATATTAATGACTAATAATATAAAATAGTATTATAAATGATGAAATCAATAGTAATGACTAATGTCACATTAATTAATAACTCATTATTTATACACCCAGATACGGCATCGACATCAATTGACATCTTTCTCGCGATGTGTTGCGAGCTTTCGCGAGTGCCACTCGGGAATTTATCCCAATTTCACCCAATTTCTCCTCTTGGCTTGTACTCGTAGGCTATGTACAGTCTTTCCGTCTCGAGTCGACGCCAATGCCATTTTCGAAATTGCAAACCATGACTCCAACTATCAACACTTCTGTCTACAAAGCGATAGTGTTCTTTTTTACCATAGCGTTCCACCTCGTTACTGTTGTTCAGTGTTGACAACTTAAAGAAAAAAAAGAGTCCTACCCGTGGAGGAGATTTGAACCCGTGCCATACTTTATGGTCTAAGGTAAGTACAGTAAAACGGTCCAATATTTTGTTAAGATTATTGATATAGTACTCGAGAGCATTCAAAACAACTCGTTCTGCATTTTTTTTGGTTTACAATAAAACTCAAAAATTTATTTATGCCCGGGGCCTTAACTGTACTAGCTACGTAACTGTAATCTCGTGCACATAGCGTCCAATAAGGCGCAGGTTGACCGACTGGCTAGCTCCAGATGTTTTGCCACGATAGAAACGAGCAAACAATAGATACTAGCAGTCCATGTGCTTTAATGTCTGTGCTTCAAGAACTTTCGGGCATTGTGCGGGAAATTTCAAATGCAAGCGCAACGGCATTTTTAATTTTACGGGCGATTATCCAATATTTAAGCTGGATATCCAATCCATTCCAGTCTTAACTGGACAAAAAACTTATTCCTAAAAGTTCTAATTGCAAAATCGCGCGGAAAATAAAAATGCAATCACGCTATTAGCGCATTTAAGGTAGTTCTTGCACTTGAAGGAAATTGAATTTAGTCGCAGAGTCTTGCGTGGCCAACTTCATTCAGCTCTGCAATTTGAATTCGTAGATTTGGCAATATCGCAAGTGTTTTTTCATATCTCGCCCAGCGTATGTAAATATGTAAATGTGTGTAAACATGTTGCATGCGCAGCCGTAGATGTAGTTCATGCACGTAGTGTTTTTTCTAAATTTATTTCAAATTTTTAAATAATATAAATATGTTGGAAGTATTATCATTGCGTTTTTTAAAATGCAACGTTGCCAAGCGTACCTATCGTCTGTACAAAAGTGATAGTTATAGGTGTTTTTTGTAAATTTTTCAAAAAATAGTTCGGTAACCCTTGTTGAACTTTTGCAAGGTTGATATTCGTGATAAAAGTAATTTTTAGTAATTTTTCTCAGAATTAATTATAGAAAAGTTCTTGAAAAATAAGCGGAAATGCACGATTCCCCCTATACGCGCATGTTAATTTCGAAAAATTATTACTCAAAAATCAGTGCGGAAGCAATCGTGAAATTTTTACCATCGATTATACACAATATCAAGATTAAATTCTGAAATTTTCAGGAAAATCTATAGAAAATTGCCCAAGTGCAAGAACTACCTTAAAATTTCCCGCGCCATTTTGAAATATTCAGCACCGCACAAATGTATAAAGTATCTTATATTATATGCCGTTCGGCTATTGCTACACCATACTACACGCTCCTATGTTGGGATCACTTTTTCCAGCACCGAACAAAGGCCATGTACTACATATATGACTCAGTACTCAGTCCATGTACTATATGATGCGTTGAGAGGAAAAAACGAACTAGTAAGAGACAGAAAACATGGAGTTGCTATTCTGTCTGTCTCTTACTAGTTTGTTTTTTCTCCTCTCACTGCTTCATATGGTCTAAGGTTACACGTTATTTTTGGGCAATCTCCTGCCATCTACCGCATTTCGTTTTTCACGAATTGTTATTACTGTCATACCGACATTTTTTGAATATCATTTTGTGAACCAGTGCTGGCAACCCATGTCACCAAAACATTAAGAGAACTGGAGGTCTTTTTTTGCCAGTTTGTCTTGTTTATCTCAGATTATCACCTGTTGTCACTAACTAAGTGTTCACAACTGCTATATATATCCGTTCACTTGAATTCGCAAGTCAAAATGGCTTCTACTCGGCACGCTCTGGCGTGCTCTGGTGGCTCTGCTCAATACTCAATATTGGAAGCATAGGGGTCTGCAACAGTCTGCAAGTTCGCAATCTAGTAATATATATCAGTAATCGGTGGTAGCTGAACCACGTTGAAGCGTTTTCGTCGTGGCTTCTGCGCTCCATATCGCGATTTTTGAACCGTTTTTCCTGACAGTTTGTGCAAGTTTTTCCTCGTTATTCGTCCCAAACGCGACGCGTGTGACTGTGCTTACCGCATTTGTGTGCATTTTCTCCCTAAAACCATGGATTATTACTAAAAACAGATGGATTTTTTACGGGGAAAAACAAACGCTATGAGAAAGGTACGTTATAAAATTTTGAAGCGACTGAAAATGAGGTTTTTTTTTTCAAATTTTTGAATGTTTTCTTAGATGCTGAAGGACTACGAGAAAAGTTATGGGATTAAATGACTAATTTGCATGTATTGGAATTCCGGATATGTTACGAATGTCTTGGGATAAACCTGAATTTAATCGCGAGTTTTTATTGAATATTTTTGATTTCAATGTTGTTTATGAGAGTTTTTTTAATTTTGTTGATTGAGGGGCGGGTGCGTGAATATTTTTTTAAACATTTTGATTACAATGCACTTGGAAAATCGTTCTAATTATTTTTTATTATTAATTATGCTCCATGTATATAATATGAATAATAGATTTTTATCCTTGATATATATTTTAATTTAAGCTAAGATAAATTATTGTATATGATTTTAGGAATCGAGTTCGGAAGGAAATGTATCAAACTTCTCGTTCATACCACATAATTTATCAATTTACAATTTAATAAAAAATTGTGAAATAATTTAATGTACGATATCGTAAATAGTATAAAACTTCGAACTTTATCATTCAGAACGAACAAATCAGAATAGTTCAAAAAACTAAGGTTTCTCGAATTGAAGAAATTTAATCGAAATGTTTTTATTGACACATAAAAAAATTCCGTGAAAACATGAATTAAAAAAATGTATAAGAAATTTTTTATGTTGATGTTTGACTTTCAAGCATACTGAATTTCGAAATTTCGAAATGTTTCATATCGATTTTTATCCTAACATCGTGACGGATAATTTTGAGTAGCCTCGATTTCTATGTAAGGTTTGATGGAAACTTGGACTGTTAAATGCAAAAACTAAAAACTTAGGAGTTTTGTAATTTATAATCTTGTAATTCGTCTCGGAAATGGCCATTTTTGAATAAAATCTTAAAAAAAACTTCAGAAACATTTTACATAGAACCTTCAGAAACGTAATAGACAGATTTGTAATAAAACGCTACAAATGAGAGAAAACTCAGATATTTCATAGAAAATCCAAAAAAGGTTAGAAAAACCTTTCGAATGAACGTTTATGGAAAATTTCAAAGAAAACTTCCAGAAACGTTTCATAAGTGTTTCATTCAAACGTTTCAGGTGAAAGATTGAAGGAATACATACGTCAAAAAACATCTTTGATATGTATAATCAAAACTTGAATAAAGTTTGCGTTTATATTTCAATATAAATATTTTCAAATGAAGCTTAGTTAAACCATCCGGAAATATTTGCAGCTTTTTTGAAAGCTTTTGTGCCAACTGGTTAATTCAAACATAGACGAATTTTCGAAAGGTGAAAGACACAATTTTAAAACTTTAGATGCAGTAGTTTGAAAATTTCTGAAATAAGCGATTACAATATTTTATTTGAAAGATGAAAAACGGTTTTTTTACACAGTATTGACACTGATGTTTTTCTTGATTAGTCTGAAGATGATTCGTTAAAAAAACCTGGTTTGCATGTAACCACAAAATATGGTTTACTTATATAGTCCAATGGGAATATTTCTTTGTTTTCGTGATACTCTGAGTATTTTATGTACCTTTTTTTCATGAAAATATTCCAGTAGCTTCACCTACTAAAAAAAAAATAATTTTTTACCATGTAACTTTTTTTAAGAGGAATATTTTTCCATTTTTACATAAATACCTTTTATTTTATACAGTTTCCTTTCAAAAAATTGCAGAAATATGAGGAAAAAATACCAATTTTCGTATCAAACGTATTTCCGTTGAAATGTTTCTGTATGTATGTATTCTCGTGAAATAGATAACATTATACAGTTTTTCTATAAAAGGGTTATAAAATACCAGAAAAATATCGAAACCTATTAATAAGTCTTTATTTTCGTTATTTCATCACCATTTTATACGGTTTTTCTTAACAATATTTCAGTAATAATACCTTAAAACAATACATTTTTTTTCCATGTAACTGTATTTACATGGAAATATTTCTGTACTTATCTTTATATTGCTGCCATGTATTGAAAGTTAAACAAAAATACTGCTAAAAAATATAAAATAAGAATGGAAATTTCTCTATGCAACTGTATTTTCATCGTAATGTTTTTGTATTTTCGTGATAATATTGCAACATTTTGCAGTTTTTTCTATAAAATTGTCAAATAACATTAGAAAAATATGAAAATCTCATATCCTTCTTCCCATAACTGTGTTTACATCGAAATATTTCTGTATTTTCACATATAGGGTATCCATTTTTTATACAGTTTACTTGAAAAAAAATCTTGCAAAAATATGACAAAAGAATGCAAATTTCTCTGCATAACTGTGTTTGCATAAAATGTTTCTGTATTTTCGTGATACATACTAATAATATTATAGTTTTTCTTAGTTCGTTATATTTCAACGATATTTGATAAAGTTTTTTCTAAAAATATTGTTACACTATCAGAAAACAATAAACATTTTTCCATGGAACTATATTATTCTGGTAATTTTTATAAAATTGTTACCATATTTAGTACAATTCTACCTCAAGAAAATATTTACTGTTGAACAAAATTTACGGGAATTTTCGCCTCATCTTTTTTATTTGTGTAGTTTCTCCTACAAAATAGTATATAAAAATCCTAAAAAGAATAGAAACTCCCCCACACAAATAAAAATCGATTCAATTGTTTTAACTGCATTTTTTTTTATTAGAAGACGAAAAAATTGACGTTACAGAAATGCTTGTTTGCTCAAAATAAAAAGTTTCGTTTACGTCATAGCGACTACTGAAAAATTCAATCTTTTTACTCACAAAAAAGTTGGAAATGGCGTCACGGAAAAATTCAATTACACTGAATAATTCAGTAGTGTGAACAGAAAATATTCTTTTTTACTAAGTAAAATGTAAGATTGGAACAATAGAAAGATTATTTATTAGTTTAACAGCGCCAACTTTTTTCAGTAGAAATGACTGAAAATTCGATTAGCACGAATGACATCTTCAATGATATTCCTTTTTCAACTAAAATTCAGTTAAATCAGATAGAACTGAAGAATTTTCTTCTATGTATGGAAGATAATTTAAAACCCTTTATTTTGTGTAAAAATCGCTCAAGTTTTTCTTATATGTACAGCATAGTGAACCGGCGTTTAAGTTATGCCTCTGGGTGAGCTGTTTGAAATACCTGTTCCGCGCAGCTCGCGGTCATTACAACATATAAAAAAAGTTACAGAAAACCCTTCGATTTTGCGCGTATACGCAATGAGACGCGGCTTTTGATGTTTGCTCTCGCGCCTGCGAGAGAAGCGCGGAAAGAACAGCGGGATGTGTGTTATTTATACCTAGAGCGAAAATCGCTCCTTTGAATAGAAGGGAGGAGAAGTCTGCTATTTACATGTCATTTGGATCCGCTGCGTCACATTCCGGTTATAGTAGACAAGGTTGTCGCCCCCCTACAGGGAACTTGAAATTTCCAGGGAAAATCGAAACGATCAGGAAAACCTGGAATTTTCCGATAAAATTTCAACAATGCACTGTGAAAAGAATTATAGTAATAATTTTTTGTTTCAAGAAAATACACTCAAAATACTTCGTTTATCATTGTATAGATATTTTTTTACTTTTCCGGCATCTCACGATTATCACGATATTTAAAATAGAGTCTAAACAAAATATAGTAAAAATACCACGAAAATACAGAATTCTTTTACGTTACTCTATAGTATGTAATTGACCTGTATTTTGTTAGGAAATCACTATAATGTGTTATCACAATGTGTCACAAAAGAGTCACTATTCGTAATTTTCGAAGTGACACGCCTTTTTGACAAAAATAGTCAAATATAATTCTGCAGTGCAAATTGGAGTGGTTTGAAGTTTGGGATCGAAACTAAGCTATTAACGCGACTTTCTATAGATAAAACAATGAAATATGCATCACTCGACGGAAATCAATACCCATCTGGTTATAATGCGCGATATCAGAGTCATTCTTTTTACATGAGTTTTGGAAAATAGAAAGTCTTGGAAAGAATTTGAGGTGTGAATTGATTTACTATAGATAAAAAGAATTTTAGTATTATTTACACTGTAATTGGAATTAATTAGAAAACCGGGTTCAATATATTATTTACTGTACATTTCGTACAAAACATAGCGTAATAGAGTAAGCAATAAATGTAATTATTTTAATTTTATTGTAATAACAAAATAGAGTAATAATAATTGATACGTTATATGAATTTCCTTATTCAAAAAGTTTGGTTTTCTTTTAAACGTTTACGAAATCTGAGAGAAGGGATCTCTTCTACATAGTAAGATGCCTAATTCGAATACATGGAATACGTAGATTACGTTATTTTCTTGTCCGCTGCATCAATTTTCTTTTCAAATCTTTTCACGCTTGATAAGATACGAGATCGCGTATAAAATATCGAAGAACGATTTCGTCCAGAGAAAGTTGTCTCTCAATCTAGCGCAATCGCTCACTTACAAGAGCATTTTTGAGTGTTCAGCCAGTACACATGTAACGTTTAGAGAATTTCGCACCATTTAAAGTAAGGAAAATTTTGTTTTGGTAAAAAACTGTAAACTAGTTGAGGCATGTAAGTCTTGAGAAAAATATTTACAATTTGTATAAATTAAAAAGATATCTGCTGTATGAAAATTATGGAATGAAGTACCAGGTACCTTAATTGATTCGATGATATTTATAAGGAAAAAGGATGAGTTGATTTTTAAATAAAAGTTAAATAAATTTACTAAATGTTTCTGGGTAAGTGTAAATAATTCCAATCTGTAAGTCACATTTCAAACTACTAAATGATTGTCACAACCATTTTAGGAGTTGCACTGAGAAAAAAAATTTTCGGTTTTATTTGATAAATGAATAGGCATTATTTAAAATGTCAGTTGTGCTAATTGGATTCTCATTTGTACTGATCGAATTTTCAATCACTTATACTGAAAAAAAAGTTGGTTCTACATATTAAGTAAATTAACTTTCTATTGCGGCCATTTTAGATTTTACTTACAACGGATATTTTCAGTTTTCACAACTGAATTTTTTAGTGATGACGATGTCATAACTGAATTCATATATCAGTTGCAGCATTTACAATTTTTTTCAATAAGAATGATTAAATTTTTCATTAACATAATAACATCAAATTTTTTTTCTCCTAATTAAAAAAAAGTATTGTGTGTGAAGTTTAAAGTTGGCAATAGGCTCTACTATATTTTAAGTTAAAATTTCATAGCTATTCTTTTTGAAACAATGAAACTTAATATTACAAGCTATTTATTTATCCTGTGATTCAATTATTTACTATCAGAAATACAAAAATTAGTGACTAAATACTTTTTAACGTTTGTTCTGCTCTTTTTATTGTTCGATTAGCTGAAAAAATCAAGTGCAACAGAATCTGTATTATCGTGTTTTTTATCCTTATATTTTCCAAGAGAGTAAATGTATATTTTTGTGAAAATCTATTTCATATAATATATATTTTAGAAACCTACTGAATTGAATTTTAATTTAAAGTGTTAATGAAGTATTGAACTTTTGAGAATGAATTTTTCTATAAATTTTAGCGAAAAGTACAATTGACAAAATATGTATTACCGAAAAATAGAACCCATGAATTCGACCTTCTTCCATTGAGAAAATCTACACTGTGAAAAATTATCGTGATTTAAGCATATGAATTTGTGTTTGGGAATGTTACTACATTGTATGACAATGTTCCATATATATGGAAAATTTTTTATGCCAGGTTTTTTTTCCGATACTTTCTCAAAGAATTCCATACATGCATGAGAAAAATCCTGTACATTTACATAAATCATATACAAAAATATCGAAAATTTTCGACTTCTGTATAGAATAATTATTTCCTACAATGTATGAGAAGTTTTTATACAACGTACAATGTCAAAACAAATTTGAAATTTTATATATCTTTCACAGACTTTATCTTAAAATCTTGTTTGAAATATCATGGGCATATATATTAAAAGCATTTCAAAAAAATATATATTTGATTGTTGTTTTCAAGATGGATATTTCAATTTTGATATATTGTTAGGAAATAATTGTATTGTTCAATAAGGAACTGTGTTCGAAAATTCATCTAGAATAATAAAATTGCATGTACGTGGTAACCGAAATCTTTTTCAAAGTTAAATTTCTTAAAACTTGCAATGTGCACCTGTCTTTGAAAATTTTAAACATGATTTTGAGAGAAGATGTAATATCAGATAAAAAAATATATAATTTTTCGACAATTTATAATATTCATATCTAAGCATAAGTGCAATTTTATACCTAAATAGGTACATGTATTAGGAAACATTTTTTGCCCTCATAATACAACTTATTTTATAATAAAAAAAACTAATTTTTTTCGCCCTTATATTCGAAAAATTTGCACAAAAAGTTTCAACGAGAATAGTTTTTAAACATCTTATGTTATATAAATTTTTTTCATACAACGTAAGAGGCATTTTTAAAAATATGCAATTATCAAAAACCAGTTGAAAATATTCGAATAAAAGTTTGAGCTTGATACATACCTATAAAATTTGTATTACGTACAAGTTAAAACTGTTTGAATTTTACTATTTTAAATATAGGCAGTCTCATATACAACACTAAAATTCCAACTGCTCAATATGAATTTCTATTCAGAAATCACATAAATTGTTTTCAATGTCTGTTACGTTTTAAATTTACGTACTCTTCGAGTTCATACACGGCATATAATTTTCATATCTAGTGTCTATTTTTTCCATAGATTCATCCATCGCTTGAATAGACAATTTGACAGCCCGCCTGCGTAGTCTGCTTCAAAGGCAGTCTCTTGAATTTAGTAGAGAAATTTTCGATGGTGTATGATACCTCCGAAACAAATTTCCCTAGTGGATGTAAATTATTTTTTTCATCATTATCTTCGAACATAGTAGCTTTTTGCTAATCTGGGAATTAAATTTATGGCGTTTCACGGTGGGACCGATGTTTCCGGTCCAGTCACGTGACCAGCGCAGGTGTTTTGCGCATCGTCCAATGTGCTGTTCACAACATGAAATTTTTTTGTTGCTTTGCATGTCGAAAGTAACACTGTTGAAAGAGAGGTTATTGAATTTTCTATAAAAGTATTCGAAACATTTTGAACGATTCTCCGTATGGGATTTTCCCATTAATAGATCTGGAAAAGTGTTCCATACGCTCTTGGTATTCTTCCATGAATTATGAAAAAATTTCCCTATTTGTGAAAGAATCCCTATAGCGTATAGGACATTTTCCAGATCTATTTATGAGAAAAATCCCATACACGATATTGATTACAAACTTTTCATACTTTCATACAGAATAACCTTTTTTTTTAGCATTCACATGATAATGTTCGATCTCCAACATACTCCTTATGTTAATATTTCTGATGAATAATTACCTTATTATTTCCTCAATTAGACAACGCTCTTCGAGTAAACTGTTCACCGGGAAACAAATAAAAACGTGCAGGGAAACGTTGATGCAAATTAAGAGAAACGATGCGAAAAAAGCGGAAAGAAAATATAAAACTCAGACGCAGTGTTTTTGACTCCTCGGCAGGTTTTTCCACGAGGGTCGATCGAAGGGTAGATAACACATGTGGATTTGTGTAACGTGGAAAATAGAGTAGATTCGCCTTTATTGTTGGCCATGAACATATTGTGCGAAGTGGATCGCGTGGAAGAACAAAGATTCCAAAATAGAAAGTTTCACTTTTTTTTTGATTGATTTATTTCTGGGAAGGTTTTCTAAAACAGCTGTTACTGAAACGAATTTCATTTAGGAAAAACTTTCTTTTTTGTTTTTTTTTTTTTTCACGTTCTTGTATGACATGGATTTTAGATGGATTTTAAATGATATGGGATGGAAAACTTTTTTTCTTTTTCTGGCAAGGAAAATACGCGAAGGTACATTTTTTTGCGCTAATTGTAAAAAGACGCGAGGATCTTTGACGGCTTTTCAAACAATGGCCACGGGCCACTCTCATTTACGTAATGCGCGTACGAAAAACAATGCTGTCTGCAGTTCTTTCTCGCTTCGTCGCATGAGAAACGTTGGATTGCGAGCCGCTGACGAAACAACGGAGATTTTCTGCCATGATGCACTTTTACAATTTCCCTACTTCGACGGGAATTTAAAACACTTTTCTTTCCAAGTTTCAACTTGTTCCTTTTGTTCCTCGCGAGCTGGTAGAATATTTTGGTGTCCGTTGCGAAAGTTGTGGGAGGCGGTGCTGCTAGAAGTTCCGAAAATGAGTTTCCTGAATCTAAATCTGGAAGAGCTTTTGTTGTTCTTAATGAAAATTTGATAGTTTTTAAAGTAAATGATTTTGCTATAAACTGTGTTCTGTTTCACGAAAGTTTTGAATTTTTGAAAGTAGGTAGAAAAAATTGAATTTAATTAAAGGATTCGATAGAAAGTTAAAAATGATTGTTGTTGAAAATTTTAAAATATCTAAGTTTAGAAAAATCGATCATCATACAGAGAAAGAATACAAGAAAAATTCACACTGTAAATTTAAATAAATGTACTTATTAAATAAATGAAAATATGTATTCAGATTTGGGTTCAAAATATTTACGGATTTTCGATAATTTATTATCTTATTTATCATCTTATAATATGGAACGTTTACTAAGTTTTTTATTTCAATAAAGTCTCTGATACTAAAAATTGTTTGTTGTACTTGCAAAAAATTTTTATTCGTTCTAGAAAATTCATTTTGAAAATTTAAGAATATTTTGTTGGAAAAGAATGTGCTAAGTCTCTATTTATTTCCATTACTTGGAATAAGTTGAAATTTCATAACAAGTTGTAAATTAAAACTTGAAAAAAGAAATGAACGAAAATGAAAAATACTGTAGAATATTCGATTCGATTCGTTATCAATGTTAGAGATCATCATGGATTATTGAAATTTATTAATCCCTACATAAAAACAACGTTACAAAATTTTTAATGATGTACGAATACTAAGTATTAATACTAAGTGAGGAACAATTGTATGTAATCAGTAGAAATTCAATTGGAGTAGAAAGTCCTTATATAGATTTTCCTCAGTTATGAATTTCTGTTTTAAAATCTAACAATAAGAAAATAAGAGATGTAAATAAAAAATAAAGACTGTGAAAGAAAATTTAAACATTATGCAGTTCTCCTAAATCATTCTGGAATTTTGAGCGATTCTGAGTAATTTTGCGACGCTTGATGCATTTTCGAAATTGTTGAACCCTCGTGAGAATAAACCATTTTTTAGATTTTCCATTTAAGTGTTATTTGCCCTGTTTGGTGCTATTTCTGACAGATATTTTTTGTTTTTCTTAAGAATCGCGAGTCTTTTTTTTTTTTTAAATGAATATGCACTGTTTCCTATTATTTTGAACTTTTCGAAAACATTTGAAGAATTTCAATGGTAACTGGTAACGCCTATGCAATAAAAAATTTCCCTTTTGTTATTAAAAATTGAATTTGTTTTAAACTTTGAAAGGTTTCTCAGTATCTTCCCATGTTTGTCCAATGATATCAGTGTATAATTATTGATGAATATTAAATAAAATTTTTGTATAAAAGTATGTACAAAGTGTCGAAACATTTTCTTTGAATGCAAAAGTTTGAAAATAATATACAAATTTAAATCAAAGTTCGTTGGAAGATTTTAATTCCATTAAATTTGAAACTTTACATTTGAAACTTTGCAGAAATGGTTTCATCGCAGAATCAGAAAGAAAATTGGAATTAATTCTTTATCAAAAATTAAAATTATGTAGTAGTCGTAGAAGTTGAAAAATCGATGTTTAAAACTAAAAAGAAGAAGAGGGAAATTTTTTATTTTAATAAAGTCATCAGATAATGCAATTTTTGTTAAATAATATATATCAGTCACCCATGAACTACATTAACTTCATTTTTGTGATTAGTGTGTCACGTGTGTATTTCATGACCACACCTTACCGGCGAGTCAGGTGTGGTACAAAATTTTTTATGAGCTTACCGAATAAGCTCCAAGCCTCAAAAACATAACTTTGAGAAACATTTTTCAAAATATTGCATTTGTTATATTCTTGGAAAAAATTATTTCTTACGATTGATATGAAAATCCAAAAGATTCTTAGTTGTTTATGACATTTTTATTTATTTTCGAGTGATTCTAAGATATAAACGTTTCCAAATACTTTCATTCTAGTTAAGTCTTTGACATTGCAATTTTTCATTTACTGTATTTACAAAAAACTCAGCTTCAAACTTTTAGAGCTTCACTATTTCGATTCAAAATTTTGCTACTTTTTAAAATATTTTAAAATATTGAAAAATACTTTTAAGATGGTACGTCAAAAAGATTTCTGTTTGTACTTTTACATCTTTTTTGAACATTTTATTGCTAGGATAAAAATATAAATGAAAATTGTATATCGATCAATGTGGTAATCAGATTACGATTCTTTTCTTGTCAAAAAATATACTGAGAAATTCTGCTTTGACTGTATTTATGAAACACATTCACTATTGATGGCTCATCTCACGGGGGGCGACTTTTCGGTTTTTGGACTGCCACTTATGTATGCAGAGATATCATCGTTGAGTCACTGAATTCGTTATGCGATCCACTTGCGAAGGTATTTCTGATTCAGGAAATTGAAAAGTAGGAAACAGTTTTTCGAACCGTCCAAAATGTTCAAGAACATTTGTAACTTTTATTTAAAGATGTAGCTCTTGATAACAAAAAATAACCAATTTTTCGATGCACATTTTCTTTTGCCAAAAAAAGGGTTGAATATTTCAATTTTATTATGATTTAGGTTTTAATAATTATCAAAATTGGCATATTTGGGTAACTGAATGTAAGTTCTTGTCTCCAATAAAAAAAGCTTGAAAACATGTCAACTCATGTTTACGAACTAAGTATCATTGTGAACCTGTTAAATTACAAAAAAACGTAAGAGAATAATTATGATAATATTATTTTCATAACATTTTCTATCTGGAAGTGTGAAAAGTCTCTATATTTTTTCTATAAATTCAAAATCGAAGCACTCAGCAGTGACACAGTTTTACATAAATTAAATGGAAACTCTACACATCGACCAAAAATTTATTTGAATTGTCTTTTTTACTTTGTCTTATTTTTGAGCCCTGCCATTTGAACGATGTATAATTGCTGTCAATTGTAATCTATTCCCCGGAAAATCAAGTCATCCGTAGACCAAAGCGCTATTTACATACCCCAAGGACCACTGATTTCACCTTCGGTTAGAATGTTGCCTTTTGTTGAATATAAAGAACTGGTTAATCTACCTCCGCGACAAGCCCCGAGCCGTATCATTGAGCCCGCGCGAACGTTCTCCTCGAGCGCAACTTCGCGAAATCGATTATACTCCCGGAGCAAAAAACCAGCAATTTTTTCATCCTTCGAAACTTTACTGTTCAACCCAGGTAGAATTTAAATATCCGAAGATGTTTTGAGCAGGCTTCAAGATCGTTTTTGCATCCTAAAAGTTAATAATAATCGTTGTTGAATGAGGAATGGAAATTCGTTCAATGTGATAATGAAGATAAATATTATTCACATTACGATGAAAAGTTTTATTCAATATTTCTTCATATTTATAACTATACAACGAAAAATTACGATTTCATAAATTTTGAGAAAAAGTCAGAAATATGATTTTTAGTATTGACAAGTTTTTTTATGTTTTTGGTATTTATAAAACGTTGTTGATTTTTCTATCATTTTCATACTTTTTCAGTATTTTCATGACGGTTGCTTTGCAGATTTCTTAATCTATCATAAGTGCTCCACAATTCAAAGTTCACTATTGAATTTTTCGTATTTGATGATAGATTTTCCAGAAAACAGTTTCTTTATAGATTTGTAGTATACTTTAAGTATTTTTTATACTGCTTTCATATTCTAACGATTTTAAGGTTCTTTCGATTTTTTTATCAAGTGCCATTTTTAGAATTTGACACTCCAATTATTGAAGCTTGCTAGGTGATTATTCATTTATTCATTTTTTCATTCATGTGTTTTTTTAATTTTTAATCCTAATACAATTTTGTAGGATGTCCTGTTGTTTCAGGATTCCTTTTTCGATTTTGACTGCGTTTCCTTCAAATTCAAAATTTTTTATGCTTCAATTATTTCGATAAATTTTTCATGAAACATTAAAGATAAATGGAAAAAATTGTTTTCATAACCTCTCATAGTTCGATTAATTATAAAATATTGATACTTATGGAAACATTATCTAATATTATGAAACAATTTTGCCACTTCAATGTTGAGTGGAAATGGAAAACCGATTTTTGTTTTTGTTGTTAATTTCTCAAACGTTTGGAATTTCAGGCACATAAAGATTTAAATGATTTCTAGTAATCGATTTATTTGGCGTATTATTTAAGGCTTTATACGATTTGAAATATTCCCTTGAATCTTATGGATTTGTTCATGGAATCATAGTAATCAATGCTGCAATAATCTAAATTGTAATGATTTTTATATTTTCATTAAGACTTCTGAAAAAATTGATAAAAAAAAGTATAATAAATATAAATCAGTGTCTCATGAAATTCTTGTACCTCCAGTACTTTCGATATGTTTTTATATTTATTGAACTGCATAAGATTTTCTCGGAGATTAAGATATTGTTAGGATTTTTAAAGATTTCTTAGGTTATATGTTTTAGGAGTCTAAGTATACTTAATTTCTAGAATCTTAATAAATTTTATAGAAATAAAAGCAGCATTTCTATACAACTATAATATCTTTTTGCACGTATGAGATTTTCTAAGATTTTCTGGCAAATTTCAGGCATTATTGTATATTCATTAATTTCCGTATACATTTATAGAATATAATCATCTAGGATCTGAAGTTTCAAAATGTACCAGAAATTGCAAACGTTTAAAATTCAACGAAAATAAAAAGTATATGAATTTTTTGATTTTTTATCGTGATGGGAAGTGCGACGAATATTTTTTTGGGGAGCATCAAGTTTGTTGTTACAATCAATAAGTGTTCAAGAGCAGCTAGAAAATTTTTTTCCCCTATATTAACTTATAAATTTGTTTCGTTTATTTTAAACGTTTGGAACTTTAGGCACATGTTTCAAAGATTTTTTGTATATTTATAAATCCTTCATATGGCAGATACTAACATACATATATTCATAATATCAATTATTTATATTTTATAATCACTTCTTTCAGAAACTTTCGTATATAAAATAATAATCTCGATTCCAAGTTATACTAAAAAAAACTAGAAGAATATCGTTTCAGAAGAATTTTTAAGTCTACCGAATATTTTTGAAGTTATATTTTTTAAATTGAGAACCACAGACTATACTTCATGTACACTCAGAAAAATCATTAGTCAAATACGAATCTATGAGATTTTTTTCTCCAATTGACCTAAAAATTTTGTTATATTGACTATATTTTCAACAAATTTTTTAGTGAATATGAGTAAAAACTATTCGGTTCATGTGTGACCTAATATTTAGTCAATTTTAGTAAGCTTTTCTCTGCGTGTAGGCTGTATAATTATTATTTTTTTAAAGTATGAAAATATTTAAAAAAAATTGAGTTGACATCTAAAGAGATAACCTGCATAAATGCTTAGTGTTTACATAAGTTTTCAAGGAATCAAAACGAATATTTAGTCTGAGTGAAATTTTACATAAAAAGCTTGCAATATCGATATAACATTTATCAGTTGATGGATATTTCAGTGAACAATTTTTGAAATATCGGAAAGAAATATCGATATCCCACAATATATTAATATCTATCGTCTATCCCAACACTGCCAGTGAACGTTAACGATCTCGCTGAAAGTGGCAAATACGAAGGTGAGGAAACGAAAGTGTTATTCGTACCTGTAAAAGGGTGGCAACCCTAGCGGAACGGGGCAGGTCCTGGCTCCTAGATCCTTTACCCCGGTCGAGGTCCTTTCTGAATGAGGAAATTGCCGTGAAATTACACGGGGATTGCCAGCATTTCCTCTCGATACACGCACGTGTGTACGCTAGCCAAGGAAATTTCTTTCGGGGTTTACGCGCGGAACCGTCTTCTCATAATTGCTCGATGCTCCGTTGGCTCCGATAGCAATTATTCGGTCCATTTCGGGGGAGCTACATTTTTTTCAGGGGAAACATGATTTCGCATGCAAATATTGATGGGACGGAAGCTGCGGAAATGAAATTTTATCAATTTCGTTACTCAGGATTTCGAGTAGAATCCGAAGATGATGTTATGTAGTGATATGGGATTTTCATATGGACTCGTAGGAAAAATTGTATGCTTTTTAAAACCACGTAGATAATTGAATTTTTTTCAACCGCGTTAATGGTTGGTACAAAAATATTGTAAGTTTGGGTTACTGTGTACCGAGTGATTGTTATATTTGGAAATGTACATAGTACAGTCAATGAAGATTGCGAAGTTTAAGAATGATTGTACAACTATTAATGTTTGTGATCAGCTACGTTGCAACGAAATTTTACATTAAAAGGATTGGGGGGGGGGAGGGTATTATAATTTCACCAGTGTTTTTATACGTAATACGAACACATTTAAAAATTGACCACTGAATATTGATTCAAGCAAAGCAACATGTTAAAAATAATTTCTCGATATTTGAAGGTTTGTTTTTTATAAATAATTACTTCTGCAATATCTTATTCTTATTCATTCTTATATTTCTCAGTATTTATCATTTTGAAGATTACCTTGTATTTGCATGGATTGAAATTTTATAGGTTCTTAGATTGCAGTGCTCTGGAATTCAAAGTCCCATAAATTTTGGTTAATTTTATAGAGTTTCGAAATTCTTCTATCTAAAAAGATTCCGAGAGTGTAAAATGTAATATTATTATTTAAAAAATTTTTAGATTTTCAATTTTTTTTAATATTCCAGATGATATTAAAGTATCTAGTTAAATTTATATTTTTTGTGTGAAATGCTTTATAGATTGGTATAATTCGATGATCTAGAATTCAAAATGTAATTGATTGTTAGTATTTAAATAATTTTTTCAGAAAACGACATTTTTATAGATTGCTAGAATTTCATAGATTTATTGTACATGTTTCGTATTATTTTATTATTCATATGATTAAAAGAATTGGTATAGATTTCTACATAAATTTCTTGAATTTGATGCTGTAGGATCAAAAGTTTTACAGATTTTAAGAAACGACACATATTTTTTATGAAATAATGTCTGCATATATTTACTTCATTTTAAAGACCGACAATGTTTCTCGAAATTGAAAATTTTACCGAGATTTTACTGTATTCTCTAGTAATTGTATAGTTTTGCTAGTAATCATTGATTTTTACTGTTTTGATTGATTTCCTAATAGTTTCCTTTACAGCGATGACCTGTATTTCAATATTCAATTAATTTGTGGTGATTCATCAGATTATAGATTTTTTTAAAAACAATATTTGTATAGATATGAATTACATTTGGTATTCCCATGAATTTTAATTTTTCGAATTTCTCCATCATTCATATACTTTTAAGGTTATTAGAACAATTCTAAATAGATTCGTAGGCCTCGATGCTCTAGAAATGAAAGTCTTATAGAGTTTGATTTTTCGGAAAATTAAAGCGAAGCAAGAACTTTTGTACATATATGGTCTTCTACTTTTTTCTAGAATATTGAGTGTTCTTCTCATTTTATATTTTTTTATGTATGTACAATGAGAAAAATTTCCTGGTATCATTGTTTTTTAGAAGTCAAAATTTAGTCGAAAAGTATCTACAAATGCTTGGAATTCTTCAAGTTGCTTAAATTTTTTTTAGCAAAACTTGAAGTTTCAAACATATTTATTGTAGCTCCATAGCTTTGAATTCTGAATTTCTGAATCAATTTTATATGAAATCAAAAATTTACTTTATGAAATCATAATACTGAAATGAATGTTGTAATTGATTGATTCACTTGAACTATCCAAACAGATTTTCTTTCATTTCTTCAAGTTCTCGGATTATACAATTTGTCAAAGAACATTGAAGAACATATTCTTCTTTTCATGTTGACGAAAAAAATTTTCTTTTTGTAAATTTATGCATTATCATGATTCGAAATTTAAATTTGAGGTACGTGAACCAAATTATGTCCATAAAATCTAGTAGTGTAATAGTCTAGAAAATTTTAGATTTCCTTTTGAGTTTCAAGAGACATGAATTAACAAGAATTCAGGATAAAGATGTAGAAACTTTTTTTTTCTGATTTCAAAGCCGATAAATCAGCTTCAAACACCAAAATTACTCGTCTTATAATATTTCTAATCTCAAATTTACGCATTTTCCACATTTTTTGACATCCTGAGATCCCCAAAGCCGCAAAATATCGACTCATCAAATCTCTTTCATTCAGGTCACGAAGGGTGAAAAAAAGTTCATAATTTCGCGCGACAAAACTTCACGCAATAAAGCCGTTAGGAGCCTTTGCGGAATTCGCAACGGTGCTTCTTTCCACTTTTTTCCCTTAACCTGCGCACGTCAAGTGCGAGACTTTTCCCTTCGGGCTAAGAGATTAGTTGAAAATGGACGTCTGCAAATGCTAAAAAACACTCAGACGCTAAGCCCTCGACAAACACCGCAAGTAATGCTAATTACGACCCGTGAACTTTTTGATCCCTCAGCAATATACTTAAAGGCGAAAATCTTTGACTAAAACAGTGAAAAAATTATACTGATTCTCCCGCAAAATTTTCGTTTGACATTAAGTGAAATCACTGAAAAATTATGAATTCCTTTTATGTCATTAAATGGGTTTACATTTTTTGGTAATACAAGCATAATTTTTTTACGTCGCCGTTATATGTAGATCATTACTATAAAATTACAAGGATTCCCTTTATACACATAAAGTTCTGATTTCTTATTTTTTCAAATATGGAGAATGTATGAATCTTGAAGACTTGAGACACGGAAATGAAGTCGATTTCTCCAAGGCGTTGGGAAAAATTATAATCAAGAAAAATTTGAATTGGAAATGGTGGCTTTTGATGAAAACAGAGCGCTGGCTTGTTCATTTGTCGAGATCGCGATAGTTATCTTTGAAGAGCGAGGAAAAGTTTTTCCAACTAAGACAATAAACCACGCTGTAGGCGTCAAATATTGCAGGCTCTGCGGATTCCCTTTGCGGGTCCCGCGCCATCCGGTCGTGCGAAAGAATATATATGGCACGTAGAAAGTGTCCTCGATAATGAAACTCTGTACGTAATATCCTTTCGAGTGCAGGCACATCTCGTGTGGGTATATGATATATATGATAATAAGTAATGCGTGTTTCTTCAAAATAACGAAATGCCGGTTTTTGCTGAAAGTTCGTTGTGAGTAGCGAAGCGAAGAAAATTATTATTTGAAATTGTATCTTTGAAAAAATTGGCAATAGTGGCTTCGGAAATTGCTAATGATGGAATCACATTTAATGGTAAGTTTGCTAATTGCGAAGAAGTATTGTAATCTTTTTCTTTGTATTGAAGCTAAGACGTGTAATTGGGAAATCGTTTTGAACCAATTTTTGAGTTGTTTTGAGCATTTTTAATATTTGAGATGAAAAAGCAGGCCCAGTTTGATATAAAACAATTAAAAATGTGTAACACAGTAAAAGCAAGTATCTGTTAATTTATATAATGATATTTTTATAGCAACACATCTTATGAAAAAAAAGGAGATGTGTTTTTCATAACCGTGGAAAATTTATCATGAAATGTAATTCATGATTCTAATTTAAATGAAAAAATTTTTTCATATTGTTAAAAAACCAAGTTTCATCACGAATAATGTTTATCATAAACTTTTCGTATGTGTGCTACTACAATGGTAATTAAGTAATAGTATGACCTTCATCTTTCCTTTTTTTTTTTTGTAAGTCTCTGACCTTTTTCTTTTGAACTCTGAACACTTCATCAGTTTTAGAATGATTAATGTAACGATTATTATTCGACTTTCACAATTTTTCATTTTCGATGTAAAATTCGTGTTTTTGACCCGATGTAATTATTTATTTCACGGTCGTGCTTATAAGCGTTTTTCTTTTGTCTTGTCTATATTTAAAAAAAGTAGATTGAGAATAAATTGGTAATTTATTCGCACTCGCGTTTTCGCTGTTTGATAGACAGTAAGGGTCTCTGACGAAAAAAAAATAGTAAAAAATCACAAAAAAAAAAAAAAAAATGGAAAAACGTATTTGAATGATGTAAAAACAGACAGAAAGATTCAAGAAAAATCCTGAACATTATCATATTAGGAAAGTAAATATGATAAACTAGAAATATAAATGATGTTTTTGTAGAAAAAATATTCTTTTCTGAGTTTATTTGAACACTGGAAAATAGTTAAAGACATGAATAATAATGTTCTTGGAATTACAATTTTTAAAAATAAACGAAAACAGAAAAAATTTCTTCCATTGCCTCTCATAGTTGAAGTGATAGATAATTATTGCAATTGAAAAACTATCATCTGAACAAATAATTTTTTTTTACCTAAATCTTGGGTAGGCACGGGATACTGATTTTTCGTCCATTTTCATTAATTTTTTAAATGCTTGGAACTTTAGGCACATGAATAATAAGAATAATAAAAAAAGCTTGGTTTTTTCATTAGATAGAAGAATTACTATTAACATTGATTTTATTCAACTTTTGGAGATTTTCGAATAGAGCTATTTTTATGGTAGTGTAATTTTAAGAATTTTGAGAGATTTGTAGAAATAAATTATATTGTCCTTTAGATTTTTTTCTACTTTTTCTGAATCAGAATTTTTTCTAACTACTTCGTTATTTCGATAGATTATGATAAATAAGTGAATGTGTCTTTACCTTTTTTCAAACTGATGAATTTAAAAAAGTCTTGAAAAATTGAAGCTAATATTGTTTCATGAAATTGAATCATTTTATTTTAGATTAAGAAACACCTTTTCAAACTTTCTATTACTTTCACAAAAAGAACCATATAACCATATTTAATTTCTGTAAAAGTCACTGTGACCACGCATTACCTGACAGACCAATGTAACAACCGAAACAAAATAAGCTGTTGCATGAAAAGTTGATCATCGAGCAAATTTAAATCGAGGCGATGAATCAGTATTCAGAGAAAACCACAACATTGACTATGATGTATGTCAACTACCGTTCAAATAAGGAGACAACTTCAGAAAAAAATATACATAATGCTGAGTACCTTTTGTTCAGAAATGACTCCACTTTATTTCTCAACACAAATGTTATATAAATGTAAGGTATTTTTTTTAATATAATTAGTCATCTATTTAATTTTCAATAATTGCCAATAAGTATTTTACGGTATTCCTTCTGCGAAAAATTTGCTTATATTTTAAATAATGAAGTTATTTTTCTGTAACACTTTTTCAACGTTTTGTCCTTTGGTTTTATAAAATAGAGAGTCTGAAATATAAAAACCAGTTATGACAGAAATTAAAAGCTTTTTATTGATTATCATTATTATAATCTTTTTGGATGTTGAAATTTGGAGCTTTTTACACCTTTTCTCCTTTTTTACTATGGAAAAAGGTACACATGAGATTTTGGAATCTCAACAAAAATAGTCGTTTTTTTCACCCTGTATTAATTTTTTGGCAGACTGTAGAAAAAAAAAATGAAAAAAAATTTTGATTGAAGCAAAGAAATAGGTTAGGTTAGGTTATTCAGCTGCTTTAGTTTGGTGTACGTGCTCCTAAATATTCATAAGTATGTGCAACTACACTGAGAAAAAATATAGTAATTATTACAATACTGTATAGTAAACGGGAATCACTCTGACATATTGTACTGTTTGCTAAATAATATATCAATTTTCGAAACTACATATTGTAAATATTGTCAAATGATATTGTAATAATAGATATATTTTGTTGTGAAAAATCCTCTACATCTTCCATTTCCTACTATACTTCTTGTACTTTTTGCAATATATTGTAATTCCTATTAATCCAGATTATTGAAAATTCCATACAGCTTTTTCAGTATGCAGATCTGTATAGGTTCTTTTTGCAATATTTTTGTATACTTTCTAGGTTTCTAGTGGATCTCATTGTAATATAATACAGTTTTCGAAAAAGCTGGATAAAAGTAATGTAGTTCATTTTTTCCCCCATTTATGGTAAAAATTACAATTTGTATAGTGAAATTTGCATTTAAAGGTTTAAAATTTTTCGAAATTATACAGTAAAAACTGGTATACATATTGTAATTTGTACATTAATAGCGGTTTTACTGTATAATATTGGAATAAGTGAAATAAGTATTGCAGGTTTTACAATATATACGGCAGAAAGTACAAGATTTTTTTCTCACTGTACTTTACATTAAACTTAACGATTTTTGATGGCTATATCACTCGAATCTCAGAAGGTTGAGCCTAATTTTGGCGCTTGACTGTACCTGATACTCTCTGTTGAACAACGCTTATTTCTCTCATGAGCGCAAGGCTTCGCGATAGAATGAAATTTCGTCAAGTGCGCCTAAAAAAAAGCATGCTTGGCAATTAGAGATGAGTCAAGACGTCCACAGGACGATCGAACTGGCGGGCAGCACAGCACACGAGGAAGCTTAGCGAGTGCGTATCGTGTTTCAGGCTTGCATACTGAATACACGTGCAACGGGCATGGGAGGACCATATGGTGTATGGCTTCTGTTCGGAAACAACCAGAAAGCATCCTCTAAACTCTTTTTCTTTTCTTTATGCCACACTTTTTTCGCGAACGAATGTTCTTTTTATTGCATCTCTGCTGAAAGTGAATAATCAAACTTGAATCACTTTCCATCATGCAGATGGGAATTATTTCTTTTTAAAAATATATGTACACAAGGTTTAGTTAAAATGAAGAAAAATATCATACTTTAACAAAATTTGCTCCACACAAAACTTTAATTAACAATTTTTCTGTGAGTCGAAATTCTTAAGCTTTTCTTTTTATTCTCTTCTAACTTGTACGTTATCTGCTGAATTTATCATTAATTTCTGCTTTGTTCAAAAATGTTCCCAAAGAAACGACATTTCCGAATAAAAAGCAAGTTCGTTATAGAGTCAAGTTGCGTTTCCATTGTCGCACCCTTGAAACGCGAGCGAATAGTAAGCGAAACTTACTCGCTGAAAAATTACACTCGTAAAGATAAAGGGTATGCGTTATGTTAATTTTTATGTGCACTTATGGTGCTATTTAATTCGAAACGAATTAAGATATCTTGAAAAAGATTAGTTATAATCGGTTGTTTCTCACGTAACGTTCTTTAGAAGAAAAAAGAATCTGATTGTTATGCTCGTCTTCGGCTCGCATTACAGACCTTGGATTTGTTGGAAGAATTTTCATTGTTAGTTAAGGGATACCATATTTTGCAGTATTTTGGTTATTTTGCAAGGGAAATGCTTGAATGATAAATAACTTGAGTTTTTATACATTGTTTAAAAACGAATCTAATGGTTAGATTTTTTTCGTTTTTAAGACTTTCATTTCAACTTTATGAATACATGCAACGACGTTAGAATTAAATCTGAAATAAGGGATGTTAAAAGGATTATTTTCTTATGTTCATTAATTTCTATATAAATTTCTAGAATATATTACTTTCAAATTTGTAGTTACTGAGATTCTTAGTACCATCATAGATTTTTGTAAAGTAATAGTCATAATAAAAAAATAAACGAAAAACTTTGTAGCTTTTTAGTTGTTTGAAAATTCATAGTATGTATAAAAATAGATTTGTGCATCAGTTCGTAGACTAAGATGCACTAGAATTATACAGGGTGTCTCAAATTCTCATATACAGTAAGACCTTAGATTTCTCATCCAATTTTGAGTCGAAAAGTCCTTTACCACTTTGTCTCGAATTCAAAATTTTAAAAGGAAAAGTTATTTAAGCCTGTAATTTTAAAAAACATTGCGCTTTTTCAACAAGTGAGGGTCGAATTCACAAACCAAATTTTACCCTGAATTCTCTTCATATTTTTTTGAGTCAAAAAGTCCTTTGCCGCTTTTCACGATACTCGAAATCAAAAAAGATATTCGAGCCTAAAATCTATGAAATCTCATTGGTTAAAACTTGTCACTTGAATATCTTTTTTGATTTTGAGTTTCGTAAAAAGTGGTAAAGGACTTTTCGACAAAGAAAAATATAAAAGAAATTTTGAGTAAAGTTCGGTTTGTGAATTCGACCCGCACTTGTCGAGAGAGCGTAATTGTTGTTCAAATTTTAGTTTAAAATAACTTTTCAAATTATGAGTTTTATAGGAAAAAAAAAGGTAAAGGACTTTTTAACTTGAAAGTGAATAAAGAATCCTTGATTTTTTTTTGTATATGAGAATTCGAAACACTCTGTATAACTTTACAACGTTTTTCAAATTTGGATGGACTTTTCAGAAAAAAGTATTTTCATGACTTAAAGTATTTCATACATTTTCATTACTTTTTTTTCTCAATTTTCCAAATCATTCATAAAATTTGAAATTTTCCTAATATTTCCATACATTTTTATACAGATTTCTAGCATTTTATTCTTCAGGATTCAAAATTGTCTAAATTTTAGGTATTTTTATATATTTATAATTAAAAATTATTTCTTCGTAAATTTGAAAAATTTTGGAGACTTTTGATATTTTTAGCATTTTATGTACATTTAGGTATGGTAAATATTGTGTAAACCTCTCTAGTATTTGTGTAGATTTATAGTTTTCTTCAATATAGCTACATACATTTTCACAATAATATATCATGTTACAGAATTCAAATATTTCGATATATATCTCATGTACTTTGATAAATTAGTCAGAAAAGAATTCTAGTACACTCTATTGCCTTCTATTACTTATAAGTAGTATTTTCTGTGTTACTCTAGTATGAATTTTATTAATTTTCTATATAGCTGTTCGATATTAATGATCTGGTTTCGCAGGTTTTGAAAATTTTCAGAATGAAAGAGATTCTTCAAAAATAAGTTCCCTCATAAATTTATCATACTGCACAGATTACAAACTTGGTGTTTCATGTATCTTTTCAGTATCTATACATTTAAGAGGATTTCTTATTGTTAGTACTTGTGTAGGTTTCTGCAGAAATGACTAGAATTCAAAGCTTTAATTTTGAAGTAAATAATCATATTTTTTGAAAATAAGGTATAATTACAATAACTGTTGTGTATTCGACAAGTTCCTGGTATAAATAAAATTTTCCAAATTTTATATTCTTGATAAAATTTTATAGCATTTTTCAGTATTTCTATAGATTTTTTGAATCGATGCTTGATGATTCAAAGGTTAGTTAATTTTATGTTTTCTTGAAGATTTTTTAGAAAACAGTACCTTTGAAAAATGCATATCAGAATTTCACCAGTTGGTGTTCTAATGATGTATTATGAAAATTTGAACTGCTATAAGGACTCTTTGACATTTTTATGAATTTATATATAGTTTTTAAAAAGTTGATGTTATAGAATTTGATTTTTCATAGACTAATAGTATCCAAACGTTTCTTTATGTACATTTGAAGTATTGTATAAATTCTCACTACTTTTACAATTTTACTAAGCTCTAAAGTAACTAAAATTTTAACGATTCCCTGGCATTTCCATTAATTTATATAAAATATTCTGGAATCAGATGCTTTTTACTACAATGTTCTACAGATTTTCAGTAATTTTTTAGGTTCAGAATAAAATCATACGTAGCTACTTGTAATTTTAGTACTTTATAGAGTTTGGTATTAACTAAGTATTTCTTGTTTTTTTTTTTGTTTCTTTCAATGTTAAAAAACTTTTGTAAATTCTTATTGTATTTTTATCTACTCTTTGTATTTTCATGAATTTCAACGTTGATATCTTAACTTCAATGCTCTCTCTTCATTATCTGAATCTCTAATCACTTACTCATTAAAGATTATCAAAATAATATCTCTTTGTACACGTTTTGATACATATAGTATAAATTGTTTTTATACCTTGTCTGAAGATGCTACTTTGTGAACGACAAAGCTTCCTATGTGAGCCCAGATTACATTTTTTTTAAATAGTGACTATATAGTACTTTTTCATTTTTTTCTATCCTGAAGAAAAAATTTGCGAATTAGCTCATCTGTTGATTGCATTGACAGGAATGAATTCGGAGTCTCTCATAATTTCGTATAACTAATCTTGAGGCATATTCACATTTTTACATTTCCATAGTTGTCAAATTGTCATCAACTAGCAATATCCATTCACTTATTTACAAGAACATTTGAAGATTTGCGACAAGTTGATTCAATATCACTCGTTTACAAGTTGAAGGAAAAGGAGTGGTAAAATAACTATTCTGCAACCCTCATAGTCAAAAAATCCCCAAATTTTAGCTAAAATAAAAGAGTCCCATTTTGCGGAATCATAAAAAATAATTCCATTTCCATTTTTGTCCATTCCACAAACTGTCTCAAATTGAATTGGGAAAGAGTTCTTGAAGACGTTACGAAACTGGCTGTAATTTTGCTACCGTCGTTCTCGAATTACCGGCGTCGTCGTCCGTCCCTTGCGAGATAAAGGAAAGCTAAAACAAGAGAACGAGTTGCACGGTGTTCCTCGTGCATTATCGCACCGCTTGAATATCACCAGAATCCGTAATTTTCTTCGGTGCGGTATGTGTCGTAATTGACGTTAGAGTTTCCCACGTGCGTAAAACCAGGTTACAGCGCAACAATTTCACCCGGCTGCAGTTCCGGAAATAGCGTAGGGCCCCCTTTATAAACCAAGGCACCTGTCGTTCAACGATTCTTCGAGTAATTGCTTACCCTAAACGGAACAGTAAACTCGAGGATGCTATATTTACTGATTTACTGGTAAACGTACTCTTTTGCAATCATCTTTATGAAGCTCGATTTCATTTTCGTGCAGTCAAAGTGAAACTTTACTGCTAAAAGTGTAATTTTCAGAAATACGAAAGAAAATTATTATCATTTCAGTGACGGTAAATACTCACGATGATAAGGACATTTTTTATACAGTTTTTACGCCTTTCTCTGGAAATTTTAATACATATTAATTTGGTTCAAGGAAAAAATTATTAGAAGTCAACTCATCTGCTATTGCTTATACCTCTAAATGGATCAAGTAATGAACTGAATTTTAAGAATTTTTTTTAACTCGAACCAGCGCTTGAATACATTGTTTTTGTAAATGTGGGTCACCTAATTATAGACTAAACTGCAAAAATGAAAGTCTTATTGAAAATAAACGTTCTTCAGGTTTATTTTTTCTGTTCGGCTCGCTAATTTAATTTCAACACACGTTTGAATTTTGGAAGAAGAGCAGGAAACGAGTGGCAAATTAGAAATACATGCGTGGCGTGACTCTCGTGTTGCTCGCCGCCCAACTCACGATACCATCGACCTTTTCGCGAAATATCCGGGCTTAGTTTGCAAAAAGGGCTTCTCTAGTTTGATCGATCATCGGAGAATTCACGAAGCCTTTTCGTGCGCGTTCGTCTACATCACTTAAAACTTCTCATCAGGAATTAACCATGTCATGGTACCTAAAAGTATCGGTAGACATTAGGTTATTTTCATCTGAAATTCCCGGTTCTTGTATGTTAATTATGATAAAGCTCGAGAGAATGTTATTTTAAGATAGGAAATGGGAAAGTTTTGTAAAAAAATGGTCAGTTTTTTTTATCATTTCACTTGGAGGACGTGATTACTTTCTTCATGACACATGTAAAAACAACTTGAACCAAAATTTGACAGAGTATTGGAGAAAATTTGTCAAATGTTTGTAGCAAAAACTTTCAGCTCGAAAAAATGAGACAAACCGAAATTTCGAACTTTGAATATTAGAAAAAACCATCATGTTTTTGAGATCTGTTGTTTGTGAGGACGAGCCCTCCAGGATTTTTTTTTTCAAGTAAGTGAAATCATCAAGCATTTGTGATTCTGTACTTTCCGACCCTGAGAAAAAAATCAGTCCACCTGTTCGACTTTTTATATTTTTTTAAAGTTTAAAAAATTTTTAAAGATGACGTTTCATTTAATTTCAGCCACGGGGAAGATTTGCGAATTCAAAGAATTTTAGAGTAAATGTTATCTACCTAGATTTTTCGTATTTAAAACTATTTGTGATTTCCAGTGTGTATAAAATGTAGCAGGATTTGATGGTATTTTTAAATAATTTTTACTATTTTATATACATTGCTATACAATGGATTTCAAGAATTTCGTATAATATACAGGAATTGAAAATTCATTATTGAAATTTTTTTTTTTACAGGACTTTCCAAAAAATTATATCCACATAGATTTTTATTTATTTTAATTTTTTTGGTACTTTTACGATTTGGAGGATTCTTCAGTATTCCTTAAACTATTCGTATTTATAGTATTCATAAAAGTTTGCAGAATTTTTGAGTATTTTTTTGTAGGTATTTCAAGCATTTTTAGGTAAATTGTTGTATAGTTTTCGAAAATTTCGAACTCTAAAATTCAAAGTTCATTTAACTTTTCGTGTTTCAAATGCTTTTTAAAAAAATAGTGTCTTTATTGATTTATCTTACTTTCAGTATTTTTCGTATTTTTGAAGTTTTTCTACGATTTGAAGAATCGTTCGGTATTTTTAAATATAGCTTCATTAATTTCTGTAATTTGATGCTCTAGTTATTAAAGTTGTATATATTTTTAATGTTTCATAGATTAACTTGTATTTTTCTATTATGTGTATTTTCTTTTTGTATTTTCAAGCATTTATAGAATGTTGTAGAATTTTTCAGTTCTTGGAAAGATACCTATTTGAATTTCCAGAATAAGATTTCCCAAAATCGGAAGTTTGAAATATTTTATGCATTTCGGTCGATTCTACAGGAAACAGTTTCTCTATAGATTTATGCTGCCCTCAATATTTATTTATTTCATTTTTTACAGAATCCTGTGATTTCAACAATTTTCAGTATTTTTATGGACTCCTATATATGTAGATAATATTTTTAGAATTCACTGTTAGAGAAATTGAAGTTTCTTATTTCCTGGGGTTACTTAATTTTTTGAAGAATCTTATAGCATTTATAAGAAACTAATTAAAATCTAGTATTTTCAGGATTTTTCGTTTTTCTATTTTTCATTTTTGTATTCATTAAATCAAAGTGAAGTTTTTGAGTATGATCTATAAATTTTAAAGATTCTGCTATAGATTTCAAGATCTATAAATTTAAAGTATTGTATATATTTTCAAGCATGTTTTCCAAAATTTATAGCTTCAAATTATAAAATTTTTTTTAAAAGTGAAAAGGCATATTCTTTATCAATATTTGTACACGAATCACTAATATTCCACACTGTTGCATTAAAAATCATAAATATAGAATTTTTCATTTAAAAATTAGAATGTTCAAAATTATTTATATCTTATCAGTTTCAGAACATTTCCTTCAAAAGTAACAAATTTTTCGCGAAATTTGATGAGACTGATAAAAGTAACGTGAAATAAAGAAACTTTCATTACTCGTTACCGAAAAAAGGCATTCGTTCCCGTTATCGTTACTCGTTAATTAATGTAACACGTTACGTTATCGTTACGGTAAAAAAGCCCTGATTTTTTCATTGTGGAAACATGAACTATGACTTTTTTTTCGCTTTGCAAAAACTGTTTATTGATATTCTTTTTATATAAATTGTATCAATTAAGTTTATTCTTCATTTCTAGAAGAAATTCATTTTGCAAGAAAAATGTGTGCAAGAGGAAGATATTTATTATGATCTCACTTATTACAAAATCCACAGTTTTATGAAAAATTGTCACCTTAGGGTTTCCTTGAGAAAAATCGGGGAAAAACTGTCTTTTGTCTCAATGGCTTGAACGTATTGCGGGATGTTGATAGCTGCGTAACCGGGCATTATTTCAGCCAAGTGTCATTTCGTATACACGATGCGTGCAAGTGCGTGCTGGCGCGCGCTTCAAATACGCAACGCGAGTTGGGGGTTTATAATAATACGATGGGAACTATCCCACGACGTTCTATCCGCTCGTCGTTTGCCGAAAGTTTTCTTTTTTTTTTTTTTTTTTTTTCATTGTTCACCGTTCACTCTTTTTTCGTCGCTATCTCTATAGGGAAATTACTTTCTTACGATTTCATGGAAAACAATAACGATATGTGAAACCATCGTGCTAATGATCTGATTGTTAGTCGAAACTCGGTGTGCATTTCCAATCGCTGATGAACTAGAGCAGTGTGATGCAAATTCTTGCCCTATTTTATCATTTTTTCAATCATTTGGAGTAATTTTTTTGTTGTTGAACAAAGGTTTCAAAAGTTATATGGTTAATTAAAATTGCAACGAAAATTATTACATTTTAACATCAAATCATCTGAACTTCACAATTGGTTGGAGAAAACTTGACCTAACCTCCTCAGCAAAACTCCTCTTTTCCTGCCTCCTTGAAAATGGCACTGTTCGGTCGTGCCTCTTTTCCAACCGCGCGAACAATCCCTCGTCCATTCTTCAAACTTGAAAAGACGAGAAGAATCGCTTTCCAGAAACTTTTTTGTCGTGCTACGACAAGTGAATACGTTTTCTGGACAAACACCTGTGTCCATATAAGATTGCACGGACATTCCTTTTGAATGTCAGAGTCGAATTGATAAAGTTCCTTGGAAAAAAGAGAAAAGGAAATAAATTGTGAAAAAAAACTGAGGGGGAGAGTCGATATGATGCCATTTTATGTCATTTAATGAGGATGTACTCGTATTATGGCCTCACGTAGCTGCTTGTTTTGCGTTTCAGCGGCGTCATTGCACTAATCATTGAGCCGTGGGTGCAACCAATAACGTGCCAAGGTCCATGTGCAATGTCGCTGTATGCGTTTCCGTCCTAATTGCGATGTGGTAGTGACAAATGTAAAATAAAATTTTATGGTTCGCAAAATCATACTGAAGATTTCTTTCCTTGATCGACTTTTGTGTGACAAGATTGCAGAATTCTGTTCAGTTTAAAATTTTTCAAACTCAATTAGAGTAAATTTCAAGTAAAATGAATGAAAATTTAATCAAATAAATTTCAAAAATCAATTTTAAATTTTAGTGCCATATTTAATAGAAGTCTTTTCTTCACTCGAGTCCATTCAGGTTTTATTTTCGATCTTTGAATACTGGGGAATTTTTTCTTTGGATAGGTTCATTTTAAACGACGTGGGTGCTTTAAAACGTATTTTGTCTTGACTTCTAAATGAAAACATGAGGAAAGACTGTCTTAAAATTTTTGTTATTAAATGTAGAAAAAGGTTTTGCTACGTATTCAACTGGACTCTTGATGAGAAACCAAAAAAAATGTGTTGGAAGCTCGAGAAATAAAGTAAAATAAAGAATTCAAGGGGTCGCATACCTTTTTGTGCAGTAAAATTGAGAATGGTTTTGAGTAACTTTTAAGGTATGTAGCAATAATGCTATGTCACAAAAGCTATAGTTTTTTAATAGTGTATTGTTCACTCGAAAAAACAAGTATTTGTTCATAAAAAAATATCAACAATTGGTGGAGTTACGGCCCTTTCCCCGAAACGACTTTTTTTTTTAAGAGGCTTGCAGTGACCACGATGCAAGTCGAACAGGTCATGTTAAATCAGAAAATCCAAAAAATTTCATGAGTCAAGGAATGTATCTAGTTCTTGAAAGATCACTTTTTTATAGAAAAGTTTTTATTTTGCAGATAGGAATTTTGGAATAAAATTTTCAGAGTTCAAAAAACCAAAATTTCGGGGAAAACGTTCTTGCATACAGAAAAAAGTAATATTCATTTTTTCAATCGTTTAAGAACTACATCGATACATTTCTAGACTAATGAAATTTTTTAGATTTTCTCATTCAACTTGACCTGTTTGACTCGCATCGTGGTCACCGCAAGCCTCTTAAAAAAAAACGTTGTTTCGGGGAAAGGGCCATAACTCCGCTAGTTGTTAATTTTTTTTTCATGAACAAATACTTTTTTTTCAAGTCGTCAATACACTATTGAAAAACAGTAACTTTGGTTTCATAATATTATTGTTACATACTTTTAAAGATACTCCAAACCACCCTCAATTCGTCCGCACAAAAAGGTATATAACCCCTCAAAACAGAATTAGGATCAGTTTGATAAGTTCATTAATATTATTTTAGTGCAATATTTAGTAACGATTTTAGACATTTTGAGGAAGTTTTGATCATTCAAAAACACTTAGTACCAAAAATTATGTAACTGTTGAACTACACAAAAAAGGTTGAAAATCGATTTCAAGAAATTTTGCAGCTTCTCATTTATATATCAAAAAATCTCACTCTTTTGCTAGGTATAAATGTATGAAACTCTTGTCTCTTCCAGAACTTTATCAAAAATTTACTTATCTACTTTTATTGTTATCTGTTTTTTGTAAGTCAGTAAATTGTAAAAATTTTCGTAGGTACCTACATAATAAACAAAATTCTTAGAGCTTTTTTGTCGAAGTATATCGTGTACTGTACTAATTTTAGCTGTTTTACAGCTCTGAATATTTACATAAAATATTGTTATTTCCAAGGATAAAATTATGCATACAATTTTACAGTATTTCTTTTTTTCTCTAAAATTACAGTAGTTTTATAAGAAAGTTGGGATGCGTTGGATTTCTGAGAGATATTTTTTGAAGAAAATCTTAATTTTTTTTACAGTTGAAAAAAGTTCTTTCCCAATTCAATTGCTTCACAAAATATTAAATATATTACCAGAAGACCATTAACTGTATTGAAGCGATTGAATATTATCATGAAAGGGTTAATCTCAATTTTTATAATTTTTTTTTTTTTAATTTTGAAATGTTTTTTTTTTACAATGATTTTTGTATTGGTGAGAGACATTGAAGAATAATAATAAACTTGTTACAGTTTTAAATAAGTTTTAATTAACCTAATAATTACATATTGATTTCTACAGAATTTTTGACCTATTAAATGTTTTGTGCATGGTTTGCTTTTTTTCGATTTCTTAAACTTTGAACTACAACTTCCAAAAGAAAAAAATATGTATTCATTCGCAAAGTATCTTCATTGTTACCTTTAAGTGCCACAAGGATTACATATATTTCCTTTGCTATTATTTATATCTTACAAACATTACATATTTCATGCGAGTTTTGATTTCTTGTACTCGGCAACTTATTTCGCATAGGAGATTTGTGAAGTGTTTTAACAGTAATTACACATACTGTAAAAACTTTTTTCAGCCAAATGCGCTCATTCATCTGGAGGAAACACAAAATACAAAGTACAAAACCTCAGAGTGGGCCAAAAAATAGTTCACTACATATTCGGAATTATTTTTAGAAACAGTTCAAGCACTATCAGAGATTTCAAGATGTTCCGTTCCTGAAGCATCAAAATTATACATACAAAATCCTGCCAGACAACTCGATAATTCATGGGTTAAATAACTATCTTTTAATTAAAAACGAAAATTCGAAATACTTCGAGAATTTCTGCGGTGAAAAAAATTATTATCATTTATATTCAATATTATAATACATCATTAATATAGTTACAATAATGTTCGAATTATCCCTTTTGTTTTTGATTAACGTAAATAAATTATGATTATAACCGCAATATTTTTTATGCGACATCAATATCATCAGCGCTATCAAATAATAGTTTTTGAATTCGCAGAATAAATTTTTTACAGTATTTGTGTAGAACTGCGAACAAGCATTTCTGAAGCTTTTCCGTGATTCTCTTTTGACGTCGCTTCAGATACGCTGACAATCGGTTACAAAGCTTTTTTTTCTCGCTGATGAAGGGAATAACGGTTGAGGAGAAAAAATGGGTCGATTGGAGAACGCGACAATCAAAGCAGACGTCCATTGGAACGACGTTGCCACGGAGGAACGCGATTCGTTACGGTTTCTGTTTTGCGATTTCATGTCTTTGTTTTATAAAGGAAAACACAATGCTCTGTTTAGAAATTATCATGAATTTTTCGATATTTTTTTAAGGCTAGAATACTATGGTGCAGCTTGAAACGTAATTTGTAGAATTTTGATGTTAATAAGTGCAATTCATTGTTTTTTTTCTAATTACACATTTTAAGTGGTGTTTGAGTTGACAAAATTTTGTAAGAAATAAAAAATTACAAGAATATTGCGTCATTTAGAAGATTCTTTATTCATTTCTTGTAATTACTTAATCTTCTTCTCAAGTTAAAAATTTCAGGATAGACAGAGTATGATGAACAAAAATATGAATGTATTTACAAAAAAACAAAAGTAAATAAATGAAATTGACCGGTTCCAAGTTTACGAAAAAAGTTTTAATGAATTATCATACAAATAAATTTTTTTCTTCACGTAGCTCAACTGATTTTATTATAGTATTTTTTATCTGTAGCTACTAGCTAAAGAGCAGTCTAAAACAAGTGATTCTTTGTTATAGAAATTACCGAATTCTGATTGTCATATTTTTTAGGCGTCGTGGCCACGCTGGGTTGCGCCACATGCGTTCAAACGGTTCGATACGGTCATCTCACTTCGAATCACTCGCTGTGAAGCTAAACCTCTTCAGAAGAATCGCTCATTACTCACTTGCAGAATTATCATCGCTTTTCCTCTATGCCGATTTTCATACGGTACACATCCGGCTGCTCGATCTACCGTTAACGAGCACTTTTCTTTGTTTTTCCAGATCGCTTTGCAGCATTGCGTTTGTGCTCTTATTTATTGAGAAATAAGACAGTTTTCCACTTGCGTTAAAATGGTACAGAACACAAAATTGGAAAATACTATCTGAAAATTTTCAGAAAAAAGGAGCTAATAAACTTTGGTGGTAAAAAATCTAAAGTTAAAGAAAATTCATTGATAGTTTCAAAATGGACGAGTTAGAACTTGTAGACTTTTTGAAGTTTTCTTAAAGTGAATTTTGTTACTTTCGATTTGGAAAAGCACATTTACAACTTCAAAAACTGGGGAAAGGGAATATTTGTGTTCCAGAATCAAAATTTGGATATTTATATCAATAAGAATATTTATAAACTCTCATTTAAAAGTTTTTTTAATGGCATGATTATCAAGCTTGAATATCTTCAAATTAGAATCTTAAAAAAAGAAAATATATACATGAAACTCATATTTTCATGATTTCAGTTTTCATACAAATTTGATACATAACAGATTTAAAATAATTGTTTCCACAATTATTTATTTGAAATACACTAGATAAAAAAAATCTACAGTCTATCATAGCACGTAGTATGAAGTTAGAAAATTTGTTTTGAAAATTCATTTAAAGAAGAATTTTATGATTTTATAGACACTGTTGAACACTCTCGGTTTGAAATTTGATCACAAGCTTTGAATCTGATATTAACGTTCACAACCTTGGGATAAGAGACTTTTGCTTATAATTAATACCAAGCTTCTTTGGAGATAACTCGATCTCAGCCCAGCTCTCTACGAAGTGATAACTTTTGACACTAATTATAGCAGTAAGGAAAAGCAAAGATGTATGACTGACGTATACGAGCGTATTCGCTACTTCATAGTTCTTACATCACGAACATGAAAATTCAAAAAAATTTTTTGCATTATAAGGGAGTTTCAGGCAACGAATTTTCGTTCAAATGGGAAGTTGAAAATTAATAATTTTATATATTCAGTTACAAAATCTGCGTTTTTCTCATAACTCTGAAGAAAAATAGTTGAATGAAGTCGTGATCTGTACTATGAAAAAAAAAAACTAAAAATTCAAAAGTGTTATGGTAAAACATTCTTGAAAAAAAAAAGATAATTAATGTTACGAAAATATTCCCAGGTTTTTCAAAGACACTTGAGTAAAATTGCGATGCATAATCAAAAAATCGCCAATTTACTATTACGATTGCTAATTGACTGATATCAAATTTATTTTGAAACAGAACAAACATTTGCAGTTTATTGATGTTATTTACTCAATTACAATCAACTATACGAATTTCTATGTGACTCTAATTTCGCAACTTGCATCCGTTATACTAGAACCTGCTGAATCATCGTTTTATCGAGAGCTTCTGTCTTTTGTTTCAAGAACCGAGAGGAGAAATCCTTATCAGATAGAGTGTCTTTGTGGCAACGTCAATTTTTGATGCGGAGAACATGAAAAAAACTGCTTGCAGTGTATTTTCAGAAATAAAAACATATCAAAAAGATTCCCACTAAGAAAATTGCAGTTTTCTTCAAACGTATTTTCATAAAATGTAGTTACTGCAACCTACTCAAAGAAATCGTGAATTTGACTAATTTTGATAATTTGAGTCTTTACATGCAAAGAAAAAATAGTTGCTATTACAATTCCTTCCTTCCAATCAAGCATTTTTTTCTGGTGTAAAAAATGCCTTTTAATCTATATAAAAAAACGGAAAATGTAATTGGGATGGACTGATTCATCCAGTGTTAACTCAGGTATCGCGTGACAGCCACGTTCATTACATAAAACGTTCAATAATGTTTCAATTAAAAAGGTCATCCGCATCAACGTTGCACAATATTTCCGCGACGCAACGAATTCGCGAGTTTTTTAATCGAGTTCGTTGGGCCGAGGGAAAAAGAAAATTGAGGGCGATGTTCGCGGCGGCGAAAAAAAAGTCGCTCACAATCAGTCAGCCGTAGAGAAATGAGTACTAGACGGTGCCACAGGCGAAATCCCTGGGAGAGTCTAGATACGGGTGGCTGTAAATAATTTTTTGCGGATTCCATCGGTGCACAAAGCTCCGCTGCACCGGCAATAACGTCGGCCTAACTTTTCTACCATGGAATATCCGGAGTTATTGCGTTTTGGGGTTGAGGGGGAGGGCGTGAGGATTCGATTTTTCGATGAAAGTAAAGGGGATGGCTGTGTCTCTTGTAAATTTGGAGGGAATCGAGATCGAGTAGTGAGGTTTTAAGGGAAATACATCTAACATTTTGACTTGCAAGAAAACCGAATGTTTTCTGATTGAATATATTAATCTATTTGACGCAATATCGAAGGAATTTATTAAAATGTTTATGAAGTTAAAGTAGAAAAACAAAGCTTTCGAGACACTTGATTTTAATTGGAAATGTTTTGTAATTTTTCGGTATTTTGAATTGTATGTACTGTTTTTTTATTTGGTTTTATGCATTTTATTGCTCATGATGAAGTGTTTAATTGAACATAGAGTTAAACAAATATAGTTAATCATTCATTTTCACAATGTTTCTTCATTCACCATGGCTTTCCATATTCGTTTATAATTTAATACTATTTTGTAATATTTCCTGAAATTTTCAATTTTTTTGTTTTTGTTTTTCATACTTCGACAAAAGTTTCTCTGATTTTTTTGTATTTACAATGGTGATTTTTTTTTTGCATCATTTTTCATTCATATATTGCATCAAAGTTTTTAACCAACGACCATTATTTTAGAAATATTTTTACATTAATCTCTATTATTTGCAACAATTAATTTCTTTATCATAGATCAGAATTCACGAGAATAGTTTTTTTTTATACTTAATTTATGTTAGTTCATAACACAGGGGATGATTTCGAATGATCTATGATGATTTCTAATGGTCTACAATAATTTTGTATAAACTCAAGTAATTTCTTACGAATTCCTAAAATATTTACTGTTTTACCATAGATATTTCTAATTTCCTATACTTGACTGTTATTTATCAAATAATAAACTATGAAAAATGTAAGGCTGTATAAATAAATGTTTATGTTTCTTTTAGAGCTTGAAGGTTCCCTATAAATTTTTACTATATTTCAATTTTTTCTCTGATACTCTATGGTATTTAACAATAGTTTTCTTGTGGATTATCAAGATTTTTTGATGTTTATCATGAATTTTTTTATCTTTAGCATGCAATTTATTTTATTCTTACGTCTTATAACTATGCATGTTCCGACCTATATGTTCTGTTCTTATAATTACTTTGATTTACCAATGTGTCTAATATACCAATTCACAATCTGTAGTCGTACACAATTAACTATGATTTCAACAAATTCATGATTTCTCATTGTGAACTATATTTATCGATGGTTTGAAAAATTTTTCAGGGTTTTCCACAATATTGAAAGGTTAGCTATATATTTCCATGGTTATAATTACCGACATTTTCATTATTTTGATAAATAAAGAAAAATATTCAAATCCATAGAAAATCATGGTATTTACACAAAAACTAAAATATTTTACCTTATTTTATGTTTTTATAGCCCGCTACAATTTTTCATATTTTTCTGTGTTTCTCTATACTGTTTTTCCATGATTTTTTCATGGTTTTTGAGGATTTTTTATGATTTGGAATGAAAGGATATATTCTTGGATTTCAAAGTTATTTTATTAACACAATACAATGATTTATACATGTAAGTGTCCATCGTTCAACGTAGCTTTTTGTCATTTTTCAATAGTTTATAATGATGTTCTAATAAATTCATGCGAGATTTCTAATAATTTTTCCGAAAACGAGTCTTTTATAGCCTTATGATAGAAAATATACTTTTAACAAAACTATTCCTATCCTCCTATAATTTGAATTGTTTCTATAAGTTTTTATAACAACTATGATTTTAAATTATAATCCATATTATGGTTTTTCAAGCTTTATCACGATTTCTTATTGTTTACCATTGAGCAAAACTACATATTTTTGAAAATGTCTTTTAATAAGTTTGGGTGGCTTTCCAGAATGTCTGATGTTTATCTGTGGTTTAATGTACGGGTTTCTGTAATTTTATTTCCATGATTAACTAATATTAAACAGTTTCCTCAGTTTATTTACAACATATCATGAATTCAAACGAATTATTATTTCTTATTGTTTTTTATATCCTTTATATCATGATGTTCTTATAAAATATCATATATATTCTTTTATCTTGTATTTCATGGTTTACTATGATTTCATATTATTTTCAACTATTTTATATACTTTCTCACGATACTTAAAAGTTGATCATGAATATTGATAATTTTTGTTACTTAAACATTAGTTTGAGAAATATAAAAAAACATTCGATGCAACAGGGAATCATAGTTCAACAAAGAGTAAAACTTTTATATGGTTTTTCACCGTTTCTATTCAGTTTTATTTAATGGTTTATGCGTTTAAATAATTTTTTTTGATATATTTACATGGTTTCAGCATTTCATTCGCATTCCCTATTAATTGCGATTATTTTTTTTTTACATGTTTCTTAATGCGCTTGAGTAATTAACCAAGCTGTATTATTATTATCTACAAATATGCATAAATTTTCCACAATTTTCTATACTTGACAAATTGACAATGATTTTATATAATCGTATGTTTACGATTACTCGTGATTTGCTTTTATTCCATATGTTTGAAAACTGTTAAATGTTTTTATAAATATTTTCCACTTTTTTCATGCCCTTTAACAACTTCATATCATTTTTTCACAAATACCATAAAAACCTCATCGCTTTTGAGATTTGAACAATAGCATCATCAGTGATTTTCGCTATCATTTCTAAAAATTTTGAAGTACTCAACCAACTGTATCGATATGATTCCTTTCTCAACAGTTTCTTCAAAATTCTTGTATATGTATGTTTTGTGAAAACCAGAAAAACAAATAAATTCGTTTAGCACCGTTTATGACTAAAAAAATTCAGAATAATACAGAATTTCTTTCGTCTTTCTTCTTCTTTTTTTGTTTTTCCGTATGTAGTTTAACAATTGCTTTTACTGATACCAATTTCCTCACGCACACGTGTATAACAAACAGAATTAGGCCTGTGCCTTACGTTTTCAACGGTTCCATTTTCCGGATTTCGTTGAGCTACGTTTCCGGTTGGAGTGCAATTTGCCTGCAACTGACTTCTGATCAAGATTCGAATAACCACTCGCTCGACATTCTAGAAAATTGGCCGGAGAAAATCCTGTCCCTTTGTATAACAAACCAAGCAAATTTGTACAGCGAACGAAAACGTTTTATTCCTACTCAAGGATTCCAACTTGCGTGATTTTCTTCTAACTTATTCATGGACGTGAAGGTTTTTCAATCCAGGTTAAAAAAGATTAAATAATTTTTATAAATATTGATGGATATTATTGATACAAACATTATTTTCCAATTATTTTAAATTTACTCGATCAGGAATTAGGTGTCATAAATTTCCAATTGACACAAAAGGTTCAGAATACGTATAAAAACGTTGAAAAAGATTACTTTGCGAACATCCATTGAATGAAACAAAGGCCAGACCACCCTTTCCAAAATAACCCATTTGGAAAAAGAACAGTTACTCCACGTGACTCCGGTGTATTTCGAAGCCTTCAATTTTTGTTCTCCATTCTTCGCACACTTGAGGAATCCCACGTGAATCGTTGAAGGCGTAATCTGAAAATTGCGGACCCCGTTAATCCGGCCCCGAAACAGATCATTGATATGGAATAGGTTTGCGCGTGTTTTTCTGAGGGGAAGCCGATAGGTGCTTCTGCACTTTTCAGAGCGCGTACTTTTTACGACCTCGAGTCGAAGGCTCCCAAGGTAGTTGGGTGCGTGACTCGCGTGACGTTACTTATCCAAGGTCGGCTGATGAACCCTGCGACGACGATCATTGGTCCCTTTATTTTGCGATCATTTTTAATTCGTTATGGATATTTTTTAATACTCCATAATAACTAACTCAAAGTTGAAAATAATTCCAGTATTCTTTGTCAAAATAGTGTCTCAGAAACAAAAACTTTGTTGCTTCTTTTAAAAAGTGTTCATGAATCTTCTGACTTCTTGTTTCAGGAACCACATCATGAGCGCTCCTTCGAAAAGCTCGCACTTTTGTGAAGAAGTTGGGGTGGAGAAAGTTTCAGGGAAGGGAGCTAACAATGCGTAAAAAAATGTGAGATAAAAAAAAGGAGACAAAGTAGATCCAGCGTTCGCATGCTACTCGACGTAGAATTGTGGTGTAAAAGTATACAATCGTCATGACGGACTACCTGGATCCGCACTTCATACGCGCTCTTTGTCGCAATTCCGACAGACGCACTCTTCAGGTGAGTCCGACGCACAAGAAAGAAAGTTGTTTGAACCCTTTTTGTCGCTACACTCGCATGAGTTTTTACTTGGGAGCTGGTAAAAATGAAAGGTGTACGTAGCGTTGACAAAGTTTTTGGTGATTATGAGTGAAGAGGGAATATTGATGATTTGAGGGTGGTTTTGTAACATTTATCGTATACTATAAACTCGGATTCTCTTGCACGAGGTTCTTTGTTCACCCGAAATCTTTTGCTGATTATGACTAGGTTATTTTTCGTCTTTCACTGATTTTGATCCCTGATACTGAGACTTTACTGAGAGAAAAGTAGGCACTCTTTGAAGGCAAGAAAATCCGAGTTTCAAGTGTATGTAAAGAAAAATAATGCTTAGTTGAAGAAAAGTTTAATTCTACATCTTTGGAATGACTTTTCATTCCAAGAATTCACAATTTACTCACACTTTGGAGTATTATTATGAACACCATATTTGAAGTTGTAAAAATTCACGGCCATTGAATGCGAAATCAGAATGATGAAGGTTATACTATTATTTTTACAACTGTTTTGATTGTATACAGATTTATCGAATGCAGTCTGAAAAAGCTTACGAAAATAAAGTAAGTTTCTGTCGAAAAATACTGACAGAGTTTCTATACGGAAATGCAGTAAAAGCAGGAATTGTACGGGAATTTCCCGCAATGCATAGGAATTCGTTATTATGAAAATTTTGCTAACCAATAAAAGTGAACTATTCAGTATTTGAAATCGTATAATTTCTGTGTGAGAATTCGAAAAGTTATATTTACTTCAATATTCAATAAATTGTAAATTTTTTTTAACGAAATTAACTCCATTTTGAATAAGCTATTGTACGAAAAGAAGTTCAAATCATATGATTTCTGAATTCAAAGCTTCATCTCAAAATTTATGAATCTTTGAAAAATTACACAAACGTTACAATAATAATATGAATGTTTGAGTAATTAATTCTTGACTTAATTTTTTAACTTGAAAAGTACATCTTACTGAGATTAATAATTTAGATTTTAAAACCTTATAAATTTTTGATGTTTTTTTTTTTTTTTTTTTTTTTTTTCGAATCACTATAAAGTAAGAGTCAAAAACAAGGCAAATTTTAAAAAAATTACCAAATCGAAAGTTTTAGATTTCATTAATGACGAATGAAAATTTCCAGATCAGACCAATTTGTGAGTTTTGATATTTTGGCTGGAAATTTTTTAAATTATTAATATTTTATGTCCCAAAACTAAATCGACTACAATCTCATGAATTTATAGTAATGGAGAGATTTTTTATTCACATTGTTATTAAGTGCTCCGATTTCATAAATTGCTGTTGAAATTTTTTTAATTAATTTCACAGCTTAGTAAAAGAATTGAAAGAAGATTAAATGGTTACAGAACTTTCTATGAGGAAAAATTGAGGATGGTTTGGAGTGACTTTTAAGGTATGTAGCAATATTGTTATGACACTTAGGTAATAGTTTTTTAATAGCGTATTGTTCACTTGAAAAAACAAGTATTGATTCATAAAAAAATATCAACAATTGGCGGAGTTGTAGCCCTTTCCCGGAAACATTTTTTTTTTTTTAAGAAGCTGTGGGTGACCACGATGCAAGTCGAACATATCAAGTTAAATCAGAAAATCCAAAAATTACATTAGAATAGGAATATATCTAGTTCTTGAACGATCTCTTTTTTATAGACAAGTATTGATTTTGCAGACAAGAATTTTATAGTAAAATTTTCAGAACTCCGAAAATCGAAATCTCGAGGAAATGTTCTTGCATACAGAAAAAACGGAACATTCATTTTTTCATCTTTTAAGAACTAGATATATTCCTTAACTAATGAATTTTTTTGAATTTTCTGATTGACATAACTCGACCTGTTCGACTTGCATCGTGATCACCGCGAGCCTCTTCAGAAAAAAAAAATTTTTTTGTGGAAAGGGCCATAACTTCGCCAATTATTATTTTTTTATGAACAAATACTTGTTTTATCAAGTAGACAATACAATACACTATCAAAAAACTAAACTTTCGTCTCATACTACATACTTACAAGATACTCTACACCATCCTTAATTTTTCTGCACAGAAAGGTAAATAACCCTTCAAGAAATGAATGTAAAATAGTTATATGTATAGACTCTACATATGAAGTATGGAAATTTTCGAAAAAATGGATTTGTGGTTTCGGTATTTCAAATCAAGAAGTTTCGAAAGTGTAAATTTTGAAAATCAATTATAAAGAGTAGAATCCCCTACATCAAAAATGATTGCAATAATCGCATTATTTAATGTTTTTGTTACTTCAACTATTATTTTATCTATCAAATGCATTGACATTGAAGAATAAAAATGATAACAATATTATTAGGTTTCAAAATTTCCCGAAATCATGTAAGGGGAAATTGTCAAATGTACGAGACATAAAATGAAATTTTACTTCAATTAGAGTAATTTCACTACTTTCTTATTATATTATTTTTTTCATTTCTTCGGAGTTAATCATTCTCACTACTTTGTGGTAAAAATTGAAAAAATCAACCTTATGGATTTTGATAAATCTCATTAGAACGTTTTGTCAAAGTTTTTATTATCTGGAATATTTTTCATGATGTGTATAATCTTCTAAAATATCCCAAAAGTTATGGATAAAACTATTTTTCATCGTGGAATGTCGACAAAAAAATTTTCCTCGGTTTTTTATTTCACTCAATCAGAAAAATAGTAAAATCATGTAGCTCTCAAGATTTATATATTTGGTTTACGTTGCGTTTTTCCTTCGTATTCGCTTCGGTTAATGAACATTATTACGATTCGTGAGAGTAATTTTATAGGTAGATAAATTCATCAAAAGGAATAAGTGTTTTATTGATTTACTGTATGAGTTTCCGAGGTCAACGCTCTGTACGGTTTCATCAGAGAATTCCAGTGAAAAGTTTTTAATTAAAAGTATCAGAAAAATTTATGAAATAAGGGTTGGAGGGTGTTTGAAGACTGAAAAAATATAAATCACGGTATAATATTTCGACGATCGGCCAGGCTTCATAAAATATTCAAATTTTTGCAAGAAAATTACATAAAAAATGTATCATCCACATAGTTTTATATAATATTCTTTATTCTTGTCATTTTTACAGTAACTTCAGGTACCTACATTGTCCATTATCTTTCTCAGAAAAAAATTTTCCAATGTAATTAATTTCCATACAACAAACTTCAAATTTCTTTTATACATGTTGGCTTTCAGAACCTCTCAAAAAGGTTTTTCTTTCCATTCATAAAAAATGAATTCACGGAAGCACGATCAAACGTGAGCCGAGAGTAATTGGCTATTGACTTTTCCATTCCAACCTCTTGATTCCGAACCGAATTCGCTGCATAAACTACGCGGAATTATTTGTCCCCTTTTTCCCACTTCGTTAAAGCGTTCTAGAGACGAATAATCAGAGCTGCAGAAAAAGGCGGCCATTATTGCAGCAAAGGGCTAATTAGCAATCAGCTTCGCGACGCACCTTTCAAAAGTCCACTCGCTGCAATCGCGTGCACCTGTACATTTCTTATCGGCCTCTCGTGTTTTTCCATTTCTGTTTCTAATCGAGTCAAGGCGCAATTTTTGTTTTCTTTTCAAATACAGGTTCCGTGAATACCATTAATAAGCAGGGAAAAATGCAGTTGCATCAGAGACTTTTCTTCTGAATTTTTTGCATGTTGAATGGAAATGAATGTGGCGATAAGGAAAATCGCTCTCCCCTCACCTCCATAGCTTAAAAAAAAGTATGATAAAGTTCAATAGTTGAAATGTGTGTGAAAAAGATTCTTCATTTATTTATGATTTGTCATTTATTCTTCATTAACTAAATATTTATTCATCGCAGATATATGAATTCAATTAAATTTCAGATAGTAAAATTTCACAACCTTTGATTCTGGAACTTTTTTTTAAATATAATATCAAGACTTTTGAGCTTCAGAACGTGCGTTTATAGAACTCTAAATTACACAGCACACGATTTAGGGTTTTGAACGCCAAAATCTTCGACTCTAGAATATTAAGACTTAAAATTTTATTGTATTTTGGAATAATTTGTATTCTATAATTATGTTGAATATACTGTCATTCTCTTTTTTGCAAAGCAGAAAAGATATAATATAAATATATGAACATTATATACATATAATATACATGTAATGTAAATTATAATAATATACTTATAGTATAATTATGTTTACTTGTTTTAATGTAATTTAGGTACAATATAATATAAGATGTTAAATATTCAATACACCAATTTAGTATTTCGAGAGAACTTTTACTGATTTTAGTGAAACATAATGAATTTTAATAGACATGTTTTTATATTTCAAAAAAACATGCCAATAACACGTTTATGTACCAAAAAATGTCTAAAACAGTTAAATAAATTAGAGACCTTATGAAAATTGTAGAATAATAATTCACAGACTTTTTTCAAGTCATTACAAAAAAAAAAAAAACATTTGTGTAGAAAAGTTATGAAAATAATAGGTAAGGTAAAGATATGCAGATCTTATAATTCGACAGAAAAAATTCTTTATTTATAAATTCATGAAACTTTGATTCAGCTTTTTCGAACTTAACAATTTGAATTTCTTTGGATCTAATACTCCAGATTATTAATTACATGATCGATGATTTTTTAAGATGTTTGATGTTAGAATTTAAATCTAAATAATATAATGTTTGAGGATTCGAATTCACGCAAGGAACGATTCTTAAACTGAGAAGGTTAACTACACTTTGAGCATTTATAATTATCCTCGAAATCAGGAGTTCCAGATTCTACAATGTGTAGTCATAGTACTTGAAGTTGAATAACTTCATTTATTGAATTTTGTATGAATGATTTCGAGTGATTTGAAAATCCTGCAACTCAAGAATCAAAAGTCTAAAGTTGAAAAATTCAGGCTTTTTCATTCAAGATGAAAAATGGTAAGTTTTTTATTTATGAATTAAAAATTCCAGTATTGCAAATTTCACTACGTAGAGTTGTTAATTTCGATGCCTCGCTTATAAATTTAATAGTTCAAATTCACTGAATCTTAAAATGATAAATAAAATTACATGAAAAATTCTAAATTCATAGAATGAACAAGAATATAGTTACAAAATTTCAACTTATGAATCTTATAGTAGATAAATTGACAGTTTCATATTACATAATCTTGAACTATAAAATTTCAAATAAAATATATATAAAATATATATTTAATATATTAATATATATAAAATTTCAAATATATTATAATTAATTGGATTACATATTCCGATTCTTGTAGTTTAAAATTCTAAAGTCATAGAGTAGGAAAAAATACTTCTGTCATTGTCGATTTTAGAAGTAAGAGTTTCAGAGTCTGCAAAATATTATTGTTTAACTTGAATTTAGACTAATAATTCATGGTAGTTTAGATGAATGTATTCTGAATCCAGTAAGATAGTTTTTTTAATTTCTGAATATTTATTGAAACAATTAACAATAAAATATTGCAAATAAGTTGAATATAATGAATAGAGAGAATGAAGAGTGATAAAATAATCAACGTAGATCCTTAAACGCAGGGGAATAAAATTCATTATTTTTGAAATGACGAGTCGCAAATTCAAACTTTTCTAATTTTGCCATTGACTCTTTTAATTTAGGTAACTCTATGATAAATTTCATGACAAAATCGCAGAATCGTTGAATGATGTAGAGAATAATAAAGTATGTAGAATTTTGGGATCAAAAATTACAGACTTGAAAAATTCAGGTTTTTGTATTTGTGAATAGAAAATCCTAAAAATATGTTTTGGTATATCTAGATTTCAATTATTTACGAATTTGTAAGGTAGAGTTTTGCGATTTTATCATTAACATTACAAATGCGATGATTTGGAATCGTAAAATGCTTAACTGATAAAAAAAATATATCAACGTTCCGTTGAATTTCAGGATTTCAATTCTCGAATAACAAATTCTACACAATACTTCAGTAATATTCGAACTCTACAGTTATTATTTTGGAAATTGTAGTAATATATTATTAACTTATAGAATCTTGAATTATTAATTGAAAAGTACAAGAATTCAATAGAAATGAGGAATAAAAAGTCAAGACTCGTAGATCATAGAATTGATCTCTAAATTTATGATGTTGAAAATTTGGTACATACATACTCCAAATTCTGCTATGTATATTTAATAAATTTTGATATCTATCATCATGAATTTGATTACATAGCATCATCTCGTTTCCACCTCCAGAGTTCCGAGTTATAATTTCTAGTCTTCTTACAATTAGTTCGAGCAAACTGATTCTACAAAATATTATTCTAAATCTGTAACTAAAAGTTTTCAAACATTAACTCACGGATTCTTGAATTACCTAATGTAAAATTCTAGACTCTGAAATTTCAGGATCAAAAATTAAGGATTTAAGAATCTGAGAAAGAAAACTTAGTTTCAGATTAGAAAATTACCATACCAGGTTCTACAAATAAATCATCCAGTTAAAAATCGTCAACTTTATATCATTAGTATTCAACTCAACCCCCCCCCCCCCTCAAATGGATACCTATACTGGATGAACGTGTTTTTCTGTGTATTGTTTTTCTTTTTGTATTTGATTTTAATTTTCCGTCGACTTGAAGAAAGTCTTGTTTGCGCATCTTTTGAGATTCTCCGATCTCGAGCACAAGTGATTCGATCTTGGCACCAAGGTCGTCGGGTACTCTCGTTGCTCTGTTTTTTAGGGAAGGGTTCAGATAAAAAATGTCCGTTGCCTTGCCAAGTGCTCGAGTTTTTTGACGCTTTTTTTGCATTGTTGTTGTAGATTTAAGGAACTGGAAAAATGTGAGGAACACAAGAGAATGATTCTCGAAATATTGCGTTTTGAAAAACGTGGGTTTTTTGGAAGTTGTGGATGCAAATGCATGAATTAATGAAAACTTATATTTTGGAAGTGACATTTAATGACATTCTTCATTGTTATTATGCTCTTCGAAAATCTGAAAAAAAAATAGAGTTATCTTGAAAAATTTGTGCATGCAAATTTGATACTTAAAATAAAACTTTAAAGTATATCTTTCAAGTGACATTTTGTGAAATGTCTTTGACGCAACGACTGGACAACAATGTAAATTTAATATCTTGTTAATTCTTGTCTTTGCTGAATCATGCAATTCTAGAAAAAATTACCATGTATTCGAGTTGAAACGAAGTTTTTAAAATTGAAGTTTAGTAGATTATACTCACTGCACAGGATGCAATTGTTATAACCCTTGCACAAAGTGCGCATATAACTTCAAGAAATGCGAGTGTAAAAACAAACGGTACTTTGGTAAGGTATGGCACGAGCCAGTATTTCCGAGCGATGGATTTTATACTTAGCTGATGAGGAACTATGGTGTGTGAACTCACTAAATTATCTTTTGGGAAATTCATTTCTTTTTTCTTCTTTTTTGAAAATAGAGCCCATACTCACAAGAATCGTGTTTCATTTTTGAAAAATAGGATTCCATTCTTAATCTTCCTGACAGTCTAGTAATTTATTGAGCAGATGATAAAATTGTCTTGAGTTATAATTATATTTCCCATAATTCAATTAACGGGCAGCAACATTTCTGCGACTTGGAACAAAAGGCCTGCGAAACTCGATTCATTGACCCGTTTGTTTTCACCGAAACATTTCCGTTATCAAACTAACCTCGACAATAACGCCTCCGAAACTTTGAAAGTCCCTTAATTATTCACACGATGGGGGCATTCGCCTTGGCTAAACATCGATTTCTTTTCTTTGCATTCCGTATCGATCGGTACAAGCTGTCTTTCTCGAAATAAAAAATGGCTCAAACTTAATGTTTACTAAAAAATTAGATGGCAAATATTGTGCAATAATTGCAGTCTCTGAACACTAGTATTTTGCAATAGTATGAATATTTAATCAAGTATCATGATGAGGTCGTTTTTAATCAATCTCTTGATTTGTATCATCTTACACTACTAAAAGGTTATTATTCTGTATTATAAAATTAAACTTATTATCGTTTATATTTCTAGTACGGTTTTTCCCAATTGCCAAACTTCCTATTACACAGATACCGTGAGTAACGGTTCCGTTGCTGGGATAGAAAATTTTTGCAAAATCCATTGCTTGTGCACATTGTTACCTTTCTCGATCGCTCTGCAAACCGTTGCTTTTGCGGCAACTTTCGATCGCGAGATGCACGCGACGTTGCGTGGCTCGAATCAATGACGATCGCAACAACGTGGTTTTCATTGCGCTTCCTTCCGTTGCAGGACCTGCAAATCATTTACTACGGCCTTCTCGGGCTCGAGGCCCTCAGGCCCTGCCGCGACTCCGTTCTTCGGGGCCTTTGCAAAGTCGTTCGTTTCGAAAGGCACCACGCCAATCACGTTCTCTACTAGTAAGTATGAAGTTATTCGCCATGTTGATTAAATTTTCGTACTTAATTGATGTACAGGGGTGGGATCAGAAAAATATTTTTGGGGTGGGGTTTCAAAATATTTATGTACAATGCATCAATTTTTCGTATGTTTATTATAATAAGTTACTTACATCTATCAACTGTACATTATTTTTTATTGTGATTATGAGTATATTATTAACATACATGGTACTGCTTTTTTTTAATTTTTCTATCGAATCTCAGAAATTTCGAAAGTATTGGAAAATTAAAAAAAATCTATGAGTTGGATGAATTTTTATATTATTAGGAAAGTTTCAGCTAGTTTGCATGGTTTTCAAAATTTTGAAAATTTCGAAAACCTAACAAATATATCTACCTGAAGTTACAAACGTTTAAAATTAAACGAAAATAAAAAGCATATGAATTTTTCGATTTTTTGTCATGATAGGAAGCGTGGGTAATATTTTTTTAGGGTGCATAAAGTTTAGTGTTACGATCAAAAAGTGTTCAAAAGAAGCTAGGATAATTTTTCCTCCTATACCAACTGATGTATTTTTTTCGTTTGATTTTAAAAGTTTGGAACTTCAGGCACATACAAATATTGAAAATTATACAGATTATCAATGATTCTAAAAACTTCTTAAAGTTTGTAGAATTCTAGAAAATGTTAATAAAATTTTTAAATTTCATTCATTATTCTATATCTATCTTCCAAACATACATGATAATTTATTTTTCACTTTGCATAAAAACTGGAAAACCTGAAAAGTATTTAAAATTACAAAAAATCATAATGAGTTCCACAAATTTTCATTAAGTTTGTAAAGTTATGAACAATAACAGTTTGTATCACGTTTGAAATTTCCGAAATTCTGAAATACTCAAAAACATTGGAAAATTGAAAAAAATATTTTCAATAGTTAAATGGTTTACATATACTTCAAAAAATCCACCAATTCAGAAAATATTTATAAATTTTATGAACTGTGTTCATCATGATAATTTTCCAGTATATATATGCATGAAAATGTTTTTTTTTTTTGTTTTTTTTTTTCTTTTTCAATCAAATCTAGAGAAAAAGTGAGATAAATTAAAATAAAATTCTTAATGTTTTCAAAAGCTGTTTTTTTCATTTGTAATGATAAAAATTTTCAAAAATCAAAAACCCAAAAAAGATACCAGCTTTCATCAAAAATTCTAGTTATTTCAAAAAATTTGTAAATTTTTAAAAATTGTCATAAATTAGGTAGGAAGTAAAACATTTTGAAAATTTCACAAAACTACAGAAACCAAGTAACATTCCTAAAATTATTTTCACAAAACATTTTCTTCCACCGAAAGAATTCATGATTTTATTAATTGTCATAACAATCTAGAATTTTAACAGATAATAATACATTTTGTAAATTGCGAAAAATATCCCATGCATCATTCATTTCGAGAATCGCTATTTGATTCAGTTTGTCTCCATACATCGAAAAAAAATTAAAAAATAAATCAATCAATCAATTATTTTCGACACAATGATGATTCGAGGTGTAATATCTTCGCAGAAAATGACTGCAATTAAATTATGTTCAATTTATTGCAAAATTGCAATTAAGATAACATTTTACAGAAGAAAAAGTAGGTACACCTTCCAACTGAGTCTCTATCTATTGTGTTACTCGTGTTTAATTATTCTAATTTCCTGCAGAGAAGCACCATAACAATCATAAATATTTCCATCCAACCATTATGAATATTCTACAGATCAATAATCACGATAATTATCTCGTCAATTTTCACGTTTAGAATATCTGATCTTTAAGTTTCAAAGCATGAAATGTTTCGTTTCTATCATTGTTGGTACTTAAATATTTTGCATTAGATTATCCCTTTTAAAAAAAATTAAAACACTGAAATCATGTTCTGGTATAAGAAGATATTGAAATTTTTGTTGTTGTTGTAGCCAACTTTTCAGGATTTGAAATAAACTTCTTTCAATACTAATCTAAAATTTTTCCAATTTTGTGATTTTGCTTTCTTGGCATTTGAATTTCGTAGAATTAAAGTTTTATACTTCCACGCATCTTTTTATCAAGATATTACACAAATAACGTGGAAAATAGTAAAATTCGACGAGTACAATAGTCCTGTATTTTGTAATTTACAAAAAAATGTTTTGTCTTCTATAAATTCCAATTTTTCTGTACTGTTGACATGTAGAAAAAAATCTTTCTTCGTCAAAAATTTTATTCCAACGTTGCTATCTTTCATAATTATGTACATTGAACACTTAAGTTCAAAGTAAGAGTTCTTAAGGGTTTTCATATGTATTAGTTAGGTTTTTACTTATTTTGACGATGGAATTTTTTTCCATTTCGGAGCTTTAAAGCAATCAAGATGATGAAAAAAACTTTTTTTAAAGGTTAAAGCAAATCGTACATGATTAACACGTGCCACAAAACGACGATGTTTTAAATGATATTCACGTGTACTTTCTCATAAATTTTGTTCAGGAATTAATAACTTGTGCAAAACTTACGATAAATCCTAGAAACTTGGCATAATTTGAGTGTATAACGTAACGTTCCAGACTAAATTTTTCTGGATTTTTCTATCGCTTTTTTCTATGTTTTGCAAGCACCAAAAAAATCAAACGTGTACTTTTTTGGTGCTTGTAAAACGTAGATGACAGCGATAGAAAAATAAAAAAAAAAACCTAGTCTTCAACGCAACATTATACACTCAAACTATGCGAAATTTCAAACAATTATCACAAGTTTTGCATAAGTTATGAATATTTAAACAAAATGTATAAAAAACTACATGTGAATCCCATTTAAAACTTCACTCGTTTTGTGGCACGTGTTAATCATGCCCGATTTGCTTCCAACTTAAGAATATTTTTTTTATTATCTAGATTGATTTTAAGACCCTGAATTGAAAAAATTCCGACATCGCCAAAATAAGTGACACCCTAATAAGCATATTCGATCTTTTTACTCATTTTTCTCGCATTGTCATCAATTTATGGCAAATCACTAGAGGATCTTCATTCCAAAACCGTTTCTGCTCACGCCTCTGTATAGTACCGCCTCGTGAAAAAATAAAATTGCAGCAAATTTCGGAGACGCTAGAAAATATTTATTCAATTTTTATTGTTTATTTTCCGTCTTCAGTGTAAAAAGCAACAAATAGATGGTGTTATCTGTTAGAACCCAGCTTTGCATTCGAATGTATGAACTCAAGGTTTTCTCTTTTACCAGCAAAATCTTGTATTACCGACTTGTGTAAACCTTTCTCTTTGTTTTATATTACCTTTTGCCAACATAACGTGCTTTCAAGTACCATGTAGCAATAAAAGATCTTGTTTATTAAATTTCTACACCTTTTTCTCAGCATTCAGTCTAATAAATTATTCAATATTTTTATTTTCATATTTGCAACTTGTACATAATTATTACGATAATTTGTAAGATTTAGAATAGATCTAATATTCTTACATCAATAATCATTTGTTATGTTTGACTACTTTAATTCCTTTTTTTTGTCATATATAGCTGATATTTCCTACCATCTTTTTGTTCATTATCGACTTCCATTTTTTGTGATGAACGATGAAACGCATTATTTTTATTGTTTTAGCTTTCTACGACCGAATGTTTGTAAACTTATAAACACGTACATATAATAATTTGTCGATACTTGTTTAGTTCCTAAATTCGAAGATTCGATTACAGTGCAAAACTGCCTAATGATTTTTCGAAATTCACGTCATTCTCTATGTAGAATTTAGGAACCTCATCATCATTATCATTGAAATTTTTTTTTTATTATGTATTATTATGCGATAAATACATACATATGTTATTTTATACTGTTCATTTAGGAATCCTGCTGAGTTTCAATTTATGTTTTTTACCTTTAGAAATGTCTAAATTCTGCTCTTTAAGGGAGTCCACCTGTGTGGACTCCCTCATACGTTAACAAGTTATACGTCATTTTGAAGGTTTTTGTTTTTTATTTTGATCATAAATTCTTCCAGAAGTGTAATTTAAAGTCATGTATTCATTTGGGGCATTAGAAGTTACCTTCTTAAAATAGAATAGCGAAATTGTGGACACGATTCTGCTCGAACTAGTTATCTTAAACATAAAAAATAAAAAGAACCTTCTTTGTCTCCACGTTGCCGAGGTACTGTCGTAGGATTTTTCAAAATTTCGAAAATTGTTACCTTTTTTTCAATACAGTACATGCTGTTAAATCGTAACAAATGAAAATTTCAAATAACCTCTACGTAATCTCTCCAAATTTTAAGTCAATCTGTTGAGTAGATTTTTCTCAATCCTGCCCGAAAATTTCAAAAACATAGTTTTGAGAAAAACTCGTGTAAAGGAAAAAGTAACTATGTTAGCGTGCACTATGATTTACGTCTTCCTCATACCTACCTATAACGAAAATTTATTTGGAATAGATAAAATGGCCTCTTTAAGACTAGTCAGCCAGTTTTAGTTTTAGTTACCATACCTCATCGTTTTTAAGGATGCAAGCTAGATTTGAAAATCGGTTAAGAGGTCTGTAGTAAGTTGAAAATATTGGGAAAAAATTTTGAATTTTTGAAAATGTCACACAGGTGGACCCCCTGAACGTGAATGTCGAGAAATTTATCAATTATTTGCTTGTATGTAGTGTAATTAATGATATGATTGACGTAACTTACGTTTCCTGCTAAAAGACATAAATATTGCATATTTCCCTTATGTGTTTAAAAATATTAATTTGGTTTCGTGAAAATGAACCAGTTTAAAATATCTTCATGCGTACATTTTTTTTTTGAATTTGAAATTATTTGAATCATAATTTGTTGATAATTACTATAATTTACTTCTGAATATTGTTATGGTTTTTTTTTATTTAATGACTCTATATTAAATCTTTTCCTTATTGTTTATAATTTATGTCATTCTTCAAATTGTAGATTTTTTATTTATGAGTTGTTTATTAACGGAGTAAGGTTGCGTTGTTTAAAGTTATATGCTCAATTTTTGCAGCACGGGCGAACTCGCGACCAGCTGGTACATCTTGCTCTCTGGCTCAGTTTTCATCGATGGATCCATGTTTCTACCCCGTTCAAGGTCAGTGGCTAGACTGCAGAATGATTGTGAAAACACATCAAAATCTTTTAACGAATAAGCCATTCCAGTGATGACTGAAATAAATCTTCGATTATTAAATTGAATTTTTTTTCAACAATTTAACCATTTCAAATTTTTTATTTTTAACTCTGTTATTTCAATATACATCCATACGTCGAATGAGTGCATGGATTCAACATATTTTAATATATATGACGGTTTTTCACATCCTACGAACTGAAGAAATTTTTCAATGATAAATTTGCAGAAGTGTCGTAGTAGAGGGCATTTGAGCACATAACGATTTTTGTTGCAACTTGAAACTATCAGGAATAAAAATTGTGGGCTTTAACTCATGATCAGTAATGCAAATTAGCGTAATTATAACTCATGTCAATTAATGCAAAAATACATAATATGTATTTCAATTATTTTTCTTATTCAGGCTCAAAAATAGATTATTTAAGCACAGAGTAACAATTATGTTTTTTGGATGAACATTCTAAGCATTCGTGAAAAGAAGTTTTTTTCTGATTTAGATAAAAATCCGAAGAAAATAACGAGATATGCAAAGTTTTTCTGAGTAAATCTTAGAAATACACGCAATCCTTCAACAATTCAATTTTATGATAGTAACACTTTGGAATAAAATAAAATTTTTTTTTATGTTATTGTGTTCATCTATGAAAAAGGAGTTAAAAGAATATACATAACCGAATGTCAAATTTACACAAAGTGAGCCATTAGTGTGTAGAAAAAAGAATCAAAAAACGGTATAAAATTCTAAAAATTTACAGAACTATCCATAAAACTATAGAAGTCTATTACAATAAACGAAAGTTGTACGAATTGTACAATAATTGGAAAAAATCAGTAACACGAAAACTCCGATTCTATAGAATACTTGAAATCTGTGTTCATACAGTTCTCTTGAAAATGTATAAAATTACTAAAAATTTACAAAACCTGCAATCCTTGAGCATGGAATTTTGACAATTGATGTATATACATACATCGATAAAAATATGTGCAGAAAATGCTTCGAACTGTATGATTATGGAGGAATGACAAGAATAAGTAACAGAACTTGAAATCTATGGAATATTAGGAGTCTATCCAAATACTGTTTTTTGAATGATGTTTTCGAAAAATGTGTACTTGTACTCCACAAAATTTAAATTCAAGAGCTCTAAATTCTTGAAATCATCATAGAAAGCCTTTATATTCGAAAAATAATAAAAATATAAATAACCATACAAAATATTATGAATAATGAATATGTACTATGAAAAAGCTGAAAATACCGGCAGTTAAAATGCAACCATGAATTTATGTGAGCATTATTTTCGCAAATCTATGGAAATTCTTACAATGTACAAAACTTTAAATACTAGAGCATCGTGCTCTGTAAATTTACATAATGTAGAAATCGATAAAAACACAAGGCGAGGAAATCATTTGAATTCAATTAAAATTTCAAAAACACAAAAAAAGCAAAAATTGGTCGATCTCTGCTGAATACGTAAAATCTATCGAAGTCCCGATTTCCGGAATATTCATTGAATTTCTTGAAGTCATTTCAATTTAAAATTCTACAATAACCAACCCTTAAAGTATAATTAGAAATTTTTAAAAAATACAATACATACAAACAAATATTTCAAAATTCTACAAAGTTTCGTTAATATTATTAAATATTAAAATACTTATGAAACTAACAGTGTATAAGATAATGTATGTTTAAATGTGTAATTATTTCAAAAATGTAGGAAAATACTTAGGATCGATAAAAACTTGAATCTCAGAGCATCAACATCTATAATTAATATATCAAAATCTATTCGAATTAGAGATACATCCTTAAAATAGTTCAAATACTGAAAATAAAACTACTCGAAAAAAAATTTCCTTGTAACGTCCCTGATATATTGTCTACGAACGTAACCTACTTCAAAAGTTATCACTCAAACTTTGAATTTTGACTGAAAATTTTGACAAAGAAATCCTCTCTAATATTGCAGTTAATCATTATTTTGTAATACTTGCTTCAAAAGCCTGGGAAATCGGAAAAACATGTAATACCAAATAGCGAACAAAATCAAATATTCAATCAAATACATGAATAATTGAGTCTGTAGACTTTGATAATTATTTATCGTATTTCGATGTTCGTGGAATATCCATTCTAACGACATTTCCCCGTTGCGAAGGTCGATGAAAAAGCTTGAGTACTCTCGAGCGATGCAACCACCAATTGCATTTTTTAATATTTTTCTTCCCTCGAACAGAGCTTTTCTATTATACGTGACAAGTGCTGCGTCTGAGAGCTTTTCATTGATACGAAACTATTCTTTTCGAACAATACCCGTATACGTGGTTCTTGCACTTCGAATAAAGAGAAGTTCCTTCAAATTTTCCACAAAAGAAAATCCGTAGTTTTCGATCTATTGAGTAACAAAAATATTCAGAAAGTTTTGTCAGGTTGATAAATCTCAAGAATCTTTTTTCAACATACATTTTATTTGTATTTAACTGACATTGGAAAATTATAGTAAGAGTTTGTGTATTTCTTCATTGAATAAACAAAACGTCGCTACGGAAAAACCATGTAAAGAGGTGAATTTTCCATTTAGGAAATCGAATTTCCTGTACGAAGAAGATTTACTTAGCGTCACTTGGCAATAAACTTAAAGCTCTCTGAATTATACATGACCGAACCAGGCGCTAAATATTCACTGAAATACGCGCATCGTGGAAGTGCTTCCTTATTTTACGTAATCCCATTGTGCATACCTTCGTAATGGACAAAGTGTGGTCATTGTCCATTGTACAATTTTAACGATCCCTGAAACGTATTTTCTTTACCCCGTTTCGGTTCAATATGCTCATGAGAACGATTGCCCGATTTATTTGCATTTGCATTGTAATTTCGAAACTTTTTAGCATAATTGGTCGACGAAAGATGTTGGACATGATTCATGATCATCATTTGTTGTAATCTCTGTTGCAAAAGAAAAATGGATAAGTTAATTGGAGTGCTAATTCAAAAAACAAAAAACACTAAAAACGTATATTTTCTCTAGTTTTTTTTGTTGTATTTTGTATTTCATATTGTTTTATGATTGCTAATTTTTTCTCTTCTCAATGTCTCCCGAAACATCGTTTTTTTTTGTAAAAAGTTGATACAAAAGAAAATAGTTACGAATTCAAACATGTCATTTTCATAAATAAGTGAATCAAGCTTTGATTGAAATCTTAGAATAAAATGTAACTTTTCAAAACGTTTACACAGTTTGACATTTCTCTGTTTACATAAGTTTCGTGTAAATATCAAGATTTTATAATGTAAACTGTTAATAGTGTGTTTTTTAAGTATTAGCAACTTGTCTACAGGAGTTAACACAGACAAACGTGTCATTTCTAGATCGTTTGCTCTCGCGAATTCCACAGTCCTAAGAGCGTTACTTTCGATTCAACTTTCCACGATTTCAATCGTTTCCAGCTCCACTTTTCAAATCGCCTCGTTTCCTTTGTGTGGATTCGCGAAAAAAAGAACTCGTCTGATCACTTAAGAAGTTGATCTTGATTGAACTGATTCTCTTGTTGATATCAGTCCGTGAAACTTCTTCTGTAATATCAAACTGCTTTTCAGATTCTAAAAGTGCTGAGATTATCTTGGTATTATTTTTTCAGGGGCGTCGCAATGAAATTTTGCATGGAAGGGCCAACTTAAATGTCAAAAGGGTCAATGTATATTTATTTCAATATATCGATGAATATTTATTGCAGTATTATAACATCTTAAAAATCTGCTAGCTAAAGCTATTGCTTTTTTAAATTAAATCACAAAATCTCATTTCTATCGTCTCTCACTACATAGATACTTATTTTTTCAGTATGCGTAATATTTGAAGGATTATCTCGTTCCTGAAGCAATATTCTACATTGACTTCTAGAATTCGATACTCTAGGATCAAAGGTTTCATGTATTTTTCGTGTTTTTATAGATTTTTTAAAAAATTATATGAGCATCAATTTACCGTATTTTTTTCTCTGTCTATTCTTTTTATATTATTCATGAAATGCGAGTATTTGTAGGATTTGTTGTACCCGATACAATTTAAACAATTTTAAAGGATGTTCAGAGATATTCACAAGTTTCACGTATCAAATTTTTAGCATTTTGTAAATTGTCATGGATTGTGAGAATTTCATGATTTTGGTAAAATTGCAGAGGGTATTTTTTTTTTTTTTTTTCATTTTTCTAGCATTTTCGTAAAGTGTCAAATACGTTTTGAGAAATTTATCTAGAATTCATGAATAATCATAATTCTGGTATTTTAAATTTAAAGAAATTTCCCAGGAATCAGTTTTTCCAAAGATGTGTTCATTTCTCAGATTTCATAGATTTTATGGATTTTCAATTCCTTTAGTAATTATAATATTTTTCAGTATTTTACAGGTAAAATGATTTTCTATTATTTTATAGATTTTTCTAATATATTAATTTTTCATGTTTTCATTCTCTATTTCTTTATTTTATGCTATATATTTTATGGATATTTTTTTGCAGATTATTTAATAGATCAGTACCTAATTTCTTTACATTATGTTTTTTTTTATTTTTCGTAACGTATATTCTATAAGTATTTCGAGGTTGATAGAAAAAATGTTATTGTTTTACCTCAATTTTCTTTGTATTTTTTATTTTCATAGATATCTTTTTTATAGATTTTTCTTCATAGATTTTTTTTAAGGAATTTTTATAGAAATAACTAAAATATAATCCTTAAGGATTCGAGGTTTTATAAATATTAAGTTATTTGAAAGTTTCCACATTTACAAAAATAATATTTGCATAGATTTTCTTCATTTTATTAGTTTCTTTTCTAGAATTCTTAGTATTTCTCAATTTTAAAGTATGATTTAGGTTTAGTATAAACAGATTAGCTAGGTTCTTTATCGATATCTAGTATTATTAGAAATTCCAATATGTATAGATTTCTAGAATTAATCGCTCTAGAATCTAAAACTTTAGAGATTTTTAGTATTTTGATCAATTCCTCATTCAGTAAGCAATTACTGTATGGCTTCATAGCTTCATAACTTAATTCAAGTTTTTTGTCTTTTGGCGGATTCTTACGTAGATTTTCAGAATCGAATGCTTAAGGATTACACGTTTAATAGATTCTTATTTTTTATAAATTTTTTAGAAAATAATACCTATTATGTCGAATTTCAGCAATTTAGAGATTCTAATGTTTTTCAGCCTTCTGCAAATTTTTTGCCATTCACGAAATTCCATATTATTTTCAATTTCGATTTTTATTTTTATTGACGAGAAAGTTCTCTTGGAGTGACTCTTCCAATTGATAGACAAAAGAAAATCATTTTCGAGATCCTTTATTCATTCAAGCTTTCGACCTAAATTCGTGGTCCTCTTCAGGAGTAATCTGCATGTCAAATTTCCCTTATTCAAAACATCCACATATCCAATTGAAAATCGTCGCGATTATGGATGAGTCAATAATGAAACATAATCACAGTTACCTCACTTCATTTCAAGCATTCTTGCAATGGAGGATAACAAACGTGCAATATAAGCAATCAAAATGACTGTTTCCCACTCATTTTTCAATTTTCGATCTTCCACGTAATGAAGTAAAATAAATGTGCGAATGAATACATAACCGCCGCTTCCTTTTCTATTCTCAATTTTCAATCCTCTTCGTAATAGAGTAGGTACATCATCCCCCTTGGTGGACATTTAGAGACTCTTTGATTATTAATATTTTTCTGGATTTCTATGTGAATCACAAGAATTTGATACTCTTAATTTTTCAATTTCATAGATTCTTACTATTTTCAGCGATTTTTTAAAACGCACTTTTTCGGGGATTTCTTGTATGTTATTGACTTCTTGTTATTTCAGTATTTTCTTTTTTTTTCATCCGTAACATCTGATTCCTGATATTTTAATGGCTTTCTACATAAATATATAGATGCTCCAGGATTTGAAGTTCTATAAATTGTAGATAAATCAATGGATATCCGAGAAAATTTCGTCTCCATACATTTTTTGTATTAGGTTAGATATTTTTTGTATTTTTCAGCACTCATGAAACTTTGTACTGTTCCCTAATTCATTTGCCAAACCTTTCATTGATTTCTATAATTTGATGCATGCACAAGCAGGTAGGAAAAATAAATAAACTGCCTACCTGGTAACGACTGCCTTGTTTATTTCAAAAAAAAATTTTGAAAAACCATGAAATCTCGATGTGCGGCGATACAAAAGCCGGCGCAATTGCACAGTACAATTCATTTATTCAATGAAAGAACCGTAGTACAAGGGGACAAAAAGAAGAATGGAATTCGCTGCGGAAAACGAGAAAGAGAGAGATGGAAGGAGATAAAGTGAGACGGCGCGATTTGCAATAAATAAAGCTCGACGAGGATGGAGACAGGGGAAGGGGTTAAGAGCCGATGCGAGTGGAATAGGGAGACCTGGCTCTCTCGCGAGCCCGAGACTTGCAGTCTTCTCGAACGCACCGCGTTGGCCACGTTTCGCAGCGTTATCAGTCCTTATCAAACCGCGAAACCGAGTCGAAAATATTTCCAGGAAAACGCTGGAGTTTCGAAATTTCATTTAGCTCGCGAGTCACCGTTCGCGTCGGTGATAACTTGAGTTTCGTCACTGATAAGTGCCGGTAATTGGAATGCGCTTGCAATCTGCCTCGGTGTTTTCTTTGTTGGGCTTTTGTCTTCGATAACGAAGGAATTTTGAAGATTATTGAATTTATTGTAAAGAGAAGTGTGGATTTTGACGCATGCAAGTTGAGGCATTGTTTCTGAGGGTGATGGGATTTTTGTGGTTTTTGGGGCGATGGAGTTTTTTTGAGGGTTTTTTTGCAGAAGAGAATTTGGAATTGTTGTAAAGAGGAAGGAAAGGAGCTTTTTGGGGCAGATATTTCTTATCAGAATTTTTTTTGAGAGGGGTTTTATTGGTTCTGAGGAATATTGGAATTATTGACTGCAAGTGGTTATAAAGAGAAATGAAATCAACAGGAGAATATTGAAGTTATGTGAGAGTATGAGAAGAATTTTATTTGAAAGAGAAGTAAAAAATCATTTTTTTGTGTGTTATTTTTCAAGTTCAAGTTTGGTTCAGAGATTTCATAACATTTAATTGAGATTTTGAGAGTTCAAGGATAGTTTCAGAGTTACGTGAAATCAGACTGAAAATAGTAACAATCGTAAACATACGGTTTATAATTGGTCATTACAGTTTTTGACCTTCAATCAATATGTATTTTTTATATATTGTACATATATAATATATTTTGATCATAGTTCACTACTTTTTGAACGGTTTGTTAACATTGTAGTTTCGAAAATTGCAAGGATAACAATATTCAGGAACTTTACAATTTTTGAAACTTTGACAGCTTTGATAATTTTAGAGAAATATGTCTAAAATCTTTTTTTTTTTACAAATTTTCAAAGATTGCAGCCATTTTTGGTCTTCTAATAAATAAATAAATGCACTCAGATCTCTGATATTGCTGAACAAATGCCAATTTCATAATTTTACCTAGAAACACATTCAATTTTACACTTGTTAATTAAATGACGTTATCTGAATAAATGACACTTCCATTACACTTTAATAAATATTAAACAAAAAAATTTTTAATGCATTACTGCCAATCCACGAATACTTATAATTCTTAAATTTGCATATTTTACCTCCACAAACCTCTTTTATAAAAAATGTATAATTTTTCCAACTTTCGAATGAGGTCGCAATTAATTAAAATGCTGAAATTCTATATCCCACTACATTCGCACGAGTCAAAATCTAAAAGAATTTTATAATGCATTATACATTATACCTTGATAAAAAAAAAGAAACGAAATAACATCAAAAAAAGTTGATTTAATAATGAAAATGTATCACTTAAAAGTATATGTATAATACTATTAATAAGTAGGTGCTCTCACTTTTTAGTAGTTTTTCAATTTTAAAATAAGTTAATAGTTGTCAATACTATTTTAGTGGCTGGAGTTAGTAGCTTCATATTAATGATTAAATACAGTGTATAAATATTAGGTTCTACTATTTCTCTAGCTAAAATAACTAATTAACAGGAAGAAGATAATTAAATGTTTTATTTAGAATGATAAACACGATTTTAATAATTTCTCTAAAAAATTAATTATTAAGGTTTGATCAGCTAAAATATGAATAACTTTTTTCTGACGTGAGTGCTGTTCTTTTTATTGTAATATTAGCTATTTTTTTTAGCTAGAAGCAATGATTGTAAAACTTGTACGAATTGACTTACAATAACAACTATGTATTAACACCTATTTTTAGACGTTGGTTTTGATCTATTCAACTTCAAAATAAATTTTTTTTTATTTCAACAAACAATATATAGGATCTTATTATTTTTAGTTCTAGATAGTTTGCCTAAACAATAGTTAAAACAGCTACTATTGTCACTAATTATAGTGCCTAGCAATGAATAATTTATTTCGGTTTAAATTGACCAACATAAATTATAAATGTCCTAAACATTTTTTATCAAACGGACGTTTTTCATATACTTATTATTAAATAAAAAATCCAACTTTTTTTCCGGTATAAGGAATTTTCAAAAACGCTCTTTCCCTTCCAAGTGGTACATAAAAAGGTTCTAAACTAAATCCTAAATTTTATCCAATTATGCTCATAATATTTTGCGAAAGAAGAGAGGGGATGTTTGAAGTTTTGCTGATCCGATAATTGGGTACCGAGTATGATTGGTAATGTAATTAGGAAAGAGTTTTTTTTCTGTTTTGTTCGAGAGGGTTGGTCTGGTTTCAAAGATGGAGGAGTCAGCGACCCATAAAGTTAAAACGCGCTAAATTCAAGAGAGGCGAGGGCACACGCGAGCTCAGGCATTCGAAAATGAAGAGCGGAAAATGCGGAACGCTCGGGGAGAATTCCTTTGATAATGAAAATTCGCGTAATTTGATAATGACGTCATTGGCATGTTAGGTTCATAAATACAGTCACGTGTTTTTGGCAGTATATTAATTCTTGAAAAAATTTTAATAAATACAAATTTTTAATATAAGGAACAATTCATAATAACTTTTTTTTTTTCATTTTCATGTTTAAATCATTTATAGATCATAATATAATGCATGATCAATGTCGTAAAAGTTACACATAAACAGAAATGCATGATCAAGGCTTTCACTGAAGGCGAAAAAATTTAATTTCAGCACTTGATCTTGTTGCAATAATTAATGTTCGTAAGATATGAATTATTTGTTACAAAAGAACACTTTTCTCTATTGGTTTTTTTTTATGTATCTCTTTAGTGAGTAAAAGTGCATAGTCTTTATGAAAATGCGGATAATATTTTTCGATCAAAGGGAAACGTTTATCGGATCAGCAAAAGTTTTGGTTACGAAATTATGGAATAACAATCATCTAAAGATAATTTATTGGAATTGACGATCTATTTAGGCCATTTTTTCACATTTAAGAAATCACAGGAATAAATTATGATAAAACAAGAAAACACTTTTTTCACGTATCACAGCTGATTTACAATTAGTACACAAGATTTAGAAAAAGAAAGTTTTAGAGATGTAGGCTGTAAGTATTTTTTATTCGAAATTCGTAGACTTCATTTAATGGGTATGCCTAAAAGTTACGTAAATTTGTTTCTTTCGATAAATTTTTCACTCATTAATTGATGAGTTAACATTTACACACGAAATGGAATGAAAAATAAAAGAAATAAATACCATAAAGTTTGAGTAGTGTCTTTAAAAAAGTTAGGAAAATTTTACCTTCAATAAAATTGGGCATGTAGCTACAAAAAAGAAGTAAATTTGAATTCTTTTATGATCGATTGACGTAAACTCATTGAAATGATCAATAAAAACAAAGAAAACATATGAAGAAAATTTGTATGAAGAAAACATTGTACTGAGAAGGAAGATTTTTTATTTATATTACGTACTGACATAATTTTTTCAGAAATATTTTTAAAATTGTTAGTTGATGCTTGAAAAGAACCAAAAAACGAATCGTCGAAAGCTCATGGAATGGAAAAAAAAATGTAATATTATCAATGAAAAAATTTATTATTTATGACTGTGCCTATTTGAATGTAAAAATTTGGCCCCTGGAGACCGTCAATTTGAAAAAAAGATATAACATATATCTGAAGTTCAAAACGCTTAAAAATAAACGAGATAAAAAATTTTTCCTATTACCTTCCATACTTAAACTAATCATGAATTATTGAAATTTAATAAATATTTCATCCAAAATTACTAACTCTTCATTCTTGGGTGTAGTTGTAAAACAATTTTCTATCGTTTTCTTTTATTTCTTAAACGTTTAGAATTACAAATTATGCATGAAGAAAAAAGCGTTGAAATATTGATATTTAGAGATAACTTGAATACTTAATCTAGCATAAAGTCAGCGACGATAAGTGACGACAATCGAAGTTTGGTGCCGACGAAGAATCGCGACTCGTTGAAGTGTGTGGGGATTAAATTCAAAGGGTTTTTTACTCGCGACATGAGTGGCTCCGCGGAGTGAAACGCTTCCGGGGTGTTGCCAGTGGTTTATAACAGTTATTATCGGTCGCAGAAGTCGTCAAAAAGGTCGGCAAACTGGATGTCACGGACAGTGCCTCGCCTGCCCCTCCCCCACCTGACATCACTATCACACAAGATGACCGGTGAGGGAAAAAAGCTCTGACTTATAGCTTAGGAAATATGTGTGCACGGGCAGGGTTGCGGACAGAAAAATTTTAGGGAGAAATATTCCAAAATATATGTTATGTTTGTGGAACCCTAATAATTTTAAACCTCATAAAAACCTTACAAGAAAATGAAATTTATTATATGAATTCAATTTCTTATAAGGCAACCTTATAAAAACCTTATAAGGAACTGAAGTATCTTATTAAAATGTATTTGATAAAATTTTATAAAAAGAAAAAAAAACCTTAAAATTTATTTGAACAATTCTTTTGAGAAATTTCAGTTTCTTCTAAAGTTTTTATAAAGTCGCTTTATAAGAAATTGAATTTTTGAATGGTTTTTATAAGGTGTACCTGATAAGAAATTTTATTTTTTTATAAAAAATTTAAATTTCTTATAAGGTTTTTGTAAGGATCAAGATTACTAGGGAATTTTGAAGTATTCAAATACATACATTTCTATTTACTAATTCTCTGTTTTTTTTTGTCGTCAATTCTTAAAAATTTCAAATTTGAGACCCTTTAGTTTCGAATTTCAGGGTTACACTTGTTATCGTTTAATACACTGTGAGTTAAACATTTTAATTCAAAAAAAGTTTTTTTACATAACAGGAATCTTTATTATTTCATGCGTGAAAATTGGAAATTATAAATTTTTTTCTAGTACATAATGTGATTTTCATCAAAAGCCCAGTTTCGAAGTTCAATGTATTCAAATCTGTGAATTGTTGACTTCAAACTATGATTTGTTTAGGGAATGATGTTTCTTTTTGATAATTTTATGCAACATTCTGTATATTTGATTTTTAACTTTCAAAGTTAACAGAGAATCTTTACACAAATGAAAGGTTGGAATAATCAGTCTTTCAAATGTGAAATTATAGGTACTACTAACATTTCTTTCGTGCCTGAATTTCAACTATTTAAGTCTAAATGTTCGTTCAAGAATAATTTTTTTTTTGCTGTTTTTCACCTTCAAAAATATATAGTAGTATACTTACTTCTGAGGTTTGAAATATTGAATTATCTAATTTTTTCAGGTTTTTTTCTTCGCCCTTCAAATTTATAACTGCCTACTTTTTTTGAAGAAAAATATTCTTAAGCAAAAATCGTCCTTTCAATACTTACATACATGATTTTCAAATCTTGCCTTCAAAAAATTTGAATGGCTAATTCAACAAAACAGAATTCTTGAAATCAGCAAATTTATTTTTATTCTTTTTGACGTACAGAAATTCTTCCTTGTTTTTCAAAACATGTAATTATCATCTGAAAAATTGACTCTACTAAATTCACAATACTGTACGTTAAGTTCAAAAACGCAATTGAGGGATTGTATTTTCGTGAAATTCATTGCTTATAACAATAATGTAAAGGTACACTGAGAGAAAAAATGAACTTCTCGATCATAATGTTGTCCGCTGCGCAAGGCATGGCTCCATCGATGCTTGAGAGCATGGATTCGATGCATCCTCTGCATAGACGCTTGATTTAGAAGCGTGTGTCGTGCTCGGAGGAATACTTTCTAACGTTTGAAGGTCTTAACAGCGCGCGCTTTGAACGCGTGGAGCACTGCCATGCTCGAGAAGTTTACTTTTTCTCTGAGTATATAATTGATTTACTGTCATGAGCATATACATATGATTGAATGATTTGACTAATTTTTTGGACGATTTAATGTAATCTGTACTGATTTATCTATCAAAATATAAAAAAATATTCGAATATCAAATCGAAAAATATAGGGTACATTTACATACAAATAGATTTATGTATGAAGTTTGTCAATCTATAATATAATACAGTTTATGAAATAAATTATATGGAATAAAAATCAAATATATATACCTATAGCATAAAGTATATTTATGAAGTTGATTTTTCTATGAAATATATTCATTTCATTTTATTGATTAATTTCATTCATACACTATATTTATATAATTATAAAGTATATCTATTTATAAATTAAATGTAAGATAAATTTCAGGAAAACTTTAAAAGTATCAAAAATTCAGAATTTATTATGTTTACATATATTTGTTTGTACTTCATGTTTTATAATTTCAATTCTCAGTATATATTTACTATTTCACTAAGAATTAGGCTATAAAAACGAGTAATGTCAAATTCAGATTTTACAAGATTTCCTATTTAACTGTTAAAATTGTGCGTTAGAACTATTAAAGACGTAATGGTTCTGCATTAATTATTTTGTATTTATTACTATGGTCAATTTTACATTACTTTACAATGAAAGTTTCAATAGTATAGTACTAAAAATATTCATTCCCTTTAATTTTTCTAAAACGACAAAAATTTAGACTTGAAAAATGAAAGACTTCTTTTTGAATGCCAAGTTTCATTGTGATATATATAAATTTTCGCTGTTATACCTACTTATTTAAAAAAAATTGATTTATTTTAATTGAAGGAGAAGCTTCAACTCTCAAAAGCCCCTTCTGTGTTCGCCTCTGTACACGAGCATTTATTTACTAAACTGAAATACCAAAGAACTAGAGTAGAGTTCGAGAAAGTTTGAGTTTAATTAATCGACCTGCATGAATTTAAATGTGACTAACATTTTATTGATGAATTTCATCAACATCATCAACTATCCACGAAAATCTTTGTGAATCACGTTGACGCTCATTAAGTCTATTCTGTTGGCAAACCGTGAGCTTAATCAAGCGTTATTGCAAATTTCGAATTGTTATTCATCGCGTCTGCGAAAGCTGCTTGATGGACGTTTCGTCACGTGTTCCACTTCTCCATCACGTGTTCTCTCAGGGCTGTTATTTTATACAGAGAAAATTGCTTTTAATATGGAAGCGCAATTTTATTTTATGCCCATGATGGATTTTGGTTTAACTCATCAAGAATCTTAAAATCATGAAAACTTGACTAGCCCTTCACTTTTAGTAAATTGAGTTTTTACTTGATATACATAAAAAATGTTCGAAAAAATGACTGACTTCAAATTTCCTTGTTAAAATGATATTTTTTCTATTATTTGGGCAAATAAAAATTAAAACGTCAGTAAGTAGCTTACAATTTAAAATGGAAATATAGAATTTCTGGCAGAGTTTTAACCTACAAAGCAACATATAATGAGCAATTTTCTGATCGATATTTCATCGGAAGTTTGTTAAAGGGCCACTTAACATCGGCCGATACTTTTTTCACTGTCGCAATTACTTACACGAGTTTTAATGACGTCCGATCGAGCTCGAAATTGCATTAGAAGTTTAAATTTTGCAGCACAGTTTCGAATAGCAAGTGCAAAAATTTCCGCTCTAGCTGATGTAATTTGATGCCATCAAGTTTGGACTTCAAAAGAATTTTGTTTCACTTTTGGTGTCTCTGTAAACTGAGATTTTCGATAGTTGAAAATGTATGGATTGGTAAAAAAAGGTGTATTTTGGATTTATTTTTAAACACACTTTTTCATTATTCTGGACTACCGAATATTTTAAAAGTGGTCTGTGATACTTTTGTCAATGGTGTGGAAAAGTTACTCTTCTTGAATTTTAAACATTTTCGACAATTTTCCAGACAAGGGTCTTGGATGTAAAAAAAAGTTTCAAATTTAGAGAAAAAAAATTTTATAAACTTTTTTGTATGGCAGTAAAATATAAAATTTATGTTTGTGCAAACAATAAATTTTTCTATATATTAAAAAAATTTGGAGTTTCTTTGTTTGCTTTGAAAATGATTTTCTAAAAAATAAACTGAATCAAATTTTTCGTGAATTTTCAAATTGTTTTTGGTTGGTTCGTTGTTAATCAATTCCTATTATTTCGGAGATGTCAGTAATTATATAATAATAGTAGTGAGCCATCGTTATTATTATTATTATTATTATTATTATTATTATTATTATTATTATTATTATTATCATTATATAAACAATATCCATTGCGTTAAAAAAATCATTTCAGGTTTATAAGAATTTTGAATAAATCTAGAAAATTACAATTGATTACGAAGTTTCTATATAATTTCTACACATTTTTTTATACTCAGTAATAATTTTGGGAAACTTATCGTTGGTATTTGAGAATGAAAATTTGATATAGGAATAAAAAATCTAGTAAGAATAAAAATTTATACCAATAAATACATGAAACATATAAAATTATAAAAATGTTTTGTAAAATTACATTTAAGAAAATTTTACGTGATATTTCTCAAAGTTTTCTGTCAATTTGAAGCATTCGATTGAGCTTTCTATGTTTTGTGCAATTCCAATTAGCGACAATGACAATATAAAACTTATTTGCCGTATTAAACGAAAATTTTAACGAGGTTTACAGTTTGTAGATAGTATTACTCACGAAAATTTCTGTAAATTTGTAACAATAGTTTTTTTTTCTAATATAAGTTTTGAGGAATTCGTACGAAGTTCCAAAAAAAAGTTTAAATAAATTTTTTATATTCAAATGAATTAATAAAGCAAAAAAAATCTGCATCACGAATTCCTTACATAAGGAAAATATATTGTTGACTATTAATGATTCCCATATGCAGCAAAATATAATTTTATCATTGAGAAAGTTTTATAAGATTTTTGAAAAAATTAAAGTGAAGCAAAAGGGGGGGGGGTTTCTCAATATTATTTGCCAGTCTTGGAATATATTTTTTATATTCATATTATAATGTTAATGAAAACAGCAATTGATATAACTGTCAAATCTTTTTACGAAAATTCCATGAACTTTCAGGAATAACAACGAATTTCAATTTTTTTCCATCAAATCAGTTGTAACCATTTTCTACAAACTAATGTAAGCATAAGTTAGGCAAATTTTGAGCATTGTGAAACAATATGAATAATTTATCGTGATAATAACATAAATTTTTCTATCGAAAAAAGTTTCCATGACAAAATATACAATGCAGGAATATATTTAACTGCCATCATCATGTATCAAATCTTCGACGTAGGTCTCACAACTTTCTGTACAAAAAAATAAAACGAAATTTGTCGTGGTTTTCACGATATTTTCTGTGAGTTTCAAAACGCATTGAAATTTCATCGTCTATTTTCAATAATTCAGAGATTTTAGGATTAATAATATTATGATCGTTAATAATAATAATCAATGCAAAAACTATTTGTTGTACTCAAAAATCATTATATTTAAACAAAATATTCGAGAGCTCTGAGAAATAATAATAAATCTCATAAAAATTTACCTGAGTACATAAAAAATCATTTCCTATAACATGGTATAAATTTAGGGAGGCTCAAAACATGTTTTAAAAATATATAAAATTCGATAGGGCATTAAATGCATCCATGGAGCTAAAAAGAAAAATTCATTCAATAAGCGGATATTTTTTCACCAGAGCTTGAAATCCAGTAAAATATTCTTCAATCATTTGGCGAATTTTCACAATCCTTTTAAAATAGAACAAGCGAAATCGCAGATTGAATTATCTGCATTTTTCAGAAACCTCTTCTGCCAAATTGAATAATAACAATGCGATCGAGTAATTTCGAAGCGTACATATTCCATTTTTGATCACCTCTAGCCTTTGGCTGACCAATCATTCGTTTATCCACTCAATTACTCGCATATTCACGTGAAAAATCCGCATTTCAAAAACATTTATCAAGAAACACGCAGATGTCTACTTCTTAAAAATACTTCATTCTAATCTGGAATTTTCTGAAACGTTACGACAACGTGTTTTCATTTTATTACCGAGAAAGTTCGTCATAAAATATTGCTACTATCGTAAAGATTAAAGACTTTGATAAAATTGCGGGCTGAACAAGTTTCGAAGACAATGGAGAAATTGCTGCTTTGGTGTTTTTTTCTTCACTTTTAGTGACTCGTTATTTCTATCAAAACTTTTTTTGAATTAGTTACATAAAATTGTAAATTAAAATTGCTCGTTGTTACCAGGTTGATAGAAACTTTGTAACACAATTTGCAATTTTGTTAGTCCAGTAAATAAATTGAAGGTCAACCATCAAAGTTTAAGGTAAACCTTAAGTTCAGTGTCTCAAACCTTCTTTCAGTTCCACCCTAACTTTCTCAACCCTGCACCAAATGACGGAAAAAATCATGCACATGGGAAAAAAACACCCGACACTCTGGTACCTTCGGGTATCACTTAATCGCACTTGGTGCGCAATACTTTTCCTTTCGCCGTCGCGTTGCGTGACTGTTTGGCGCGAGGAGTGTGCGTATCCTTCGCGGCGAATTTCCGCCCGGGATTTTTCCAGCCGCGGGAATGCAAGCTTTGCCGAGGTTCCCGCGAGGGACTTTTCCAGCCGGCTCCATCGCGAGCGCAAACCCGTCGCACGGCCAGCCAAGGCTAGCGAGTGCATTCCGCGGGACCGGCGCGATTACACCCGGAGCACGCTGTATACATATCACAAATACTCTTCGCGATATTGTGTACCACTACCATCACCATTATTACCACTATCGTGGAACCTCGAGACGTTTTCTCTTACGACCCGACCGCTTTACGAGGTGCTTTAACGACGGACCTTAATCATTTGCTATTTATTTGGATATTAGAAATTTAATGGAGAAACGTTTTGTTGGGGAGGGGGCTATGAAGGGGTAGAAGATCCCTTACACAGAAAGAAGTGCTTTAGTAGTGAGAAAAAAAACTAGTGTAAGTTTGAAAAATTGGGGGAGAAGTGAAACTTCTCACGGTGAACTACTGCAAGTTAAATTAAAAAAAAAAGGAAGTTCGTTCAATTTTAAGAGAAAAAGACCTAAAGAAACTATTATAACTAAAGCATGAACTGCGTTTAAAACTGTAGCTTGAAATGGATTATATTGAAATTGGAATTTCAAACGAGTGGAATTCAAATCTAAATTTAAAATTTAACGACAAAGTTTCATTTTTCTTCCACATTGCATGTATACCGTACGATTTGAGATTGTATGAATTTATGTGAAGCAAATAATTTCTGTAATGGTAATCATCATAAAATATATCAAGAAGATAAAACTAAAAATGTAGGTTTTATGACTGTTTTTTTTTAAATTAATCTTCAAATGGACATTTTATATTTATTTTTATTTCACAATATCAAGTAAATTTTCGAAAGAAGTATAAGATATTGAATTTCAGTTTCATTTATCTAAAAATAATGATTTAATAATATTTTTTCACTATTTAAATTGAATACGAAACAATTTATTTCATTTTAATTATCATAAAATGGATCAGAAAACATACAACTAAAATGCATGTTTTATATTTACTATTTTCCTTAATTATTATTTTGAATGTATTTTCTTTTCTTCATATCAAGTTAATTGTTAGAAACGTTTTCTTTAACATCCGCATTATTCTCCAATGATGCCTAAATTAGAACATCCTCGCACACAACAATAGCGCTTATAAGGCATTTTTGGGCATTGTTAAACAAAATAGAAAAATCTTACACACAGCAATAAAGCTTGAGAGGCATTGTTGGGCACTATTGCTTAAAACTTTCATGTCGCGACTCTACTCCAAACCAAATGTCAACAACCTCTCCCAGCTGATCAGTTGTTGATATTCAACACCCATGCGTGCCATGCCGAGCAATCACGAACGACCCCGACATTCTCGAACGGATTTTACTCCCAACGAGCCATTAGAAGTTTCACTTGAAAAAACTTTAGTTAGAGGCTAGTTGATTGTGACACTTAAAAACATGTGTACCTCATCTGACAGATTCGTCACTGTATCATTTTCATGTTGACGTTACGACAAAATGTCATGATTTTGAGTTTTTGAATATGACTTCCAAACTTTGCTCTTTGTACCTATTCAGTACGGTAAAGATATTTATGTATATTGCCCTGGTTACCTTACACAAATTTAGGTAACTTATCATATTTGAATACGACGACCATGACTTTGGTAGTTGTCTTGCAGATATCATTAATATTTTGTAGTAAGCATTAGTATCCTAGCCTTGTCTGAAAATACCTTCATGAAATTGAAGATCAGAATCCTCAAAGTAACCTTCAACTTGAGAATTCGCCCTTCATTCAAGTTCTGATTAAAATGAAAAAAATATTATTTATGGCATTTTACTATCCTTTTTTTATGACATTCTAAAGTATTGAGTTTTCTAAAGAATGCTGTGAACAACACACATAATCGTTTACATAGTACGCAAATTATTTTTGTATCGTGAACAAAAGATTTGTTTTCCTACAAACAGAATATTTTGTACAATGCAAAAAGCACAATTAAAATAAAACGCAAAGTATTGGTTGTCTCTTCCAAACTAACCTCATACATAGACTTTGGTAGCCACAACCAAACTTTGGTAGGTCCATATTTTACTATATGTATACTTTGGTAACAACTCTTAAAAATTTGGTTTTTGCAAACAAAGGTTTCTTTTCGTGTAGTTTGAGTTAGTGGAATTGGTATGATTTAGAGTGAAATTCGACTGATTCGCACATAAAAGAGAGACATTACGTACTAACAAATAATAAAATTCAATATTTTGAATGAGTTTTAAGTTCGAAAAAAGCACAAAGTTAATATTGACTTATCGAACTAATGAATGTTTGGTCTGTGAATTTGTTGATTTTAACAAATTTGCTGGTTGAAATTTTCAGGATGGAAATCAGTTTTGATTGCTTAAATAGTTGAAATATTCGCTATTGAACAGTCGATTTTGACAAATTTACGTGTAGAAATATTGGCTTTGAAATATTAAAAAATTCTACAGCAGAAAATAATCAATACGAGTTGATCAGATTAGTTAATATTTGAGTTGTGCATTATTCGATATCAGTGGATTTTGTGTTTGAAGTTTTTCACTATGAATAAGTCGATTTTGACTGATCTATAAGTTGAATGTTTTTCTGTAAAAATAGTTAATTTTGACAGATTTATGTCGAAATATTGACTATTATGGAATTGTTAATTATTTGTCCTAATTCCAAATATTAAAAAGGTAATGTCAACAAATTAATTGCAGATATTTTGACCTTTGAATAAATAATTTTACCCGATTTAGCTACAAAAACTTCTTTAAAATAGTTAATTTCGACAAGTTCATTTTCTCATATTCATTCAACAGTCAGATCAATTTCTAAATTATTTTTTAACGACTTGTAGGTACTTGGATTGTACTATAGTCAATTTCAACTGATTCAATATAAGGAAATCTTGATTATGCCGAATTCCATTTTGAATGAATTTTCTCGAAGACTATTACGAGCGAATAAAAAACTCGACAGTCATTTTTGGTAATTTTATTCGGTCATTTTGAATGATTTCTTATAAATTTCTAAGAGATTTTTCATTGACTTCTGAACTTGGCGATTCCAAGTTTGTAAAAAATTACCAAGAATCTTCTTAAAGCACTACGAAAAATTTAAGTTCAAATTAATTAACAAAAAAGGGTTAAATTAACTTGATCATTGTCAGTCAATGTGCAATATGTAGTCTAAATTAAGAAACAATAGTCGATTCCTTGAAAATAACTGTTATAGTAGTCAATACTAGAATGACTACTTGAAAATTCAATTTTTGACTCATTGAAAGTGAGAGTTTTTAAAAATGATTAGAGCACAGTTTTTCTAAAATACGTTTTCTCAGGGATTATTAAAAATGTTCTTTTCCATGAAAAGTAAGTTCTCAGATTTTTTCATCTTGTTTTTTTAATTAATCGTTTTTCTAAAAATGAGGTTTCTTGTCACAAACATCATTTCGTATAACGAAAGTAGTGTTTCGTGTAAAGAAAAGAAGTGTGTAAACAAATTAGTACGAAATTTTTATGCTTATTTTAAAATATAAAATATGAAGTTTATTTTCAAAGAATTTGATAAAATGCACAGCGTTTGGCAGGAGCGAATGTGGAGTATTCTGATTTAAAGAACAATTTTTTTAAAAGTCATGCGGGAACACTCAAATCATAAATGGATATTAAGAAAAAAAAATCCTATCAAAATTTAGGCTTGATCGAAGGTCGTTTAGAAATCGGTCAAAGCTATTGTTTATTTTTGGCATATTGAAAAGTATGATTGCAGAGCAATATACAAATAAGTACAAATGAGTACATATTTTAGACATATCGGCATATACATATTTTAGACATATCGGCATAGTAAAAGGCTAAAAAACGTGAAGATCTTCTCTTACTCTCTTCTTAATTCTCTTTAACTGCATTTGTTAATACTTAAGTTTATTATTATTTAATAATCTTTATGCAGTCTCAAAACTCCTCTAATAACACTTGGAAGTTTTAATCAAATACTTCCTCAGCTGTATTCCCACAACATACAAAAAAATTAGTGTCCAAGGAACTCTGCATGGCAGTGTATATTCGTGCCAACAACCCTTTTTTTTCTTTATCCCGCAATCTCTATCTCGATATTGGCGAACGCGAAAATGAAAGAGAAACCCGCCGGCTGTTGCGCAAACAGAATCCTGAATAGGAGAGTCCTGTCCGTAGCTTTGCACCTTGATTATTGTCCCAATGCGAGCTCCTCGCCCCACGTACATAGCCCAAGTACACGAGGAATATTCTTCTTTGCTATTCCGTACATCTGCGCGATAAATTCCTTTCATAGAGTCCGACGTCGGAAACAAAACTCACCGGCCACGTGCCCTCCTGAATGAGAAATCTCCATGTACCAACTCAGCAAAGAAAAAACTCGTTTTAAATTATGCAAACCAACCGAGAGTTAGTTCGTCAAATAATTGCCCCATTACGATTCACTTTCTGTGATAGATTGATTTATAAGATGTTTTTATGCAATCAGATGGTGTAGATTCGATCAATTTAATTTAATAGTTTGGGCAGTATTTTATCTACACCTTACTCGATGAAAATTCTTTAAAGAAGAATATTATGATCATACTCGTGAACTTCCATGAAATGAAAAATCTTACATCTTTCCGTTTCATTGAATACTACGTAATTAGAAGTAAATTATTTTTTCAAGTTGCGTAACGCGATCTAAGTATCTCTCGTTTCTCTACTTGACAACAATTATTTCGTACAGAGTATAATGTTAGAACACTCAAATTACGTTATGCAACTCAAGGCAATTTTATAACTTATACTCTTGGTTGAAAAAGATTGTATATCAACTACACTTTTGAAGAAAGATTTCATGTCCATTCCATTTGATTGCTCTGAAATGCATACAATTTTGTCCATTCTCGTTCCAGTATCGACAAAATTGATAGAGCTGAGAAATATACCACGACCCCAAAATCAGCCCTACTTATTGCACCTTTTCCAACGCTCTTCTATATAAAGAAGAAGAAATCGAAGCTGCCGAGGTTACTCTAGTTAAAAGCACGTTTCATCCGGGGCAAAAAATACTATCTCGATTTTCATGCGAGCTCGAAAAGTTGGCTCGTGCGATCGAGTGAAAAGCATTGGCAAGACGTGAAACTTTCGCGTCGTGAACGGCAAACGCGAGATTCGTCTGACGGAAATGGAATGTTTTTTTTTCCTGACTCGCCTACGGCTTCCATAATCCCGACCTAGTTTTTTTTTCTAGGTACTAGTATAGGGATTATTTCGGGCATATGAATTAATGGGAGTGATATTAATAGTTAGTGACAAGTTTCATATTTTAATTTGGTGCTGGGATTTCTTAGTTTTTAAATCCTACTGAATAAGATGAATTCAGTTTCCAGGGTTAAAGGAATAAACCTTTGAATTTATATATAACAAGAACAAACGCTGATTTTTAGGATTCCTATTCTCAAGCAATTCCTACCTTCTTGAGAAAAGGGTTTAAACTGGGAATTCAAAACTTAAGAAAATCATTTTATAAGTAATGTTGAGATTGGAATAATTTGCATCCAATTTTCCGATCTCTCCACTTTTCTCCCCAGCATATTTTTAGGCCCAACTCGAGATTGATCGCAAAAGTGCAAAGTTTCAGCGTGAATAAAAATAACGGGGAACGAAGGTCGGGAGCAAATGTATTTTTTCCGGAGGATGTGCTTCTATAGATGGCAACGTGAAACGTTGGTTGTGCAAGTGTCGCACGCCTGCACAAAGTAAAAGTGCAGCGAAGCGCTGCGCGACGCCTGATTGGCAACAAAGTCATGACGAAGGTGGATTATGATCATTATTATCATTTATTATGACAACGAATATAATAATTGAAGCCATATTAACAAAATAGATAGTTGTTGAAGTGCAGATTTTAAGCGGGTGGGCCTTGTTTTTAATTTCTTATCCAGATGTCCTTACACGTTTTTCCGTATTGTCAGCATGATAGGAAATGGGTCACTCTCATTTTTTCCAAAAATTCAAAAAAGCTACTTGAAACGTTTCGTAAAAATATAATCGGTTGAATAAGAAAAATTAGTTAACTGTATAAATGTGCGACAATCAATGAAAGCCAACTTGTATTTTTTGGTAAATTTCTACCCACTGTAACCAACTAGTGTTTTATTAAACTACATACTGCTAATTTATAACTATTACAGGTAGTGACATATTTTAGTAACTAACTATCGATGATTTGTTTATTGATACTTTATGCTAGCTAGTCACTGTGTATTATGAATAACTATATAAGTGACAAACTAGGTCTGTTTAGTAACTAGTAATTTTGTTACTACCAACAATTATCTAATTATTACCTACCCAAAATATTATTCATTACTGTGTACACATTTCATTCCATTTATATGGTATACCATGTACACTATACAACATAAAAATACATAAAATGATTCTTCGTATATTTTAGATTAGCTGTTCACAATACACGTATATTACTATCAGAAAATAAACTTGAAATTTATAAGTATTCGTTATAACGTGTAAGTTTTCAAATTTTCGTATAAGTTTATGAAAAAAATTATAAAAATTTCGACAACTTTTAGGTTGGCCGTATAAAATTTTATAAGTTTCGAAAATTTTATTAGGTAGACTGATAAGTTTTTTCGTTTCAAAAGGCAACAAGCTTTCAAGTCAGGCCGAAAAACTTATAAGTTAACCTTGTAAAATTTTATACAATCAACTTACAAGTTTTCGAAATTTTCACAAGTATTTTCATATACTTATACGGAAATTTGAAAACCTATGATTTTAACGAAAACTTGAAAATTTCAAGTTAACTAGGGATTTGCTAGTTGGTGATTAGCGTTAGAAATCACATATCTACATAAGTTAAGGAGAGTGTCACTATATTTGAATCATTCTTAAAAGTTAACAGCTACTGCTAATTGATTCCTATATTGTATATTTTGCTTGTTACTCAAAGAATATGATTGTGTTACTGTATAAGGAACTAACAGTTCGGTAGTCAGTAACAAGTAAGAAGTTTTGTTCGAAAATGTTGAGTTAGTAACTTTACTGTTACATAATTTCAGTGATATAATTTAGAATATCAAATTAATATTAAACAGCTGGTCAAAAGTATAGGAGCCGCCAGTAAAATCACAATAAATAAATAGACTAACGAAACAGCAGTGAGTGAATCTAAAAATATAATTGATTAACTGCCTTCAAGAGAATAGAAAGTGGAGAATCAAAGAAATCAAGTCTATCGGAGACTCCGTTACCTTCACAACAGATTCGAGCAAAAGTGTCATTGGAAGTGAATTTCGTGCGACAAATGTTAATGTAGAATATAGTATTATTCCTATGACGAAGAAAAATATTTGGAACAGTCAAACGGATTAACGATGATAATTCTTTACAATTTATGACGCTGTTAACAATTTTGTACAAAAAGACAATATCAGTAACAGAACGACGAGATTGTAGTATATGTTTTGGTATTACAGTATTTATTCGTCTTTTTGATCTCAGAAAAACACTTCTTCAGAAGTGTCATGAACACGATCAAGGGTAAATCGTTTTTAAGTTTTACGTTGACGCTGTAACTCGTCGATGATATACTTTTATTGTTAAGACATATAAAAAGTTTTAATTTGACATTGTTATCTCGTCGATGATGTATTTTACGATCATGAGATACAAAAAAATTTTCATAAGATTTTGACGACATCGAGGAGGAGTAAATTGTTCATTGTTCATTAGGAAAAGGAACATCAAAGAATATCTTGAAAAGGATCCCACACATGAGGATCGAAACGTCGACACTTTATTAAAATAAACAACTTGACTGAGAGATCGATGCCAATTTCATTTCACTTCCATCAAATACTCAAGTCTGAAAGTGAATTATTCTAAGGAAATTGGCATTTTTGCAAATAAGAAATTTTGAAATTTCTTTGTTCATCAATATGAATTTATAAGATTGCAGTAAATTCGGTTGTCGGGCGCAAACAGTTTATATTTTTGAACAATGTTTATCCAAAACAAAAAAAAATGCTAATTGTTTTACTCTTAAAATTTTCATTCCTGATTAATCGAAAATTTCAAGATTAGAACACTTCTATAATTTTGTCTGTTTCTGTCTTTGCTTTTAGCTCTTATTTAGTTGTGAGCCCAATGAAAAATTTCCCATAAATAATTGATGAATTTTAACAACCTCGAGATTTAATGACGATCTAGTCGAAATCAGTAAGGTGTATTTTTTCATTTAAAATAATTCTTCATTCTTTCATTGTTTAGTTATTCAATGAAAATTAGAAATTATCTATCTATTCACAAACTTTTCTATCCAGGTTTCAATTCAAAAATCGTAAAATTTGAAATTCCCTTTATTGCAATTATAGCATTTCGAATACAAATTTGCGAATTAATTCGTTTTCAAGAGAATTAAAGTTAAAAAAAATACTTACAAAGCAATTCTACGGTATAAATGTCTGAGCACAGTTCAGTTTTTTTTTTTTCGATTAATTACGATAATGACCAATTCTCGTGAATTTCAGAAAATCTTAGTAATCAAAATATTTCTCTGTGGTTCGAAACTCTGTTATTCAATAGCGTTTCTCTACTCACTATGTACTCGTATTTCAGAGCAGAAATTTGTATACTTCTCATATTCATGAAGTTTCGATATTTTATGACTTTTGAAAATAGCCGGATTTTTCGGAACTCTTGCAATTTTCTAAATTCCCGAAAAACTCGGGATCCCGTTCCGACCCGATGCAAAATTTCCCGACCTATCCCGACCCCTGAAATTCTCAATCCCGCATAACACTAGTGACTATTGTATCAGATTAACATTACTAACACTATGAATCTATTTTAAAAGCTATGCAAAACAGTGAGAGCTACCGATCACTATGAAAACCTATTTACACTATTAGAGACTTGAGAACAAAATACCATTACCACTAGTTAATAGTGTTCATTACATAGTGTAAAATCAATAGTTTTAAAAGACGTTTTTATAGGATACATTGAGGTTGAAAATTTTTTTACTCATGAAAAATTTTCATACGAACAAGTATTTATTGTTATTTTCATGACGATGTTAAAGTTGTAACTTTTTTCGAACATTTATGCCTTATAGAATCTACTAATTTACTGAAGTTGTTGCAACTTTCTTATTTTAATTGCCAGTAAACAAAAACGCGAAATTCGAAAACTTTTATTAATCTTAATCAGGAACGTTTGAGATAAACTGCTGTTTTGAGATTTTGGTGATTTCTACGAATATATTTTTCTCAGTGCGTATTTACATCAATAATCTGAGTTAAGATCAATAGAAAAAGTAGAAAAAATATACGATACTGAAAAAATTTCCTTGCTAATTGTTCTCATTGATTCAATAAACTTTTTTATTTCTCATCCCTCGATTTAGAAAATTAGAATCTAAAGTATCAAAATCGAACACTCCATTCATTTCTGAGTTTTAGTGTTTTCAGAAACTTTATTCTCCCATCATCATTGAAAAACCCTCTCGACGATTGCCCGGCAATTTTCCCGTCTCATTGTTTCGCTCGGAATCTAACGAAAGTGGAACGATTTTTTCGATTACTGAAATATTCAGTCCGCTCGGCAAGTCGCGGACGATGAGATTCGAAGCTCGTTAAAACATCCGTGATTTCACTTTTTTACCTTCGCGAACGGTCATTAAATAATTCGATTAAGCGAGGAGAAATATTCACAAAGTGCTCCGGCTCGCCGCAAATACTTTTTAAATCGCGCTCGCCGTCAGCTCGCAATTGGCTTTAACAAGCGATGAAGTAACCTTGCGTGTTGCGAGAAGAAATGAAACTGCCAGTGGCGAGCGCCGAGATTTTCTGGCGCGCGAAACCGTTTTTTATCGCGTTTATCGGGGCCGATGAACCGCGCGGAAATTCTGGCACAGGAAGATTACTGGGTTCTAAAGTAATAACGCTGTCCTTCTGGATCTCATAATTTTCATTTCCAATTTGAACAAGATCAATTTTTGTTGAGTGTATTGCGCGACATCACCAGAACTTGATAATTTCTTTACTTAATTAAAAATTGAATATCATCGTTGATTATGTGCATAGTGATAAAGTTTTTGTAATCAAAGTGGTAAATTTTGTTTCAAACATTGCAGAAATCATGTTTACACTGTAAAACTTTATAAATCGCTATTTTTTTTTTCAAAGTATTTAAAGTTGACGATCAATTTCCAATGACGTTTCGACATGAAAAACAGCCGAAACATTGTGGCCAGATAAATGTTCAAATTAATCTCACTTGACCTGCACTCTCGAATTTGAGATATTCCGAGCCACTTTAGCAAATGCCAAATCGAAATGTCAATTCGAGCTTCAAAGTTCAGTTTAAAAAAGGCGGCATCTAAATATATTCGGGAACTCTTTGTTTCGAGCTTGATCTCATCAATTTGTCGCTGATGCGTTTCTAGAGAAACATGCAGTTTTTTTCATCATATCAGCGACATTTTTTTTAAGCTAAAGTGATATGAACGTGATCAGAAAGGTTCAAAACAGATGTGTTGGAAGTGATAGGAAATTTGAAATTATTGAAAAACAAAAGTAAAATAAATAAATAAATATTTTTATCAATAAATAGAAGTTTTATGGAGAGTAGCTCACCTTTTGTGATTAAAAAAATAAGTTATCCGAGCTGTAACTTAGAATAAATGTTAAAATTTACAGTTCATATGATTCAAATTTTTATCGCTTTGATCCTTTCACATAGAATACGTGAATGATTCAAATTCTTTTTGTAGTTTTTTAAGAAACTTTCATATACCGAGTATAAAAATTTACGTTAATGTAAGGTAAACAAATTTAATGATAATTAATAAAGATGAATTTATTGCTAATGAGGCAAAAATGAAATTATTAACAGAGACGATTTAGAATATAAAGTTGTGAAAATCTGCATGACGAAAATTTTCCAATTTTACTTATTATCTATAATTTCATATATGTATAGTAGAACTTCTATTCTACAATAATACAGAGGAAGTTATATTTTGTAGTGTATTATTTTATCTTAAAATTCTCAAAAACAAGACAATTTTGATAAGCTTTTAAGAGATACTCAAATGATGATAATGTTTGCGATATCAATTATAGTCTATATAGGTATATATTTCAGTTATTTAACACTAGTTAAAAAAAGTTTGTTTTATGCTTCAATTTTATTCTAGATTTTGTTTTATTTCAAAAGTCACTGTTACATGAAGCATAGGATGAAATTTCCTATTGAATTTTTCCTTCGTTGGTAATTTTGAGCAGATTTCAACCATTGCTATTATTTAATATTACTCATAATAGCTTATTGTTGTCTTTATTCTAGTTCAACTTCTTTCATTTTTTTCTTCGAATTTCATTCACACGAGCAAGTGTACGTTGACGCGTCGCCCACGTTCGTTCCCATTCGACTTCTCCCACTTCACCCGCGCTTCATTCATTGTTCATTCATCCGACTTACACTGCTTCCTCAAGCCCATAGGGTATATAAATCGTGATAAGATCCTTGATTAGACTCGAGTATTGCACAATTGCTTGTCTTTTTTTCGCGGATGCTCGGAGAGTTCCACACTGACAATTATTTAAGTTGTGCAATAATTCTTCTCGAAGAAGATGGAGTTTAGCCAGTCGCCTCCATTGTACGAAACTTAATGGAATTTTCGTTTTTCTGTTTCAGGTAAGACGCAATATTCCATTTGTGCAATGATGGAAAGATCGTGAAGGGTAATTCCTCAAGTTGGAAAGTTATTGATGTTACGTTTGATAGCGTTTGGGATAATGGCGGTTTTTTATATATATTGAAGTGAGGATTTATGAGAGAAGGGAACAAAAGAAAATTGCATTAATGGGCTGTTATGATTCTTGAGTGGTACTTTTTTACGGCGGTGAATGCAGTTTTTCTGGGATTTGAAAACAATAGGCGAAAAGATGAAAGTGACACAGTTGGTATTAAATTTAAATGCGTCGTGAATCATGATTTGAATTATCGATTGCTAAGAATCCCTCTCCTTCACTCGAATTTCGTATCAAAAAGAACTGTAATATGGGAAATCAACTTGTATTTTAGAAAAATTACCATATTTTCATTTGCAGATGCTTTCTCTGCAATTCTTTCTTAGTTTCCTGTAAAATATCGTGACTTTTTATTGATTCACATGAGACCCTATGATTTTCTAAGATAAATAATGATTTATCATGAATTTCTATAGTAAACTGCGAGTAATGTAATGTCTCTTCATTTCCCATTAATGTTTTGTTTCATACAAGGAACCATGATTTTTTGTTATTTTGGATTATTTTACACGATTTTACATGATTTTCTTATAGTTACACTTCAGTCGTCATGATTTCTAAGAGCTTGATTTAATTTTGATAAAATTCACAATAGTTTTTCATCATTTCCCAAGCTTTTCTATGATGTCCATGGTTTTATAAGAATTACTTAACCTTTCATAGGATCATTTGATTTTCTTATAATATATTTATCAATTTAGATGATTTCTGAGAGTTGTATGTTATTGAAATTATCTCATGTTTTTCTATCAAATCACGTGTTTTTTAAAATTTGAAATTATTTCTTATGATTTACTTGGTTTCCCGTCAATATCCATAGATCTCTTTTCTATTTTCTATCATTGACTATGATTAACCATTCTCTTGTATAGTTTACTATGGTATTCACTAATTGTTATCGTTTTCTTATAATTTTTCATTGTTTTGCATGGTATTACATTATTTCACACGATTTCTCCTGATTGGCCCTGATTTAATATGATATTTACATGAAGGTATACTACCTATCATCAATGTAAAATATTTATAGAAAATTCATTATCAATTTTCATTATAACCTCAAGATTTTTATCAGTTCTCATCCAATTCAAGAATACTTATAACTTTTCATGACTTCATATGGTTCTCCGACAATCATCATAGCATATCCTTAAGTTTTTCATACTTCCTCTCATTTACTATGGTTTTCCATCGTCTAATAATATTTTCCATGAATTTCTGTTATTTCTTATCATTTTTGACGATTTTTTATCGTTTCATGGCATCAAATCATTTATTTTGTACAATTTCCTATGATTTTCCGGAATGTTTCATAATGTTTTGCATTATCTAGTAAAATTTCGTTTTAAATAATTATTGATTCTTTAATAAACTTGTATCTTCTCTCACTATATTTTCCAATATTTTTGATGATTCCTTATAGTTCCCTTCCAAGATAATGAACTCTTTCTTAATTTCCATTACTTTCCATGATTGAGTAAAGTGACCCATTTTCGAATATTGTGCATTATCATTTCTTGTGATGAATCATGATTTGACATTGTGTTTATTCATTTTTATAAATAATTCATAGAGAATGCTCTATGACCCTATATGAATTTCCTCGATTTCTCGTGATTTTCCTATGATTTTCTTTAATCTTCTGCATTTTTTTTATAGTTTTTTAATCAATTTTTCATTTTTACATTTTGGAATCTAGAATCAATTCGAATAGTTTTTAACAGTTTCTTGAAATTTCTGATTTCATGATTCAAACATTGTAGTTATTTAGGTTTTTTATCATTTCTCAGTATAAAGTAAGGTTTTGAATCATTTTTTATCTTTCATTATGATTTGCCATAATTTTCAATTATTTTTTCATTTTTATAGATAACCTTTACACTCCTTTATAATATTTTAATATTTTCCGTCGTGTTCCATAATTAACTATAACTTTCCATGATGTTTTACACAATTTCATGATAATTTTCCATCAATTTTTATGATTTATAAAAATTTTTGTTGTTTTCTCATAATTTACAATGTATTTGTATCATTTTTATGACAATTGTGATTTTCCATAATTTTTCATAACTCCGTAAGTATTGTTTTTCTTCAATATCGTTCAGTATCACCTTTCATTCTTATCAATTATAATTATCTGGCCTCTTTTTCCATGCTTTCTTTTACTTTTCTGTGATTCCCCATTATTTCTGATAGTATTAAATATATAAATATTTTTTTTCACTTAATCAATAATTTACGATTATTTTTAACGATTTTCGACAATCTACTATGATATATGATAGTTAACATAGGTTTCTAGTAATTACTTATCAATTTTATAATTTTTTATCAGTTACTATCTTCTACATGACTGAAAATCCTATGATATTTTCCCTGGGTCGAATTAAAGTGAAATGGAATTAGCATCGATTTCCCAGTAAAATTGTTTATTTCAATTAAGTATCGACGTTTCGATACTTTCAAGACTCATGACCAACGAACAACTTACTTCTCCTCAATGTCGTCAAAATCTCATGAAAATTTTTCTGTATCTCATAAAATACTTCATCGACGAGATGACAATGTCAAATTACATCGTTATCTCATTATGATGACATCAAGGAGGAGTAAATTGTTCGTTGTTCATTGGTTTTGAAAAGGATCCTACACATGGGGATCGAAACGTCGACACTTAATTGAAATGAACAATTTGCCTGGGAGATCGATGCCAATTTCATTTCTACATGATTTTTTATTACATATTTTTACAAATTCTAATACTTTCTATTCAGCCTTAATAATTTTCAAACATATGATTTTCTAAGTTCTATACATTACCATGTGATTTCCTGATATTTTCTGTTGTATCCCATAATTTCCTCGGTATTTCTTATTGTTTGTCATCTGTCAGTTTTGATGATAACTAACGATTTATACGAATTTTTCTGAACTTGCAATATTATTTTTATCCTTGAAATTTTCCAATGATTGCTTTCCATCATGTTTTAATGTTTTCTCTATTGTCTATGATGACTCATAGTTTTCATAAAGTTTCTAGAGTGAACTATGATTTTTTATACCTTTTCATTGTTTTTCATGATTTTCTGTGATACACTTAGATTTTTTTTCAAGTTTTTCATGTTTTTTTTACTATCACCGATGGTTAGCCATAGTTTTTTCATTGATATATATTTTTTCCATAATAAACTGGACATTACCTTATGCTCACACGTAATGTAGCATGATTTCTTACATAACTCTCAGTTTTCTATCAATCCCCACGATTTCTCATGGTTTCGAATCTTTTTAATAATATGCCATCATTTTTTATTTGTTTCAATATCTTCCACGATTGCCCATAATTTTCATACAGTTTTCATGTCTAACCATCATTATTTATTTGACTGTGATCTTTTATAATTTCCAATGTTTTACCATGATAACTCAAACTTTTGACAAGTTTGGAACTGTTATTATGATTAAATGTCGATTATCCACCATAGTTTTTTCATTTCTATTGTTTTCTATGCATTGCCATGTAATTTACTATGATTTCACTTCATACACAATGATTTCCTCATATTTTCCTTAGTTTTCTGTGAATTTTCATGATTTCTTTTGTAGTTTACTATAAATTTCTCCAAGTTTCCCTTATTGCCTTTATGTTTCACGATTTTTCGATACTTTTTCTGTATTTCATTGTTGCTTATGGATTTTATGGAATTTTCAGAGCTAACCCTAATTTTTTGATATCAATTATATTCCATGGTTTTCTATAGTTTACCATGATTTTTCCGAGTTTATAAAAATTTCTTACATTTTTTTACGATTCTTGATAGTCCACAATAGTTTCCCATGATTTTCAGTGCTCGGCAATTTCATTTCCAGATTTGTTAAAAGATCATTCAAAAAGGACAATATTAAGGATATTTTTTTAATTACTTGTTCAAAATGATAACGTATTTGCAGATCATTAACATTAACTGTTCATGAATTCCAGACGCTCTAAATTACATCCCTAGTCATTATACTATAATTCATCGAATCTTAAGTTCTATGCAAAACTACACGATTCTTAGCCATTTCATGATACTCGGTTGCGGAGAAAAAAAAACCGACGGTTTTCTAAGGCTGTTGTGAAAGGCCGGGAAATGCTGGAGTCTTTTTTTTCGCGACGTTGCACCTGATACGCGGGTCCAGCGCGTTAGCGGTTGTGGTTTTATAGCGTTCCAATGCTGCCGGAGTGAATGGGCGATCAAAGGCCACGTTGAAAATTACACAACCGTAATACTCGTTTCATATTTTGCACGATATGCAACGGTTAACTTAATGAGGACAGTTAAATGAATGGTCTGAGGAACGTTTCGACTGAAAAAAAATAGGGGGCGTAGAATAAGTCACGCACAAGTACACTTGCGAAATTGGGAACTGAGGAATTTATTGCTAGCTTTTCAGGTCTGCAATTTTTGTTTCAGTGGCAATGCAAAAAAGGAGAAAGTTTGGCTCGAGTTTTTCCGGGGATAATTGTTAATCGCAAAAGTTCCCAGAACAATATTTTTTTCATTTTCCAGGGATTTTCGATTTGTATGATCTAGTTTTTGATTTATAGTGATTATATCTTTTATAACTTAGGGAGGTCTTTTTCCTTTAGAACTTTAGTGAGAAACTTCTTGATGGAAATAACTCGGAAGTGATTTATGATTAATCTCTTCATAATCCTGAGGCTTATGCATCCTCGAGAAACTTGTTGAAGTATACAAGAAAAAGCAGGATTATAAGGATCCCTCGGGAGTGGTTATGCTGTGCGACGCAAATTAAGGAAGTTGAGATTGTGTGCAATTTTATAATAATAAAAAATCCAGTATCCAATCATGCAACTCGAAAGTTTAACTAGTTCAACTATTATACACAGCGATTTTCGAGATTTTATGGTGCATAATAGTGCCTCGCGTCGTAAGGTTGAAATATTTAGAAACTCGAATTGTCTCATATAATTTATGCTTTCGATGGGAGTTTTGAAAAACTTTTTTCGAAACGTTTTCAGAAAACTGTGATTTCTTGTGGATTTTTTTTCAACTTGAATATCTTATAATTTTGTTAATTATACGTAATAAATTTAAATGAGCAGAGTCGAATATTCAAGACGTGTTATTTTGAACAGGATAAAGCAAGGAGGACGTGACGTTTGGGTGTTTTAAGAAGAAGGTTGAATTTAAGAAAATTGAGTTCTTTTTTTGTTTGAAGTGGAATTTAGACTATGAAAGGCTAATTGTGTACATGGACAAAATTTGTATAAAAAATAATTGGTTTTTATCATGCAGTTACATTTTTTATAGCTATTTAATATTTATTATTTTTTTTATTAATATTGTATAGAATATTTTTTTGATCTTATAGAATTTTAATAGGGTTGGTATTTTAAAAACTTGTTTTCTAGGGTACTCTGAAACCAGATTCACATACATTTTTTGTATTATTAAAAATAATTGCAGTAAAAAATTGATATTATGTTCAAAATGATGCAAATTTACTTTTTTCATTTACAAAAAAGAATCTTATTCAACTTGTTTCTTTTATTCAGATTTAACTGTTAGTGTTTTTTTACGTTGATCTAAGAATTAAAAAAAAATGATTGTTCTTCATTGTTTCAAAAAACTTAAACAATATTTTAATTTCTGCATGATTTAGCAATATTTTGTAAATTTTGTTATTCTTGGCGATCAAAAAATGTCAGTACCTTATTGTTAGCGTTGCCATACGATTGTAAAAATTTCATGGATTCGACGTCTGACAAAATCGAAATACGTTCCGTCTCTAAGCTCTTTATAGTTTTTTTGCCATTCAAAAATTGCACAACTATATCCCAATATGCTTCAATTTGAGATTGAATTCTAAAAGTATATAAGTTAAAAATTTTGAATTTTCATTGTTTATTATTTTACTATTGTTTATTATTTTATTTAAAATTATTCAATATCTACAAAAAACTAATACGGTATTGTATAGCAGTTTGAAAAATATGAATATTATACTTTTAGCATCTTCAAAATACACAAGAAAATGATTCAATCATCGTAGTATTTAACTGATCAAAGTAGCAAGGATCCTGCAAATTTTCGCAAATTTCGAAAAATATCCATCAATGCAGAATCAAAATTCATTCATTACAATATTTTGTCGCTGATCTTGACTCGAAAAATTGTTCAAAGACATGATGGAAAATTGAGAGACAACTTACATTAAAATTTTCATTCTGTGTCCAAACTTCTAAAACACGTCTGCTTCTTAATACAATTCACCTTTTAAAATTACCATTTCATACATACAAGTTTATTCTTTATTCCGAATTTTTTTATAACATCTACGATAAAAGAGTGTATTATATTGCTAATACGTCGAAAAATAATGTTCGAAAAAAATACGCACTAGTTACACTGAGTAATTATTTTTTCAGGTAATTTTTTTCTTTGTGACTTTTCGAATCTCTTGTATGAAGTCAATATTAGATAATTGATTCGAATTATTATATTATTCCATACTTCAATCTATAATGTACACCTCCATTACACTGCAGTAAAATCACATTGTCATGTCTTGTTCATCAATCGAAAATGATAAAAATCGCCAAAAATTGGTTTTTATCACAGCTTTTATATTTTTGTATTAGATTACGTTTACTCTGATAAAAAAAAAATTTTTTTTACGATACTCATATTTTTTTAATAATAAAAAAGAGTTCACTATGTTTTTTTGACTACAGTTAAGTGAACGTATACATCGTTTATATAAAAATGTATCAATAAGAATATTCGAAACGATTTTCTGCTAAGAACTGTGCACAAGAGAGTCGATACATCTAAAAGAAATGAAAAATTACTTGAGTGATAAGACGATTATTATCTTTTATTGTTTCAAGTAACAAACGAGTGATAAATATTTATGACAATACAAATTTGTCAGTACGATGTAAATATGAAGGCAAAATACTTCGTCTAAATTTTACAGCGAAAATTGTTCTTCTTCCTTTTTTTTAGACTTGAATCTGAATTTTTTTTTAATAATTATTTTAATTTTCAAAAAAAGAATGTCTATCCTGAATTTTCAGAATCAAGGTCTAAAATTATAAAATCCTCTGGATTTGTTTTGACGTTTCTGGAAAATTATTATCATTTCAGAAAATGTGTACATCAGAAATTAGAGTTTTATACAATGTATTCAAATTGATCGGTGAAAGTTCAAATTATGTGTTATTTTGTGCTATATTCTTAAAATATTCAATTCATGAGTCATGTTACTAAACAAAAAACATTATAATTCTATTTAGAACAGTTTTATCATTCAATATCTTAATATTCAGATATTCAAAATAAAAATTTGTTGATTTTTTTTTTTTCGATTTCATTTAAAAAAATGAGATCGAATCTTGAAAATACAGGAAAAATAGTAGCACCTACTGTTTCAAATACATAGTTCATGTGCGATATAAAAACTTTACTGCAATCGTAAACGTGTTGAAAATTTTCCTAAAATGTAGAATTCCAATGAGCAATGAAGAAATTCATTGCTCTTGAGTTGAAATCATACATGCATAACAACGATCAAAATTCAAATAGAGAGACGATTTGAAAAAAATGTCAATAATACAACTGATATAAAATACAAAAACATTTCACTGATATTCGTATCCCACCTACATAAATTCTTTTCTGTATTGGTTTTTTTTCACGTCCTATCAGTTCTATAACTTACTGATATTCAAGTTCGAAACCTTTGAAATCATATCTTTTTAATAAATAAATAACTTTATTATTTGAATTACTTATTCATTAAAAAGTTTGTTAATTGTTCACTCATTTTAACTTTCTAGTGTCACAGTTTAAACGACATTTAAAAGGTGAAAGTTTGATGAAGTTTGCCGTAGTTCCTGTATGTACACTCTGTATGTATTCGTATAATGCATCATAGAAACTCTGACTTGATAGTGATCAATAACGCAGTGCAAAACTTTATCGGCTGCAAATTCTCGTGAACCACGATGAGTAAGACTTCAATTGCAGTGCATTACCTAAGTGCACTCGATCTGGTAATACCTCGTGTCGGTAAAAGTTGAAAGATAAAACTCTAGAGCAGGTAAATTCAAGAACTTCTCAAGCTGCTACCATTCAATCACGTTGAGTTCTCATGTTTTCAAGACTTGCAATTGCAATTTATCATAAGATATCAAACGAGGGAAATCACTCAAATTTATTTTAATTATTATTAATTAATTATTATTGTATTAATTTTTACTGAAACTTAAGTCATTGTTTATTCAGTAGGGAATCTATTCTTAGAAAATCTTAATTATTTCAAACAATAAGAATAACGGAAAAGGAACTTTAGAGAATTAGGAAAAAAATATTATATATCAAAGTGTGGATATGTTTTTTTTCATAATAAAGTTTTATTTCTTGAAGATTTGTTTAGGTTAATTTTTCAATATATTTTAACCATTATTCGTGATTATATTTTAAATTTTCTGAAAATGATGGAAATGGCTTTCAATCACGATGAAATTGGTTTATTTTTTAACTGAGAAAATTTTTTGTGACTGTAGGGAGCTCATGAATTTTATGGATTTCATTCAATATTACTCGGAAATCATCTTTTACAGAAACTCTCGTACCTTTTTTTATTGGAAAATTTTCTTCAGACTGGATTTAATTCTTTAATTGAGTTCCCTCGAAGAAAAAAAAATAATTTCCTTTGAAGTAGACAGAAAATACTTCTGAAGATTTAATTGCAAATGAAAATTAAACCTCTTGAAGTTTCTTTTTAAGAGAGTTAAATCTCAACATATTGAATATAAAACTCATAAATTTCGCAATGGGAACACTTTTGGAGACGTTTATAAAAATGAGAACGTTATAGAAAATTAGGCAAGATGAAAGCTTTCATCCATGCAAAATTTTCGATGACTTCAAAAGAATTAATATAAATATGTACTTTGATTTTGTGAAATATTGATTGACTTTTTAAATCTATCATCGATTTATGATGAGTGAATTTATATCAGCTAATTATTGAACCGTCCTTAAATATTGAATAGTTTTAGGCATTCTTCAGAAATTTTCCTTCAAAACTCAAAAATCATGAATAGTTACTTAACAATTCTGTTATTTTCACATGATTCGTAAAAATTTCTTTTATTGTCATTACATGAATGAAGCTTTTACAGTTGAATGGAATTATTGTTATAATAAATCTTCAAAACGTGAACATTATTCCGTTTTACAATCAAATCAATTGAATTTTGAGAGAAAAATAACGAATACATACATGATTGTGATAACGATTATGTGTTAATATTTTTACGAACATTTTTCTCCAATGATTTAATTTCAAGCAATGTATTCTATAAGACATTAGGCTGATTTCCAATGTTTTTGCAAAGTTTCGTAAATTTACAAAATTTAATTTTTCAACTACAAATTAGACAATTTTGATGTTCAAAAATTATAATTCCGAATTTTTCTTGAAAAAAAAATTAAGAAAAACCTTGAATCAGTTTTTACAAAAAATTTTAAAATTTCCAGGCGCCCAAGAAAATTGAAAATCTCAACGTTCTCCACGTTACCATAAAAACATTAAACGTAACTCAAAAACTTGAAATTTATGTATTCTGAAGAAAAGCTTTGAACAAATAATTCATCTGAATTTCTCTCTCGTTGCTCTGAATCGCAATCCATATTAGTGCAATAGATTTTTGCTGAAAGTATGAACCATTGTGTTCCTTCACATAACTTTTGTCACAACACAAAGCCATGGCTGAAAAATTTCGCCCGAAGGAAGTATAAAAACGGATTCTATTGATTTTGTATGTTTGTGACGAGTCCGATTTCGTTTATATATGAATGCGGCTGGAATGCGGTATTTGCGAACGGGGCAGTCAAATGCCTTTAGAAACGCCACCCTTCGCTTTCGCTGGTCCACAAAGCGGCTTTTCTCCGCATTGGTTTTGCCCCTTTCCCGTCCTTCTCTGGCTCTCATCGACCCTCGTATTTGGCTATCGAGACTCGTCCTCCCGACGAACTTTGACGTGTGTAAACTCAATAAGAACCATACGACATGTGCACTTTTCAGACGAGTAGCCAGGAAAGGGACCCAAAGCACTTCTCACGATTTGACAAATTTTTGCACCCCCTGGATGAAAGATTTTCTATTTTTCAATGATCCTTATGATAAGAAAGTTTTTTTAATGTCCAGGTCAGTGTTTAACAAAGATGGGAAATACGTATCGATATTTTCTATGTGGAATATGAGAATTTTTTAATCGATTTATCCATCAAATGAGAATTATTGTATAGATATTTTAATTGAGAGATTAAAAGGTATCATCAGCTTTTTTTGCAAAAAAATAGCGCATAAGAATTTTCTGTTTGATTTTTTCTTTTTTTATTCTATTTCTTTTGCATTCAGGTCACTTATTTCTTCTCACGTCAGTTTCATTCATCTTTTTGAAATTTTTCAACTTTCGAAATATCTTAGAGACATTAGGGTGTAACTTATTTCGGAGATGTCGGAGTTTCTTCAATTCCTGAACGTTAAATCAATCGAAAAATAAAAAAAAATTTCTCGTGAAGTTTCGGGCAAACCAGACATGATTACCACGGGCCACAAAACGACTGAAGTTTCAAATGAGATTTACATGTAGTTTTTCATGCATTTTGTTCAAAAATTCATATCTTGTGTGAAACTTATGATAAATGTTTGAAACTTGACATACATAGTTTGAGCGTATCATGTTACGTTCAAGACCAAATGTTTCTGGATTTTTCTATCGCTTTTCTCTTTGTTTTACAAGCACCGAAAAGAAGTAAACATGCACTTTTTCGGTGCTTGTAAAACGTAGATAACAGAGATAGAAAAATCTCGTAATATTTGGTCTCGAACGCAATATTATATACTCAAACTATGCCAAGTTTCAAACATTGATCATAAGTTTTGCACAAGTTATGAATTGTTGAACAAAATCTATGAAAAATTATATGTATATTTCATTTAAATCATCAGTCGTTTCGTGGCACGTGGTTACCATGCCCAATTTGCTTCGAACTTTACAAAAAATATTTTCAAGTATCTTAACCGAGTTAAAGCCGTGGAATGGAAAAATTTCCAACATCGACAAAATAAGTGACACCTTAAGAGACATGGTCTACAAGGAGGATGGTCTGTGATTGTCAATTACAAAAATTTAATTGAAGGAATATTTGATAAACGCTGAAATTCTCACATGCAGACAATCCAATAACTTTCTTTACAAAAAATGAATGTAACTTGGAACAAATATCATGAATTTGAAGTACAAAAAATTACGAAAAATAAACGTCGAAAGATCTGGGAAACATGAAGAATCTATGAAAAAACAGTTCAATGAACGATTTATAAGTATGCTAATCATCTATGTAACTTTAACTTATGGACCACCAGATTCATGAAATCTAGATACAAATCGATAAAAATATCAAAAATCGCCAAACGTTAGAAAATTTTCTGCATAAGATAATTACGAAAAATACAAAAATATTGAAATTTTTGAAAATATGTACCCTATTGCTGATCTAACTATTTTAAAAATCTTTAAAAATTCTGAAAACATCATATCGTTGATTCCTTCCGCATATAATTTTATTAATCTGTAAAGAAATGAATAAAAATACTTATAATCTCTGAATCTGTTAAAAATTATCAAATGATACAGAAAATATGAAAAAACACAGTAAAAACAAAAATGTTATTTTGGGCACCTAAATGCTGGTTTGATTTGTAAAAAAACTCAAATAAATTTTGAAAATCAGTTAAATCTTTATTCCCAGAGTATTCATTCATAGAAATCTATAAAAATACCTGAAGATATTTTAGAATCATAAAAATAATTCCCGAATACGAGAATGGCTAAAGGGACTAGAAATGTATGAATTTTCTGTACACTTTTCCAAAAATGTATCGAAATGATTGAAATTTTGTACACTATGAATTCAATGCGACTGTATTCAAAAAATCCGAAGAGATATTAAAAAAGAAAAAAATTAAAAACGCTAGAAATTTATGGAATAATAGAAATCTGTAATAATTCAAAGACCAGAGTATCGAATTCTCGAAATCTATAAAACAACTTACGTAGAAGAATAACAAAAAGTTATAAAAACCGTATATTTACTAAAAAAGTACAAAAAGAACTAGATGCTGTTTTGAGAAAAGATCACTTGAATATGAGAAATTCGTTTAATTTACAATTAGAGTTCGATTACACAAAATCCTTGGAATTTACAAAAACATCAGAATATCCTAAAGTTTATACACACCAAAGAAAAAACCAAAAAATTCTTGAAACTCTGAAAATCCAGGTAGATATTCTTTCAAAAATCTATGAAATAACTCAAAATTTTCAAACTTTGAATTGAATAAGATCAAATTCTGTTCATATAGAAATCCATATAAATACCAGAAAATCCTTTGAATTATGAGTTTGGAAAAAAACGTAAAATACTGAAAATACCATAAATCCATGAACAAAAATTTTTCTGAAAAAATCATCAAAATCCATGCATCATGTCAACATATCGATACATATCTTCTTTCCGAAATATATGAATATTAAATATCAGGGGATTCTCAAATATCGGATGAGTAGCTTGTATTAATATTTTTCATTTCGTTTGCCATTCCTAGATCTATCAAAGTATCTACCGTGGTGACGATGTTTTTCAAAATATGATGAGTTAAAGTAGACAAGCTAAATAGCTCTTGATCCAATTTTGGTGTGGTGGGGGAGTCACGTGATACCGATGAGTCGATAGAGTAGGTCCATTTACGGTCGATAATCTATTGATTACCAGGTCTCTACTTCATTGACTGCATGCTACCACGTGACTACCCCCTCTCCAAAGTAAGACAGAACTCCTTTAGTAACTCTTATATACTCTTCCAACGAATAGTCCTCGTTTTCCAAAAACGCCAATTTCTCATAACAACATCCGTCAATACCTTCAACACCTCTCATAAAATCGACTCGTAACCATTTCCTTTCTTCTGTTATTCGCAAAATCGTCGCCCATCAATGCACCGTTTACCTTCGGATTTTTCACTATTTTCCGACGATAGCGTGCAATAACATAGCAGCGTTCGCTATCATTTTATCGTTTGAAGAAAATTGGTAACGGCGTATCGAGTTTTCTTTCCCCTTCCTTTTTTTTCCTCTCGCGTTTTTTCGAATCGGCGTATCGAATGGTCGGATGAAATGGAGAAAAAAAGTGTCGCAACGATACAGACTCGTTGTAAATAAAGTCTGACATTCTGGTTTCCAGACCGTGAACAGGTCGATAGCAGGCACCTTATGTAAGCTACGCACGATTCCGAGCATAAAGTGCGAGACTATCTTTTCTGCGGTTGTAGGCGATAATTTTCGTGTTTAGGCTAATCGTGTTAAGGGGGATTTATGGGATTAGGGGTATCCCGTATTTATTATTTTGATGGCGGGAAGTAATTTTCTTAAATTGAAACTGGAGTAGTTTTGGATTCAAAAAGTTCGAAACTTAAAAGAAAAGATTGTTTCAAACAATTATAATGGAAGATTATGGTCAATAAAGTGAATATTTATGTAATCAAAAAATGTTGTTTACCGATTATACAAATTATTGTCATTTTTCTATTTTTAATACTCCATTCAGTATTCTTCGTTTGCTTTATTATTGCCATTTCGTTTAGGTTGAAGATCTTTTTCTGGAACATTAAACTTGGTTCTTTGAGCGATATTCCTGTCATATGGGCGTAATTATCGTAGAATAGCTCGAAGCGAGCGACGTCGTGCACATCTTTCGTTAATTGAGTTCCGCGGTAATCAAAATCGATCGAGTATTCGGTACGTACACGTCAAATTCGCGTCCACACTTACGTCGCGAGCTTTCGCGTCAACAATCTACCTCGGAACTCGAAATTCAGGTCACTCGTTATGGATTTCACATGATTTCGCGAATCAGCAAAATCAAACTACTGCACCTTCGATTTTGCTTTTCTTGTTCCCAGCGAACCCATGTCGGATATTGGAGTGCAATCTTCGGAAATTGAAGAGGATTCGGTAAAAATATAAAAATTGCTCACGTTTTGTAGCATGGGGATATTGTTTATTGTGTAAATGTCGAAATTCGTGGGAATCGATTGAGGCGATGAATATTTGTTACGGGAGTATGAATAAAACGTGAAAAAACAAATTAAAGGAATATTGAAAATGAAAGTTAAATATTTGGAAAGATCAAAAGATAAGAACTCAAGAGAACTGTTATAACTGGCTTTCATTTTACTGCGTTATTTAGAAAAATTTGAGTTTATAGTCTTGATTCCCAATTAATCGTTTAATTTGAAGTTACTGATTTAAAAGAGAACATTTTTTTCTTATTCTTCAAAAACAATAAAACTACAACAGATACGTCATAACTAGGGGGGATGTAAAATCTGAAAAAAGACAGTTTTCACCTCCCCCCTTTTTTGTAAACACATAATATTCATTTCACTTTTCGAATCTCTTCAATCGTTGTAAGAATATGTAAGGGAATGCATATTTGGATATTCTTTGCGATATGACAACTATACCATTTACTAGAAAGATGGGAAAAAAATTATTCAACTGCAAAGCCCTTACTTATACCAGTGTTTGTCTGCTTGACATACTGGACTTTGTCAGTAAATTTTTTTTCTGAGTTCTAGAATAATATTTATAAAATTAAGAAGGCACGTTCGGACCTTCTGAATATCCTCGAAATTTTATGCAATCCTGAAACCACTGAATAGTTTGATAATTACAGCTGAGCAAAATTATAATTAACATTTTATACTATGATAAATTCAGAATAATGTAGTATGAATACAAAGTATTGTAAACAAGTTGTAAAAGGAGAATAATATTATGTAAGTTTGTTCATATATGAAAATTCAAAAATTCTATCAAATTCAAGGAATCTATATATAAATTTACAACGATAGTAAAACCTGTGATAGTAACTAAATCCTTACAATATTTTGTATAATTTGAAAAAAAAACTACTATCTTGAAATACAAGCGATCCATAAAATACTCAAAATCTGGGTTGATTTAATTTCATTGCAAAATCAAGAAATCGCTGAAAATCATTCAAACTTTTTGTCATAGGTATAGCGTAGAATTATTTGAATTTTAAGAGATTATTGTAAATTCTTTGAAATGTTTCTAGTTGTGTTAATACTAAACAAATATGGAAAACACTAAGAACGAGAAATTTAAATAATGTAAGAAATGTAAGTAGATTATGGAATTTTAGATATACCTAGGTGCAATGATTTTTTATGTAGATATGACACTGATTCTCTATGATTCTTGAATTTGAGAGCATCGGATTCTAGAAAACTATATAGAAATGCATAAAAATAATAGAAATTCGTACGAATACTTCAAAATACTTCTAAATTTTATGAATGATAAAAAATACGGAAAAAGTAACAAGAGAAAAACACAAAATACTAGATATTTATAAAAAAACTTACATTGAAAAATCAAATAAAACTCTTGAAATTTTTGAAACGATTAATCAAGAGTAGAAAATTATAGATATCTATATTGCGATCGATGATCTAGAAAATTATTAGAAATTAATAAACGTTCTCGAAAATCCTGCAAAATTTTATATACACTTTATAAAATTAAAAAATGTGTCGTAACAAAAATAGAAATCTATGAAATACAAAAATCTATATGGATACGGTTTAGTTCAAAAAATTGATGGAGATAACAGAAACATATTAAACTTTGAACTTCAGACTATACATTTTTTAAAACCTATCTAGTGATCAATAAAATAACCATAATCGTACGAACTGCCAGAAAATGGAAAAAAATTGCATAAAAACTGATTATACTGATAATCTAGAAAATAATATTGACGCTTGAAATCTGTAAAATACTAAAAATGTATGCAGATAAAATTAATTCTAAAACCTATAAGGCTTCAATTCTTGGAGCATCGAATTCTGAAAATCAATTTTGAAATTCATATTAAGACCAAAAAATTTCACGAATTGTTCAGTTACCAAAAACTGACAAAAATACTAGCAGTGCTTTTAATCACACTAGAAAGCAATGAAGATATTGTTTCCTGAAAAATTTGATGGAATTATCAATACCTGTAAAGCTCTGAACTTAAGAGCATCAAATTCACAGAATCTGTAAAGTTATCCGTAAAAGTACTAGACTTAGTAGAAGTTTGAAAAATCCTACCAATGTTAATGAAGAATCAAAAATACGAGAAACACAAAAAATACTTTAAATCTGTTCAGCCCCTGAAATGTATGTAGGTACCTATAATTTCTTTCAAAACTAGCTGTTATTCGAGGGCTTCACCCGCGGTTAACAGCTAGTCTGACGACACGTCAGGAACCAATGGGTAGACAATATCAAAAACTGCATGGAGTTGTATGGAAATAAAAAAGATTTCACACTATTTTCATAGATTTATAAAAATACACTAAAAATTCATAAACTTTGAGCCCGAGAGCCTCGAATTCAAAGAATGTTTAAAGAAACCCACGCAAAAACTAAACACTCTTCAAATCAGTATAAATAAAAAAAAAGAATGAAAATGAGCATTATTTAGAATATGGTATTGTAATTCTTGTAGAAAAAAGATATTTTTAAACTAGAAGTTTTGTTCAAGCATCGCAATATAATGCTAGAATGAAAATCCATTCACACATTGAAGTGTACATGCGAATACATATATACACCCACTCTGATTAAAAATTTCTTCTCAGCGTCCCTTCACTACAGTTAATGTCAGTAAAAAACTTTGAAATACATCAAAGATAAAGGAAAAACCCAGGAAAAATACGAAAAATGCCTCTGTCGAGCTAATGAATATGCAGAGAATTTCTCGCACTCGACCCACTTCAAAATTACCCGCTATTTTCCACGATTCGCTACATCGCATTATACCAATCCTCGTACCTCGCTCGCGAAAATTTCATCTCGTCCGGAAAATTGCGCGGGCGTTTTTCTTTTCGGGAGCTTAATGAAACGGAAGGATTGCGACGAGAGCGCGGCTTTATATTCTCATAATTCGATCAAAGATTTCGTATTGGAAATCAAAGCAGAATAGAGAGCTTGATCAAACTGGGATCAGGGATTTCGTGGAAATCAGAGAAAGGTCCCTGCAGGTATCTGAAGGGGGATTATACTGAAGGGATTTCAGTGGGAGCTGCCTCGGCGCATTCTGTTCGTGCCAACAATCGACTCAGCGTGCTCGGCATTATTCTGTTCGTAAAGATGATTGTCGGTGTAAAGTATCAGCAGAATGGGATTTTCGACAAAATTCAGTTCTTCGTGAAAATTCGGGAAGAAAGTTCCTTAGACATTCCCGTGGGAATCTAAAAGTAATGAAGTTACAGATGGTCGAAATTTTTCAACTAGCGCGGCGGCCTGCGGTAGCGTCATGTACTGAATTGACTACGCCCCTATTTCCGATCAGTCGACTTTGATTGTCATTAACTCTGTTATTTCATGGTTTTTGAAAAATTTCTTAAATAGAAACTTGTTTGAAGTTATGGATGGTTACTTTTCATATTAGTTTGAAAGGAAAAAACGTACACCATTCGACAAATTGCGAACTGTAAATAAACAGGGATCACGATATATCATCGTTATAATTACTGCGGTATTCCACAGTTGATTACATCAAAGCCGAGTGAAGTTTTCGTAGCAAAAACTCGGCGGCCAATTGATTCTTCCCAACTACCGGCATTACACATGCCGAGTGCGTTTCGCGGGAAGTTGTAAAAATGCAGCGCGGGGAATCATTATCGCGCACGTAAATGGATCCGTGATAACGGGTCTGAGCAGCTCTCACGGGTCGTGCATAAGCCGAGAGATGCGTTCGATGCGTCCTGAACACCCGTGCAGCCGTGACGTATATGGTTTTCGATCCGTTTCATCCGTTGCTGCCGACGTTTTCTGCATAGATTGACGTTAAAAACAGATTAATTCCATAAACTTGTGTATGTTTTCGTAAAGTTTTCGCCATTTATTGCGAGGTTAAATTTGATGAAATTTGAAACTCGAAATTTCTGAGCGTTACTGTGAATTTCGGTTGGAAAATACTGTTCGAGTGAAATGTCGGACACAAAGTTTCATTCCGTATATATGAATTTATGAAAACTGTAATAATTAATCATGGGAAATTTTTTTTGTTACAGGTGAGTTTCTTGCAAATCCTGATTGTAAGTGAATAAAAAAAAATATGCAAACTTGTATTCAGTGACAGACGGAGGAGGGCTCCATTTTGCTTGATGTTACAGGCGAAAATTGATAAGTACACTTTTTATGGATTAGAATTCAATGGACCGTTGAAAAAAGCTGATTCTTATGTAAGCAAACATTTTGCGATGCATCGGTTTAAAATAGTACACACGTAGTTTTTAATTGTATTTACATGTAGTTTTTCATAAATTTTGTTCAAAAATTCATAGCTTGTGCAAAACTTATGATAAATGTTTGAAACTTGGCATAGTTTGAGTGAATAATGATATGTTCTAAGCCAAATTTTTCAGGATTTTTGTATGACTTTAATCTATGTTTTACGAGCACCAAAATAGTATACTTTTTGTTTTGTGGCATTTGTTAATCATGTCCGGTTTCCTTCAAACTTTACAAAAACACTTTTTTTCATATCTCGATTGATTTAAAGTCCCGATTTGGAAGAAAACTCTGACATCGCTAAAATAAGTGACACCCAATCGTACACATATATTGCACTTGATTGGGTTTAGAAAAATCTAGATCAGGATAAAAAAGTTGTTCATTACCCCTAACATCAGTAAATTATTTGATGTTCTTTAATATTTCATTTAAGTATGTGTTATGAATTTTCGACAAAAATGCAGACCAAATTTAAAGCCATCGTTTATTAATCATAATAACTGAGGTTTTATTCAATCAGGCCAAAAAGCTTTTCAGAGTGACAAAACGTCAGGCTGTAAAAATATTTACATTGATACAAGTAATGAAAAACAAATAATCTATATGATTGCAGAATTTACACGTTGATTCACTAAAAAATAGAACTTTCGAATGTCGATACACGAATTGATTGAAAGTTTATCGAATCATAGTTAATGAAAAAAAAAATTCAAAACCACTTAAAGTCAACAATAAGCAAACTAATATTCCATAATTCGTCAATTTTGCCGATTAAACAAAAACCAATTGTGTTAAAATTAGATCATAATAAAGTTATAGGCAATTCAGTTTCGCTCAAATGCAAGAAAGCTCAATTTTTAAATGATTTGAATGTGGTGTGGGAGCTCTTTATGAATGCCGGTCCAGGCCTCAAAAACTCTTAGTCCGCCTCTCGCTATATTATTTATTATTAAAAATATAAATCGAACAATTAGAACATCATAATCATTCTAGGAAGAAAAACTCCGTAGAATTTTTAAAGAATGTCACCCACTTATTGACTATAAAAGTTAACTGATCAAAAAAAGTGTAGTACATGACGCCACCGCACCGCGCGCTAGTTGCCAAATTTCAAACGTCTCTAACTCCGTTCCTTTCGAATTTTCTCATAAATAGCCGAGGAACTTTCTTATCAGATTTTCACTGAGCACTAAATATTGTCTAATGTCTATCCTATTACATATTCACAAAACTATCATATCTTCTACAGTCACGCTGACTTCATGAAATAATTACCCAAGAATAACGAGTGCTATCTAGCCTGCACGAAATAACTGTGCATCCTCGAGAACAGTTGCGTACAACCTCGCCATCAATATTCTCATTCGAGAAACCAGAAAATCTCATTTGCATATGCATCGAGACGTCGAATATTTATAAACAAATCAGTGTACGAGTTATTTCTTGATTTTTTCCAAGCATCGGAGTAGAGAAAAAACGGGGAAAATTGGGAGATAAATTTGTTCTCCGGGACGGTTAACGACGGGCATTGTTTGCGATTCGGATGTGACTCGAATCCGGTATAGGAAATTCGACACGGCTCCTTTATCGCCAAAAAAGCACATTTCTCGACCTTATTGAAAATGATTTGGTTTTCGTGGATTGAATCTGTGAGGACCATGGTGGATTGAAAAAATTATTTAAGTGTCATCAAATAAATAGTTTATTAAAGAAGTTTTTTGCTGATCAGAGCTTCACGTAAGCGAAATTTGATCAAGTGAAGTAACACTTTACTGTGACTTATCGAAAGAGATAAGTCTTAGTTAAGACTACCTAATGGATAAAGATGATACAACTCTGATTGAGGTCATGATAAAAGTTTCATTCAAGAAAGTCTATCCAGAGTAAAGAACGCTTAAAGCTACAATATGAAAATTGACAGTCATAGAAGTCTTTACTTCCCCTACTCCTGAAAAATTCCTGAAACCAGACATCATTGCTGTCGTTTAATGAAAGTGCAATTTTGTTTAACCTTTGGAAAAACCTTCTCGCGAAAGTTTTCCATTGTGGCGATGAATTTGTGCAATGCATAGGACAATGGGAAGAAGTTTCGCGGGAAATAGATAAGTCGCTCAAGAACGTGACCGATGGCTCGGTCACGGCCATTACGTTTTTGCGGGCAAAGTTGGTACTTTTTGTCGCATGAATTTTTCCGACGCGTACGTCGCGGCACAATGTCAAGGAAAACGCGACTGAACGCGACGCGTTGTACCTCATTTACGGAAGCGGCCCGCTGCTGCAAAGTCTATGTGCACAGTCGCGATAAAAGTCGCGTCGTGTGTCGACGCTTTTCAACTTGGGCGAAAACTCTCGCACTCTGTTGACTCGAGCGTCGGCTAACTTTCGGACGTGGAATGCAGCTTTTGAGTATTATGATGGAAACTACATTAAAGTAGCGCTAGCGAGGATTACCTTTCCGCCTCTGTGCAGGAAAGTGCATTTTTTTTACTTCATCGTCGTGGGTTTTAGAAGCACTTCGACCGCATTTTATGGAATGGTAGATAAATGATGATTTCGTAGCAGTTTTGAGGTTCTTGAAACGAGTAAATGGCGAGTAAGACACATAGTGAAGATACAAGGAGATGGATGAGATGTTTTTACGTATATTATTTAGCATATGAGATAAATATACTTTTACAGACGACATTTTAAGATCGTTTTAAAAATTAATTAAATGGCTAGGGACTCTGTTCGAAGACTTGTCTTTCAAATTGAGTACACGTGGTAAGAGAAATAATTTTCAAAGGTAAAAATCTTGGAACTTTTTACTTGAACGTGCCTTTGAAATTTCTAATAACATTTTATAATAACATCTCATACAAGATGAAAAATATGTATGTAACTCTCTAAGGTCATTTCATATAACAACAACATCAATAATAATAACCATAACAATAATAATAATAAAGTCTATTCACGTATAAAAATACATAGTTTCTACATAGTACATCACGTATTACCCACAAGATAAGATAATCAAATCTGACGCAAGCCTGAAACCTATCTAACTCATGAACTAAAACAAAAACAAATTAGTAAAGTCCATGGTAAGGCACAAATACATCAAACTCATTTCTACTCTAACATCCTATGGCATCGTCATCAATACCCCGTATCCACTGTTTAATCAGTCACTTGAGCCTATATTTACCCGTAACTTCTAAATCCAGATTCTCAACACCTTCTGGCAGTGCCTTAAAAAATCTATACTTGCTACAGCAAAAAGATTAACTATATATCCTCTTCCTAATGAAAGGCAGTTTTAGAGAACTGCCTCTTGTGTTTCTCTCATCCACAAATTCTTGCAACAAAGTATTTATCACAAAACCCCTCCGAATATCCATAATCCCATTCTCTTTAAAAAGTATTGTAGATGGGTAGGTTCTTTTCTTGTTGAAAATTATCTTTATCACCTTTTTCTGCAATGCCTTTATAGATTTTAGTACATTGTTGGACTCAGTACCCCATAAAACTATCCCATAGTTCACCACAGACCAGAAAAGTGCATAATAAATAGTAAGTAATGGTCCCCGAGATAGTAGAAGTCTCAGTCTATAAAACAAATAAACCTGATATCCGAATTTCTTAGCGATCATATCTATGTGCGTCTTCTAAGTCATGTCTGATCAATAATAACACCAAGATATTTTGTACTTCTTGTAATTTCTTGACACTGACAATTATCTGTAATACTCCTCTAGTCAATTATCACTGTGAACCTTAAACTTAAAATGTTGTGCAAAACTGTCTTTGTATGAATCAAATGTCACGAATACAGTTTTATCTAAATTCAAAGTTAAAAAATTTGGGTTAAACTATCCTATAATTATTTCTAGTTGTTTTTCAGCAACTAATTTAGGCTGCTCCCATGCCTTACTTCTAATTACCATAGCTGTATCATCTGCATAAGTAACAATCTGTCCTGTTGGCACTCCACAGTGAACTCTTAAACAGTCACTACGTAATCCATTCGTTCTCTATTTCTCAAATAACTACTTATCAATCGATAAGTTAATCTCATATACAACACTGGAATCGAAAATAGTTTTGATTTGCATTTCCACTTAGAAGTCATATTTTAAATGACCACTCAAGTTTCATAAACAGTACATAATTTTCATAGATAATCTCTCTTTCTTTCATAGATCCATCAATGACTGAAATACAATTAAATAGAGTAATTTATGACTGTGTTCCAAGGGACGGAATGAAAATACTTCATCCGGAAATAACTCTTTTTCCTCTATGTCACCTAGTTCGTTGAGTAGATAAGTGTTTAAATTCACGTGCATCAATTATGCGACGTCAGCTTGAGGCGACTCGGGCAACACCATCGAAGCCAAAGACGCGACATCGCACGAAACATCGATCTTTGAAATATTAATTAGCCATCAGGGTGCCGAGGTACATCCTAACGTGGCGCTGTGGTTGGTCGCGAGGGAGCGCTGGCTCCATGGGCATCATCGCCGGCTCTCTCGCCAAATCCCTCCGCCAGTACACGTTCAAAGCTCGCGCCGCGTGCTCCCCAGCAATTCCTTGTTTACACGTACACCGAGTTCATCAACTTCCTGTTTTCACCCCTCACCCCCTTTTTCCGATTTTCATCCATTTCCGCGTTCGCTCGTGACAGTGATTGTTGTTTTTCTTTTTTCCACGAATCTCAAGGGACCTCACATAACTGGATTAACAATCAGGTTTGGTAAACATTGCAGCGCAATTTGTTTACTCACACGCGTTTCGTGAACCAGGAAAAATGAAGCAACTTAATCTCGCTATTTGGAAAATACGCGTGGGAGGTACACACGTTTGAAAAGTTTGACTTTCGTATGTGAATTCTTGAAACCCACCTATGGCGGAAATGTCATAATTCCATGGCTTTTAAAGGTCAAAGGTTGACGTTATCCATATTTTTCTGTAGCTTTATCAACAACCTGTTGAGAGTATATTCGAATTTTTTGCACTTTTGCCTGATTAAACGAGTTTTCCCTGGAGAAATTCCCGTTTTTGTCAGACTTTTGCGACGAAAGGTTTTTTGTGTGTTTTGTTGCTGGCGCCAGTCTTCAACCCTTGACCCAGTAAATGTGACTGTTTTAATCTGGAACTTGGATTTGAAATTCAAGCTTTAGGTATTTGCATTTGAAAGCTTTTTCTTCCAGCTTGCAGGGATTTTCTTAGTTTTAATTGTAGACCATTACGTTGATTGTTTTCGGAGTTTGGTAATGGTGGAGGAAATGTAATTACATTAGTCATTCCAATTCCATTCCAGTGGATCTTTGGTAACTCTTCTGGGTCATAAGTAACCCCGAATTCGAATGGAATTGGCCTTCAGGAAATGATGGTTTTCAGCCTTTTAAGACACTTCATTTCCCACTTGGTTATTCCCAAACAGCTGTTCCAGTTTCCTCGTTTCCTGTGCAAACGATTGAGCGGTTTTTTCGAGTCCTTTTTTCACCTCCCGAGTACATCCTTGCCAATGACCACATCCTTGAAGAGCCCTTTTCTCTGCGAGCGATTCTTCTCCTTTTTATGACGAATCTCAATCTTGTCATGAGAATTGATAAGGATCGTGGAAAGAAAATGAAGGAAAAACGCCTGGTCTTCCAGAATGAATATGTATTAATGCACTCGGTGCTTCTCAATTAAGATTAATCACTTCGCATAATTAATGTCATTAGTTGACCATTCAATCTACGGGGTTCAATTTAATTAAGTGAAGCTCTTGCTGGGCTTTCGTGCAATTTTTTCGATGCATTTTTAAGGAGTTCCATCGTACTTGGGAGTCGGATCGAGATTCGTAATTGGATCTTACATACTTCAATGTTCTGCTCTGGTAGAGTGATTTCTTTGTTTTTATTGCGTTCACTTCGACTGATTTTTCTTTTGGAATCTGTGGAGACTGTTCTATTTCTGGATTGAGCGTTCTAAAATCTGAGAGGTGGATGCGAAGTTGCATAGAATCGATTTCGATGATCCCATTTTATTTCAAAGCGAATTGCCGCTCGTCTTGCGAAGGCAGATACAGCCTTTGGCGATGTATGTAATCCCCCTCCTTGAAAAAGTCCAAAAAAAGTGTATGATTTCGTTCTATATTGTGATAGTGTATATGGAAATTTTTCCTCAAGATTGTAATCATTATTCATCATTTGTTTATTCTTAGATATTTTAGAAACTGAGTGACAAAACCGTAAATTCAATCAGGAAGGATTAAAGCACTTTTGATTTTGGAGATGATAATTCTGGAACTTACAATTTTGAATAATCCTCTTATAGGTTTGGAATGTATATTTCTAGAATTTGAATTGCACAATACGAAATTCTGGATTTTAAGTTCGAGTAGATATATTTCAAAAAATGTTAGTTCAATAATATGAAATTATGAAATTTAGTAATTTCAGATTTTACATGCCCTATTTGTAGAAAACTTTTTATTTAGGGATAGAGAAATTCAGTGTTGTGTATTTTTTGATGAAAAATTTAAAGATTACAATTTTTCTAGTCTACTTTTTGAATCAAACATCCTACAATACAAATTTTAACAATTCTTAAATAAACTTGAACTCTGAATTCGACAGTCTAGGAGCACGAAGATTAGAACTTTCGAGTATAATGATTTTTACAGTATAAAATAATAGAGGTAAAGAGTATAAAACATTTAAAAAACTCTCAATATAGAGAGCAGAAGTTATGAATTATAAAAAAAATAGTAATACTATGGAATTTCATCGGTTTTAAAATTATGAAGAGAAGATTGAATGAACAAATATGAAATTCGTTGCTTATAAACAATTCTAGATGTGAAAAATTCAGACTCATAAGTCATACAGCAGGATATTGTAGATTTCAAAGTTTTTCTATTACAATAATATATACACATATATATTTTAGAGTTCAGAATTCGACGATTTTGTTAGATAGAATGATGAATTCGTCAAAATTGTACCATATTAAAATCCTTGAATATCAGAGTATAGAGACTTAAATCGTCAAAGACAGAATTCTAGGATTTTAACTTTGACATTATAGACTTCCTGAGCTAGAGAATGTTGAAGTATATTTTTAGTCTTCTTACTAGTAGAATACAGAAGTTCCAAATGGTACAAAATGGTACAAAACTTTAGATGCTTATATTCCAGAATATATAGTTGCAAAATCTTGATTGATTTATTGATACTTGTAATTCCTTGAATGAGTGTTCATTTTTTAAGTCGTGAATTCTGGCGATCAAATTTTTCGAAAGAAAACCCTGAATTACAAATTGATTCATAAGAATTTGTTCGACCTTAACCTGTGAGCACAAAACTCATGAACTCTATATTTACTCATATAGAAAATAAAAATCCCAATTTTTTCAGTATGGTTTCTTATAGCTGAAAAACGTGCAATATATTCACTGGAGTTCCAAATTATACTAGCTGCTACTATGCAACTTAGTGCTCCAGAATATTTATTTATGGAATTTTGATTCATCAAATGTTTGATTTTATAACTATGAAAAACTTTTTTTTATTATTATCTATTTTTATGGTTCAAATAATTGTTAATTCTTATTGGAATGAGGATTTCTCAAAGCATTTCTAGAGTTCTTTGTACTTGAGTCTCAAATCCTGGTATAATAAAATCTGCAAATCCTATAAAATGAAATATTTGAAATAGAACCATACAATGTACCCTTGTTTATCGAGTTCTATAAATCTCTATTTTTATTTTGGAAAACCAAATTTTCTGATGTTCTCATTCAAAAACTTCATAGATAAAGAAGGTGAAATATTTCTGAATTTTTCACTATTTTAGAAAACCTGAATTTGAGGCTTACTATCCATCATATCCATCATATCCTAAATGCAATAATTAAAAAATCTGGAATATTTAATCATAAAATTATATTTTGCAGACTTTTCAATCCTGGAACAACTATTTACGAAATTAGGTATTTAAGGATGGAGAATGCTATCGATTTAAATTTCTATTGTAAGATTCACTCAAACTATACTTACTACAAAATGAAATTTCCATAGCCCTAAACTCTAGAAATTTTATAATATTGGGGTACAAAACATCCAATCTAAAACATCCAAACGAAACCATCCAAAACCCAAAACATCCAAACCCTAAAAGTTCCCGAGTCCAAAATTTCCAAAGTTCAAAACATGTAATATAATCCAATATATTATACATTTTCATTACATTATTAACTTTATCCAATATTATCCAATAATTGTATATTTTCTTTACAATCGCCTATTGTGCAATATAGTTCTAAATACATTTACATCTAATTTTTTTATTGTATTTTTAAATATAATTATATTTTTTTTTTCAACTTCCTCCAAGATCAAAAGGTAGGCAATATTTTGTATGTATGCATCAATTAGGAATAAATAATTTACTAACAATGTCATTGTCATTTCATAATTGAAAAAAATTATCAAGTCACAGTGCTCCGTTACGTGTTTGTAGCTATCGAACAGTGTTAAAATCTGATAAGTTTTGGATTTTTCAAGTTTTAAATGTTACTTATATTGTTTATGTTTTAGGTTGTATTTTTTTCTTGGATACATTGTTCCCCAACAACTTTATAATTCAGAATTCTATGACTTTGTTCATGCACCCCCTCCCCCTCCCCTCCAATCGAATACCTGTTTCCACCACTATCGTCTTGATTAGGGTCGTTACTTAAGTTGCACTACGAGTCATCCATGAAATCGAAGAAAATAACGACGTATATTAAAATACGCGGCAATCTTGGCAGGATTTGCTCTTTATTACTCAGTCGAGCATGAATTTCACTCGCAGTCGAACGGTGGAAAAATCAGGACGTGGAGGAGGAAAAAGCGGCCTGTACAAATAGGCCCATCTCCTGTAATGAAAGGGAGGCCGGGTTCCTTTCAGGATACTACGTTTTCTCTCTCTCCCTCTATCTTGCTTTTTCGTTCCCCCTTTTTTTTCTATCTCTTATTTCCCACCCTCTTCCGCCTTTCATTTCCATGCCCGTGGTAGAGTAGTTCAAGACGTGAACGAGGGTTACGTTTCCTATTCGATGTGGTTTTTTCCTGTATTATAGGACAGTTTGACGATCCTGAAAATCCTCCAAGTCGTGGGGAAATAAGAGGGGTATATTTCTCATGGAAAAGCGTGGGGAAGATAGGTAATTTGCGGGGGTGGTTTGGGTAAGCTGAGCGTAAGTGATTGAAGTTAAATGTTTTTTTATAACAGTGAAATGGTCTTAAAAGTAGTCTTTGCAGCCCCCTGTGATGGAAAAATATTACTTCTGATTTTTAGCTCCTGTTTCTTCGAAAAATTTACCGGTTAAATTTTGGTTTTTAACTGTGTTTTTCGCTATGAGAATGATGAAACGCGAGGTAAATGAAAGCGGCAGATGCGCGATTTTTCCGAACGCGCGACGAGCTATTTACGACCCTCCATGTGCTCGCCCGTTGAATTTCGTGCGTTACATTTATAAATGTTCGGCACACCCCCTCCGGGATTTCGATTCAACGCTTGATTAACCGGATCCTTTTCCGGCAATTTTAATTCCGCCCTCGTTATCCGCTGATAACGCGGATGACAGCATTTTCTGTGGCAACCCAATCATGATTACAGTCTCCAAATCTCAAACAATGTAATTATTATTTACGTACATTTGGAAAACGTTCATTCGAATCTTTCTCTGAATTTCCCGAAGCAAAACTTTTCTGCTTCATGAAACATTTCAATATCGAACTTTTTCCCCACGTCAAAGTTTTCAAAGTTGACGCGGTGTTGCGGAATTTCCTTATTTCAGGAAGGAAAGTGAATTCCCTGGAGGGATGAATTAAAATGGACGGGGAAAAATGAGATTTTTCGCTCGCGTGAACTGCGCCTGAAAAATGCAGAAAGGAATAAAAGGTATATTTGGATGATCGATGTCGCGAGCCCTACCTTTGCATATATAGCTTAGATCGGACAGGGAAAAAAGAGGAAAAAAGGAACCGAGCGATTGTATGCGTCAAATCCAATTCGCAATCGGGACCACCATCGGAGTTTCAAGCCGTAGAAAATCGTGGATATGAATTTCAAAGGGAATAACTTCGCCTTTAATCCCTCTAGGCCCCTTTTTATCTTTCTAATTAATCGAATCCAACGCATGAAGTGGTTTTGCACGGTGTACTCGTGAGTTTTATCAACCTTGAAGTTAAGTGCGAGTTATGGGTAAATGGACGTTGGCGTAATTGGGATTAAGGGAACTGAAGAAGTGTTTCAAAAAGTGGGTAATTGAAAAAAAAGTAAGATAACCAGTAGATTTTGGGAGTAGTTTTATGATAATTTAGGTATTTAACATTGAGAAAGACATTCATATTGCGTACCGTTTTTGAACAGGGGTAGAAGGAGTTTTGAAATATTTTTTTAAATATAATAAATATTCAAAATTACAATAAATTTATTTTTAAATATAATGATGTTTTTAAAAAATATAATAAATAATACACAAAGTTCATAATTTTTGATAAAATCGAACAATGTGTGATGATTTGGTACTAATCCATTTTTGCAGTAATTTTTTTTTCAAATATCAGAAAAAAAAACAATGTAATTCAAAATCAATAGTATTTTTGAACTGTCTAACATAAACTCTGAATTTGCCTTAGACCAAAATTGAAAACAGAACATAAATATAAAAAATATTTACTGAAATTCCATCCTTAATGACAATTTTAAACCTTCAGACAAAAACTCATGAGTAGTATGTTTATTTCAAGAAAGGAACAAAAAATGAATCGAAATGTGTAATAGTTCAAATTCGCAGCATTTTTGAGCTCAATTCAGTAGCTTTATTTGGAATTTTTGAAAAATTTAGAAGGGAGTTGAAACAAAACACAATAAGATTTCAAATTGAAGATAGTTATGAATTTCGCAACCAAATGTATATTCTAATAATTCTAATATCAATTTATAATGTGAATGATATGATAGAAATTTTACAAATAACCGACGAAATTAACAATCTATACCTATTTTATACGTTTGAACCGAAAATTTTTATGATTTAATTCTGAATTTTGGAAGCAGAAGAAACAGATAAAAAATTGCTCATAGAATTCCAAACCAAAGTAATTTATTGCTTCCGTAATCAATTTTTTTGGTAATTTAATTCTTAATTTTGTTAATAAGATGAAAAATCCAAAATAAATCAACACAGTTCTAAATGTTTAGTAATTTAGGACGTTCAACTAGAATCTTAAGTGACTCAACCCTCTAATCCAATAAAAAGAAATGGATTTTAAAAAAATTTTTCGAAATTCTACAATATTAAATCCCAAGAAAAGAATTAAAAAATAATAAATCGTACATCAGATTCATAATTTTTACCATTTATCAATACAATTTCCCAACAATCCGATTCTCAACTATACAAACTATAGAAAAAAGTTTAAAAACATGCAACGAAGTTTCAAATTTGATATAATTTTGAATCTAGAAACGAAATTTTTTTGTTTACCAATTCCTGAATTCAAACTTTAAGAATGTAACAAACAATTCAAAAATATAAATTTGAAATTTGTAGTTATTCTGTACTTTAAAGTCTTGATTTCTTGAAATTTGATTCCAAACTGCAAAAATTCAAACAACAATCAATCAGTTGTCAACAAAATAACAAATTTTAATGATTCTGCATCTTTTTACTCTTTGGTAGGTTAAAATAAAAATATAATTTTTGTCTCCATGTTAACTCTGTTTTGAGATAGGTTGCAGGCTAATATAACAGGTAGTGACACAGAGGGGGGGGGGGGGGGGTACAAAAAATACCAATATCTGCGTCACATCATTCATGGGCAGCTTTTAATAATTTTACAGCATTTATAATTGAAAAATTGTCATTCATTGTTTTTTGTTTCACATCTTTCATTTAATAACTTCAATAGAAAAAAATTAAATAAACAGAAACCTACCAGTAGGCAGATCTCAAAATGAACACTACCTTCATTCTGACCTTCTAAAGTTCTGCATACAAAATGTTGAATTACAAAGTCAGTAAACTAAAAGTTTCAATTACAAAATATAATGTCACATCTGTGAGAGTTGATTGTGTATTGTAGAACAAACTTTAAAATCTTTTTCCTGAGCTTCATTCCTCCATGTCAAGTCACAAATACAATTTCCTGAATTCACTAGAAGCTTGCAGAAACCTCTTCGCATTTTCAAGAAGAACTCCATTATTCATACAGAGCAAAATTTACAAAAAAAAGTGCTCGAAAAAATGGTGATGCGCATGCATGCAAAAATTGTGTTGCGATGCTGAAGCGCCAGGTCGGCGCGTTGAACTTTGGCTCTCTTTTCCTTGCAAAGCATGGGAATCCTTGGTTGAATAGATAAGAGAGAAGCGACATACAGCCGAGTCCCAAGGCGACTTTAAGGCCGTTCTCTCACGCTGTTGCGCGGGCGAATAAAGAGGGGACTGGAGTGCACAGGACGAAAATGGGATGCGCGCATTTGTGCGCTCATTCTGCGCTCATTCATTCACTTTCACCGCAAACTGTCAGTCGCATGACTGCTCCTATAATTTCCAACGCGGTCTGAAAAATGAGTATTGCCTTGATTACGCCCTCGAATGGCCGGCTTCGTCATTGGTCATCACGTGGTTTCAGCGTCAATTTCGTTCTGCGATGGAAAATAAGCGTGGATAATTTTCCTGGGCCAAACTTATGCTTATTTTTTAGGCAGGAAATTTAAAACTAGATAAATATAAATTCAAGTTTTCTGATATCACAGGCAAGAAATAAATTGTGAGAATGAGATAGAGTAAAAAAAAGGAAATCGAAACTAGATTAGTGATTACCTTATAATTTATTCAAATAAATTCATTGGGTTGTCGAAGTTCCTAAAAATAAATTTTTCCCCATCAACAGTATTCGATGCATTGCCGTTCCCGCTGCATGCATCTCCCTCGCGTTTTCCCATCTAGAAATGCAAATTAATCGCGTGCTGGCGTCGTTGAAATAAAAAGCTCGCGTGGTTTTATTGCGTCGCGAGGTTTTCTAATAACTGTAACAGTTCGGGACGAGTTCCGACAGCTCGTGGGAAGCGAGCGTGGGTGTGAAAAAAAAATGTAACACCCATTCCTTGGCTCTGTAAAAACGCAGCGCGATCATTTTCAAGGTGCGGGCAATGCGCGAGATGCGTACTAGTGCATATGGGAAACTCTATACCTATGGCTGCGGGCGACGAGCTTTTCGAGCACGAGCAGGAGAGTGCCCCAGAAAAGATGACGCTCGAATGTCGGCTGTGCAAGATAAAAGCTCTAATAATAGACGTACACATGTGCCTCCGTTACCCGTTTCGAACGTCCTTTTTTTTATGGGCTACGTGTGTACGCTTTTTATTTCCACATTAAACTTTTTATGAGGGAAAAAGTGGTCTGCGAGGAATTCGTGCTTTATGGAAATTTTCGTAATGGGGTGTTGAACGATAGAGTATGTCAGGCAGAATTTTTTAGAAAACCCAGGATTTTTTGAAAACCTGGATATATTTCAATTCTAATTTTATGCATTTTTTATTCCGAGAGAATGACGTATGAGTTGAGACCATTTGAGATGTTATGAAAATAAGGCATTGAAAGCTGCCATTAGTAACATGAGAATAATATGCATTATTCGGGTTGTTCGGTATGAATTCGTTCGAGGGAAAGTAGTTAGGGCAATCACAAATATCATGAAATCGATAGTTTTAGAGTTTCGAGTTCTTGTAATTCTATTTGGAGAATTCGGCATGATGAAATTTTTTACTCCTAATATGGACTTTCGAATTGTGCATTCAAGAATTTGCAGTTCTATAATTATCAGTTTCTGATTCTGGATTCTAAAATTATATGAATTTTAGGAGCAGATAATAATGAATTCAAATTCCATTGATAAATACTTGAGCATTCCATAATACAAATGATAATATCATTGTTCATATAATGAAATGAAATGAAAAAATCAGAACCTCTGAATTTAACAAATATAAAAGAAGAGTTTTTCGTAAATATCATACTGGAGGGCACTGAATTGCATTATTCATTACAAAATAATTTATAATTCAAAGTATGATTAATTAGACAACCAGAGTTAAAGGCTCAAAAAATAAAGAACCCTAAGTTCTTAGTTGCAGGATTCGCAGGTGTTATATAATTAATAATTAATAATTATTATTAATCATTTTATAAAAATTTTCTAATATAAAATTGAATGCTAGCTTGATAAAGTTTTCAAGAAATGTTATTCTATAGCTCAGAGTTTCAAAATACTATATTGTTAACTTTGGATGTATTTTTCCATAGAATTGAGAAATATATTTTACATGCATTTCTCTGGAATTAATTACATAGTTAAACCAGAACTACTTGATTTTATACATACAAGATCAGAGATTTCTAGGATTTGATATTCAAAATTTTCTGAATCAAATGTTTTTACTTACGAAAATTAATTAATTTAGAAATCCTAGGTTTTTAGTTACTGGCAGTCAGGACTAAAAAATGAAGAACTGGAGATTCCTCAGTTCTTGACTTTACATAAATGAATATTAAAAGTCTACATTGATGGATTCTTTTTCTTCCACTTACAATTGATCGAAACTAGTTATATCAATATTTCAGAACTCAATGTTTCAGAGTATTATCTTGAAAAATTTGGAAACCTTGTTATATAGACTCGATAATTTGAGAAACATATTTTGAATTCTTTGGTTCTAGAATTCTAGGTTCTATGCAAACAGAATAAAAATTCTTGAAATTTCATATCTATTAGTTTCAAATTTCATAGTTTCATCAAGTTAATTATAATAAGTATAAAATTTTCAGTCTTTTTCATTTGGGAACGCCAGAATTTTAGACTTAAGTATGAAAAATTCTAGAACTCTTTATTCTAGGTTCTACAACTTTAAATATTTGAATTTAGTAATATGTGATGACTTCTAGTATTTTAAGTGTAACCGATAAATTTTTATTCCAGAGCTCAGAAAATTACTTCTGCTGCTCATTTTAACTCCTGTTTTCGTGAATATTGTAAACAAGTTTAGTGAATTTGTAACAACTTGGAAGTATTGGAAACAATTCTTGGCAATTTGGAAATACATGTTACATTTTTAAGCTCGTTCGGCTTGAAAATGCTCTTCTGTGAAAATCAGCATTTATAAATTCTCTGTTCAAAAAGATAGATTTCTTGATTTCAGATCTTACTTATTCTATTTAGGAGTAAGTTTTCCAAACTCAGCACTCTGAAATTCAATACCAAAAAAAGCAAGTTAAAAAATTCTTACTCTCAAAATTTCAGTTTTTGCAATTCTTCATAACAAAATATATGCTTGCCATCCAGATTTTTAAAAACACGATAGCAAATTGATGCTACATAATAAAAAATAACATCAGGTAATTTTTGTAAAAATACATGCTACATTTTAAATGATATTAGAGCTATACTTTTTCCAGACTTAAGAATTGAGGATTGCAAAATTCCCCTTTGCCACTTCCCTGTAACTATAAATCACTTAAAATTTTGAATTAAAAAGAATATTCCTTACAATAAATTGACCATTTCAGTTCTCAATTAACAAACAAATCCCTTAAACATATTTATGAAAACAACTATTTGAAGTTCCAATTTTGAGCTTACGAATAAAATGCAAGTATGAGTGTTAACTTGTACATTGTCTGAAACGGTGAATTATTCTCAAGCTCGGCATTTTCGTCGCATTATGTACGCGCTGTTTGAAGCACAGCGAACGTTATCGCTAATACCATTCTCGCGTGAGCCTGGAGTGCGCGTCACCTTGATGTCGCGTGTCTCAGGGCTTTAGTCGCTGATAATGTACCCGATTGTTCCTTTGGGCGTCTCCTTTTAGATAGACCTGCACTTTTCCGATATCATTTTGATGCTTTCTGAACAGAAAAACCTAGCAAATTAAAAAAATACAAAGTCTCTTCATATTCAATAAGAAATGTCGACAAAATAATGTAGTATCTTAATTTTGAATCAACTACCTTATAATAATATATTATTTTATCCCGACTACAGTGTTCAGTTATTTGCTTTTCACATGATGAAATATTTCAGTGAAAAAGAAATGAGTAATTTCTGAAAGATTTTTGTCGAATATTAGTAAATTATGAAGAAGCAACTCAAGTTTCTTCTTCATAAAAGAGGGATCATGAAAAAGAAGCTATCAGTCACTCCTCCACTCTGCTCTATATTATACACCTGACAAAAGCTACAGGCAGAGCTCGTGGGCTGATGCCACATTCTCTTGATTTCATTCAGCTACGAAAAATACACGTCGCCTTCAATGCTCCTCGTGTTTGAGCTACCTAACACAACCTGACGTTTCAATCATTTTTTTATGGAGTGATCGTAATCGAAATTTTTGGAGTTTGCTTTGTGAGAGGGATCTTTAGTTTTCTGGCTCTACTGTGGAAGGAGAGTACGTGTTGGATATACAGAAATTTGGAGACTGCTTTTTACTAGAAAAATTGATCGTGTGAATATAAGAGAATTTGAAAAGATAATGATAATAATATTAATTTGTTTTATGAAAAGCTAAAGCTCAACTTTTTTATTTTTATAAATTTTCAATTCGAAATTCTTCGGTATACACAAGTATTTTGATATTTTTGGATCAGATTTTGAAGGGCTGCAGTAGATGTAACACGAAAATTCATTAATTTCAATTTTGCGGAATCGCTAAAGCTTTATAACATAATTCATCTACAAAATTTATCAACATTTTTTAGATTGTTTGACTTATGCTCAAATTTTTCAATGCATTGACTGTCTTTGTAGTATGGAATATTTGTTGGGTATATAAAATTTAGGAAATCTTACTGGTTTCTTTAGTTTCTTAGAATTCACGAAATTGTCTACATTTTCAGAAAAATTTATTACTAGGAAGATTAATTTAGAAAACGTATCAGTATATTATGATATCATTTAATTATTACGTATTCTCATCAATTATGAAAAAATCGCGAATGTTCAAAGTATTTTTAAAATTGTTGGAAAATTTCGGAATTTTAAACATATTTATTACAAACTACATCAATCTTCTAATATTTTATCGTATTTCGTATAGCTCGTGAAGCTTATTCGTAGATCTTTAATACTTTTTATATTTTTTATATTTTTAAGGGAATATGAAAAATTATCATCATAAATATTTCGGAATAATATGATAATGGACATAAGTTACGGAATTTATCAAGATTTTCTAAATTCTGCGAAATTATCGAATGTTACAGAATCATGAACAATCTCCAAAATTTTCAATATTTTTTGATTCTTCAAGACTTGCGAAATTTCAATCTTCATACAAACTTTTGAAAATGTACAAAATTTTCTGAAAATTCGACAACTAGGGAAGAATCACTCAAAATTTTCTAAGATTTTTCAAATTTTACAAATTTTTATTAGGAAAGGTAAATAAAGTACTTGTATGTACATATTTCAAAGAAATGGGACAATAAACAAAATGTAGAATATTATAAAAATTTTCTGTATGTCAACAAATATTCTTGAGTTTACAGAATTATTAACAATCTTCTAAAAAGTAAATTTTCTCCAATTTTACAAAATTCACGAAATCCCGAATAGTCATTCAAACTATTAAGAAATCTTAAAATGTAAACAAATGTATTCAATTAGTAAGGCTTTTTCGTAATTTCGTTATACTTTTCGAGTTGACGATAATTTGTTTTGCATATAAAAATATATTATAATGCATATTACTAAGAAATATTATAATATACACAATGTACGAAATTCTTTAACATTATATGAGATTCTGGTTATATTTTATAGTTACTGATGAAAATATGAACATTTCAATTTTTCTTGAAAAAAGTTGCCAATTAAAACGTAATTAAAACTGCTCGAAATTTCTCGAATTTCATTAAATTTAGTCTAACCATTCAATTTTTTATTACTTCTTACTATTACTTGTATGTCTTCTAGATTTCTATTCAAAAATAGCAAATTATGATCGTGCCTATCAAGTAAATAATTTACAACAAATTAGTCTAAAAAATGATACAATTTTGTGAAATCATACAATTTTTTAGAATTTGATTGGACAATTGACGGTTCAAAAATTCACTGTGTTTCTTTATTCTTCCAAGGAATTTTGATTTTCATCTACATACAAATTTTTTCAAACTTTTTGAGTTACAAGAAATTTTTCTTACTCTAAGATTTTTTTCGTTTTTTCGAATATTTCCTTAATTGTGTCAGATTTTCATTGCAAAAAAATTAAAAATTATCATTTATACTTCAAAATGATAATATGATAACGATCAAATTTTTTCTTACGTTGTTAGAATCTTAATTCAAATACACCAGAAAATCACACTCCGCTTCCCTGTAAATTTTTGCCACTCATTGTCAGCCTTTTCCTTTTTTCCGGATACCTCAATTTTCCAAGTCTTGAAACTTCTATGTAAAATATTACAAAGGTACAGAATATCATTAACAATTATATTACACGTCTATACATTTATCATCTACCAAACTTGAATATCCAAATGTCAAGATCAATAAAGTGTTTTCACAGTTCTGACTAATACACTTACTTTGATAATATTGAGATACTTCAATTATTAAAGTAGTTGGAACGGCCATTTAGTGATTTGGAAATCTTACCCTATTCAAGTATTTGCACTTACTAATAATACTGTTTAAACTAAAAAATTTCAGTTATCTTGTTCCGTTCCACTTACCAAACCTTTCCCAAAAACCAATCACAGAGAATTCCACTATCTTCCTCTCATTATTTTTACCATTATCAAGAACAATGGGAAAAGGCATTAAAATTCTCAATACGGAAGACGAAAACACCGGGGATCATAAAAAAGTACATCGATGATGTCTTCATTCCGCGAACGTCATTACGGGAACGAGGTTCGTTGAGGTAGACTGCGAGAGCCCGAATGGAATAGCGGGCAACATCGCGTAACGGGGGATTCGCAAAAGGAACTTTCATTCGTTTCCGAGTTTTTTTTATTCGTCTTTCATTCGATATCGCTAGGGTTCTTCTTTGTCGGCGCGTTTAAAGAGATTTCCTTGACGCAGCTCATTCTCCTCTCGAGAGTATTCCAAACATCGTCGCGCTTTTTGAAGAGCTTACTCCTAGCAAGGCCGTTTCCTTCCGTGATGCAACTCGCTATTTGATCGTCGTTCAATTGCATTATTCATAATTGTACATGTGTCCCAATTGAAACAATTATGCGCGGTAATTGAGAGGGAATTAATCACTTGTGTAATTGTTTGAAGATGATTCAATGATAGCGGAGAACATTGCGAAATAATGACAACGGCATTTTTTCAAAGATAATTTCAAGAAACTCATAGGTAATATTCATTTTACTAAAGTTCAAAGATAAATAAAAACGCAGACGAAAAATGCATGGGAAATTGGGGGGAATCATTGCCATTTTGAATTTTTTAAATAGGTTCATTTTTATTAATCAAGAAGGACAATGACACTAAATAGATGTGTTATCATTTCTATACAAGATTTTTGAATCAGTTATTTTTGAACCTCATCAAGTAGTTCTTCAAGACATTAACAATGTAACTCAAAGTAGTGAGAAATAATCAAACATTCATACCTTAATTATTTAAAAACACAACTTGGAGTCACAAACAAAGACATATAAATAATTGACAACATTTTAAAAACTGGAAAATAAAAAGTAATTGATTCCTGTGAATGATTCAATGTTTCATGTCTAAACACGTGTGGCTGATTGCAAGTTCCTTAAGTTACAGTATTTTTATTCAACAAGTAAATAAATTTACGAAGACCTATTATTTAAAATTTTGCATAATCAAGACGTTTATATGAAAAATTAAAGAAACCGAAGTGATGTGAAGTATAAAATAATGAAACGAAATTTAAAAATAGAGAGAAAAGAAAATATTTGAATTCAAAAATAATAAATGAAATAGGAAAATACATTCTTTTAAGCTCAAAATATAACCCTCAAATTCAAAGTTTAACTTGGTTTTTAATTAAAATTTGTCATTCAAAATTGTATACTTACTTTGATTTATCTATAAAGTTAGTGTGTATAATAATAGTTAAATCTCATTTGCTACATAGACGAAATGCAACAGGATTATTAAGAACGATTTGTCATGCATTTGTATATACTGCAAGTGATTGGTGTGCATGCAATCAGTTTAAAAAATCAATTTCTTAATAGTGATAAGTTGAAAGGAAACATTGGCTCAAAAAGGTTAAAAATGAAAAACTTTTAATATAAAGCGATTTATTATCGATTCGTTTTGGGGTGTGTACAACATTTATCGTATTTCAAATGGATTTTTTCATTTACAAAAATACAATTCAATAAAAATCGCACACTTTGCAAGTTATAAACAAATGTTTTACAAGAAATATATTGATAAATTTATTAGAGGTTTATAAATCAGATTAAACAATTGAAACGATGAATGCGAAAAAAGTTATTATGTATACATAACAAATTCTCAGAATTTCTATTCTAATGTGATTGAATTTTTAGTTATTTATAATGATCGTCTTCTTAAAACTTACAATTAACTGTTTTTTAAATAAAAATTGTTTATAGCAATGGATCTTCACAATAATTATTTTAATTTCGTAGTATTTTAACAACCATTGTAAATAGTAATAGTCAATAACAATTTTTTAAATCGATTTGCAAATAATAACATATTCTAAGTTAGCGTTTTTCTATTTTGAATATATTATGTTCATGCCATATATATGTTTTTTTGGGAACCCCAAAAGTTGAAGGATAACCTTAAAAATTCAGTGACCAAACAGCTTGAGTTTGAGTTGAGGTGTGTTGAATTGAGTTCAAAGTTGAGTGAAATTTTCTGGAAGGCATTTTTTAAACAATGTTTAAGACAATAAAATATCATTTTTTTTTCTTTTTTTATAATTTTTTTTTCCAAAAAATCTGACTATTTTCAAAAGTCCTAAAATATCGAAACTTTAGGATTATGAGAAGTATACAAATTTCTGCTTCGAAATACGAGTACATAGTGAGTAGCGAAACGTTATTGAATCACAGAGTTTCGAACCACAGGGAAATATTTTTACTACTAAGATTTTCCGCAATCTACGGGAATTCGTCATTGTCGTAATTAATCGAAGAAGAAAAATGAACTGTTTTCAGACATTTATATTGTAGAATTGCTTTGTAAGTATTTTTTTTTAAATTTAATTCTCTTCAATACGAATTGATTCGCAAATTAGTATTTGAAATGCTATCATTGCAATAAAGAGAATTTCAAATTTGACGATTTTTGAAGTAAAATATTAATAGAAAAATTTGTGAATAAATGGAAAATTTCAAATTTTGATTGAATAACTAAACAATTAAACAATGAAGAATGCATGTTAAAGTAATAAATTCGTGACTCAGAATTATTTTTAATGAAAAAAATCCACCTGACTGATTTCGACTAGATCAAGATTAAATCTCTAGGTTATTAAAATTCATCAATTGTTCATGAGAATTTTTTCATTGGGTTCACAACTAAATAAGTGCTAAAAACAAAAGCAGAAAAAAAACAAAATTATAGAAGTCTTCTAATCTTGAAATTTTCGATTAATCAGGAATGAAAGTTTTAAGAGTAAAACAATATTAGCATTTTTTATGTTTTGGATAAACATTGTTCAAAAATATAAATTGATTGCACCCGACAACCGAATTTACTGCAATCTTATGAATTTATATTGATGAACGAAGAAATTTAAAAATTTCTTATCTGCAAAAATGCTAATTTCCTTAGAATAATTCACTTTTTGATGGGATATATCTAGTTAAAAAAAGAGAACAAGATCATGCTTCAGTTTCATTGGATTCATACTTTTCAGGGTCGGGGAAACAGACTGTGTGTCTGAAAAGATTAAAAGTAATGCGAAATAAATTTTCCTATGAATTTCGGCTTCAGGGAATTTTTCTGGATTGTCCTATCCTGAAATATTCGAGAATCCAGAAAAGTTCGGGATTTTCGAAAAGTTAGGATCCCGCACACCCCTACTATAACCAATATTACATGGCTATTAAGAAAATTTTCATTTTTAGTTTCAATTTTTCCTATACGAAAGATTCTTTAGGTTTTTACAAGTTACGTCTTTTAGCAGTCTGTTTATCGATAGTTTCTAAATGCTAATGTTTGTCTATTAATATGCTCGTTTTTGTATTAATATTTTCCTAATCATGAAAATTCCTTGTTAGACAAAAGAATTGCTCTATTTACTTAACCAAACTATGGACAACTTGAATACAGATTCAAATACCTTGTTCAATATGTAGGTCTTCTCTACTTTTAGTTCATCAATCAACTATCTATATTTTGGTGACTGTTGTCATGTAGAAAAACAATGGTAACTTCATTTACTTTTTCAACTATGAACTGTAATCTGCCCTTATTAAACTTGAAAGAATTCAGAGTTTTTCAAATTTCATTCTCTTGAATAACCATTATAAAAACGCCGTCACCATAACGACCATAAAAATTAACCAGTTGTATATCTAAATCATTCAAACATAGAATTTTCACATCTTCTTTAACTATAAATGTAACAAATATATTGGTACAGATACAATGATACAGACTTATGTAGTATACAAAATACATGTACTTGTGAACAGGTTTGTTTTTCTTTTCAAAGCATCCTAATTTTGAGTTTCGTTTCGACAAGCACAGTTAGTAAATACGATATTGTTAATCACATGAAGATGATGTTGCGGCGCTGTGGTCGCGACGGAAGTTATAGGTGGAAGGGAATTTCAATTTCCAGTGGATCCCGCGGACCGTATCTTCCGGTACAATGATCTCTACACGCTTCGCTCGCCACTAGTTTCCTACCTGCCAATCGCGAGTCATATACCTTCGCCGCATCCACTTCGCTGTTTTTACATCATTTTTTCTCGATTATTACGCCATTTACTACAAGCGAATATATAAAATTACATAAATCTTTTATGGATAGTTCTTTTTTTACCTCATATACGTTAGATTTTCAAAATTTCTTTATTACACTTAATGACCTTTTTAACTTGACATTCATCAAAATATTTCGTTATTAAATATATTTTAAAATTTTTACACCCTGTCTTATATTTCTGAAACTCATTAGTCATATGTATGAATTTTGATATTGAAAATAGTAGTAAAAATAATTTAAGTCAGACTTAGAATAGGGAAGAACTTTTTTTTGTCTCCTGTCATATTTTCCTTTTACATTTAGCTTCCATGGTTTACATGAATATAGTGAAACTTTATCAATCTAGCTTTTAAAACATGGAAGTCTCAAATTAATGTTCAACATGACGATTCGTTAATGATTGTTGTCTTTTTAATCTACTTGGATCACAACGAAAGTTGTTGTAACGTCATACCATTATTATTTCGAAGTTATAAATGAATATTCTAGCAGTTCCATTCCTATATTATAATATACAAATAATTACGTACCTATGTACTTTTGCATGCAGGTTCAAAATTAAAACAGTGGAGTTACCATTTTTTTCATTGCATCAACTTTCGTTTTCCATGTAAAGTGACTCACAATCAGTTAAACAACCACAATTCACACACAAGTTTGAAATCGCAGAGTAAGGTTAGAATTCCATTCATATTTCACGTTACCTCGATAATTGTGAAGCGAGGTGAAAAATTGCGATGCTCGATTTGTTCCCGGAAATTAATTGTCTTCTCGTCATTAAACGCACGCATCCGTGCGAAAATAACGATGCGTCGACACGGCGCGTTTCGAGTGGCTAACGATGGAATTTTCAAAGAAGAGCGTCGGTTTTGTTGGGAAATTTAGCGAGTTTTCCGGGCCCTCTTGAGCACGTGCGCGAGGCACTTAAGGGGGCGCGACTTTCATGTATCAAGTCATCGAGAGACGATTATTAAAGTCGATCTTACAACGGTAAGAAGTATTCGATGGGGAAGAAAACAGATGTTTTTTGGAAAAAGTCATGCATTGTAGAGATTTCTGAATTTCCGAACAATTAGAATTGGTTGTGACATAGATAATTTTTTTTCTTAAAGTTATCGTTAGGATTAAAGAAATTGCTGAGACATGTTCTTCATCATCAAAATACATCCAAACACTTTTTTTCTGAACGGAAAAATCCCTCTTTGTAAATAAGTATCGAGTAAAGTAGATTACCATCATTTTTTTAATCAATGAATACCTTTCCCCTTCTTCCTCTACTTTATTAAAAATAACTCACATTTTCTCCGTAACCTGATTTTGTATTTTTTAAATGAACAAAGCTCGACAAATTAAAAATTCCTGAATGAGGAAATATGTTCCTTCTAATGTAAAAAAATACATTATCTCTAATCTGAACTTTTGTTCCGTAGCGGAGCTTCTGGAAATCGAGATTTATACATCGAATAACCAAAGTGTAAGGAGTGTAACGATCTGCTGTATGATCATACATTACGGCGAACTTTCCTCGATCGCGGTCTTTTTTATGTGGCGTACAATGAAGTCGTTTCGAAGAAAGTACATTATCGCGTAGGGAAATTTGCTTTTCCTGCTCTTACAAAAAAATTAATGTCTCGTCGATAAGTTTTCGGAGCATTAGAATATTAAAGAATAAATCGTTTTCGTTTTTATTCCTTCATCTTCTTTGCAATGCTAATACACAAAAAAATAAGTTCAGATATCTTCAATTTGATTATTCCAGAAAAAATCTCATACTAAAATGGTGTTGATTGTGTCTAAGACAGGCATTAAAAAACTATCCTTTCAAACAACAGAAATATTACTACCGTAAACATTAAAATAAAGCAATCAAATTCATTTCGAATTTATTTCATATTGTTTCTCAAGCTCCCAAAGCAACGGAGCTTTTCAAGTCTGAACAGTTCTGCACACAAGTGAACAAAATATCGTGGCTTGTTTTTTCAACCTCTTTTCATGAGCTTGCAAAGTGTCAGTTCACAGCTCACTTTGCTGTTTTGGCTGCTGCAGTTATTTCTACCTCGATAGCCTTGGGGCCTACCGTTCTTTTGACAATTTTTCAAGGATCATGGTGACAAAAAATGACAGAGAAACTCCGGAAATCAATACAGTACGAAAAGAGCGTTCAATTATTCGTAGACAAAAAAAAAATACACTGCAGTTCAGAAATCTTTAGGTACTTACATTTACGTATATTTGTTATAAATGCAGTAATAGGTGATTAAAATTTCTCAATATGTATAGAAGGACGTTTTTAGAACTGTTTAAATCTTTTATGAATTGGGGAGAAAGAGCATTGAAATTTCTCCATAAGAAATTAAAATCTTTAACATATATATTATACCTAGACATAAGTACATTACATTTAATAAACTTTTCCATGAAAATCCCAGAACGTGTATGAAATTCAAGTAAGACTGATTATAACATATCATAGCATAATTTTGATACTACTTTTATGTAAAAAAACTTTTAAAACTGTATATATAAATTAATGGGAAAACTTGTTACAGTGCACTGTAATACATTTATTAACTAGAAATTGCAAGTGATTTTTCAAAAGTCTTCGTTAACTTGTTTTAAAATTGCGTATTAAATCCTGATCTCATACACATTAGTGTCTAAAGACTTTAATAGATACCCACTTTCATCTTTCATTAGTTAAACTTCGTAAGTTCAAAATACTCTTGTACCTGACATTGATAATAAAATCTACTATTTTTCAGCTGAAAGTGCTTATAACCTTTATTTGAATAATTTTCTTATCACAACAAAGTCAAAACTTTTGAGGGTTTTATTCCAAATTTGAGGGTTAAATCCTTGAGTTAAAGGTTTGATCGTGAAATTGAGGGTATAACCATTAACTTGTAAGGGCTCAAAAAGAGAATTCTACTCCTAAATTGAAAATCAACCCTAAAAAATTCAGGGTATATCCTCAAGATGATTAATAAATCACAATATTTAACGTTATATTTTCAAGTTTTTGGGCAACCTTCAATTTTGAAGGGTTTTTCTGGAAATTTAGGGTTAGTATTTAACTACAAAGTACTTCCGAGTAAATACGTAATATTCTGGAAACGAGAGCATAACCCTTAACTCAAAGGTGTAACTGTCAACTCAGAAAAGATCCTCAACCCAAGGTTATTGCCCTTAATTTGAAGTCATCCACTCAGTTTCAGAATATAATTTTAAATTGAGGGTATTTTTGAACTATGTAAATGGCATTTCTCTAAAATCAAGAAGACAGTTCTTAACGAGAGGGTAAAATTCTCAAGTTGAAACTTGTAGTACCCTTGAGTTCAGGCTTTGGTTCTCAATTTGAAGTTAATACCTTCAATCAAAGAGTTCTATCTTATTTCAAAATACTATCAACAAGTCGAGGGTTATTTTAATGGTTTTATCCTCAAAGGGTTCAGTGTTATTTTGATATTTTTATTCTCAAACAGTTGAGCGTTTTTTGAATAAAGGTAGAACGTCTAAAATTCATGCAATATGCAATCTTTCGTAATGATAAACATTACATCCTACAATATTCTGAAATGAAATGGAGAATACAATTCCTAACTTGAGAGAATATTACTCAAGTTAAGGTTTGTTTGAGGATAATACCCTCAAGTTTAGGGTGTATCTCTCTATTTGAAGTTAAAGCCCTTTAGTCAAAAGTTCTACAGTGTATTAAAATACTCCAAACAAGTTGACGATGATTTTAAAGGTTCCACACCTAACTATTTAATAGTTATTTTTATAGTTCTACCCTCAACTGGTTCAGGGTTGTTTAGATAAAATTTAAACGTGTGAAATTCAGACAATAAGCAATCTTTTGTAATAAAAAAAATTTAAATGCTCTGTGCTGAAAAATTTTAACTTTCCCTCACAGTGAAATGGGGACTATAACTCTCAATTTGAGGATATAATCCTCAAATTGAATTAAGTTTCTAAACTTAAGTTGAGGGTTTGTTTGAGGATAATACTTATAAGTTGAAGGTGTAGCCCTCAATTTGAAATCGAAATCCTCGATATCAATGTTCTACATTGTTTCAAAATACCTGGAAAAAATTGATGGTTGTTTTGATAGTCTTATACCTAACTAGTTGAGGGTCATTTTTGTAGTTATACTTTCAACTGGTTCAGTGTTTTTAAAATGAAGGTAAAACGTCTGAAATTCAGACACCGAGCAATCCTCCATTATAAAAATATTATATTCCAAAATATTTTTAAATTCCCTCATAGTGAAACCGAAAATTGTCACATCCCGAGAGACTTCCGCCAAGGACGTCGCGAGCCCGTTTTCGCGGACGCGTACTTGATCCCCCACTTTACGTGACATTTATCTACTCGCAGCAATTCACGTTCGAGACACCCGATTCCTCAGAATTGTCTCGGATTTATCTGCGCCCTTATACTCGAATCTCATTGTCAGACTTCCGAGAAACTCGAAGAGATAAAACTCGGAGAGGGAGGGTCGTGTCAGAAGTGCTCAGCAATATCTAGGGTTTTGATAACGAATATTTTGCGCATCGTACATTTTCTAAGTGATGATAAATTTCGATATCAAGTTCTACATTGAACATTCTGTTCCTTACCAATGAAAATTGAGGTTTACACATTTTGGCTTGCTTTGGTATCGATTTGGTGGATATTAATGTTGACTGGCGGAACCAGGAGGGATTATTTCAGAGATTCGTTCATTATGGAGAGGTAATTGCAGAAGCTGATGGCAAATGCATCAAACAAACAAATATGCTCATTTTGGAATCGGGCTAGGTTGGTGAGGAGAATATAGAGATAATTATAACCTTCAATCACCGGTCAGCCTTAAATTTTCACATACTTTATAGACTTCGTTGAGATTTTTGTAACAAAAAAAATGATTCCTGGTTCACGAACGCGACGAGAAAAGCGCCTTTAAATCTATAAAATTGAAAAAGCCGTAAATCCCCGAAGATGCGGACGAAATCAGTGTCGTCGGGGAAATCGGAGCTCGCCTCGATTATAATCGGAGGAACGAGGGATGCCCTGTCATGATTCGTTTCCGGGCCGGGAAATGGAGAAAAGTGTGGAAAATGCAGACGCTCGATAACCGAGGAGCATGCACAAACACACGAGCCAAATGCGTGGGGGCCCGACCGGGGCCCCTGGCCGGGCCCCAGTACGGAGGTGGAACAGTTTTCACGCTGGGAACAATGCCCAACACGTGGACGTCGCGGCCCAATTTAAGGGCGTCGGGGGCCCAGTTGCGTCCAGGAACGTCCAGGAACCGTTGAGGCCTAAAATCGTCCAGGCCCTGAGAAGCGAGAGCGTCGACAGGGGGTACCGTATCCAGCCCCCTCCGCCCCCCGCTTTTCCGCGGAGGCGTTTTTCCGTCTGGTGAGTTTGGGAAATGAGAAAATGTAGTTCAAGGTTAATCGGTTGGTGAAAAGTAGGGCCTATGCTGTCCGGGTCCAAAAGTTATTTAATGTTGATCTTACTGAATGGGCTGATTAGAGACTGTGGCCTCAAGATTTACAATAATGATTAACTAAGACATTAGTTAAAATTTTGACACACAGAAACTCGATGAATATTAGCGAGAATATTTAAGGACGGAAATAAACAATAATTATATAGTTGAAACTAATGATTTTGAAAATGAAACATATTGCTCATTTCATACAATGTTTTTTGTGGAATTAGTTGAAACTGAACTAATAATTCTTTATCTAGTTTTTTCAAAAACGTTTGAGTTGATGAAATTCAATTTTATTCATGATGTAAGTGATAATATATAAATTGACTGCGGACGAAATTTCGATTGAAAATGAACTCAAAATTTGTGTTATAATTCATAAATTTTGTACCACTCATTACTGTAAATTTAAAGAATTTGAAGAATTATTTGTGAGAATGTATGGTAAAACAACTGTTTTTATTAATGATAAATCTGATTGAAATTGTTCATCTTTATTCTCATTTGAAGTTGAAACCTGTAATGTATTTCATTTTTTTCTAGTTAAAATTTACGTATAGTAATTTTTCAACTGTTATAATCAAATTTTCATTATATTCTGAATTTTAACCATAATAACCCTGAATCGCAATGAACGTAATAATGCATTAACTATGTATGAGTGAGAAATTTCAATTATGCATTATGAATAAATATGCAATTTTTTATTTATTCACTTCAAATCAGAAAACCTAAGGAAACTAGCAAAAACATTCCATGTAATAATTGATTGCTAATTTGAATTTATTAATTTTTTTATTCATCGATAGTACCATACAAGGTTGTAGCTTATTTCATGGATGTTCTTTTTTTTAATTCGTAAAAATTTACCTGTAGAACGAAAATATTTATCTTGTTAGATGATGTGAAAGATATGGTATTCAAGTGTTTGAATAATGTAAAAAATTGTAACTCGGAAAGTGCCAATTTATTATCAACAAATTTTAAATGCAAAAATAGATTAAATTTATACGAATATTGAAAGTTCTGATATGAAAAAATAATACTGTATTTGTTGAGCATAATCTAACACTCTAACTTACGACAATTGTTTAAATAAAATTCAATAGTTGCAATTTTCTATGTCGTAAAAAACTTGAACAACATGTTAAAGATTAAGTGTTGTAGAGGATTTTTCGTCTAAAAATTTACTATCAAATAAAATAGTCAGCTTACTCTTAATTACAATAGATTATTCAAAAGATTTCGTTAAAAACAAAAAATTTCTTTGAAACTAATATATTATTCATATTTTTAAAAAGTGAGGAAATCTGGCCTGGGCAGGTCTGGAAATATTTTCTGAGGTCTTGGAATATTTTCAGGTAATTTTAAAATAAGACAATAAACTGTAGTTTAATAAAAAAAACTCAGATGTTCGGTTTTTTTCTGAGTATCAAAGTATTGTTTCTTTGTAAAAAAAAAAAGAACAAACAGAAATACAAAAAAATGAAAAACCATAAGATTGTTATTGTTTTTTTTACTCCTTACATTTTTGCTTGTGTGAAATAGTTATTGGAAAAATGAGATCCTATGATTTCGAACCGTAAACAACTGTTTTCGAAGTCAAGGAAAAATTTAACAAAAGTCAGGGAATTTTGAAAATAGGCTTCGGTAGACACTTTGAGGTGGGATTGGATTGTTTAAATAGAAGTGGATCAGAGGATTTTTTTTATCATATTGAACAGAATTGGAGATATAAAACAAAACAGATTTTCCAAATTAGGTTTAAAAAAAAAAAAAAAAAAAAAAAAACAAGTAATTCATCAATTAGGTCGAGCAAATCCAATCACGTAAATTCAGGCGGAATAGAATTTTTTCTATTAAATCTTTCAACAATTGGGCCACGGTTAATGCGATTGGCAACATCCATAGCTCAAACAACAATCTCCAGTTACTTAAGCAGCGACAATTCATGTTCAACCAATGGGCAGTTCAGGAATCAGTGTAATTAATTACGTTACATTGTTCGCAGCTGCTGTTCTCGTTGTCCCGATCATCTGCAAGCAGAGGCACGATGATTAATTATATTCGCAGTATTGACTCGATCATATCCAACATTCAAAAGCAGTTCTCATTTCTCATGAAAGTGGGTTTCACCTATGAAACAATATTACATAAATTTGCAACATAATAGCAGTTCATCAATAACGTTGCAACGTCAAAAATTCGCGACATTCCTAAATTTTCAATTTGTTAACATTGATTATAAGATAATGATTAAAGATATTTCAAAAAATTTTTCACTGAACAAAAAAAACTAGTAATGAAACTATGTATAATCAGCAGGACTATTTTTTCTCGTGTAGTGTACAATATCAACTGTAATAATAAATAGTTATAATTTAATGATTCATATTTCGTACATAAATAATCACTGTTGATAAATTATTTCATTGGTAATTGTATTGATACTTCTTTCATTTGTTATATTTGTTATTAATTATTTATTTTTTCGATCAATATTTACCACAGTTTGGCCCATTTTTTTCTGTTCGCCTGACTACAAATTGGTTGTAGCTGCCAAAAAAAAACTCTTTTTGATAAACATATTCTTCAAAAAGTTGGATCCAGTGAAATAAAAATTTGGAAAAAATCATTATTATTGTTTAGATGACTGTCAAAAAAAAAAAATTATTTTGTATTTAGTATACATAGAGTGTTGATATTATTAGAATAATAATATTTCTATCGAAATTATTATCAAAATGTTATCTTTTCTCTTATTTTTCGCATAGTAATATTTTCAAGGTCATTGATAGGATTCCAAAGAAACTGAAATTAACTATGAGAAAAAACTATTGATAGATTATAACAAAACTGATCTCTTGAATGTTTCAAATACAATTTATTTTTTATCAATATATAATAAGAAATATTTTGTCTAACATGAAATGTAGTGTTAGGATTATAATAATCACAATTCCTGTTTATAGTACTAGTAAAGTTTTGTTCTTTTTTTCATTGTTTGCATAGTACGATTTTTAAGATCATGGATTAGATCTTTATGAAACTATAATTTAACATCACAAAATACCTATTGATGCTTTTTTATAGTATACATGAATGAGTGATGATTCGGATAGTTAACTCGTTATTTATTTTTTAATCAATAAATTACCCGATCAATAATTAGGTTACCCTTTATTACTGTAAAAATGACTAAAAATTTGGCTGTATCTGCGAAAAATAACTATCAATCATCAAAATTCTTTTAAAGAACTACATAATGTTGAGATGGAAATTTTCTGAAAGCTCAAAAAAATGAGAAATACGGTTATGAAAATTGCCAAAAATAAAAAATTGTGACATGAAACATTGAATTGATTATTAAGAATATGAAAATTATTGACAAAACTACTACATATTGAAATTTTGTCCTTTCTCTCAGAGGTTGCAATTTGCAACGTACCATTTTCAATGTCATAGATAAGACGTTCATCAAACTGTAATTTATCTTGAGCAAGGTACCATTGATAAATTTTTACACCTGTGGTAACGTGGATATTTTATTGATGACTGATTTTTTATTGATAATATGGTCAATGACTATCAAGAAAGTCCACCCTTTTTTTTTGTGAAACTGATTCAAAATTCTGTTCTATCCGCCAAAAAAACAGGTCACTCGTAACTTTATACTTTAAGAAATGAAAATTCTGTTAAAATTCAATAACCATTGAAATTGTGAAAAAGATTAGAATAACTGTCAGTGATTCTGTCAAAAATAAAGACATTTTAGGAATACATTTCATTCCGTGTTGCATGGTAAAATTTTTACGATCGTAGAAAAAACGCTGATCAAACTAAAGTTGATCATAAGAAAATAACTAATTTTAAAATAATAAAGTGAATGATTACATGGATATTTTATTCATGATTCGTGTACTGTAAAATATTCATTTGTTTTTAATCAAGGAAGTCTCACCTTTTTGCAGTTAAACTAAATTTAAATTTGGCTGCATCTACCTCTAAAAAAACATATTCATGAAGAAATCAAAATTGAAGTAAAAATTGAAAATTATTACCCAAAAATAAGAATAAATGTTAACTTTTCTCTAAAAATGGATGAAAAATTTGTTTGTATAACATGAAAGAAAATGGCGAAAAAAACAAACAAACATAAAGAACTGACAAAATTATTATTTAAATTATCCTTCTTCTTTCAGTGTTTGTGAGGTGATATTTTCACGTTTATGGGTTAGACATTTTTCTCAAACCGAAATGAATCATAAGAAGGCGTTCGAGAAGATCTCATTCCCCCATTGAAGAGACGTTTTTTCTACATGACATTCTAAGAACATTTTTCATTATAATCCATTGAGACGCGTCGCGTTCTGGACATGGAAAATATCGATCGCCGCCCACTCGAGGGGATAAAACTGTAAATAAATTTTCCAGGATGAGTGTGTGGTTATAATAATCAACGTGGCTGCCCACGCGAAAATACAAAAAAAGTACCTATGAATTTTCTCAAAATCTTATCATAATTTTCAATTCTAGACCTCTGTCATTACGAATAAAATTTAAAATTCATTGTCATCTCTTTCGAATAGGTTTTTTTTCTGAAATATCCCTGTGATTTTAGTTTTTTCCGACCTTCGATTACATTGTGAATTCAACTTGACCAAGTTATTACGTTGCATGGTACACAATATTCTTGTAGAGAGAGGCAAGGGGGGGGGGTGCAGGGGTAATTGATTAGTCTGAGTTGTTGCCAGAAAATGGTTCGTATAATCTTGCCAAGTGAACGTGGAAAATTCCCTGCGATGGCGCGTCCATAAAAGCGACCTTTTATACCCCCCGACGCCACAACGCCCGTCCTTTTGAAGGTTTTCAATTAAGATTCTCGAGCGTCGTGATGTATCCTTTGCGGGAGGAAATTTATTTCGTGAAAATGTTGCGTTATGACATTTTCGGTTGGTGTTTCATTTTTTCCGTGATCCGTGAATACGGCTTTAATGCTTTTGTGGGCTTTTCTGCGTTCGCGAATATTATTGGAAGTGGGCGTTTTTATTGGATTTATCAAAGTGATAATGGAATTGAGGAAAATTCGTTGAAAATACGTATGTTTATTCTTGAAGAAAGTCAATAAACAATCGGTTTTTTCGTTCAAAATGAATTTTCAGTTATAGAAATAGTATACAGAGTGTTTCAGAAAAGATTGGACTACTGAAAACCATAGATTCCTCATGAAATTATAACATGATTTTTCCTTCACCATTTTTCACTTAACTTAAAATATAGAAAGATATAAAAATTATGAAATTAAATAATTAACGAGCTCATGCGAGGAGTGGGGATGGAAATCATGGACCAAAATTAATGCCTAATTTTCTTCATATTTCGCTCAATCGAAAATTCATTAGCTACTTTTAACAAAACTCAAAATCAAAAAAGATACTTGGGTCACAAGTGTCAACAAATCAGATTTATTAGATTTTATGCTTTAATATATTTTTCGATTTTGAGTTTTATGAAAAGTGGCATAATACTATTCGATCTAGAAAAATATGGAGAAAATTAAGCATCCATTTTGGCCCGTGATTTCAATCCAACTCTTGGGCCCACTCCTCACAGGAGCGCGTTTATAGGTTAACCCTTTGAAGCATACATTTTTCAGATAATTATTTTTTCATGAAAATAGTCGCGTGAAGGGTTTTCGGGGTCGCTGATCCCGAATTTGATATCAGATTGTCGAAATTCAAAAGGGCGGATCCAAAATGGCGGACAGAATTAGTTAAACTTATTCATATCAATATGAAAATAAGTATACAGGGGTTTTCGGGGTCGCTGATTACGAATTTGATATCAAATTTCCGAAATTCAAAATGGCGGATCTAATATAGCAGAAACAGTATATATGTTATAACTATCAGTACCAAATTTTTTGTCGTTAAAGAAAGGAAAATTTTTCCAAGTTGATAACAACAATATCTACCGCTCTCAGCTGAACCCGGAGACACGAACGAGGACGTAGCGGCTATCGTCTACATTTTTTTTTTTTATTTTTGGAATTTTTTTTTTTACCTTTTTTTTTCAAATTTTTGCATGATTAGGCAAGTTTATGAATTATTTATAACTTTCTTTCGACAAACATGATCTTCCGTGAATCTTGACTGTATTTCACTTCATTAGTGTAGAGTTACTACTCTAAGTGTGGTAGCTCGCAAAGCAATTTCTCGTTTTTGACAAACATAAAGGTACGTCGCAAACGTTACACATCCATTCACTTCTTTTTTCATTAGCTTTTGTGCTGCACAAAGCACATCGTCTAAAATGTCCACCATAGACCGGCATGTGAGACGATTGAGAACGTCTCTTTTCAAGAGGCACTTGAGGTTTGTGGTAGTCGACTACTGTAGACTGGCGTTTCCTTCCTTTTTTTTGGGTACATTTTGTCCAACGATTTCATCTATTATGCGCAATCTGAAATTTTTTAGCGATTAGGATTTTGAGACCAACATAAGTCTGGAGAAAACAGTATCTCAATTTCGATAAATTGTTCTCATTAATTCTTAACTTGCAATCTCAGTCAGACAAGGAATTCGCAAACGGCTGACCAGCAGTCGGAAATTATATTTATCTCTTGGAATTGAAAAAAAAAAGAAAATGTCAAACTAATTCAATTAGTGCTGCAGAATTTTCTCGGGCCAGAGAAAAGTCTGAAAAAGTCGGTATTTTTATTCTGATTAATTGTTGTCGATACTTTTCAAGTTTCCATCTCAGTGAGACCTGAAATTTACGAACAGCCGGTTAGCGATCTAAAGTTATCAATATCTGATACCATTTAAAACTCAGAAAACAGAAAATTAGTAAAACTCAAGCTGCAGAATTATTTTGAGACCAACATAAGTCTGGAGAAGTCAGAATCTCAATTTTGATAAATTGTTCTTATTAATTCTTAACTTGCAATCTCAGTCAGACAAAGAATTCGCTAACAGCCTACCAGCAATCGAAAATTATAGTATGTATCTCATGGAATTTAAAAAAAAGAAAATGTCAAACTAATTTAACCCTTTGAAGCATACATTTTTCAGATAATTATTTTTTCATGAAAATAGTCGCGTTAAGGGTTCTCGGGGTCGCTGATCCTGAATTGGATATCAGATTGTCGAAATTCAAAATGGCGTATCCAAGATGGCGGACAGATTTAGTTAAACTTATTCATATCAATATAAAAATAAGTATACAGGGCTTTTCGGGGTCGCTGATTACGAATTTGATATCAAGTTTCCGAAATTCAAAATGGTGGATCTAATATAGCAGAAACAGTATATATGTTATAACTTTCAGCACCAAATTTTTTGTTGTTAAAGAAAGGAAAATTTTTCTAAGTTGATAACAACAATATCTACTGCTCTCAGCTGAACCCGGAGACACGAACGAGGACGTAGCAGCTATCGTATCCATTTTTTTTTTTTTTTTTGGTATCTTGTTTTTTTTTTTTGAATTTTTTTTTATTATGGACTCGTCTATAGACTGATATTTGCTTGGTTTCTAGCAGTTCTTGAACGTTTCACCAAGTCTTGTCAATAGGGGTCGCAACTTATAGATTTTATCATAATTTGGCTCACCTTTCTTTGGTTCTTAACTATTATCCGCAATGTGTAAATTATTCAAAATGAATCCAAAACGATTGACTGTCATCAGTGGACTTTTAAATGAATCGTTTAGTTTCGGATCTGATGACCAGTAATCACGGTACGAAGGGGACTTTTTCACTCCTATCAAAATATTGATAGCTATAAAAGTAGTTAATTCATCTTTTGTGATGGATTCGCCACTTTTTTTTGTTGAATATACAGATTAGTTTGTTGAACGATACAATCCAAACTTGAGTTGGCCACTTGAAAAAACTTCGCTTATTTTTTATTCTTAGCTTTAGAATGCTTGAATATATTGTAAAATGTTCTGAATGAAATAATTCATTTTGCAATTCATTGAATTTCGCAAAATATTCGTCAATATGAAAAACAAATGTAAACTTGTAAAAGTCAAAAACTGTAAGTATCAATTATTCGCGAACAAAAGTTGTATCTTCTTTTTTTTTAATTTATTTTTATGTACGATTTGCCTCATTTTTTTTTCAAAACTCTGTCGCAGTCATAAAAATCGTCGTTTTAAATTTTTGTGAATCCCATTCTCAATATGTTCAAGATTTTGTGAAATAGCAATTAAAAACTGTTTGAATTGCCGAAATATTGACATAAAAAATACAAAATCCTAAAGTAAGGATCCTCATCAGATTAATTCGAAAAAAAAAACTCTTTTGATCTAGAACTCAAACTTAAATTTTTTTATATCAATATCCAAAAGTGATTAATTTCGAAAAACTATATTTTATATATAATTGAAAAATTTGTGACAGAGGATACAATTTTGTCTCAGTCAAAGACATTTTTTCATGTACTCAAATATTTCAATTCAATACTAAGAGTTTTCAGACCATGATTTGTGAAACTTGATTGTATGCGAAATTTCATAATCGAGAATTCAATATTTTTCAATTTAGATTTTCTCAAACGATTATATTATAAAAGTTTTTGGAAATCGTTAGTTCTAAAACTGTTAAGAATAGAAAATTATTAATTATCAGTGTTTGATTTAAAAAAATGTGAAAATCATTAAAAACAAAACAAAAAAATTGAAGAGTTGAAATTCAAACTTGGAATATTGAAAGTTTTTGAAGTTTTAGATATTCAAAAAAGATGAACATAGAATCCTTATGAAGTAAAAATGAAAATGGCATTTTTATATATTATGAGAAAGAACTCTTAAAATGAATTGTAAAAATTTGTTGTAGGGAAATTAATAGTTTATCGATAATTTATATCGTACCAGCACATAAGATCCACGTCCTTAAAAAAAAATGAAAAAAAAGCATCGCATGTACAAACTCCATTATCAAACTCCATTTCACCATCGTCGAAAATCATCTCAGTTTTCGTCGCATGTGTCGAGATTATCATATGTGCCCTTAAATCTCGCGTTACGCCGTACAACTTTCGCGAGAAATTACACTTGGTGCCCCGATTGTCTCTTGGTTGAGACGCGTGGGCGCAGCTGTCGTGGAGAGAGTTGAAACTTTGCAAATATTGCCATCACGACCGCCCCATCAAATGCGTTTAGTCACTCAAGTGCGCGGTTCGAACTTTGTTCAACGATTTTATTAAACTCCTTTAAAGTCTTCTCCAACAGCAAATTATTTTCCTCAACGACGATGACAATGCAATCACTCTTCTGAACCATTTATGAATAACTTTCAGTCTCCGAAAGTGGATGGATAAGTTCAAAACTTTTATTACATTCTGCGAAAATTTTTTTTCGATTATTGGAAAAAAGCAATTCTTCCTTTCAGAAAATACTTTGCATAATAGTGAACGAATATTTCCGCTCATTTTTTTAAAAAATTTTTAATTTTAAATTGTACTTTTAGTAGTTTGTAACTTTAGCAAAATTTCAAGAAAATTACTTTTTTTTTTTATACACTGAAATTCATTGATTTCCATGGTTTCGTTATAAGTATACTCTTTTTCTATTTTACTCTGATTTTTTTTTGTCTTGGGTATGTGAACCAACGTTGTTTTTTTTCTGAAGCTATCTTTGAATTTTGTGTGTGCAGTGAAATAAAATTTTCATGTCTCGGTGTAATCACAATTAAAAAATAATGCACAAATAAATAGTTCGATGGAAGGCCAAAAAAAAAAACAAGTAGAATCCGGGTTAATGATAATTTAAAATTATACTTTTTACTGTAGTTTGCGACATTGCAAGCGTTAAATGGAACCGAGTGCGTTGTGTGATCATCGTCTTTGCTCGTAAATGCTGCAATGCGAAAGAAAAGGTTTCCCGAACCAAAAAAGAACGGGTTCTATTTTTGAGCTTGGGGTGGCAGAATGGAAATATCATTGATGTCATTCGTACGAAATATGTGGAACATTGATGAAGTCGAGTTTAGGAATCACTTTTTCACATAATTTGTTAATGTCAACAATTTAGAATCGAGATTCAGAATAGATGAACATTTGTTTAAATTTTCACTTTTCTAGTTTCTGAGAACTTTTGATATTGTTCAGAATTCACGTTCACTATCGAAATTTTTTTTACATGTACAAAAACTATGTATCCAAAAACTATGTATTCAAAAGAATAAATAGTTTTTAAAGCCTGCATTGTCTACTTTTCCAGGTTCTTTAAAAAAATTCAGAAATTTTAAATTGAGTGGCAAAAGATTTTGAAGCTTAGTTAGAAATATGTCAAACTTCAATACAATGTTGAAATTCAGAAGAATATCATTCAGTAGTGTTACATTTAAAAAACGAAAATTTTATCTTCCAAATTTTATAACTTCCAACTATACCGTTGAGAAAACATAATCAATGACATAGTGAAAAATTTTTGTATTAACGAAAATTTGTTCGAAATTTGAAATACACTCAAATACATCTCTTGAATCTTCTCTGCAAAGTTCACGTTTTCCACATAAATTTTTTCGAATGATCCTTTTGAAATAAAAAATGATTCCGAATCTGTCAACTTTTATTCAATGTTTTACTTTAAATGCAAGAATCATTTCATGTTATACATTTCAATGATAAAAATTTTATAATTGTTGATTCCCATATGTAGAAAAACATTTCTTCATAGTCTGAATTTTTCAATCATTACAAATCTATCACTTTCATTGAAAAACAAAATAAAAAAGTCTTCGATTTTCACACTTCAATCTCTTTACTCAAAATAAAACTTAAATTAGAGACTACAAAAACATTGAAAATCGAAATTAAGTAACATTCCTTACTATTTAAAATTTTTTTGAGAGTTTTCCAAGTTTCAAACAGTTTAAAACTTACATCTGTATAAATAAGTACAAAGCACTGAATTTTCAACTTGCAAAAGTAGAAATTGAAATTTTCAATTTTTTATCGATCGTAAGCTGAAAATTCGTTGAATTTCTTAGTGTACAAAAAAGCTTTTGCTTAGTTAATATTGAAAAAGGGAATTTTTAAACCATAAATTTTTACTTAAATCTTCAGCATCTCCAATTCTTTGAATTGAAATTTTCCAATCATGGATTTCAAATTTAAAGTTTTCGTCCTGTATTTTTTTAAAATATATATTTTTATTTTATACACATATTTGAATTTTCATGTTGTTGAATTTTAGACAAATCTTTTCAAATTCAAAATCCTCAGTAACGTCTTATATTTTCTGCAATCTAGAGACTTTCGAATTTTCTTACCTGAATCACCCTTCAACCAAAAAATGCATTCAAAAAAATAAAATCTAAAGCCAATAATCTCACCCCTTCCAACATATTTTCATTTCCAGTTTTTCAAAATAATACTTAATCCCATTAAAACCACCAATAATCCAATTTTCATTTTAAATACGCTCTCACGAATCGATTTCCCATCGATCTTGAGCTCCAAAACCCGTCAAATCCGAGAGTGAAAAGCTCAAAAGTGGCATTATTCCACATCACGCGTTATCCTGCAGCGATGCCCGGGGTGAGAGACAATCACTTCCCCCCTTTTCCCTATCATAAACAAAAATTCATCCAGCCCAGGCGGATTGCGCGAGTAGAAAAGCCATGATTCAAAGCGAACCGTAGCAATTCCGAGCCGCATTGAACACCCCCGCGCCAATATTCATTATTTACCATCGATTCGAGTCGATTGCACTGACAGATGCGTCTACCCCGACACGCACTACGTATCTATCTCCCCCAGGACTAGTCATTAAAAGTCACAACAGCCCCCGACGCTCGTTCCCATAAAAGTCTCGCGAACGACATGTGTAATTGATTTAATCCTCGGTCAGATTAGAACGATTCATTGAAACGTTTTCTTGTGTTTCTCACCTATTTTTCTCTTTTTATTGAAAATAACGAAACATTAGCCAGACAAATAAATATCTTCTGACATTTTCTTCGTTTTTATTTGGGATCTTTGACATTTAAACACAGAAAATACCTTCATTCACAAATTTCCTATGATAAATTGCAGTGAATAAACAAACATTGTTTGTCGATAAACTGAAATGAGAGCAAAGTTTTGGAAATGGAAATTTTAAAAATATATGGCAATATCCATAGAGGGGGAGGGGGATCAAGAAGTTGATATGAAGTGCAGATAGTACAAAAATACTTTCATGGGAATAAAGTGACTTTTTGAATTTATATGTATATAATATACTACACAATGAGTGTCTATTACGTAGAATTATTATAAATATTTTATGATTTGAAAATTATTAACGTTTGTAAGTGTGAATATAGTATATGGATGTATGTAATCGCAGTTTTTAATTAATGAACTGAGCCTTCTGTCTGTGATAATCCACGAAACACCCCCTAATCAATGTCGTTCAAATTCACCCTACGAATCCACTTGAACATCTAGTGCTTCCTCATCACCGTGAAAATTAATCCACCCTGAAATATAATACTATTAGCTGTGCCTTCCATAATAATACCAACGCTGAGAAGTTGGAATTTACATTATTTTTGAAAATATAATTGAACATGATTAACATGTGCCACAAAACGACTCAAGTTTTAAATGGGATTGACATGTAGTTTTTCATACATTTTGTTCAAAAATTAATAACTCGTACAAAACTTATGATAAATGTTTGAATCTTGGCGTAGTTTGAGTGAATAAAATCACGTTGAAGACCAAATTTTTCTAAATTATTGTATCGCTGTTATCTATATTTTACAAGCACCGAAAAAAGGCAAACATGTATTTTTTGGTGCCTGCAAAACAGATAAAAGCAATAAAAAAATCCAGAACAATCAAGTCTTGAACGTAACATTTTACACTCAAACTATGCCCAGTTTCAAACATTTATCATAAGTTTTGCCCAAGTTATGAATTTTTGAACAAAATGTATGAAAAACTACATGTAAATCACATTTAAAACTTCAGTCATTTTATGGCACAATCATGTTACATTTGCTTTAAATGTTACAAAATTTTTTTTAAGCACTGGAATGGAAAAAATGTCAACATGGCTAAAAAAATCTAACAAATCTTTCGAGAAGTGAATTAACAGAGAACAATTTTTTTCAGACTGTCAAAATGATATTTAATATGTTTGTAATTTTCATTGATTAATGAGTATATGAACGTACTGTACATACTTGATAGAGTACAAAAATTGCAATACCATATATAAATATAGACATATGATACATATCTATACCTATATACACACATATATATAACAAGTGGCAGAAATTTTATATGTTTATACATATACCATAGGTAGATTTTTTATGTCGTATCTATTAAATACTGTGAATCACATTTTTCCTTCATATGCACATATACTTTATATTCTATATATACTGTATACTTTATGATATATGCTATATGTTATATACTTTTTACTATAGTTAACTTTAGATACACATATTGTACATATATATTTTAGAAAGTATGTAACATACAAACCATACGATACCATGTATGTATACACGTTCAACACATATGAAACATCATGAGTTTAGACTGCATTAAAAAGTTAAAACAAGATTATAACTTATCGTCTATATACAAGTGCATACCATATATGATATTTAGAAAGTACTGTACACTGTAAATCACCTCATATTTACATTTTATAAACATGTTTTTCTTCTGTAATTTCATGCAAATCATAATTTTTGTTCTAGTTTCGGCAAAAGAACAGGCGGAAGTGCCAGAAGACCTAACGAATGCTTTGTCCTGGAACCCTCGGAAATGATGGTGGTAAGTGAAAAAAACTTGACGAAATCTTCTGTGCATTTAAGCACACCTTTGTTTAATTTTATGCATTATCTGAATACATAAGTAATATAACGAGTCGTTTTAAAAAAAAACCTTTATGTAATACTGAGCTGAACTTGAAATTTTTGTAACAAAAAAAGAGTTGGTTTTCTTTATATACATGGCTAAAATCCCCTTTTAGCCAGGGACCTGTTCAAAATTAACCTTAATTCTTACTAACGCCAATTGATATTTTGCAAAACATTTATGTATGTTTACCAATGTATGTATATCTTCTTCGATATATTATCTAGAATCATATTTGCTAAAATTGAAGACGTTAAGTATAATGTTTTATATTAAAGCTCTCTTAATTAGTTTTCTACTTATTATCGCCATTTATCATCATTATTCATTCTGCAAATATTGACTGAAAGACTACTTATTTCATCTTTGTTTAGTATGAAACATGAATAAATTGTTTTTCAAGTTATAAGTGATTTCTCTCCCTTCAATATCGTATATCTTATAACTTGAATCTACTAAACTGCTCTGCAGCCCCCCCCCCCCCAAAAAAAAAACTCACTAAAAAAACGATGCTCAACCATTTTAAAATGCCTAAAATAACTTTTTAGTTGTCTACTAATTAAGTTCCCAAACTTCTCATGCTTTTTGGACTTGTTCCTATCCTAGGATTTGAACCTACACCTTTCAGTTCAACATACTTACGACGTAACCTTTTGCTACTTAACCAGTAACCTGCACTGAGAGAAAAGCTTTCGTCAAAACAATTCAAATTAAGTTGACATGAATGAACTATAGTGGGCTCATATATGACTCATGATTTTAGTCACTCCATTGAAAGTTTATTAGTCAAATTAAATGAAATTTCTTTCGAAAGATTAAAAATATTTAGTCGAATCCTGGCCTATTAAACCTAATTCATTGTAACTAAATTTTAGTTACTTTGACGAGAGCTTTTCTCTCAGTGTGAAATGATCAACTTGCACTGGTTTAAATTTGCAAAACACGAAACATAGTCGGAGGAAAATATTGTTACTTTTCCTTCCTGTAGAATATAGTATCTTCCACGTGTGTCAACACGTTTCCAAGTGGAAGACAATGCGTCCAGACGCGTCTGGGAGCACACGACCGAACCGACAGTTAATCGATAACCGCTCTCGTGTAATGCCCAGCTTGTTTTCTGTTTGTTACACGCCCACGCAGTATAGAAAATTATTGCGAATAACTGTAACGACGCGATCGCGTCGTCGGCTTGTCGACTCTCGTCGTTCGCTCCATCCTCCCACAAGAATTCGCCCCATTGCGTTTTACGGGGGCAATTTCTCCTGCGTTAATTACACTCTTCTCCCACACAGAGTTTATTTATGCAATAAGGTTTTTTATTTAACCTTAACGTGGTATGTTGTTAAATAAAATGATAATGATGGATTTGTCGATATAGGTTAATTTGAGCTGATTTTTTTACATTTTTTTTTAAGGGGTGAAAGGATGTTGATTTTTTAGTTATTTTTCGGTTATTACAATTGTTTAAGAAATCTTGTTTGTATATAAATCATGTGCTGCCACCTCAGAGAGAATAATTCTGCTTTACCGATTATATCGTGTATTATTCGACCAGTATCTTCCAAGGCTTGTAGAAAATGTAGAGATGGTGGGCAGTACTATCTGGGATATTCTGAATGGGTCGAATACTCGAAAATGTTGGCTTTAAAATATTTGAAAAATTTTCAAATCGGGGTTTTACAGATCTAAAGCAAGAGAAAGTTTTTGAAAATTTTGAAATACATTAACTTTTAATGCATTAGATTGTTCAATTATCGTTACTCTTCATTCGATGATACGTTTTTTGATGTGCTAGATTCTGATATTCTACGTTCCTGTAGTTCTTAGAACTAACGTTATTGTTTATTTTAAAGATTTTTTTATTTAACAAAAATTTACAAATTTCAATCATGTAACAAACGACTTAAAACTTTCTTGATTTTATAAAAATTCATGATATTCATTCCAGTTTTTCGAAATTATGTAATACGTTTAAGTTTCATAGAATTGTATCAAAAACTCGAAAAAAGTTTTCCTTCACACTTCTAAGTCATATAATGCATTAAAGATATAGTCCACAACATTCATCAAATTTTCTAGATTGCTGCATATTTCTTGAATTTTGAGGAGATTTACAATCTTTAGGTTGTTACATTTTTTTAATTTTTCAAGATTCTTACAATTTAAGACATAATCTTTACTACGTATTAAAAATCTGCTAAATTTTTTGACAATTTTTTCGATTTCCACAATGAGTATTCGATGTAATTTTTAAAGCTTTTCAAGTATTTCGTTGTAAATTTTCATATAGAAATAAAAAAAGTATCATATACATTTCGAAGAATTATGATAATGAACATAATTTACAGTAAAAATGAACGCTCAATGGCATTTTAGAAATAAATGAAACCCTAGAGAAGAATATAAAATTTTTAGGAAAACACGTGTTTGATTTTAGAAAGAACACAAACTTTTGGCAAATTTTGATGATTCTTTAAAATTTGTCAAACTCACTTGGAAAGTTCTAATATTTTTCGAAGTTTTGCCGAAACATAAGCAAAACATTAACATACATATTTTTGAGACACATGATAATGAACAACAATTTAAAAAATTATCAACATTGCTTGAAATTTTTCGAATTTGTCAGAGCGATTAACTTCCATAAAACATCCCGATGTGTATCAAGTTTCTGAAACTTGCAAGACTTTAATCATAACACAAAATATTCAAAAGTTTCCAAATTTTATAAAAATGTGTTCAACTTACTCAGACTTTTTATTTCCTGATACTTTTGAAGTTTTTGATACTTCAACTGAAAGTTTAAAAAAATGTCTTGCATGTTTCGATGAAACATGATAAAAACACAATCTTAAGAATATTAAAAACACAATCTGAAATTGTAAACGTATTTCAATTTATTTGAATTATCGACAATCTTGAAATTTTTTCGTTTTTTAACTGTTGAAAATTTTTTGAATTATCAATATAATGCAAATTATTCGAAACTTTTCGAATAATAACAAAAATCTGTCTTACTAATAAGGGTTTCTCGTAATTTTCTTACACTTCTTTAATTTTTCAGATTTTTATAAAAAAATTGAAAACTTTATGAATATGTTGAAAAATGATATGGGAAACAAAACATGTACTAAATTTATCAACATTTGATGAAATATCACCATTTTTTCGAATTTATAAGAATTATTGACAACTTTTTCATGACCCCTTCTTTATTTTCAAAAATTTTCAAAAATTCAAGTAAAATATAAACTTTCTAAACTTTCTAATTCAAGAAAAATTCTTGTAACTCATTAGGATTTTGCGTGGTTCTCAGATACTTGAAAAGTTTTTTCAGATTTCTTTCAAAAAATGAAAAAAACATCGTACATATTCCAAAGGAACACGATAATAAATACATTTTACAAAATTTATGAACATTTTCTGCAACTTTACAAATTTCTCAAATCATTCATAATTTTCAAACTTTTGCATATTCTTTGTTTGTAAAATTTTCGAAACTCCAAGTATAATACAAACTATTCAGAACTATGCTAATTGAAAAAAAATGTATCTAACTCATTGAAATTTTCAGTAATATCCGAATACATTTTACATTTTCCAGATTTCGATTAAGAATATAAAAAGCTACATCAGGAATACTTTGGAGAAATATAGAAATATGCATTCCCCCTCCCCCTATTTCTTGAGTTTCAATTCTTACCCACAAAAAAAAATCATGGTTTACCACCTTTGGTACCTTTTGACAGGCAGACCGTATATTTCCTTATATTATTTACCTGTTCAAAATTCCCGAAACTCTGAAAAGTTTTTCGATTTTCAGTAAAACCACCTTAAAAAATTGGACGCTTCAAACTTCGCAAAAGTATGTCAAACGCTCGTTATGGATGCATTACAGTAACGGCGCTTGCGCCCCACAAAGATGCTTTTGCAGTATCCATTCGTCCGCGGCACGTTTAAATCTCCCATGACCTGGCGTACTTCTGACCTTTAACCTTCTTCCTACGAACCACCTACCCCCGCCGACATTCCCCCCCCCCTCGCGCTCTCTTTCGGGTCATTTAGCCCCCTGCAAATGTGATTGTAAATTCGATCAACGTGTTGCGAATATTGACATTCCTCCGGCGTTCATCTCGACACCTGTACCTTTTTTTTTCCTCCGCGAACCTAATTGAGGCAATCTCATTAAATGCCTGAGAGCGAGTTTTGAAATTTTTATAACCCGCGGATCCGACCTTTCACCTTTTCACTTTTTTGTCTTCCTGGATTTTCCGGGTCTCTGAATACCCCTTTTTTTCTGCAACCACGTGGGAAAGAAAATTAGATAATTCAAGAGGAAAACAAATGAAAAAATTCAGTAGTAAGTGCAATTATTTTTGATTTTTGAACTTCATAGTCGATGAAGTTGAAGTTACTGCGTTCCAATTACTGATTGAAACTTACTGAAATTCCCAATGATCATCATTGAAACAATGAAATTTGGTAGATAAAAAATGACTGACTAAGGCTCTTGAGGGAAGCTAATTTGTTTAATACAGAAAACATGTTTTACAATAAGAGCTTTAGAAGGATTCCCAAGTATCAGCACTATGATTCATTCTCGTTAATCATCCTCAGCGGATTTCATTTTTGCTCTCGCCAATCTCAGAGTGTCTCGTTGTTTCTGTGTCGCTGTGTACCGAGCATTATGAGGCGTCATACGCTCATGTACTTTCATTTTCATTGGGCAGATAAGGCCGTTATCAGGCGTGTGCCACCGGACGACTGGCTCCAGTTGCTTTTAGTCCCTCGTGCAAGCACATAATGACAACGATGGACGGAAGTCTCTCTGTACAATTTCCGTTTTTAACGGTCACTTTTCCAACAATCGAGGTCCCCCTGTGTAAACACAACACTTGCCTATCGGTTTTTGGCAACCGATCATTAATTTTTCGCATTCATGATGTTTGCCAAACATGCAACAAAAAAACAATGAGATACGTTGTATGAATATGATGCATTCACCTTTGGATACTCAGTTTTTTTGCACTTGCAGGATACAATTGCAGAAACTTTTTTTTTAACTTGCCAATAATGGTGTTTAAAAGACAGCATTAGCAATCCACGATGTTGTACATTATTTTGGGACTCACGTACCTGAAAAGCTGGGTTTATCAAGTTTGATAACATTCATGCGAAACGTATAAATGTAACTAAAAATTTGTTACATAATTTTAGAACAGCTAGTTATATATTTTTTGTCATTTTGATAATTCAGATTGACCTGGATTAGTATACTCGGGTAATTGTTATCATTTTTTCAAAAATTATGAGATAATTTGATCAAAGTAAGCCCTACGAAGTAAGGTTCTAAAAAAAAAACAAAGTCGAAATTTGACTGTTTTGTAATCAAATTTGACTGTTTCAATATCTTAGACAATTCGAATAAAAATTAGACATCAAACCCAAGTACACATTGTTGTCTGAAGGTTTGTGCACGGTAGTGTACTCTTCTATATACAATATAAAAATGATGTATTGTCTCACAAAATAACATGATTCATAATGATATATTCAGTAATGATATATGTACAATACGATGAGTCAAGGGCGTAGGCAGAAAAAATTTTCGGGAGGGGTTTTTCGAAATAATATGTTTCCTTCAGGATTTAATACTTTTTGATCTTGAACAATCTGGTTACGAAAGTTAAATTTTCAATTTTTTGAATTCTTGGATTATAAAGTAATGCAGGTTTTGGAGTCAAATAAATCGCACAATTTTCATAATTTTATTAAATATGTATAATGTAATTTGATTTTTGAGATTTTTATTCTTTGGGGTTTACAATTAAGACTTTTTTCTTCCAAAACTTTTGGTATTTTTTATAATTCTTTAGTATTCATACAACTTGCAGGATTTTATGATATAAAAGAAAAAATCTTTATAAATATACCTACACATAGCTTTCTAGAATTTGATGCTCTAGGAATTAAAGTTAAAGAAACATTTAAATATTTTTATTGATTTTTAAGATATTATATATTATTTAAAAAAATTTGTTATATTTTTTGACATTTGTACAGATTTCTTGTATTTCTATAAATCTCTTTGTAGATTTCCTAGATGTTATAATATTGAAATTCTCTAGGATTACAAGTTTTATACATTTTCGAAAAACAAAATGTCTACCTAGTTCTTATGTATTGAAATATTTTAAGTATTTCTCGCATTTTTATGGAGTATTTGAAATTTTTAAGGTTTTTTAGTATTACTAGAGATTTCTAAAATTCGTTGCCTTAGAATTCCAATTCCGATCGATTCTGTGTAATTTTATAGATTTCTAGAAAAATTAAATCTCTCAGATTTTCATACTACATTGTTTTCGAGTATTATTGTATTTTTTGAAATATTTAATATAAGATTTTTCGTGTTTCCTATTATTTTTATAGAATTTTTCTATTACTATAAATTGCTAATTGCTAAATACATTTATGAAAATTTGAGGCTCTAGAATTCAAAGTTCATCAGATGGTAGATATTTCTTCAGATTTTTCAGAAAACAGTTCTTTGACAAAATTCTATTCTTTGTAGCATATTTTCTAAGATTTTATATTTCGAATGATTTTCTGGAATTTTAATGGATTTCTATATGTATGTAAGTTATCGAATTTTTTTTAATAACTCTCTGACAATGAGTTAAAACAATTTTTTTAACTTTCGTTTTCTACGTAGTACTAGCCAAACATTCGGTGTTATAATTTTGTTTAAGAAAAAATTATTTTGAAGCCAAAATTATTGTTATTTTTGGTCAACTAAAATTGAGAATACGGAATTTTCTTTAACTTTGACAACTTAACAAGAAATCATTCGTTCTATTAACCTATCCAAATTTCAGTTCGGTAGTTTTAACTTATTTCCTTTATTATAAATAATATTGTAATGTATTTTATATTATCATTCGCATTTTTATGGTTTATAATTATAATTCCTTTTATTCGGACATGAAATAATTATTAATTTTATCCGAACTTTGGTATGAGTTTGAACTTTCAAAAAACCCTACTTTCTACTTGCCTGTAATGAAAAAATATATCAATGATATTCAATGTAACACTGTATATTTGTTAGGGATTTTCCTTTTCTTTGTCAGGAATAAAAATCATGAAATTTAATACCTTTTTCATATAGCTTCCTCGCAGAAGCAAAGCTGGAATGCAGGATAGTGCAACGCTATTGTAACGGTACAATTTTTAAACGACAGTTGCAAGAGTAACAATGTACGAATGCAAGTGTTGTGGCCAAGAAATAACAGTTGTTTAGAGATGACGCTTTGTAACACGGAGTGAAGAAAATTTCAACAGTGAAATAACTCATTTTCAAAATTGCTGACAGCATTATGTTTTGCAGATGAAAAAAAATTAAGAGAAGAGCCTTATTTTCAACTGTATTTTCAACTGCTAGTATAACTACTCATAAAAATTGAATATGTTAAAAATATTCTCAAGAAACTCCAACCATTTCTAAAATTCAGGAACTTTATAAACTTTTTTGTTTTTGAAAATTGATAAAACTTCCTTCTGATTCAAAAAAATTCTCATCTCTTTTTCAGTACTTTTTTTTCTTATTATCTAAATTAAAAAAGTATGCTCTCAATATTCATGAGTTTTCTCGGATTTAGAAATGTAGTACATTGTACGAAGATTTGAATTTTCCTCGAAGATTCGTGATAAAACCGGCATCCCATTGGATTTGTTACGCTTTCTGACAGGTACTTTTTCAAGGCGCCGCTCGTGCGCAAATCTTTTTCTTTTCCATTTCTAAAATACTCCAAAGGCCTCGCTGAAAATGCGAACCAGAGCCCAAAATGCCTGAGAAATTGGCTCTTTTGTCGACACATTTATCGTCCTTTACAAAATCCGGGGAAAAAAAATCATTGACATGTATTCATTTTCTAAAGATCGATCGCGTGTACCATTCTTACGGATACAGGGTGGTCACTATTCAATTAAAATATTTTCAATTAATTTCGAGAATACTTTTTCCTTCTTTTTTCGAATATTTCAGTAAAATATTACTTTTATTCTGGATATTCAAGCACAAATTATATTACATATGTATATGAATAAGGAAATATTGAAGTGAATCCCAAATTACTTCTACTCAATATCGCAGTAGTTTATTGATAAAGTCCCTAAAATAGACACGATTCTTCAAAAGTATCGCAGAAAATCATTGCAAAATAATATTCACCTTTTTTCAAGAAAAGTGTCTGATGAGAACTATTGTATCGAAAATATTCATTTTACATGGAAAATTTTTAACTTGAAAGTTCAGTAGATTTCAATGACAAAAATGCGATGTCATCGGTGTTTACACGTCGCGCACAATGTTTATTAACGAGTTTCGCGATTCTGACTCGGCGAGTATACATATAAACTTCGATTTACACGTGGAACTCAATTGCAAATCGAGGGCGTAACGAATCAAGTCGTACTGGTAAATTCACGCGACTTAATTGTAATGCAAATCCACAACGCCCCGAAACCAATGAGTTTTCAACTTAAAATTGATAGAAAATTTATTCCCAAAACATGATTTAGTGAAGTATCTATCAAATTTTACATTTTTTTTTAACGCAGAGCAGAATCTTTCTTTTGATTTCTCTGTATAATGAATAAATTGTGAATGACATACAAGATAAAAACGATTGAACTTCAAGTTATATAACAATAAACAGAAACTTGTAAATTACTTGAACTCGATCTATCACTGATTTTAATTCCCGAAATTATGCAAAGTCAAGCCTGCGATTATTTCCTTTCATCTAAAAGTCAATCGCCCCTCGTTTATCAAGGGCCTTTGAGAGGCGGATTGTTTGTTCGCACATCCCGTATTCGTTGCTCTTGTTAATTCCTGATCGTCAGGACTCAAATGCCGCGTTTATCAAGCTCTACTTACGAGCTTGACCTTTATCCTCGAGGTTTTCGAGCCCCGGCGTCGCCGTCTCGACGCCCCAAAATAAATTTCACGGTCATTAACACTTGGCAAAGTTTTTTGGGATCGATCTGGAAGAACTTTCAAGCTAGATTCAGGAAAAAAAGAGGAATAGCAGTTATTTTTAATTTCACCGGAAGGAGGCAAAATTTAAAAAATATTGTTAATACGTAAAAATAAGCTGTCGAAGTTTGAACATCAACGCAGATATTTTTTGTACTCATGTTCCATCATTGAACAAGTATGGCAACATTAGCTTGGAATTAATGAAGATTTGCATCTTTAAAAAGCAAATTTTATATTTTTTGTATGTTGATTTGTCACTAAGTAATTTCCCATTAACTTTGCGATTTCCGAGTCAAAATTTATCCACATAATAAACATTGATTTTCTGACTCTCAGTTAAATTTCTTATAAAGATCTGCAAAAGTGTACATTTGAAGAAATAAATAGATAAATAATTATTTATCAAAGTATATCATAGGTATTTTCAAAAACAAAGCAACTTGACTTTGTTTTAAAATGAACATGTTTTTTGTGCCCAAACATGAAGAAATTTAAAATAACTTTACACAAAATGTTACGTCAAAAATATGAGGATTATTTTACAGGCCATCATTACTTGACGTTTGTGATTCAGACACTGACATCGAGCACTATGAATCCGTTTTAACCAAAATTCACGAAAAAGAATAAATCATTAACTTTCATAACATTAAGTATAATTAAACAAAGAATCATAAACAATAATAAAAATTATGGAATTTATTGTTAGTCTTTCTGTTTATTGAGAACGATATTCTGAATTTTTTTCGATGTAAACAATCTTTTTCGAGACATATGTTGTTTATTTTAAATTTCAATATTGTTCCAAGGAACTCATGCTTACAATCAATCCGATGTTTATTGATTACTTACAATTCTGGATTAACTTTATTGATATACTTCTAATGCTTTTTACAATTTTTTTTTTTTTTTTTTTTTTTGAAAATAATATCGTGGTTAGCGAATACATATATATATCATTACAGTTTTTGCAGTTAATTGTGTACCGTGCATTATTATGTTTCTTTTTTTCTACTCTGTCTCTACCAAGTATTACAAAAATATTTTTGTTTGGTAATTGTAATTATTTAATCTTTTTCTTTTATTGAAGTTGTTTCGAATTTGTTCGATGGTTTTTGTGTTACTTTTTCTGAAAAACTCTTGAGAAAAAATAAGTGTAACATGGCTTAAAGCTTTTCTCTTAATTTTTTAGAGTGAATTTTTACTCTACATCAAGTTAAAATACTTCAACTCAAACAGGGAGAGTAATTTCACTTTGATATGGTAAAATGTGAGTTTATAATAGTAAATCATAACTATTTTATGAGAGAAGTTCAATTCCACTCTTAAATTCTAGTTAGATTCTCTTCTAATAAAGAATGATTTGAATTTCAATTTATAGAGAGTGAAATTTAACTACTTTTATGTGGCTTTTTACTCTAAAATTTATAAAAAAAATTACTCCTAGTTCGATTAGCTGTATTTTAACTCGATTCACTCTAAGAAAAAGAAGAGTTCTTCCACGTCGAAATTGTTGAAAATGCAATTCGTATCATTGCCATTAGACTCTTATTATTTTTCACTTTTCCTAATTATAAATTTTATGAGATAAAATGGATAACTGTTTTGCAATAGGATGCTTGTTTGTTACTTTCTCAATATTATCATTACTCTTAATTCTTTAAATAGAATTTTCATTCTATATCGAGTCATTATACTGCCATGGTAACAGGGAGTCACTTCCTGTGGAGTGGAAATTCTCTCTTTAGGAGTGAAACATCACTCTCAGACAAGTAAAATTTCACTCCTAAATTCTACTCAGACTCATCTCTAAAAACTGAAGAGTTATACTCTAATAGGTATTCAAATTTTATTACTTTCAGATGACTTTTCACTCTAAAAAAGTGAAAAATCACTCCAAGTTCAAGTGGGAGTATTCAGGCTGGATGTCAAGTGAAAATAAACTCTAAACTTATGTTTGATTGAATCACTGCACGGTCTGTCAAACCTACTTCTACTCTATTCATTTAGATAATGGATAAAATTAAAAAAAAATGTAGTCCCATGATTTTCTAGAAGCAGTAGGTTTTTGGCCCCAATCTGTAAGTAAGAACCATCTGGTTGTCTTATGACATTGGTCATCATAGACATTGGTTTTCATAGTCTAATGACATATTCCCAAGGTCATCTTCTTTGACCCCAGTCAAAAACCACATTGTTCTCCAAATCATCATACTTTGACACCTCCAACACCATCAGATTGCCCAAAAATTGCTCGAATAAAGCTCTACGTGGGTGATCAATCGTCGTTAAATCGGCCTTGATCGCCCTATCTCCGGCTTGGTGTACACATGTGGAATCGTGCAGCGAAAATATCGTAACACAAACTCGAAGATAATGTACTCCCGGCCACATATGAGGGAATGATTCCGTGCTGGGTTTTATCCAAGTGCTCGTTTGCTTCGCACGAGGTCACGTGATCGCTCCCCACATGCGTTTCTTCCAACGTTTAGTGAACCAAAAGCTGAATTGTTTCACTCAGTGGACGCTTGAGCCTCGTCGGGATATCGCTTACACTCACCGAAACCCTCATAAAAAGAGTGTCAGGATTTTCTTACAGTGAAAAAAATTCTTATGGTGGCCGTGAGTGCGTGGAAAATCCGTTGAAAATTGTTGGGAAAGTAGGCGAAGAGGAGTGAATGCAGTGGGGAAATTTGGTCCCGTGTCAAATGCAGGGATATAGTTGTCAAGATTATAAATGGCAGTGGGAAAAGTGCTTGTGAGGCGAGTTGGGAAACATTTGTTTCGGTTCTTTGTTCGGGTATAGGTTTTCGAGGGAGGCGTCATGCTAAAGTACAAATGTCGCCCGAGTAGGCCTCGGGTTCGCATGAAGAAGAAGCAGGACCGGTCCCTGTCCAGGAGCTGGCACAGCTCGCCAAGCACTCTCTCCCTGGCTTCCTCCGAGGTAAACTACTTACACGACAAACGCATTTTCGAGCCCCGGCTCCTGGGAAAATCGGACCTTTATCGCAAAACCGTACACGTTCCGAAAGTGCAGGGAGCTTGTTCTTGCCTTTGAGAAAAATTACAAGTTGATTTTTTTGGTACCACTTTTGTGGGGAAGGGTATGCTTACGTGGGAGGCTGGAAGGCACTAAGATTGGTCTTGATTTTCGTTTTTGGAAAATTGGGATGAATCTTGGTCGTGTTTTCTTTGGGATTTTCCTGGTAGAAGAAAATTTTTGGTTAGTTTTTTGACTTTTCAGTTTGATTGTTTGATTTTTCAGTTTTCATTGTACTTGGATCGTTTTTTTGACTTTTTTCTTCCACACAAGTACATTATGAAAATTCTCTTATTTTTCACAACTCTCCATCTTGTTTTAATTTTTAAAATGATCGATTTTCTGCAGCCATTGTTCTTTCAGATTTTGGGTTTCGATTGAACATCATTTGAATTCAATTTTCGAGCTTTCGGCCGTTTATTCAGCCCTCATCAGGAAGAAAATTTCAATATAATTATACAATCAAAATTAGAACAGCAAATGTATTATCATTTGGAAGGTCATCATGAATCAAATTACGAATTCCTTCAATAGCGCTTCACAATTCATGTAAGGGATCTTCCTCGTCAACTAGCAACATTACAACGAAAGCTCAAAAGTTGTATTCAAATGGTGCTTGATTAAAACTCAAAATATGAAAGAACATTGGCTCCAGAAAATCGACCATTTTGGAAATTCTCTTAGTTGGTATGAAGTCTGGGTTTTGTATTAAGAGTTATTCTTTCAGTTTTTCCATTCTCAGATGAAGTATTTTCCAGACTTGTGCTGATTCTATCAACTTTGAAAAGTTTTTCTGCTTTTTTTATCTACTTTTACAGAAAATTTTAAATATTTGTAGAATCTTTTTTGGCAGAAAAAGAATCCAATATATGCTTTGAATCTAGCAAAATTTTTGCAATCGTTCAAAGTATAAATTTTGGTGCTTTTGCAAAATTAAAAAATTTGTCAATAATTGTGATAAAATTCTTCATGATTGATGTAACATTTTTCAGTTTTTTTTTCCTGCATTCTTGAAATTCTCGTCAGTTTTAGGAAAAAACGTTTAATTATTATTGATTACACAAACGTTTTATCAGTTCTTGAAATCATAAGAAGTGCTCAAAGTTTTTCACAATTCTGTAACAGATTCCATATCACATTTTTATCACTTCGAGAGCCTTTAATCGATCTTGAACATTTGCACTATATGTATTTTTATCAGTTGATAAGTCTTTTCTAGAACCGTAACGAAATTTATGGGTGATTTCATCAAAAGTTATGAAAGCTTTACATTTTGCGTTGATTTCAGATAGCTTTGAATTTTTACGTTCGTTTTGAAAAATATTGTGGTTTTTTCCAGCCTTAAACGTTCAAACAAGCTGTGTAAAAAATCCATGATTTTTTCGACAATCTACGAATTCAAGTCAAACATATGGAAATTTTAGAGAATTTCATACATAAAAAAATATTGCCGTTTGTACTTATATTTATGCTTTTTTATTTTAAGAATTTTCTGTTAAATTGCATTTAAATCCAGGTAGATTATAAATTATCACATTCAGCATAACGATAAGTGAAATTATTTTGTATAGAACTGTTCAAAGTTGAGCGATTTGTGAACAATAGACAAAATTTTATTCTGAGTATTTTCAAAGGTCTTCAACGTTTATTTAAAAAATTATAATGTTATTCTTCATACTTTCGAAAAAGTGTTCCACATGTTCCCAGAAAATCATTGCGGATTTGTCGAAACTTGAAAGAAAACTAGAAAATAGTTATTTGACAATTTTTCTTGACTTTTAACAAGAAATTTTGGATTTTTAACTGAAGTTTACACTACCTGCCATTTTTTAAGAACTTCTAATGATATTATCGATACATCCCTAAATAAGACAAGTGAGAATACTCTGAAATTATCCATTATTCAACCTGAAAAATCTTTGAGTTGCTAAAAGTGTCTCGAACTTTTTAATTACATTTTTCGATATCAAAAAATGATTCGAAACTTTTAATAGATACATAAGTTCTACTTCAAATGAACTTTCTGCAAAGTTATGATACATCAAACTAAAAAATTTTGTACCATTTCATCATTTAAAAAAAGTAATACTCATCTCCGAAATTTTCCTTCTTGAAAAAAAAAAAAAAAAAAAAAAATATTTAATGAGATGAAATATGTAACTCATCCAATCAAGAGAACTTTCATTACGTTTTCTTGAAGAGCATGTTTTTCTAGTATTATCATTCGGATCTTTCGAACGTCGTCGTTTATCAGAATCCCGGTTGCGCAACGACGCTCGGAAAAGCGTAAAAAACGAGGAAAATCGTCGAGTCCCGTTTCGTATCCCGGAAAACTTTAAAGGGAGTTCTAAGGGATCGCTACGAATTATATTTACTTCAAAGATGCACCGCGGCTTCGTTACATGTTGCGCATTGGAATGCTAAAACCTTGCTCGTGGACTTATTACACAATGTATTGTTTCCTCGTTCGATGCGCGCGAATCGTGGCTTTTATCGCAAGCCATTGCGAATTCGTGCGTTCCGAAGATTCCTAAATAGGTTACAAAAAAGAACAAAAAATAGTTGGTTTAACAATAGATGTTGGTGAACTCTATAATCTGCGAATCTTCATATAAGCTGAATTGTATTTTTTGATGTTACTATTGCTAATTAGCAACTAGTTAGTATTTGGTTCAGCTGTTTTTAGTTAGTCACTAAGAACAGTAAGTGACAATATCAGTAACTAGGTATTGATAGTTACTTTATGGACATATATTAATGCTTAATAGTTTCAATATTATTTTTTATGAATATATGACTAACGTATGATATCTAGTTCGTAGCTAAGTAGTAATGAGAATTAGCTACGCCAACAAAAAATTTAGTTAGTCTGTCACTGGCTTATCAGTGACACATTTGGTTTTATTCTTGATAGTTAGAAATAAGCTATTGTAACTACATTAGAAACTAACCATCCATTGTCAGTTACAGTAAGCTTATTTTGCCAGTATACATGATTTGTTTCTACATAAGTTACTGACTGTTGCTTGTTAGTAACTGATTTGGTTCAACTATTGTTAGTAACTCATATGGTTCAACTATTGGTTCAAAATTTCGGTTACATCAACCATAGTTTTCGTTATGAACATTTCATACAGGTTGTAATAACGAAAACTTAGATTGTCATAACCAAAATTTTAACTGTCGTGCCCAAAACTTTTGTTGACCTTATTTTACTAAATGATTGGTTGCTGGAACCAAACATTTTTTTCTGTGCAAAATTAATGACCCACTATATTAATTTTTAACTCATGTTAGCTGGATACTATATTTATTATGTTTGTGAGTTACTGTATATAATGTATGACTATATGAGTAACTAGCTATAAGTAGTTAGTAAATAGTTCATCGTTTGTTCTTAGCGTTGCTAGTTGGTAACTTTTATTGGTAACTAACTTTATGAGTAACTTACTTTTGCTAGTTAGTTACTCCACATATTTTTATATTTACTGCACTACACAATAATAATAATTTGATAAGTAATTAAATGCTTTTAGTTATTAACGAGTCAGTAGTTTGATTTAATTATTGTTAGTCAGTCACTTATAAGGTATGCTTATTGATAGTTCGTAACTAAATTTTTCTGACTATTGCTAGTTAGTAACAAGTTCGTAATTTGGTCTGAGTATTGCTATTCAGTAACTTGTATTAGTGGCTCACTATAGTATGAAGTATCGCTAGTTAATTATTGCGAAAATAATGCCTCTTGTTAACAACAATGTATAACTATTTTATTAACTATCTGTTGCCAATTCGTTAGTATATTTATTGTTACAGTCATTTTAAGTAGCTGTTGTAACAATTGATTTTTTAGACTGCACAGTATGATGTTGAGTAAAATCATAAATTCGTTAACTAAATAAAAAGTCCGTATTTCTTACATTAAAAACAGCAGAGCTAAAAATAACACAGGCACGAATCTATCTACTAAACGTGACTTGATTAATTTTTTTACCAACAGATCTTGTGGATTGTTAGGAATAGAACGGTTTTTTGATTCGAAAAAGTCATTTAAAATATGAACTGAAATAATTGTAGATTTTACTAAGAACTCTAGGTTAATTATTCAAATAACCTTTTCAAATTTATCCACCTAAATTGTTGGGACAACTACCAAATTGGCTCATTAAAAGTAGCCCAATAAGGTATAATCATGAATCTTTCAGACCTTGATATTTTTTAAGCGATAAAAATTCAGATACTAATTTTTTGTATTAAATCAACTTATTTCTTGTTTCGTGCAGTTTCACGTTTCTGCTGAGTTGTTTTCTTATTCTAAGTTGAGATTTGTATCCTTGAAAGTAAAGAATGGAATTTTTTATCGCTGTTTTCTTACAGAAAAAAAGAGCCATATAAAAAACGAAAATTGAATTTCATTTTCAAGATTTTTTCTTAACTACCGTCAAATTGTAGTTTTGTGATAAATGTAATGAAAAAGTGTGCTAACAATTTTCCAATATTGATGCTTGTCAGATTTTTTTAGTATACAGACATTTTTGCACTATTCCTCGTTTCAAATGGTAACTAATATTTGTAAGTTATTCTTGACAGTAATGATTTTTGTTTCTTTCAATTGAACTGATAAAATTTTAAAAAAACTTGACGTTCTGAGGTTTATTTTCCATTGCTACAGAGTAATTGGATATTTTTTTTCGTGGTGAATATATTTTACTGAAATAAATTCTATATTATGGTGAAAAGTATGCCTTTGTTAAAAAACAGCTTTAATTTTTCGATATTCCTTCGATTCTTTGAAAAGTTGTAGGAAATTGTTGAAAATTTTTAGTCATGAAAATTAATTTCATGTGTCAAAATTATTAGTAGTAGGAAAGATGGTGGTTGTGTGCACGTTTTTGTTTTTGGCTTATTAATTTTGCAAAATAACAGTTTTGTAAGATTTCCAAAACTTAGGAAAAAACACTCCAAAGTGTCTTGTTTTCTTGAAAAACTAGTTCCAAATATACTTAAAAAACTGCTTTTCGTGATAAATAAATAAAAAAAAAAAACAACAACAATTAATTACAAATTCCAAAAAAAAAATGTGACAGTTCTCATGTTGTGCACTTTTAATACAGGATCATTTTGTGAATGTTTTCAGGAGATAATTTTCTAAAATTGTATGCATGTGCATATACAAACATTATCATAGATTATTCAGGGTTCTTTCTGAAGGTTTAGGTGACGGTTGGTATTATTTATACACTTTTCATATGACAGCCAAAAGTATGAAAAAAAAGAAAGATAGAAAACGATTCTCAACTCGCATAAATTCAGCCATAAAGGCTGGCTAATTTCATGCTTTGTATCAAACGGAAGTCCGGCCCACGAGAAGTTTCTGCCACTGAAGTATTCATCGCGCTTGATTTTATGTAATTTTTCAATCTATTTTTCGTCGCTCTAAAACGTCTTCTGTAAGACTAGTTTATGTTACAAAGTGTAAAAAAAGTTTCTCGATTAAATACGAGTATCTACAAATTTTTCGTAATTTTTTAGAAATGATTCTATGATTTATAATAAATTTAATATTCTAATTATGATTTCGTCGAATTTTTACTGAAAAATTTCAGTCATCGGTTATAGTAAATAGAGGCATTCCCTGAAATTCCTAAAAAATTTATTTCTTCCCTGCACAATGGTATTGGAATGTCATTTATGGTGACAATATTAGATATAAAGCTTTCTCGGAGTAAACAAAACCAAAGCCACAAACTTCTAAAGTACGGAAAACATGCTTGTGTTGCAGATCGACTACCCGGAAGTGCACGGGGGAGGCAGGATGCACCGGGCGGCGCACCCTCATCCAGCCGGTGACCACCGACAGGTCAATTTAGTCTTCGATGATACGGTAAATATTTACTAACTCTGACGTCTTTGATAAGAACTCCCTCGTGCGATAGCGACTCGAGCATGTTCGCTCTAACGCCCACGACCTAAGTTTTCACCCCTGCCCCCCCCCCCTCCTTTCTGAAATGTCACCCTCTGCGATATTACAAACAAGTTATCATTCACTTTTCATTCAAAAAAGAAGTTGCTGAATAGAAAAATAACTAAAAAATTAAGTACATTTCCCTTAGGAAATCAAAGATAAGAGTAAAAAATAGTCTGTAAGATTTAATAATACTCGTAAGATATTGTTTTCAATTTTTTTCAAGATCAATTTTTTTTTGTTTCGTTCTGAAAATTTAGTTACATCTAAAATCAGGGAATTGAATATGTTACCGTTTGTAACAAATAACGCGTCTATTCGATTTTATGAAAAAATTTTAATTTATTGTAATGAAAAAACTATAAAACAATTATAAGTTTTATGGTAAGAGCTGAGATATTTTGTATGTTGTTCAGGGCACTTAAAAACTGAAAAATAAAAAAAAAGAGAAATCAACTAAATTATAATATTCGTTATATCAAAATATTATGATCATAGTATAAGATTTATGAATTCCGAACCTTTCAGCTAATTTTGATGTTCTGATAATTAGGATTCGGCATGATAAAAAGAAAATTATTCTTGAATTGATATTTTTGGTTCGAATTTTGCCGATGTTAGCATTCGAAGATTGCGAAGCACGCGGAACTGGAACGTAACCAAGGTCATAGCGCGAATTGGAAGCGAATCAACGATTCGAAATATCGAGTGCGCCAAGTTGTAGGAATAAAAAGGAAAAGTGAGAGATAGCCAGGAATAACGGGTCATACAAATCATGAGCCGGGTCGGCCAGTGGCCTCTCCAACCCTCTTCGTTTCAATTCCCGCGCCACCCAACTTCTTCCACGATGATATACATCACATTTTTACCGGCCCTTCCTTTTCCTTTTTCCCCTTTTTCTCACCTACGCTTACATTTGATCGCTTATTTTACGTTCACTCCAGTTCACTCTAACTACATATTACAACAGCAAATCAACTTTGAGCATACATTTTCCTTGTACATTTTTTTTGCTGCACCAGAGAAATTTTCTTTCTACGTGTATAGTTTCGATATAATTGATCAAATTTTTGGTTTTTTCTCTTGGATGATTTTCTGATGAATTTTCGAGTTGCTGATTTGGCAGCTAAAAAATAAGACGAACAAAATTAAAATATGGACACAGTGTAACTAGTGTCTCAAATTTACTCAGTTTAATCGAAATTTCATGCACCTGAAATTCCAAACATTTAAAATGTAAAATAAAATTCCTTAAAAGCATCTGGAAAAGTCTTTTACTTAAATAATAGTGTTTTTTCCATTTTCGTTTAATTTTAACGTTCGGAACTTCACGTACATGAAATTTTCTAAACGAACACCATTTTGAATTATTGAAAAATCGCAATAGAAAATTTCACGTATACATATTTGTTCGTAATGATTATTTCTACATAAATTTGCGGATTTGGTCGCTATAAAGAATCTGTCTTTCAGTTTCATTAGATATTTTCAATAGTTTTTTATTCGTAATTCTCAGTGTATCATACAGCTTTTTTCAACTACCTCTATTTTCAGACACGTCTGTATATTCTTATTTAGTTTCCATTTGCTCAAATGGCAACTTGAAAAAAATCGATGCTCTACTAACCTCTTGTAAAAATAAAATAGCTCTTTTCACGTATAAAATTTGCATAGTATAAAAAATAAGCAACTTCAAGAATGAAATTGTTGGTATTTCGAAATAATCAAAGGAAGGCAGTTCGTCATATATTTACTCACATCATTCCTAAATATAAAAAAGGGAAAAATTCAAGCAATGTGGAAATCATAAAATGATAAATACGATTTGTTAAAATTACAAGTTGCAATTATATTGCTTAGCAGTAGCATACAGAAGATTTCGAATTTTTTATCGTATGTACAAATGTTTTAATTATGTTCTTTACAAAAATATTTTAGTTTTTAAATAAGCAGAATCTAATATTTAGATTTTTCAAAATTATTTGAGTAAAACTTTCTTAGATTATACTTTTTTTCAATGTTTTTGAATTTCTACATTTCAATTTGTTCTTCACTGGTTTAATGACTCGCAATTTTCACTGATCTAATGACTTATGCAAGGCTACAGTGACTAACTAACATTCAATTTTCAATTAACTGAATGAAACTAAAATACTGAAAATTTTTAACTTACGTTTGCTTTTCAATTTACACTGACTTACATTGGCTACGTAACTTACTGGACTATGAAAACCTATCAATGTTAGGTTAAATTGGTATAAATTTCTACCAGTTCATGGAAATCTTAGAAACTGCTGTTCACACAAGATATTTTTTTGATTACTTGAGAAATTTCATAAAACACTAATAATGTGCAATATATCCCCTAATACTATTTTTTATATAATATTCATACTCTTGGAATATGATCAAAAACAGCTATATACGAAAAGTCGGAAATTTTCAAAATAGAAATGTCAAAAACGTGTTTATCAATAGGTTTCCTCATGCGAATTATGACCTCCTGTGACTAGTGACTAATCACAGAATCGAAGATACATGTAGTTGAATGAAAGTGCTCTCTTGAACTGTGACTCAACGCCGCAATTTTGTCGTTCATGATTTCTCGCTTATCATTTTTCTTTCAAACTTTGTCTCTCAATGATTCCTTTTTTGGATAAGGAATAAATATTGCCTCTACTAGGTTGACCAGATAAATCTCAGATTTATTTCCCAAGACTGGTAGTTTCGGTAGATAAAAAAATCTTTTGAGATCATAATTATAATTATATTTCCTTCTAATAATAATATAATGATAAGTTATATTTCTAATTGCTAGGGTAAACAAATTGAAACTCGTTCTCGCTATAGCATTAGCAACTTGCGTGCATAAGCATTTCGCAAGTAACGAAACGGAATTTGGAAAGTCCCATTAATCGCGATAGTTGACAACGTTGCATGCTCCGATGTGTGATATTATTAATGAAATAATAACCATTACGACACGAAATATAAAAATACGGAAAAAAGGGTCCGGCTGGTCAGAAAGCGGAAAGCTTGCGTGCACCCGAGGAATGAATAGGTGTTAGTACACGGAAGAAAAATTTGTTGATTTAATGAAAGAAATTGGCAAATATTGCTTTATTTCAGTTTTTGCATTATATATCTGAATGAGTTCTTGCATTGAATTTCTTAATAAATGAATCCTTCCCGAAATTCAAAATGGCGTCTTGATCTTAATTTTTCAAGTACGGAGTAATTTTTAAAGCAATCAAATAAAGTACTAGAAATGAATAAAAATACCATAGAATCCAAAGTGTTATGGATTCTCAGTATTTCTTCAGATATTTTAAAAAACATTTTTTCAAAGATATCTAGTATTCTAAAAATATTTTTCATGTTGGTGTTTTGCGCATTATTCGGTATTAATACGGTTTGAATGATCTTCAAGTATTTTAACGGTAGGGGTATCTATCTATAGATTTCACGGATTAGACGATCAAAAATTCAAAGTTTATTAATGAATTTCTATAAAGATGTATAGAATCAAATACTCCATTCATAGTTCAATGGTTTTTTTTTTTTCAATATTTTCGAAAATATGTGTAGAAATTATTATATCAAAAGGATTACAGTAAATAATAGAGCTGCTTATATTTTCAGAACTTTTTGTATTTCTAAGTTTTCATAGAATTGTATAATTTTTTAAAATTCACCAGTATTTTCATAAATGTCTCGTAATTTATTTGGTTACTGTATAGTTTTCTGCACTTGAGAAATATGCGTCAGCACCACCGAAATCTCCTTACTAACCCTGGTAACTAGTAATTTTAATCCATATAAAAACCTGGTAAGAAAATTAAATTTCTAATAAGAATTCAATTTCTTACAGGGTGTACCTTACAAAAACCTTATAGGAACTAGAATTTCTTAGAAGAATGTATTTGATAAAATTTTACAAGAAAATAACCGTATGAAATTTTTTCGATCAATTTTTTATGAGTAGTTTCAGTTTCTCATAAGGTTTTTATAACATCGCTTTATAAGAAATTGAATTCTTATGCGAATATTTATTTTCTTATACGGTTTTTTTAGAATCAAAATTACTAGGGAACAAGAATTGCACCCTAGAAGGATTCGTTTCGACATTGATTCGTAACAATTTTTGACATATTTCGATGAAACTTTTTCTGGAAAATTCTTTAAGCCTTTTTTATGGGCACTCGAACCTCCATCCTCGGTAGAATTTGAATGCGTCGACAATTTGTCCTAAAAAAACACATAATCCACGGTTGCTTTCTTAAGAAATGATAGGGATTTTGAAAAACTGATTTTTACCGTCGATTTTCTCAGTAAAACACAATAAACATCAATAAATATGAAAATATGAAAACTTAGCAACGTCGCACTCAACTGTACTACAAAATACTCAATATCTATATATTAGTTTTACATATATCGAATATCGCATTGCAACGTTACCAAACCACCGAAATTTCTTTGCACAGCTTCAGTTAATTTCCAACGACTAACTTCATTCCTTTTTCTTTGTGATGTAAAAACTACCTGATTTCACTATTTTTCATTGCTGCAGTAAATCAACAAAATAAGCAAACAATCCCTCAATAATCGAGGATCGAAATTGCAAAATTCAACGTTTCCTAGCGAATAACCGCGACGCGCCATTGTGAACGCTCCTTTCCGGGAGCTGCCGGGAGCCACAGGTGCTCGCCCCCAAAATCCCCTTTCCTCTTACGCCCCTGAAACCCCGTAGGTCACGTGACGCACGTCCCTCCAATACGTAACCACGTAAACACACACTTATACACATCGCGGTAACGTACACACTGGTACGCTCTCCTCCCCCTCCCCCCTTTCCGCCAGTCATCCAAGCACATCAAAGAATCGCGGAACATTTTGCTCGCGCGTTCTCCCGAGCCCCGCGAGAAAGTCACGCGAAACAAAACAAAACACACCTTTCGCCGCGAAAAAACCATGTCGCCCGTTTCACGCGGTTCCCGTGTCGTGCATCGGATTTCGTTGTGAAGTGGGAAAGAAAAGAAAAATAAGAGACCCGACGCCCGGCGTCGCGATGGACGCCTTCGGCATGTACCAAGTGAGTAGTACATTTTCGCGTTGTTCAAGATGGCCTTGGTTCTCGCGGCGAGTTATAACCTCGCGGGAGAAATGCGTGTTTTCATCGCGGATGTTCATATTTGATACGCATTGCCGCCATTTTGGATTGTTTGGGGTGTCGGGGCGGTAATTAGCGTCAGCTGAACGAGGGTGCGAAAGCGAATGTCAACAAATGCCTTGGGTACGTTCCTGAAACGCGAATTCGGCGTAATCTGGTTTGGGATTGTTGGTTGTCATTTGCGTATTCGTGATTGACATTCGGAGAGCGTCGGCGTGATGTTTTTCGGGGTGTTTTTTCGCGTTGACCCCGCGGCGTATGATGTCATTTCAATGTGCGCGAGCTAACCTTACCCGGGGGATCGCCGGGGCCGTTCTAATCACGCCCATTCCTGGTATTTTCTCATGTTTGTACGGCGAGTAAATAGGAGATCGGCGATGCTTCCGGGGAGCTGAAAGGAGTGGCTCGGAGACGTTTTTTGATGGGAAATGTGGAAGGGTTTGAAAAAGTGAAGGAAATCATTGAATGTCAGTTTTTTAATTTTGGTTTAAATGATTCAAATTATGTGGAAATCTTTTGGAAATGTTGTTATGATTGAGTTTGATCTGATTTGTAACACGTTTCGAGTGTTTTTTTGCGAGTGAGAAACAATTGGAACAGTTACAATTGTACAGTAACAGGACGAAATATGGACGACAGCAGACGACATTTGACTTGAGGCGGGAAATTTCAAATTTTTGTTATAGGTTGTGAATGGTTAGAGAATATAAAGTAATAGATTATTGCATTTATGAATTGTTTTATAGTTATAAGGATTAGTAATTGAAAAGAATGGGCGATATTGTATTTTAGGTTCGTTACTCACCGAAGATAAACAATTGCTTTGAGCTACCCCTAAAACAACATGGATTTCGTTCAGATTTTGGGAAAAATTATTTTTTCCAATGCCTTTATGATTTCGACGATGAGTTGCACATGAATTCCTAAGTAATTTTTTTTTTTTAATCACTATTGGACATGATTTGTAACGACCTTTTAGTTTTTTTTATTGTGAGTGAGGAACGATTTTAACCGTTGAAACATTTGACCTACAGGCGGGAAATTTGAAATTGGCGTTAAAGTTTGTAGGCAATTGTAAAATAAAAATAAATGTGCAAATGCAATAATGAATTATTTTATCATTACGAGAATTTACGATTGTAACCCCAGTTGTGTAAAAAACATTAAAATTGTTTTTATATTCCAAAAACAGTGAATTGAATTAATTAATTTCAATTTTTTTCAAGTGTTCAAAAATGATTCAAATCACTGCAAAATAATCTTTTGAATTTTGTATTATGACTGAACGGGGCATGGTTTGTAACGAGTTTTAACTATCTTTTGTTGTGAGTGAGAGACCATTTCAACAATTATACAGTGACAGAAGAATTAATATGGATGACAGCAGATGACACTCAACTTTAAAGCAGGAAGTTTAAAATTTGTGTTGTAGGTTGTAAATGGTTATAGAATATGAATAAATTATTTATTGTTTTTATGAATCGTGTCATAATTTTTGCCCTAAAGTTGTTTGAAAATTATTAAATAACATAGACAAAATAATTTGATGTTTATTTCTTCGGATTTGACTAAAAATGATTAAAATAACATGACAAACTTCTAGAAATGATATTATGCTTGGGTGATACACAGTTTTTAATGAAATATTAGAATTTTTATACTATAAGTAGCAAATCAACAGGAATCATTCAATGATTAAAGCAGAATCATACATCATCACCGTGATATGTAATAACCAGGGTTAATGAATATATGTACATGCATGTTTTTGCATATGATTTGTTCAGCCTTTTTTAATGTCCATGCATATTCTAACACTTTGAGCCAGTTGATGCATGTTATCTCAATTTTTTAACATTAATTTCAAGTCGGTTGCAAATTTCATCAGGAATCATAGATTTTGTGAATTTGATAGAAAAAATTGAAACGCGATAAAATAACATTTTTTAAAGTGATATGTATATCAGTAAATTGCAAAAAAATTCATAAAGAACTAGAAGCTGTTGAAGGAATCCGAGAAGACATCGAAGAATATGCAACAGAAAAGTTTTTGAGAGAAAAATGGACGCCGTTACAGACCAAAATACAAAATACAAAAAAATTATTGACGTATACAATATTATTTAGTACAGTATGATTTCTGAAAAAAATATGCTAACAATCTTTCATCAAATGAATTCGGTTTATTCAAATACAGTTCTAAATGTTCACGGCCGTTGAGCGGTCATTTTTTTGTTTTCAAAAATATTTTCACATAATAAAAAGAGTAAAAACACTGCCACGTCAAATTTGATGTTCAATAAATGATTATTTATTTGGAGCTCATAAAATTTACTTTGTGATTTTTAGTGTAGAGATGAATATTTTTCACCTTTTGTGATTTTCTGAGCATATGTGTATGATTTTTCACACATATTTTTTCCATTCTTCGTGTATATTTGCAAACATTTTTTGATGGTTTTTTGTGCATATTTCGATCAACTTTGGAAATAACATATCAGTGAATGATATAGACATTGGAGAAATTTTGAAAATCAAGGTCACTGTTATTTATTAGATAATGATTTTCAATTTTTGTGTATTTGTTGTATTACATTGAAAAACATATTAGATTATTCAAATAATCCTATTCTTTTCTCTTAAAATTATTATTGAATCATGTTTGACATGTTGGAACAATATGGAAATATCATTTTTCAATAAATATTTGTGATGTAATTTTATAATCACTGTGTGACATGTCACTATGTGACATCTTTATAATGGTTTAAAAATTTCACTTGTCATTGTATCTTACACAGTGGTTTCCTGGTAATTATATGTTATTGCTCCTCTGTGACATATATCACATGTGGAGATATTTATTGTTTTTGTTTACTGTCTGTAAATATTTTGATTCAAAATCAGTTTATAAAGACCTATTTTTTAGGATATAATGTAAAAAAGTCATCTTATCCAGATTAATTATAGCAAATCATGGATATGAAATTTCGAGTCACTGATTTATAAATATTTTTTTTGGCTTATTTAAATTGAAAATTGTTATTCGGTTTAACTTTGAGAATCTATACATATAAAACTAATTTAATCATAGCTTTTTAAATCTTCAATAATGTCAACTGGAAAAAGCTGCGATTTAATTCTGTGGCTTCCCGGCGTAACAGAAAGTCAGAGATGCTATAACGATTTAAATTTTACCAGAATATGTAAAATGCGCCTTATGGCAAAAATGACTTTGTCTGTTACTCCGGGAAACCACAGAATTTTTATCGTACATTTATTTTTAATGCTTCGAATCTGATTTTTGCCTTTTTTATCGAAGTATCAAAGAAACTGTATTTTAAACAATTTCACAAAATCAACAGTAGAACTATTACCGACGTCAGACCTAGTGGCAGGAAATTGACAATTTTTAGTTATAATTCGAGAATATGTATACATAATCAAATATTATTGATTACAGCTGTAGAATTGCAGCTTTTGTGAAAGTGGCCAAAATATATATATTTTTTTTTTTCAAGCGATTACAATAAATATGATGATACCATTGAGAGACATGCAAAAATTTCATTAATTAAAATTTTTAATCACAAAAAAATTCGTGAATAACGTTGGTTCCTTTTACTAAATATATGGTGTAGTCTTGATGTTTATATGATATTTATGATGACATATTTTTAAAACTAACTAAACGCAACTATAAATTGATTACAGCTAAAAACTTTTCCATGAAACGACATTGAAGCAAACAAACTAAGATTTTAGCTATACATAAAGAATGTACCATTCAATTTTGAAATTATTTTATTAGAAACAGTTCAAAATGATCAATATTTCAAACGCGCTCCTTATCAGTTCAATCAACTCTCTCGAAAGTTTATACAAAATTTTTTTTTGTTTTTTCACTCTTTAGAAAAGCTGTGATTCTAAAGTTTTATCATTTTTTGGATTGAATGATTTTATCTAAATCATTTAATCACGTTTATTACTTGATATTTATTGTTTTTCGTACAAGTAATTAAACTTTTGTCTGTTGTAAACTCAAATGTTTTCATTTCTTTTCATTAAATATAATCAGTACTGTTTGTATTGTATTTTCATTAAAACATTTTCCGTTAATTTCTGTATATACCTATCTCTTTTTATTCAATGATATTCAAATCAATCAATTTTTTTTACGTTTGCACTTATGGACGAATGATTGTAACAATAACTCTTCTTGCTAATTTATATTCAAATTTTAAGGATTTAAACTCTGTACTTTTCTTTGAAAATGTTCTTTAGTTTAAAAATTGTATTTATAAAAATATACATTGAAAAAGACAATGAATCTATTCATTATTTTTTTGGCAACTTGCATAAGATGTGTAGCTTTTTTTCATTTTACTTTCAATGTCATGTACATAAAAATTTGGCGATTCTTTTCTTCAATAAAATTCCAGATGAGAAACGATTAAAACTGTATGTTATTTTTAATGTTTATGTTCTAGAACATTGTAACATTTTTCCACATAAAGACTAGTGTATTTTTTCCATAAATTTATCTCAAGTGACCATAGTCACTGATAATGTAGCATTCATTCCACACAGGATTCCGTGATTCGAAACAACCTATGCCTAGAACTCTACCTCTCCTTCTCCCATATCATGTAAGATGAGCCATAAACATAATCCATCTAAGAATTCCACCCATGTCATTTCAGATCTATACCTGATTTCCTCGCTCGTGTAATTTCAAACTCTACAGAAAAGTATATTTCAATCATATATTATCATTTACATAGTGAAGTTTTTATCTTAAATTTATACTGGTAAGAAATTATATATACATTTCACTTGCAACTGCTTAAGAATGCAGTGAATTCTATTAATTTATGCGAATTCACAATTGATTATAATGGAACTTCACTACTTTGGAAATTCCATATAAAAAATATCAAAATCACAAATCTTCTGAAATTCGAAATTCGTATACATAAATCGCTATTTAATAATATACAATAGCTATTTTTATTCATTTCTTGCTAAAATTTTTAAAATTCTACTCTTTAGTAAATTCAGTAAAAAAATTTTCGACAAAAATAATTAAGAATATTTGTTTATTTTGGTTTTCTGGAGTATATTAACAATTTTTTAAATTTCTTATCCCTCACATAAAAATTACAAATTTTTCTGATCTTGATATTTATGTTTCTCATAAATTTGATAAGTACATAACTATAGCGATTGTTTTTTTTTTTTTTTTTTTTATAAATTATTGCCTTCTCGTTTTGACTTTTATTTTGTAGTATATTCGATGAAAAACTTATTCATTTACAAATCTGAGCTACGATTTATTTATTGTAACGTTTATTTCCTAACGTGTGCTAAATTTCAACTGTTTAATAAAAACTTTGAAATATTTTTACTGTATACACATTTTGCGATGAATTTTTCTATCTAGGAATCGTAAAATTGAATAGGAATTCTTAATTAAAATAATATGTTTTCGAAAATGTAGTAAATTTTGTTTCATAATACAAATTTAATAGTTTTTGATACGCTAGTCTAGTACTTGCAATTTTCGAAAACCCGCCTTTAGAAATTTTATAATCCTAAATACTGTTCAATCAATTTTTATTATTTGTTGGATGCGTTTTAATATATCAATGGCTTCCCGCCATAACCGAGAAAGTCATTTGTGCCATAAGGCTCAGTTTACATGATATTCTGATAAAATTTTGAACGCTATGGCATGTGTGACTTTCTTGGTTATGGCTGGAAGCCACATATATATTTTGGCTGTTTAATTTACTGAATCTAAATTGGTAAAAAAGAATTGTTAATTAACGAAATTCATCGACCAGTTGAAATCTGCATTACTTTGATGATTGTACTACTGTTTTCAACAGCCACTAATGAAACTCGGAAGATAATTTGATAAACCTATAGATATTTATATGAATTTCTATTTGGTAAAAAATACTCTGTAAATATGTTCACTTTCGATGTTAAAAAATTATCAATCTTTTTTTTTATAGTTATAGGTTTCTTTTAATTTTTAAAAATATTTCAAGATTTTCATACTAAAAACATTTTTCTCTAATTTTTTTTCATTTTGATGGATTTTTTTATTTATATTTTTGATTTTTCAAAGATTCTGGGTACTTATGAACATGTGATGATCAATATGAAAGCCTGCTATAAAAATATTTTTAGGGAAAGAAAGAACTTGATATATATTGGTTTGTTGAATCTTCGGACACTAAAAGACGCCCGAACAGGATTTTGAATTATAGCCTGTCAGAGTTTCATGCTTCGTTTCACCTCTGAATATATTTTTTAAGTATCATAAGATTTTTTTTTTTTTTGTTATAAATTTTGTAATTTTTTCGTAATTTCCTTGCAGTTCTCCCAAGGCCTGACAGGCCGGCCTGAGCTCTACCAAAAATCCAACAGGAGCAGTCATTCCAGCGACACGAGCTCGGCGTACAGTGGCTCCGACACAATGACATCGGTTCAGAGTTCACTAGACGCCGATGCCGACGAAGTGGATCTGTCCGGCCTTGTCGAGTCCATCGTTGACAGCGACGAGGAAGAAGATCTGGCTGAGAGCATGGATGTAAGTTGCCCATTAATTTTTTACAAATATTTCCCTACGCTGAACTAGGATTATTTAGTACCAAAAAACCAGAAAATACTCAGCAGACATGGAAAACCAAGGATTTTTATTTTGAACTGAAATTTTTCAATTTTCATTCAATACTTTCTGAAACTCGTTCAGAAAGCAAATAAAACAATGAAGACAAATTTTTCTTCAGGAATAGATAAAAATTCTAGAAACTGAAATTCTTAAAATTTTTCCAAAGTTCCAAACGTCCCAAAAGTACATGAAATGAAAAAAATTTTATTCTATTACCTCTTATCCCTTAAGTCATAAATAATCATTAATGTTAGCACACTTAACCCAAACTTACAAATCATTATTCACTTTTGTCTTTGGTGGAAATGGAAAAGAAATATTTTTTTTCATTTTCATTTTTTTCTCAAACACTTAGAACTTTAGGCATATCAAGCATTCGTGTTTTAAAAATACGCCAAAACATTGATAAAGTATCAGTAATTTCTTTACTTTTCACTGACATTGCAGAGTTTAACGGTGCGCGACACAGTCCGTGAGTGCCTGGAAAAAGATCCTATCGACAGAACCGAAGATGACATAGACACTCTTCTTGAATTCACCCAACATCTGAAAGCGTTCACAAATATGACATTAGCAGTGAGAAGAGCTCTCTGCGAAGTTATGGTGTTTGCCGTTGTGGAACGTTCAGGGATGGTAGTTTTGAACGACGGAGAAGAGCTGGATAGTTGGAGTGTGTTAATCAACGGTGCTGTTGAAGTTGAGCATGGCAATGGGGAAGTCGAGCAGCTACACCTTGGTGATAGTTTTGGAATTTTGCCAACAATGGAGAGGCTGCTGCATCGAGGAGTTATGAGGACCAAGTATGTGAATCTAATCCCAGAAAATGTACAGAACATGAGAAGAAAGCTTTAAAACACTATGTTATTTGTTGATCTTTATTTTTTGTTTTCTAGATGCGACGATTGTCAATTCGTGTGCGTAACCCAAGCTGACTACTTCAGGATCCAACACCAGGGCGAGGAGAACATGAGGCGCCACGAGGAAAATGGTCATGTGATCCTGGTGACGGAACTGCGTGGCGCCCTTGACGGCGCCGCTCGTCGTGGTCATGTTGTTATCCGGGGAACGTCGGAGCGACTCATGCTCCAGCTGATAGAAGAGAACAGTATTACTGACCCAACCTACGTCGAGGACTTCCTCCTGACGCACCGCACCTTCATTGACAGTCCCCATTATGTCGCCCAACAACTCCTGGAGTGGTTTGAACAGTCACAAGTACGCGACAGGGTTGCCAGGGTCGTTTTGCTCTGGGTTAACAACCATTTCACGGACTTTGAAACGGATCCCACGATGATGGAATTTTTGGAGCAGTTCGAGGCTGCACTAGAGAGGGAAAAAATGCAAGGGCAACAGAGGTGAGTGTGGACAATAAGTAGAAAAATGATAGTGACAATTAGTAATCTAAATAAATTGCTGATTTCATAAAATATTCAAACCAGAGTTAAGATATTTGATCGCGCTTGGGCGCCATAAACGACACAATGTTTGCAAGTATCGTTGGTTCGTGTCCCCTCCCAGCACCTTTCTGTATTCGTAACGACTCCTCTCTACATAGCTTAGCTAGTGAAACCAGACTTGTGTTTACTTAGACCAGGATCATTAACTTCAGTTATAGATTTCAGAATTTCAAAATCAGGATGAGAATAATGAATGCTCGAGAACTCGAGTTTTTTCCAGCTCCAACTTTTTTTTTCCAAGTCTCGAGCTTGGGTTCAGGTTCTTTTCCTTTGAGCTGTGGAATCAAGAAATTTATAAATATTTTCAACAAGCTCAAAATAACTTTTATTCATACAAATAAATTATCTTTTTAAAATATAGGACTAAAAAAAAATGTAACTTAGTCGAAAAAACAAGAGCATATTAGTTTTTTTTTTAATTTCCAGAATTTCAGAAATAAAAAAAAGAATTCTCTTTTTTCTATAATGATTAGAAAGTCTAGTTATAAAAGTAATCCAACTTAATTTCGAAATAGTTAATTTAGATTTTAATATAAAATATTTACAATTTCAAAAATTTCTCATGCAAAATATCTTCATTAAAAATTTTTTTTAACTTTGAATTTTAATTTTTCATTGACATAGTTCAGAACTCTAACTTTTTTTTATTTCTTGTTTCTCCCTTTTTTTCTACTTGCGTTTTGTAGTTGATTTCATATGAAAAATCGAATTAAAAAAAAAATATAATGAAAAGTTAAAAAGGTCTGAGATTCAAAATAATTGATATTCAATAAATTAATAGCAACGAAGTGCATTCATTTTTAAGTCACGAAGAAAATAATAATTTACAAATTGATGGATTTTCGAGACAAATTTCGATCAGGCATTCGATGGTTTCTAAATAAATTCCTATCACCAAGCAAAAAATAATCTATCTCACGTTCCTCTCACTCTTTTTTCTATAATGATTAAAAAGTCTAGTTATAAAAGTAATCCAAGTTAATTTCGAAACGTTTCACTTCCTTTAATCCTTAATACTGGTATATGATCTTCCAAGCAATAAAAGATAAATCTTATATGAATTAGTTATTTTATATTTAGTCGCTAGAGTAATTCAACCATTAGGATCATAATTTCATTGGTCCAATTTGAATAGAATTTTTATAATATTTACATCAGAAATTATTATGCGCTTGAATTTTTAAAAAGGAATGAAGAAAGTAGAATAAAAGATTGATAATAACACTAATGAGAATAAAGGTTATAATATTTGCGATAGTTATAATATACATATAATGATATTTAATCGTTCGAAGGCATGCTACTAAGACTGTCAATTATAATATTATAAGGAATTTAAGGTTTTTTGAAAAAGAAAAGGATAGATTCCAAAAACAAAAGAGAAAACAAAAGAAAGAAACTCTAAATTTCACATTACGAGAATAATAATTGAAAATAGAATATTGCGGATGTGATTCATTGAAAGGCTAAAGGAAATTTATAACCCATAGCCCAGTAGACGACACTGAACTTTTCAACATTTTAAAAAAGTAAACAAGCGAGTCTGCACAAGGCAGCACCAATATTGGAATGAATTTATATCCTTGTATATCGAAAGAAAGGGTAGAGTCTTCATTAAAAATTTCTCATTCTGATACATCTCATATGCGTCATATACGATTTTTTTTTTTAAGAAGTAATGATTTGCTGTGATAAAAAGTCGAGGTAGAGGATTGGACTTTGAGAATGCGTATTTTTTCTGAAAAGATTATGACAAAAACTCTGGAATGTTCTTTGTGCTGATTTCAATTTGAAACTTGATTTCTTTTTTTTTTTAGGTTATTAAATATAGCATGCGCAGCGAAAGCGAGAACGAGAAACGTGACACTCGCAAGACCGAGCAGAGACGAGGTCTTGCATTTCAGTATTTTAGGAGGTTACGAGCGAGGTTTTGGAATCTTCATATCTAAAGTTGACAAGAAATCGAAAGCCGAAGACGTTGGACTAAAGCGTGGGGATCAGATTCTTGAAGTCAATGGTCAAAGTTTCGAACACGTCAATCATGCTCGCGCCCTTGAAATTTTGAGAGGGTCGACTCATCTTAGCATCACGGTTAAATCGAATTTATTAGGTGAAGTACTTTTCGATTGTTGATGAAAATATAATGTAAATTCGATTTGTACATGAAGTTTTTCATGTGTTGAATTTTACTTTTAATTTTCAAAGTTTTAAAAGATCTTATTTCATTTCAGCATTCAAAGAAATGCTCCAAATGCCGGACAACTCACCGAGACCTCGTGGCAGGGCCGCAAACAGAACAGAAATACATCGAATGCAAACGGATCCTCGGTTACGACTTTCCTCGCACGGGGATTCGTTGACAGCTGTCAATTCTCTCAATACTTTGGTTGGCGGCGTGCCACTTTTGATTCCAGACAGTGGCAGCAACGTTTCGCCTTGCAAGGATGGAAAGAAAGAACACAAAGGTTTCATGACTTTGGGGCCTAAGCGTCGTTTGCAGAAAGTCCTGATCAAAATGAATATGTTGCCAAAGAATACCATCAAGTAAGGAGAAAAAAAAACTGTATGATTCATAACGTGATGAAGATATTATGGATATCAGATATTTGTTGGAAAAATATGGGGAAATTGAGTTTTGGTTTGGTTTTGACAGCGACGGTGTCCATTTGGACGATCCTCTGGGACAACCGCACACGCCGCCGGGAACCGGACCCTCTCAAACCACAACAAATCTGTACCACTCGCGCAGCAACCCCGATCTCACGTCACTTTATTGTTACGACGATTTGCGCGCCTCTGATTACCCCGAGCACGTTTTGAAAGTGTACAAGGCCGATCAGACTTGTAAATATCTTCTCGTCCACAAAGAAACGACGGCACACGAAGTACGTACTTTTTGTGTGTATGGATTAGAGTGTTTATGGTATCTTATTTGTTTGGTTGTGGAATCAACTACTCAAATTGCTCAAAGCTAATGAATCGATGTCCCAATCAATGAACTGATTTCATATTCAATTAATTAGTTACTCAATCTATCATTTTTGACTGTGATTATAATAAGTATTCATGGAGTAAACGATTTAAATAGAATTTTTTCATGATTCGAATTAAACTCAAGTTTGTTTCGATTTTGATGAATAAATATTTACTTTTTTTTAGGTGGTTATGTTGGCCCTTCAAGAATTTGGTATAACGGAAAGTAGTTCGATGTTTTCATTGGCCGAAGTGAGCGTCGGCGAAGGAGGAGTGATAAAGCAGCGGAGGTTGCCGGAACAATTACAAAATCTCGCTGAAAGAATTGGCCTCAGCTCCAGGTATTACCTGAAAACCAACGGGATCTCGGAGACCCTCGTCGCGGACGAGCAAGCACCGGATCTTATACGAGAGTCTCAAGTGCATTTCTTGCAACTCAACGCCGTGGAAGTCGCGACTCAGCTGACACTGCAAGACTTTAGTATTTTTAGGTGGGCTTAGAACATATTTAAGATTTACCTGAAAACCTCTCAAACTTATATGAAGTTTCATGTGTAATTTCAATAAGTTTTGGAGTATATTTATTCGTTAATTGGACAATGGTACCTCGAATAGAGAATATCATCATGAGTGTTATTCAAAATCGTTAATTAGTGAGATGAGATTAACTTGTGGAAATGTTTTATTGTTAGTGAGGGTCCAAGGGAAAAGAGGAAAACACTTGTAAGACTGGATAGTTAAAATCATTTTATTCTGATTCAAACTTTCACAACGGTTTAACAGAGACTGACTGAAATCCGATATAAATACGTAGGGCCTTCAAACTGCGTATCTCAACGCTCCCTTCCGCCTGCATCCGTGAATTTTCGCAAAAATCCAGTCTATGCATTTCTTGTCGTTCCGTCCTCTTTTCTCTTCGTTATTACACGTCTCGTTGCACATCGTCTTATTTGGTCACGTTCCTCCCAGCCTTACTGATCCCTGAAAATTGGCAAAGAAAATATTAAACCTCTGTCTGCTTATTTCACTTCGTCTATCTTAATCCATCTCATCGTTTAATATTCTGTCAGTCATTTTCATATGCATTCCTGTTGGGAGTGCTTCTGTAAAAATGTCTGTATATTGTTTCTCAATAGAAACCTACTCTATTATCACAAGACCTCGTTTGACAAATTCTTTTACATGATGTTCTCTAACATCTATTATGGGTCTTTATCTCGAATCTCCACTCGTTTTTGCTCAGGCTTTTGCAGCCTTATTGTCACAATATAGAGAGATAGGGAAGAAACTAGCATCCAACATTATATTCCAATATTCTTTCTTCGTCATCTTGATCTTTTTCACTTCTCTCTTTAAGATTAGAGTCTTCTTCTCTTTCCTTTTCGTTATCCTCGTCGTTTTCACTCTCAATTATACAAGATTCATTCTAGTTCATTTATCAATCCCGTACCTTCAGGTACTTCATTCAATACATTTTCCACAGGAGCCTTTCGTGGTCTGCCTCTTTTTCGTTTCACTCCCTCCGCTTTCAATAGTTCCTCATGATCCTCAAGTTCTTTTTCATTACATTCCGCAAACCATTTCTCCTTATCAACACTGATCTGATCATTTGGCCAATCTTTAATGCCACCTTTGCCATATTTATTTCCATTAACCAACTTCTCGTTAAATCTCACATCCCGACTCTCGTAAAATTTCCCTTCTTTAGGCCTCAATAATTGATACCTTTTAGGAATACATCACACTAATATCACTACCCTGAACTTTGGACCAACTTTACGTTGAGATTTGATGTAGACAAGACATCCGAATCTCCTTATTTGATTCACATCGTAACTATAGTTGGGAGAAAATTTCTGTATAAGAGCTATACGAGCTATACACGCGGCGCTCACGAGCGTCCCAATGGCGCGGAGAAAGGCGTATCTCAACATGTTTCAACTTGTAAAGTATTTTATTTATTGATTACAGACAAATTGAATCTACGGAATACGTCGATGACCTATTCGAGCTGAAAAGTCGGTATGGTGTGCCAATGCTTAGCCAATTTGCGGAACTAGTCAATAGGGAAATGTTTTGGGTCGTCACGGAAGTTTGTTCTGAGCACAATCTTGTCAGGAGGAGCAAAATCATCAAACAGTTCATTAAAATAGCACGTGAGTGAAGATAACATTGATTTTTTTTATAAGAGGTAAATTTTGTAGAAGCCAAGAAAATTTGAATATTTGTAGAGTGGACAATTTGAGAGACTGCAAATTGACAAAGATTTTAATTTATTTCAGTTAGGGAACAGATAAGTTTTGAATTTTAACTTTTGATGTTACGAAAAATGAAGATAAAGTTATAAAAATCATCCTGTTGTTCTCTTGAATTGTAAACTAATATAATGGAAATTATTGGACAGGCCAATGCAAGGAGTGCAAGAATTTCAACTCGATGTTTGCGATCGTGTCCGGACTGGGCCATGGTGCGGTTTCGAGGTTAAGGGCTTCCTGGGAAAAGTTGCCAAGCAAGTATCAAAGGCTGTTCAGCGACTTGCAGGAACTCATGGACCCGAGTCGCAACATGAGCAAATACCGGCAATTGGTTGCCTCTGAACAGACCCAACCTCCTATCGTAAGTTTTTCTTCTTTTTGGCGTCCTTTTCATTGGAGGTTTTCTTCCCAAAATCGAGAGGAAGAGAAGTTTTTTTTTTCCTTTCGAAAACTGCGATGCAATGAAATTGTGTATTCAGATAAATCAAGTAAAAAAATAATTATGTTTCATAATGTACAATAAATGATGATCACATGAATGAATAACTGAATTTTTTTTAAAGATTCCATTTTATCCGGTTGTGAAAAAAGACTTGACGTTCATCCATTTGGGTAATGATTCGCAAGTCGAGAATCTTGTGAATTTCGAGAAATTGCGGATGATCGCGAAGGAAGTGAGAACGTTGACTAACATGTGTTCGTCGCCTTACGATTTACTGACGATGCTTGAAAAAGGCGGACAACCGCCCAGTTCTGCGATGGTGGCTCTGAATCAAATGACTACGGGGAATCAAAGTATGTTTTTTTTTTTTTTTTTTTTTTAATATTATGACTGAGTCGCTTGCGGCGTATAATATTTCAGTTTATTCATTTATACAAGAGATATTGCGTGTTTCTGTAAGTAATGGGTAATACTTTTTTTAAACCAAAAACATATCTTCAAAAAAAAAAAAAAAAAATAATGATGTACATAGAGAAACTTGTGGCAACGAACCGAAAAATTAATACTAATTAATTTAAAATCAATCAATTTGAATGTCATTTATTCATTTATTAATTTGTTATTCAATGCACGGGTTTATACCCTTTAAATGAGACACTCATCATAAAACACTAGAAAAATTACAGAATCGTTAAGTGTACAAAATAAATATTGAATTTATAAAAATTAAACAAAGAACCGGAATATACACGAGTCAAAGAAAGTGGATTCTTCATCCTATTTTATAATTTTATTTTTTATACATTTCGATTTTTTTTATCAAACTAGATACAAAATCATACCTAGTTAAAAAAAAGGCTAGGAATTAGAAAATTTGAAACAATCAGTTATGGATCTAACCAGAACTAGCAATTTCGAAATCGATATTATAATAGTTAACGATCAATCAAAATTTTAATGATAATGTCAAGATAAATTTACTTTCTTTGATAATTTTTGTTGTGCTATAAATTGTATGGTGTTTTAAAATCAAATGTTTAAATCACACATTCCTAACAACAGAATGTTTTTCGTTTTGTTTTAGTCATTCAAGCAAAAAATTGCCATTTTGAAATGAATCACACATTTTGCAGTTAAGTTATCCACAACTCTTACACGATAAAAATTCTATTAATGTGAATGTACCATTTATTCTAGGATAAAAATATTTGCATTTTTGAAAGTTTTTCATAAAAAATGTCGGGATCACAAATGTTTCTTAATGCAAATTTTTATTTTCATTACTTAAATCAATACTCATTGCTATTTTTATTTGTTTACTTTTCAATTTTTTTCAACTCTCTAACTTCGCCGTATTTTCGGTGAAAAAATTTTCTAAGAAAATATGAATCTTAAAACAATTAACACAAATGATCTAAAAAGAAATTCAAAAATTGAATCTTTGAAAAACTGAAAAATTTCATAAATTGAATCTGTAACAGAAACCATCATTAGTTTTTTTCGGTTCGTGCCTTTCTTATTCATTATTATTTTGATGTGAATTCGATACCAAAAAATACCATACAAAATTTATGAAACTATAAACTCAAAGTAATTGATTATCAATAAGTAAATATCAATGAGGCGTGTTTACCTAAAAGTCGTGAGTCACTGTTTATTTACTTACGTATCTGAAAAAAGTTTTCTTTTTTAGTTGCTCAGTCGAATATTTGAAATTTTTAAAATATAAATACTGTGTTTTGAATCCAAATACAGTAAAATTTTAAATTCTCTTCATTTCAGTAACATCTTTTAAAAATTGCATTAATTTTTAAAATTATGTTTTTTATCAGAAATTTTAAGTCCATTCAAATAGTAGAAAATTAATTTTCTAAAATCCCCCTCAAAAAATTGTACAGTCGAAAGTACGATTCATCTATTTTATGGATTCTTGACATTTTTTCAATTATAAAGTTTATTGTTGACTGATAATTCTACTACGTTTTTCAAGACATCTATTACTTTTAAAATCATGATCGATAAATCAGTAAAATATTGATTAAAATTTCGATATTTCATACGAAAGTTTTTGTAAAAATCTTGGAAAAATCTTCGCCTTTTTTTATATGGGATCCCATTAATACGAAAATATTTTTCAATAATTGACGAAAACATTCTTCATCAATTTGAGAAATGTTTTAGAACAAAAAAAGTTATGTGAAAGATGATTTAAAATCATTTCATGTTTTTGGCGACACAAATGACTATACCTTTTTTTCTAGATTGAACAGCTTAATGTTTCGAACTACATATTTTAAAATCTTTGAATATTGTAGGTTCAAAAATTGATATTAAAAAACACAAGGCTACGAAAATTTTGTTTTGGAACTCATTTAATTTTATAACATACTGAGATTAACTCTGACATAATAATATAAACATTTTAATACTTCAATTTTAGTTCTTTGAAGGTTCAAAGCAATGAAACATTGAAAATTGCAAGGAATGAAAGTACAAAACGAATGCTAGTTAGAATGTCAATGTTGAAAAATTATTTTGGTGTAGCGGGACAAACGGCGACGGTGAAGAGGAGAAAAAAATCTACGGCGACGCCGAATCCAAAGAAAATGTTCGAGGAGGCGCAAATGGTGCGACGAGTGAAAGCGTACTTGACCAACATGAAAGTAATCACGGACGAGGAGCGACTACATGCGTTGTCGGTGGAGTGTGAGCCGCACGCGGGCACCGTTGCCATAGCCGCGGCTGTTCCGTTGTCCACTGGCAGAGGAAGGAGGCATCCCTCACCGACTCTGTCCACCACCAGCAGTGCCAGCAGCACGAGTGAGGGCAGAAAAAGTATTCAAGGTTTTTTTCTTGATTGAGTTTGCGGGTGTGCTCGTTTATCGCGCGACTCGCCCACGAATTCCAAGGGAAATCGAGATATTCCAAGAATATCTGGGATTTTTTACCCTAGTCAAAGAAACATTACAAGGATCGAGACTCGTGTTGCCATAAATGAACGCCACCTTTTTGTGATTAATGAATATATGTATTTTCTGTTTTGAAACTAACAAATCTAACAAACTCAACCAAAAATAACAAACCTTTTTTATGTACCTCTGGCATTGAAAACGCGTTTCTATGCCAGCTCGTGATCTCTTAACGCGTTTTCTATGCCCTCGGTACATAAAATATCGTTCGTAACAGGCATGGATGTGCTCATAGGCGAAACGGGGAAATTACAGTCCTCGGCTTCGCTTCGGACCGTAATTTCCCCGTTTCGCCAAATTCGCACATCCGTGCCTGTTACGAAATATACTATTTGTCAAAAAACCATTTGTCAGTGGAAATAAGCGAGTTCAATGGTGCACGCAGGAATGTTTTTGGGGGCGGGGGAGGGGGTTGCTGAAGTTCGAAGATATGTAATATCCAGTTTACCTTAGGTTTTTCCTTCTATCTTATTTTTAACAATAGACATTCGAAACAAATGTTGACTTTCTCAAAATTTTTTAAAATGAATGACACTGAATTTTCCATTTTCAGAACTCATCTCTATACTATTTAAATTTTTTATGTTGAAAACTGTATTATTTTAATTCATAAAAAAAAACTTTTTATTAAATTTTCTCATTAGACTTTTTCCCTATTTATAATTCAAATGATCTTTTTTTCGCCAGATTCCCCACTGATAATTGACGATATACTAATTGAATCCAGAGATACGGAAGAAGTGTTTCTAATGTTGGCGTGATACTTTCTTATCTGGCATATTGAAATAAATAATTTCAAAGTATAATTGTGTTAAAAATGTTTACTCAACTATTAAAATTTGTAAGTTGCAGCTCTTGAATATTAAACTCCACAGTGAAAAATTTACACATTTTCTGATTTCATGTTTTACATAATTTTACAATAAAAATGTTCAAACTGGTACAAAATAACTAACATTCTCATCTTCGAAGTGCAACGTAGATTTGAATGTCAAGTTTTATTTTTAAAGATTTGTTTTTTCACTATTACATTCACGAAAATGATTATTGTTTTTGAAATTTTGGGAAAACCTTTTCTCTGCGTTTGCCCTTGAACAAGTGCAATATCGGCTCTAAACCAACTTCAGACCTCGTGATTTTCAAGGTACTAAATTCGGTGCAGCCTCGCCCCAAGCGATGAGGAAAATGTTGGCGTTGTCAGATCCGCACAAAACGCGGCCCTACCAACCGAAGCATTGCCCGGGACCGTTGCCGGTGCCCGGCCTCGCGATCCACGGCGGTGGTGGCCTCGAGCCAAGCCCTGGCGCCCTGCGGCGCGTCGGCTCCGGCGCCTCCCGGGTTCCCATGCACGAGCGGTCCCACAGCGACACGCCTTCTGGGCTACCTCCACCCGTTGACCTTAGTGCCGAGAGCAGCAGCGTCACAAGTCTCAGTAACTTGCAACCACTTCGAAAAACACTCACGAGTGGTGAGCCTACAATAATTGCCCTTTTTTTATTTAATTTTATTCACTTTCCCTCTCTTTATTTCATTCTAAAATGGTTCATATTTTATCAATTACCTTGGATGGGCTCGAAAAGAAATACAATATATCCATTTGGAAAATGACAACAATCTACATTTTGACAATATACTTGGAAAGTACTAGAATTGAACGGAAATATTGTTGACTTCTATATTTCGAGTGTAAAACAATGCCGAGGTATTTCATTTCGAATCATTGCGCACCTTTGTTGCTCGTCATGTACAACACCAGAGTTTACGAACTTTTTCTCGTCAGTGATGAATTTTCCTCCTTCGTTTCTGCACGCTGCACCGCCGTTTCGCAATTCATAAATGTTTCATGTCATTTTTTTGTTTGTTTTTCTCATTATTATTATGATTATTATCACGCACACGCATAAGACTGTTTGCCAAAAGCTCGCGCTTACATACATTTTTTATTCCATGATAATAGATCAGAGATTTTAACATGGGACATGCAATTTTTTTGGTCCAAGTTTCGGTAAATTTTTTTTTTTTTTTTTTTTGAGTGATTAATGATTAGCGTGTTTTGTGTTTATATGGAGCGTTTTTCATAGAAAAATTCTTGTTTTTAGTGGAATAAATTCCGGGTTTAGCGTGATAAGGAAAAAGATTGATTAATGGATGTAGTATTGGTTATGGCTTTGGAAAAAATCTGATTTATCGCGCTAAGTCCAAAATAAATTACCTTGAAGTAGATGATTTCTAGCGAATCAGCGGTGAAATCGAGAACCAACGTGCAGAAATAGTTGGAAAGAAAATTAGAGCAAGCACACTCCATGATGTTAGATTAGGAAAATTTGTGTAGAATTTTTATCCTACGCTTGAAACTCGAAATTTGTCCCTGTTCGAATTATTTTTTTTCTCTATTGTAGTAGTTGTGTACAGTACTCTTGATTCACTTTATTGTAACGCAGTTGGAAAATTTGATGTATTTGAAGACCTCGAAGAATTTCAGTAATTTTTTAAATAAGATTCAATGGGTGACAGACAGCGAGCTTCCAGTGTATTAACTATTGTCAATAGTGGGAAATCACGCATGGTGGTGTAAAATTCTTAAAAGGTTTTTAATTTGAAAAGATCTTCCCACTGTTCATTTTTATTTCTCATGCTGAAACGTTAGTCATTTCCAGAAATGGAAAATTATAAGTATATGAAATTGATAATATGCATTGAAAAAATACTGATTAAATAAATGAAAGAATATTCAGAGCCTCGTTTCTTTTTGTGATTTCGAGTTGACTCTATAATTCATAATTTTGGAACCTCATCAGTTCTTCATCAGAATCTGAAAATAACATTGAACGAAAATTAACTAATTGAAAATGCATCAAACAATGAACGAGCTTACAAGTATGAGATTTTCTTATTCAAATTGAAAGATTATAAAACAACTGAAAAAAAAGATTTAAATCTGCATATAAAAAGAGAACTTGACAAGAAAAAATTGTGCGAAACCATCCTGGATGTTAACTGAAGAGTGAAAAAAAAGGAACACGTATTTTTTTTATTGATAGGCCGGAAATTGCCAGAGATACAGAGATATTGAAAAAATTATGTGACGTTGCCATCCATATAAAAACAATAGAAAATTATATGGATCTTGACATCATCCCCCCCCCCCCCAACTCCGCTTTTAAAATACTTTGTATCAGGGGGGTGAGGCCTATCCTAAATGCATTGTAGTTTCCAGCCACTTAAAGTAGGTGGGATGGCGCTGGTGTTTGCCGTGTAATCTTTCCTCCTCTCTCTCTCTTGTTTACAAAATATTGTCACATGTCACGGTCTCCATGATGTGTAACGTTTTGTTTAGTACTTCACGTTTTGTTTCATAATTTTATTAAATAAATATCGTCGTTAAAAGTGAGTCAGAAATTCAAACATTGCGTTGTTCCATTCAACCCTATCGTACAAACGACAGCTTTCAGACAACTGTCAACTTTCACAAACATTCAGAATGCTTTCAGAATTCATTTAGCCGAAAGTGGCCGAAAGCCCCAGAAGTAAAATTAATGATATCCCATAGTTTGAAAATTAATATGATAATTAATTGATGTCCCATGTACCAAAATACTTTCGGCTCACTGAATGCTGAAAGTTAGATGAAAGTTGCAGTTCACTGAAAGTTGGCCTTTAGGCGATAGGGAATATATTTAAGACGCCAACCGCATTGGTGAATTGTAGAAAATTTTTTAACAAAAAAGCGATAGAGATCTGCCTGTCACTCTCGTTCTAGTGGTTATCTACATATTGCTTTCCCGTGTTAGCATGACTTACCGCTTTGTAGCTCAAAAATTTTCTACAACTCACCAGCGTGCTGAGCGTTTCATTTGTAAATTCAACCATTATAAATTTTCCCGCAAAAACTGCACAGCAAACGCCAGCGCAATCCCACCGACTTTAAATGGCCGGCGGAACTACAGGACTGTCACCCCTCGCTCTGTATCTCCTGCGATTCTCAATTGATCAAAAAACGAAAGATACGAATCGATATTTTTTAAATGCCGAACAGACGTAGATAATAGAATTCATTGATCAAGTCAGTTATAGGGTAGAGACCCTTAAATGTTGAGTAAAATTGACACTTGTGAAATAAGAGAAACAAGCTCTTGTTTTTGACACTTCATGATTTTATGCAGATATTAGCTAATTAATGATAAATGAAATAAATCAAAGTACTCCACATAATATCATAAAATGATTATCAAAATCGCCTTTAGTAAAAATACATGACAAGTTTTCAAACCATTTTATGCATCGTATGTAATACTATCAGATTACTTATTTTCATAAATCATTGCCCAGATTCCACCACGAGGAGGTTTCTGCACAGGAATCAACTGATGGTTATTTAAAGATTTTAATGTATTTATTAATTTTTAAACAATCAGCATAATTTATCTTCTCCAGAACTTAAAACCATTAGCATTTTAGAATTTGTTTTGTTTTAACCATCAGCTTTGAAAAAATTGTTTTGTTTTTGAACCATCGGCTTTTGAAAATTTGTTTTATTGAATCTTGCATTTATTCGTATATCATTATATGTGTGAACATTGCAGCACTGGAATTCAAGTGATTTTTATATTAATTTTATTTGTCAGGTTACAAATTTGCTATCAACATGTTTTCCAACACTTCTGTCATTATCTCTATACTGAAAGTTGTTTTTTCCTGGACCTTGAATGTACTTACACATGAACAAAATAGTTAATGGTCTAGTAATGATTCTCCGTTATAGTTTTTCGTAAGGAGTTACCGTAGCTTGTGGTTTCAAGAGAACTTTGCTTTTTTTCTAATATAGGAAAGTATAGCAGTAAATTATTTTTGAGAATACGTAACACATGGATTGTCAATTTACTGTGTTGTGATATTTAATCGATTAAAAATTTTTCAAAATTAAATATGAATATATCTCAGTATATTGCCTCAGAATGTAAAAAAATGGTTCGTGTAAGTATTGTTTGAAAGTTGACGACTTCAGACAAGTTCTCTATCTACATTAGGCAATGTCAATGACTTCAATTTTCTTCTTTTCATTGCGATTGTCAGCTAACGGAGTTTGTTCACTGGCCCATAATCGATTATTCGTGTGATGATTTTCCTTAGTTGAATCTATGCATTCTTCCCTTTTCAAGACTGGTGTTTTATTTCTTGGGATTATATTAGAAATTCTCTTGAACTTTTTTTTATTGAATGCAGGCTGATTTTTCTGTGTAGGTTCATCATCATCAATCACAATCGTCAGACTCGCATATTTTTCGCTCACAGTATGACGTCTTTTATTTGTCAATTGTTTTCCATCGTCCTGTTTTTCATTCATAGTAAAAATAATTAATGGATAAAAGACGTCATACTGTAGGCGAAGAATATGCGAGTCTGACGATTGTGATTGATGATGATGAACCTACACAGAAAAATCAGCCTGCATTCAATAAAAAAATGTTCAAGAGAATTTCTAATATAATCCCAAGAAATAAAACACCAGTCTTGAGAAGGGAAGAATGCATAGATTCAACTAAGGAAAATCATCGCGAATAATCGATTAACGGCCAGTGAAAAAACTCCGTTATCCGACAGTCGCAATAAAAAGAAAAAAATTGAAGTCATTGACATTGCCTAATGTAGATTGAAAACTTGTCTCATGTGGTCGGCCTTCGAACAATACTTACATAAACCACTTTCTTACACTCTGAGGCAATATACTGAGAGATATTCATATTAAATTTAAAAAATTTTTAAATTAATTCAATATTACAACACAGTAAATGAAGAACCCATTTGTTATGTATTCTCAAAAATAATTCACTACTAAACTTTCCTACATTGGAAAAAAAGCAAAGTACTCTTGAAACCACAAGCTACGGTAACTCCTTACGAAAAACTAATACGGAGAATCATTACTAGACCATTAACTATTTTGTTCATGTGTAAGTACATTCAAGGTCCAGGAAAAAATAACTTTCAGTATAGAGATAACGACAGAAATGTTGGAAAACATGTTGATAGCAAATTTGTAACCTAACAAATAAAATTAATATAAAAATCACTTGAATTCCAGTGCTGCAATGTTCACACATATAATGATATACGAATAAATGCAAGATTCAATAAAACAAATTTTCAAAAGCCGATGGTTCAAAAACAAAACAATTTTTTCAAAGCTGATGGTTAAAACAAAACAAATTCTAAAATGCTAATGGTTATAAGTTCTGGAGAAGATAAATTATGTTGATTGTTTACAAATTAATAAATACATTAAAATTTTTAAATAACCATGAGTTGATTCCTGTGCAGAAACCTCCTCGTGGTGGAATCTGGGCAATGATTAATGAAAATAAATAATCTGATAGCATTACATACGATGCATAAAATGGTTTGAAAACTCGTCATGCATTTTTACTAAAGGCGAATTTGATAATCATTTTATGATATTATGTAGAGTACTTTGATTTATTTTATTTATCATGAATTAGCTAACATCTGCATAAAATCATAAAGTGTCAAAAACAAGAGCTTCTTTCCTCTCATTCCGCAAGTGCGAATTGCATAAGTGCAATAAAGACAAGAAATTAAAGATCAATCTGTTAGTTTCAGCGAATTTTCAGAAGTTAAAAAACACTAAATTGCATTTGCTTTTTTGACTAAGTTACATTTTTTTTATTCCCATATTTTAAAAAGATAATTTTTTTTCATGTATAGAAGTTATTTTGAGCTTGTTAGAAATTTAGATATATTCTTTGACTTCACAGCTCAAGGGAAATGAACTTGAACCGAAGCTCGAGACTCGAAAAAAAATTGGAGCTGGAAAAAACTCGAGCTCTCCATTTCTAATTTCTATCCTGATTTTAAGATTTTGAAATTCAAAACTGCATGATCCTGCTCTAGGTAAACTTAAGCCTGGTTTTACTCGACAAGTCATGTAGCGAACCGTCGTTATGCATAGAGAAAGGTGCTGGGAAGGGACACGAACCAACGATACGTGTGAACCTTGTGTCGTTTGGGCGTTTTCCTGGTGCAGTTTTTTTTCAAGATCGATGAAATATTCCTACACTGACTTGACCAATGAATTTTATTATATACGTCTGTTAGGGATCTGAAAATCAATTGATCAATATTTGTTTGTTTTTTTATTGATTGAGAATCGCAGGAGATACAGAGGGTTTTGGATGTGGGCTGGTGAGAGGCTTATTATCAAAATGTTTTGATGAAAACATTTGATTTTTTAAATGAATTAAATTACATCTATGTATGTTATTAGTCATCGTCAGCCACTCATTCGTTGTCAGTCATCAGTCCGGACAAATGTACATACAATGAACCCACTTTTTTTCTATACGTGTATTCAAAGAGATTCATCATAATTTTTAAAAAATGCTTTTTTTTTTAGTATGAAATACTAATTGTTTCTAACCTCAACGATCTTTTTTTCCATCTAGTTCTTTTATCGAGTACATGTTTAAACAAAAAAATTTTGCAATCGCAAGTACATTTCTTGATTTTTTTGTTAAAAATAATTTCCATTGCTATGCTTCATTTCTGATTACAAACAAGAAATTGGGCTCTGAGTGATCATTAGTGCCTTTCATTCATTTACTCGAGAGTGATCGATGCACTCAGACATAAATTGTCGAGAGTAAATAATTCAATATTTTATATTTTATTTAGCTGCTTTTAAAAGTTCACTAAACAAATATATTCATTACAAAATATTAAAATATTAAGTTTCTCAAGCCATAAAATGCGAAATTTCTTACTCTACGATTCTAAAGTCACAATTTTTTGAAAACCTTTCGCCACGCATCGCAAAATCAATTGATTCGTAAGGAGTGTGAAGTCGTTCACACATATAACTTGTTTGGAATCTTTGGATTACGCGACTTGTGGCCCAGTTTATGTATTGTGATCGGGACCCTTCCAAGGATAGAACTGTAAAATGAAAAAGTAGGGAAAACCTAGGACTAGGACTGAACGTGTAGTGATAGACGTATGTTGGGGACGTGTGCGTAGGTTCGGTGACGAGCAGTGATAGCGGTCACAGCACACAATTGGACAGTCACAGTGGCAGCAGCGTCGAGGCCGGCGGGAGTCCGCCTCCGCCCCAAAGACGCCATTCCGCCATGCAAGGTACGTTCAAAAAACGGCCTCGACTTCCTCATTTTCGACACGATTCGCAACTCTATTATAGTTTTACATGTAAAAAGTAGGCTTAATTCTGTACAAAGTAGTTTACGAACAATGATGACGATGCGATTTTTCTAAAAATAACGGATTCAAAATCGAGTGATTTTTGGAAATTCCATAAGGTGAAATCTCAAGGATTTGTGTTTATCCTTAAATTTTTTTATTTTATTTCTTTGTTACATCCGTTGTTTGGACTGTAAATAAAGATTAAAAAAAAAACATTTTTTTCACATTAAAGAATCCGTTTATTTATGTGGTACGTGCAGATTTGTATGTCCCATGTATTTCTATTTTTGTTTTTTATTTTGTGTTTTTTCGTATCGTTCATTGGTTATCGCTTTGGAGCGGAGCTTCTGTTTTGGCCAAGCTTTTCGGATCCTAGCTTTTTTACATTGAGCGAAGATTAAATTACGGGGAACCGAGCTGGTTGTTTTCAAAATAAGGATAATTGATTGGCAAGAGAACGTTGGTTGTAAACAAAATATTCGTCGTGTGTAAAAGCAGGATCATTTACGAGATGCGGGGCGCCACCATTTCCTCACGCAGTGGCGGTTTTGCCACCACTTCCCGTAAATCATACTCAAAATCATAACCAACACCATCATTTTCGACACTATCAAGCCCTTAATCCCGAGGGTGAGTATGCTAGTTTCGCCACCTTCCGACCCGATTTATTCTATGTTTTTGGCGTAGAGTAGTTGAGCTATGAGAGTTCTAGAACACTTGTCAAACCTGTGCCTGTTGGTAACTCGATGCGGGTAGAGTTCAGTGTCCCAGGATTATCATAGCTTCACTACTCTGACAGTTGATTTGTTTTTCAATACTGAAAAAGAAATCATGAAGCCTCTCTTCATCCCTGCTTTCGCGCGTGTATGAGAGCTTTTGCTAACTGAAAATTCGAATTTAACAATGGTTTCGATTGGAACTTGCAAGCACGAGTCGTATGCTTTGTTGCGCGCTTTTCTTGTGCATAAACATCAATTCGTGAATCCATAGGTCTTGGAGCATGCAAAGAGTGTTTCCAGAAGATTTGAGCTGCTGCGGTTGTACATTGTTGTTTTTTCAGGGATATCGTACTAATGGCGTATATTTATTCTGGGCGTTTGTTTATAATCTAGTGATTATTTAGTGGTGATTAGTAAAGTTATGAGTTCTTTGTCTTGTAACTTGTTTGTGTTTTTTGGGAACGAAGAGCAGGGTTGGTATTCCTCGTGGAGTTTTCTAAAATAACGAGTTGGTGTATTGAGGATGGAAATTTATGTGAAAATGGGAAAGATTTCGGTGACCCAACCCTGTGGAGGGAGGTGTGAAAAAGGAACGGAAGAACGAGATGGTCGAGGGTTTTCAGGTGCGAGCGTTGCAGCGCTGGGTATACCCGTGGGCTTGAGCATGCCGCCGCCATTGCCGCCGGGGGGAGTGGCGCCACCTGGGATGAGGGTCGTCGGCGGCGGCATCCAGTGCCGCCAACCGCCGGCGTACAAAGTAGCAGCGCAAATGGCACGTCAACACCGGCTCGGCCGGGCCCATAGCCACGAAGGTGTCACTTACAGGAACGAACACGAAGATGGTACTGTTATACAACAAACACGTGACCAGGGTGTCTACTGTATGGGAAATGCGAGAGTTGTACGGAAATTTTCCGCGATGGACGGAAATATTTTGTCAGAAAAATTTTACTAATCAATAAAAATAAACTTGTAAGTATTTCAAATTGTATAATTGCTCTATGAGGATTTTTCATCATTAAATTTACTTCAATATGGAGTTATACAGTAAATTTGTGTCGGAAAACCGAATTTACTGCGTTTTTGGAAAGCTACCATTTCAATGAAAAACGATGGAAAAATGAATCGTGTCTTGGACTTATAAATGAGAAAATACACCTGACTGATTTCAACTTCTTGAAAATCAAAATCAAGGTCAAAAAATAAAAATTTTAGCAATATTATTAAGTGTTGGAATTTGCGTAAACCGTGTATGGGAAAAATTAAAAATTTATGGAAAAAGTACAAGAATTTTAATCAGCCTGTTCAGTAGACACCCTGGTGACCGAAAACCTCAACACCAAAGCTTTTATGTTTTTGTTTCACCAAGTTAAACGAATTTCAGATATTTAATCTATCATTTGGGGTCGCAACAATTTCAAAAAAAGGAGACTCGTATACAGGCAATTCATGGGCTCTCAGATTTCCCATATCATAGCTAATATAGTTGTGCAGGAATTGGAAACTAAAGTATTGATAAGGCTGGATTTTAGAACTTTGTTTTATTGCACATTTTGTTGTCAATATTTTGATATCTGTGGGTTCTGAAAAGATTGACGAAATTTTGATGAAGTTTGATTCCTGCAACGATAAGCTAAAATTTATTGATGAAATAAAAAAAGATGAAAGAATTTTTCATAATTAAAGTTAATTGGGAAACATGATGAACTAAAATTTAAATGGTTCATTAAATCAAAATTAATGAGAATATTATACTAATTTTTAGTCAATACATCCTTTACACTAGAACAAGACAATTTCTCTTAATCTTTCCGATAAAGTTTTAGAGTTATGCAACAGAAAATTTCAATGTTGGAATTTCTAAATATTACGTCAATCGTAAGAAGAAAAATGATCAATTTTTGCATTGTGAAAAACAAGGTCATGAGAATAAAAGAAAATAGAGAAATCTTTAGGTTTATTGTTTATTGATAAAATTCAATGCATATGTCATTTATTTGAAGAACATAACTTACAGAAAGTATAAAAAACAAATGATAAAATATATGAACAAATTTTGGAAAAAGGTAAAGTTGAATTGAAAAATAAGGATCAAGAAAAATAGGTTTTAAAATCAATTGTAGAGATTGTAATCCTAATTATGTAGAACAGACTGGAAAGTATAAAGACAAGACAAAAAGAAGATAAAAGTGATATTGGCAATTTAACGAAAAATCACTGTATTTGCAAAATACAGTATCCATAGGTTCTTATTTTGAATTAAAATATAATACAATTTTAGATAAAGAAAATACTGATAGAAAAATATTAGTTTCGAAATAATTTGCACTAAGAAAACTGAAAATACGGCAAATAAGCTAGAAGATACTACATCGATTTTCGAATTTAGTTAACGAAAAATGTATGGATGACATGACTTTACATAATTCTATAAAAAATGTAAAAAGAAAAGCGTCGATATACAAAATTATGCGAGTAATGAAATTGTTGAATGGTTAACTTTATTTTATAGTTTTTACTATTTTAAATCTAAAAAGAAGTAATTGTATTCTTGTTATTTAATTGTTAATGTAGTTCCTGAAAAGGGCTACTCAGAGAAGCTGAAAACTTAAGTTTGCCAAAAGTGAGGTTTGTCATTTTTCCCTTTGTGGTGTTGTGGCTCTAAATGATCGAATACATGTTTGAAATATTGATAATAATTATGCAGCGTTACTACACGTCAAAAGTTGGACGATTTCTTGATAATGAAAGGATGATAGAATTTTGTTGGAACGTAAGGGATGAAAAGATAAAGTTTCAGGGATTTCAATAATGGTAGTCAAGCTGGTAGCGTTCTGGCCCTCGAGTATACCTTTCTCATTATTGTTTTCAAAGTTTGGCACTTCTAATGAAAATTGTTGGAAAATTTGGATTTTGGAATAGATAGAGGAGATTGAACTTATATTTGAGACTAAATGTGGAACATTGAATAATTTTAAATGTTGCTGAATGCCACATTTGTAGTTGTTTCTCATTGATGGATTTTTTGCTGATAATTTCACAGAGGGCCAGAAGAAACAGTGTTTTAGACTGTTGTGATTTTGGAAATGAATATGATAATGTGCTTTTCATTTTTTTGTATATAACATTAATAATATTGGTGAACGAATGAAGTTGTTTTTACACGTAATAGTGAATTAGATCTTTAATTTTTAGGAAAACACTTGTTTTCAAATTTTCGAATTAGTTGAATTTCAATTGTTTTCATAATTTGAAGATTCTAGACTCACCGAAGTTGTCTAATTTAAATTTGAATTTTATGTACACAAGTGTGAATTTTTCAATTTCACGTGTTTGGAAATTTGGATTGAATTGGAAATTAAGTTTGAATAGAAACTTATATTTGAAATCCCCTTATTCCAATTTTGACTCTGAATTCTAAACTGAGTTCCAAACTTTCATAAAAATTACAAACTTTATTCTTTTGTAAATTTTTAAATCTTAATAAGATTGAATTTATATAATGGGTTCACTGATTTCGAAATAAGTTGAAACCTCGAATTTCCAAACTTTAATTTTCGACTCGAGTGTTTCGATTCCTGAATATCATTGTTCATTATGTAAAAATGTTGGATTTAAATAGAATTCCCAGGTTTTTGGATAAATTAGTGATAAAATAAAAAATTTTATTTTTGAATTATTCTCAGGTCTTTCATGTATTGGAAAGTCAGTGAATAATCATTATCGAAAAATTCTTTACTATATTAGTTATTGAGGGTTACGTTGAGATCCTTACGTTTCGACCAAATTTTACACAATCGATGTTACTTAGACGAATTATCGGATTTCGCGATGAAGATGTACAGTTTCAAAAAATATTTGTTGTAAGCAGAAGCTGAATTATTTATTTTGCAACATATTTTGTGCGATTTCATTTTTGCTGATTGTACCGTTTTTTACCTATTTTACAGGCACTTGTATATTTTTGCAAGAATCCAGCACTATTTTTTTATGCAAAAATTCAAATAAGCACAGGGATTCTTGGTTTTTTTCATCAAGTCTTGATTCACTTTTACCAATGAAAAGTTTTTCTATTATCAATTTTTTTTTGTAATTGACGGTACTAGAAGTTTTCAAATTTTTTATTTACATACTTCGGCAATTGAAAATCGAAAACATTCGCACAGAAGTCAGTAAAATTTCAATTTAAAAATTTTTAGATGAAGAATCTGTTTCATTTTCAAATATTCTTATCAAAAATATATCAATAAACAAAGTATCGTTCAAAGTTTTTTTTTCCACGTTTTTATATTGCACAGCAAGAAACTGAAATTTTATTGAAATGTATCTTAGGAATTTTTAAGAATTCCATATTTTATTGTTGGTTGCAAATTCTTTCCATTAACAATACATGCAATAATCTGTTCATTTTATTTATATTTCCCTTCTTTTCAAAAGAATACTTTGTAAAATTCAATACCAATATATTTCGGTAATTTGAAAACTGAATTTCTAAAAAATTTAGCGAAATCGAATATATGTAATTATCAAATTCAACATTTTTTCTATATTTACCCAGTCAAAAGATCCCAACAATAGAAAAATTTTTATGTAGAAATAATAATTCGTTGCTAGGTTCAAAATGATCGTTAATAACAGATTATTCAAGTTCCTAGTCAATATATCCATTCAATTTTTCGGTCAACGTTTCGATCCATTTTTGCGCCTTTTTCAAGGCAATACAGAAGTTCGCATAATAAGAAGGGTCTCATGAATACTAATTATTGTTAACTTTTTTTTTTCAATTTTTCAGTATTGTATTTGACAAGGTGTACATTTATTATTTTTACTGGGAATTTGAACAATATGTTATTGGAAAAAATATTTTTCGTACATATATATTTTTGACAAACGATTTATTTGCACAACAATGAACTGAATAACTACTTGAATGCAACATTAATCCCATTTTCACATTTGAAGTAATTTTAAAACAGGATTGAATTGGCGATTTTTCCATTGTTGGCCACAGTTAATCACACGAAAATTTGTCCGATTTTACAGTATTTCCATTCGAAAAAAAAAAATTGAATATTTTATAATTTCTAGATGATAAATTTTTAGTATGTATATACTTATGAAGAAGGTTATAGACAAAATATTTATTTGTTGAAATTTTCAACAGTTTGATTGCATTTTAATGAACGTAATAAATATTCAAATGCAATTCGAATCGTATTTAACATATTCAATTATTGAAAAATAGAAGAATTTCATTAGGAATCCAATGTTTCATTGCTAGTTGCATTTATTAATTACCACAATTTTTGTAAATAACAAGCTTCACTTTACCCACAATTTTCTCAGTACGATTAAAATTGTCAAGTCCCGGGAAGAATTTCAATGTTGTGCAGCACCGGCAAATGGAACAAATAATGTGTGTTTAACATGAAATTTGCGTTCATTCCGTGCACTCACTTCACGCTTGCTTGCATATGTCTATGAGAAAAAAAAAGAAAAAAATCACGTTCTGTACCTGATTACTTTTACGTCATTCCGCAATTGCAAACTGTCACTTTTTCCATGATGTACTGCCTGTTCAGTTTGCTTGCATTGAATCGCACGAACATGCATTTTTGCGTTGAAAATGTTATTGTTTTGCATTTTGTTAACGTAGGCGAAAGAAATTAAACGTCCGAATTGTGTAGGATTTGTTTTTAATATTGTTCGCGCATTTTTTTTTTATTTGGCTATTTTTTGGGAAAATTGAGAAATAACTTTAATTTGAACATTTATAAATTGAGGAAAAAATTATTTGATTTATGATAACTATTTACATATTGAGCATTGTAGATTCCAAATTTTACTTTTTTGATTTTTCGTTTCTCGTTTACAGGTGATAGTGATTCTTCTGAAAAATAGCCAATAAACTTTTTCAGTTTCCCTTCTCCCTAAAATTTTAGAAATTTCTATTGTTACTTGTTTTTCAATGATAATGATTTCGAAAATTCGATATACCGAAATTCTATTTACCCCATTCTCCCCAAATGTATTGCAACTCTCAAGTTAAATGACTTGAAAAATTTGTTGCAGACGACGAAGAAACCCAAGTTTCAGCAGTATAAAATCACTCGATCCTGGTTACATTGGATTTCTTCCCCCTTCCGAATTTCACGAGGGACGGAACCAAAAAGCAAAAAAAGTAAAAGAGGACGATGCGTAAAAAACCTTCCACTGTATAAAAAAAATTTGTTCTCTAACGTTAGAAGGTATATAATTTTCTCGGAGATTAGACGTTTCGGGAGAGGGAGAAAAACACTTTGCGCGAAAGAAAGAACGTCTGAAGTAACGAGTTATATTCCATAAATGTGTAATAAATCGAGTCCAAAGATGTTCAATATCGTTCTAGGATATAGGCCCTTTTCAATGCTCTTCGAATTATAAGTTGGTGTACATAGTTGAAATTAGCGTTTTAGCACTTTATTTTATCTAATTTTTACCCTCCTGCCCCCCCCCCCCCCCCCCCCGGTGAACCTGTACAATTTTTCGTGAGATAGAGGTGTGACTTGATTTCGCATACCAGTGACAAATTTAGTTCATATATTTTTTTTTATACATAAATATATAAATGGAAAATGCGTGTGTGCCTAGGAATTTTTTTTTTTTATAGTTTATCGAATACTTGTTACAGAGAGTGAATTTACAATACCTTTTGAAAGCTGTAAAAAATGATGAGTTTTGGTAATAAAATTGGAAAGATTTGTGGTAGCTTTTTTGGATTTCGTAGGTTTACGGATAATTGGTTCGATTTATTTAAAATTTTGAAAAAGATTGTGGAACGTATTGAGATTTTGATAGTTTAAGGAGTTTGACAATGATTATGAATACAATATTTGTAGAGAATTTTGTATTATTGGAAATGACTCGAAAAATTGGGAAGAGAATTTTGGAAAATACTTTTTACAAAATTCGTTAGAATTTATAGTATTGGACCGAATCCACTCATTCGATTGTTTTTTTATTATTTTTATTTTTTTCAACATTATTAAAATATGAAAAATTCGAATCATTAAGAATGTCTTTGAAAAAAGGCGACGAGAATCTCTAAAAATGATCCAAGTTTTATATTTGACTTATCTATGTATGAAATCTAAACTTTAATATTGTAAAATTGAAAATCTAGAAGCGAAGAAGAATTGATTGAATTTGTAAAATGCTTACGAAAATTGTCTGGAGTTATATGATTGGGCTAAATTGTTCAAATTTCAATATTTTGAGTTTTTTCATGATTTTTAATATCACTTCAATGTTGAAACTTTAAATAATTGATAAAGTTTATTAGAATGATGACAAGAGTCTCGGAAAATATTGTGAAAAAATTTTGAAAATTATAATTTAAACATTGGAAAATCATCTGTGAAGAAAAACAAATTCTTTAATCTCGACTTATCGGGTAGTGCCGATGAAAATTTTCGCAATTGATAGAATTTAATTTCTGTATTCAAATTATCATAGTTTTCAAAATTCTCGAAGGAATTTTAACATTATGTGAATAATGATGACGATTCAGAAAAAAATTGTAAAATTATATATTTAAAAAAAATTCATATGAAGAAATTTACGAAAATTCGAAACCATTCCCAACCAAAATTATTTTCTGATTAAATCTTCTTCGAATATTCAATCAGTTTACAGAAACTTGAATAAAAATTGAGAAAGCCAAGTTTATTTTTGAATTTTCTTATCTTTTCGGTTTAAAGATTAATTTATTACTGTAAATTTGCTTTGGTATGTAACAAATGTTTGATCGACTTTAGGGAAAACTTGTTTTGTGTATGCTTGGACTCTGCGCGGTAAATAATTATTGATGGGAGTGCGTGGAGATCGGTATTCTATTATAGACGAAACACCATGTGAAATTTCAGGGTGTCTAGCAATAAAAAAAATTGGAAAAAGTTACGCAAAATCAGAATTTTGCTGTGTCACGTAATATTAAGACATGATTATTACGCTTTTACGAAAAATCTTCGTAAAAATATTTCTTTTGCTAATCCAAATTTCGGAATTGTTTGGTTAAAAAGGCAACCAAAAGTTTTTCCTTGCAACAAATCTTCTGTAAATCCCATGAAATTTTGTATAAATCGTGAACTCAATTAATTAAATAAACTTTGGACTATTTTTTAATGTTAAAAAACGGTCTGAAGTTCATAGAATAAATTATTGAACATTTTTCATGTTTTATCGTCATCGATTCTGTTAAAACTGAATATGATGACCGTAAAGTGTGAACTGAAAGTTTTTAAACGCACAAAATGATACTAAATGTAAAAGTTTTTGCATTGGACTGAATGTAAATAATTCGTAATTTTTTTTTCATCTAAATTTAAACATTTTGAATTGCAGGACATCCTGAACTTGAATTGACAATTTTGTACTTTTACTCGATTCAGTTAAATCGAACATGTTGAAGAGATTTTACTTTTTGTACAGTTTTATGAATTTTAGAGTTACAGAAACGTCGGAAAAGAGAAAAGGCCTAATTTGTCGTTTTCCGAACTTAGAGTATTTATAAGTTGCGCGAATAAACCAATTATATCGTACCTTTTGCATCCGCAGCAAAATTTCCGAGAAGTAATATAAATACAAATAACTATATTTGTATTGATTGTATATATCCTTGGATTTCGTTCAGCCGAAATTTTTAGTGTTATCTACGAAATGTCCCTCATAAGAAATACACTATTCTTATATACACGAAGGAAAAAACTTTGCAAAGAAAATATAATGAAAATGATCATTTTTAAAGAAAGTTGGTTTTGTTGTCCTTGTTTTTCGTATTTTTTCGAGCTTTTGACTTGGAGCTTCATTTTAATAAGGTTAGCAAAAAGACTGTAAACAATTTCTCTGTCTTTTGAAATTTTTTGCCGAAATTCATTCCAATTTGCATTTATGAATTTGAATAGAAATTTGTTTTTTCTACTAATTATGTGTTATTTGGGCAATATTTCATTGTCCATTTTTAACATCAAAAATCACATGATTGTGTGAAATGAGAAAAATTGTGACATTTGTTTTCGATAGACCGTGGAACTCTACGTTCATTCTTGATGAATTGTCGAAAATTGCTGCAGAAATAGTTCGACTTTTTGGGATATTTTAATCATAAACTCGGACCTCTTAAATTTTTTCGAAGCAAGCAGTTTCAAATCTAGCACTTTCTGTCGAAAAAATTTCCAACTTAAAATCGATGAAAATTTTGCAAATTCGAATGATTTATGTAGCAGTATTTCAAAATCCGTCACGAAGTATTTAAATCAACTTGAGATGGAAAAAAGGGAACATTTTTAGAAAATGTGTCAGTACTAAATTTTGCAAGAACTAATACTCAAAAAGTAGTACAAGATTTTGTTTGATGTGAAAATTTTTGCCAGTTTCGTGAAGTTGCGTTTTTCCAGAAGTGGTTGAAATAGCGAGTGACGTTAAATTTACAATTAGTGACGAAATATTTTTGTAAAGAACATTATTTAAACATTTTTATATGCGACAGAGAATCCGAAATCTTCTATATTGTACTGCCTTGTAAATCCCCGAGCAATATAACAGCCACTTGTAATTGTAACAAATCGTATTTATTATTTCACAACTTCTGCTCCACGTTGCTTGAAATTTTTCCTTTTCATATTTCGAGGAAGATGTAAGAAAGTATGTAATAAACCGCCTTATTTCAATTATTTAAATATGTCTTTATATTTTCTTTTCGAAATTGATTTTTTTTTGTTTTTCAAATTTTACAGCGTGGAATCAGCTGTTTTGTATTCTAAGAAGGTAAGTAGAGTTGTGATGTTTTTTTTTCCTGTCATTTGAGTAAATGGGGACTGAAAACAATACATAAACATTGTTCTTTCTTCCAAAGTTTTTGAAATACTGGAAAGTAAAAAAAGCTTCATGATATATTGAAAGACTCTTTTCAAACCATATTTTTCCAGAAATAGGTAAAAAATTTCATAAATCTTGAAAACACAATGTTAATTCAAAATAAATAAGCAAATGAATGCTAAGATACTGATTATAGCGAGAAATTTCCAAATTTCGGTTATAATATTTCAGTAGTTCAAAATCGTGTCGTTCCTGAAAGCGACGTTTGGAAAGTTTCAACCAAGGTAAGTAAATTTGAGACTCTTTAAAATGTTGCAATGTCTATATCGAAATGTATAGATCTATACATTTTTTTGAATAATAAACCCACGGATTGAAATTGGACCCCGAGGGTCACTTTTATGAACCCTATAGGCTATTAAATTCTTCTGATGAATCCAAATACAGAGATTATATGAGCTCGTTTCATAAGGACTTTAAATCCTTACAAGGAAAAAAACCTTACAAAAAAAATCTCACTCCTGCAAAATACATATATTTTTCCAACATTTTTTTTCGAGTAATAAATTGAGATATGAATAAAAGTTGCATTTATATTTATAAGATATATTACGTTGATTTATAATAATTTTATGATGAATACATCGGGAACATTGTTGGGCAAAAATTGAATTGAACCCAGGTCCCTCGAAAAGTTGCTAACGTATCTCGCATGTTTGATCCACTCGACTATAATTTGTGGAATTAATGAAATTAAGAAAATTTTAATAATAAAAATGTGATTTACATCTAAGGATCAGATCCTTTCTAAGGAAGTTACAATGACTTACTTAGAAATTTTGATTTCCCTCAAGGAAATCGCAATTCCTATAAAGTAATAACGTGAAATTCCTATAAGGAAATTTCGGACCTTTTAAAAATTCTATTCAATATGAGATTCTTTTATGAGAATTCTAATTCTTTGGGAAATTTTTATTATTTCGGATCCTTAGAAAATCCTTATTTATAAGGATTTTTGCAAGGAATGCAAATAATTCGCATAAGACACAATTTTCTTCGTGCTGGTAACTCGCGAAATATTAGTGTATGGTTGAAAATTTTTTTTGCAGTCAACTGCAACCCTTTCCTATAATTTGACATGTCAAACTGATTTTTAAGACGATGTGCCTACGAAAAATTAGAGGCACAGATAAAGATAAAATCCCATGTTCACGTTCAAGTCAATCAGTTTTCAGAAGATTCATTATCAGAAAAATACTTATCAAAGATTTCCAATCACATTCAAATTATTAATTTTCGTCTGCATCAACAATAAATAAACATGTTGTCCTCTTACTCATTTTAATTCTGTTTTTTCTTCTTTCATCTTTCTTCTGAATTGAGTTCAATAATAATTCAATGTTAATTCGTTTTGAAATTTTTTCGGTATCGAAACGAAGCAGTGCACTTTAGAAAAAATTGAACCTAAAAATTTTCATTGCAAGCTTGAAACGTTACAAAGTAATGAATAACGATGTTAGTCATTTGAACGTACGTGACTACAAACTCATCACGTAGGAATATTTATAGCATTAGAAAATGAACAATATGAAAGCCAGGGGTGTGGCAGGGGATAACGTTTTAAAATCTGGAAAAATAAGGTAATTTTCTTTTCATTATTCGGAGATGATTTAGGGGGCGTCGCTATCAAAATTTCACATAAACTATTTTAATGACTATCCTAATAGTTACATAGGGTTTGGACGTAACGCGTTACTCTAAAACGTTACATTTTTTACTGTAACGAGAACGTACCGCGTTACATTAATTAACCAGTAACGATAAGGGGAACGAGTCACATTTTTTCGGTAACGAGTAACGAAAATCCCGTTATTTTATGTTACTTTTATCTGTCCCATTGAGTTTTTAGCACAATTTGGAACTTTTTAAAAAATGTTCTGAAACTGAGATCTTAGTAATTTTTAACTTCCTCATTTTGAGATATAAAATTCTATAATCATAATTTTTGATGAAACTATGTGGAACAATCGGAATTTATGCAAAACTCTTGACGAAGAATAGGCTTTTTTATTTTTTATAAAAAACTTTCACGACTCAAAACGTTGAATTTTAGAAATTCGCATAAAAAGATATAAAAAATACTTAAAATCTATAGATCGCAAAATCTATAGCAGGATTTGTAAGATTTAGAGATCCTGCTAGAAAATTTCAGAGAATAATAATGAATACAAAAAAAAAAAACAATAAATAAATAAAATAAAATACGAAAAATACTAGATTTTATGAAGTTTTAAGAAACTTGATTTTCGAAAAATTTATGTAATTCAAGGAATCAAAAAACTTCAATTTCCTAACTTTATATTCTAAAAAATTTATGTTAATAGAAGTCTATGAGAAGATAAGGAAATTTTTTTATTTTATAACTCTGTGAAAAATACAAAAAATGTTGAGGGCTCTCTAAATTTATAAAGAAACTGTTTTCTGTAAAATCAATCGAAATATACTCTAGAAATCTCGAGCCTCCAATGTTATTTCATTCTGGAAATTAAAGATATATCTTTAAAAAAACTAAAAACTCCACAACATTCTTAAAATACTTAAAAATGCAGAAAGAAAATGCGTCCGGAAAAATACGCACAAATATATAGAACATTGAAAATCTTTAAAATCCAGAAATTCATACAGCCATACATAAAAATAATGAACGATCCTTGAAATCATAGAAAAACTAAAGAAATACAAAAAGTTCTTGAATAAGTAAAAATCTATCGAGACACTGTTTTGTGGAAAATCCTGTAAAACACGTTATGTTTCATTATATTTAAATTCTAGACTTCGAGATTTTTGAAATGTATAGAACAATTAATAGTATAAAAATACTGAACAATTCTTTAAATTTAAATAAACAAATAAAAAAGTTTAAAAGAAATCAAATGAAATGAAAATCTTCTTAGTATTTTTTCGCTGAAAAATCCTCTCAAACACCAATAATTCAATAAACTTTTAATTCTAGAGCATGAAATTCTTGAAATCTATATATCAATGTACAGAAAAATAGAAGAAATTTCTAAAAATTCTAGAAAATCCTGCAACATTTTATACTCTCTGAAAAGTACAAAAAGATTTAAAAATTCTGAAAATCTGGGTAGGTATTAAGATTTTCTCAAAAACCTATTAAATTTGCACATGTTTTCTTGTGGCTAACATTGAATAAAATGTCAGATTCAGAAATTTTGTAAACTTGAAAAACATATAAAAATTTGAAAAAGCTGATTGATTTTTTTCTCAGGGTGAAAAAGTTCAGATTAACATTTTTTATTATATCTGAAATAAACAATTTCTATAGAACAAAATCACGAGTACGTTAAAATTGTATTTTTCAGCCTTAGTTTTTTAATGTCTTGTTATTTACATTCTATTTATCCCTAAAAGTAACGGGACGTTACTCTTTTTAAGTGGTAACGGTAACGAGTTACTATTTTTTTTAAGTAACGATAACGTAACGAATTACTTTTTTCACCTTTGTAACGGTAACATAACGCGTTACATTTTTTCAAGTAACTTTCCGAACCCTAATTATACATACATTTATGTAATGTAATGCAATATATAGTTATAATGAAATGTAAAAAAATACTATGCAATATCATAAAATATTCGTCGAACTATAAGTAACTTACTTCATATATTTTTAAGAACAAGACACACCATATTATTCAGCCTCACAGAATCAATAATTCTTTCAATGAGACCTACTTTATGATAGATCTATTTATTATGAATCTTAATGAAATTCACTTTCTGTATATTAATTACCTATTATAGGATGAACCCTGGATCTATTGAGCCCGACTTCCCTCTCCCCATAGCGAGCGTTGCACGGGGAGAAAGAGACAACGCTCGCAGCAGTCCTGAAACTCCTGAACAGTCCGCTGTAGTCGCTTCTTATGCCTGCATGCTCTTTCCAACATCTCTCTCGCGTTGTGCAGCACTTTTCGCCGCGAATTATTCGCGTCGCGCGCGTGTTTCCGCTCGTAGTCCTAGGTCAGGGACCCAAAAATCTTCCTCCTCCCGAAATAAATAAAAAGTGACTTTAGACTATTAAAAAAAAAAACCTTCAAATTTTCTCAATGAATCCTAATCTGCAGTTAAAATTCGAAAAGCATCTGAAAGTGTAATGAGATTCTCTATCGAAAAATCCTAGAATTTCATAAATAATCACGTCACGTTTAGAACATCTCTTCAAAAATGGCGTCGCCATGTGGAACCACTTGTTGAATGTTGATTCGTACTCTGGAAAGTTTTGTCTCTGATTCTTTCGATGTATTTACTATTTTTTATATTAAATTTACGGTAAAGTTTATGGATATTGAAAGTGAAATTGGTTCAATGATTTGATGACTGCATGATTTTTATAGAGCTTAGAAATTTCGATGCAGAAATGCGAGATTGTACATTGGATTTTTTTCATTTGAGAGGATTATTGAAAAGTTTCCGATAAATTGTGTTAGTGATCGCGAGTGTAAAACTGTGATGTGCTGGTGAAGAGTGTTGAATAGGAAAATGGGATTTCTATGTTGACCGGTGTGATTTTTTTCGTTGCCAGAAAGGTAAAGTGAAATAAGGTTTTTTATTGCAAACATAATCGGTAATATTCATAAATCAGGATGCGAAATGATTTAAAATTATTTTAATATTATACAGTTAAAGTTTTTTCAAATTTTTTACAGCTTCTGTAAAATTGATACATAAACTGTTAACTGCAATAAATTTTTCTAAACATGTCTGCAAGGACATAAACTTTTAAGCTTCTAATTGAGGAAATAAAAAGTAATGGAATCTGTGTTTGTTTCTAGAAAAAAAAATTGTATAGTTTGGTGCAGTTGTTAGAAAATTTATTGAAAACAAAGGCCAAGAGTTTTGTGGAGATTTGTGACATCTCTGGAACTAACCTTGGGTCGGAGCAGATCTTGAGTTGGAGAGAGCCTTGACCGAAAACGAGAGTGTTTGGTTGATGCGATTGTCTTATAGTAGTTTTGCGAAATAACTCGATAAATTAGATAAAGTGTGTCAATAAATTAGATGAAGTGTGAAAGTGATCATTAGGAAATGAAGGATCACTATTACACAATAAAGCGAGTTAGTATTAGTCAATTATTTAGTTATTAACATTCTTTATTATAAATTTGCAATGATAATTGTCACCGATAGCAAAGATTCTTAAGGCATATTTTCATAATTATTACACCTTTCGTGAAAACTCATAAGCTTGAGATGTGTGTTAGAATTTACGCACGATTTATTAAAATTTATATTGGAAAATATGAATAAATACAGCGCATATAAATGCATAGATACAAAATTTTCCATGTATGTATATGTATTAGCAAATAAACTGCATATTGTAATACAGTTGGTAGAGAAATGAGGTTGTATATTATTGCATCTCTATTGATATTGCTAAAGATGCATATTGATAAATGTAAAAAAAACTTTAAGGAAAAGGAAAATAATGTTGGGGGGGGGGGGGCGAGGGTAGAATATAACTTTTTATGACTAGGTTTGAATAAAAATCCTACATTTACTTTCCTATTTTTTCAAATTTTATTAGTCGGTATTTTGTCATTTTTTGGCAATTGAAATCATTTTCAAGAGAGAGTTTTTTAGATTCGTAGAATAAGGAAAAATTATTATTTACTTTTTTAGTCAGAACACGTTTTAACTAATTTCAATTTGCATAAAAGGTTTTCCTTGATAGTTTTGAAAACTGCACTATAAATTTTGCTGCTAAATTTATGGACATGATTGAATCGATCAAAATTGAAAGGTATTTCTAAAGTATTGTTGGCAAGTAATTTTTCAAAATTTTTCTAAATTTGTGTCCATTCAAAATTTAATATTTAAATGATCTTCGGTATTTCAGAAAGTTTCAAGTAAATTTAAAAGAATTTTTGAATTTATCAGCAGTTTGAGTAGGAATTCGATGAATCACAAGAATATTTGAGATTTTTGGAAAATTATATCGATGAACTTGTACAAGATACGTTAACAGCATTTTTTAGTAAAATTTAATTTTTAAAACAGTTTTTTCAGAAGATTTCCGCAAATTTTACTTATACATTAATAGTGACTCAATAAAAAGTCGCTATAAACCGATTTTTCGTTCATTTCCGAAAATAATTTTAGATGTGATGTTGTTACGATGATTTAAACGATTTTCATCGATTTAGAACACAAAATCAAAGAATCTGTATTGATTTTCAGATAATGAGAAAAAATTTCAAAAATTTTTTATTTCCTTTTTTTTGAACTAGGAATTCAGTGAATCAGAAATACATTTGGGGTTATAGAAAAATAGGGTCGATATGCGTGTGACATTAACACGAATAAAATTTTTTAGTGGAATGCAATTGGCAAAATTAATTTTTAAAATTATTTTCAATCATTGCCTTGAAAATTCTCATGCCAAATTGATTCTGTAATTGATTTACTATGTGTTGGATTTTCGAAAAGATTCGAGGTCGTGATTTTTTGACAAAGAAAAACTAAAAACAGTTAGTATTATCATCAAAATTTACAGTTTCTACAACAGTCGAAAAATTGATATTGAAATAAGCGATAAATGACGAGCTTTTATACTGGTATTTTTAAATCCCATCACCACAACCCAATCTTTCTTAAATGTTCTGAAAATCTATTCAAGTTCAAAGAATTCTTGGACTTTTTCTCTATTCCACATTTCCAGCCATGAACTACTATTTGAAGTATTATGATGAGAAAATTCATAAATATTGAATTATTATCAGAAACTACAAGAAGTGACAATCAAAAAAACTGTATGAATAATATATCGTAAATTTTCAGTAGATCATGTATTCCTGTAGTATTTGTCCAGAAATACTTGCAAAATCCAAAATCACAAAAAATTTAGTTCATAATTTATTCAACTCCTTCAACGCTCAAAATTTTCATCATGATCAATCATCGAATATGTCCAAAAATGTCAATATATAGACCATACCTTCTTTCGAACCATATACTTCAAAAAAATGATTTACTTATTATCCTTATTCTCAACGATGATTGTGCAATAAAGTTGAACAACGATGAAACGAGGTTTGAAGTAACTATCCATGTTCTACAAACAATCGCAGGTATCTGCGGCGATTTGGCATGGAAAAAAAACCCGAGATTTCGATATCGAGGCTTCTCTAGATTTTCAGTGTCAACAACTCCGCTCCAAATCGCAACTTGGAGAGAAAGCTCTCGGCGAGTGCTTGCACGCATTCGATGCAACACAACACGTAACACATTGCCTTAACCGGCAAAGTGGACATTTTTTGTCCCTCTGCGGAACCGGTCGAAAGGCCACGCTAAATTTCACGCAATCGTTGTCATTAACATTCTCTTTTGTTTACATGCGCACTTGGATATAAATTATCATACGATTATAACTTGGAAACTTCCTGGAGTTTCGCGAAGCCGGTCCGAGAAGTTTAATCTTTTTGAAATCATTTAGGTTGGTTTTTTTGAAAGCGTGAAAAAAGTTATTGAAGTTTTGAGTTTCGGGGTCAGAACTGAAAATTTGCATGACCTGACATTTTGCATGATCTGATTTTTGTAATAGTATTTTCGTGAAAAAAATTCGAATAATAAATGTTCTTTTTTCTTGTATTATTAATGTTTTCATCATATTTTTGAATGATTGAATTTCAGTTGAATTACCTGAGTCTTTCAGGATTTTCGGTACTTTTTGGGCAGAACTGAAAAAATGTTGTATGAATTCAAAACCAAGCTGAAAACTTCTGTTGCAAAAATAAAACTCAATATTTATTCTTACTACTTATTTCAAATTTTTCTGAATCTATCTCGTTACACTGATTCTTACCATGACATTCTCCACCCCTCTCAGAGTTCAAAAAATTTTTGGTTTTATTCAATGATTCGAAAGTACTTGTGTAAGTAACATTTCCAATATTCGTTTCAATCGTGTATCATCCAGTTATCATTGTGAACTGCAGAAATATTAATTCTAATGTTATAATCCTAAGTCTACCAATTCTTCTTCAAAAACTTACAATTTTGCAATGTAACATTTTAAAGTTTTTGAACTCAGAATTTGTAATTTTCGAACTATACTGACGTAGTTGAAGTTTTCGATTTTCAAAATACATATTTTCAGAAACATTGGTTTATATTCTATATGGAAACTGATAACTTATGATCAAGAATAATGAATTTTAGTATATTTTAGAATTTAAAATCTAAGACTCATAGTCAGACATAGAAAATTAAGTTATAAATTTTCAAGTTTATAATTGCAACTTTACAAGTTCTGTAATGTAAAGTCTTGAAATCTAATAAATTGAAAATAGATTTGATATTATACAATAATTATTTATTAGGTAATACAGTATCGAATTCTAGAACTCTGTATTGGGAAGTATAGAATTTAAGAATCCTGGATTTCGCAGTGTAGAATTATAGCATTCTATCAGATGAAAGAAAAATTTTATAGGATTCTCATAATACAGTGGTTCAAAATTCTTCAAGCATGGTCTGAAAAACCTTTCAGTCAATATAACAGAAAAAATTTTAAGCCACCGAAAATTACATACTTCATCTACAACATTTTGGAAGTAAACATTATTATTGAAATAATAGATAATGGAAATGACAAATTTCAAAATCATAAAAATATTAAAAGGAATAAAGGAATTTCAAATTGAATTATTACAGGTCATTGAATAATCAATAATGTCATTAGAGAACTCTGTAAATTCCATTTCTGATTTATATCAATTAATTCTATGTTTACTGCAATCACTCTTTTGAATAAATAAGTGTATTTATAATTTTTGTATGTGTGAAAAGGAGTTTTTTTACTGAGTGTTAATTATTTAAACGAAAATCTGTGAAATTATTAAGGGGGAAACTTGCGAGAAAGTCTTGCGTACCTCGTAAATCTTTCTTTGATTGCGCATTGTCCACAGCTTTGATACGTTTCCCATCGCAATGGGAATGTGCATCATCGAATATTCGTAGTGAAAGTGTTTTTCATGAAGCCATAAGAAAAATGTTTTTCGAAAAAATAAAGTAAAAAATTCTCGAATAGTTTTAAAATGTTCGAAAATATTTGGAAGGGTAAACTACAATTTAATTTTTTATTTTGTCTACACTTACTTCAGATTGATGTTGGTAAAATTGAAATCTAATACTAAATTACGAGACATTCATTTTATTTTTGAAAACTAGTTGGTTATTCATAATTTAAGAAATATTGGTCAGTTAAAAAAACGAAAAGAATTTCTAGGATTGAAATTTAACAAATTTTTATGAAAAACCAAATGACTTGTTTTTTTTTTCTGAATTTTTTCATTAATAAATCCATGTAAAGCAGAAAAGTGAAAGAATCACAATAATTTCTAATTTTCTTGAAAGTCCTTAAAATTCATTGAAAGTCAGTAAGGCTTGAATCAATGGTAGAAAACACTTGTCAAAATGACGATTCAGTTTACAGCAATCGTAATTCAAAATTCAAATTATCTTTTCATTGGTATATCAAAAACGTGTTCACGATATTGGCAAAGTTTAAACGTATACGTTGCTCAATTAATTGGGCACCAGTCGTTAGATCGACGGGATGTCCGGCGTTTTCTGGCTCCCACGAAATAAAAAAAAACACAATTACCTCACATCTGCTGTCCCACTGGTGGTCGTTCCTATACAGCAACTGATGGTACCTGTAATACATTGTATCCTCGAGCATACGTGCACAAGAGTAATATAATTATCCTCTCTTTTTGTCTGCTGAGAGAAGTACTGGCGAAGAGAAACAAACCAGGAAGGACTAATCAGCCTAATGGAAGACATAATCTAGAAATTTAACGTATTTTTATGACGTTTTTACCGTTTTTACCAAGTCAAAATAGTTTAAAGTCAACTCCTACTATCATATTCATAACCATTATTTGATGAAAAATGATTATTGAGAATTTCAGAATCTGAATAGCAGAATCATAAACCTCACTATGGGAAATTTAGACAATTCGAATCTTGTAAATCTTAGAATTATAAAACTCTTAATTTTCGACATAGAATTGCTAAGTTGTAGGCTTTAATACGTAGAATTCAAGAAGTTTAAAATACACATCATTCCATTTTTAAGGTATCCAGTTTCAGAGAATAAACTACAGAAAAAAAGTTATTTCTATGATATGTAATCCAAGATATTTTAAATTATAATTTGAAACCCTGGTTTCCCTTATTCTAGAATGAAGAATCCTAGACTTGTTATTTTTGATCGATAAATGAAGAATTGTGTATTCAGGAATAGAGAATTCTAGAGCTATAAATTTTTCAGTAGGTAAGAAATGATGGCGTAAAAAATGTAACGACGTGGATTTTTCAAATTCTGACACCTGGATTTTTGAGTATAATTACACGAAGTGTCATCAAGTTTAAAATTAAAGAGCTTGAATATATAAAAATCTAATGTTGAAAAGTATAGATATTCAGTGTTATGATTCTGAAAGTATATCCATACAACGAAACGAAGTATAAAATATATTTTTTAAATAAATATCGTTTGAAACAATTAGACGACTTGAATTTCCAATCATTAAGAGCCGAAGTCTCAAATTTCATGATAAATTTTTCTGTAATTCTCAACTTGAAACTATTCATCCTTAGATCCTCAACAACTGAACATATGAAATTTCCTTAAAAAGATAATTTTAGATTTCTTCTAAAATCTTCTGTTTGAGATATAATATTTATATTTAGTGTTTAAAATTGCGTAATACATATTCGAACGATTTTTCGTCATGCCCTAGTAATTTTGATCCTCATAGAAATCTTACGAGATAATGAACTTTCTTATAAGAATTCAATTTCTTAGAAGGTACATCTTATGAAAACCTCTTAGAATACAATTTATTATAAGGAACACCTTATAAAAACCTTATAAAAACCTTCTAAGAAACTAGAATTGCCTATATAGAAGTGGTTGAAGAAATTTTATAACGTTTTTTTATTGAATAATGTTATCAAATACATTCTTAAAGAAAAATTATAGTTCCTTATAAGGTTTTTATAAGGTCACCTCATAAGAAATTGGATTCCTATAAAATTTTATGAGATGCGCCAGTACTACAACTTAGATGAAATTAAATTCTTAAAAGAAATTTCATTTTCTTATAAGGTTCTTATAAGGATCACAATCACCAGGGTGGAGTTCCACATGTAATTATATAGAATTATCTAATAATTTGAAACCCTAGAGCATAGAAATCTAGGAACTAAAAATGTAGAGTAAAGACTCAAGGGATTTTCATTTCGATAGTGTAGACCTCATCAGCCAGAAAATATGTAATAGATATATTACTGGAATGTTTATTTCTGGCATAAATGGTAAAAGTTTCTAATTTGACAAGAAAGTGTTTTCGAATTATAAATAAAAAGGCTTAAACTATGGGATCTTAGATTTCAAAGGATTTTATTTTTAGATCTGTAAATACCAGAATATGAAGTTATGGATTTCTTCATTCATGAGTCAAATTATCTGGAACTCTTAACATTAAAATGCATAATTGAACGATACTAAAACACAAAATCATGAATTTCATAACATGGGATCGTCAAGTTTTGAACCCAAGAGTAATACATTCAAGAAATAGACAATGAAAGATGAATTTCAAGGTTTTGTTTTTAAAGAAAAGACTCCTAGATATAAAAAAAGTAAGATATATTTTTAGCCTCTTTAATTCTCGAAAACAGAAGTTCAAAATCATACAAAGTGTATTCCGGAATATTAGTTCGTGAATATCAATCCATGGAATACTGAATTCATTACCCTAATAAACATTATGAAAAACTGTAAATTTCATTAGTGAAAATGCTAGCATTTAAGGCTTCAAAATTAAAAACTTTAAAATTCTATTCGATAGGATTCACAAGTCTACATTTTTTAGCCTTGCAAATTGTTATGATAAAAACTTCTGAATTCCTAATGAATTCTTATAAACCTCAAAAATTTTGTGTAATATAACATTTTCCCAACTAATATTTCCAGAAAAATATCTTGTTGCAATTGGTTTCTCTGATTCTGAGAGTACAAAATTTTAGAAGAATATTTTCCATTTTTAACTATGGAATCATGTAGTGCAAGAATCGGAATACATAATAATTCTTAGTCATATATATCGATATTCTGTAGTGAAACATTTTACATTCATAAATAATCTTTGTTTAAGAATTGAGAAACTCTTCATCCCAAAATTCTCAACGCCAGAATTTTAGATTCGTAAATTTTGAATTCTACAATTCTGTACTCTAGAATTTCCAAGTCTCAATTTTTCAACTCCATTATTATTTTTCTGATGAAATTTTCTATAATTTTTAGATTCTACGTTCTCTAAACATACAATTTTTTACTAAAGTATCATATTATAACTTATAGCCTTTTTTTATTTGAAACATCAGAACTTAAGACACGAGAACTTATTGTTAGAACTCTAGATCTTTATTCTCGAAATGAAAAGTTTGAATTTTCAAAATATGTAATTCGAAATTCTAGAGTCCTATAATTTTTTAAACTTATTGCAATAATAATTCAAAATTTCTGAAGGAATATTTTGTAATTCACAATATGAGAATGCAATACAGTAAAATTGAAACAGATATTTTCTAAAATTGAAAATATTTACAATTCGATGAATACTCCAACATAAAATATAATTTTTATGTTCAATAGTTTAATGATACTTTTCTGTAAAATTTGGAATTCTTGAGTTCTATTCTCTACAAAAAAAGTTTTGGACTTTTTACACAATGATTCATTATCTTATAATTTATTTATATCCAATCCACATTTCTATCATCAATAATTTTAGAACTTATTGTAGTAGACTTGGAGTGCTAGAATTTCAGACTTGAAAGTTTATAATTTTAGAATCGTTTCTCTCGATCGCTTAATTCTGAATTTTCCTGTGTAAGTAATAATATGTTTGGGTTTCGAAATTCTGAAATATATAAAGTCTATATGTAAGTATATATTCTGGAATTTAAAATCTCTAAATGTGTGCCGTGTAGCTTGCAGTTTTATCATCATGCATTATGAAACTTCAAACTCTAGTACGTTCTATCAAAAAATTGAGGGTTTCAAAATTGGAATTCTAGCACTTTGAATATCTTAAGCTCCTCATGATAGAATATATATTTTCATGTAATTCTAAATAATAAATTTTTGATAAATTATTTATAAGAATAAGGCGGTTCTTTTTACATAAGTATATAGAAATCATAAATTGAAATTACATATTTTTGCGAATTCTGAAAAATTTAACTTGATTGTTCTCTACGCCACCCCCATGTATCCGCTTTTTAATACAGATAAAATCACATTAATTTACACTTGTCAAGGAACAAGCTCGTCAACATTAGAAATGACCAGTCTAAACTAGTTTTTTCACAGAAATCTGGTTTTGTCAGTTCATGCGGATGTATTATTTAAACTACATATGCCAACTCTGCGCATTTCTAATCGTTTGTTTTTTATCACGAATTACTGGTTATCTTACGATAATAATTCATTAAATAATATTGATATGATTGCAGGTATTTCGTTAAGTGCTATATGAACAATGATTTCATTCAATCAGGTTCTATGCTAATGCACCTGATTATATTATGCATTGCATATTCTATGCACTTTCCATTCTCGTTCGGACATTCGAAATAATCATGATTTGAAGTCCATGATATATTTTTTTCTCTCTTCGAGATAGTCTAGTGTGTTTTTTATTCATAATTTTTTTTTTGTTAGTTGAAATTTTTTCTTCGGAACATCAATAATTTTTGAAAAGTTATTTTTTAGAAGATGAGTTATTTTTGAGAAATAAATCAAATTTCATAAAATTGTTCGTTTTTAGATATAAAATAAAATCTGCAAGTGATAAAGAAAATTTTGTATCCTCTGTCGATTGAAAACTTGCAAGCTTCGACAAAAGCTCGCAAGCTCCAAGTAATCAATACTTTTGAAGGTAAGAAAGTTCAACAGTTCAAAAGTTTATTCAAATCGATTATGAAACACCTCTAAAGAAACCAGTTCCATTTCAATTCATAGAAAGAGTGTTCTAAATACCTGATTATACATGTTCGCTTTAAATTTCATCACTTTTTACAAAAGTGTTTTGGGATATTACATATTTTTCAAAGTTTCGAGAAAGTAATTTTTGACATAGTGCGCAATATTTGAGAAATATATTTGTCTATTATGATATTCTACGATTTTGGGTATCATTTTTTTATTGATGTTTTATTTTATTATATGAAATGTATGAACGAAACTTTCTCATCAGTTTTTCCGCGAATCGTGGAAATCGATGAATCAGCGATTGACAGATCGTGTTTGTGCTACATTCATGTATATACATATATATCGCCCGCAATCAGCCGTGATACATTCACCTTTAATTTTTTAGTCATTAATGTCGTTTCTATATCCGGCCGTGTATCGATTGCGTCACTTTTAGTCCGTTCACATATATCACCGTGTATCGATTTGCTCAGGTGCCACGAACGAAACGTGCACTTATTTACCGCGGGCGTTTGGATTCGCCAGATTTTTGATCGTGCTTGAGTGTAATTGATAATAACTAATTTTAATATTCATGACTCTACATAATAGACAGTATAAAATAGTTTTCATTCCTTCTCCTTTTGAATCTGACATTACTTTTTTTTTATTTAGCAGGCCATTATGCACAGAAATAATTCAAAGTTTCAGAATTTTTCTGAATAATAATTCCAACAGTAATTATTAAAAAATAACTCAAAGTCCAAAGATTTCAATCCATATTCAGAATTTCACGTATCTGAAAATATGACAAGCCCTTTATTCACTCTTTTTATTGCATCTGTTATTATTACAATGAAGTGTTTAGAAAAAGATTTATAGGGCATTAAAATCAAAGTCACACAATCTTTTAGAACAGCAATCTCAACAATATTCAAAAACTATCTAAGCTCTGAAAATTCTATATAACATCTATAATTCTGCATACCAGGAAACATAATGCAATTGTTTTTGTATAAAAAATCAAAGTTACCGAATTACCCCAAATAATAACAATCAAAATAATGTTCTCATAAAATCCAAACTTTGTAACTGCAGACACATCAAAAATCTCATCATAAACTTTGTAGGTATTTTTTGCATGGTAACCTCATAAAATCTTCATGAGGATAAAAGGTGAATTTAGAGATGGTTCAAAATCTTTACATAGAAATCCGAATCCTTATTTATGACAAAATCTTTTAAGAAACATTTTACTACTTGAAAATAAAGATTTATCGCAAAGAATCTTATGAAAGCAATGAATTGCAATGTAGTGCGAAGATATTTTCTAATTTTTAATTAGATTCGTTTGAGACGTAATCAACTTAAGATAAATGTATCAATACAGACTACTCCTGATACTGACATGTAATTCTGTCATTTTCCTTTATGCTTAACAATAAAAATTAAGTAAAAATATTGACTTTTTCTGTTAAGGCTCAAGTTATAGAAACTAATCTTAACTGATTTTGAGAGCTTTCAAATGTATTATTCAACTGTTAAAATTACGAAGTTAAAACTCGAATTTCTCTGATTCCACAGTGAAATATGCACATTTTAGCACATTTAGAACGATCATAAAACTCAATTATATTTTGACTTACGAAATCATGGTGTCTAGTAAATAGGCTGACAAAAATTTCCTTACATTTCTCGAGCATTTTTTCGGTTACGCAGACAGAGTTTTGGAAGATTGTATAATATTTTTACAATTTTTATTTTTTTGATGCTGATGCATAAATTGATTAATTACTGGCCGAAGTCACAAACCACATTGAAAATGCGATTATTTGAATTATTTCTAATGTGGAAAACTCCACTCTTAATAATCGATCTTATGATTTACGTTTTCGAAAATTCTTTAACCTAAATCCTTTAAACTAAAACTATCTATGTTTCATTATTTGAGTTAGTATTTTTAACAATAGTCATTAATTTTTTTTTTTAGTTTTTTCAACTCTTTTACATTGCATCAAATTCCATAAAAGAATTGTTATTTTAAATTTATGCATTTTCAGCACTGACTAACTAATAAGGCAGAAAAATTCATCAATACTCAAAACGAATTTGAAAAGTTGCAGTCAGTTTGGTTTTACTATAGAATGCAAAATATTTATGATTTTGAAAAATTTTCATCTAAAATATTAAAATCACAAATTCTTCTCATCTTGAATTTTTACTTGTCATTAATTGAATCTATAAGCACAATTTTAGTAATTTTTTTATTCCGTGTCTTTGTTTTCATTCTAATTTTGTAGTATATCTGATGAAAATAATCGTCATAATGTATTTATGAGACTTACATTGCAAAAATTATGATTGGAAGTAGTCGATATCAGTGGCTTTTTTCTTGAATCCTAATAAATTACTGCAGGTGAAAGTCACCAACAAGTTTTTTTCAGTTTCTCGTGAAGTATTTTACTGTAGAAAAATTGATCATACAAATTTTCAAACGACTGTATATCATAGAAATAAGCTCATTCCTGTGTTTACCATTCTTACATTTTTTTATCCCTTTACATGTTAATTTTTTGACTTTAAATTCTCTATTTTAAACATTTTAACATTTCAACTTTTACAATTCTTTATGTAAGTAAAATATTTTGTAAATCCTTTTCAGCAGTTTTCATTTTTGGCAACCATTTCGTAAAAAAACACTAACTTACGAAATTTTTCGTTCTTTTCACTTTCCCAACGTTTGACTATGTTCAAACAACTGATTTACGTTTTACAAACATAATGAACGTTTTTTAAGATCTTTGGAGAACAGCAGAGTATTTTTTTTTATTTTAAAAAATCATTCCCAAAACAAAATATAATTTTCTTGAAGGTAAGGTGCATTTCACCCAGTCTGACTATTATGCTATTTCACTAAAGTGTGACGTTCTAACATCAAAAGACAAGATTTCATTCCTCGAAAATAATTTTGTTATTGTTCAGTTGTTTGAAAATTTAAAACATTTCAACTATTTCTGAATTTCGTAATAAAATTCTTGATTTAGAAATCATCATATCTAAAATTCTCTTAATCGCAATGACAGCTTTTTCGAAGTGTTGTGAATGTGGTTTTTAAAAAAAAAATCACTATTTGTTTTTTATTTGAATAAATTTTTTCTTATTGATTATGTAGAAAAATTTTCATGCTAACGAATTTATATGCTTTGCAGAAAATTTCCGTACATTTCCACTTTTTTTACATTTCCCTGGAAAATGGATATAAATTTATTTTTCAAGTATTACTTTTGTCATACATTTTTTAAATTCCATCTCGAAATTCACTCTCTTTCAGAATCCTAGTTACCTCGGAACATATTAATATCCTTCCCCTCTCTGTTAAGAATTTCTAATTTATTTCCTATTCATAAAACCAACTGAAAAAATGGCCACACTCTCAATAATTAGTTCACCAGTTGAGTTTGTCCTATTGAAAAATATTCACCAAAAAAACTAACGTCCCAAACACAATTATTTTCCCAACTGAAAACCAAAATAGATTTCTCAAAAAAGAAAAGAAGATTGTAAATCAATTTACAATCCAAAAACCAATTGAAATTTTCCAGCATGCTTCCCAGGTCCACAATCACGATCCCCAATTTTCCAGGTGGTTTTCACATGGAAAATCAAAGCCACGAGGGGGTCGCGGGAAATCAGATTTCACTGGCCGATCCGCCGTGAAAAGCCGGGTGTGCGGGTAATTAGGGATGAAAAGCCGCAGATAGGCCGGTCTCGGCGTCGTCGGGGGCTGGGGGGAAAACGGGAAAGGGTTGGTTTTCGCGCAGGCGTTACCGCGAAATCAACAACCCTTGCCGGTGTCGCGAGTCGGGCGGTCAGTTATTTTGCAAAAGTCGCCGAAGCCGAACGGGTCCGAGAAGTCCCGGAACCCACCGATCACAACTGCCGCGAACAGATGCGCCGAAGTCCAAACTTTAGCAAACTTTAGTTCAGTGCGTGTCGTGCCTCGAGCGCGATCATTTTTTACCTTCGCGTTTACCAAATTCTCAATTTTTCCCCGCGATCCAACCTACATTTCTGGAGACTTAAACCCCGTTAAAAATTAAAAAAATGAATTAATGAAGCGAAAATTCGCATCCCACGGGAGTAACGAAATGTGAAAGTTTGTCGATGAAAAAATTATCTTACGTGCCTCGATATCACAGGTTTTTTGCGTACCTTTTTCATCTCGAAAATTTATTTGTGGAATTGCGCGATAATGGAATGATATCTCGAATCATTTTTTGCGGTAATTATGTAATATCGAGATTGCGGAGGTGATTGTGGATTCTTATTTTGGGGGAAAGAGGGAGAAGGTTTCGTGGTTTTGCCGGGGTAGGTTGTGAAGATTGATAGGGAAATTTGACGTTTTTTGATGAGGTTTTTTTGTATTCGAGCTTTTTCGGGTTCGGGAAATTTGGGGGAAGTGACGGTTCGCTGTTGGTGCGGGGAAAATGAGTTGATCGAGTCGTGGTTCGAGGAGGAAAATGACAGTGGAAATGTGGGATACGGGGGTTCTGGCGGGTCTTGGCACTGGAAGAATTCACAGATGTGCGGTGTATAATCGTGGATCTTGCAATGCCATCACTCGCTGGATACCGATTCAGCGATATTGCGAATTCCTGACTCGTCCGTTGAAAAATGTTCTCAAAGGAAGCATGATTTTCTTTATTTTTTTTCTATCATCAACGTGTGTAACTGTTTGTACCTTTGAGTAATGAATTTTAATAAAATACTTGTACGATAATTTGAAGAAGTTATTTTGATCGAGAATTTTCATTTTCTTTATTTTTGTCATATTTTGGCAAGTGCTTGTTTTTAGTGGGATGATATTGTGAATTTTTTCTAAAAAGTGGTTCCAGAATGATGATTTTTTATTTGGAGATGTATGGTGTGATCGATGAATTGTTTCGAATTTGTGAGGTGGAAGGAATTTTCGGGAATTCAATTTGGAAAAATTTTGGGGACTTTGATATTTAGGAAATTTGATCAAATTCTGCTTTTTTTTTTTTTTTTATTTTTGGGACATTATTTTGAAATAAGTTCTTGATTTTAGGATAATGAAAATTGAAATAGTAGATTTGAAAGATTAGAGAGTTATTCAACTCTTATACTTTTTTATTGCAAGTGAAAAAAATTATTTACAGTTTCCATTATGAAAAAACACAAATGGAGGTTTCAATTTCCACAAATTGAAATGGATTAAAATCATTCATGTTATAACATATGTGTCTAATCCTTAATCTGGAATGTTAAGGCTGGGAAATTTATTTGAAAAAATTATGTAACTAAAAAAATAGCAAAACTTTATGTTGTCGTAAGTTTTTTTTGATTTACCTCATTGTGTCGAAAATGAAAGAGTTTTCTCAAAGTTTTATGAATGTTCGAGGTAGAAAATCAACGCCATAAGTTGTATGATATATTTCACTGTTTTATAATTTTGTTCAGAAAACATATTTATGAGTGGTTAAAGTGGTTTTGATTCTACCAAAGTTTTCTCAGGTAAAAATTCGTTTGAAATCGTGCAAGATAACGATAAATTAGAAGTAAAACTGTGTTAGAATCTACGATTTATGGAAATTTTCTTTGAAGATTCAAACTGCCAACGAAATTCGCAAATTTTTATAATTTGATGTTGAACAACAGAACATTACAACAATGTTTAAAGGTTACGAGGAGAATATAATTAGAAAATTATAAAATTGAAGACATAAAGTGAAAAAAATTTAATGAAAAAAATTCATCGTATAATGTTATATATTTAATTTGATATATGAACTGAAACAATTGTATTGAACAATTGATTTCAGGGGAAAAAATGACTATTGATCTGCATGAAAAGCCAATTTTTTGTACTTGAATTTTTCAGATTGTTTCACAAATCAAGTTGGGAAAGAATAATTTTGATTTTAAATTCTACGTTTATTGTTTCAAGGAAAATGACTCCTGAAGTTCTGTTATATTTTTCTATTCTTTTATTTCGTTAGACTAACATTTTTTGAAACTGAAAAGCCCTTCTCACTTTTCTTAAGTTTTCCTACTTATAATTTTGATTGTAATCGTAAAAAAAACAAGTCTCTGATTCGAAACTAACTAGTTTCAGAATATTAAAATATTCTAATGTTTTTTGATGAAAATTGTCTCTCAAGTTTAAAAAAAAAAGAGAAATCAAAATCTCTATATTTTTAATGAACGTGACGAAACATAGAATAAAATTTTCATATTGAACAGTTGAAATTTGGAAATGGAAACGGTAATTGAAAATCCTAGCGAATATTTCATAATTATCTGTGATTCTAAACCTGTAATATTTATATTGTAAAAAACTGCCAAGAAAACTTAAAAAACTTTGAAAGTTTAATAATGTTTTTCTTTCAATCATTTTTGACTTATCTTAATGATTAGCAAAAGAAATTTACTCGTAGATTTCAAACGAGCCTTTTACAAATTATTAGAATGAAGAACATTTTATTTGTTGATTTGAAGAATAAGAGAATTTTGAAATCTGTATAATTTTATAGTAAATGACATACAATCCATCACAATCTTCTAAACGGTACGTAGAAATTTGAGAATTCAAAAATATAAACTACAAATCATCATAAATATTGTTTAAAAATATGATTATGAAATATATGTACTTTCATTTTTGAATATTTAGGCTTCAGAATATAAAATCAATCGGATGACCCGCAATTCTTTTCAATTTCATAATGATAACAAACATTATAAAAAAATGAAGAACAAGGAATTTTCGGAATACTTTAGTAAACTCAAGGCTCTTAAAATAATTAAAAATATATAGAAATCATCCAATCAAGAATTATAATTTAGACTCCACGTATAACTCATGATCTAAAAATATGAATGGAATAGATAAAAGTCTAAGAATTCGTGAAAAAAACTTCTCAGGTAGAAAAAGTGTGAAAAACCTCCTAATTTACAAAAAACCAATATAGAATCTAAATAAAAATGATTTGTACGTTAAATATTACATAAAACAGAAATTGTATGTATATATTTATTCATTTTTACGACAATTCTGGGTGATTAAAAAATACAATCCTAAACTCAAACAGAATTTTTTTTTAAAGTCTTTCGTAATATCCTTACACAACGCGTTTAACTCGATATTTAAATTCAAGAGCTGTCAATCATCATATGAAACGCATTAGTTCAAATCATAAACAACTGTTAATTTGGACGAAAAATTGATGAAAACCCTTAAAAAATGAAAATCCGACCTAATTTAATTATTTTGTGAAACAATTATCCTGTGAAATTCAATTTAACTGGAGCAGTTTCGAACGTTTTGCTGATCAATTGGAATAATTGCTGGGGAAATGGAAAACGAAAGCCAATTGTCGATGAATATCATGTGGCAACGGCCGGAAGCTCCGAGGAAGTTTCGATTCCAGCTTTACTACCAATGTCCTAGAAACTATTCGCAAGCAATCCCCGACGAATCAGCCATGACTGCCGCAAAGCTGTTGTGAACCTTCGATCATTCGTGCGGAAAATCGAGTCAGGCGGTGTTGCTCATTTATTCTTGCTCGAGTGCCGCTGACGTTTTGGAAAAAAAGCACTCGGAAGTTATCTTGATCCCTTACATGAATCCAGAAATCATGAAAATGAAATGAATATTGTAAATGATGATCAGTCAGAAATATTATTTTTAATGACAATCGAATATTTGATCATTAATAATCATAGTGTCAGTAATTAGTTATTATATAACGAAGTATTGAGGGTTTGATATGAGTCTAAAAATTTTAATCTAGCATTTTTTTCAAAATTGAAGTATATTCAATTCAAAATAATGATCTTATCTTCATAAAGATCTTTTTTGCAAGAAAAGCATTATTTTTTTGACGTAGTAGATAATTTTCTGGATTGCCTTTTAACTCTTTATATGTATTGATCATTTGCAATTTTCCCTTACTTTTTTTTGTTCAAAAGGTGAGATATTTAAAAATTTTCTAAAAATATAATTGACAAAGATTATTGAAGGTTTTTGTAGAAAATCTGCCACGTCAAATTTTGCAAGCTTTCAAAGTTAACGATCTCATTTAAAATAACTATATGGATATGCGAAGAAAAATTTTGCATTGGGTAGTTTTTTCAACCAAAAATATCACATTAAGCTGGTGATAAAAAACGTTCATAGATAAACCTTGGATACTGGTACCCACACGTACTTCCCTGTTTTCGAGAAACACCTGCCTCGAAACGTTTCGGACGAATAACAATGATTCACAGTGAAATGCGTTCTCAGTGAAATGGAATCCCTTTTTTTTGAGCGATTTTTTTTTTTGGATCTGAATCGTTAGAACAATCAAACGAATTTTCTTTTTATCAGTAATTTATTTCTTTATCTGGTAAATATTCATCAAAAACTTTTGAAAAATATTGGAGTTCCTTACATTATAAGAAATAAATGAAATCTTAAGATTTGTAAAAGTTGTATTTTTTTTTCCTCAATTCAACTTATGATTTTTCAATCAGAAAATCGTCATTTTGAAATTCAAGAAGTTTTGAGTGTGGCTTTTGTTACAAAATTTTTAAAAATATTTTTCGCCATAGGTTTCAGAAAAAATAAAAAAAATAGAAGAAATTGAAGGTCTAATGTCTTATGCAATAACTTAAGAAAAAAACTAAATAAATTTTTTTTATCTAACTGTTTGCATGGTCTAAAGCTTGTGAAATATAAATAAAAATGTAATGGGTAAAAAACAAAATGTAACATTAAATTCACATGATTATCGATCGTTCAAACAAGCATACGTATAATTCAATGTATTATGTACCATCGAATGTAAAAAAATAAGATTTAACGAAAATCTTATAGCCACGTGAAATACTAGAATGCAAAAATCGTAATTAATGTCACGCTCGCACGAAACACGCGTCGAGTGTTGTCCACCATTATTATTTAGATTAATTGCCTTCGGCATCGATCTGAGTTACACTGAGCGTGTTTTGAACTATTAGCGATAAAGTTCTGTATGTTGCTCTTATCAGTAATTGGTGTTATGCCGACATATATATTATTTTCTACGAAGACCCTATTAAAAATTACCAACCCACAAAAAATAAACAGTAATATTACATATCACTAGTTCTTTATAATTAATAATTCCATTAAATATATATCAACTGTTAATTTTATTGTAAAATTTGTCTGACATAATCTTTTCTTAATTTATCAAGTGTTTTTGAATTTCAACGTTTAATAATGCTTCATATTAATTAATACCCAAAACCCCCCTTTTTCTTTGAAAATGATCCATCTCATCACACAATTCCTGAAACGAAGTCCAATTGTCTCCCGTTGTATCCATATACATTTTTTCCAACCAATGACAGTAGACAAATTGCGATGCGAAAAACCCTTCAATCCCATAGAAAAATACAAACCGTAATCGGGCGACGGAGATCGTTACAGCAATCGCGAAAATAACGTTAAAAAAAAGGGCTCTCGTATTCTTTTCTAATGCACAGTGTACACACGAATGTTTGTGAATGCGGCACATCGCGTGTACACGCGAAATTCGCGTACATGCATATACATATATACAGATATACGTAGGTTTCGTAAGCGATGATCAATGGCAGCAGTTGATGGTCTTGTGTACAAGCGGGCTGGCATAGCAACGGGGTCGATAAATACCCTCGAACTCCGCGTCCGGCGAGGGTTGTAATTCGGCTCTAACGTGGCATTAACACCATTTCTTTACATCGCGCGATGCCGTTGTTTCAACTCTTCCTACACTTCCCCACAAATCCCTCATCAAATCGACGCGTGCGAACCGAAGCTGCTGTGATTTGAAAATCTTCTGGGATTTTCCTCCAATACCGAGGAAGAAGACCCTGATGATCACTACGAAAGTTCAGAGTCAAGGAAAATCCTTGACTTTTACAAACTTTAAGAAGTTCAAAATGTTCTCTATGATGGCTGATCATCCGAAGTCGCGAAGTTTTCTACTGAAGAAATTGTATACTCTGGTTTTTACAATTTTTTCATGTTGAAGGATCTTTTTCCATTGACAATTTGGAAAACAAGTCATTGTTGAGTAGAATATAAATAAAGATGATAAGTAATGCAGAATTTTCAAGTTGTTCAGAATTATTTCATTTTGACGAATGTTCGGTGACAAAAATGGGAATGACGAAAGGACGAAGCACGTGAATTTCACGGTTCGAGAAGCAGCAGACGGAAATGGGCCAACATCAGGTGCTGTTCTGGCCCACCTGTCTTCTGTCTTTGCCTCGAGTGTGCCTCTATCGAGGACTCTCCAGAACGCTTTCTTGCCGTTGGAATGGCAATGCGCTTATCCGCCATTTTTTCAAACTAGAAGTATTTTGACATGAATGAAGTCATACAACCCTAAAAAACTTATAAAACGTCATTAATGTCCGACTGCTCCGTTTATATTAGTATGATGAAGATTATTCAATAAATGATCGCTCGGAGCCATGTTTTCATGAAAAATCTATTTATTCTTTGATCAATATTTCCACCCAAATCGGATCCTTTTCAAGATCCTTTAAACAAATCAAAACTACTATATAACATATTTCCCATATAGAGAGTTACTTCACAATAATCAAATGTACTTATATGGCTTTGACTAGAGGAATGTAAGTACATTTGATTATTGTGAAGTAACTCTCTATATGGGAAATATGTTGTATAGTAGTTTTGATTTGTTTAAAGGATCTTGAAAAGGACCCGATTTGGGTGGAAATATTGATCAAAGAATAAATAGATTTTTTATGAAAACATGGCTCCGAGCGATCATTTATTGAATAATCTTCATCATACCTAAAAAACTTGATGAAACGAAGCAGATTAAATTCTACAAGGAGTCAGAAAATTTGTTCATAAATGATTGATAATGTAACAACTTATTCATGTCACTGTTTTAAAATATTCAGCACTAAAACTGCAGTTAAAAGTGAAACATTAATGCAAGAATGTTGCTGTCATGGCAAAACGCTCCATCGAAAACGAAACTTCACATCGTGATGTTAGGCTAGAAAAAAAACACGAGTTTTACAAACTAAATTACGTAAATCACGCAATGGTATCTTCCGCAAAATATCGCGTTTCACCGCTTCGGGGAATAATATTGAAATTCGTTTGAAAATTAACGAGTGCAAATTATGCACATCCACGCGTGGCAGAAGTCATGACCCTCGTATTTTTCTGACGAATAAAAAATGCATGCCTAATCGTTTCTAAGCAGGTACGATCATTGATAAACAATATTTCTGAATGGAATTTAATTGGGTGAATTAAAATGGAAAAGAATTATTCCAAATACATTGGCCATCATGAAGTGTTGAAAAAGTTCTCACGCTTGTGCTGACGCTTCATGTAAATTATTAGATAATTACACGTCACGCGGATTTTCATTAATGCACGCCCTCATTACCGTTAACGCCAGCATTGTTATTGTTATTGTTTGCTTCATGCGAATAAGGCAAATGCGGCGATGTTGGCTTGTAATGACGAGCGTCTGTCAAAAGCGGCGCAAACGCCCGCACGATGTACATATTGTTCATACAAACGTGTCACGCGGCCATTTCTTTATCAGTGTTTACCTTCGGCAAACGATGGCACTTTTCATTAAGGGAGAATCGCGAAAACATTCTAAAATGGCGACAAAATGCTACGATTTACCTAAATGTAACTAGAGTTTGAGGAACGAAAATTTCAAATCTTGTTTTCCAACGTCAGTTACGAAAGGAACAATTTGAAGAACAAAACAGCTAGAAAAAAAATTTTTAGGAAAATATGACAAAAATAACGGCCCAGAAAATCTCCATATAAGGGTAGCGCTACGCAGCGCGATGCAGCGCCACGTCGCGCTGCGCTTAACCTAGTAGAAAAATGTTTTCACTAGTATTGAGAATAATGAATAAGTTTATCAAAAAATCATAGTTTACAAAAGAACTCCTTCCATTATATGTGTCATCAATTACCACTAAGATAAATTTTATGAATTGAACTAGCTAAAATTTCTATTATAACTTTCTACGTATCAAAAAAATCTTCACTACTGTAGAAACTCTAAAGAAAATAAAATAAATTGACCTATTTCCTAAGATTGATTCTACGTGATAGCATTCTTGTAAATAAATAACATCGAATTCCTCTTACTTATTGCACTTTCCATTTTTTTTATGCAAAGGTAAATACTCCAAGTACAGCTCAACTTGTTCGTTATTTAGTATAAAAATTATTGATTTTGTCGCACCAGTATGTATTTACGTCGTTGGTTAAAATAGAGGCTTCGGGTTTATCGACAGAAAATAAAGTTGTTGGTGCATGGAATAATTTATCTTCGAAGAAGAATTCCGTTCAAACCTATTAATATTTTCAGTCTTGAAGTATTTTTTCCATTTAAATTCTCCCCTCACCATGTTATCACTCAGTGTAAGTATAATAATTGATAAAACCATGGGGAATTTGAGATTTGCAATGAATATTGGGACTGAATTTTAAATATTTTTAATGGGAACTAATTGCATGGTTTTAAGACTCATACTTTTTTTTATCTATGTACGTGTTATTATCAGGTGCAGCCCTTAACTTTCCTCCCTCTCCATAATAATTTCACGTGTATAATGTGACAAATTTTGTGATCGTAAAGCAGTCGAAATGTTCGTTAATAAAAAAACGTGACCTGTGATTTCTTTCATTTTCAAATCGTTTGTGCATAAATAAGGGTGAAAAAAAGTCGTGAGCTTTTCGCGGGGCTTCGAGCAAGAGTGTGTATTGCCTTCATCGACACTTATCTTAATCTGCTTTATGCAGATAAGCCGAGCCAAAACTTTCCTCCTCTTTGCACGAATTTCCACGCCTACTTTTTCTCTTTCTACCTTGCACGCTAGAAAGCAATAAGGGTGCTTACCCCCTCATTCCAGCTGACTTTCAAATTACGACCTCGTTCCTCGCACGTATATCTCAAGGCAAGCTCGTTTTTCTTCGACTTTTCATAAACTCCTCGCACGCTTTTTTGCGAACGGAGAAAATTGGAGTGCTTGTGAAATTTCAGGGCTCTGTATCATCGTTTGTGACAATTTTTATGGTGGAAAATTGTATGGTTGTTTTCAAAAGAGGCACGGATATAATTTCACCGAGATATTTATCACTTTCAGTTATATGGTGAAATTACGTAGTGGAATTCGAATGGTACAAAAAATCCAGAGCAAGTTTTTTGGAAGTTTATCATGGTGATGATAATATTTTTAGAACATTTTTTTTACATATAACTATACCACAAAATTCTCACATATTTAACAGGAATTTTCATTATAAGAACTGATACATAAAATAACCTGTGGTATACACTTTCAGAATCTCATGCTCAAAAAGTCTCACATACATCCATGTATTTGAAAAAAAACCTCATGAACTAAAAACATGAGATTTATAAATTTGTAGCATGATGTTGCATCGAAATAACTAGTACATAAAATACTCTAATCGAATGAAATTTAGGAACCAAAAACTTAAGGTTCAAAAATCAGAAGTTTAAATTTAGCACGAATTTCTAACTCAGTATAAAAATCTAAGAACATGGTCATGTTTCGATCGTCATATTTTAATGTCTATAACTATATTTCAATTTCAAATAAGCTTTCATGCTTGTCAAACTCTTTTATCTATTCAATCATTCCTTTTTCTTTCCTGTTTATAAAAAAACACTATCCAGTTTCTGACGCAAATGGAGTGATTTCCCTTTTTATTCCTAGCTTCTCGAATAAATCTTTTCCTTGAGATTGGCAGAAGGATTAGCAGTCTCATCGACCAAAGTGCATAGTAAAATGGAACATTCAGAACCGTTGTCGACCTTATTACCCAGATTCTGGATCTTCACTTGAAGTCTGCAGAAATAATAAATTGTATAATGTAGAAATGTCGAGTTTCATTAATCGATTATATTTACATTTATTAAGATTAAGACGGATTGTCAGGAATATTAGATGGTTTTGTAACGATGATTATATTTCAGAGTTTGAAAGAGATAAGTAGTAATTATGACTATTGAATGAAAATTTCGGAAAAATGTAGGAAAGATATTTGTATGGTTTTTACAGTTTTCGAAAAAATTTTTGGATTCTGTAAAGTGCTGTTGGAAATAATGAGATTAAAATCTACACATAATGGTATAATATACTTCAAAATTAAAGAGTAACTTTAAAATTCTGTAAATGCTACTAGTAAAAAAAGTGACACTTCTTTCACCTATCGTCACGTAATTAATATATGACGTGACTTTAGAATGAATTTTTATCAAAATTCGATCATTTGAAGCCAATTTTTTTTAAATGAACATTTAGGTAAAAAGGCAATTCTCTCGTCGAGTACATAATCATGCCAAGAAATAGCTATAAGAGAGTTTCGAAATATGATCAGAATTCGTCCAACTTGTTGAGATTTTTCGTGATTTTTCATAACCTTTCAAAGTTGTTAGATTTTTCTTGAAAAATGTAAGAATTATAATAATAATTCTTCTTTGAATATTTTACCTTTCGACCGTGTTTGTTTTCGAATTATCTGTAATAATTATTTGCGATCTAATAAATAATATTTGGAAAATGATTACGTAAAGTTTTACTAGATAACATATGATAAAAACTAATTTTTCTTAAAATATACTGTAACAAAGGAAAAACTGACCAATCATACGGGTAAAAAATTTTATCTTGTGTTATCCTTGTCTTCTTAAACTATTAAGGTCAATATAAAACCCTACTTTGTTTTCTATTGTTCTTGTCATTCTTAATTTAGATAATATTTTTCGTTGATTGCAACACTATCAAAAATTTTCGTATTATTTTTAACAAAGAATCATGGAATTTTTCACATTAACGTGATCTTAAAGATTAATAGAAAGAGATATTTCAATTTAAAAAGCTTTCTAGGATTTTCATGAGAGAGTTTATTGTATTGATTGCACTACTTGTGTAATTAGTATACTGTATAATGTCAAAGATTCAATAAATTTTTGAGGAATTTTAATATATTTATACTTTTTGATAAATTAAATGAAAAGTCCATGACTTTTAACCAACGTGTTTATTTATTCCAGTTTATTATACAAGTTTATGGATATCAATAATATGTTCATCTAAAAAACTTGCAAAACAGTATATCAAAATTTATGTCATTTTTGACGGTGAACTAGTTATTTTTTTATGATTTTTTTAATGATTTTCTTTGGTCAATTTCTCATTCTAGAAAACTGAGTTAAGCGAACGTTTTTGATTGGATAGGTGATTTTATCAGAGATAATCAAAACCTGCACCTGTAAAAGTTCGTTTCTCGATAGAAACAAGCAAAATATTATCCAAGCATTCATGGAATATCACATATCAGAATAAACTTGGAAATATTGTAATTGAGTGTGTAGATTATTATACATATCTTAATCAAACATTTTATTATGCACTTTTTCTTGTACCAAATATATTTAACTTTATTTTTCTTTGTCATTTTCATATATTATACAGTTACATTAGTATTTCTATAGTAAACATGTCTCAGAGTTTATTTATAGTTTTTTCAAGTATCTTATAATACAAATATATTTATAAAATATTAGCAATTTATGAATTTATTTTATATTTTCACAATTGAACAAATTTTCCAATTCATGGTCAATATTCCGTTTCCTTTGAAAAAACAATATATATTTCTATAAAATAAATCAACTACCCTCCCACCCGTAGAAAAAAAGATACGTCAGTATTGTATTTTAAGGCTTTCTGAAATACTATGATTATAAGTATCCTTGTTACCTAATTAGAAAACTGTATGAAACATGAAATTGCATTGAATAAATGATCGGCAAAACGTCAACGAAGTCAGGAAGTCATCAAATATGTCAGGAACGATTGCCATGCATAATGTAGCTAAGACTGATACAATGTAGCACGGGACGATGGCGCACACCTAACGACATGTTACGACAAAACGATTATTCTTCGTTGCTGCTGTGAAGCAAAAGCTCTGGTTAGGTGCGCCGGTAGATGCACGTATACACGCGTCTGCGAACTATTGATCCGTGAGTGGTCACGCGATTCTCTCGTAGAAACATTTTTTCCTTACCTTTTTGCCTCATTTATATGCAGTAACGCCACCCTCGCTGGCCTCGTTAGTGCCTACGCTCGCGATTTACTTTTTTCGTTTTTCATTTTCCACGAAACATTTTTCACCCGGAAAAATCTTGTCGATTTTTCTTACTCGGGTTCGTTGATGGAAAGTTTTTCAAACTTGCGGAAAAATGATAAAAAACTTCACCAGGCTTTTTCTCAACTTCATAGGTCGTGAATGACATAATTTGAACACTTTTGCAAATTATTTTCCGTGTCAAGAAGTAGAGAGTCTGAGAAAAATTAGAACAATGTTTGTTCTACACAGCATTTTTTTTACAAGACAGTAAACGCCAGAAATAGATTTTTACGGTTTTTCCCAAGAGCGGAGTGACGGAGAAAATAACGCTGACTTAAGTTCATGTCGCGTGACCCAAGTCATAAAGCGATCTTCCCCAAAGATACGAGGGATCGATATTTTCATTTTTCAAAAGTTAGTTTCATCGCCGCATATATTTTCATGCAAATAGTTGTTGCATGCAAAAAATAGTGTCGACATTTTCGTGACTTGTGAGACGGTTTCAATCTATTTTATAATAATATTATCACGCTCTTTTAAGCCTCTCCTTGAACTCTCTTCACGTTCTCCTGACATCGTTGCGTTGCGAATTTCATTAGGAAAATGATAAAAAGTGGTAATTAAATTGATGGATGATTGAAAAATTTTGGAAATGTTAATAGCAAGGTTCTACTGTGATTGGAGAGGGTGAATAATTCCATGTAGACATAAGTGCATAGAAAATTGGAGAAAGTACGTGGGGGCAAAGTTGTGCTTGCGACCCTCCTTAAACCGAAAGTTACAAGTTGGCCGGTGTTGGTTGATGGGTCACGCGAAGAATGGGCGGAGATTCCAAAAATAGGACCATTACCGATAAGGCCGTACAGAGGCACCTCGTGTATGCGAGGCTGGTGGCGATGTCAGGTGATAAGCCAAGGGAAATGTAGCGAGTTGAGGGTGCCAGGAAACTTGGGGTTCTTGCAATCGTTACGTGGCGGTTCCTGCTGACGACCTGGGCTAATTTTAGAATTTTGCATCGTTTCGCAATCTTGTTTTTACAACGAAGCTTACTCTAAACTTATTTTTTAAGAATTTGTTTATTACTCATTAAGGTTTGATTAGTGATTTTTGAATAATAAAAAGGAATTTTGTTTATAATTGAGGAGTGAGAGGGATAGTTTGAAAGTATTTATTTGCAGTGAAAAAATTGTCTATTATTTATTCGAAGAAATTATATCCAAAATTTAACTATAAGTAATAATTATTTCATTATTTTACACTTGAAAGAATATATTCTGACTCAACTTGACGTTTCTATTCTTTTTATGAGTATTTCATGTTAAGAATTGTAATAATCACGTGCTGAGGCAAAGTATTTTTTTTTACTTGAATATTGATCCGTGGAAAATAACTCATGGTGATAATTATGGGTAACTTACCTTGATGAAGGGGAAAAAAAATTTTTTTATGTGTAACAGAAGTAACATCAATTCAGCTACATTTTTGTAGACTTACAAAGAGGTATGGTTTATCTCAAGACACCGATTTTGAAGTTCTTTAATACTATGATGACTTGATGTTATTTTGTTGACATTTTTTACAATTTATAATAACATTACATTTATTGTTTTGCAAAGCTTTTTTCATTACATAAATATTCTGTTCATTTTTATATTTAAAAATTTTTGTTCAGTTCTAATAATCAAAATATCATTGAGTATTTTTCTTAAGAATATAAAATTCAAGAAAATCAAAAAATGAAATAATATAGTAACTAATTTTTTTGTCAATATAATTAAGCAATTGTTTCAAATGTATTTCATCATTCACGTCATTGTGAATTCATTTTGAACTGAATATATGTGGTTAAACAAAACTTTTAAGAATGAAAAATGACAATAATTTAACGTTTTATGTTTCAGAAGTAATTTTAAACTCGTAGAATATTATTTTATGTAACTGTATATAGTTCATAAATATTAATTCAGAATTTCATTTTGATTTAAAAAAGTTTTTATTTTAGTAATTTAATATTTTTCGTTTTTATGTTGAATGATATATGCAATTCATGGTAACTGTATATAAAATATGATTCCATTAATATTTTAAAGAGTGATTATATTGATTCAATATTTTTTCATTACACCTCTTAGAATGTAGGAAAAAAACATGGCACTTACGATTTTCGAAAATCAATTTATGTTTTTTAGAATTCGTATTAATTTTTACAGTGCAAATTTTGTTAAGTTATAGTATTATTCACTTATGTTAGAATATTATTGTGTTAAAAGATCGAATAAAGTATGACAAAAACTATCAGTTTTATTCTTATTTATTTCCTTTTATATAAGAGTTAGGAAATAACATTATTTCATATAGTCATAATGGTTGAAGAATCATTTTCAATCATTTACAGCCTCTGTTTATCTTTATGTATGAAAAATTTTATTCCGTTCTCGTATTATTTATTATACAGTTAAACGTTTCCTGCCTTGAGAATATAAACACATATCATTCTAAATTTGAACTTAATATTCATGAATGTTAGAGATGATGCTGTTAATTTGAAGTTTTATGCTATTTCATTTACATGTCATAGCCAACTAATTCACAATGTTGTAAATGTGGTCTAATTCGAACGAAAATGAAATACTTTGTGTAATCATAAATGTTTAAAATTTTGAATAACATTACTTTTCGATTTCAATTGACGTACTCTTTTGATTTTCAGCTTTATCATCATATTTCAAAACTACTGTTGATTTCTAGTATTATATTTTTAATGGTGTGATATTATTTGCTATATCCCTGAATCGATCATAACTTAACATTTAATTTACCTTTTTCATTCATGAAATTTATTATGTTTGTTGATAATTTTTTGATATCCTTACTAATTATTATATTATAGTCATAGGACTCTATGGATGTTATTTAATCGAAAAATCTTTGAATTTAACTGAATGAAAAATATTTGGAATCTATGAATGTTTTGAATTTTCGATATTTCGGAAAGATATTCGTAAATATAAAACATAAGCATATAGTTGAAATATTAAAGAGATGATTCAATCATGCATTCAAAAATTATTTTCATCGTTTTACTATCGAATATATTCAATAAACGCAGTTGGTACAAATAAGAAAATATTGCTAGCTCAACAAAGTGAATAATAGTTGAATAAAGTCAGAAAAAAAATTCCTTTATTCCTCATAAACTGTAATAGTTTACGATATATTAAATGTATTTTTTAGTCTAACAATTGATAGTTAGTACATTTATTCCTGCAATTATTTTAAGTAGCTGGATTAGTCTTTGCCAAATGCCAGAGGTATTCTAACTAGTTTAATCTGACATTCATCTCTATTTGGCTTAACATTAAAAGTAAGTAAATTCAACAACTTGTATTTGTTAACAAGAGTTTATTTACATAAATGAGACTTACAATTTCATTATGAGATGGTCGAATCAACTAAGAAATTTTATTTTAGTAACTTTTCTTAGTCATTCGAAAAATTACGGACCTTGCAGACTGAGGTACAGTGATAATAAGTGAGATCAGAAATTCGTTGTTTTCGAAATAAAAAAAAACTTTTCTCATAAGTAAGATAATAGTGAAAAAATTTGAAATTAGTCAGTAACTATTTTTGTATGCTCAAAGTTTTACCATTTATATGAAGGAATTATAAATTGTGTTCATGGTTTGATTGTTTCAATAACGATCGTAAGCAATGTAAAGCAAAAAAATGGTTCAACAGACCTTTTAATTTAGTCGAAGAAGTTAATTTAACCTACTAATTGTAATTTCTAAAATTAATTAAACGACCATCATGTTAACTATTTGAACGAATCACACTTATTTTTAAACAATCAGGCCTAAATTTACCGAAGTAAAATAGTATACTTAACAATTTTCAATGTTTAATCGACTAATTTAACTTTTCGTGTTTATTTATTTTTAGAAGTTTCACAGTATGAGTTATAACAATTTTTTCTGAGTAAAGTGGCTTATTCACATAAAGTTCTCTTGACTCATCAATGAAATCTCCATCCCCGTAAGGTTTCGTGCATCCCATGATAGCGCAATGTAGTACATAAACGCGGAAAGTGAGATCCGTTGCTCGTAATTACGCGTTTCCTGACACGGGTAATATTATGAATCGACTTGCGTCGCCCAAAGGCAGTTTGCTGCACTACAGGTAGTACAGCCAAGCCGATTCCTTGGCGTTGGCGTGACTTTGGCACAGGATCGATACCGTTTGTTCCTGGCTAACAAACGTCCTTAGAAACATTACAAGTGCAGAAAATTTTCTCTTTTCCAGAGTGATTTTCGATTTTTTTCTTTTCTTGTCCTATTAATTTTTGTGGCTACTTTTATATGGGTCTTAATTATTTTAAATTCAATAAAGCTTAGACGAAAAAAAGGGTAAAAGAGTGATGTAATGTATTTTTGGAAAAAGGAGTCAGTTATGATCTGGAATCTTTATGTAGTCAGAGAAGTTTGGAGTCATAATTGTAGTCTTTATGGACGTAAAAATAAGCTGAAAATGCTATATTATTTATAAAAAATTTTTCATCGAAACGATAAATCCAGGGGTGGCAAAAGATGTAAAGTTGATGGCTAGCACTACTTACTTGAAGAATTCTGGATGGATATTATACTCAAATTTGCCAGCGCGAAAAAAGTTCAATAATGCACAAATAGTAAGCTTTCTAGATCGTTCAAATTTTTCTAGATTTACTAGATTTATTTAAATATAAAAAAAATTCTTGCCTTATAATTTCTAAAATCATTGAATACTGGTCTACTACGAAATATTTTCTTATTTTTTAACATGATAAAGGTACGATACAGCTTCTGTAGGTAGAGCATATTTAAAATTAAGTTCACAAGTAACAAGAAAAAACAAACAATACAAAAAAACGAACAATTCAAGAAGTTAGATACATTTAGTAAATATATTAATAGAGTTATTGACAATACTTTGAGAATGGTCATATTTTTTCTCAAATTGTAAAATTTGCAAAATTTCAAACATGCCACACATTACTTGAAGCTTTAAAAATTCTATATTCATTTGATTTATTTATAAGGAATATTCAACATCTGCTTGATCTTTTCAGGTTATTCAGATTTTGACTAAAAAATAAAAAAAATAAATTTCTACAATTGAAAAAAAATATGATAAAGAGCCCAAATGTACAAACTTTATAATCAACAATATGAAATGCCCTACAATTTCCTTCGATTTTTTCTAGAAGTATTGACAAAACTTAGAATTTCAAATGTTTCTTTATAATTATTCTTTATGTTTAAAGTTTTTGACGTTATACATGACTACTATTCAAAACTTACCTAACATGAGGTAAATTATTCTAACTTAATAAGATTTTTGGTATATTCACAATACGCTTTAAGTTTATTAGTTTTTTTTTTTAAATGGGTATATTGATTACATTTATTATTTTGATTATGTTAATATTATATGAATAATAACTTGATATTATTTATAAATCTTCAAATTACATCATAGCAAGAATTATTTACATTTATTATATTAATAATATTATAAATATTAATGATAACTTGATATTAATGTTATTTCTAAAATTACACCATTTTAAGATTTAAATCATCATGCAAGCTTTGAATGTATTAGGTAGGGCATGAAAAATTTTTTACGATTCTCGATATTCTTACGAATTTCTTATACTTTGTCAATTTTCGATGTTTTCGGAATTTCAATCGTAATACCACTAGTTAAGAACTTTCCGAATATCATTAATATTTGCCCCATTCATTTAGATTTCTCATAATTTTCTTGAACAGTTCGAGTCTATTAGATTTTCAATGAAAACAAAAAAACATTGATGTAAATTTTTGGAAGATATCTAAAATAATGAACGTCATTGAAAAAACTCAAAAGTATTCTGGAAAATTCAACGGATTTGATGGTCGATTATTTACTGACTTCGAACTTTTCAATTTTTTAAAATTTTCAAAATTGGAAACGTGATACAAACAATTCAAAATCTTCAGATTTTTTCAAACTGTGTTTAAGTTATTAAGATTTTTTATAATATTGTGATCATACTTCACGAATTCTCCAGATTTTTAATGTTGAAGATGAAAGCATGATCTTGCATATTTCTTCCAAATTTTATGAACCAACTATACAAAAATATTATATATTTTCTGAATGTTTACAAATTTAAGATTTTCGATTCTTACCTAAACATGTTTTAATTTTCATGTTCATAAATTTTCTTGAACTTATCAAATCCCATGCATACTACAAACTATCGAAAACTCAAAAACTCGGTTCCTAAACATTTCTTGAATTGTTTGAGATTTCTCGTGATTTGTAATATACATAACAAGAATTCCTCATTTTATTTCAAAATGAAAACACTTCATATTTTATAGTTTCAACTTATATATTATAATGTACACAATTTACGAATGTTATGAAAATGATCCAAAATTGTATAAATTTGAAAGAATCATTGACAAACTTCGAGATTTTCAATACCGTTAAATTTATCCTTATTTCTAAAATTTCAAACAAGGTAAAAACACTTTTATACTTTTCAAATTTCATAACAATTCATTTTCCTCATTAGAGTTCTCAGTAATTCTTGAACTTGTAAAACATTTTTCAGAATTCCATAAAAAAAGAACGCTCATCACATAACCGTGAATATTTCGGTGAAAAATGATTATAAAAATTCACTTTCAACCATTCCTTGTGTCGTAATCACGACCTATTTCTCAAAATCGCGTTCTACCGCCTCTGAATTAATCATAACCCTTTCACCTATTGATATGACTTTTACTGTAAAAATTGCGTGTCCCGTTGTAAAAGTGAAACGTGTACGGTTGTTGTTGCCGCAACAAAAGGCGTCAATTATTTTAATTATTTGCATTTAACGGTATAATTACTTACACGCTACGGCACTTGAGGAGAATCCGACGCCGAATAACATTACGCGAAACTCGGATACGAGGAGTTCGCATCTCTCCGAGGTACGATGTTAATGCCTCGCATAATCGTTTCATCTTTTAAATGCCACAGGAAAAACCGTAATTCGTCATTCCCATCATCTTCTTTATCGGTTAATTGTCTCGTAAAAAATTTCCGGAATCGTTGTTTCTCACAGTGAACTGATTTTCATTTTTTACCTTTGAAGCTCTGATGGAAAACACGGAAAATTATGCAAGGCTCTTGCACTTTTATGAGCTTGTTTTTTGTGATCAAGAAAAGTTTCACGAGTGATTCAACCTGACTTTACTGAAGGAACATTAATTTTGGTTCTGATAATAATGAAAAAACTGAAACATTGAAAGTTTGAATGAAAAAAAAAAAATACTAGACTACTATCTTCTCAGTGAAAATTTCGTCATAGATTTAGATAAGAAAGTCATCATGAAGACGCTCTAAGCTATGACTAAAGAAAAAAAAAATAAAAAAGCGAAATACAATGTCTTTGATTTATCGCAGCCATAATTCTGCCTAGTCATCGATTATCTTGAAAAGAAAATAGAATCATTGCAGAAAAAGGAAATGAATGCCACAAAGAACAAAGAAATATGACTTCGTTTTCCGGCCAAGTTTTCTCCTCCGTATCCTCTTCGCCGGAACCGCAGGATTCAACATCGGTCGCCGCGGCAACTATAAGAATCCGACACCCCCCGAAATTGCATTTGCAATAACAGCGGAAGTCTGCGTGCTCGGCTTCTTGAAAGCGCTTTCGACTCGTTGCATGACATGGGGTAATGTGATTTTAGGATGACTCGAAGCAATATCAAAAAATGACGGAAATGTTGAAGTCATCGTTATTTCATCTACAAATGTGATGATTGTTTCAGTTTTTGATGAAATTTTTCATGTGACACGTATCCACCTAACATTGAAAAATATTTTATGCATGTCAGAAATACACGTTATTAGAAGTATTTTTTGAAACGTCTTCAAAAGTGAAAAAAGAATTGGTGTCCATAGACTTTTGCGTCGGAGTGCAGGTTTTGAAAACATTCCGGAGGCCGATGAATGAAAGTGCAAGTTGGATTTTTTGTTCGTTGCTTTGAATGGAATTGTAGACTTTCAAAGGGGCGAGGGGGGGGGGGATTTCGCAGAGTACATACCTTGATAGTATCACTGTCTTTGGGTGTGTTAGGGGAGGGTGGAGGGCGAGGAGTACAGGTACTAGAAGCCACGAGCCGTGACGTCCACCTGTCTGAGTTGGCTAGCCTTGAGAGAGCTTGCTGATAGCTCTCAGGTCTGACCATTGGAGCGTCGCCGGTATCCGCTTTTGTTTGCCATTTCCGCTGTGCCAAACTTTCGTCCTCCACTTTTTCGAATAGCATTAATCTGTTTTTTGATACTAAGTTTTATAATATTTTAAATATTTTTGAAGAAAAAATTATATTGATATAAAATGTTCGTAAAAATTCGATTCAGAAGACATTTATGGAAAAAAATACCCTAAAATCATGGTTGTTAGAAAAATGTATGAGGAAAAATGACAAATTATAAAATATCGAGTACTAGTCTTCAGTTTCAGAGGCGCTGCAATGAAATTTCATAAAATGAGGCAAGCTTGATTATCAAAAGAGTTAATGTGTAATATATTTATTTTAATGCATTAATAAATATTAATTCTGGCATCATGACATCTTGGGAATCGGTTTGAAGGATAGAGCTTTTATTCATTAAAATATATCACCTTATATATAAAATTACAATATCTTATTTCAAACGTCTCTCACTGCACATTTTTTCAGTATACGTGTACCACTTCAAGAATTATCTTGTGTTTGTAGGAACTTTCTACATTATGTAATTTCCAGAATTTGATGCTTTAAGACTTAGTGTTTCATGAATTTTTGATATTTCTATTGATTTTCGAAATAGGTATATCGGTATGGATTTCAAGTTTTTCATATTCTGGTTTCACTTTTTAAGATATTTTATAGAGTGCTAGAATTTTTAAGATTTTTCGTATTCAATAAACCTAATAAACGTTTCAAAGACATTCTATTTTTTTTTCTACTATGGCTGTAGATTGTCACATAGGTTTTGAGATTTTGATGTACTAGAATTCGATAGTCATCAAATTTTAAGTATTTCAGGAATTCGCCAGGAAACATTGACTACAAAGATGACTGATATTTTTCCTATGTTTGTTTACTTTAGTATTCGTCGTATTTTTTGAGTATTTTGACCATTTAGACAATTTTCTGGCATTTTTTATTCGATGCTTCAGGATTCAAGGCTTTATAGATATTTCATTATTTTATAGTTGCAGAAAGTATCTACATTGATATATATTATATTATCAATATCTAGTTTTGATATTTTTTGGATATTTTTTAGTTTGTAAAAATTTGAACAGATTCTTTGAATTCCTCTAAGACATAAAGTATTTTTAAAAATTTCATTAGAGATTTCTAGATTTCTCATGCTATAGTATATAAAATTCAAAGGTTTTCAGTATTTCAATACAATTTTCAGTGAGGTATCTCCATAGATAGCTCAACATGTTAACAGATTTCTAAATTTTTAAGTTCATTTTGTATTTTTTCAGTATTACTGAATATTATTTACTTTCTTGCATCATCGTATATTTTTATAAAGACATTTAAAATTCAATGCTTTAGGATAGAAGGTTTTCTAGATATTAAGTTATCTTTTAGTTCATTAAGAGAATGACATCTATATGAATTTTGAGTATTATATCGATGGAAAATACGTTAAATGTTTTTAATATTATAAGAAATTTTGAATATTCTATCTGATTTTTCATAGAACTCTATTATTTTTAAAAATGTTAATATTCAGATTTTTAGAACTTGATGCTCCAGAATCTAGCATGCAAGTGATTTTTAGTATCTCTCATGTTTCAGAAAATAGCATCGTTATAGATTTCAAGTATTTCGTAGATTTCTCAAACTTTTGGTACGTTTTGCATTTTTTCAATGTTTAGGTTTATTAAATTTAATGCATTTTTATGGATTTTTATAGAGATATAGAACGCTATGCTTTGGAATTAGATGTTATATAGATATAATGTAATTTTACAGTTAGTAAAGTACTATACTTATTGACATTTATTTTACATAGTTATCCAATGATATTTATACTTGTTCAAGGTCAACAGATAACAACAAATGCTATTTTATGAGAAAATGAATCGTTATACAGCTGAATGTGTAGTATTGAATTTTCATCATTTTGATATATTCCAAGTTTATAATGAAAACGTTCGGGGGTTTTTCTTATTTTTATAAATATTTAAGAAAATAATATCCATGTAGAATTTTAGTACTTTTGAGTATTCTTTTATTTCTTTTCTTTCTATTATTTTACATAACTTGTAAAATGTCGTAGTATTCTCTAGCACTCATTCTTATTGATTTGAAGTATTTTCATGGATGGCTACGTACATTGTAAGAATTTTATCTTGTCAAGTTGAAAGTTTTATAGACTCTCAGTATTTTACATATATTTTTGGAACACAGTTCTTTCGTGAGGATCTTGTATTTCATAGGATTTTTCGGCACTTGTAAAATTTAGTGTTCTTTTCTAGTTTTATTATATTAGCTGTAAGTACTTTCAGTATTTTCGAGTATAATACTATGAATAAAATTTTTGAAGACACCCTAGTTTTTAATTTATTTCTAGCATTTTTGTAGATTGTCATCTAGATTCTGAGAATTCGATAATCTTAAAATGAAAAAATATAATATTTCCAATATTTCAAGGAATTTTTCAGAAAACAGTCCTTTCAAAAGTACCTGGTACTTCAAATTTCCACTACATCTAGTATTTATCGAATTTTTTTCAGTATTTTTACAGTTTAGACGAGTTTCTGGTATTTTTATGGGATCTTCATGGAGATCTCTAGAATTGAATGCTTGAAAACTGAATTTATTATAAATGTTGTTTAAACAAATGATATTCTCATCAATTTTTATTTTTATCAACTTGTTGTATTTTTTGCATTCTTAATAATATTTTGTAATTTCATTAAAATCAAGGAGGATTTTCTATGTTCTCCGTGGATTTCTGGAACATATTCTGAAGAATCACAATGTGAGTATCTAGAATATGATTTTCTTATGATATTAATAATTAAGGATGATGAAACTAAGGATGATGTCATAGATAGGATGTTAGAGTGAAAATGGATATGATATATTTATACTTACCAGGTACTTTCATGATTTTTTTTTTTTTTTTTTTTTTTTTTTTTTGATACATAGCTTTGTTTTCAGGCTATATATTTTTAAAACTTTTGATTCATTTTTGATTTTTGCAATATTCGTGAATTTCATTCAATTATCTAGTATTTTTATGGATTGCCATGGTAAGTCTGAGGGTTAGATTAATTGGAATCACAATTTATGGAGATTTTTATACTTTCCATAAGTTTTTGTGAAATCAATAACTATGTAGGATTTCAGTATTTCGAAAATTTCCATCATTTTTAGTCTTCTTTATATTTTTCGGCAATTTTGAAGTTTTATCTGGAACTTTTCTAGATGTGTAAAATTGTAACGGATCGTTATGTAAATTCTGAGAATTCAAAGCTGTAAACTTCATGTTTTTCGTGCATTTATAAAATTTGAGTCATTCCCTGCTATTTCCATAAACTATTCAATTGATTCATTGAAAAAAATTCTCTAGGATTTTTACATATTTCAAGTAAATGTATGTACCATTGAGAAAATTTATAAAGATACATATGTTACCGGCAAAACCCGAATGAAGGCGTTTCCAATAAATGCTTAGGCAAAACCTGTATTGTCTAAAAATTGAAGCAATACCCGAATTTCCTGAAATAATTCCTGGAAATTAGGGAGCTGTCAAAATTTTTAGGAAATTCACGAACTGCCTACCTGTCAATCAAGCAATTCAGGTTTTTCATAAACTCTATTAGAAATATCAGGACTTGATATTATCTAGTAAATATTCTATAATTTAAATATCATATACGCAATCAATATCATACTATCATTTAATTATTGATAAGATTCAAAATTCTATATTATTTTATAAAACGACAACGAAATTTCACTTGGAGGTTATTTTAATTTAAAGTACTCAGATAATTTGGATTCAGGATTTTTTTTTGGATTTAAATTTTTTAATCCTTTTTTATAGTTTCAGTTGTTTTGTCCAACGAAAAACATCAACTGAATAGTTTACTGTCTTTAATAAACAAATGTTAATGTTTTTCATAATCCAATAACTCGGTCGGAAATCATCCGATCGTTATAATATTTTTTTATTTTTCAAGTAAAATTACATTTTAACGATAAAAAACTACCAGCTTAATTTATTGAAAAAAGTTTTCTTATGATTGTAATTTTAAATAAAATTAATGAATGTATCAAGCCTGAAAGTGTCGACATCCTACATTTTTCATCCCTTCATTTTTTTTAAAGTTATTGAAATACACCACATTCAGTGTAAAATGAATAACTGTCAGTGACAGTTTCTACTAGCAATAATTTGGTATGATTTTTCGAAGTCAAAATTTATTTTTGTTGTTCTGGATACTCATGGTATGATAATTATAATAATAATGATACATTTTTTATATTATTCGTATAATACGGTATTTCGAAGTTGAGGCTCTTTTCTAATGAATAATATAAATAACCAAAAGTGACATGCTAAAACTTCTAATAATTTCGTTTATTGTGAACTAAAAAATATAACATATACTATTGAGAATTACTCTCATCATCTATATTTTAGTATGTAGTAACTATATTAATATGTAGTAGAACTTTGAAATACCATGTACCTTTAGAAAGACAGTCTCCGAGAAAATTCTTTAAAATATTGAAAATATGATAATTTTTATTTTAAGATAATCTAATTCTCAAACCCTAGATAACAATCTACAAAAATGCTCGAAACAATTTAAAAACTAGCATATTATCAAAAATTTTACTAATAGTATTATACACAAAAATGCTGAAAATACTTGCACCTAATGAAATAAAACTAGGAAATAACACTTCATTTTAAAAATGCCAAATAATACAATAAATGGAACAGATCTATAAATACACAAAATGCATCAAAATAAAATTTCTCGAAAATCCATTTATTTACCAGATATCTATAAAACTCTTTATCCTAGAACATCTCATTCTCAAAATTTATGCAGAAATCCATGGAAATATAAGAAAATCATTTAATAAGTATACATGTTCGAAAAATATGAACAATACTGAAATAACTAGAATTCTTTGAAATACAAAAAATATACCAGTCCAAAAATTTATTTGTAATACTGACAGTCTATAAAACATAAGCTGACAAAATAGAATTATTACAATTCACATAGCTTTACATAAAAATACTCCAAATCCAGACGAATACTAGAAAATACTACGACATTTCATAAGTTATGTAAAATAATAAAAAGTCTAGAAAAAATAAAACTACAGATTACTGAGATTCAATATGGATATTATTTTCTCTAAAATTCATAAAAATAAGAAAAACCTGTAAAGCTTTTCATTCCAAACATTGAATCTATCAAAATGATGAAAATTCAATGCTACACATTTAGGTGTAAAACAATTCAGTTTTTCATTAAATAGCATTTGCCGTTGTCTGTTGACCCTGTGCAAGTATAAATATCCTTGGATAACTATGTAAAATGGAATATACATAAAAATGAAATGGTGTTCGTTCGAAACATTATAATTCACGAACGATATGAGGATAATCCAATTTTTTTATTCTGTTATTGTATGTAGAAAGTTCATCATTAAAAAAAGTTCATCTATATACAGGTAAATAAATATTTAATGGTTTGTTACTGACGAACGGAGTGAGTGGTTTTTAAAATGTTTTTTTTTTCTGTTATTGTCTGTAGAAGGTTTCATTTTATAGCCATTCGAGTAATTAAACTGTAACCAGAAGAAATTGAGAGAGGATAAGACAGTTCAAACCAACTGGGAATTTTTTCTTCCATTGAGGTTTAAAAAAACTTTAAATGCTTTCTGAAATGTATCCTATTATTGTAAATTACTGTCCACCACAATCATCGATTTTCTCTAAATGTCTTTAAAAAGAAAATTATTGCTACTGTATTCTTTTAGAACTTAATATCTTGAATGACATTTCAGATTGAATGATTATATATTTTTGACTGTGAAAGGCTTGAGGAAAAAACTCTATGAATTACCAACAAATTTTTTATTATTTGTCTCTTCGTTTTTTTATGATATTCAATGAATATTTTGGGAGGACAACGTCTGTCGGGTACAGCTAGTATTTGAATAAATCCTTATCTTATTACCAAATTTTATGCCCAATTAATATGGGTAGTGTAATTACTAGCTTTTGATGAAAAAAATGTCGAGCAAGTCGAGTTTTTCTTATTATATAGAGTGAAGGAAAAACCTGAATGGCCTGACTGATAGTAATGCGATTCGGGTTTTGCCAGTAAAATACAGATTTGTTGTATTTTTGTTGTTTCGACATTCACAAAATTGAGTTAAATATATTTTATTTTCGAAACCCATGGACATACCACCCCCCTTCGGAATTCTCAGGGTCCAACCCCGGTTGACATTTTTCCTCGATGTCCATTCCCAATGAAAAAATTTGAAGGAACTCGGGGCCAAGTATACCTAACCCCAATCCGTTTTTTTCATATCGGTTTCCTGGTTGAAACTGCCGGTTTCGTTGCGTTCGGGCCGCAGTCGTGGCGCAGCGCCCTGACCTCAAAACTCCGGCTTTCGATCGATAGAAAACTTCCTTCCTGGCCAGCGCGGTGCCGGGTGTACGTGTACTTTTGCGTGGACTCGTACAACATCAATCGCTCTTTTACGCTCAAAGGTCGCGTCCATAGGTACACGTGTGGTACAGTAACTCCGGCGCTTTATCGCGAACGCGATTCTTTATTCACTTTCACGCCGACTATTGTACCTTCCCGCCGTAGGATCGCCCCGCGAGCTATTTCTGGCCAAACCGAGTCTATATTTCCCCCAAACCAATTATCGTGTCATTCTGGTTCCCATCCCTGTTATTAGATAGCGATTCCATTCTGTCTCTTTCAATGCGGAACTTATTCATTTTCTCTTATTGTCTTTTTAGTGGTTTGAGTTTTTTCTTCTTTTTTGGGTCGCAGCACCGGCGAATAATGGGTAGCAATCTTCTTCTGAAAAGTAGTCTTTCTTGAAATTCGCTGGGGGTAATTTATCGGAGTTGACTTCTCTTTCTGTTGTTACTTTAATGAGAGGCGTCCTGTTTTTTGACCTCCTTGGTGTCAGTAAGTGTCATCATACAATTTAAAGAATCATGTGAAATCATCCGTACTTGGTAGTTCTGTTGATTTTTTTCTCAAATTCACTTATTTCGTTTACCTCTTCTTCTGTTGAATGTGTTCATTCCTCGTTGAGTGCCAAAAAAAGTCAGACCTTACGGAGCGATTTTTGCACGTGCACGAGATGATGCATGCAGGTTACAAGGTGCGCATTGAGCAATAAAAGTAAGGTGCTCGTGAGGCAGCGATTAAAGTGCGAGATGCGCGGAGATTCAACGGAAAGGGTTGGAAGGGGAAGGATACGGATAAACAGCGAAGAAGCATTCTTCTCTGCTGTTAACGGAACCGCACTTGACGCCGTTTTGTACGAAACTTGGGGGATCAAATGCGAGAGCGTGGGAACATACGTTTGCGAGAAAAAATTTGTCGTCATTTATTTCCATGGTTTGGTTTCAGGAAATTAAATTAATCTGTGAAACGGTTCAAAAAATGCTATCTCGGATTTTAGGGAGTGATTCAATTAATTTCTCATCTTAGTATACTGATGAGCCTATGACGGTATTTTCTTTATCGTGACAGGATCCTTATAATTCATTATCTCATTGGTAAATTTGATTGTCATTTGTTCATATTTATGTAACAAATTCAGAGATTTCTTATGTATATATTTCAGAGTATTCGTATTTTTCTCAAAGTTTTCAAATCAAAAATTTTTATGTTGAGTGTATAAAATATGATGAGTTCAAATTGACAATTGCGTTAGCGAAGAAACTTTTAAGGTAGAAAAAGTATTTTTTACAATCAGGTTTATTTAATATCATTGCAATCTATAGCATAAAATTACGGGATTCTATATATAGCAATACATACATATTTGAAAAACTATGAAAATATGAAACATGCTTGATAGGGACTGTGAACATAATACGGTCGGAAAATTGTGACATTGTGTGACATGGGGTAGGGAGGAGTCTATTCTTAGCGTAACGTGACTTATAAATTCTTTAAAAAGTTTTTTTTTTTTATATTTCATCAATTATTTTGCTAATTTCTCGGGTTTACAATAATTTATGTGCGTTGAAAGCACCGTTCCCCGGATGACCGCCAAAGTTCGTGATTACTGAAAATTTGAAGAAAAAGACGCGTGACGTGACGTCAAGAAGTTAGGGGGAGGGGTATAAAATTTGTGATCATATGTGACATAGGGTGAGAGGGGGGGGAGGGTCAAAAATGACTGAAATTCGTGTGACATATTATGTTCCGAGCCCCATATAGTAACAGCTAGAATGGAATACAATTGATCTATACAAATTTGATTCATAAAAAAATTAAAAAAATTGTTTTTTGTCTGTAACATTAAAAATTCTTCTGCATTTGAGTCTAGAAATCTGCGCATAAAATTTTCAAAATACTAGAAGAGCTTTGAATTTTTTCGAATAATGAAGTAAGATGCTAAATTTAAAGAAATGAATAATCCATAAAATAATTGAAAAATTCATGGAAATCCTGTTTTTCGATTGATCTATCAAAGTATGTACTCAAAAATGACTCAATATCGAATTCTAAAATATTGAGTTACAAAAATCTGTAAATGAATTATGTAATAAAAATTATATAAAACTCGATGAAATTTCATACTTATGATAAAATACTAATTTTACCAGAAACATTCGAAATCTTTGAAAAAACCGAAAATCTATCTACATAGATATTTTTCACTACAAAATGCAGAAAATCTATAAAACATCCAATTCTAGAATATCATGTAGGATATAGAATAATAAAATTCTAGATTTTATGTGGATGACATGTAGATTCAATGTATTTTTACACTTTACATTGTATCTATCTATAAAGATTTATTATACATAGATTCTATATTGATTAAATGCAAATTCTGTATAATTTACAAAGGTACAGAATTCCAAGTAGGAATTCTATAAAAATACCAGTATATCTTAGGAATGGTATAAATACTGAAGAATAATAAAAATTGTAAAAATCTTTATATGAGAAACATATAAAACAGCTACATCTTCTCCAAGAAAATGTTTTCCAAAAAACCTCTCGGGATATAAGAATTTTTTAAATTTCTCATATGTTTATTGCATTAAGTTCCATAAACCATAAGATTGATCTATGAAAATACTTGAGATTTATAATAATAATAAAGAACACTGAAAAATTTGAAGAGTGCTTGAAAATAAGAGCAATGATCAGAATAGTCCAAATCTCCTAATAATCAAAACACATTCAGCGAACAATTTTTTCAGTATCTAGTACCTATAGAATTACTGCATGACACTTTCAATCCTAGAGCATTAAATTCTGAAAATCTTCTTAAAAATCCAAGAGAATATCAAAAATCCTGCGAATTCCATAAAAATGATCGAAACACGGAAAAAAAGGATTAAAAATTTATGGAATGCCATAAGATTTTACAGTTGATGGGTGAAGAAATATGTGACAATAGTAAAAATTAATCAAAGTTTCAATTGTTCAGCAAATAGTTCAAGAAATCAATAGAAAAATGGATAAATCTCAAACTAAACAAAGAAAACTAAGAAAGCTATAATTATACTTGAGAGTTCCATAAATACTTCAAAAATGCAGAACATACTTTAATACTTTGAATATTAGCATAGGTGGAAATGATTTTCCCAAAAATCCACAGAATCACTGATGAAATATAAAATTTTTAATTCCAAAGCATCAAATTCCAGGAAAGCCAATGTGTACATATGCAAGATTATCTTTAAAGTAGTATACCTAGACCGAATAAGATAGAGATTCAGAAATGCAAAAAAAAGATATCGTGATTTCATTACAAACGTAATAAAATCCCAAAAAGTGATAACTTTACTGTCGCCAGTCGATCAAATAGTATCATGATACAGAAATATTTTTTATTGATACCTATGAATTATATATAAGAACATACATATTCACCCTTTTGACATTTATGTTTGCTCCCCCTGTCATGAAAAATTGTATTTCAACCTTTCTCAATTCATTCCATAATATCGGAACAATTTTTGAAAACTAGTAAAGAAAACTTTGAATAATCCAAATAATAAACATAGCAGCAATGAAAGTAAAGATTGTTCGTTTTAATGGCTATCATATGGCGGACTTCCTCGTTTCGTTTCGCTGGTTCCGCACAAGTCGGGGGAAGTTCCGTCGTCATTTAAATGCCAACGGCATATTTCAACAGGGAATAAGGGTTGCCTTACCCTTATTGATATTACCCTGTGAAACACCAGTTAAAAACGCGCAGCAAGATTTTTTCTCCTCTGAAATGTCAACAATTTTCCTCCTTATCAAAGACGTGCCAAATTCCAAGTTGAGGGGGAAGAAAGGTATAGTTACTAAAAATAATTTCAATGATCTTGTAACTGAATCCTATTTTATAATGATGATTTCTTTAAATCAATCAAAATAAATAATTCCAATGAAAATTATTGTATACCATTCCATGTTCCACATAAAATTGTCCTTATCAGTCAGCCCTGAATTCTCAAAATCCAAAAAAGGAGCGAAAAATTAAAAAAAGAAAGGAAAATCTCGGTTCCGAAACTTTCCTCGATTTTTCAGGGACCCCGACAGCAGGATCGATCCTGCCTGCCAAGTTCTCGAGGATGGGAATGCGATCCTTGGTACATCCAAGCCAAGTAAATTCCCGTTAAATGAAACGATATCATCGTGACACGTCATAAAATCACACGAGTGTGAGCCACATAATAGCTCGCGTATGTACACGGGGAGAGCTTAATGGCGAGGAAAATGAATTTGCCTTGCGCTGCAGTACAATAAGGCTGTCCCGTCTTTTATCGAGATTGGAATTTCGCACGATTTACATACGGCGCGTTGGAAAAATCGATGCCAAGCGGGTAATCTTCGACGTTCGAACATTTCGTTTTCCTCAAGTTTATCGAAAATCGCGACATTCCAGTGAAAGGAAAGCCGAGATTCCATGGAAAATCGATGGAGGAGAAATCCAGGGGAAAATATTCGGAAAAGGAGTTTCCAGATTTTAGTTAGTTGAAGAGTATTTGTAGAACTCTTTAGTAGATTTATGTGGTTTCGCTCGTTTGTAAATATTCAGACCATTATATGCCAGACTGGATTATTGAGTTGCAAATAAATTTCTTTGAACCAACAAATTTTCCCACGGATATATTTCAGGAACGTGTTGATCTCCGAGGAAAATCCGAAACAACCCTCCGGACAATATGTTATTCGGTATGTAGTTATTCAGAGGCCTCTATAAACGTCGTCTCACAATAACCTGCTTTATTGTAATGGCTTCCTCCTCTTTCTTGCATCGCGAGGAACGGCTCCTCGCAGTTGTTATTCTCGAGGTTTCCTTTCCGATACCGCGACTGCCCGAGAAATGTATGCCAGAGAAATGAAAATCGTACCCGATTATGCGAGATTTCACCTGCGACCGATAACTAGAACTTCATTCAATTATAAACATCATGCGCTACTAAACGCAAATGATATCATTTTCAACACGTTCAGCCAGACGGATCATCTTGTTTGTCCAACTTTCTCTCGCGCAACATCTTTCGTTTCTGTATTGAAAAGTGCTGGTTTCAAAAAAGTTAATTTAGTTACTGGGAATGAGGAGATCAGTAGGCAGGAGAGTAGTATTTCGATGATTATTTTAGGTAAAAAAAAGTAGCAACGTAAATGTCAGTAATTTCTTTTTTTTTTTTTAGAAAATCTCATCTGTTCTTTTAAACCTGTTACATCTTAACAGAATGAAATCTGTGACAAGTTTACACAGAAAAATCTGTACTTTACCCAGATTCATCTGTCAAAATTAACAGATTGTCTCTTGTTTCAACAGATTTTCTGTCGCATTCTACAAATTCAATGTGTCAATTTTTCACAAATTACATTGTGAAGATTTTAAGAAGGCAATCTTTTGAATACAACCGATTCAGATTAAGACAGTGGACAAAAGTAGATGAATTTTTTTATAAGTAAGTTAAATATTATTACAGTATGTTATATTACTTTGTAGATATCTATTTATAAAACTTTTTTATGCTTCAACTTATAAATATAAATAAATTTTGTCATAATGTAGCATTAAAACAAGGTGGGGGAGGGATACTAATTTTGATACTTCTGATTGTAAGCATATTGGATCAAAATAATGTAGCAACATAAAAATATAAAAATATCATCAAATACAATCTAAAATCGACGAAGTAAAATTCTATTTCAAGAATCTAACTGTACAGAAATCTATATGAATTCTAGAAGAGGCTTCACATTGTATAGACAATAAATAAGAAAATGTGGATAATATTGAAAGAACTGGAACTATTTGAAATCCAAGAAATCTGTGAAAATACACTTTGAAACGTGGATTAACTACTAAAGAACTCTACAACTTTGAATTCCTCTGAATACTCATTCATAATATTTCAAAGTGATAAATAAAATAATCAAGATCTATGAAAAAACTGTGCATCCTATAAAATTCAGAAAATACCAAAAAAAAACGAAGAAATTTGAAAATGCAAAAAGTTTACAACAGAAAAGACCCGAAGTATCTTTGAAGTATCATTTCCAGAGAAATTTACAAAAATACTCCAAATCTCTGGGACTTAAGAGAAAATTAGGAAGCATCAAATTTTCAAAACCTAAAGTAAAATGAAAAAAATACTTCTTATTTTTCTATCATATGCAAACTAAGAAAAAAAAAAAAACAAAAAATCTGAATGCACTTAAAATATTTAAAGGACTATGAATTAATTAATAATTCTAATACTTAAACAATTTGATCCTGAAGAACTGAATTTCATTGATTCATACAGCAATCAGTTGAAACACAGTAGATATAAAAAATACTAAATAATCTTTGTGAATACTTGAAAGTTCATAAAAAATTCAAAGTGCGAAAAGAAAGTCAATACTGGCGGTTAATATTGTTTAATTATCCGATGAAGATGAAACATTTTGAAGAATCTATGAAAATTATAAAAATTTTGAACCCTTCAGCATCGATATCTAGAAATCTATAAAAAAATCCATAGAAACATGAATATACTCTTTAAATCGTGTGCATACTAAAGAAATCTGAAAAATACGAAAAGTACTAGAAGTTAATGTAAAATTTGTAATCCAAATAGATGCTGTATTATAAAAAATCTAATAAGGTTCAAATTCTGAATCACTGATAATCCTGAAAATCGATAGACTGATACAAAAACTTCGCATTTATAAAAATACAACATAACTCTTCAAAACTTTATAAATACTGAAAAATATGGAAGATACTTAAAATACCACACTGAGAGAAGCGGTTTTGTTCAACAACTGAATTTATTTACAGTAAAAAACTTTTAGTAGGCGCGTAATGGAACAAAATTTTAATCATATCAAATAAGTTATTGCGAATTTGAATGAATTTCTTAAAAATTTAAACAAATTTTTCAGTATAATTCAAAGAAATTTATTTCACGTGAATGAACTTACATTTCCTGTTTTTGAATATGCACGTACCTAAGTTGATTCAAAACAAAAAAATTTTTAATTTCAATTGCCTAACGATACCTCTTCTCAGAGTACAAATATCTGTTTACTACGAAAAATGTATCAAGGCATAATTTGTTGAAAAGCAAATCGGAATACTTTGAGTATATAAATTCTTCAATCAATAAACATTTCATTTTAGAGGTCTACCTGGAAACCCGAACAAATTTGAAATATTTTCGAGAGTAATGATTTCTGAAATTGTAAATTATAGGATATTTTAATCGTGAGATATTCTGATTTCATAAGAAAAACAATACATTTTAAAAATTAAAAGATTGAGCATCGCAACTTGATAACTTAAATGCTATGGTGTTGAAATCAATGTTAATTGATATGTTTAAATAAATTTACATATATACACTGTAAATTTGCAACAGTTCAATGTGGCTAATGTCAACAGTTATTAGCTGATTGAATAAGTTACTATCATTTCCCTGAGAAACAGTCAATTGAACTGATTTAATCACTGCAATCTGCAAGCATCGTCTGTTCTATCAACCAAAAATTAAAAATGACTAATAATCCAGTTGCTTAGACTACTACTGATTCAATCAGTTACAAATTAACTGATTTAGTTTAGACAATATATATGGACATTTTGGTCCCAATAAAAAATATCTTCGCAACGTTCCTATACATCGATCTCCTGAATTTGAACACTCGTTTTTCCATTGAACTATTGCAACAAGGGAAAATGTAAAAATGCTGATCTATACGATAACGTGTGGAGTTAAACATCATAATATAGATTGATTCGCGATTTTAATTGGCAAGGCTTCCAGCATAATAGCGTTGTGCGTTCCATCGGTCTTAAACTAAGTGGCCACTTAGAAGTAGCGATGTATCAAAAGCATTGAAGAATGACAATTATCGGTGATGCCAAGTGGGTCACGGCGCCGCGGAAACTGGGAAGAAATCGCGTCTACCGAAGAAGAGGATCCTCCGCGACCAACTGGTCCCTATGTATCCATGGCTATTGAGAGAAACGCGTTGCAATTACGAACCACAATTACGCGCGAGTGTAAAGATGGCTCGCATGGAGAACGAAAGTTTCTTCCGATAAGCAAAGACGGAAAAAGAGCTCCTCGTTGCAGTTTATGGTTGCTTCTTAAAGGCCATGAAAAATGAGGATTTACGATTTCATGGGATTTAATGGCAAAAATGTCAAAGAAAGAGTTAGAAGAAAATTTGTGGTAAAGAATTGTCATTTTTGAAGCGTATATTATTGAAATTTCGAAACACTTTCACGTTTTGTCCGTCACATTATAACTGTACTCAAAATTAAAAACACTTGATTTAGAATTGATAAATAATGTTCATTTTGATATGATCATCTTTCTATCATTTTATTTTGAGTTTAATTAATCATAAGTAATAAAATTTTCGAACTACTTTTGGAATTTTCGAAAATGGTCACAAGATCATTTTTCAGTTACATCATTTGTTTTGTTACCATTTTTGTTACTTGTTGCCATTTTTGAAGTGAAGTCAAAAAATGTGAAATTTTATGAAAATTAGAGTTTTTGCATTATTTGTCATTGTTTTACGCGGCAGGTCTTTTTGCCTGACACCTAAAATTATGGCTCTAATGTAACTGGAGTAAAATCTTGTTAGCTTTCGTCAACCGGGCGCATCCTTTTAAATGTTAGATCAAAAAGAGTGAAATTCTATATAAATCAGCACTTTTGCAATATTTTTCTTCGTTTTACACGCGCAGTCTCTTTGACTGACCATGTACATTTTGGCACTGATGTTACTGTATAATAATCTTGTTGGCTTTTGTCAACCAGACGTATTCCTCTCAGAGTAAAGTCGAAAAATGTGAAATTTTATGAAAATTGGAATTTTCGCATTATTTGTCATCGTTTTACACTCTCAGTCTTTTTGCCTGACCATGGAAATTACGGCACTGATGTTACTGAAGAATAGTCTTGTTAGCTTTTGTCAACCAGACGTATTCCTTTTAAAGTAAAGTCAAAAAATGTGAAATTTTATGAAAATTGGAATTTTCGCATTATTTGTCATCGTTTTACACTCTCAGTCTTTTTGCCTGACCATGGAAATTACGGCACTGATGTTACTGAAGAATAGTCTTGTTAGCTTTTGTCAACCAGACGTATTCCTTTTAAAGTAAAGTCAAAAAATGTGAAATTTTATGAAAATTAGAGTTTTTGCATTCTTCGTCATCGTTTTTCACGTACAGTCTTTTTGCCTGACCATGGAAATTTTGGCACTGATGTAACTGAAGAATGATCTTTTTACCATTTCCGAATTGTTGAGTCGTCACTGCGACAATGTTTTCAAAATTTGAGTTCAAGCATGATGTTTTTTGTTTTAAAAATTATGTGGTTCAATTTGTTACGTTTCGAAACTTCTTCAAAATTTTTGACATTTTTTGAAGTATTACGTATGGTAAATATCTTACAAAAAGTTATCTAAACGTCCCTTCCCATTTCGAAGTTGCGAAACGCGGAAGCGAATGAAAATCGCCGACTCCGATGCACTTTGAATGATACTACTTTTCCAACAAACCATAACATTTAATTTCTCCATAATTTCTTTAATTACTCCGAGAGCAAGATTCATTTCGATTAATTTGTCGATAAATACATAGCGATGCTGAAGCGATGCCGAGATAACAATTTATAGCCCTTTGTTCAAGATCTCATGGGCGGCAACAACACAGCGTCGCTATACTTGCTCTATTCATAGCTTTGACTACCATTATACTCGTTGATAAGAAAAGTAAAATTTTAATACACGCATTTTTCCATTTTTTACAGATTTGAAATACCTTCAAACGAATCGTTCCCTGCAAAATTCATTGAACTTGTTACCTTATTGTAAAAAATGTCTCTCTGCAGAAAGAAGACTTGTAAAACTGAAACCCAGAGATCCTAAAGAACTGCGTGTCACTTGGTACGAGTTATAAGTAATTACACCTCTTACATCTTGACAAGCTTTTTTCCAAGAATTTAGGATCGTGTTTTTCAAGATTAATCTACACCTTCCAAACAATGGCATCAAGCATCTTCTTTTCATTGAAAAAAGTAGACTTACAATGAGATCACGAATCGCAAAATCAAATTAAGTGATAATATATAATCAGAGCTTAAGTTGCTTCTGCCTTATCCAATACATTAGTTTATTTCTGAAAAACATAGATTAGACAGGAGCAGCAGAAGATGTGGTAAATAATGAAAGGTTGTATTAATCAACTAAAAAATCCTGTATGGGTAAAATACTAAAAAAAAACGTATATAAAAACGCATCAATTTAAAAAGTGGAATTCTTGCGAATTTTAGAAACATTTCAAAATGTTTGATATTTATCAACAATTTCTGTGACTATAGATTCTATTAGAATTTTCAACAATTTCCGTGTTGCAAAAAATTTTGTGATTTTATTATATTTTGAGAATTAACATAGAAAGTTTCTGAGTTTCACGGAAACTTTATTATTTATTATAATTTACAATATTCATAAACAGTTGTTGAAATAGACCGAATTTCCGAATTTTTGAGAATTCGGGGCAATGTTCTGAATTTTCACCATTTTTTTTTATTTTCCAAATTTCAAACGTGATACAATTTATTCGGATGTTGACAAATTGAATAAAGAATTTTTTATCTCATCAAGTTTTTTTCGTATATTTTTACTTTTTTTCATTTTTCTCGGATTCTAATGAAAAATAACAAAACATGATGATGTATGTTTTGAAAAATGTACTTCAGAGATGAAAATAAATACAGTCTTGGAAATGAATGATCACTTTCCGAAATTTTAGAAACTCTTCGATGTTAGTGAATTTATACGCGATCTTAAAAATGTTCAATTTTTTTTCCATTATTCAAGTTTCTTTTTTCAAACACAGTGCAAGGACATAACACTTTCCTGACTTTATAATAATTCCTCCAACTTTAGGGATGATATACCTTTTTGTGCGGAAAAGTTGAGGATTGTTTGGAGTAACTTTTAAGGTATGCAGCAAAAACGCTATGTCACAAAAGTTATGGTTTTTCAATAGTGTATTGTTGACTTGCAAAAAAAAAGTATTTCTTCATAAAAAATATCAACAATTGGCGGAGTTATGGCCCTTTCCCTGAAACAATTTTTTTTTTTTGAAGAGACTTGCGGTGACCGCGATGCAAGTCAAACAAGTCAAGTTAAATTAGAAAATCCAAAAAATTTCATTTGTCTAGGAATATAGATAGTTCTTGAAAGATCTCTTTTTAATGGAAAAGTTTTTATTTTGCAGATAAGAATTTTTTAATAAAATTTCCAGAGGTCGAAAAATCGAAATCGCGGGGAAAACGTTCTTGCATACAGAAAAAACGTAATATTCTTTTTTTCAATCGTTCACGAACTAGATACATTCCTAGACTGATGAATTTTTTTGGATTTTCTAATTTAACCTAACCTGTTCAACTTATATCGTGGTCACCGCAAGCCTCTTCAAAAAAAAAGTTGTTTCGGGGAAAGGGCCATAGTTCCGTCAATCATTGATATTTTTTATGGAAAAATACTTCTTTTTTCAAGTGGACAATACACTATGAAAAAACAATAACTTAGGTGTTATAACATTATTGCTACATACTTTAAAAGATACTCCAAACCATCCTCAATTCGTCCGCACAAAAAGGTATATAACCTCTTGAATAACGTAAATAACTTGAATTAAAGACTTTTCAAAATTTTTCAAACTTTCGTAAAATTTTTCCGTTTTTTATCAAGGATTGAAAAAAGAAAATCATATATAAAAAAAAGATTATCTACCCAAAAAACAAAATCTAGAAAATCCAGAATGAGTTTTTGCGATTCTACAAATTTTTCGAATTTTGTAGAATCATTAAATGAAAAAAGTATGTTTTCTGTTTATTTAGTCACTTTTGAATTTTGAAATTTGAAACAACACGAACCATTCACGACTTCCTAATTTTTAAAAATTTATTGAATTTTTAACGATTTTTTGAAATTTTGTCATACTCCTTAATTATCAAGTTATATTTTAAAATGAAAAAATTTCTCATGCATATATAGATAGAATATGATAATAAATAAATTCAGTAGGAAGATCCATTAATTTTTTGAATTAGTAGAGTTATTAACAATCTTCAAAAAAATTAGCTAGTATGTTTGTCTAATAATTCACGAAATTTCGAAGATAAGGACGATATAAAAGTTTTAAATGTTAATAACATATATTTTACTGACTGAAATTTTTCGTTATTTACAAAAACTTTGTGAAATTCAGACAATTTTAAAAATAATGATAAAAAAACATTCTCATGCATATATATAGAAGAAGTACGAAATGGAACACTTTTATTCACGAAATCCATTATCTTTTCCCAAATTCTACAACTTCAAAATGTTGTTGAATTATTAACTATTCTTAGATTTTCAAAAAATTTTTCATTTTATGGAATATCTCAAATTCCAAAAAATATAAAGTATGTATCAAAGACTTCCGTATTTCGTAAAAATTTGTAGGCACAATTCAATAGGATTATTCGTAATATTTTATATACTTAAAAAAAAAGGAACATTTCGAGAAAATGTTTCACTTGCCACTAACGCCTCTTCCTTTTTGCTGCGGTCCTTATAACAACGCATCCGAAAAAATCGCGTTCCACCGCCTCTGTGATTGGAGTGTTTGAGTTGCATCGACCGGGGAATGAAATGTGAAAAAGATTCTGCGAACGATTCTGGTGTTGGCGAGGACGATTTTTTCTTGTGATAAATGATGACTGGGACGAGACACCTTGGCAGGATCACTGACAACAGCTTCCGGCGCGCGTAAGCTCGCTCGCGAGCGTTCCTTAATGATCTGCATCGCGGTCCCGTTAGCCTTAGCTCGCTCCTTTGCGATGTACGAGATTTCTCGTGGCATCTTCCGCTTCGACGTTCGCGCCTTCGTAAAAGTGAGAACGACTGAAGATGAAGCGCCTCGTTTGGAAATGTACACAAAAGTTGAACTTTGATGCTTGAAGTAGAGGAGTCAGAGTTATGTATTTATTAGATCGATAATTCTTTCCGACACATCAAAAATTTTGTACATTCTTAGGATTTTATTCTTATGAAATGAATACCTTTTTGATGAAAATTTTCTAAATGGTGTATTAAATAATCTTTATATCATAATAGGTATCTATAAAGTATCAGTTTTGAAATTAAAAATAACACGTTCTAAATTGAAGTATATCAAATACGAATTGTTATGTTTCATATGCTGCAATTCTTCCGCATAGAATAAAAATCGATTTATTGAAACCAATTCCTAAATTTATTGGAAAATTTCCAGTTTTTTAAAAAAAAAATCGTTCAAATGTGGAGTTTTGAATTATAAACGACTCTACGGTAAATTGTTCAAAATCTTCTATCAAGAACAAGCTCAGTTTGCCATCGTTATAAATAATTAGAACAAAATGCAGTACATTGTCGGCGAACGGAGGACAGGTAGCTATTAATTATAAAATAATTAAGAGTCAATTCTTCTTCTCATGACAGAAGTTGCACTGCTCGAGTACAGTTACAACAATGAGAATCTCTGAGAGTGTTCTTGTTTATACAGACACTCGGAACGTTCTATACAAGTATTATGGTTGGGAATATGGGAATCAACAATTAAACTGACAATTTAAGTATACATTAAAGATTATCCAACAATGTATAATTGTCGTAGATTTAGGAGTTTTTAAGCACAAATACAATCGACACTCTACAATCCTATGGAAATTCATAAAAATATTGTGCAATTTTTTTTAAAAGTTTTTGTAGACTAGTGTGTATTAAAAAATCAAAAACATGGCTATAACAATGAGGCGGTCTATATTTTTGTAGAATACGAAAAATTCATAGAATTCCTAAAGATGTTGGAAAATTTTATGGATGGTCTTTATTAGCATTTCTCGAAATTTGTATCATCATAGTTTTCATTTCTTTAAAATTATCTGAAAACCTAAAAAACATTAAAAAATTACGAACAATTCGAACCATTCGAACACATTTTTCAAGTATATTTAATACTTTACTGTATATGTTTGAAATATGGGTATGTTTGAATGACTAAATTTTTATATTAGAAAGTTTAACGATTGCAGTAGGTAGTTCTGAAAAACAGAGAAACTGGTCAAATTTCAGAAGAAATCATAAAAATGTGGAAAGATTGTAATAATTATCATGAGTATTGTTACGAAATATGCATGATGGTTTTTTTAAATTCTTGATAAGAATTTAAGAAACTTGAAAATTATCGTGAATTACCAAAAAGATCCTTATCAGTTTTACGAAATGTTTTCAGTAAAATTGTGAAAAGTTAGTGATAATGTAAAAAATTTTAAATATTTGAAAATTTGAAATCATTTCGAATTTCTATGATTGTCAATAATTACTCAATTGAATTAAGTAATTTCGTGTATTTCCACAAATTATTTCTCCATTCCGTGAACTGTTTCATTATTTGTTTCTTCTAGGCATATACTATATTTTCTCATTTATTCATAAATATCAGAAAAACCTTCAATTTATAAAAATTACGAAACATATAGACAATTTAGAAAATTTGTCATAAAACTTGAAGTTTCAAAGAGTTTGTATTAAGTTGAAAATTTTGTAGACTGGACAAAATCAAAAGCATCGGAAATTTTGACGATTGTTTACTATAAAAAAAATTTCGCAAAAATTCTTAGAACTTCAGAATATATGTATGAAATCAGATCTTGTTTTTGTCATCTTCTACTAAAATGTGCTAGAAAATGTTTATTTTTTTTTTATTCATAAAATCATAAATTCCAAAAATATGCAAGACACACGAAAATTCTTTGTTTCTAACAGGTGTTAACAATTTCTAAAGTTTTAGATATGTTCTATATTATCAGTAAATCTAAAGTTATTAGAAATAAACAAAAAAAAAAAATTGTAACGTTGAAAATTTCAAAATAGTCGATATACCTACATATTGTAATAGAAAATTTGAAAAATTTAGAAAACTGCAATGACTATTTATAAATTTTGTAAATTGTAGAAGATTTCGAAAATTTTGTAAAACTACAGAAACTGTGCTCATTTTCTTAAAATTTTTCATTAATGGGAATCTTGAACTATGCAAGGATGGTAAAAAATATCAAACACTTCCATGTAAACCCATAATTACAGAAAATGTTGTTAATTTACTTAATTGTAAAAAGTGTTGACGATTTAGACAAACAACAATTCGTGAATTGATTAATTTTTAGCGTAGAATTGTTGAGTATTTCAAAAATCTGAAATTACATAATGCTGCCTATAATCCTAATATCTTTTGCAACCTTGCTTTGAATTGTATAAGACATCTTGAATTTTTTAATCTTGAGTTTTGCTGTTACTCTCCTAATTGTAAGAGAAAGCCCATCGAAATGTTATGAAAAAATGACACCTCTTTTTTTCTGATCAAGACTAGCGTATGTAACACATTCTAAAACTAATATTCCTTCGCTTTATAGTGTCTGGTCCTGTCAAATTATTTCATTAAACAGAAATAAAAAATATCTACCCGAGTGATTCGATAAAGAATATTCCTCGTCACACTCAGGAAAGACAAAACCTGATTTTTGTACATTTTACATTTCATGCCTCTTGAACAATTACTGTAAAACTCGAAGACCCTATAGTTCTTCAGTAATTTAGGTCTTATACGAACTTGAACGTGGTTGATTGTTACTATCATCTTACAAACATGTTAGGATTATTATAAAAGTTGTTTTAATGCCCTAGCATGAATATTCGAGATTTTTCATTGAGTTATTCTAAAGCAGTAGTGCTTGAAATATGCAAAAAATCCAGTGTCCGAAGACTTTTGCGTGGCAGTACATTCCCAGTTATAAAAACCTGGTATGGCCATAAAAAAGTGTAAGACAATGTATTCTCTTCACTTGGAGGCTAATTAGTTATCACCTCGAACAACTCGGCGTCTTCCACGGTTCTTCCCGCGCTAAATTGCCCTCGCAATCCTCGCCGGCATCTATTATTTCCGTTTGCGGGTGCGCTGCCGCGAGATACGAGGGATTTATTAATCCAGACGATTATGAGGATAAACGAGACAGCCGCTTAGCATAAGTCAGTAGGGCTGGACGTGGGTGGCGGCCGGCGAGATCAGATCTCGATCGGATCCTCCGCTTCTCATTAGATTCACAACTGTTTATGAGCATTGACCACTCCATCTCAGTAATAGGCGATACGAATCTACATATTCGAAAATCGATATTTCTTTTTCATATACTAGAATTTTTTATCGACTTCTTAAACAATCAAACGATAATCTTTCTATCGATATTTTCGATGTGATTATAAATTATGTCAAAAATTTTTTCTTTAAAAAAGAATTAGGGTAAAAAAAGGAGCGATAGACGATTTTTTATATTTTCATTATTGAAGCTGTTTATTCGTAGCAAGAAAAAATTTCAGGCAGTGTTAATTTGAACCCTTTTAACCAAAACCCAAGCACTGCTGCAGTTGCCAAAATCACACACGTGAATATGCATTGAATTTCAAAACAAAACAAAATTGGAGGACGGATAGACTTGATTATGAGAGATGGACGAGTTTGAAAAATCTTTAACAAACGTTGCACATAACAAATTTATTGCCCAAAAATGCTTTACCATAGCTTTTCGTAGCTCTGCCTACTATTCCTTCTAAAATTTCCGTCATTGACTTTTTTCGGCACAAAATTTATAATTAAACACAACAGGAAACAAGAAAAAAAAAGTTAATGGCCTGTATAGAGAACAGTCTGTGGTTGTCATTTCAAAAAATGTAGTCGCTGGTATACTTGAAGGACATTGAAATTCTTCCAAGTTCTTTCATAATAACTATACTCTCAAGATTTTCTTCTCATGAAATTAATTTGATTTCGTGAATATTGATTAAATTGAATGTAAATATATTATTTATTAATGTATCAAAAAATCCATGAAATACTAGAATCCATTAAGTAACTTAAAAAAGGATGATTTGTAAATTTAGTCAAAATCTATAAAAATCTAGATATGAGAGCATCGAATTCTAGGGATCTAGTAAGAATTTGTTGAGTACTAAAAATATTTTATGACAAAAAAAAACTTTCAATACCAGCAATTCAAAAATTTTGTTAAAAATTTATTACACTTCAAGGAATCAATTTAACCTTGATTCCAGAGCATAATGGAACTAAATAAATACAAACACAACGACAAATACAGAAAAAATATAATTTAATTAGTTATTTATTAATATCTACTGATGATATTAAAACAAAATCTACGAAGGATCTGTGTACCAATCAAACTTTGATTCCTAGAGCATCAAATTCCACAAATCTGTGTAGGAACCCATTAAGTATAAAAAAATCCTGAAAATCGTACAATTTCTCCCAAAATAGATGAAATACTAGAAAAACTTTAAATCTGATATTTCCTGATGAATTTGTCGAAATGATTGAAGTATTTCCAACTTGGAATTCCATTTTTTAAAGCGATTTCTTAGAAAAACTGAGAAATTGTACAATATTTTGTAATCACTAAAAAATATAGATATACAAGAAGTCTATGGAATGCTAAAAATCTACAAAACTTCAGTAACCTAATTATTGAATTCCAGAAATCTCTATAGCAATTTCAAAGAATACCAAAAAATGTTTCAAATCATGAATATATAATGGAAAAATACGGAAAATACAAAATGTACTGTGAATCTATGAAAATACTGTTTCTTCGAAAATCCATTCAAGGGCGAAAAATGTAATAAATTTCGGATTTGAAAGTGACAATTTCTAGAAATGTCTTGAGCAATGCTTTGCAATATCGAGTTATACTAAATAACTGTATAAAATTTCATGCATACTGTATTACACAAGAAAATTTGAAAATACCAAAAATCTAAGCTTTATAATATAAATCTAAATATTCAAATTTATGAATTACCAAAAAATTTTCAAACTTTTGATCATGGAGGATTAAATTTTAGATGACTAGGTAGAAACCCATAAATATACCAGAAAAATTACGACGATTGTATAAATACTAAAAAATATTAGAATACTGAAAGTATCTATTAACAAACTGTTTCCGAAGAATTCATCGAAATTTTTGCAATGTATCGATATTTTTTCCGGTATATATGTATATTGAATACTGCATATTTCCAATACATCGGATGAGTTATTACCAATTTTTTTTCTTTCAAATATCATTCCTAACAGTGAGCACTCTGTCTCTCTCTCGCTCATTTTGAAGTAAACTTTATCATTATTTGCTTGATTAATAACCGTCATAATCTTTACTGTCTTCCCGAGACGTCGATTACTCGTGATACAAGAAATTTCGTCTGCGAACGTGATTGCCGATTGATACAATCATTTTTCAAGATGATGTGGAGTAATGTATCATGAAATCAATGATGGTTTCTTCTTATTCCATCAGGAAATATGAACGCCTCTCGTTTTTTCCAATCTAATTTTTATACTTGCATTTCGACAGTCATGATTTTACTGTAAAAAATTTTTCTGAATAAAATGTTATTTCGATTGTTTATCTTCTCTCTCATTCCAGAGTAAGAAAAGTTTCATTTTATATAGGTATATGAAAAAACAGTTTATTTTCACGCTCAGAGAAGTTGGAAAACCGTCGTCACTTTCTCAAGAAAACGAAGAATGTTATAGTTAAAATATATTTGAAGGCACAAATTATACTTCTCAATTGATGAGATTTAATTTTTGCATCATTCACAGTGATTACATGATTAGCGATTAATCGAATTATTTCCAATGACGTTTTGAAATAACGCAGGTTACTTTGTTTCTTGATTTGCAGACCGATGATCGATGAATAATGGGCCTCGTAGAGCGAGAAGAAGCAATAATGCAGGATCTTAACGCGGCGAGGCCTGAAAGATCGAGGGATCTATTTGGAGTGCAATTGGAGGTACGTAATTTCTTGCGATCTCATTCATCTCTTTCGTCGTAATGACAGCAAACAGTCGAAGGTAGGGTGTAATTACGGTTCGTGCAGGGTTATTCATTCGTTCACGACTGCGATGCTTTTGGTTTTATCGATCATGGAATATATTTCTGCTTATTCCATCAATCCATTGCAAATCTCAAACAGTGAATTGCAAGGGCTGAGATGGAAATGCAATTACTTTTGATAAAGAAATATCTGAATTGATGATTTACCATATTTGACATAGAGTCTAATGATTACAAATAGAAACTTTATTAATAATTAAAATACATATGAATTGTATATTTCAAATTATACTTCGCAATGTAATTGAAAAAAAGTGTCCCTCGAAATCTCCGATAAATTCAATGGCTTAAATTTTTCATAAAATTCATTTTATTAAAATGTTTGAGTACTTTTTTTGGTATTGTTTTTGTTTCAAGTATGTATCGTTTTTCATTAAAGCCATTTTCTTAGAGGGGAAATGGAAAGTTCTACGAGATCAGGTCTCTGTGTCGTGATCACGTTTTATAGTGTCGATACTCGTGATAATAATATCCACCTTGCGAGTCTGATGATAAATATAGCCGAGTATTAACAAACATGCCGTTCACTCGTAAATGAATAACCGGTCTATTTAGTGGAGTAGTAGTACTTTAATCTCTATAACACAACACTTTTTTAGATGATTTTACAATAGATTGATTGCTTGGGTTAATGTACTTATGCCAAGATTTTTTGTTATTCCCATATTAAGATGAAAAATGGAGATAATCGTAAATACAAGTTTGGTTTTTTATACCTGATTGTTAACATTGTTCCGGTAATTGAAGTATCAGGTTGTAAAATATTATTGGATAAATTTTATAACCGTCAAATTGATTCCACGTTTTTTCCAAATAAACAGTATTTTCTGAAGTTCGATAAAATAAATAGCAGATGCCATTAAAAAAAATTTTTTTTATTGAGAATGTTTCTTTTGATACTCATTCTTTTTTTTAGGTTCCTCTCCGTAGGGGCTGTGGAATTAGATTTTTTTTTTTGTACTTTAATATAGGGAGAAGGAGGTTTTGATCATAAAGTTGATTTATGTATGGTTATGTTTTTTTTACTTTCAATGAAAAATCTGATATAGTTGTAAGGCATAAAAAAATGTAGGTGTTAATAAGCTGGGCGCATTTTTATGAAATTCGGATAGAAGCGAATATTGTTCCTAACAGTTTGTATAAGGTTTAAAATTTCTGAAAATTGGAAAATGAAGTAATATTTGAATTCAGAAGATTGCTGATAATTTGAATACATTTGTTTGATTGGTTTAATTTCAAAGAATATTAGTTAATTTGCAAGTTTCTGTTCATCATCATATTCATTTAAAATATGCTTCTTTACTTAATTTAATGTATCGACCTTAATCTTGAGGATTGATAAAGTATAAAGAAACTACCGAAAAACTTGACGACTTAAGATAAATATATTGTTGTTATAAGTGTATGAAAAGAAAAAACAGAAGGTACCTATAATGTATATTTTAAATAAATATAGCAATGAATACAATCTACATAATTTTTTAACGTTTACTTAAGTCTTACGAATTCTTAAAATACAATAGAAATATTGGTAGACCCTATTATTCTTAATTTTCAGGAATTTCACAAATCAAATCATATATCACCCATTGAAAACTTTTCAAATATATACAAATTTGTCCGACCTAGTAAGATTTTCCGTAATTTTTATTCATTCGAAGTTTTTCAAATTTTTAATGTAAGGTAAAGTAACCTATAGATATACATTTAAAAAAAATATGAAATTAGACACAATGTATAAAATTTCTGAGCATTTTCTTACCTACAGCAAATTTTTAGAATTCGCTCGTACTTTTCAGTATACTTAAATTTTGGATAATTTTTGATGTCTTAGGTGTTTCGTAATTCATAAATATGTACAATTAATTCAACGCCGTTAAATTTTTTGCAATAACTTCGTCATATTTTTTTTTAAACATTTAAATTTTTTGATACTCTAGAGTTGTTTAGATTGTAAAAAAGTAAAAAAAAATCAATTTTTGTAGATATTCGAAAAGAATATGATAAACACAATCTATAAATCTTACATTAGTTTTCTCGAATAAAATGTTTTTTTTTTTTTGAAGATTCATTGACAATTTACAAAATTTTCAATGTATTGCTTCTTTTGAAAAATTTTTGAATATTCAAGCATATTTTTCAAAACTGTCCAAGTTCAATGTAAGTTTGTACGACCCATCAAGTTATTTCTTACTTTTCAAATTTTTTTGAAGTTTCTCATACATTAATGCAAATTAAAAAAACGGCGTCTTGCATGTTTCGAAAAAATATGGTAATTAACACAATATACAAAGTTCATTAACGTTTTTTGAAACTTCACGAATTCTTCCAGTTTTATAGAATTTTCGACCATCTTTTTTACTATCAATGTTTCTCAATTTTTTTAAATTCTAAAAATTTTTGTCATACTGCAAGCTATCCAAAACTACAGCATAAAAAAAATTCCTAATAATCTTCTTAAGTTAAACAAATTTTAATCATATTTCGATAATTTTTAAAAGATCAAATCATGCATCATCATAAAAATTTTGATATATCAAAAAACATTGAGAATTTTTACATTGGTAATTATTCTGTGAGACTTTAGAAATTGATTGAAATCCGTAAAGTGTTTATTTTCATAAATTGTACTCATTATCGTAGGTATTTTTTTGAAATACATACAATCATGATCATTACGTTTATTGAAAATCTAAATTGCTCAAAATTATCAAAAAAATTATAAAAATTCTAAATGAGTAGGACAAATTTGATAAAAATTTTTGAAGTTTTCTAGTATAGTTTGTGTGGTACTTGGAGCATAAAAATTTCCTCACTTAAAAATAAAAATTCAAAATTCTAAGGACTGTCAGAATACAAATCTAGAAAATGGAAAACAAATCCTAATACAAAGGAACTGGACGTGAATTTCGCAAATTTAATGGAAGGTTTTTAAAATCCTGTAAAACTCTAAAAACTGTTAAGAATTACAAACATTTCTCATAATAAAAACTTGTTTCGTTGTACGAAAATGTTCGGTAGTTTGAAGAAATGAAAATATGTCTTGCATTTTGTAAAAAGTTGATGAATATCATAAATTCTGAAAACTCACGTGTAACACTAAAACATCCAAATTATTATTTTTTTGCGTCAGTGTTTTCGTTTCTTTTCATCTTTAGAATTTCCACGTGGGTAGTATTGCCCATCAGTATCCCTACATCTTACCCCACCCCTACCTCTCTGTATGTTAATAATCCCCCTTGCATCTCGCTTCATATTCCACGGTCAATGATAGAAAATTGCGCTCCAATATTTCCCAACGTAGATCGCGATTCCGTTATTCTCTCCAGAATGGCGTTCGCGTACTTCAAAAGCAGCATTTTGTTTCAAGTATACACAAGACTTTGTCCGGAAATCGCGGGATGATGGTTCGTTGATCTCCTGGTCGTATCATCATTTCGTTCGCTCCTTTCTCCACGGCGTAATGATCCATCATCACCTTCCTCGTGCTCCGATAAAACCTCCGATTCCAATCGTGCGGAACGATTCGTAGATGATTTGTAGATTATTCGGTAACTCACGAAACGTTTTGATCAAGTTTCATAACGTGCCGATTGGAGAATACGTCATTCAAAAAACAAAGAATCAACTCATTTGTCAGTGCTGGTTGAAAGGTTTAGAAATCATTTGTTTGAAAAAAAAAAAGATTTAACAGAGAATCAATCTTCACTTACACGTGACACTGCAGGCTTTCGAAATGTCAGTATTCCTCGAATCTTTGCTTTATCGCCGGCCATCACTGGTCATCATCATCGAATCTCGTCACGGTTTGGTGAACTCGCTGTTTTCACTTTTGTGCTAATAACCGGGAATTATAATAATCATCGTTGGGCAACTGCTTTATGAACCACAGGAAAATTGGAGATGATGTTGCTGAATCATTGTTTTCAAGGACAAAACTGACCCATTTTTTGAGGACCTTTTGCGTCATCATTGAAGGTCATCAATGTACGAATCCGAAATGACATCAATCGTGATTTCTTAAGAAATCATTTTTAACTCTATTGTACTAGCTAAAAGAAACTTGTAGAACCTATCAAGTTGAATGGAAATTCACTATTTTTTTTTCAATGACAGACAACCTGTTTTCACACTCGTTAGCTTATCAAAAGTTATCCTCGAACGTTCGCATACATTTCGAATTGCAACATTAACGGACCAGGGTAAACGCGAAGTACGACCCGGTGAAAGTCATTAAAAAATATGCAATGTGCATTTATCTCAATTACAACTCGCTGAAATTCAAAGATAAGACGTTACGAAAAAAATATTTTCGATTTCCTAACCACTTCCTGGAAAAGTCACGCTTACTTGTGCATGATCCTGCGCGTTTTCATGAATTGAGTAACTAGGGGAGTTTCAGAGAGCAATTATCTGGAATTTCTTTGTTGTTGGTTTGCTCTTGAAGTAGAACCAAAGTAACAACCGTGAATGAAACCCTCGATAATAGTAGTTATGCAATGCTCGGCCCTAGAAATCATTTCCTTATTCGTTACAATTTCATCCGAAAGAATGCAATTCATTTTGAAGGACAAAATATTGGTAATGGTAACACTATGATTACGATGAAGTACAAAGGGACATAGAAAAGTGGAAAGAATTGTTGGAAATTTCAGGTCTCTGATAGTGTGATTTAAAAAAAAGTGCAACTATCCTGTAAATCATGAATTTCAAATCGACAGACACTTCGTCACTTCCTATGACAATATTTATTTGTGTCTTTTTTTTGTAATATTTAGTATAGGCTAGTGAATTAAATATTTGACTGTAAAAAATTAAAATAAAAGTAATTTTTCTTAGGCACGAGAATAAAAATGAAAATTATAGATTTCCATATATTAAATTTATATATTATTATATAAAAAATATATTATCATATTATAATATAATAAATAGATATATTATAATATAATAAATAGATATATTATTATATAATAAATAGATATATTATTATATAATAAATAGATATATTAAAATTATGATGCATATATTCAATAAAGGTAATATATAAATATGCCTATGAATCACACATTTTTTATAGATTTTCTAGGGAATAGGTTGTTTATAGATTTATAGATCGATTGATATCTCTATCGATATTATCCCTATTTTTTCACTAGGTACTCATATAAATTAAAGGATTTTTTTATATTTTTATGTTTTTCTACATGAATATCTGGGACCTCTTCCGAAAAAATTTGAAATTTGATAAATATTGATCAATTTCATAGATTTTTCCGAGAATAATATTCGCCTATTCTTAGTCTTCATAAAATTCTTCGTGTGTTTTAGTTGTTATGAAATACTGTTCGATTTTCTAGTATTTCTTAAGATCTCTAGAATATCATGAATCGCTGTATTGGATTTCTGGAGTTAAATGTTCTAGGATTTAGAGTTGATTTAATTTTCTGTATTGAAATGGATTTTGTATGTATAAAACATTATCTTCATAGATTTATAGTACTTGTAATATTTTTCATACTGCTTTTACATTCAAACGGTTTTATGAATCGTGATTGAGATTTCTAGAATTCAAGGCACCAGTTACTGAAATTTTATAGTTTTTGAAAATTAATTTTCTTTTTTTTTGTATATTTCAATGTCTAACAAATCTTGTAATAGAATTTTCTAGTTTTAAAAGATACCTCTTGAGATTATTGAACTGGAATTCTAGAAATCTAAAGTAAAAAATATTTCAATTTGGTTAAGTTTTAAAAATCTTCAGAAATTTTGAGCCTTTGAAACGTATTCAGCGTATTTTTCAAGGTTTTATACGATTAAAAGGAATTTCTGCTATTTTATAGATTTCTCTATGGATATGTTGTTAGAATTTAATGCCCTAGAAATTCAACTATTTTTGATAATTTGGTAAATTCATAAATACTTAGCAAAACAGTTACATTATAGATTCACAATACAACATCGTTTTTTTGAATATCTATTTATACAAATTTTGTTGACAAATTATCAATATTGGTAAATATATTCTATCTATTTTTCAAGAAGAAAACTATGAAACTATCGTTTTGAAAGAATTTTAAATCCTACATTGAATATTACGTGAATATGTTTGACAGGCTCAGAGGCAAAACGACAAAAAAATTCCCAAGAGAGAGACAGACTTATGTGACTCAGAATATTTTCTATCCTTTTTTGAGAATTTTTTTGTCGTTTAGCTTCTGAGTCTGTCATTTTTAAATTTACAATCGGAGACTGTCATCTTTATTACGTCACTTAAATATGATATTTCGAAAAAAAACATGAGTGAAATAGGTCTTGGAAGAAATCACTAACCTGAATTGTCAATATGTAAGTAAACTAAAAAAAATCAAAATAAACGTTCTCTTCTCAATTTTTCTTATGCAAAAAGCTAATGATATCATTAAATATCACAATGAAAATATCAAAATAACATTTATCATCAATGGCTCTATCTATTAAAAAATATTGATTCATCATAAAGAAATATCCATATTCTGATCTGTTGAAACGTATCGCTCACCCATAATTTTTCTGAATGTCGTGTACGAGTCCTGACGAAAGGTTTGTTGTTTGCGGTGAATAATTTAACTTATTCAACTGCGTCATGCGGCACATTAAAGACGTGTGTTCTCGCGGAAGTCAAGCCAAGAGGGCTCGATGCGGTAAGAGGTCGCGGCATCGGGTGCCGGTGGTCCATCGAGAGGATGCGCCGTTGCTCGCGTGGAATAGTCCGCACAGCTGGCTCGGCAATATCAGCCACGGGTAGAAAGTCATTTTTCATCTAATTCATCATAAACGTGGAAGCCATCCACGGTTTCCGCTCAACGTCGCGCATTAACCTTTCCGCGCATTGCGGGTCCTGACGTCTTCATTTACTTCCGAGCAATTTATTTCTAAATAGCTTTTCTCGCGATTATGTGAAACATAGCGATGCGTTTGATGAAGCGAACAAATGATTGATCGATTTCGATGATTCATGAGGTGATTCGCGAACGCCGGAGTCGATTATGATGTTTTGAACTCTGATGCAATGTTTGCTATACACGACGATCTTGGAAAGTGATTAATGAGTTTTATATATCACCATGAAATTTGATGTTTTAGGTAACACTTCTCAAGAATTCTATGTATTTGAACGAATTTTTGTAAAATTTTTGGAAATGTAATAAAATCTAGATCTCTTTCAGTCGGAAGATGTTGCTCCACAGTTACATCGTCGTCGAACGTTTATTTTCTTTTGCTACTCAAATCATACAGAGAGTGCAAAAATTTTTCCTTTTTCTCTTGTTTGATAAACGTTCGAAACTTCAGACACGTGTTTTACAATAATGAAGAACTCACTTTCCTCATTACGAATACTTTCAAGTCACTGAAAAATACTTGTTTAGAAACTCGAGATCCACCTTTCGCGCATCTTTGCGTTCCCTTGTCCCCATTGCCTATGTGACTGTATTTGGCCATGTCAGTTTCCCACGAATCCCAACTACTTCAGCGATTGATTCAATTTATGTTGCCGTTGATTTGATGAGAGCTTAGATTCTTATTTCATCGACCTCTCAATCCAGCATTGAAATCGCAAGACAAATTAACATATTTCGCGACGTGAAATTGAACCTCACCTTCCACAATTGCCATTCTCACAATGAGTTTGAAGGAGAGAAATATCAACGAACCGTAATGAAACTTCACTCATTTGTTTGGTGTAACCTGATTTGAGAGAGTCGCGAACAAACTTCAAAAAGGCATTGAAAAATGACTGTATATGTTTGTTACACAAGCAAATAACTTTTGATGTAGAATTTATGGAATATTTTTAATCAAAGTAGGTTAAAAAACTCGGTTGCAAAACCGAGTCTAAAGAAGTTGAAATTTCGGTTTCGACATACATAGCAAGTTCTACAGAAGTCAAACAAGTTAAGTCTCTCACTTGATTTAATTTTAACAGGTTTTGACAGATTACAAAGTGGGGTTGAACATTGAAAAACCGTTTTGATTAGTGCAAAACATGTCAAAAACAAAGCTTCAATGTTTCACACAGTCAGTTTTCAGCATTGCAAACAAATTTTAATAGGTTTCAATAGGTTCTAATAAGGATTTTAACAGATTTAAGATGTTCAAGGAGGTTTGAACAAGTTTGAAGCAGAGTTCAATGACGATGATAATAAGTTTCAATATATTCGAGTATGTTTGAACAGACCAGGCTCTAGATTAATTACATTTAAAGATATTTCAAGATGTTCCCTTATGTATTTCAACAGATTGAAACAGGCCTGAAAAAGTTTGAAAACCTAGTTCAAAGAAGATCACAACGTAAGTATTCCTGACATATTCGAATTGGTTCAAACAGCTTCAGTTTCTAGAATAATTAGGTTTTAACAGGTTCGAACAAAGTTTTAACTAGGTGTTTATTTTTTCAGAACTTAATTTGAACCATGTCGAACATGTCAAAATTTAGACCTAATGTTTCAACAAGTAAAGACCTGGATTCTTGCAGTTTTGAACATGTTACCCTTAATTTTAAATGATGCTCTTCCGATTTTGATCAGATTTATCAGGTCACAATGCAAATTCAAATAGATTTAAACATGTTAAAACAAATTTTGAATTGAGTGCAAAGAAGATTACAAGATGTTCTTAACATGCTAAGATTGGTTTAAAGAGCTTCAAACTCGTGTTTCTTCTGTTCAAACAGGATTTTCCAAGGTACAACTTATACTTTAACATTCTAAAAACTGTCTTGAACATGATTACAAATATAATTTAAGGTTTGAACAGGTTGTAACCTTCACTGCATCAGCTTCAAACAGTTTTCAATACGTTTTAATAGGTTAAAGCAGGTTTGAAAAGGTGTAAAATAGATTACAACATTTCCAGAACTTGGTTTGAACAGTTTTTAACACGCTCAAATCTACTGTTTGAAATTTAAACAAGCTCAAACCTTGGCAGTAACAGGTATAAACGGATTTGACTAGATTTTAACGAGTTGAAGTAGGCTTGAACAAATTTGAAACAGAGTTCAATGGCTATCGCAAAAGTTCAATCTATTTTCAATTCGAATAGGTTTGAACAGAACCAGGTTGATTAGATTTGAGCAGGTTCTAACAAAGTTTAAACTACGTGTTAATGTTTTCGAACTTGGTTTTATCAATCTTGGACATGTCAAAATTTAGACTTTAATGTTCGAACCAGGAAGGACATGGATTCTTACAATTTTCAACATGTTAACAATTAACATTGATTTTAAATGATGCCTTTCTGTGATTGCAATCAGATTCCATTCGTAACAATATGAATTTTAACAGATTTAAATATGTTCAAACAAATTTTGATCTGACTTCAAACAAGATCATGACATGTTCTCAACATGCTAAAATATGTTCAAACAGTGTTAAATTCGTGTTTCGTAGGCTTAAATAGGATTTTCTAAGGTAAAAATTAGATTCAAACATTCTAGAAACTGTCTTGAACGTTATTAAAGATATAGTTCAAGGTTTTTACTGGTTGGGATTTGTATTGCAACAAGTTCAAACATGTTAAAATAGGTAAAAATCAGTTGAAGCTGGTTTGAACCAAGGGCAAACTAGATTTCAACATTTTCAGAACTTGGTTCGAACAATTTTCGAGACGTCAAACAAGTTTGAAACTAAGTTAATAGAAGATCACAACATATAACTAAAATATTCAAATTGGTTCAAACAGCTTCATTTTCTAGATAATTAAGGTTTGAACAGGTGTTCATGTTTTTAGAACTTGGTTTGAACAGTTTCAAACATATCAAAATTTAGACTTCATTGTTTCCACAAGTAAAGACTGGGGTTTTTATAGTTTCGAACCTGTTAACATTCATTTCAAATGATGCCTTTCTGTTTTCAATCAGATTCAATTAATCACAATATGAATTCGAGCAAATTTAAACATGTTCAAACAAATTTTGATCTTAGTTCAAAAAAGATCACAACATGCTCTCAACATACTAAAATATGTTTAAACTGTTTCACACTCGTATATCTTTGGCTTAAACAGAATTTTCTAAGGTGAAAATTAGATGCAAATATTCTAGAAACTATCTTGAACACGATCAAAAAAAAAGTTTAAAGTTTTGACTGGTTGAAATTTATATTGTAACAAGTTCAAACACGTTTGAATACGTAAAAATAAGTTGAAGCAGGTTTGAACGGAGTGCGAACAAGATTTCCACATTCTTAGAACTTGGTTCGAACATTTTTAAAGTCGCCAAAATCTAGTATTTGAAATTTCAACAAGCCCGAACCTTGACGGTAACATATGTGAACGAATTCAAATAGATTTCAATGAGTTGAAGTAAGTTCGATAAATTTCAGAAATGAGTTCCAATAAATCTACTACAACAAGTGAGAAACAGTTTTGAAGCTTCTAGAGCATCACCTCATTAATACGATGTAATGACTAAAAAAAAAGCATGATGTTATATATATCTCCGATAACAAAGCAATTGAACGAAGTTTATTTTCACGCTTAATGATCCCATAAGCGAATTTCTCAAACTGTATTAAACGATGTGCGTGATATCGAAGCCGAGTTGGCGTAATTGTGAATCTTATCCAGTAGCAAAATACGAGGAATTCACGGTGCAGCGCGTGCGGACGTGAACAGAGAAATGCACCACGTTGAAATAAAATTTGCACACGTTATTTCGGTATCATAATGCAGCCATAACCACCGGTTAAGTTTTATATCAATGCACATCTCGCGCACGTGATCGTATTTCAAGCAATTTTCTCAAAGCGAAAAAAAGCACATCAAAGAAAACGAGCGTGCAATTACGTTTCGAAAAAAACGCGATATTCCGGTCGCGATTTGTAATACATGAACTGGATTTCATTGTTTTCATTTAGATGCCGAGATATGTAACTGATGATTAATTGAAAGTTTAGAAGAAAGTTGGTAATTAGAACATATGTTCAGAAGCAATTCACCACTTAATCGTGAAGGAATATCATTCTCTTGTTTGTGTGATTTTATTTGGGAAAATTTCTTCGATGTTTCACCGTTTTGAGATTCAGACGATGAAGATAGAAATATTGGTTCGATGAAGTAACCAATCGTGAAGAAAACTTGTGTTGAATAGGTGGATTCCTATTATTGATAATTACATTTGATGGGCGTTTGATCGAGGTGATTCTCGCCGTGCATCAAGAATGAGCGTGTGAATTTGCATGATTTTCGAATGGGAATAATGTAATCAAAGGAAGTTCAATGCTCGTATGGATAATTATGAGGAAAGACTCACACGCAGGTCTTGCTAAGTTGCTTGCACGCGACGAAAATCATGCGCTAATGAATTTCCCAAGTGCATGTGTGACTGTAGTTGATCATGCGGGAATTTTTTCAAGATCGATGGGCATTGAATATTAATGTTTCTATGATTTGTTTGCATCGTGTTAGAGAGGAACTCATCACGTGGTTTTTGCGATCCATGAAAGGGATATCTGCAAATTCAGATTTATCGCAATTTCTTTAATGATAATTGTCGTTGAATAATATCAAATTTTCTGGACATATGACATACGAAAAAAAAGAATAACTTTGATTAGCTTTCAAGTCAACATTTATTATCTTCTTCCACTGTTTTAGTTAATCTTATGACACACCAGAATTATAAGGGTTCAAAAGATGTTTCGTGAAAACACCATCTGCTGCCAGAATTATGTCCAACATTTTTAAACCTGTCTTCTGGTGTGAAAGAAAACCTAATTTTGTCCTTATGTTCGCTTAGAATTACTTTTTTCCTTTTGAACCCAGCGAATTCATAAGTGGAAGTTTTGAATAGACCTTCAGATGTATCATTATGATCATGTACTGGCTTTCAGAAAGTCTCATTACTCTCGTTACCTGTACATGAATGTAGGTACCATCATACCATCTAACTTAAATTCAACTGAACGAAGCTCTGCTTTACCTACTCGAGGTGCCAGGGCATTGCAAGCAGGTATAGAATTTCTGTACTGGGTACTTTCTCTATTATCGAGTCAGGTTGGTTGACTTGTACTCTTCCCCAATGATTTACCTGTAGAATAACAGCACTTATCGATTTTCTGGGAAAGCTTGAAGTAGAAAAAGAATTTTGTGTTGAATTCGAGAGTAGTATGAAATAGATGCTAGTAGATGAAATTTTTTGGCACTTTCTTAAAATTCAGTATCAAAATCTTCTGCATTTTTGAGTTTTTAAGTTTTTTGTAAATAAAATAGAAACCGGTTCGTAATATTTGAATTTTTGAAAATACACATAATGTGGCAACTGACGCCAAATTCGTTCTTGATTTGAAAAGAGGAAAATCGAGAAAAACTGATTTATTATTCGTGTTACTATTTGTTGAAAATGATATGGGTATAAAATTTCAGATTCCATATTGAGTATTTTGAGCGAAGATCAAGTTTTAAGGAATGTGTATGTTTTAATGGTGAATGGAAAATATACATAGTATTTTTTGAACCTCTGGAAAAGAAGCAAAAAATTAGATCGAAGCGAAAGCTCGAAGAATGAAGTAAAATGAAAAGTTAGAGAGAATTTCGATTAGATTGATGAGATTTGTTATTATTATTTAAATCATTTACAAAAATTAATTGTCTTTGTCAAACACATTTTTTTACTTTTGGCCAAAGTCTGGTCTTTGAGAAAATATATTCATCTTTTTTCTTCCAGTGTCTTTTTCAATAATTTCTACATCCTCTTCCATCTTTCATAAAATTATTTTTGTCTTATTCTTACATCCCCTTATCACTGTATAACGTTTCATAAGTTAACTGTCGAAAAAATCACATTCAAAGATTTTCTGTTACTCGCATTAATTTGAAGAATTTTGCAAATATCAATTCTTTTCCATCCAGAAATTGTGAATGAATTTCCTTTTTATTTTCTTGTACTGCAAAAATTTGTTGTGCACACCCTCCAAAAAGATTCGAAATCATATAGAAACTGTTATACGACGAAATGATGTTTTGAATAATAATTTAATTTAAGTAGAAAAAGATTATTTGTGTAATTTATTATTTTTCATAGCTCTGAAAATTTGTTCACAAAGCTAAACACTCTTTGTAAGACACAAAATTTTGTTTTTTCTGTTGACTCGCGTCGCCGAAGAATCTCATTAAGTTTCTTTTCTGGTCTCTTTTTCATTTCTCTCCCCTTTATATTCGCATTCTCAACTTTCCCTTCCCCTTTGAGAAAAAATTTTATTAATTTTGCATAAAGATATCAGATAGTGTTGACAAAAGTTGAAAACATTGGAACTTATTATCATTTTTTTATCTGTCTTTCTTTGCGTCCTCCAAGAGTTTTTTTAATTCTTCTGTATTATCACTAAGGTTTCTTACCCTGTCTATTCAAAATTTTTTCATAATTTTTGGGTGCGAAAACCTGGATACCTACTTAAAAAACAAATTTGGCTAATTCAAAATGTCAGGTCTTACGTCAGATTTGACGTTAGGTTTTTCTGCGACGTCAGATCTTAGATTATGTCTGACGACAGATTTTACGTCATTCTTGCGTTGAATCTTACATCAGATTAAACTCCATTTTCACAAGGGATTGTAACAGATTTAAAAAGGTTCAAAAAGGTTTTAACAGATCAATACCTGGTATTAAGCAGTTTGAATATGTTTCAATATGTTTTTAACAGTTTAAGGCATGTGGAAACTGGTTCGAAACTTGAGTTTAAACAAGTTTTAATTAAACAGCTTCCAATCTAAGTTTAAATGATGTCGAATACCAGCCTTAAGTTATGATTTGATCAGATTTTAACGGATTTGAACAGGATGCAAATCGCAATATAATTATGAATGGAATGATATTACAGCCAATAAGGGCAAATAAAAGGTCGATTACGTACTTTCTCTAGAATTTAAAATGTATTTGCAGATTGTATAATTTGGTACAAACAGTTGTTAAAATTAAAAGTCAAGAGGTGAAGTTTTGAATGAATTAAATCACAGGTTCGTCTTGACACTTGGATTGTAACAAGTTCAATGAAGTTCAAATAAGATTCAACGAGTCCCAACTTGATTTTAAAGAATCTACAGCAGGTTTAATTTGTTATCAAACTTAGTTCAAATATGATCATAACGGACAACAGATAGATTGGAACTTGTACAACACCAGGTTAATAAAATATCTAACAGGTGCTTTGTCTTCTCCAGATTTGAACAGGTTGGAACAGGATACAAACTAGATCCAAACTTTTCCAGAATTTAGTTTGAGCAATTCTTATCATAAGGTGGAATTTTTTCGTATGTTCAAAATATGAATAATCTCTAAGTTGAAACCTGAACCACAAAAGGTTAAGACTGGTTCAAACCTGATCTGATTTTAGGCAGCTAAATCTGACAGGTTTAAATCTATCCATAACCTTCAATGTGTTTGTGACAATCATAATCAAATAGTCGTCACGACAACAATACTTTTTCCTTATGTTTTCCCATTTCCTAGCAGAGTCCCTTTCTAAAATTAAATGACGAAATGTTACAGGTCACCTCCTTACTGCTCGAGGCCGAGCGTCGAAAACTTGCAGTGTTGCAGCGTGAGTTGCAAGTGGCTCTGGCCGAAGGTGGAAGTGTCAAAGTTAAGGAGAAGCAGAGGCAGGAACTGCTCCAAGCTATATCGTGAGTAAAAACTCAAGTTTCACCCATTTACCGGTGAATTATGCACGCGAAAGCGCCGTAGGTCGGGGAATCGAATCGCCACTGCAGCACTTGACGCCCTCGTATTATTTTTTCGTCCCGAGTTTCACTCAACTTTTCGATCGACCTATTAAACTCGATAACGAGGTTAACGATAACACTTGGTTCCCTCGACATTTCGCTTAATTATCCGACGTCGTTCCTAATTAAAAATCGATAATACGCGTATGGGATCTCGGAATTGGAAGAAAAAAAAGCGTTTCTGTCGAAGGGGCTCAGGCACGCGGAATAGGTACAAGTTAAATCCTATCTCGTAAAACGATCCCGTGCTCTTGAGCTTAGCCTCTCTGTAGATTTTGTGTAAGAGAAGTTTTTTTAATTTTTAGCTCTTTTTTGATTCAGAAAATGAGGACTTAGTTTACAGTATCTTCGTGTTACTTTTTACTTGTACTGGTAGCTGTTCACACTTAAAATATTGAGGTGTATGTCTAAATATTTAAAAGAATGTACACACCTACGTACTTATATTCTCCAAGAGCAGACGAACGTAATTTTTTCTGGCAGGTAGCAATTAAGAATCAAGCAACGAGGTATTCATTATCATAGTTCTTGGAAAATTGCGTGATGTTAATTTCATGTCAGATTTGAAGTTTAAAATCTTGAAAAGTATAAGTAGTACTTATAAAAAACGTGAACTGTATTCAAGTATGACAATTTTTTCAGAAAATAGCAAAGTTAGTACGTTTAATGTTTAAGATTTCATAGATGTTGAAAATCGGAAAAACAAGAAAAATTTTGAGGATAGTGAAGTACTCTAGAAAACTCGAAAAATTCGTTGAATTTTTTAAAAAGTATATGAATTTTGAAAATTGTATCCATCATTATATTTATTTGAAATACGCTAACTTACATTTTGTCATTTTCCATATAAATCTGTAGAGTGTAAATATTACTGAAAAATTTCAAAAATTTTCAGGAGATACGCAATTTTTTTCCCTCATTTTGAATGTACTGAAATAATCTATCCAATGTCTTTATTTTCAAATGATTTCAAATTGAAAACCATTGAAAATTCGATAAATTGTAATGAATTGTACTACATACGAAACATCATTGGATTTCGATAATTTTTAGAAATTTCTTTGATTGTGTTTATTATTTTAATTCTACGAAATAGAATTCGTTATGATATTTTATAGTTACTACCTTCTTCGAATAAGAATAATATTCTATTGTTGATATTACATTACTTATTGACGAACATATTATTTCCTCTATTGGATCTACAATAAGATGAAAGAATTTCTTTTATGACTTGTACTTCACTTGAATATATTGCAATGATTAGAAGATTTCCATATGTATGATTGAAAATAAGTAGGTATTTAAGGAAAAAAAAGAAAAAAAAAAACAGTTTTGTCAAAAGGATACCAAATTATATAGGTAGAAAAAGTAGCGTCCACATTCATTACGTCTTTTTATTTCGCATTTCGCATTTTCAAATGATAGATAGATTTGCGAAATTATGAATCTATGAAAGTTGAGGAGTACCTTATTACGAAAAATTTCAATGTAATAGAATAGTTTTTAAAAAATTCGAAAAATATTAGATTTACTTTTTTTTTATGTATTTTGTATAGTTACAATTTGTTGAAATTATACAAAAATTCAAAAAATTTGCAATAATATTGTAAAGTTGAAGAAATTTGTATCATAAATTTTTAATAAGTTGCATTACTCAGGTAAATTGTGTTTATTGTCATATTTATTCGAAATGAGTATGAAAACTTTTATTATTCCTAATGAAAATCCGAAAACTATGGAAAGTATTTGAAAATTACAACAAAATGTTAATAAGTTGGACAAATTTTTTAAAAAATTTGAAAGTTCAGAGGAATTCAAAAATAAAAATTTAAAAATTTTTTATCGATTCTGAAAATAAAGTTTTAGAGACTCCCAAGATAACTAAAAAATTTGAAAAATTGAAAGTTGGTAAAAACGTGTATATTTATCTAGTAATTGTGTTGTCTATTACGATATTGTTTAAAAATATTTAGAATAATGTTTTATCATTTTTTGATAAGAGTCTGAATAACTTGATTGGTATAAGAAAATTGTCAAAATTCTTAATAAGTAGGACGAATTTCGATCAAATTTTGAAAAATTATGAATCACTTCTATTATGTTTAAATCCTGGAAGAATACCTAAACATTCAAAATTCTAGATACATACCTACTGGTAAAATTTGTAAAATATTCGAAAAATTGTCAAAGCTTTAAAACCTGTTTGCAAGTTTTGTAGTTTAAGCTTTTCATAATTTTTTTAAATATGTACTTTTATGTTTTTATTTTCTTTTTCATTCATTTGTAGATAAAACTCAGAAAAACTTTGCGAGTATTAGAAAGTGTCGAAAAATCTAAATGATGATGGCGATGTAAAATCGATTGAAAAAATTATTCAAAAACTGACTGATTCTGTCTTACAAATTTTGTGAATATTGAAAAATCATTAGAAATAGTAAATTCTCACCATTGAAATAATTTTCGAAAAATTGTAAAATTTTAGCAAACATTTATCGATTTAGTAAATTAAAAAAATTTTTTCTCGATATTTCAGACACCATCTACCACACTTAGAATTTTCAAAATGAAAAAAACGACCCAAAGTACAAAGGTAATTGGTGGTTTAACAACTGTTAAATATATTTTAAAAACACATTATAAACTATGTATAAAAATATGAATTTACCTTGAGAGCCTCCTAAGCATACTTTAACTATAGTTGTGGTACATTCTATGATAATCTTAAATTTATAAAATTGATAACAATCTGTTAATAGTAAAAAATTTGACAATTTTGTAAAACAGTCAAGTTAAAATGATGTGTGGATATTTTCGTGTATTTTACTCATCTAGAATTTTTTAGATACGACTCACACTACTTTTAGTATATTATAACAATTTTGCCTCCTTCATAACGTTCCCTTTACCTACATACGTATAGTGTATGGTACACAAATTTTCACAATCAGGCGCCACTAATTTATATGGTTCGTGACGCTTCCCTTTAGTGCTACGTTAATAATTGAGTACTCACTCAGAGGATGATGTGTAACTCATATATTCATGCTCTGTGGAAAAGCAAAGGGTGGGGGGTGTAAAACGATTTAGCTAATATGTTAAATCTTGTTTTGACTTTGGGGAATTCCACCAACTAAGAGAAACGATAAACTTTTAGTGGTTTGGTTCACCAAGAGTTAGAAGCGCATGATTGGTTTTATAATTTCAAAAAATTTCCATAATTAACAACGAATCTACAAATAAAAACGTAAGGAAAGTTTTATTTCCTAAATCGAATATGAACAAGTAATTTTCGTTTTTATAACAAAACAAATGTTCTTTTAAACATCCTTCTGCTCAGCACGACAAATCCCCATTTTTCCAGCTCTCTTTGATTCATTTGATCAAGTAAAGTTCTTCTGGGTAGAAAAATTCTCGTCCTATGTAAATATCACCCGAGTCATAAATTTGTGCAACCTCCAAAGTACTTTTTGTAATTACTGGAGTTTCGCTCAAGAAACATCCGGGATTTGTATGGCATCTCGAGAAACATAGGGAACTTTTACAATCCTTAAATCACCCAGAAAAAAGTTCTCTGGAAATGTACCATTTAAGGATGGGTGGATTTCTTCACAATCCAGCAAGGAGCTCGCGGAAATTTTCCCTCTCGAGAGCATAATCCTTGCATGGGAATCGAATTTTTCACGCGGTTGTGTATTGAACTTTCTTCATGGGGTTCTTTGTAAGGTACACATTGCTGGGAAAACGCAAATCCTTTGATATATTCTGACGTAAAAGGTTTCTTATATACGTTGGAGGGTTTTTAGAAAATCGTCATTGTAATAAAAATATTTGAACAACTTACAATCGTTTATTCATGCGTTGAATAAATACACAGTATACCAAATAACGATTCTGCAAATGTACGGTTGAAATGTACTTTTGCTTGAACGACGCGTATCCTTTTAAAGGTTTATACTTTTCTTTGAACTGTGATAAATGTTTTCAGAAAAATACAAGGACAACACGAGCAACTCGATAAGGAATACAGGACGCACGCTGCCGGGGTTCTTTTGTGTAACTCGCGAGCATCAGGGAAGGTAAGCTCATTCACTTTCATGTCGGCGTTACGAGTGCAGAATATCTTTTTCTTCAAACATTTGTAGAAAATGAAATAATGGATTTTCCTAGTATAAGGACGTTTCAACGGAAATGTGTAAACTAAGTCAAACACAAGACCAAGAATCGACATCTTCTACTGTAAAAATATTTTTTTATTTTTCAAGTTCGTTTGCTACCTTATTCCTTATTTTATCATTTTGTCAAAACTTTGAAAAGTCATATTTCAATTGCAGATCAAAGTATTTAGCTCTTTGACAAAATAACTGTAAGAAGTGGATAAAAGTCGCTTCCAGTAAAAGCAATAATTTTTGTATAATATAATGATTGTAAATAATCAATATCAATAACGTGCACAGTAAGTGATTTTTAAAAATTATATACATAATAGGAATTAAACCATGGTACGAAAATGAAAACCTTGATTAAAATTTTTCTTCTTCGAAATTCCTGGACGAACATTTCCAAGAATTTTCAAACCTGGAAGATTTGAGATAGATTTCAAGTTTCGTGAATACCAATGAAGTCGGGGTTCTGGAACAATGGAATTCACATTATCAAGCCGACGGTGAAAAAACGTCGGATGGCTAAAAACTGGAGCTTTTAAGTCTCGAGAAACGAGTCGTTAAATGGCAAAGGTGTGGAAAGCAGAAAATGTCAGCGCAGTAGACGGAATCAGCCGTCAGTGGAATATCTACGAGTTCGGGTAGGCACTTCGGGCGATCTCTTTTATCTTGACTTCGCGTCGTGGAATAAAGTCGGAGACGAGATAATGCCCGCGCTGATGATGGCGGCGGTGGAAGGTTGGAACTAAGGACTTGTAAACTTTATCTAAATTGCAGGTCTTGGAAAAGTATATCGGGTAAGATATCGAGTGAAATTGCGATCTCAGCTGAGATAACTGGGTTTATCTTGTGATAGATGACCTTCTTTGATTTCATCTTAGAATCGTTCTCGACGGATCTTAATTGAATGAAATTTTGAATGTTTATCCTGCAGGTATGAGGTGATGAATAAATTAAGTTTGCTTACTAAAAGGCTTACCGGGATATTGGAACTCAACGCAGGAGAGCTAAAATCGATGTCCATGAATTTTATGTAACGTCACATGAAACACAGGATTTTTTCATTAGGAATGTGAAATTTGAACGATTTTTTACAATCTAATAAACAATTAGAGCTGTTTCTAATATCATACGAAAAAAATGGTGAAAAAAGGAATTTTTTGTTTTAACATACACAATATTAAGGATTTTCACCTTCTTTCAAAAATCTCGTGTCAGACGATAGCCGAAGGTATAAAAATTACAGAAATATCGTTTTTTCAAAGTTTCATTCACTCTTACCTAAGCTTGTCACTAAGTCGGGTGTGATTTTTTTATGGAGGCGCGATTATGGCCACGTCAAGGGTACAATTTTCAACAAACAAATGATTTCATTACATAGACTTTAAGAAGAAAGATATACTGACACAATAGAAAAAAATTGCATGTCAAAATCAATTTTACTTTTTTTGCAATCCATCTTTAAAAATACGCTCGAAATTTTAGCTCGTAACTAGAAGACCCCCTTAAGAAGTTTCGAACGTCAGTGACAATCTTTAAAATTCTAATGATTTTAAACTTTCTAAAGCTTATAAAATTTTAGGGGTAATTGAAACAAATCAAAAAATTATAAATTCAATAAAAATTATTCGAGCTAACATAATTTTTTGTAATTTTTCAAAAACGTTGAGATATTCAGTTTTTCATTAAAACATAAAAAAAACATATGCCCACTACGAAAAAGCACGATCTGTTTAATTTCGTAACGTTTTCTGACTCTGTTCGAATGATTTAGAATATAATGATAATCAAGACTAACTGTAACATTTTCAATATTTTTTAAATTATTTTTCCCATTTCAGGGTTTCCAACAAAAGACCTTATATCGATAACTGTACAAATTGTAGAAAATTTGCCCCTTATTAAGTTTTTTTGTCATTTTCTCACATTTTTGTATTTTTAAGACAATTATTAAAACACGAGTGAAAAAATTTCGTACGTACATATATATTTAAAAAAATATGATAATAAACAATATCAAACGAACTTATGGAAGTTGACTGACACTCTCCATATTTTCAAAATTTTGTCAAATATTGACCGTCTGAAAAATTTTAAATGTTTTTTAATTCTCCTTAAATTTAGAAATTTCAAGAAGACTAGCTTTTCATATTTTTGAAATTTACTGGAATTTTCTTTCAAGTATTGAGATTTTTTGGACTTACGCAACAAATTTTTAATATTCAAAAGAAAAATTTATGAACATGCATATTTCGAAAAGTATGATTATGAACACAGTTGACAAAATTTGCACAAATTTTTTTTGCTTGAAATTTAGAACTTCGTAAATTTATAGACGACCATTCACATTTTAGAAATTTTTAATTTTTAAATGTTCATACATTTTCTTAAAATAAAAAATATATACAACTTCTTAAATTGAATAAAAATTCGTCTTAATTATTAAGATTTTTCGTAGAACTGGAAACTTCTACAGTTTTAAAAATTTTTTTGTAGAACGTAAAAACATAACAATGTATTTTGAAAGAAATATAATAGTGAACATAATTATTCATAAAACGTATAGATATTACCTGAAATTCTATAAATTTGCCTGATTTTTCTAGGACTACGAAAAATCTTCAGCATACTAACTATTTTAAATTTTCCAATATTTAAAGAATTTCGACCATAAAACGTAAAGACTTTCTCAATTTCATAAAATTTGACCTATTCATCAGGATTTTTAATCATTTTCTCATTCTCATGGAATTTTTTAGATTTCCGTAAAAAAAATATTTTTCTTTATATTTTGAAAATATAGTAACGAACACAGTCTACAAAATCCATAAAAATTTTTCAGAATTGAACGAATTTTACAGTGTTATTATTATTCACATAAATTCCAAAATTTTTCATTTAGAAAATATAAAAATTCCTTTTAGATACTAACTCAAGAAAACTTGTTTATTTTATCGAAGTTCGTGTGGTTCTTTGGGCTACTTTAACACTTCCAGAGTTTTACAGATTTTTGTGAAAAAAAGACAATATTAAGCATATGTAGTAGTTTACGGAATTCAAGAGCATTTTTCATAGTCAAAAATATTCTTGGACTTTCATAGAATAGTAAACAATCTTCTGAATCAATAAAAATTCTGAAGGTACCTTCAGGATAGGATGAAATACTTGAAAAAAACAATAGGTATTTCTAATGAAACCAAGCTCAGCAAAGCTAAAATCGATGTAAACGAATTACCTCTAATAACACATGAAACACGTCACTCCAAAACTGAAGATTAGAGCTAAGGGATGAAATGGTTCACAGAACACGGCTCTCGTCTGTCAATCTTGAAAGCTCCACGTGCTGGTCAGCTGTCAATTAATACTGCTGTCTTGAAAATAATTCAACTATCGGTCTTCACCCACAAAATTGAGTTCCTCCTCAACCGTTTAGAAAAACACAATTTCCTTTATCTATTACGTTAAGTAATGAATAAATATATGATATCATTATCGCCATGAATATTTTTCACTAAATTTCCTCTGAACTGTCTTGTTACCTGACATTTTCGAAACGAGGTCGAATCAAGATAAAAATGGTTGTTTTTTAAAAAATTCTTTGGACGTCGAGACACGAAAACTCGTTCAATTAGGTCCTGAGCTTTCAATTACAAGCGCTAACCGTTCCGGAGGCCCTCTATTAGCAACCTCCATTTGCCTCCTTGCCTCGAAACTACGGCGTTTCGAGATTTTCAGCGATGCTCTTCTTTCCTTCCTGGACACTTACGTCCTCTGGCTTCTCCTGGAGCAAGAAGCAAGTTAAAATGCATTAGCGGTGTCCAATTACGGTTTCCTCATCTTGCCAGGAAACGAGGCGCGGCGTCCTGGGACATCTGCAGCTATGTCGAAGCTTATTCTCCTAGTTATTTTGGTAGTTCATCTCGCAAGCGATTTCCTGATCCTTGCCTTGTTCATATTTTTTTTGTATTGTGATAAATTTATTGAAGTTTATGATTGTAGTCGCGAAGGGCGAAAGGCAATTTTTTTAGATAGATAGGAATTAAAATTCAAGCAACAGGGGAGGGAGTGTTGCATTGTCATATTTTTTCAATGTATAGACGATGAGGTTATTTCATTTTTCAAGATAAATCTGAAAACTTGAGAATGATTTAGGGATAAACGACAAACGTTGAAAATTTCAACAGATTTCGAAATAATGCAAAAAGTTTTGAAATGCTATTATTGTATTATGCTTGAAGCGTTACAGATTTGAAAAATCTAAAACGTATGACATTAAAAAAATTCTGCGAAATTCAGAAAATTTGTGAAATTGACAGAGATGTTTATGAATTTTGTAAATTGCTTTCACTATATTATTTTTCTAAATAACAATGATCACAATATTCAAAAATCCGAAAAATATCAGAAAGGTTTTGAGGCTAACTAATAACTTGATGACGTAGACAACTTTTAATCAAATATGTATGCTAATTTTGTAAAGCTTATATCATATTTGACCTTTCAAAAATTCTTATAATCAAAAATTTTTAAAATTTTCAAATGTCAATAATCATAATTAATTTGTGTGTAGCAAAAAAATATTTCCAAGTTTTGTAGAATGCGTTTTCTACCACGTGTTCGGTATAAATATATACTTCAAAAAATAGTATTAAAAAAATGTTGAATGTTTAAAAAAATTACGAAAAATATATACAATTGAGGCAGATATGTGTTGAATTTGCTAAGCTTGAAATTAGAGGAATCGTGTTTTGAATTTCGCAAATTATAAGGAATGATAAAATCATCGAAAAAGCTTAAGATTTTCGATGATTCTGAAAAATGGGGAACACTTCTAAAGTTCACAAAATGTTCATACATTCTATTTACTGTGTCCATAATATTCTTTCTTTAATGCATCATGATGCTGCTTTATTTTTCAATAAAAATAAAAAAAGATCTGAAAATTTTTTACGAATTCATAAAAAATCTTGATCATTTAGACAAATTTCTATTCAATTCGGCAATTTTTTCATAGTTCGTACGTATTAAGTTTGAAGTTTTAACAATAATTGATTAAAAATTCGAAAATTTGAATCACTGACAGTACATATATGAAATTTATGAAGAATTTTTTCAAAGAAAAAACTATGTTACTACCGTGTTACTTTGAAATACAGATGATCATTTTTTGTCCCAAAAGTACGAAAATCTTGATACATAGAAGGACATTCGTACAACTTACAATATTTTAAAAGCTCTACTCACTTTTAACTTTGAAATATTCAGAAAAACTAAAAAAAATTCAAAATTTTGGCCGTGATTGAATTAAAAAATTATGAAATATGTTGTACTTCAGGGAATTTCCGCAAGTTTTAAAGGTTGTATTCAATATTATATTCCTTAGAAATATGCATTTGAATCTTTTTGCTAGTTATTCATAACTTAACAAAAAACTTCGAAGGTTTTAGAGTAGTACTAAAATTCCTGAGTAGTAAGACGCATTTCTAAAATTGAAGAATTTTGGATACTGTGTGTTTGTTTGAAACTTTGAAAATTGAAAAAAATTTTTGAATATCATTGAAAATTTAAAAATTTTCAATGTACATAGCAACGAACACAGCTGCACTCCAAACCTTGCACTTGTTGCACATCTCCAATTTGCATCTTGCTTATTGATTATGAAGTTCTGTTATCTTATTTCCTAGTTTGTCGAGTCCAGAGAAACTCCATGAAGTTGAACGCAGGTACAAGTTGAGCAAATGTTTCCATACAATCAGTTCTAGTAAAGATTTATTTTATATGTTTTCATGATAAAATTTATTTTTTACATGAATTTGAGCTTATCTTAAAATTAATCGATGTTACGCAAAAAAATGACAAAATAGTCGTATAAGCAAATTTAACTTTTCCTTTTCCCTTTCCATAAAAAAATTTAATCAGATTTCCCAAAAGAAGATCAGAATTTTTTTAAACTATAAACAGTTTCTTGTATTTTATTTTTACAGTGTAGTACAACAACATAAAATTTTTTGAGAAATTTCCCACTCGATTTCGCTGATCTCTTTGATTTTCTTCCGTTCGTTTTTCGTACTATCTGAAAAAATTCCGCTTCCATGAGTTTTTCCTTGATGTTTTGCGTTACTGTTACTTTTTTGTCTCGCTGCTCTTACAGAAAAAATTCAACGTCACAGTGAATAATGCAAAATGAACCACTTTCGAAAATGAGTAGTCGGCGCTTTCCGTTTTGCACTTTGTTGTACCTGGCGACACTTGTCTTCTCTCCATTTGTGCTCTCCGTCTTTTTTCCCTCACTTCACAGCACTTTTTGGACTTACACTCTTTCCCTTGATTTTAAATTCTGACATATTCCTTTTCGTACTTTTTTTCATGCTTGTTAGCGGACACGAAAGTCATGTTTAATGGTCCAGTTCAGGGGAATAAACATGCATGAAAATATTTCAAGAATTGGAATATATATCGAGAAAAAAAGTTCTTTTTGTGGAACAAATACTTTGGAAAACCTAAGATATGTATATACATGCCTTTCAATTATTTGAAAATTGTGGCTTGGGGAAAATATATATATGCTGAAAATTTTAGCCTACTCAATTACCATGAATAAAGTTTAATTTTTGATTACAATAAATTTTTTTAATATGCATAAAATTTATGTCAATCTACCTAAATACTCTCAATTTTGTGAAGAATTTAATAAAGCAAAAAATGATGCATAATAAACAAAAAAAAAAAAGGATTATTAAATTCATACAACATTGAAGACTTTAATTATTATATGATACACATTATCAAGACAGTTAATGAATATATTATATAAAACTATCATCTAGCAACATGAAAAAAAATATAGTATGTAGATAACGTTACAAATATTTTTATCGAAAAAAAGATTTTGATCATAATTCCTAGTTATAGAATGTAAAATTTTATTCTATAGGATGAAAATTCGGCTAACTGTGTAATACTGTATGTTAAGAAAGTATTACACTTAGAATATACAAAATTTTTCTTAAATTTAATAATAGACTGCTACTTGGAAATAATTTTTGAAATTTTACAATTTTAATCATATATATGTTCTTCGAAATTTGTATGTACGTGATCATTATATTGCCTATGGCTGATGAATATATGATTGTTTTATTGTACAGATTATACGTATGATTCATGACATAAAATAACAATGGTTACATTTCAATAAATTTATGAAGACTCATCATATTCCTTCGAAAGATATATTTTTGATTTATAATATTATAATAGAACATACATGTATTATATTATAGTGCTCATGTGATATCTATAATTTTTTATCGTAAATATATCTCATATATATCAAACACGATCTATTTAAATGTACAATATAGAGTAATCATCACATAACTAATACTCATCAATAATGTTGGTGTTATTTGTTCATGTTCATTTCAATTGACAGCAATAAAAATCGATTCTGCATTATCTTATGGATGAAATAGTACTGTAAATATAAAAAGTTTATATCATGGAGAAAATGACCTGAAAACAGTTTTTTGCAAGGCATGAATTTTGTATAAAAAAACCATCCACGAAGATAGGTAAATGTATCCACATTTATCTTACTCGACGTGGCATTATTCAGCCTGGTAATTCGCTGAGTATGTGAATTTTGAAGCCTGATTTTATCAGAATATCATCTAGAAAAGCCAAGGTTCTTTTTCTACTCAAGAAAGTTCGAAATCCATTATTCTTTTGACTATAAGAGGATGCTCGAATAAACATCAATTTTATTTTGGAATCATACGTAGCATGCATAAATTCAGATTATAAACTTGTGAGGTACGATGTATAAATATTTCTAAAAGCAATGGATTTTCTGAGTCACGATGAAAAGTTTTTTTGTTGGAATCCATGATACAAAACAATGCAGTTTTTTGCTATGTTTTTGCTTAGTTTTGTTTTTTAGTATCAATTAAAACAAACTCTCAGTTTTCTCATCAAGGTTTTATTTCAAAGTTGGTGCATATATTTTTCCACGTTCTTCCCCATATTAGACAACTGGTTTTAGGAATGCGATGATTAGTTTCCTTTCATTATCTTCTTGCGGTGGTCCTAGTTAAAAAATACGTAATAGTTTGTATATTATTGTGCATATAAAAAAAACATTTCGAAAAACTAAAAAACCGATTGGTGGGCTTAAAGGATAATAAATATCTTGTTCTAGTATTAAAAGTGAATTAAAAAAAGATTATTTATATTATATTAGCGACGTGGTTTTTGAAAGATACTTCTATTCAATAGAATCAGTAACATACATCGCATACTTCAGTTATCATAAACAAATAATTTTAAAAATGTAAGGTAGTCGCAAACTAAAGGATAACATATATTGATTAATACATATTTTTATATTATGTATATAAATGTACTATAGCACATAATTTTTATGAAAAGATGGAAACTGAAATCAATTACACATATAGTAACGATATAATAACATGCAAGCGGAGACTTTGAGAATGAATTTGGAAGCCTTTTAGAATAGCCTCTACGTAGATATAAAATTTTTTTATACATATTGATCATCGAATTTTGTTACATAAAAGATAAAATATTTAATTTTGTTGCAAAGAATGATAAATATTTAAATTCGTTAAACAGAATATTGAACCCCGCATTTTGCAAGATAAAATTTATGTATACAAGTTTTCATAAGTTCAATAAAGTGTTAAAATAAGTGGGTAAGAGGTCCGGTTGTGGAGACCTTCGCGTATATTTTGTCAGAAAGCAGGCTAAGTTTTTCCAAAAGTGTAATTTGTTCATTTGTGTTTTTTAAATTGATACAAATATTCTTATTAGAACATAAATATATTGATAACTTACCACGATTCAATTAAATTTTTAAAAATATTTATTTTAAAATAGTTAGAGAGAATAATAATATGGGTTAATATTTTCTTTTTGAATTTTTTTTAAAAATCAAGATAGTGAAAATATATTTCAAATGACTGTTTTAATACATATGTCAATCAATTTTATACTGTTAGTTTTTTACGAACAATGAATAAATGATCATCTGAGATAGAGTAGAATTTAATCTTTTTTCGTTACACACGTATTCGAAATATTATTAACGAAACGTTCGAAATGAAATTCAAATTTTTTTTTAATGGAATAATGGCTTTTTTTAGAGAGATACATTGAGATTCTTTACAATTGACAGTGAAAAAGATAGAGGCACACATTATTCTCCTTTTTTTTTTACTTTTTAAAAAAAAATTTCTGTGATCAATAAAGATATAACTTTTTGCGAGTAGTAAACATTTTTTAAAAAACCTTTGATTGTTGGACTTTCCTCGGAAAAAGTAATAGATTTTTAGAATTTGATGCTGGATTTTCAGATTTTTTTATATTTCTTGTGTTACTATGTTTTTGGGTACTTGAGAAACATTTTTGGGTTTCCTAGTTTTTTGTCCTGATGATTCTTCATATTTCTAGAATGCGATTGCTTAGAATTCAAGGTTTGAAAAATTTTAATTACTTCACAACATTTTTCAGAGCATACTTCGTCTTTAGCAATTTTTTGAAGTTAATATTCAGACTGTAGATGTCCAAGCCTGAAAAAGTTTACAAAAATACTCGATTTATTTTTAGTCTTACCACTATCAATATTTGAATGGTGTAGGAGAAATTTAAGAAAACAATCGAAATCTCTCAAAACATAGGGTCTTGGAATATTACGTTTTGGAATTCTTTACAGACATTTTTGAAAATTATAAAATTCATAAAGCATAAAATTTATAAAATGTTAAAATCTGTATGTATAAGAATATTCTTAAAATATGTATAGGTTCGTTCGATTTTCATAAAAAATGCAAGATAATACCAATAAACTATCAATTGTTAATCCGTAAAGAACAAATTCTAGAAATTCACATATGAAAATCCATTAGACTACAATAAAATCTTACATATAAATACTAAAAAAAGTCAAAAGCATTCAAAGTAACTACAGTCCCTAACACCATTTAATTTACGAGCGACTTTTTTTAAAACTGTCTCAAATTATCGAAAATGAAAAAAGTTTTGAACTAGAAACGATTCTATTCTGAAATCTTTTAGAGAACCATTGGAATACCATAAAAATATGACAATACTCAAAAATTTGCCAAAATGTTTTTTCCATACAAACGCAACTAGAAAAAATTTCGAATAATTTCAAAAGACATGGAAGTTTTTTTTAAGATTATATTAGATTTTCATGTTAGAAATTCAAGGTGTTTGCTAAACTTAGTAAACCATACGATAACATTGTAAACAAGATCACTTGAAAACAGTGGTTACATTTCGAAATCATGAAATTATGTTCTTTTAATAGAATGTCAGAGGTTTATTATGTGGTGTAAAAAATTGTACAATATTCTCTAACCTCGAGTTCCCTCTACTCGTTTGTCTCTCAAAGCTTTAGTTTTGTCCTGGTGCAATAGTACACTTGCCACTCGGCGGCAGTGATTTGTTCGAGGGTGTGTCGTCGCTGCCAAGAGCCGTTACAGCCGTCACAAACCCATGTTTTATCGGTAGTCTTTTGCATATTGAAACCTCACACAGACGCGAGACGTTGCAAACTACACGTTGTTCGCAAGGGAAAAAAGGGTTGGAATAATTTGCTAATTTTTCCAAGCCCGAAAACGAAGGGAATCAACACTGTGAGAAACGAACGGGGAATGTCTTGGCACGTTCGTTTAATATGAAAAAAACCTCATCGTTCTGTGCCAAATGAACTTATAAATTTATTGAAGTTTCGTTTATGCAATTTTAAGTATGCAAGGGAGTATGAAATTTGCGAGTTGTATGCGATGTAAATTTTTACGATTCAGTGTCGTTGGGAGTAGAATCTTTCTTCTGAAATTTTCGAGTGTAAAATACGTTTCTTGGCAGTTAATGTTTTATTGGTAATTTGATGAAAAATGCAGGCTTATATTTCATTTTCTCACTGTGTCATTTGTAGATAGTTAAAATGTTCATACTCTGAAGTGAACTTATATCGCAAATCTTTTCATTATTTAATAAAATTGTGTTAGTGATATAAAAATACGGCACACAGGATGTCTAGTAAAGAATTACTGAAATTTAGCATGAATAAGTTTAAAAAAGTTAAAAATGATGAAAGAATCTTTTATAATTGATTAAAAAAGTTGAAAATATCAAAAAATACAAAACTAATAAGTAAAAGGTTCTCCTCTTTTTATGAGGAGAAACTCATAAGTTGAGAAACTTTTTGCATTTTCTTATTTTAAATAAATTTTTAAATGATTATTAACGATCGTGAAAATTTATTTCATGCAATATATCATCTCTTGACTTCGTAGTTTATGATCTTAGTTAAATTGTACGCATTCCCCGGAATTATATTAGAAATGGGCGATTGTATGAGACTGCTGATAAAAAAATGTTAATAATCCCGTTTCAGTAACTTCTCAACATTTTCATTTTCCTTTGAAACGAATGCGAAATTTCATGTTTGCAAGTACATTATTTTTGTATCGCGTAAAATTTTTACCTCGTCACTTTTCATCGTGAAAATTTATACCTCGGGGTTTTATCGTTTGATAAAACTTCTTTATAAACGCTGTCAGGATGTGTAGTAAGCCTGTAAAATGAGAAAAACTTAGGAAAACAGGAAATTTCGTTTGATCGGAGAAACGGATGAAAATAGCTGGAAAAGTCGAGATAAATAAATATTTGAAGACCTAATGAGTTATATCGATTATGAGTAAAACTGTTTTATGATAAGTTATTTAGGTCACTGTATTTTGTCAAATATAAATCACTTTTAAATGATAGATTTTAAAATACTCCGGCAAGTCTACACAGTGTTAAAGTGATAGTGTTAAAGTAATTTTTGTAAAAAAAAAAAAAAAAACATTAAAACACCATGATGTACTTAAAAATTCGAGAAATGTGTAAAATTTGTAACTTGATGAGTAAAGTTTATAAACTTTAAAATTCAGAATGATGCTTTACTCGACAGTTTGTTGTTTTTTCAGGAATCGTTGAGAATTAAAGAAGTCAAGATACCATCATTTTAATTCACTGTTTAAGAAATCTATTAAAAATATTTTGAAATACTGTTCACATTTTTTAGATACGCTCAAGTATAAGTTACTCTGAGAAGTTCGATTCCGTTTTAAAATACTTCAAAAATTTCGCCTATAGCAAAAATTATGGTATAAAAATAGTTTCTATAGCATAGTACGAATAAATAAAACGTGTCTGCGAGATATTCGAGGAACATGTGAATTTCAAAACTAATTAAAAATTGAATATCGTGATAGATGCAAGAAAATATTAAATTTAATATTTTTCTTTTTTGAAGATGTTGTTGATTGTTTTGAAAAAAGAGAGAATGAATCATTCATTATTTCTAGATGTTACACAATTTAATTATTGAGAGCTAAAGTTCTTTTCGATTCGCCGGCTCTGATTATATTCTAACCAAATGATTCACTTTCAAACGTTTTCATAGATTTAAAAAAGTGAAAGAACTTCACTCATTAGCGAAATCATAAAAGAAAGAAACATTCTCCATAAGGCAACAAAATATAGAATTTTTACTTAGGAAGTTCAGGCAGTATGTGAATTTTGAACAAGTTTTCATTAGGTTTAAATCTCGGAAAACCCAAAAAAATATAACATTTTAGTAAGCTGTTTTTTTGTCTACGACGAAATCCTTAAGTTCTTATAAATCAAAATTCAAAACAAGAATTAGAAAGTCAATAAAAATTGTTTGTTCCATCTTGTAAAAAAACAGCTTTCAAGGTTTAATGCAAAAGTGAACATGCGCATTATTCTTACATAAAAGTTCCCCGAAGCAGCATCGAAAAAACGAAATTAGACTTCGGGGAACAATGAAAGTAAAATGCAAATTTATTCACTACTTCAAAGACGAGATCGCAATTATCTATAGGAGCCAAGTCAACGACTATGTAACGAAAATCTGATTTTATTACCTTTTGTCTTGAAGAAAGGCGATTTTTAATCTCTGTCTTTTACATTTTTTTACGCTTTCATAAAGAGTGACACAAAATCTGTGACTAAAAATTATTTATTCTCTGTGTATTTCAATAGCTTATTTATTTATAGTGAACTGAAAATTTCAATTAACCTTGGCAGTTTCATTTATTAGCCATATTATCATGATAATTTGAATTTCCTTTTTTTTCATTTATATACATTATAATTTTCTTCATCTTTCAAATTATGATGTTTCACTTCCTAAACTTTATTTTACAAAACAATCTTAATCTTTTTTCTTTCAAGACAATTCCTGATATAAAATAAAAAACTCTAATCCATCAAGTTCGAAACGAATTATTCCACCCATGTCCCACTCTGCTGTGAAGTTTTACCTACAAAAAAGTCATCGTAAACTTTTTTTACGAAAGTTTGAAAATCCAACAATACCAATCTGTGATAGTTTTTGGCCTTTGAAAATTTTGATTTCTTCCAGATGATGAAAAAAATTACAAAAATTTATCAAAGTGGAACATTTTTTTCGTCAAAAATATATCCCTACGATTAACTTCAATGAAAACCATTATTATTAGAGTAGTTTTATTACAAAATTTTTATGAAATTGAAAAAATTTGCAATATCATCCACTCCAGGAAACTACTCTTCATACTGCGAAATTGCTCCATCGATTTTTTTTTTAATTTACTCCCAGTTCCTTTAATAACATCTCATTTAATTTTCCCAACTGGAAATTTTTTCGGAATGCCTTTCCTATTAAACCCCACTTGCAGAATATTTTCCCTGAGTTCGAAAATTCATCTTAGCTCGGCCAAGTACATTACCGAAGCTCTCGTTTTCGATGTAATAAAAAAAGTGCAGCAGCAGGATTATTCTAACGCTCGAAAATTAGTTCTTCTAGAATAAATTGATTCATTTTACGAAGTCGATGGCGGTGAGTTTGATGATAAGCCGAGGGATAAAAGCGAGGAAAAAGCATCGATAATTATGGAGGGTCCGAAGGAACAAGTTAGTGGCGGTGAATGAGAGAGTGAAATTCATTGAAAGTGCGGTTGGGACGTAACATTCTACTTGCCCGTAAGGTCTAGGGCAACTTGATACTCTTTGTTATTCCGTAAAAGCGATCAAGACGTAAACGAAGTTTTTATATTAAAACTTCCACCTCTTTCTTTTCACAGAGAAACTCGAACAAAAAAAAAGTTATGTTCAAAGAAGACTGTGAGCTAGAGGAGTGGCAAGAAATTTTATCCGAAGCTCTGTGGAATTTATGATCACAAAGTAGATATATGTATGAATTTTCGCTGGAAAGTTTGATAATGTCGAGAATTCTAGATTGTTCCACTAAAATAAAACATCTTTAATTATTTATATATAATATTTTTATTTCATATTGCCTTCTTCAAACTTATGAGAACCTGGAATATATTTATAATTAGAAAATGGAAACATGTGAATAAACTGTTTGGAGTTGAAAAGCAGAATCTGTGTGTACAATTCCAAGATTACGAACAATGTGATTCTTTGAACTTGGCGACCTCCGAATTCCACCTTCGTCCCCACAAAAGCTTGCACATGACATGTCGTTACCCGGAAGAGAATGCCAAGAACGCCGCAAGAGATGAAGACGATAGTACCGTGGCCCAATTTCATTTACCTTTTAAGTGGTGTATTTAAACAAAAGCTTCTGCCAAATCCAGGGACGTCGCAACTAGGGGGTTAAAGGGGTACATGCCCTCTAGGAATTCTGAAGAGGGGGGGGGGCAGTATATTAATTTTATCAACTGCTAGTGGCATCGAATCGTATAAATGAGTACATGATTTCCCAAGAGAACTAGAAAATTCTAGAAAATTTTGCAGTTGCTAAAAAATACAAAACAAATAAGAAATTTTCAACTTCCTGAAATGCATTAGGATGATATTTTTTCAATAATTCATTCATTAACCTAAATCAATAAAACCTGATATCTTAGAGTTTCTAGTTCTTAAAATTAATGCACTTAAGTAGTAATTCATGAGAAAATTGGAAAACGATTTCTTTTTTATACACGATTCAAAAAATATGAAAATTACTGGAATAAAGAGAGTTCGTCGAAACATTTAAAAGCTATGTAAAATTCTACTCTAAAAATTCGTTTGAAATAGTTTAAATCTAAAACGCTTTGAATTATGTGGAGTAAAATTCTCAAAATTTACATAGCAATCCATGAACATACTTCAAATCTGGAACAATACTAGAAAATGCTCCAAAATTTCATGAATGCTGAGAAGCGCAAAATACACCTAACACAATAGGAATCTTATGAACACTTAAGTAATTTATAGATATATTTTTTTTAAACTTATGCAATTAATGAATACCTATGAAACTTTCAATCTAGTAGCATTCGATTCTAATAAAATACATAAGAGTTTATCAGGATGTTCATGAATTTCCATAAAATTTATGAATATTGGAAAAATTAAAAATACGCTATAAGTTTTAGACATCTGTAAAATATGTAAAGATGCTGTTTTGAAAAAAAAAATTATTGCAACACTAAAAATCTCCGTAATTTCAGATTCTAGAGTATCAAATTGTTAAAATCAATATTAAAATTTTTTTTCATACTTGATAATTATGAAGACCGTAGAAAATCTTCCTCAATAACATTAATACTAAAAAAAATAAAAAAAGTAAAAATATTATATGTCAACAACTTTCTAAAAATCCATGAAAGTATGATTTTCTCAAACTACTTTCAAATTCTAAAAGATTTTCCAAATCTGTGATCCTGAAGTATCAAATTCTAGACATTTATCTGTATAATAAAAATTCATAAAAAAGCTAGAAAATCGTCTAAACTGTACAAATACTGAAAATATATGATAAATTATTGAAGTATAATAAATCTATGAAATAGCAGTTATCTTTGAAAATAATGTTTCTGGAACATTCTTTGAAAACCTTCAAATCTAATGACTTTCGAATTCCAGATCATCCAATTTGCAAAACCTATAAAATAACAATGTAAAAAAAACATGACTAATATTCCATAAGGGTACTGGAAGTTTTTAACCCATATTCTTTATAGAATTGTCCCCATAAATAGTTCTGGAAAATTTTTCATAATCAATAGAAGTTCTTCCATAAATACAGAAATTTTTTCATATGTAATCAATGGAAGAATTCCCATAGCGCATAGAAAATTTTTCTGGCCTATTTATGGTAGGAGAAATCCCATACAAAGTATGCATTAAAAGCTGGGAGCTTTTTTGGGGTAAATTTACTACAACCTAGCTACTTATATGGAAAATTTACTCACCTTTTTTAATATTAAATCTGCTAAAATTCTAGAACACTATGAAAAAACATTTCTTGAATGTTCATGAATAGTATGTAATATCCAAAATCCTTAAAATACTAGTACTTTATGATATATCTTAAAAAAGGAACTTATCAGAACATGAAAAACTTGAAATGTACGCAGATAAAGTTTCTTTAAAAAAATTTTAAAATACTAAAAATCTACGGAGTTTTTTATCCTACAGCATAAAATTCCTTCGATTAATGATTAAAATTCCTTCAAATACGACCTAATCCTTCAAATCATATACATACTGAAAAAATAATTACTGAGAGATCTTAAGATTTAGAGAAACGTTATTTTATATGAAAAAAGATATATTTTACAAAGTGGAAGCATGAGCCTGAAAATCTACGTATGGGATTTTACGATGTTAGAATAAATATTGAATAATACATTAAAACAAATAGAAATTAAATAATTTTGACATCTAAGTTTGCCCCTGTATGTAAAATTTCGCAGTGATGCGATTGGCCAGATTCATTGATTAAAGAAAACTAGAATTAAATTCATTCGTAAGTGGATTTCCAGTCGAAAAAATTACTATTTATTGATTTCGTCAACCACTCAACCCCATTTGGGTCTTTATCAAGACATCATCATAGTAATCTTTTAAATCAGCATAACAGATTGGAACATCACAGTCTAGAGTTCAAAACATATTCCGATTTTAAAATATGCAGACAATATTTTCATCTGATGAAAGACATCACCATACAATCCGTAAAAATTGAAGAACTTAATAGGATATACAAAAAACTTATCGTCAACTTTCAAACCAATCACATTATTAATGTTGTTTATAATTACACAAAAACAAAAACAGTGCATTCCCTTCTACACCCAAAACTCTAGTACACATCTTTATCAATTTTTCCATGATGTCATTAACCACTATCCACGACATTCATAAACCCAGCAACATCCTCAAAAATTTAATCCCCAAAAACAATCTGAACCAAGAAACCCCTTTTTCCTGACTTGCAACCTTCCACCCCCAGCAACCCTCCCCCTCTACATCCTACCAAAATCAAAACGCGTGCACTTGACATGTCGTTACCTAGGAAAGAATGCCAAGAACGCCGCGAGTGATAGAGACGATAGCGCCCGAGCCCAACTCCACCCCAACCCCCGCACACCCCCGTTCGAGGGTGTATTCCGACCTACGCCTTCAACCCCCAGCCCCCCGATCCGGGGGAGAGGGTTCGATCGGGGTAGTTCGGCTGAGGTGGTTGTGGCGCTCGTGTCGCTCTGTATAAACACCCCCGACGCCCCCGCCCCCACCCTTCGGACCCGGCGACGAGCGGACCTGCGCCTGGTGGAGATATCGTCCGCAAGTCGTGCGTTCACCCCGCGTCACGACGACAGGGCGTCGCTCCTTGCCACAAGGCAACCCCGAAAACGCGCGAGGTCCTCCAAGGTGACGTGAGTTGGGCCCCCCTTCACCCCCCAACCCCTGGGATTTTCGAAGGCCCCTGGAACCTACAAGGGAACCTGGGGAAAATCGTGGGTCCCAGGAGTCGCGAAAGCAGCGATTTTTCGTCCCGGGCGACGCCCCCCCGCGCGAGTTTCCTCGGTGCCCAGTGCCGTAACACGTGCTACCGCGCGACCGCGTGCACGTCTGACTAAAGTCAGACTCGTTCCACTTTGGACCACTCAACGTCCGAGGATTATGTGAATATGTACGTGATAGTGGGGGTTGTGGGGGTGAGTGCTGGAATCGGAATTACCGAGGGACCGTTTTTCGAAAGAGGCGAAAGGTAAGGGGGATGAAGAGTTGGGGCTTGTAGGTTTTGGAACACCCTTGGGGTTTAGGGGTTTTTAAAAGAAATTCATAGAGACATTTGGTTATGATCTGTATCGTTTAGATGATGATTCATGACAAAAAAAACTGAAAATTGTTAGGTGTTATCTAGGTATATTCCATTGCTTAAGTTTTGGTCACGACGATGAGAATATTTTTCTTTCATACTTGCATTTTTTAGAAACCTATATATTCAATCATCTAACCTGTATAGTTAGATAATTTTGTATAATTTTTTGAAATTGCTCTACTTGAAACTTAGAGAATGATTTTGTCTATGCTCTCTTAGACGATGATACTTAATTTAATAAAGATTCAACATTTTTCTGTTACTCTATGATACTGGGAGCCTTTAAAATTTCTGTTGAAATTCCAGTAATCAAACTTAGTAAATTCATAAAGTAGTTGAAGAAGCCTTGAGAACGTTGGTTGACGCTCGCCAGATTCTGAGATAATTCGGAACCTGCAGATTTCTCTATTTTCCCCTTTTTCATGAAAACTTCTCGTTTTCTAACACTTTCTGTAAAAACTATTACCTACTCAGGCAAGTTCCGTTTTTGCATAGTCTTAAAAGTTTTGTAAATCCTTGAGTTTTTAAGAAATGTTGATAAAAAATGCTTGATTTGTCAAGCATTAATTTGTAAGCTTCATTTTCAGCGATGTATTCTTTATTCTAGGCAAATTTTTTTTCTTAGGAGCTATTATTTTTAGGCCCGCAAACAGGCAGAAGTTTCTGGAAGCCAAATCAGGAAAGTGCAATGGATTAGCAATTTGAACTGTAATTCATTTATTAAGGCTTCTTTCAAATGAACTCAAGGCAAAGTAGAGTTTGTAGAACATAACTATTTATTCATTTTCAGTTTTCTTCTCTTTTTTTTTTTGAAATTTATTCCTTCAAACAATCATAATACTATACAATATAATCAGTAGATGTTATTTTCTACTCCGATGTAATCAATTTACAGTGTATCTCAAACATCTTGAAATGTAGATAACATACTGTATGGAGATCTAATTCTGAAAAGTATCCAAAAACTATTTACTACTGTGAGCCACTATTTGTATTTAATACATGTTAATTTTTGTATATAATTCGATAACTCAGCCGAAAACTATCCGATCATTATTTTTTTCTTCATTTTCTAAGTCGAGTTTTATCCAAACATTTCCATTTTCATTTATTGTTGACAGTTTTCTTGTGATCGTAGTTTTTATTATAAATAATGAAAATATGACGTCCGAAAATTTTGACATCACATTTTTTTATCCTTTAATTTTTTTCAAGTTATTTATATGAAAAACATTCAGTGTAAAATGAAGAACGGTCAGTAATTATATGTATTTACCAAAATTTGTTGTTGGTTTTTGAAGTGTCAGTGTAATTTTTGTTGTATCATATGAATAAGCATATTATAGTATCAATAATGATATGTGTTATTTCATTTATTCGTACAATCTAATTTTTCGAAGTCTACGCACTTTGAAAATGAATATTATCAACTACTAAAACTAACATAATGTGAAAGATACTCGTATCAAATTTGTTTATTGTGAACTACGAAAAAATAAGATAAAATATTGAAAATCATACTTCTGTTCGGTTTTTTTCGAAAGAAATATCTAGCAAGTCGAGTTTTTTCTAGTAGAGTTAAAGAAAAACATGAATTTCTTGAACGACAGTTTGGCAGTTCCTGAATTGCCTAAAAATTTAGGCATTTTTTGAATTACCTGAATGATTCAGGGGAATTCAGGTTTTGCCGGTAACATATACAGTGAAGATTCCAATGGTCGTAACAGTCTTCTTTCAAATTAATACCACCTGATAAAAATTGCCAGAAAACGCAAAAAAAAAAATACAGAACAAAATAACCTTATTTCTCAATAAATTCACAAAACAACCTTAAGCCATTTTAACGATTTCTAACAAATGCAACTCAAGTTCCTTGGTAAAAAAAAAAGAAAAACGAGTAATTAATAATATCAGTGTCATCGTTTGTCAGGCGTAGAAGTCTGATTATTCGAGAATTTTCTGTCGACGTGACCATTAGTAAAATGGAAGATTTATGAAGAAATAAAATGGAAATTTTTCCTACACTGAGATGATTTAGTTTGTAATTATCTAGGTTTTCAATGTAGAACTTGTCGGAAAGTTTTCTTTGTAGCTTCGCATCAAGGGTACACTGTCGAGGCGCACACAAAACCAACGTCAGCGGAGAAACAACGCCTGTGTTTATGCGGGTTTGAAACTAGCTTGGAAAGCGTTGACGCGTTCAATTAACTACCCAAACCAAGGGAAAGGCTCTCCGTGTGCCTGGAACGTCCTGCTCTATCTTTCAAGCATTGATACGCAAATCTCTTGAATCTCGTTCCATTTTCTCCAAGCTTTTCATGGGGAAGGTTCGAGGATATCATGATGTTTACTTTGGTAAATTTTTCGCTAGGAAAATATTAATGTGTTAGATGAGGATGAGAATGTCCTGACAGGCACGTAAGCAGAAATAATTCCTTAACGAAACGTAATTCTTAAAAAAGTAATTAAAAAACTCTATTAGAAACTTACTTGATTCCCGAAACTCAAGTTTCGAAGGTTCAAACTACTCAGAAAACTTGGATAAAATTTATTATTTTTTATCAAAAAATAAGAAAAAACACTTGAAATAGTAAATAATGAAAAAAACCTATTCTAAAAATAAAAACGGATGGAAGTAATGAATAAATAAAAACAAAAGATGAAGAAAAATTTTTTCAATTGTATTGAGTAAAATCTTAAAGACATGAGAAAAAGATTACTCTAACTTCTCGAAGTTTACCGAAATTCAAAATTCCAAATTACACTAAATCAAAGATAACAACGTATTCAACATTCAACGTAGTAAAAAATGAAGTGAAATGAGAATGTACAAAAATGCTAAAAAGTTGAAATATTTTTAACCCTAAAGCATTAGATTCTATAAATTTACAAAGAAATGTGTGAAAATTCCAGGAAATCTTTTCAATCATACAACTTCTGAATATATAAGTAAACGATTCTTTATACATAAAAAAATATTTCATAAAATTCTGATACAATTCCATAAAATAACTGTTTAATGACAAATCTGAGTAGGCACTTACAGAGCATAAAATTTGAAAAAACATTTTTAATCATCTATTTAAATACTAGATACCTATCTATAAACGAGCAGGAAAATGCTACGAAGTCTTAAAAATATTTAAATAATATGAAAATACATGAAACCAATAAAATACTAAAAATCTATATAGATATAATTCAAATACTGAAAATCAAACCAAATTTAAATGCGAAACATCGAAACGAATCTGTTTAGCAGTCTACATCAATACTATTAATATATAAATACAGTATAAAATTTTTCAAAATTCATGAATACTAAAATAAAGCGAGAAAGAATAGTAATCATTTAGTACTCCAAAACTATGTACAATGATATGTAAAATTTGCAAGCACTAGCATGTTATTCTAGAAACTTGTTTGAGAATTCACAAAAATATCAGAAAATTCTTACAGCTGTACAATACGTATAAAACTACTGTAAAAAATAATACTGTATAAAACGTATGAACAAAAAATATTAACAAGCTGTAAAAAAAAACTGATTGATTAAAAATTTAATACACATTTCACACCGTTGAAAATTTCAATACTATATCATCGAAGTCCAGAAATCTATAGGGTGATTTGTAAAAAAACTATAAAAAGTAAGGTCAACGCCTACGTTAGTGCCCTACTCATAATAGTGCCCTTTAATTAACATTTTCTTAATTTTAGTATGTATTTTTTTAAATCAAGACCTCATTCAAAATATTGAATAAATTTGAGAAATCCTCTTCAAAAGCGACTCATATATGCAGAGCACTAATAGGGGCGTTGAACTTTCAAAAACACTGGAAAAAATAGAAAAATTAAACATATAATATATATTCTATCAAAATTTTTCAAATCAATGCGATACCTCTTACCTTTCTTGAAGTAATTTCTTCGGAATTCTGAATGTTTACTAATAATTTCTTGAACTTTGACTTATAGACTATCGAATTCTAGAAAGCTGCCGTGGAATTTATTACTATATAAGAAAGTCCCTCAGATTGTATAAATACTGAAGTAACAAGAAAAATACACGAGGTGTTTAAAAAAAATCGAAATTCAGTAACTTAAAAATACTAAAGGTAGAATTCCATTGTTTTGCATACGTATATTAAGGGACAAGACCATTGTGTGATTTTCGAAAAATCGAAAAATCTATGTTTGGCAGATTAAGGGTGAGAAGCTTGAACAATTTTTTTCAGGAAAAATTATTACCGTACTCTAAACGCGTTTTTCACAAAACAATGTTTTTTTTAACGATGTACATGATTTCTCGAGATCTGATAAATGAATCTACTTGAAATTTGGCACATTTATTCTGAGAACTATTACTTCTTGTCTGACGTAGGGTTTTTTGATATCTCATTTAGTTATATTTTTGTTAACTATAATAGTATAAATTGTACGTCAAAAACAGAAGAAAAAAGCTTCAGAAATAAATTCTCGTCACCAAAACTTAATATAAAAAAATGACTACGACAGACAAATGCCAATACGATGTAAAAAATTACAATAATCTTCATTTTTGTCATAGATCACTGGTACACGTGAAATCAGGTATACCGTCTGACATTACATGAAAATAATTGCATAAAAACAAAAAGTTCGAATTCAGACCTCAAAAGTTGTAGAACCTTAACATCCCTAAATTCGATTAATGAAATGGAAAATCGTACTTCGTTAACCAGATCGTCAAAGATTAAACATCATGAAATCCCAAAGGAAATATATTTTCTAGGAACCTCCCCCCCCCCACCCCCTGGAAATTTTCGTTATAAAATTTTTGTTATAAGATTTGAATTCATGTACAGCACGTAATGTTGTTTTTCTTCATATCGAAGATTTGTTTTTTCGTTCAATAACTTTAATGCATTCCAAATTCCCATAACGCAGATCTTTTGTTACAGTAGAATAAATAATCTCTTTTTTATTCAAGTTGCACATACTAAAACTCCAACAACAAAAGTTCATCCACCCCACTGTCATTCTCTTCGTTAAACCTTCACATCGCTACGTTTTTCGAACCTCTTTTTCACTCTTCCCTCATGAATATTTCTTCACAACGGGTTTTTTTTTTTCACCTGATTCATTTTATTTAGCTACCACACAGTTCTTTCTCTATCGGTAACACGTGTATTGGAGTGTAATCAATAAGTTACGTTTCACTTTTTGCGCGGGATTCGATAATGATTTTTTAAACACGTTCCAGCCAACCTTCCGTTCTATACGTTTGGCTTCGAATTTCCTGGATGTCAGCCATCCGCGTCCACACAGCGATCCACGCATTCGTGGTGCTTTTTTTTTATTTCCTCCTGGATAAAGTCCAATTTCTGCTTCTTAGATCTTTTCCACGAAATTCTCACGATGGAGTCGACTAGCAAACAAAAATGGAAAGCGTGAAATTGCCGTTTCAGGGGAAAAACTTTGACGTGAAAAGTATTTTTTATCGATTTGGTATCAGGGATGCTTTTGTATTTTTAAGTTCAAAATAAAAAATATTTTCAATGTTAAAAATCTGTGTTGTAGCTTGCGAGAAACTGATACTGTATTTATAGAATAAATGATTCGCCAACAGATGGACTAATAAACTCAGTCCAGACAAAACATACTTAATTATTGATATTATAAACTCCAAACATTGTCTCAGATAACATAATTAGAACATTGATGAACAGGAAATAATATTATGAAATGCTATACTAGAATATTATAATTCTAGATAAAGGAAACTCAAATTTTTCATTTAGAGGTCTAAATAGTGTCTTGACATTCTAGTCAAAAAGATTATTAAAAAAAAAGCATCGATGTGCAGATTTAGATATTGTAAAGCAAAAAAAAAATTAAACGAAATTTTATGTTAATTTTTTATGTTAACGTGTCTCAACATAATAATCGTAACAATGATTAGAAAAATATTGGGAAAATGGAAGGGTTGGCCAAATAATTTCAAACATAGTTAAAAAAACAATTAATATAAATAATTGCAGAGATTAGACAGTGCCTCGAAATAATCACGAAAACAATAATAAATGAGCAATCATAACATCGAAGATGTAAATTAAAGCATGGCACTTGAAAGTATAGATATGTCAATACAAACATATGTTCCGTATGAAGAAACTTCTTCAAGACTGTTGACTTTTCTATTTTCGAACGCCATTGTATAGTGGTCAATATTATTTTATTATTAGGTGTCTTATAGTCTCAATTAGATATACATACTAAATAGTGGTGGACAATCAGTGTAGGAATATGATAAATCGAAATCAAAACGAATGCACAGGTAAAAAGTTTTTTTGATTCTGAGTTAGGTATTTTATCCTTTTCAAGACTTATTTTTAGGAATTTTATTTTAATTTTTGATGAGCAAATGAAAAAAGAAAACAATAATGATCAATACTATAAAAAATTTGTTGTTATTTTCAACTTCTAATTTTATTTTGCAGTTTTCAAACTTACATGTTCTTCCGAACCTGGAATTGAAGTAATTCTATTTTGAATTTCTCCATTCCTTCTATAACATCATTTTTTCATTGTCATTGTAGGTTTTGATATGAGTACTATTTAAAAGTACAAAAACGATTCGAAAATATTTATTCCATGCATTTTCAGGCTGCGTTACGTTATATCTTTAAAAGGGAGGAGGGGATATCAGAAAATAATAGAAATTGTGATATGAACGTAATATATCGACGTTTTTGTAATTTAAATATTGACACGCGTGCTTCGATCAATATTCGTTACGAAATATACCGCACCGGACGATGCATCAATTCTCTAACTATCAAAAACCGCTGACATAGACAAACTACTCTGGCAAAGTAAAATTTTCGGTCCAAATCACGGGAGTGCAGCTTCGAAATATAATTTGAATACCCGAGAGGAGTTCATTACTCCGATACATAATACGTAAAACCCGACATTTTTTTTCATTCGAGATGAAGATATTCATACATCGAGTGATGCTTCACGTCAATATACCCTTTCCGGGTTCAGCTGAATTATTGTAAAATATTCTGATATACTGAATTTTGAGGTTTTAAATTCGCAGGGGAAACTTCGATGAAAAACGAAATGTTTGCACTGCATTTGAAGTGCATTCAATTTTTTAATTCGAAATTTCATTACATTCAAACGTGATTTAAGCTTGATGGAAGAGAATTACTTTTTTTGAGGTGGAGATTTTTTGTGTCAAGTAGTTGTGATTGAAAATCGATTATGCATGACAGTCTTTTGTTAGGAAATTTCAGTTTTTTTTTTTTTTTTGTTATGGCAAAGGTTCTTTACGCTTGGAATAATGGGGAAAGTTTATATTGATACTATGCAGGGCCGGATTTACTATTTGTGCCGCGCGTAGCCAGTAGATGAAGCGCCCACCCCCTTTCCAACAACAGCATACAATCTGCTTTTGAATAGCAAATCAGGATTTGGAATATTTATGAGCTACAATTATTATGAATTTATACTTCATGAAATCTTTTTGTATACTCAAGAATTTTGCAGTCAAAGATGCAGTCTATACAAACAAACATGTTTTGTTATGTTGTTTCGTTTCTTCATTTGAAATTTTGTCCATCAAAATCTAAAGTAATTGGAACGATGAAGTATATATATTTATGAAAATGTTTTCTTCCGTCTTCCTTGTTTATTTTTGGCAGTCAAATTGATATTTATTTCAACAATAAAGTATTTACAAATAATAATGTTAGATCTTCCAGTTATATTTGTTTATTTGTTTTTCTTTTCGTCACTGCTGTGGCCCAACTGGAGTGCTTTTAATAATGATTTGTACGTTTTGCGATTGCAAAAATCAAGCTCTGAATGAGCCAAAAACTTGGGATTGCATAACAGGTTCAAGTTTTCATAAAACATTCTTCTTTTGCATTTTTTCTTTACATGAATCTTCTAAATTGTACATAAAAAACGAAATCGAATCGTTACTCGCATTCATTAAGCAGAAATCTTCAGATTTTCATTTGAAGAATAATAAAAGTTTCGTAAAACTTTTGGCATAAAAATAATTAATTCCTCGTTTTTGTAAAAAATTGATTAAAAGGAGGTGGATGTGTTTATAAAAATAATTTTTCGAAATATTTATGTATTGCTGTTATTTATTTTTTTATTGAAATGTGAGATATTCGGCAAGAATTGAAACATTATGATGAATCCTATTGAGTTTGATGAATTTTTATCAAATTCCTCAAGTTCTTAATTGTTTGTAACATTTTGATAGTTTCAAAATTTTAAAAATTATGAGACATTTCACATTTTGAAGATAGTTTACTATAATGGTTGGGTAAATTGTGTTAATTGTCATATTTATTTGAAATGATGTATTTTAATGTGTCTATTCAGGTGAAAAAATGCTAAACTTGAAAGTATTAAAAAACCGTAAAATCCGTGTAGGTTAGAATATTTTAATATTAATTCTAATAAATAGTTTCAGTTAATTTTCCAATTTCGAAAATTTGTGATATTCATACAAGATGGAAATTTGTAAGATCGTGAACAACTCTCAGAAATTAGGAAAATTTGTAGGATTCGAAAAACTTCTCAAAAGTTTGTAAATTTAGCTCATTGAAATATTCCTTCAAAATATTACATGATTAAGCTTCTTCATTTAAATATATATCCGGAAAATTCCATAAGTACCTATAAAGAAAATTGAGACGAATGATAATCAAGTAGACGAAATTTAAACATTTTTAAGAAGTATAATAGCTTGCGCTATGTTTAAAAAATTAATGATTCTATAAAGTTGAGAACCATAAAGATAATTGAAAAATGTCAACAATTTTAAAAATTCGGAGATCTTGTAGAACTTCGGAAAAAGTGCAAAGATTTAATAAATGTATAGAATTTGAAATAATGCCTTCTTATTTATCGCATTGGATACGCATGCGTTTAAAACAGCGAAGGCTATACTGTAACAGATTGTACATTATTTCATTTCTTCGAAATATGAACTTCATGAGTTTTTGAATACAAAAAAAAAACAAAAAAAAAAACAATATATTTATATCTTCAAATCGATCAAAAATATTACCAAAAATTTGAGCGATTCTGACTAATTTGATTATATAAATAACGTTTTGACCAATTTATGGTTTTAAACGTTAAATATTTCGAAAAATTTCCCACAGTTTAGAGAAGTTTCAAAATTTTGAAGAACATGTTTGTTAGCATATTTTTTTGGAACATTGATGATAATATTTTTTGACTTGTTAATGAAAATCTGAAATATTTTAAAGATATTGAAAAATTGTATAAATTTTCCTGAGTTATACAAATTTTAAGAAATTAAGAGCATTTAGAATCGTTTGAATAATGTTCGAAATTCGTAAAATTTCGAAAAATTGGAGTCTTAAAAATATTTCAAGATTAAGAAAAAGTCGAAAAGATTGTGAAATTTATTAAAATCATCATTAATCTTTTACCTCATGTTTGCTATATCACATCTTTGCAATATGCACGATTAAGTTTTTAAATTTTCAATAAAAATTTTTGAAACTTTAAGAATATTCTTAAATCTTCGAAAACTATAATGAAATAGATATATGAAAATCAATTCGAGAAATTCCAGAATAATCGTTTTACAGTAAAAATTTAAAAATTGTGGTTAACCAAAAATATCAGTTCTGGTAAAGATTTTCACAATGCAATCAAATTTTACAAATTTATTGATTCTATGAAATTTGTATTTCTGCACATTGTGTTGATTATCATGGGTATTCCTTGGAGGTAGGCATCATTAATTTTTTTTTATATTGATTTTTTTTATATTTTTTATTATATCAATTATAAAAAATCATATAAAAAAAATTTGCTGGACAAAATTTTATCGTATTTGAGAAGTATTGAATAGTGTGTATCTAGTTGAAAAGGTCGAAAATCTTAAAAAAAAAATAAAGAACATTGTACATTTACAGAATGGGGACATTTTGAAATTTAGTAGATCTACTCAAACCGTGTGATATTGAAAAAAATTGTGAAAATCAATATGTTTCTTCATTAGTAAATAATTTTTAATATTTCATAAATCTATAATGTAGAAAAGGATGAAAAATTTTTGAAATTGTGTACAGTTTGGGTGATAAAGTCAAACTACAAAATGTAGATTGATTGATTTCCTGGTTATTGTTTCTGGTTATTTTACACAATTGGAAAATTGTTAGGTTGGTAAAGTCGCCCATAATCCTCTTATCATTTTCTACCCCTGTTTAAGATCCATTTGATTTAAAATTGGTACTACTTTCTTCTTCTGTATTCGGAGAAGTGAAATTGTTCGAAAAAACAATTCCGTGGGTAGTTTTGAGAGTGCTACGCACGTGTTGCTTCGCAGTCTTGAGAAGTACGCTTGAGATGCAAATGTCATTGGAGAGTCTTCGTGAAAACTCGTCAATAAAAAGGGTGAAAGAATATTCAATCCAGTGGGTAGAATGTGACGTACTGTGCGTTAAAGGAGAGCGTATACGAGTTTCGAAAATCTAATAGAAACGTGATATTTTTTATATGCTCGCTAGTCGTCAAGAATTTTTGATGGAAAAAATGTTTATTCAGCGAAATTTTAACGAGATTCATATAATAAGAAGGGTGAGGATTTCAAGCGAATTTTCAGATGGCGAATATTTTTTTTCACCTTTTTGTTTGTTGAACGTTAATGTCGGAATTCTAAAAATTGTAATAACATTGTCAGAAACTGTTATAAGTTAAGTATATTTTAAAAGGAATATATCATAATCAATTTAATCATAAACAATAGGATGGAACAATACATAAGAACCAGAAACTCAAGGTAGATTGGTTTTTTTCTTCTCAGGTTCATATTATCTGGACGATTCGAATCTCCAAATCCTTGTTGCAAAACAGGAACCCTTATTAAGGTTTTCCCAAAGTCTCAGAACGTATTCAGACTAAAGCCTTTAACTAACGCGTAATGCACAAAAGTATCTGCTCGCTGTTTTATTCATGACCGCGACCTTTTGTCCCGCATTCATGAATATTCATTCATAAATATATTGTTTCCGGAAAAGCTTTTAGTGCCATCAATGCCCGCTTTTATTATTTTCTAATGGAAATGAAATCTTTAAGTACTAGAAAAAAACAATATTTCTCATATATATAATATATAATTGTAGGCAAAAAACCAAAAAAAAAAAAAAAAAACGTTAAAATATTTTTTGTCGTTTTCATGATTTTAAAATTACAATAGAATATCTCTTGATTTCCGGTTTTTTTCTCAAGTACAGAAAATAAATACTTACGTTCAAGAGTGCCAAAATGCAAAATGTTGTAGTAATTAATCAAATTTTGGTCTTTTTTTTCTTTCAATTAAGTTTTCTAAAAAAAAATTTTAACTTGCAGTTTAAAATTGAAGCAGAACTAAATTTGTGATGATTTTTCTTAAATTTTTTATTTTATCAAATCCAGTATAAATTCATCGATAGTTGGAAAGTTGAAATGACGAAAATTTTTTCATTGTATCATAAACTTTTTGCTTGTAGGTTTTTTTTTTCTTTTACCTAGAATCAGGAATGATTCAAAGTTTTATTCTAAAGTACAGTATAAACTAAAATTTGAAATTCAGTTCATGATTTTTGAATTGTTGTTTAATTTTTGAGGAGTGAAATTAGGAATTCTATCGATAAAAGTAAAAAAAGCTATGTTTTAAGTTTATAAATATTACGAATTTCTATATAAATTTCTTGCGATCGCAATTTTCCTCACATTTTCAAAAATGAGAATCAAACTAGTTAGACTCGGTTTCAAAAACACTCAAAATTTTCTATCATATAGATTATTATTCTAATTTTTAGTCATTTATCGCTCATTTCGAAAAATGGGACTTCAAGTTCAGAAATGTACTATATCACCAAACAATATTATATACTACAATATATCATTTGTATGTTTTTCTCCCCAAAAATAATAGTCATGTAACTCAAAATTTCAGTTTTAAGTTCAGCATTTTAACAAATTTTAACCTTCGTATACAATTTTCGGAAAATTTGTTATACATCATTTTTGAATTTTGAATTTAGTAGATAGTTTTTTTGATTTGAAATTAAATATGAAGAAAAATTTGGAAACTTGTTTTTAACTTTTCAATTAAAAATTTTATCTCGAAAGTCATAATCACGTCACAAAATTTTTTGGCTGTTGAAATACAAAAAAAATAGCAATTTATCTTTTCCGTTGATATTTTCAAATTTTGCCTTTAGTTCCATGAATCATAAAAAGATGTACAAGAAATTTCTGTTTATGAAATTTAAGATTACAACGGACGTTTCACGTATCATAACTTTTTTGAATATTTTAAAAAATTTGATAGAAAAAAAAACTTAGAAATTGGTCTTTTACATGTTATCAGTCTTGAAAAATGTATAATTTTGTTAAACATTTTTGTATTCATTTTTTTTAAATAAGAAACTAACTACCTATAACTTATATTAAAAAGAATAAATTGTACGGTTGAAGGTATGATAAATTTTTTCTTTTTTGTTCACTTTTCGAATTATTGAAGTGAGCTACTTGATGTTTACATTGAACAATATAAAATATTTCAAATCTATAGTTCTATTCATTATATTCAATTTAACGCTGTATTCTCGAAATTCGGGATAAAATTGCAAAAATTTAACGTATTTTTCATGTCAACTGAATCCACTCCCCCCTTCCAGGTAGTCGTAAGATGGCTTCATTAGAAAAAATTTTTTCAAAAAGTTATTGTGTGGAAAGCCTTTTCAAGGAAACATTTAATGAGGGAAATCAAATTACGAGACTCGGCAAAGAATTAAAATCCAACTCTCGTAAGCTTTCAAAGAAACTGTGCACCATTCGAAATATTTCAGAAGAGTCAAGAATTCCAATTATAAATCACTTGCGGCGAACCCGCCTCGGACTCAGGAAAATATCGAGTCACGCTTCCTCGGATTGATTCCAAGTGCAAGTTTTCTCGGCCCGTTCTATTGATAAATCGTGGAGAGAATGAAACCGTTTATACTTTAATGAAAAGTCGAATCAATAAAAGTGCCATAAAAGAGGAAAGATTACCGATCATGGTTTTTGAAAAATGGCTTTTGGGAAATTTATCGTTCTCGCTCCGTGTAATCCGGAGTTCATCTTGGCTCTCCTGGATTTATTGGATTTTGAATTTTCCCGAGGTTTCAAGTTATTTGGCTCAAAGTTGTAAAGTCGCGGTCGTTCATCGAATTCATGCCAACGCATACACAAAAGTTTTTTTCCATTTTACTCCAGTTTTTGCTATCAATTTTCATATTGAAAAATTATCTTTACAAAGTTCAAAACTTTAAATTAGTAAAGGAAGGGAGTTTGTTTAATCCTCTTGGTGATTGTTTGACGTAAAACTCATTAGAAAACTTCGTAAAATAAAGCCTTCAATAAGATTTGTAATTTATATCGTGACAGTTGGGTATGCAAGAAGGTAAAAATGAGAAAATTTGGATAATTCAGAGTATCAGTAACTGAAACGAGTCGAGTTCTGGTATCGATCGAACCCCAATAAAGGTGGACGCGATTAGACAGGGGAATGCATCCGGCATGACCTGTATTTCCGTCCGGCTTCGATTCAATTTGCTGTATAACCAACGGATACATCCGATCACAACAACGCATGCACGAATCTAAGCCCCGAAGCAACGTTTTTTTACACAGGGATTTTTTATTCAAGTGTATTTCAGAGTGCTGTAGAATCAAAAATATGGCTCAAAAGTTGACGAAACTTTAATTGGATTAAAAAAAACGAATGGTTCTGTCGATTTCGAAATGCTTCTTAATTAGAATGTCGAAAGAATGGCACGGATTTTCCATGATTCAAAGAGTCCAATTTTTTTATACTTTTACTTTTTCATTGAAATAATGTAAAACCTAAAAACTTGTTAGGTGTTATAAAAATTGCATTTTCTGTCACATTCGAATATGTGTGTTATATAATTTGAATTCTTCACAAAATAAATTCATGTTGCAAAAATTTTATGTATTTTCTAAATTATGCAGAAGGTGTAGAAATTACACATAAGAAATTGAGTGAATAAAATTTGTTTCGATGTAACTTGTTGTGTAATAATCAATTATATTGATTGTTTCTAAAGTAATCTGTTACAGTCAAATATACTCAGGATTCCTACAATCGTTTGGTGCAAGTTTACTGACCATCTAATCATATAACTAAGCGTTTCATGCAATCACTTAACTCGCTACACAGTCCTTGTTAGTGCATTGTTTCACTGCGATGCAGTGCATCAATTTATTACAGGAATGAATTGATATTTAGCTTTGTTGTGGTAATCTGATTATTCGTAATAATCATGTGAATTCCGGTGTATTGATTAATTACCCAGTGCATGTTAAGTAGTAGATGAAATCTTATAATCTGTTTAAAAGAACATGCTGCGAAAATTATGTTCTATGTTCAAACAAAAAAATGTACGACCTTGTTTGTCTGTCAGACAATCATTATGATCAAAAAAATTTGATGTTTTTATATTAATTAAAAATGCAATGTAGTCTAACATCTTGAAAATAAATAATCATTTCAAGAATGCAAAAGAACTTTGTATAGAAAAAAATTCATATATGTCTTCAAATGGATTTTTCGTAACACAATATCTTGACAAATTCGAAGTTCTTAGATAATTTTTCGTATTGATCCAATATTTTCACAATTGAAAGGATTTTCTGGCATTCTCATGAATCTCTACATAGATTTAGAGAATTCAATGCTTCAATTTTCGAAAATTTTCCAGATTTCGAGGATCACATGTATTTCTAATATTTTTATTTTTTTTGGAACTCGATGAATATTATAGGATTGATTAAATAGTTTTTTCAATTCTCTTTTGATTTCTAGAATGCCATTTTTGGAATTAAAACTTTGAAAAACATTCATCATTTAGACAAATTATCCTAAAAACATAGTAGATTTGAAGCAATTTCGTTATTTTGCTGTTTTTTGAGTATTTATACGATTCGCAAGATTTTCTAGAACTTTCGTTGATTTCTTTACAAACATTGATCGAATTGAATGCTCTAGGAATTAAGATTTTATTGGTTTCTAGATTATTCACAGAATTATTAGTAAATATTATGATTTCGAATTTTCTAAAGATTTTTTAGTATTTGTAGTAATTTCTGTTGTTTCTTATATTCATTCCTGTGATTATGTTCACAGGTTTAGAGATTTTTACTGCTTTATACTTATTTTATAGATTTTTTGAATTTGAGGTTCAAGTTATCAAAATTTTTTCAGTTTCAAAAATTTTTTATATTTCTGTTTGATAAATTTATGAGGAATTAACAATTAACTATTTACCTTCTCATCATGTGAATTCCAGTGTATTGATTAATCATCGAGTACATGTTAACTACTTAATGAAATCTTAAATATTAAAAAAACATACTGAGAAAATTATGTTCTATATTCAAACAAAAAAATGTACGACTTTGTTAGTCTATCAGACAATTATTATGACCGATTAAATTTGATGTTTTTATATTAATTAAACAGGTAATAGAATCTAACATCTTGAAGATAAATAGTCACTTTAAGAATGGAAAGTAACTATGAATGGTATAAGTCTAAATTGATGTCTACAATGGCGAATTGTTGTTATTGTCTTTTTAGTACTCAAGGATTATTAAAAAATTTTCTTTGTCGTCTTACCATAAATATTTGAAAGCTTTATCAATGATTTCTCTAGTTATATACTCATAAAACAAAAATTGTTTATCTAAAGCCTTTTGCATGGCAAAGTCTCTTACGAAATTATAATTATTATTTGTTTTTCATTTTGTGCATATCCAGCTCGCTTTGACAATGCAAAAAAACGACGATCCATTTCTATATGTCGTCCATTTTCACATTCCACCGAATGCCAATACCACAGTTTTTCTTCTGTAACTCAACTATCTATACCTTCGCCGTTTTCGCGGCGGGTGAACTCGCAAAGCCACGTAAAATGAGTGAAATAACGTATTTACGTGGAAAAACAGTTTTCCATCAGAACGTTGAGGCTTTTTTTGTCGTCGGGATTACTTCTCCGGACCTCATTTCGCAGCGCCAGTGCGCACGTGTGCGATCTACACGAGCAAAACCCTCGGAATTACGTTCTCGCCATAGATATAAGTTTTATTTTTCATTACTTCCCTACCGCTTTGACTCGGCCCCGCCATCACTTCTGGTCTGTTTGCTCGCAAATCTCTGTAGATCACGAGAGTAACTGGAAAACAATACTTTTCGTTCTCCCCTCTCGTGTTTTCGCTGCAAGTATCGCGAATCGTGCTTCAAAGTGGAAACAGCCACGAGATAACGTGCACTGACACATTAGTTTCGAGTTTTGACGAGGGTGAATGAATTGTCTCTGAGTCTATGTTGGGTGATTGCAGGTTTTTTTAGAGTGTGAGGGTTATAATTACAATGAGAAAATAATCTACTACTTTTTGACGTATTCATGACGAAAAAGAGGGATGGGAAACGAAATGAAAAAAATCGACTTTAGCCTATTAAATATGTTGGAATCATCCGATATTCAATTTGAATATACTGGAAAGAAAATGTTAGTAGGCCAACGTAACGTTCAGATTTTGATGTATTTTTCAGAAAACAGCCTGATATACCTATACATACATCCGTTTAGTATGTTTTGTATCTTTCCAGTACTCATGAAATTAGGAAAATTTTCTGATATTTTTCTGGATTTCTACTCAGATATCAAGGAACAGATCATGTAGGATTCAATTTAAAAATTTTTTGACGTGATTCATGGATTTCCAAAAGTATCATATCTGCTTGGATTTTTGATATTTTCAAAATTTTATGTATTCTTTAAGAGTTTAGGAAATTTTGTAGTATTTAAAGTGCTTCTCTAGATAATGAGTATTTTTGAGGATTGGTATTAATTTTTCTAGAATTTTGTACCGAAGAATTCAAAGCTCAATCGATGTATAAATTCCAGAAGAATTCAAAGTTAATCAATACATTGTTTTTTGACGATTTTTCGTACTTATTGAGTATTTTTTCAACTGTAAGAGTTTTTAGTATTCTTTTGAATCTCTATACAGATTTCAAGACTTTATTGCTTTTATTTTGGAAAATGTTTCAGATTGTTTATGTATCATATGTTTCTATTATTTGAACTTTCTTTGGTACTCGAAGAATGTTGTAAAATTAAATAGTTTTTTGTCCCTTCAGAGTTCTAAAATACAATTTACTAAAACTAGAAGTTCGAAAAATTTGTTTATTTCGATGAATTCTTCAGAAAACATGAAATTTCAGGAGCACTTTTAGTATTATGCTAATTTTTTAAAGTATTTATAAAATTTTAAGAGTTTTCTCTAATTTGTGTCGATTTCTTTAAGTATCTGGATATTTTTGGTAATTCATACTTTTCAAATAGATTTCCTCAATTCGAGGCTCAAGTTATCAGTTTTCCAAACTTTGTCTATATTTTGCTCAATGAGTTTCAACAATTCTCTGTTTAGTTTCTGGTATTTTGAATTTCGTTGAATTTAAAGCAAATTCAAAGATTTTGTATTTTATCGATTTCTTTATACCTTTACAGAATTCTATGTTCTGGAATTTTAAATTTTATAGAATGTTCGATGTATGATTCAAAACTTTTTATCGACTATATTCATAATATTGATAATGAATCATAACAATTTTATGAAAAGAAAATAATGAGAATATCGTTATAAAGGACTTCAACGTCTTTCAAATATTCCTACAATTATATTTCCAAAACTTACAACCGTAGACTGTTCTCCAAATGGGCTATGATGCTAAAATATTTTGAACGTGAACAAGTTCTGAAGAAAAATATTATATTGTTTTTTAATAAACAATATTTTACTGAAAATATTGATCTAACGATGTCTTATATATTTTCATTCAAATAAAAATTTTGTTAAAAAAAAAATACATGTGTCAATATTCAGCAACGTAGATGAGATCCGTCCGTCTATACTAGAATATTGTAACTTCTACAATATCATCGCATTTTTGTTATATTTTTGTTAATTATTACAATATAATACATAATAAACTTGTAATGTAAGAATTACTATATATGTGTGTCATTTTTCGATAGATAATATGAAAAAAGGTAAAATGTTTAGCTTGCAGATTATTGTAGGCTAGAATCAAACTAGTAAAAAAAAGTTATTATCATGAAATAGTGAAATATAGATTCGAATATTCAACATTTCATTATTAATGTCTACGTTACACAAATTATTTTTCAAATACATACCAATAGAAAATACTGCACATACCGGGATATGCATAGTAAGAGTTTGTATCTTATTGATTAATTTACGGTACAAACTGCACTGTCAAATTTTTTGTGCAATGATAGGAAGTCGATAAAAAATTTTAATTTCGATTCAGTAGACAAAAATAGAGCAAAAACAATCATACAAATTCAAATACCGGCAAAATTATATGGCTTTTCTTAAAATGTGAACTAATACGTTTTACACTTTTACATTGCAGGGAATGCATAAAATCTTGGAACTTTATAACATGTATCAACTACCACAATACTATTTGATAACATTCACGATATAATAATGACAGAAAAGTAGTAAATAACTCGCTAAAAGTACATTACTCCACACTGATTTCACCCCATATTTTATTGCAATTATTACTGAATTCTCTTTCCAGTGTTAGTTTCAACGTGTATGATTTATATATGTAAAAGAAATAGTTTTTTTTTTTTTTTTCATTTCATAAAAATGAAGTAGACTTGATATCACATTAGAAATACATATTATTTTTTACTTTCATCAGAGCTGGTGGGAAAAAATCAAATTTTCAAAATATCGCCCTGAAAAAATAAAGAAACTTCGTTTCGTGGAAACAAAAATTTCAGAGTTGATCCGGAGATTTACACCTTTTATTGCAGTTGATATTGCGAAACATAGATCATAGACTCGCCACAAAAAATGTCACAACAGGAAACATGAAACGTGTGTTGCTCATTGTCAATACACGTTCCGCCATGTGTATAGCAACTCGACAGAATAGGAAATTTATGATTAAGAACGGCTGCGATGCATCACAACTGGAATGCTCGCGACCTAGTCAACACGACATACATGTCTACGCGCACAAGGTAATGATCGCATTCGCGACATTGCATTCTGGAATGTTAAGTCGCCGAGGTGAAAGACTATAAATTTTCTCCTGCTGGAAACTGAGGGTATCTGAATTTGAAATAAAAAGTTACAGGTTGAGGTTTTATTTCGTTCTGTTTCTCTGTTGTTGGCAAAAATTTGACAACAATATTTATATTCACTGTTTTTGCATCAAGGAAAGTTACTGGAATTGAAATATAATAGGAATATAATAAGAAACCTATAAATGTTAGTACAATCGTGAATTTTGGAACTTTTTAAAACTGTGGAAACTGACAAAACCATAGAATAACACTTTTAAAAACTGTTTAAAAGTCACAAATTTTTACATGATGAAATTATCAAAAGTTTCGAAACCTCCTTTGGTAAACCTATTTAAAATATTCAACCCCTTCTATGATATAGCTATTGTTTCTTTCTTTTTCTTTTCTACATCTTATGATTCCAAGGTAAAAGAAGTCTAAAATTTGTACAACTGAACTGACATTATTCACCTTCCTTCAGGTTGAACAGCAACTCACTTCTCGTGGCGTCGCCATCAAATTCTGCCTCCCCTCACCTTCTTTTTATCTCCCTTCCACTTTAGATTTCCATTAAATTAACGACAAATTCGTGACCGTACTTTGATTCAATTGCGGGACTGCATCTGCATAATGCAGCTGTTGCACTTTGGTTAAACTCGGAATTTCTCTGGCGAAGGTCGTTAAATATTGTGGCGTAGTTTTGTGGCCATCCTAAGACGTCATAATTTCCCCAAATCGATTTTTCAGGAAGAGTTGAAACAGTTCAAAGTTTTTAGTTTTATATCTTTTTCTCTATTTTTCGCTTTATAAATTTTTGTTGAAGAAATTTTCCATTCAAAAATTTACTATTGCATAGTTGTCAAACGGTGACAAAACAGGTATTTCTTCGATTCAGAAATGATCGTAATCATTGAGCTGAAACGTCGATTAGATCGAAATTCCCCTCGTGATCGGGAACAAACGACGTAAATCAGGAAGAAAACTTCTCCTCGAGTTCAATTCGAAGTTTTGGCCTTTTTGGAAAAGTCCGGAGTTGCGGAGCTTTACCTGTCAACGATGGAAAAACGCTTTCATGGTCCACAGAGGCTTTTGTCATCGAGAAAATTAATCGTTATCGAAGATCTCGACTCTTTTGTTCCACTCTCGCTTGAACGAGAGCATCGGTTTACGTGAAAGCTGAAAATCCAATGCTTTTTCCAGTTATTCGTCGTAAATTCGCGAGGCATTCGAAACAAAATTTTACGTGTTTTGTTCCTACGTTGGAAAGTATAGTGTTGCTTGATTTAATTAAATCGGTTCTGGCTGAATGAGCCCGGATGGTTCCTGCAATTAAATCAACTTGTAAATTGACTTGAGTTCGTGAAAAATAATTTGGAACAATTGAGATGGTTTTTGAAGTCGACGAGTTTCGTTAATTAATTGAAGTTAATGCAATAAAGCTCATACATTTTATATAGAATGTAACAACAGAATTCTGATAAAAGTATGCAAATAATTTCTACCTTCATTAAAATTCCAACATTAGGCATTCTATTTTTGTATATTCAAGTTTAATAAATGGTATAATGACGTAGCTTTTAGAATTATTATTTGGGAAAAGTGTATTTTGCAAAGTTTGAATTCGATGTTGTATAGTATACATATTTTGGTGTTAATATCTTTGCTGCTATTCTTCTCTATATATATAAGAAATTAGAATAAAGATGTTTTACGATTTTTGAATAATTATAACAATACCGCCAAATATCCTCATGGAAATGGAGAAACGTAGAATTTTTTGAAATTCACTTTGGTTAGAAGGGAAGGTAATAATCTGGTTTTCAATTTGCTTCGTCGACAAACTGCTTGCAGTAACATTGTTGTTTATTTTTCCTATATTCCATAAGCCAAAAAGTTTGTTACACATGTAATTAGTCAACTGAAATTGCAAGCAGAAAATTTCGTGACAATTCACTGGAAAAAATATTAATAAATGGATCAATTGTTATTCAGCAAAGAATAAAAATGTTCTAAAAATTATGATAATAAAGGTAATTTTGTTTCTTCTTTGTAATGAAGGTTTTTATGAAAATGAAGAAAAGATGAAAGAAAATATTTATATCAAACTGTGTACAGTTTGTTACTTATTATGAAAATTAGAATATCATACAAGGTAAAGACGATAAAAAGAAAATATAAAATGAGTTTCTTGAAAGAAAAGTAAGCATCGCCTTGCTGTTTATATAAGCAAAACGAGAAGTAAATTAAAAACTTGACTCAATATCATTAGAAATGTATTTTTCAGAGGTCTGTTCCTTTCTCGGTTATATTCCACTCTCGTCTTGAAAAGGTCAGGATCATTAATCAGGCTACTGCTTTGACGAACACACTATATTAATTTAAAATATTGAAGTAGTTTTTGGTCCTTTAGTTTGAAAATCCTTATAGATGTTTGACTGTATACCAGTATAATTTATTTCACAATGTTTTTTTTTTTTTTTTTTTTGGTTGGGGGAAGTCAAAAATACAATTCTATCACTATTTGTTTTTACCGGGTAGATGTTTCTAAAATTTTCATCAATTAATTCATTTATTATGAAGAGAAAAAGTATTTTACTGTAAGAAAACAAACAAATAAAACAAATAAGAAAAACAAACAAATGCACACGTTGAAATGACTGTAAAATATTTCAAAGTAATTATTTTGAAACTTAAGAATATTAGAACTTCAAAGTTTTGGACTATTTAATTGGAAATGTGTTGATATTTGAGAAATTATATTTCAATCTCTTTTGAAAAAACATTCAACGATATGCTTCATCCAAGATGAACAAAAAGAGCATTTCTGTACAACCTTTTCAATAAAAGCTCCTTAGCACGTGCACTCCGATAGCCTGTAAAATTTTATGCGAAACATGAAAGTTGAAAAACTATCAAGTTTTTGAAAAGCACGTTCTTTATTGAGGAAGAATAGGGGTCGGAACACAATCGTCGACTGCCCCGTATCTGCCGATGACAAAGCTTCGCCCTGGTACTTTTGAATTCGCTCCGATACGTAGCCTGAATAAATTTGCGTGGGCCAATACTGGCCGCTCTGGCTGATTTCCGCCGATATTCGTTTCGCGTATATGCAACATGCGCTTCGTATAAACGGGCTTCATCCGACCCATATAAATGTAAGGATGAATCGACTCGTTTCTGAGATAATGACGGATCAAGAACACGATCCATGTATATTCATCTCCGTATGTTACATCTAAATTTTCTAATAAAATGTAGACAAATTTAGGTTTTCGAAGCAATGAATGAATATATATATATTAATTAATGAAAAGATTAAAGTTCGTACTAATATAACTGCACTAAGAAAAACGTAAGTGTCTGACTTTTGCAAGAATTAATTTTTGAATTGATTTTATTCTTTCTTGCATCAACTTTTCTATCGTCCATAGAGTAATGATTTCCATTAACATGTTTTAACTATAGGTTGCATTATTTCTTATTATTCAACTTAATAAATGTTTCTGCAATATCTGCATTTCTCAAGTTTATTCAATTTCTCCGATTTCATTAAGAGCCTTCATTCTTCAGCTTCATAAAAGAGTTTGAAAACTAATTGGAATATTTAAAACCAACTAAGTGATTCAGTCAGCTAATTACTTACGAAACACAATCATCAAATGGCTTGTTTCACAGGCAGAGCAGAAGATCAAAGAGTAGACTGAAATCTGTTTCTAAAATGTGAAAGCCTTTCAAAGGAGCGCGACGAGAAAGAGCGAAACATTGAAATATGATGCATTCAGAAAGTTTTAGGAGCGAAGATATTGTACATGGAAATATTTCTAGATCTCAAGTTATACTTATCACTGGTTCGATTCGTTTCTCGAGACTTGTGATTCTGGTACAAACTGAAATTCACATTACGTCTGATTTATATAATAATTTTTTTTGTTATAAAACTTTTTTATTGTTTGAAATTATTTTCCCAGCCATATCATTTTACAAAACAAAATTAAGTGATAAGAGGTCACAATGGTAATTATAATATTTTCATTAGGGATACTATAATTAAACTTTTTATGAAAACAAAAAAAAAATGTTGAAAATTTAACGTTTAGTCTTTCAACATTTTTTATTCTAATTTCACTCAAGAAACAGTACATATGACAATTTTTTATATTGACGAGTTACAAGTTTATGGGCCGAGGCGTTTGAGGAAATAAACAAATAAATAAATGAAAAAATAAATGAATGAATGAATAAAAACAGAAATTATGTATTTTATACACTGATTATTGTAAAATGATCTTCAAGTTTTTGAACAGAACTTTCAAGACTTATTTTACGTTTATAGGGACATAAAACGTACTTTTATTTTGTCTAAGTTTTATTCATTCTTATTTTCAACGATGTATTACAAATGAAAGTGAAAGTACATAAAAACGAAGAAGATTCATTTCACAATGTGTTCAATTACGACGCAATGCACAACACAAAATGAGAAATCGCTGACTCTCGGCAAAAAGCGATTTAGCTGAAACTTCGAAGTTGCTGCTTTGGCTTACGATCCATCATAATCTTTATTCATGAAGCATCTTGACTGTCCCGGGCGTCTTGAAACGTAGCCAAACTTAACTTATCGGTGCAACTTATCGGATTTTCCCTACTCTGGGGAAGCCTGGTCAAAGATACGGCGCATCTTTGAATGTCTCTCCATCCGTCTTCTGGAGAACATTGGTGTTTTAGTCACGATATCGAAGGGTTCGATCTCTCGAGACACGTGATACATCCAGTTTTTCTCGAATCTTCCCATGGAAAAGTAAAACCACTACTCCAACTACCTGAAAATATAAAATGTTAGTGAATTCATCACTTGGTCTGACTATTGCTGTTTCGTACTACTAGTTAGGTAGCTTCATTGCTACAACTTTTCAAATAAGATATTAATCAATATAAGTCAGCTTCAACAAAAAATTTACTCAATTTATGTTTATCATTCAGGATTCCTCCAAACCTACTCTAACCTTTTTTCTCGTAAATCAATCACTGCCAGAAGACATATAAAGTCTTTGGCCACTGTGCACAAATTACGCATTGATACTGCCTACTAGTGTGCAGTACGTACACCCAAACCAAGTTTTCTTCCTTACTGAGGAAGCTAACTCTCTGTATAGAACTCACACAAAAAGAAAATCAACAAAACCGAACTTGCATAGGGATATTAACTTATGAAGAGAGGTGAAAAGAGAGCAAACATTTACTTATGATTTGACCTCGCGGCGTGTTAGGGCTGTAACTTTGTGCACTTCACCACGCTACCATCTTTTCTTTTCACAGCCTGCGCGCCCTTTAATTATTCACGAGCCACACCTTGCTTGGAGGGACGCCCAAGTGAGCCCGAATATTTTCTCGTGTTTTCGCGAGGAACCCGCAGCAAGTATTATCGTCATCTTTGCATTTTACACAAAGCGTTACTTATGAAATAACTCGAGAAGTTTGGTCCATTGATCCTCACGTAACGCTTTTTTTTCAAGGGGAACGCTGTCTACAGACTCAAAGATGACAGATCGACGTGTAAAGAATCCTTATAAAAATTAACCAGTAAAATTAATAACTCTGAACATTCATAATGAATTATAAAAAAATCGGTCAAAAATTTATGTTCCAGAATTTTTGTCTAAATTCAAGCAATGCTCTCTTTTATTTCCCAATTTTGTTATCAAGTTCTATTACTGAAATTGCATTTAATAACTATTCTCAGTAAGAGCGATATGAAATGAATGCTTTTCATGGAAAGAAAACTCCAGGCATAATAAAACATGAACGCGGCGCTTTCACAGCGAGGAGTTCGGCGAGCTTTATTAGCACGGTGGAAAAATAAAAACAGCACTCAAATTGACGCGCTTAAACCACTGCATTCCATATCAAACAAAAACATGACTTGTTTGCTTTGGACGCATCGATTTGATGCTCTGAAAAAGTGAATATCGAGTACTTGAAGCGAGTGATGTGTCTCACGATACATTATACGTTGGAGGTAAATTTAATATTCATGTAAGTAGGATGTTTTTCTTATTATTACCAGACAAAATATTTTCTTGGTTTTAAAAAATTAACTAGAGTCACGATTTTACGAAGATTCCTATAATGAATCCCAGCTTTTTAGGATGATCTACATTTTTTTCAGATCTGTAATTTTAACCCAGTGCAAGGAATTCATATGTTTTAATATGTTTATTGAGTAAAGTGTATATGATGTCATAAATTAGGTATATTCGAGAAATTTTCAGTCAAATTTCATCGGTCCTCACAAATATCATTTATTTTTTTACACAGATATTTTTTAATGCTGACTCAGTAGTTAAAAACAAAATGGATGAGATAGAAGACATATAATTTTAGTCTCTATAATACATACTATATTCTCGTGTTTATTGGCTAAAATAATATGTGATATCATTTTGAAGAAGTGAATGATTTTCAATGTCTGAGTATTGGACTCACTGAGCTGGCTACCCCTTTGAAACTTTCGAATTCGTGAGATTCATCTGCGATCCATGGTTTGAATACCGATGGACGAATTCCACAAATTAGCACGATTGAGCACGAACATGCAAATGAGGGAAATAAATAGTAAGACCGCTATTCAAACAACTTTATAATTATTACCTTCTAAATAGTTTTGCTGTAGAATTTTTTAGAAGAAACAAATTTTGCACAAATGAAAAAGATATTCATTAGTTATTTTGAGTAATGAAAGATAGAGTACGTAAGGTCACCATAATATTTAATTTTTAAGGAAGTTAGGAATTTTACGTATTATTTCATGGTAAATGTTTTGCATACTTCGAGTTGAAGTTTTTTTATAACTATTCTCTGCAAATAAAGTACACATATTTTATGAAAAAAGTTCCGATTGAGTTACACTATACAAACACAGCCAAGGTATGTAAAAGGATAAATTGTAATGAATAATTCATCATACAAACTATAACTTTTTTTGAAACCATAAAACACTCGTTAAAATTGGTATTTTTCTTAAGTTTTGATTACGTGAATCCGAATCTCTGTAAATGTATTTCTATGAATATTCGATGCTTCATATAAAATCAGAGTAATAAATGATTGGGTATATGTTTTGATCATAAAGTCGGCGCATGGCCACATTCGCATTTCCAAACGTCGATACTTCCTTCGTCATGTAGAGTGTTTGAGCTCAACGTGCTGAACGTTTTAATATTATAACTTCATGAAACATTTTCAATCGATTTACACATTTTTCAAGCACGATATTTTCGATCTACCTAATTTTTTCTCAACAGTGTGACCTTTTAAATTCTTGGAAATCATGAATTCAGCATTATATAACTCCAAACGCACTCATGCACATGATAAGAAAATATGGCTTCGGTGTATATTACCATTATGAAAATAAAACATAAATGTGTACAATATCCTCAGTCATACGATAAAAAATCTCTGAAATTTAACTCAGGAAAGTGGTATTTAATTTTTCTTTCTGAAAGCTATTAGTAAATAGGCAATTCCAAATAATATCAGCGTATGGGGTGTTCCAAAACAGCCGCTCTTGATAAACGTGTTGTGCATGGAAATCATTTGTTTTGCAGATGAACTTGTTCGGGCGTGGCTCTCGCCGCTAATTGAAAGCAGCGTCAAATCAAACTCTACGGCATGTCTAGTACATCAAAAAATCCGATGGGCGTTACTCCGGAATAGATGGATATCACAAATGTCGATTGAATCGAAAAATGAAATATCCATTCGAATTGGACCGTCGAATTTCATAACTGAAAAACTCATGTCACTGTTCTCCTGCTCAAAAGTTATCAAAAATATCAAGACTTCATTAGAAATAAACATTGAGACTGGTAGAATATTTTACACATTCAATGATGAAGACGAACTGACACGAATAATGGAATTATATTTTCACTTGTGATACTGATAGGATTATGAATTGTGGTGATGAATGTCAGTTTGAGAATCGTCATCAACATCGATACTAGGTTCTAAGTCATCAATAGATACCGATATTTATAAGGTGAAAATTATTCAAAAGTGCTGTACAAGTCGCTACCGTGTGTGGACTAGGGCGACTATTCGGCTACATCGGCGGCAGGCCGGTGGCCACCATGTCACAATCGCAATCTAGAACCGGAGGCTTGGGTAACGCTCGAGGCCAGAACAGCGAGCCCCCGGAGAACGCCCAGAATCGAACGCTCCAAAATGGCCGCACTGGGACTAAAGGGAACGCCAACAACAACAAAACCGACATGTCAAATGGTTTTGAAAACAAGAATCCTGACCAAGACAGACAAGTCAGAGAAAAAGGGCCGGTTCCTGATCAGAAGCAACATGGCGGAATGTATCCCGTCACGAGAAGGCAATCGACCATAGGTTTGCTGGATGACAGACTTCCCACCACTGGACTTATGGCTCCACAGGCGGCTGAGAGGGTTCAATTCGTACCTCAGAGTGGCGCCCAAGCGGTGCCCATCCAAGTCCAGCCACAATTTCTGCCCGACTATCCTATCGAGAACTCGCAATACGCTCAAATCCGCAGTCAATTTGAAGTAAGATCGCAAATGTTCCCAACGCAACCTCAATACAACGACAACAGTGGGTATGTCACACGTGATGCAACCTACAGAGATGGCAGCCTATATGGACAAATCGGGAATCCAGTTAATGCCGGGGCTTACACCGGTCAAGGTCAGTACATGACAGTGCCGCATCCTACGCCGATACAGTCACAATCGACGAGTCCGCAGCCACCATTTTACGCAGGGGTCGTTGGACCCCCTCCACCTGGGCAGCCTTACCCGCAGTACCAGTCTCAGTCGCAATTCGCTTACGGTCAATTTCCCCAATCTGTCATGAATCCAGTTGCCTATAGCGCGCACACGACCTTGTATGCACCGCAGCCCTTCAGTCAGCAGTCTCCCAATACTCAGAGATTTCAGCAAGATCTGACTCAGTACCAAACGCAACCGATCATCCAACCGATCGCGCAGAACATCGGTCCGGTCGTTGGCAATGAAAGGTCTTCGCGTGGTCCGAAACCTCTGGTACCTCCTCGGATCAATTCCAAGATAACGCATGACGTCACAACGTGTAAGCCTGTCGTGATGGACATGCAGAAACAAGGGGTAGCAAGTGCACCGCATGAACAGCTGCAGACCCTGGTCATCGCTGCCAATCCGAGAACGAGACAAGATGGACTCTATGTGGACACTGATGGCGAAACGGTCACCAGAGATAAGACTGAAGTTGTGACTTCAGACAACGCTACGTACGTTTCCAGGCCAGAACATAGAAAATCCATTTCTGCCGATGTCACGACTAGTTTTCAGAGAAGAAATGATGCAGTGACGTTTTCATTTCCGGACGAAATGCCGCAAGATGTTTCGGGTAATAGTCTGAAGCCACCCTTGATGGTAGACATCAACAGGTCCGAAGTGAATCAGATACATGCGAGCGAACAGCGAATGATGGAGCCGGCCTTGCGAGTTTCATCGATGGGATTTGAAATGAGGACCCACGAGAGCCGCAAGGGCCCTGAACGAAAACCAGAGTGGCCAACGGTAAATCCCAATCAACGACCCGGTCAAGAGAATAGAAGATCTGACTATTTTGAAGAGCATAGAAGGTCGCCTATGAATCTGGAAGGTAAATGTTTTGAAGAGGTCAGAAGATCGCCGATGCCGTTCATACCGATCCGAGATTCATCGGCCGATCGTGCGAGTCAGAAAAGTCCATCTTTCGCCAACCCGAATTTCGAGAAAACTCGACAGGAATTGGCTCTTTGGGCAGAGCAAAGGCAGAGGCAAGAGCTAGAAAGAGTTCCTATACCTTCTCAAATATACAGTACCAGTCCACGTTTACGTAACCAATCGGAAGAAAGAAAATGCGATGCAAAAGATGTAAGACTTTCTCAATCGGCGTTCCAGGCAATGCCGAATATCAGCCAAAACACGATCATGGAGCAGCGTCGACATTTGCGTCACGTGAGTGCAGATCTAACGAAACATATAGAGTTTACGAAGAAAGAGTTCGATGACCAATCAGTGACTGGTTCTGTCGTTAATCTTGGACCATCTATGAGCGTTTCACTATCACAAAGGGCGAGCCCTAATATTTGTAATCAGTACTCGTCCTCGAGCGAAGCGAAGCTCGACTCCAAAATAGCTCTGACCATCGTCACTGATTTCGATGACAAGCCACTAGAGCAAGTTGATCACATCATCCATAGCCATCGGAAGAGCCACAATTTCAGCATGGAAACTTTGAACCACGACAAAAGTCTGAATTCCAGTGATGATGCTTTAGATGAAAAAACGAGCGACCAATCGATTCAGAAACAACTTCAACTACAAAACCAGCAATGCTTGGATGTACTTTCAGAAAAGCTCACCGAGTGCGAACGTCAACAGTGTGATCTTCAAGCCAAACTTGCTTGCCTGCAAAGTCAGAACCACATTCTGGAAAAAGTTTCCGTGTACCAGCATCAACATCCTACGGTCGAATTACAGAAGAGACTGAAGTGTCTTCAAACGCAATCCAACGATGAAAATGATCCATACCCACCGCATCATGATCAAGGCAATATGAATATTCCTCAATGTCAACATCATCAGTCATTGTTGACAACTGTTGTGCCTCAGAATCATGAGAAATTATCCCCGCGTATGCAAAAAGATTTAAACGATAGCATTTTGAGCATACCACAGTATCCATCGACCTCGATACCGCAAATGGATCGGAATTATCCGCATTATTATCGGATTCAGTGTCCTCCTGAAGAGCTCGAAAATTCCGCATGCTCAGCGGCAAATGCAGGTTTTAGTGGGACCTTGAAAAGAATACCCCCGGAAAAACCACCCAGGACGTCTCTGTGTATTCAGTCACCAGAGAATGAGGTGAATTTGATAAGAATGAGGAACTGTTTATAAATTTGCATTATGCATGTGTACGTTATGAATTGAAGAACACTTAGAAAAGTCATGACGATGGATACTCAATCGTTTTATTTTATTTTCGTCCTTTATACAGTTTTTTTCGGCAAACAATGTTACTGTGAAGCATGGTTGTCTATGAATTTTTTTTTTTTGTAGCATGCATTTGTAGCAGGCATCGATAAACTCTCATTACCACTTTTTATTTCAAACATAATTTAGTTAGCACGTCTATTTTCACTTATCTTCCAACACATTTAAACATGTTGATTTGTTTTCTTCTTTCAGAGTAACAGAAGTCAACCTGCAATTGGCCTCAAGCAGACACCAAAAGCAAGGGTAAGTCTACATATTTTCTTACACAAAAATTTAATAGAATGATAATGATGTTTTCCAAGTCATTGAATTGAGATGGTTCGACTATTCGATGGCAATTATACAAGGCAGGGACATTATGATGATCAGTTTTGCGAAATTCATACATAACAAATTAGGAACATTCGAAGTTTAGATGACGTGCTAAGGTACCCAAATCGAACTGCGAGGAAGTGATGCAAAATCGTCGCATGCGATTTCGTCAAACTGCTAGTCAATACGCCGCATTGGATTTACGTGTTCTGGAGTATATATACTTGCACATTTTTATCGAGCTCCTAGGAATATTTGATAGAATGATGTCTTATATAGAAATTACCAGACGGGATTTCGTATATTTTAGAACTGAGGAAAAGTGAAATATGTATGAAAAAAATTCTACACCAGTAATATATCATAATATAGAAATATAATACATTTCCGAGGTTTGCATGAAACATCAGTATCATCATTATAAATTAATTTCAAATTTAGCCAGTGCCACTCACTGCTCGTGGAGCAACAATAATCCATTTACATTATTACAACTAATACGAACTTTGGTCTCTCTGAACAAAACAATATTCCGAAATAGAGTTCTCCATGTAACCAAAAGTTCTCGATGAAGCAGTTCCCCATTTACAGCGTACGTCTCGGAACGCACTGTATTATAAATTTTACAAGCGCACAATGGGAGCGTGATAATCTGTACTTAGCAACAACTAAACCGCATGCTTTATTCAGTGCGCGGCCGTTAGCTAACAACCAGCACCGCAACCAGGTCTGACGTAACTAGCTGAGCTAAGATCGTGCTCCAGGAGCTGCATTTTCTTACACTTCCTCACCCCCTTCATCCCCCTATCTACCACCTAAAACCCCTATTTCTCTCCCTTTTCCAACCTCGAAGGTAACATTGATTTCGTTGTGTAGATACGCTTCAACGCACCATTTCACGACCCGAAATCCGATTGGGTTTCATCCACTGAAATTCCAATCCTTTTGGATCCAAATTGAATGTCTGTTGTTATGTATATGTCGTGCGCGTTATTACCGCACCAACGATCCTGTCGTTTTCTGCGGCTAGGTATTGATTTTCCATTATTATGATGACTAGAAGATTCCCTGTTTGTGTCCCTACGCGTGGAACTGTTCCTCGCGGAAATTCATTGATTCCCGATGATGATGATGATTGTCCGACAAATGCTAAGATTTTTTATATACCAGAGTGTTTTCCTACGTCATTGAAGTAAAACTTTTTTGCTTTCGTTTTGAAGTTTGGGGTGTGAATTCGGGGAAAGGACAGTTGTTTTATTTAGTGCAGATGTTTTTTTCTTCATTCTCTATTTTCAATGTTACGAAATGAAATAATATGCAGTAGAAGTCTGCTATATTGAGTATTCTCTATTTTTTCCTGAACATTGTCTCAAACGACTTGAAAATTATAAAATTTGTCTGAATACCTCGTAACGAACGCTTATTTCTTTTTCTGATCGAATCACTCTGCGCGAATTGAGTTTAAAGTCAATCCAGGTCGAGCGGCAAATCATGAATATTTACCAGTAATTAATTGATTCAGCAGTAATTAGAATCGCCAATATCGTTTCTACCCGAGTGAGCTTTTTCCTCTTCCGTGAAATTTTGTCGGTCTGCTCAGCGCGCACTTCGCATTTTTCTTGTGATGTTGAATAATTTGATTAGTTTTTCATTACTTGCTCATTTTGCATATACGACTTACAGTTACAGAGGTTCTTTCTTGTATGAGTCAAAAATTCTGGTTATTTACGTTTACAGAAGTTTAGAACAAATATGACAGTTACGACTTAAAATTCGAATTTTTAGTTACTATGTTTAAGGAAATCTAGAATTTTGATATACAATTCTAGAACTCTTAGGTGAAAATATTCAGATCTGTCCAATTTTTAAGGCCATATAAAAATCGATTTTTGATACTATGTTGTCAAAAGTGAATTTATTTGTTTCTTTGAATATTTTTTAATAAAAATTTGCGTGTTATGAAAAAAATTTTCCATCATGCTAGATATCAACCTTTATCTAAAAAAGTATTTTAGTTTAGCTTTTGAAATATAGAATGCTCAGTCTTCTATTATTATACCGCAGATTCAAAAACTGTAACTCGAGAATTCACAAACAGAACTGAAATCAAATTGAAAAAAATTTGAAGTTTAGCCTAACAAGCTCTACTCATCTGCCTTCCAGAAAACCTCTACTCAAGATTAGTAAAAATTTTTTTTGTCAATTTCTACTTCCATAAGATGGATAAATTTACTGATCATCTGTTTAACCGAGTTCGCGTAGACTCGAATATTGGAGAATTCAAGCTGTTGCAGGAAATGAATCGCCTGCAACTGCAGCTACTGCAAATTTGATTTTGATGCTGTTATTTTCATCTTTCCGTTTATAGGAAGAGAGCTTCATTTCAGAAATCCTATCGTGCATCGGTCGTCTTGAAGTGAAGCAAAGTTAATTGAACAAGTAATTGTAATGTAGATGAGAAACACAATTTTTTAATTTAACTCATTAGAACGAACTTCAATTACGTAAACGTAAGTATATATTGAAGTTATCTTACAACTATATGTGAAGATGATTTTTGGTCATCAGAAGAATTACCTGCAGCAAAAAGTTAGCGATAAACACAATTAGTTGCATAAACTAATTAGTTGCATAAACTATCAGATTATTTTTTTATACATATTTTAAAGGTCTAAATCAATATCATACATAGCATTTAGGACTTAGGAAGATGTAAATGTCTAAAAGATATTTATTGCACATTTTTTTTTTCATGCGATTCCGAGGAAAGTCATCAAGTTTACTTGTTTTTTCGTTACATCAGTTTATTGCAAATGATATCTTGAATCTTCTGTACTTTGAAATAAAATCTTCTTTTGATTAATACCATGATTTTCATTCATAAGACACATTTTTCGACTACTGAAACGTATTTTTGATTCTTCAACACAAGAAAACAGCATGAAAAACAGGAAATTTATCGCACGAAATGAAAAGTTTCCAAGCGCGACACTTTAAATGATTGCATTACATTCAGCCTCTTGCTACTATAGACTCAATATTTTTCCACCACTTCCATTTGGGAATTTCCGTACCCTACACGATATTTTTCCTCTCCTTATGCATGCACTCACGTAATGGGTTAATTCATTCAACCCAAGGTTCTTGGGTGTAGATAGAAGTGAAAAGAATGGACCCGAAGAATGAGGGGATTCCAGAAATCACAAAAACTGTATGAACGAGCACAGGCAAGTAACACAAGAAAAGAAATAACATTATATTTTTGTGCCATCAACTTTTTACTCGACGACACACAAAGCTAGGTGTGGAAGCTCAAGAAAAATATCGCGAGAGAGTTAAGCGTGAGGAAAAAATTCGAGGATGTAATATAGTAAATGACGGACCTAAGAACTTGATACGTTTTTCATTGTCAGTTGGAATTTGGTTTAAAGGAGAAGAAATTGCCAGGATTTAACTGCAAATTAATGTAGTAACATTCGTCAGTTTTTTTCAGTTTGCTCGTACGTTTTTGGAAAAGTGGTAGTTTAAAGATCAGAAATTGAAAAAATGATAGACTATTTGATGAAAATTTTTAAATTCATCTACGTTTAACATGTATATAATATATAATAGCAAATAAAATGTATATAATATAATTATATCGAATTTGGTGTAAAGATTCATACAAAATATTTAATATAACATTCATCATCCTAGAAAATATATACAATGCATTACACATGTATAAGATGTCACTAATTTTCTGTTTTCTCTGGCCAGAAAATTAAATATTTCAGATTCCACAATTAATATGATTCGGGCGAACCCAAAAAAGCTGTATGAATGTGGTTCTATTAAATGCAATAATAATTTATTCTCCGCAAACGAAACCAGCGTATCGCGCTGCGTGTCCATTTGAAATGGAATAATAAAACGTCCACGATACTAAGTTGAGCTCGGTGTAATGGAGGTATTAAATAATTTTATCATCTCGTCCCATGTTTGCTTTTCCCTGGGGAAATGAGAGCGCGAGTCTTGCGAGATGTAGCGAGGTTTATATAGCATAGTTTTGCGCTGATGATTCGTGCATGATTCGGTGGATGTATATGTTTGTTGATATTTTAGGAATAATTTTTAATGAAAGTTTATTATGATTTTTAACTTATTATCAGTTAAACCTGAAAATTCATCATCGGAATACGTTTTTGTAAATTTTTTGAATAACATTAATATAGTTATTTCATATGAAATATGCGATATTAAATCTGTAAATGAAATATTTCGAAAGGCAGATACTAAAAAAGATACTGGTTACTGGTGCATAAATTATACTATATTATTCAATAAACGTTGAATTTGAAAATTTTTATCAAAATTTGATGAACAAATTTTGATAAGGATGAAATAAATTAGACGAAGATGATTTTTTATTTCTTCTCCAGTTTTTCTTTCCGATAGCTTCTGTATAGTACATATAAGGTCAGAACTGTCATAATGATGTTCAATAAAGTCAAAAAAAAGTTTGTATAAAAATTACAAGAATACTCTCAGCATCAATAAATCATGTTCACAAACTCCATTAAATGCGAAATTTAAATGCAATCAAGAAACGTTCACAGCAGAATTATCTTTGATCATTGCATGTTAATAATCAAGCGCAATGTTCGATAGCAATTATCATTAAACAAATCTTTATACGCTACATAAAACTGGCCATTAATGCAGTAGCTATGTAGTCGTTCCAAGCAAAGTTAATAGCCTCGTTTTCCTGCAAATTTCGAGTGTAAGCGTTTGTAAATAACGTAATTATCATTCAAGCTTTTCTTTTCGTATTTCTCTAATAAAAACTTAACAAAAATCAGATGAAAAATATGTATAAAATAAATTGAATTCACTCATTTCTGGAATTGAATATGAAATTACATTTTATGTTTTCTCTTTTTACATGTTTAATGATACATTTGATGATTTAAGAATGTGATGCTATAATAAGTGAAAATTTGATTTATGAATCTTATAGTGATATTTACTACTGCAATATTTTTTTTCGAATTGTATGATATGGAACAATTCTAAGGCATTGCTATTGAACAAATACGAAAGGAAGAAGAACTTAAGGGAGTCTTCTGTAGTAACGGCTCTTTTTTTAGGCGTTTTTTGAAATTTTGCTGTATAGAAAGTATTTAATATTTTTTGATATGGTTTTTCTTTTCAAAGTTTTACTGTACTTTTAACTACCAAATGCAGTATTTGGTTTTTATAAATACTCATTATTTGCTGCACTGCAGCCCCGCAAAGTAATGCCCTCCAAAAAAACATGTGTTGATGGTTCACACGTTTGCACCAGTCTGAAACGTTGAAATTGAAAACTTTTTTTTTGATATCTATTTAAGTGCGCTTATCGTCCGACGGGAGTTTTTTTTTTTCAAATCAAAAGTTTCGAAATAGCGCAACTTGACAGTTAAATAATTTTTTTTGCTAATTTTTTCGACCAAAAAAATTCATAAAAAACTTGTGAATAATAATATCGAAAAAACCGCTCGTCAGACGATAGCAACAACAGTTCTAATTATTAAAAAAAAAACTTTTTGAAATCCGTTCGCTCAATCGTTAGTAATCGTGTGAAACAGTTCGAAAAATGTGGTTTCGAGAAAAACGCATTTAAACGCCAAACGTACCGTAGGAACTCAGCGGAGGGCGTCACAAACCCCCCTTGAAAAATCACTTTCCCGTCCGAATTCTTCAAAAATATTTTTCTATAAGGTAGATGATATCATTACCTGTTGAGAAATAAAAAAAATAAAATTGATTTTTTAAAAGTGTTACTACAGAAGACCCCCTTAAGTGTATTCTTACATGTGTCTTATTCAGCAGAAAAAAAATTAGCTAATTAAAATTATTGTATGTAAGGGCGATCACCACTATTAAGTATACCTTCATGGTTGATTCAATTGCCAAAGATATCAAAAGGATCAAGAAACAAGACCCAGTCTAGATACATTTTTAGATACAAATTCATTTTTCATTTCAAATTGCAAAATTCTTCTAAATATATAAAAGAGATAGTCAACATTATTGAATAAATATTAGTCAATCTTTTAGTGTATCGTTTTTGATAACTATTTTAGTTTCTTGAGACTGCTATCATAATATGCCGCATCTCATTCGCGAATTACATGTGGAAAAAAGAAATTCAAAGCCTATTTACATTCCTCATAATCAAAGCTTTTTCATATTTTAGTCACTGTTGAAATCAGAAATCATCGTATCTTCTTTCGTCATAAGTTTCGTTTCTGATCTTTCGTCATTATTGATTTCATCTAATATTCAACTGATAACATGATAAAATCCTAACCTCAGTCGAAAAAAGGAAAAAAAAAATGAAATCCATCTCTCCAATTTAGAAAATTTCATCCTTAGATCTTACCAAATCCACAAATGATTAACCTTACAAAAACTATTTACATCCAGATTCGACGAGCAACACGAAACCTAAAAATTAATTTCCCCGTAAATGTTACAGAAGCCCGATCGTTAAAGCACTCGGGCGTGAGGGGAATGAAAAAGAGTCTCTTTGAAATTCAAATCGCATCGAAAGACGGAGAAAATAATAAAAAAGACTTCCCTTGCTCGGGTTACTTGTTGTGCTCTTTTTTTCTCCTTATTTTTTCTCTTTTCTCCTCGAGTAGTCGTTGAAACGAAAACACTTTCCACATCTTTGTTGACGTTATCTGCCATTTTCCACAATTTCTCTTGAGCTCGTCTGCCAATTCCGCAGTCCTAGGGTTTATCAACGAATCCGGAAACTGCGCCTGCACTGTCCTAATCTTAATTAGTGACTCATGAATCTTATCTGAGAAGTTTGCTCATCACTGGATTGTGAAGTTACCTCATTCAATCATCGCTAATTCGAGTCGCGGAAAGTTATGACTCCATGCAAAGCAGATTTGGCAACTATCGAGAGTAATTCGGTGCTTTTCCTTGTTTGAAAACGGTTCCGGTGATGGGAATTAGTTTTGATTCTATTGAGTGGGGGAAGGTGGGCAAGGGTCTAAGTGTATTTTAAGAAGATGGAAATATTTAATTTGAAGAGGATCAATGTACAGATGTACATAAATAAATATGTTTCGGATATTCCAAATGTTCCAAATGTTAACAAATAAACAAAAACATTTAAATTATTTAATATGTCTCGTAGAGATATGAATAAATAATTGTCCATGTTCTTTCGTCTTGAGTGAAACATGAAACAAATGTTACTTTCCTTTTATTTTATGGCATAAGCGTTTAGAACTTTAGCCGAGGCACATCACATAAATATAGCACTTATCGTAATGTATTATTAAATAATTATTCTAGCACTATAATATCCTCAAAATTATTTTGCGACGCTGAAGCTTATACTTTATGGAAAACATTTTTTTTTCTTATGAAAAAAACAGTCTCTATTTTTAAACAACTCGGTGTAACAATCTTTTCAGTATGTGTAATATTTGGAGGTCTATATGATATTTTCAAGAATTTTCATATAATTTTCTTAATTTCTGTGCTTACATGTTCAAAGTTTTAAAGAATCGGAAAATTTATTCAGATTTTCAAGGATCCTTTATATATATATAGATATCAAGCATTCTGATAACTTTTTGTAGTATTTTAAGCATTCTTCTTATTTTTTTGCATGTATTTAAAGAACTTTGTGTGATTTTCTGAGATTACCATCAATTAAAAGTATTCGATCAATTATTCATTAGATTTCTTAAGTTTTGACATTCTCGAATTTGAAGTTTTACACATTCTAAGTATTTAAGAAGATTTCGTTGAAAATATTTTTTGTATAAATTTTTGTTATGTGTGTAGAAACTTTGAATACTTTCTGTATTTTTTTAGTATTTTTATACCTATTGTGAAGGATTTTCTAGGGTGAACATGGATTCTTGCTGTGATTTTCAAGATTCTGTTTTCGGGAGTTCGTGGTCGTAAGGATTTGGAATAATTTTATTGAATGTTGATGATATTTTGTTCTATACAGTACTGTAGTAATTCCAGTAGAATTGATAATCTCACTCTAATTCGTTTGGTATTATTTTATACAGTTCTGGTGTTCTTAATTTTTTCGTTTTTTTTTCTTTTACTTATTTATGAAATTTCGTAGGATTTTATAGTATTTTTTTTTTTTTTTTTTTCGAAGCATTCACCTGAATCTTTACACATATGAATATACGTGCATATCTGATTTGGTACTGTGAAATTCTAATTTCTTTAAATTTTGAGTATTTTAATATTTTCAGTGAACAGTTTCAATGCAAATACCGATCTTCCTTTGTATGGATTCTAGGTATTTTGATGTTATAAGTAGAATTGAAAGAAATTCTTCGTTATTTCACATTTACAATTCCTTTCTATATTTCTATAATTCAGTTCTTTAGGATTTGAAATTTTATAGATTCTGGGTATTTAATTAGTTTTTAAAGAAACAGTATCTTCCAAGAACCTTAGTATTTTTCAGACTTCTTTTACTTCTTTTTTTCTTTTTTTGTATTTCTACTATAAAAAAACTTTTCTGCATTTTATAACAGCTGAATGTAAATTGCCTACAAATTTTCATCGTCTCAAAAAAAAGTTTATCAGATTTTCGGTAATTTGCTATACAGTAATAATAATGATATCTGCATTGAATAATCGTATTTAATTGATAACTTGAATTTTAGGTACTTATTTTGTGCATTTTCAGTTTTTAAGTATAGTAATTCAAAGGGTTTTCCAGTATTTTCACGTTATATTGAGCAGTATTCAAAGATCAGGTCTTTTAATCATTATTTGTGTCACCTCGTGGAGACATTTAACGTAAATGGTTTACCATGCAGTTTTAATGTCTTCTAGAAGAATTGAGATTTTTATGTCATTACTGCAAAATATTTACTTGCTTATTATTAGTGCTGAATCTGTATACTTCTGATAACAATTGCGTTAAAAGTACTTACTAACAATGTATCGACGCTGCCGGAAGCAAAAGTTCGCTTTCTTGGTGTTAGCTGTCAAAATATTAAACCCAAATGCTTTTCATCTTTCCATTTTACCTTCTGATTACAATGAAATATGTTGCTTTTTGGTTGAAATAAAGTACGAGTATTTTTTTTTCTGCAGAATTTTTTTTTCTTTTTTGAGAAAATCAAGATAACGTAAAACGTCTGAGACGTGATAAATATTTCAATGTTTGTTTAATGTTTTTAAATAGAAACATTAAGATGTGATCAGGCAGTGCAGGTCAATCTCAGCGTAATGCTACTACTCAAAGCATTTTGACATAAAAGTACATGGCTTTTACATTACAGTCAATGGTCATTGAAAACCAGGATTCTCGTAACAATAACCATAAATATATTGAAATCATGTTAAAAAATTGAAATGTTTGTTACAACAACACTTTTTTCCGTATACCATATGTGTCGCGCTCCGACCAAAGGGACCTAAGCGTCCGAGAGCAGATTTTACAGGAGAAAGGAAAGAAGAAACGGCAGCTCGATTATAGTTTCCGATATTCCTTTCTCTCTTTACCCACTCCTACCATTCCGAAACTTGCATCCGTATGTTCGGTCGTCTTCGGCCGACGCATCTTGGGAATTTAGGGATTAGAAAGACCTTGACACTTGACAAAGGCATTTTTCCAATTCATTAACTATCCATTTACCTATGACTTAATTGTATTCGTAGCTGGAAGTTCGGAGGCGTGATAAAAAAACTTCCGGATTGATGTTGGAAATAATAACTTTTTACTGCAATATTGTATAAAAAGATTACTTGTATTCTTGCTTTTACCACACAAATTTATTACTATTTACACAATAATACTATTTTGTCAAAATTCATTTACAAATGTAACAATTTTTTCATACCTTATTTAGAAAAAAAAACGTAATTGACAAACTGTATTGTACATGAACAAATTTTGTTACGACGTAATTAATCATCTTCCCTTTTCCTTTTGTTTTTTACCTTTTTCGGCAAGGGTGCCACAAAGTCTTTGTTCTTTTCGTCATAGCAAAATTCACGAATTTCTTCGTATGGATACCATTGCCGGTCATTTGAAAGACCAGCTGGGTGAACAATTTTAATTTCGCGAGCTTTTTGATTGAGTTCGAGTATTTCGGAATGGACGATTTCTTGCGCGGAATCCACAAATAATTTTGCTAAAACTTGACCATTAGGTAAAAATTGAAAATGGTGATATTGAGTAATTTTCTTTATGTTACTGAAACGCTGCTTCAAAAATTCGTCCCATTTCCTTCACTGAACATTTCTTTCATTTGTTTTTGGATCTATTGTTGGGATAGCAATATTATGACCATCGGGCGAGGAATCGTTGACGACGTCTATTAAATCGTTAAGACAGTCACCATTGGCAAGGGCGTATTTTGATTTCAAAATACCAAAATTTCGATCAGGACTAAATTTAGCGTGACCTGCTAATAGAAAATTCAAAGAAATGCTTTTATTCTTGCCCGTCAACACACGCCATAAAAGATATTGCACCACAGCATTATTTTTATTTTGACCAACACAATTTTCAGCAAACAGAACTATTTCTTCGGCACTGTTTTTATCTAGATAGTAATCCAGCATGCTGATAACCGAATTACAGCCCTTGCCAGTGGTATCTGCCTCATCGATTAAAAAGTTTACTTGTACTCTCGTAGCTTCATTGTGAATCCCGAAAATTCCGCACTTCCGAGGAACTTTAAAATAAATTTTCCCAACTTGTTGAGGACTAGAAGGGTAAGAAACATTTTGCGCGTAATCAAATGAAAGGACAAGACGCAACAAGTTTTCGTGTGTTGCCGATTCATTTTCTCCCGAATTTACCTCACTTCTACACACATTGTAAATTTTCTTTGTTTACTAGCTCGGTCCAAATGTTGCGCGGCTGCATTGATTTTCGCGGCTTTTTCTTCATCAGATAAATTTGCAGATCGAGCTATTTCAAAATTGTTTTCTCGGCACATAATCACATAAATCATCAGCGGGTTTCATGGTGGTAATGTAGGGACAATAGGTATTCCATAATTTTCTAAAAGAAACTAGAAAAATTTCTTTGATATCAGAATTAATTTTAGAAAATTCAATGTACTTTTTATACACTGTAAATTTCGTTTCACTCGAAGGAAGTTTCATTACACTGTAATCACAAAATTTAGGCATATGACTTGGCAAACAAATGGCTTTCTTTCCGCGAAACCTGTAACGAAGGAAACCACATTCTGTATGTCCGTAGTGGATAATACATTTAATCTGTCAGGCACTTTTTGAGTAGATTTGTGAATTCGCGGAGTTAACCCATTACTGTCATAATGAATTTGTAAATTTTTGTACCTTTTCGATCCTAAATCGTACAAAAAAAAGTACATTTTACGACAAATTTCTAAATCCGCCAAAAAAAAGCGAGTATCTTGGCGAGTGAGCTGATTTTCAGTGGCGTACCGGCTTTTGCCTTTGCATGTAAATTTCCCGTACTCGATTCTTAACTACTTATTTCGCCGGTGAGCTTGTAGATGAGCCAGAATTACTAGGTCTTGTTCATTTTTATCAAGTTCAAGAAAATTTGACCTGTAATAATTTTAAAAAATTGTGAAACAACAAAAATAAAAATTGAATTACATTCAATGTAATTTTAAAAATTTTTCAAAATGTAGCTCACGTGTTGATTTGAGAAAGTTTGACTTAAAATTTTCACCTTTGATTGACAGCAAACTCTTGGGGTAATATTTTATTGCAGCCGTTTTTACAACATTCAAGTGCATCGTCAGCATAGAGATTGTCAATTTTAATCGAATCGTCAATGTCTTCCGCCCTCTTTTTGAATTCATCGATTTCCACGTCCTTGAACCGTGATAATTATTAAATAAAGTGTCTGCAATTTACTTTCACATTAAATGTTTCGAATTTCTTTTAAATACAAGACAGATGTAACATAATGAAATACTTGTGAACTCACAATCAAATAGAGTCAATTCAATTCTAAATAGTCTCATGAAAAGGTTTCCGAACTTTTAAGAAATAGACGTTCAATACGTTACCTAAATTTTTGCTCTAAAATTTTTCTTCGATTTTAATGCCACATAATATAATTTCGTATTTAAAATAATTCGTGTTATAAACTTCTAATAAATAAATGACCAATTGCAGTAGCCTTTTGTTACTTTTGAAAAACCTCACCTCGAATACATCATCAGTGTCTTGATCACTTTTATCCTGTAACTTATAATTTTTCGCAACAATTTCTTCATATTCTTTATCAAAGTCCATTATCAAAACGAACAAACATTAGAGCACCAACGTGAAAAGAAGTCAAAAGAACTAAAGAAACTTGAGCTACGGAAAAGCTAGAAAATAGCAGGGAGAAAAGGTAACGATCACTCGTTCCCTGTAAACTGTTCTGTTTTTCTACGTCGATACAAAATAACGGTATTATTTTTGGAAACCCAAAAATTTTTCTTCGCCAGCACCTGTATTAGGAATGTCATTAGCGGCTCAATGACGCACCTCTCTATCTCAACCGAACGAACCCCAAGCTCCCGTCCCTCCGCCACACGGAGCAGGTATCGATGCGGGTAGTAGTGTGAGTATGGAGAGAGAGGATTCGAGCGCTTTTAAAACCATTATTGAAAATCGCGTGGCATTAAAAAAGTATGTCGAAAAAAGTTTTTCTGGCAACGGCATTCGAAAGAGCGATGTTCATTTAATATAATACGCTCATAATTGGAAAAACGATTTTCGGATGCTTAGGTCCCTTTTGTCGGAGCGCGTCACATATAATTTATTGCATCACATACTCTCTTAAAGTGTTACTATCATGTATGAAGAGATCTTAAACAATATATTTTGATTATAGAAGAGTTTTATTTATAAGGGTAGTTTTATTAATTTCCTCTATAATTTTACCATACAGGGTAGAATGTATAAGATCGAATCGTTTCAAGATGGCAAGAAATTTTGAAAATTGACTAATCACAAATACAAGCATCTCCAATTTTTTTCCACATCTTTCTCGAGCTTAGAAACAAAGTTTTTCAATGACTCCGTCTTTATTGAATACATAATAGTAATACATGTATATTCACATGGAGTCTGTAATTATTGAGGGAAACCTTTTTTCTAGCCTCAAGATTTATCTTCAAATTGGAACTTGCATTCGCAAATGTTATAATGGTTTAAAAATTTTTATCAACTTTGCAGAAGTAGAGATTATAATCAATTCTTCGTGAAAATGTTTTCATGTATTAAAATAAGATATAACAAACATAAAATTGTCTGTAATGATAATTGAGAATCACTGAATAATTTTGTTCTCTTTGAATCATCTCTCTTAACTTCCAAAAGCTCCAGAAAATTACATACCCTAGTAAAAAAGTGCCATATATGTTCCTCATAAGCTACCATATATGATTTGACTTTCATATATGAAGCATATATGTGCCCTTTATATGATATGCATGTCATATGTAATTCATATATGTATTGCCATACATGAAACATATATGATCCTTATACAGATCTAGACATATATGACCAACCGTATATGTTATTATGGTGACCAACCATATATGTACCATAAGGTACACATATATGATTCGCATATGTTCCATATATGACCTGCCATATATGGCACTTTTTTACTAGGGTACTTTAAGGGCTCAGCAAAAGTTGTATAAGTTCCATGCATGCCTGATACCCAAGAATTCTCATCTCTTTAAAGAATGTCGAATAAATTTAATAAACTCGTTAAAGAAAACATTGAAAATGTCTTTTCTGAGGAAAATAATGATGGAATTTCAATTACTTTCGAATGACAAAGTTTTTCTTGAACTTTGGAAAATCCTCTTGAATTTTCCAAAAGTCATTGTAAAATTCGTTATGGATTTTTTCATCTTCTAGAGGTCTCTATAAAAATTCATGTAATGAATTTTAATAATGAAGAAATTCTAGAAAACATTTGCTCCTGATTTTCTATTTCATAAAATCGATTCGAGTTAAGACTCATGCGCTCAGCGTAGGAAAAAGTAGAACTTTTCTGCACTTTCTCCGTAGCCTTTCAGTGATCACGTAACTCTTGAGCGATACAGCAGATTTCCGGTGTTCTGGTTTCCCAAGTGATGTTGCTGTGGCTAGTTGGTTTCTGTATTATCGACTGTTACCATTTTCACACAACACTGAGTTTTCACGGAGTGTTTCATACCACTGATAATCAAGAGTTATCTAATTTTTTTTCGTTTCTTTGTATTATTCTATTTTTTAAATAATAATATTTATTTGAAATTTAGAAAAATCAACTGACATTGTTAGGGAAAATGTTCTATTATGATTATATTTCCTGGTAACCTTGTTTGCAGAGACACGTTAATATGCTAAAGTTTACATAATAATGCGTTTTTCATTATAATGCATAGTTTATGTAAATTGTATGTATGTGAAGTGTTTACGTAACCATTTGTGCTCATAAACAATCAGAAGTGAAGTTTAAATGAACATCGATGTTGGCAATTCATATAAATTATTTTAAGTTCAATGTTTATAGTTGGTCTATGGTAATTCATTGGTGAGATACTCTGATTAATAACACGTTTTACATTGCGCTTGAATATTATTCACGTGCAAATTTCCATTAGTATAAATAATTAGTTTAAACTACGAAGTGTAACGTGTCATGGCTGAGACAATGCCTTACATGAACCCTCATACTTGTACAACATTACTATGTGTTGCGGTAGCGTAGTATTTTTTTTTTTTTTTTTTTTTTTTTTCTTTAACTTTCGTGAAAACTCTTGCACTAAATTGCTTCAATTTTTTTTTATATGAGTGAAGTTGTAAAGTTTTATCTGATATGATTTTGAATTCATATCTGAAAGCTAACGCCCCTTGTACACACAATGAGTAAACCAAATTCTTGCGTTTGCCATAACTCTTTCTAGCACAACGACGTATAAACAGATTGTGGGACGAATTATGAACATTTAGTAAACGAGAGTCTTACAAATATTTTGCCCTATTAGCTTATAAAAGAAAGTAATGAATTTAGCAGTGATTTTTGTATGGGTAGAAATGAATGACATTTCAGTACAAAAAAAAATAAAAATGGTAGCCTCGATTTTCTCATTTTATTTTATTATTAAGTATGGTTTATTCTCGAGCCAATGGTTAACTTTACCGAGGGAATTTTATGAACTTTGCTAATGAATATGTATGTTTTATCATTCGACTACGTGAAATTCAATTCATCATGACACTGAAACAAATCTGGGAAAAGAATAATAACTGCTATTTCTTTTTTCAGAAGCAAAAAGAATTTTAAAAAATATACGCACATTGGTGATATAATGTACGTTTGTGACATTATTTGACAGTATAAGAATTGGAGTAAAAAGTATGCAATATTTTTGAAAAATAAAATTGGCATTTGCACGTATTTATACAGAATAATGAAAATACGTCGAGGAAAAACTACCCTTTCGATCAAACTAATAGTGACAAAGTTGCTACCACACTCATTGAAGCTCTTGGCTAACATTTTTACAATGTAAGGAAAGTGGCCTTGTAAGCTATGTATAGTGAAATCATACCAAGTATAAAGAATGCCAAATGCGACTTTCGAAGTCTTACAAGTCTGATAAACAATATATATAGTCCAACGATTATGTGTATACAACGTGATGTTCTCTGATATGTCTTGCGAGAGAGAATACGCAGTTCTCTCGAAATAACATATACACGTTCTTCTGTTAAAATACTGTGTGCTTTTTCAAATATCAAATTATGACTTCTTCTTGTCTTTCTCTTGTAATCTTATAAAAATGTGTCGAGTCCGGGGAGAGCAAACTTTACAATGAACTTACGAAATGCAGCTTTCTCGGAGATTCGCATAAAAGTCTAAAAGTATATTATCTTCGACATCAAAAACCTCACAAAAAAAAACTTTGACATGTTTGAAAAATACTTATTTTGAGAACGTAATCCATTGTTTGAAAAAATATTTCCTTGTATCTTGAAATAAATAATATTGTATTCATTATTGACTTTGAATATAAATGGAATGAATCTGGGATAAAAAGAAGCAGTTGAATAGATAATTATTACAATCGGGGCAAATTAACAGATATAAATGTTTTTCGTATGTAACCAAGAGTCAGTTATGAACTAGATAATATAAATTTCAAAACTGCGAACCTTACAGATAACACCCCCAGTAAATTTTATCCTTTTAAAAACCTTATGAGAAAATGAAATTGGTAACAAGAATTTAAATTTTGATAATGTTCACCTTATAAAAACTTTATGAAAATTCTATTTCTTATAAGATGACCTCGTTAAAACTTCATAATAAACTGGAATTTTTTACCAGAATGTATTTCATCAAATCTTTTAAAAAAAACCGTTTAAATTTTTTCGATCAGTTCTTCATAATGAATTTTAGCTTCGAATAAGGTACTTATAATGTCAACCTACAAGAAATTGAATTCTCATTTAATTTTTTATAAGATGCACCTAAAAAGAAATTACAATCTTACCAAATTTTTTATTACTTATGAGGTTTACATAAGGATCAAAATTACTAAGGACTGTACAACATAAAAAAAAGCTTGAACGAAGTAAACTATAATAGTCACTTGAGACCTTTTGGATCAAACTACTGAAGATTTTCGCAAACTGAGCTAATTTGGTTTATTTATTTGTAGTTCAACAAATTTATGAAGAACTTGGTTAATTTGTAATTGTTTTTCAATATTAAAAAACGGATATTTTTGTTTTCAGAGATAATAATCTCATTTCCGAAACAAAAAATTGAAAAATTTTTTTATCAAAGCAGAATGATGATTTCCATTGATTTCTAGAGAAAAAAACTTTTCATTTTCCCCGGATCACGGGCGGTCATCGTGATTTAATTCAAAAATGAAAAGAAATCACCATTTTAATTCGTGAATCATTTTTTCTCTTATCTTTAGTCGACAGAAGTGAGATAGTTATCACTTTAGTCATACAACTTCGTTCTTTATTGCTGAAAACGGTTGAGAATTGCCAAATTGTCAATAAATTTGTTTCATTGCGAATTAATTAGCAAAAATAGCTCAGTTTTCAAAAATCATTGATAGTTCGATTCAAGAGGTATTACATAACCATTAAAGTTTACTTTCGTTAGAGCCTTTATTAGACACCAAAAATTTCTAGTATAGTGTAGACAGTGCCTCAATTACAACATTCAATACTTTTCAGAAAACAGTTTGATTTGTGAAAATCAGTTTGAATATATGACATTTTAAAATAAACAATGACAAAACACCAATAGATAAAATATTTTCGGATGCTCTCAGTTGCAAACACTTCTATCGTTAGGGTAAGGTGAGTGAAAAATGATGCACCTTATATCAAAGTAACATTGTGTACAATTTTTTTTAATATACATAATCATTTCTTGTTCAATGAATACAAACAACTCATAATTTCTGTTGTTTTACGAAAAAGAACTTGGTTTTTTGCCTGCAGTACTTTGAGTGAACTTAATTTGAAATTTCATGGAAGTTGCAATGTGAAAAAATGTTTTGAGTCAAGAACCATAACACAGCTGCACAAAAAAAAACTTTAGTTTGTAGGTACATGACACCTTACTATATGTTATTGAAGATCCTAAATCTAAAATCGAATCTAAAATCGAAATAACCCCATCACGTCAGGTTTTTTTACATAACCTTAAATTGTTACTAGAGTCATAACATCCGATTAAAATTAAGACGAAATCCCGTGATCATCTATTACACCATTCTCTCAACCTTATAATCTTCTATCCTTATAAATCTCAGTCGTTACCACCAAAATTCTAAAACTTCATTACCCTGCAATACCATAACATAGAGGAAAAGAGACTTTTACGTATTAAAGTGGTAAGAATCAATATGTTCAAAACAACTGAAGCTTGTAATCCTCTAACTTTATACCTTTTTAATCTCATTATCTTAAACTCTAAGATCGCAATACTTTTCAGGTCGTATAGTTAATGAGATGTCTGATAACGGGAGTTCGTTTTAGTTTATATTAAGCGTTATGAATTTGAGCCTTATTTTTGAGGTTATAGAAAAAAAACCAACGTGATGGAATTAATTTAGACTTCAAATTCAGTTTCAGCATGCTTAATTACGTATCTGAAGGTGTATCAGGTCTCCGAAAACGAAATTTAAATGTTTTTTGTGAAGCTGTGTATTTTGACTCTTACTACTTCAGTACGCACAAGTCTCTTTTATAGTACGGTACGGTATTGCAGGATTTGAAAGTTTTTAAATTTTAGTTCAAAAGACTTCAGCTTATAAAGATAGAAGGTACTAAGGTTTAAGGAATGATCGGACAGATGATTACGGGGTTTCGTTTAGATTTTAATCAGATGTTGAGATTATAGTGAAAATTTGAGGTTATATAAAAAACCTGACGTGATAAGGTTATTTCGATTTTTGATTCGTTTTCAGCATCTTCGATTACGTATAGGTTTTTCATGTACCCGCAAAAAAAAGTTCATTTTTTTTTGTGGAACTGTGTAATTTTCATGAAATGTGAGTACAGTCACAAAAACCAACAATATACTGTACTAATAATATGAATGCCAAAGACGCATACCTTGAGGTAAAAATGGGTCAATAATTACTCCAAAAACATAATTACTCTTAAATAAATCTCTTTCAGTGTACATTTTCAGAATGTTTCAACCTCGTGTGTTCATTACACTGTGCGATAAATTTTGATAAAAGTGAACAGTTTGGGATTTTTCCAAAATAAAATTAATGTACAGGAACCCAACAATATATTCCTGAAAGAATTTTTTTCGGGTTTGCTCGTATAAGCATGAAATAAACAATGATATTGTTCACGAAAACACGATAATAGAAATGGCCAATTCCTGTCCGATTGTCATGATTCGAAAACAGTTTTCAACATTTTTTGTGTGTGACTTATTTTACTGATCAAATTTTCGAAAAATTGTTTGAATTCGAATTCTTCAAAAAAGGAGGTTTTTTTAATAAAAAGTGAGAACTGCACTAATGGGTTCGGGTCCCGCTTCATTATACCTGTTTACATAACGGTTGAGATTCGAGGGTCGAAGTCCATTTATCTCATGTTCGAAATTCTTTTACTCATTGATTACTGTAAATACTTGCATTATATTCTTACCACAATAAAAGAAAGTCTATTTTCAAAATTTGTCAGGTTTAATAGGTGCAGCTAATGAAAATGAATAGGCCACAAGAGTTCGGCTAGTCTTTACTCCTCAAGTTTGTAAACTGCTACAATGAAGCGGAACCCGGAACCATTAGAGCAGTTCGAACTTTTAATTGACAAACCTCGTTTTTTGAAGAATTCAAGTTTGATTAATTTTGTAAAAAAGCTGATCAGTAAAATGAGCTCATACGCCCAAAAAACGTTGATAAATGTTTTCGAATCATGAAAATCGGACATGAATTGCACATTCCCATCATCGTGTTTTCGTGAACAATATTATTGTTTGTTTCTCGCTTATACGAGCTAACCTAAAAAAATTTCTCTTAGAAATATACATTCATTTTAGTTTGGAAAAATCCTGGACTGTTTTTCTTGTTGCACAGTGCTACAAGCGTTATCCTTTACATGTGTAAACATTTAAAACCTCAACATCGTAGTTATTGGTAAAATTGATCGAAATAATTTAACCTAATCACGCCTGATTGCGCGGGGCCTGCTCAATCTTCCGAGTTATCGCCGCTACACATTCGTTTCGTTCTCCGAGAGCCGAAAAAGCCGCTTAAGCCGCTGGGCGCTGGCATCAATACGTAGGGCACACATAGGATCGCGCGTACAACATTGCAAGGGGAAAAAGGGGAAGCGGCGCCCGAACCGAAGCCGAACTGAAGCCCGAAGCGCGTGTTGCGCATGCGCGTCGAACGAGCCGGGTCCAAGGCTTAGCCATGTCAAGCCGTTACTTCGTTTCTCCAATGCTCCAATCGCCAGTGCGCGTTTGTTCGTGACATGTGGCCCGCGTTTTTCCATTTTATCCGCTCAAACACCACGCGCATCCGCCAAAACGGGTTCTAGAAAATTTCTATCGTTGATTTCGACGCGATGTCGCGTCAAATTCGCGTTATTTTCTCGATTCCGCTTCGATTCAATCGCGCTTGAACGTGTTTTTGGTTCGAGTTTTGGTGCTGTGTTCGGGGAGCTTGTGTTTTCTCAGTGGTTTTCACCTGCATTTTGTAGTGCTCTTTGTGTATTTCTCGTTGGATTATCGATCACGTTTGTCGACCCGGTGTTTTGGCCAAAGGTGATTGTTGTTTTTTGTATCATGAACATGTTTACACGTGCCTGAAGTTCCAAACGAAAACGGCAAGTTTGCTTTTTCGCTTCAACTGAGGTTAAGAGTAAAAAAAAGTCAATTATATTGAGTAATATTTGTTTATTGATCATATTTATTTACCACTGTAACAGTAGAAGGATATGGAAACAATTTTTTCTGTTTTGGTTCATTAAACATGTTGGAACTTCAGTTACATCATGTTTATTTGATGATATAGTGTTATACGAAGTGGTTGGAAAAGTTTTTTTGTGTCTGACGTTTATTTGTAAGTGTATATTTTATGATTAATGTTTGTTTGTTTACATTAACATATGTTATCTTACAAATAGTTAGGTTTGGTCAGGTTTCATATAAAATGATTAAAAGGGATTGTGTCATTCAATATTTCAATATTGGCATGATGTTAGGTATAGAAACATGTTTCACACGGTCATTTTTGTGTGAAGTTCATTAAATTTTTACAAAAGCTTTCAACTAACTATTTCATGATATTAAAGATTGTAACTTCTCAATGAACAGACTTGGAGCAGGACATAAACACCTAAAAAATTTGTATAGTTTCGTAGTCAAAATCATATTTATTTCACGCATTGCACCCTCTATTTGCAGGAACTCGAAAATTTACAAGGAAACATAAAAATTTTTAGCTCGATTGTTGGAGAAAAAAACATGACTAAGAACAATAGAAAAAGTTTTCAATGCTTTCCTCCACAAACACTCAGACAATCATCTTCATAGATTGGAGACCAACGACTCTTCTTCGTTCCATATCACACACTTGATATTTTTTTCATTAAAAGCTTAATAATATAAATCAAGAACATTTCATAAATTACAATCTTCTTAAGCTCATCCAGCAAAAATCACGTATCCTTGTGACACCCATATCGAGCTTTCATATTACACCTTTCCATATCGTAGGCGTTATAATTCGTTCGATAATCGCGGCATTGAAGTCACTGGTAGTGAAAAAATGACGCGCTTTTCGATCGTCAATGGTACTCTGTGTTCGGGTGAGGCGAGAAAATGCGAGGAAAGCCATTTTCCCTCACGCCAGAGCATTGCACACGCACTCGCACACACACCTGTTGTTTTCAGTCTCGCGTTTTTCGCGTGCTTATTTATTGCGCCTCGCGTCGCTTCCGTTGCGCAACGAAATGCACGTTTGCGCCTCGAAAAGCCAAGCGCTTTTTTTTATCGCTTTCAAACGTAAAATATGATAACTCTCACCCGAAGACTGAATTTTGTGTGGTATCATTCATGGTTGTCTATCTTTTGATGTATTCGTCTGCAATAGATACTTAAATGTAGATAAATGCCACATAAAATTCGACTTATGTTATAAAATGATAAGAAGTATATTATTCTGCACTCAGAGAAATTTTCATTTATGCATGAAATGGAAAGAATTTCAAAGCTTTATTCTTTCAAAATGAAACGCTAACCTTTTGATTTTAGAACGGTCGATGTTTAATAGTAAAAGGCCCATTGACAGTAAAAAGTAATCCCTTTTTTTTTGAAACGGAAAGTTTTGAAACGCAATCCTTTCCAAATGTACGCGGGAGTTTTTTGAGCGTAGTTGATACATAAATATGATATATCACATACTTTCATACATGATATAATATATGATCAATTGATTATGCTCAGTATATTATGGGTTACATATAATTTCACATGTTATACTGTAAATATGTAGGTAAATGTGTACATGTATGATATATCATTTAGTTTATTTGATGATGTAATATTGTATGTAACAATAATTATACATTGTAAATTATTGTGAACAATATCCATAAAAAATACAATGACAAGTGATGAATATCATGGATTCCATTTATAATGCATATCACATATTTTTATAGATGATAATGAAATCTACTTCTATTGCATGTATTAAATTTTATATATTATTCATAATGTATTGGTACATTCAAGAGTACATGTAATATCATAGATTTTTACGATATAGCATGTATTACCGTAGATAATATTACTTATAATTTAAAAATGAACTAGAATATATTTTCATGTATGATGTATAAAGTGTCAAAGCTGTCATATGAAAAGTAAATTATCATGTACGAAAAATATAATGTAATTTGTGACTCGATAGACGATGTATATATGTTTTATATCCATCACATATAACTTCATCAGTAAAATATTACGTATGATATACGTGTCATGATATGTATCATATACAAAATCTGAAGAATATATTTTCATAAATTATTTTGAATTTCAACAATGATTTTATTTGTAATATATTATGGTGTATCAATATGATCTATGTAAAGTATATGATTTTTCATAGATTTTGTGTACACGATACTTTTATAGATATTGTGTACACATACGCATAAAGTGTACTTAAATAGATGATATATTCAGTATATTGTTATAGATTATCATAAATATCAATATAGTTTGTATCATTTATGTATTTTATACATCTATACTTTATGAAAGCATGTAGTTTATCACATGAAAATACGTCTTAAAAATTGTATTATATCTTTTACATTTATTCATAATATACCTTTTATCATAGTGCTATGCACATCATGAATAATATTAGGTATGAATAATTGTGATATATTATTTATATCAATAACATGTAAGATAGTTTACACACACAACACTCATGCACACACAGGATTTAACATTGTAAATAAAAATATATGATTTATAGCTTGTAATATGCAGTGTAGACATAAAATACGTAGGAAGTATACAGTTATAATTATATTAAGTGTGTCATATGGCTCATAAATAGTATAATTATGATACAACTATAGATGTTCAATAGAGTATAGTATCTTAAAAAGTAGAATATTGTGATATAGCCTTCCATAGATACATGTGTACATGATGTAGCATAGCTTTTGTAGTTCACATTGTATGCTACATTAAAATAAAATGTAATATATTACTGATCACGTATATTTTACATGAATTACATGTTATTTTATTGTACATAAGTTGGAAGTATATTAGGAGTCATAGATAATACGTAGAGTACTGCGTCAAAACGGTATTCATGAAAATACATATCATATTTTCGTGGGTGATAGATATAGTATATAACGTGTTTTTGTAGATCATATACTCACTACATATTATCATGAGTAGGTATTCTATTGAGTATATTTCCATATATGTGTGTATTGCATAAGATGTACTATCATTTAAAATATACATACATAACTTCATGCCATAGATGTATGCATTCATGATAGATTTGATGACAGACAATCACACACACATCATTTAAGATTACATGTGTCTATCTACGGCTTTAAAACATATATATTCGCAGATATTATAAAATTTCTGACAAATTTACGTGGTTATACACAAAAAAGATTTTTCCAACCATGAATACATGTGTAATTGATGATACTTGAAGTCCCATCGCGAGAGAGTCATTCAAATTTCGTCTTTATTTTTGCATTTATCATGTATTTCATACGTAAAGCTGTTGCACTCTACAACGATACGGAAACAAAAAGGCAATTTCAAGTCACTGTGGAAGGAGGTTTCTATTTTTAATGCGGCCTGAATATTCGTTTTTACTTTCTCGCCACACGTATTGCGAATTCGATTTGCGGAATGAGCAGATGCTTGAAATGTTGACAATCCAGAAGTGCATACGATTACGGGCATTTTCCTTGAATCGGGTTTGATTAATGCGTCTCGAGATTAGCCGTGAGATAGCTTTACGAGATTTATCGGTGATTGGCGAACACGGGTACGTAAACTAGCCGCCAACGCCGTATTATAATAACACGTTGCCGTTACTCCGATGTACGAGCAGCGCTCCCTGCATTGTTTCTTCCTCGGTTGAGATGGCCTTTGTTTGCCATCGAGTACATCTACTTTTTGCCAATGAAATTTCAGCTATCTCGTGTTCTGGGTCAAGTATAACTAATTTTCCACGTCACTCGCAGTAATTGTTTCTCACGGGAGTTGAGTGTAATTGCTGGGATTAAGAGATTCGATTGCAAAAAATTCTTTTATGGCTAAGTAAAAAATAATTCCTCATAAGAAGTGGATTTGTGTAACATTTATCTTGTTTTCGAAAGAAGGTTATTGATTTGTTAAGATCAAATTTTCGTTTGGGAAATGTTGTTCATCCAAATTTAGGCACTTATCGAACCATCCTGCAGCAAAAACTCTAAATTCGTTGAATGATATTTTGTCAGCAAATATGAGTCTGATGAATTCGAAAAATTTTTCCCCTCTGAAAGATACTCATCTTCAGGAAATTTTAATGGAAAGATATCAGATAATGTAAGGAAATAATGTCTGTACTGAGACACAAGTATCATGACCAATTTCATTCCACAGTATCCAAATATTTGTCTTTCACGACCATTAGACTCCTCTGGCCATGTAAAACAACAAAATAAATTTTGGGTTGCAAAGAAACCAATGGAAAGTATTGCTCAGAGATAAGACGTTTCCCAGTCAATAAAGCCAAGCTAGGAACTCGATGTCAAACTCTATCACAACAAAATAAATCATGAGCGCGTAACCAGCGTTGTACATTCGAGGACGTTCCCCGCTGTCGCGTTCTATTACCAGTCCCATATATTATTTCATTTCGAGCGTGTGAAGATGCACATATCTTAAAGTTATTTTAACTACATTGTTGAAGGAACAGTTTTAGCATTCAGTCTACAGTTCCGTTGCGACAATTTTAAAAAGCGTATATAAAATATCGGTATATACGATATCACAATGCAAAATATGTATAAATTGCATTTATGATATATTTAAAATACTTTTATATACGATGTAAAACAAAAATTATATATACGACATCATGCTGCAGAGTGTTATATAATTAATATGGTATTAATGTTGCTTTTTACCGTATAGTAAAGATTTATTCAATAACTTTGAAATAATATTTTATAACAATAAAAACTGTTATTTATGAAGGCAGTTTTAGTTATCATATCAATAAATTTCACACGCATATATTTGTTAAATAAAAATCATGAGCAATGTAAAACAATGAAAATACGATTGTGCACTGTCGGAAATTCTGTTGTAATTTTACGATCTTAAATATAAAGTTATTTACCCAGATCATGATTGCAATTTTTTCTTACTTCAATACTTACTGTGGAACTATAAATTTTCATCAAAATTTACATTACCGAATGTAAAATTCCAATATTCATATGAAAAATTGACATAGTCGCTTGGAAAATCTCAAAAATGGAGCAAATTTCATTCATGAGTATATATGGAAAAAAATAGAAATGTTTCCTTAAGTTTCAAAATATTCTTCGAGAGTCTTTATTTTATACAGAATTATTGCATCTAAATTTACGAATTATATAGAAAATAATAAATATAATTATACATAATATTATATTATACAGTGATTAATATATTATTATGATGTTTTATAGAATTATTATATCCCTTATACTATATACGTTCCTTAAAATACATAATAAATGTTTTTTATGTACAATATAAAAGTATACGTATCAAAAATATATAATATGAATATATCAAATATATATCATATTATGATAGAGTCATACATTGCTTAATATAACTTATGTGTGTTTAAAAAAGTTGAATCCAGTAAAACCTAAATTCAGCGAATTTTACCTACCTATATATATAAATTTGCATAAGTAAATTTGCATATGTTCGAGAAAAAATTTGTTTTTTCCATACTTTAACATAATTGTTCTTATCCGGGTATATCACTTATTTTGGGAATTTCAGAATTTTAACCGAAAAAAGTGAAACTCTAATACTCATATACTATTATGTAATATTTTAGTTCAAATTAGGATGGTTTGGAAAATACCAATAATATCACCAATGTACAATGTATTCAAATTATTGGGTAATTTATTTTTAAGGCAAAACTCTAACACGTAACAGTTACAAAAATCTTGAATAATTATGAAAATGTAATTATTAAAGCTTACCAATTATATGATAGATCATACAATACATTATGATAGATACTTCCTTATGAAAATTATCCGATTCCTTATTATAATATATCACTTGATATTCAATAAAATAGTTTGATGTACATTGATTGTTTGATATTACATGATGTTTACATGAAATTTAATATTGGATATCCACATATTTTTACATATAATAATATTCATAACATTATTATCATATGTGTTATTATACCTTTTACACAGCTACAGATTATACATTAATATATAATTAATTCCTATTTATTATACCTAGTTCTCCATTAAAGTATATGGTATATAATCTATTGTTATACATTGAACATTACTCAGTATTAGATACATGAAAAAAACTACATTTTTTTACAATAAATATAACACAAGTATAAAAAATACATATTATTTCAAGAATAGTAATAATTAAAATAGCTCTTTAAGGAGTGATTAAGCTTGAAATTAGCATACCTTTTTCTTATTTTATATGCATTAGATGAAAATGATACAACTTCAACATTCAATAACGCATCTTTCTATACATTTGGTATAACGAATATGTAAAAAAAATTTGAAGGCAATTTGATAATAATGAAATAACTATAAATGTTCGAAATATTTTAATTACTTCTGAAACAACAGACGCGATATATACGGAATATCATGTAACACACAATAATATTAATATAATAAATGCTATTATAATTTTCAGATAGGTTTTGTTTCATTTTCAGTATCGTCATAATTGAAGTATTTCTATTAAAATTTGCTATTATTTATTCATAATAAAATAATATATGTTATAATGATTACAAAAAAGATGTGAATTATGTTTTCTAATATTGTGTGTTGAATTGAGAAGAAAGATTGAATAATGTATTTATTAAATTCATATGAATTCTTGCCCTTATACAGTTTTATCTTTGAAATTTTACTACAATTTGAGGCTAGTAAAAATGTATATATCATCATGTATATAATGATGGACTATATATGCAGAAACAGAATGTTATCAATGATTTTGAATCTCGTTAATGTTGTTGCACATGCTTTGAAATAGACCTACGTATAATAATGAAAGTACTTGTACATTTTGTCCAAAAAAATGACTGCACTAATAATCAATCCATCAAAATCATTTGCACAACTGATTTTTGTTCATTCATGCGATGCATAACACACACTGCACAAAAAACGATACTCAAAAGGCTCAATGCATTAAAAAATTTCGCTCAAATGACACCAAGCCTATATTATATATTCGACATATATTATATTTAGTGATTTCAGTCTTGAAACTCGTACACATCAACACAATATATCGATATTTCGATAAGTCGTATCTTATCACTTATCCTTGTACTAATCCTCGCTCGAAAAAACCGCACTTTTTGCGAGTATCTCCAAATATAAAAGCAGTCACCCTCATCGAAAGACCGACCAAACCGGTGCCACGGTGGCTCGAGTTCGAGGGGAGCGATCGCCGACCTTGGCGCGAGCCTTAATAAAGCATTGTACGCTTTACATCAAAACCTCGAAACTGAGCAGCTGTCGGTTGCGGGATCAGGGTTGTTATCTTCTGGGCAATCACTCAAGTTAATGCTTTTTCTTATTGGATGGGGAAAGTTCCAAAATTAACGTTTTCCATTAGTCTTTTGCACGAATGTGGTAATAATTTATCAATGCTCAATGGCATCGATGATTCGTATACAATTACTCAAGATAATGAGTGGACAGTTACAAATATGACATTTTATCAAATTAGGGTTAAAATTTGAAGTACTGATTGTGATTTCTTACTATCAGATGAATAAAAATTGCCATTTCAATTTTCTGTACTGTTTATTGATCAGGTACTCGTACCGACCAATAACTTCTGAATTACCTAGTGAATGCAAAATTTGCTTGTTCAGGATTTTACGTAAGAGCTTCGAGATGCTGAGGTCGCATTTGCAAAAATCAAATCGCCTTTACGCGTCATGCATTTGATCGTAATGATTAAGAGATCTATTTATGTGCGACGGTAATCATGTATCGCATTACCCCGATTACGCGATCTCACACGTGCAAGCGCAGGAAGCGGCACGACTTTCTCGTGTGGTTCCGACACGCGCTAATAGCCCTTCGCTTCGGATAATAACGTGTTTTTCGTCAGCGCTTTTTTTTGGAAAATCGCACCTTGCTCCCGATTTCGAATTGATTACGAGTACTTGTGAGAGAGGAATATATTTCGAGTTTTGAATCTACTGAATTTTGTGATGAAATAAAGATATGGAAAATTGTGTCTTCTATATATTCTCAAGACACTGTTTTTGCCCCAAAAAAGTCCTTAAAGTACTCCGTTCTATTGTATTTGCATCTCAACTTGTTTTTTGAAGTGTCGTCTTTGTATAAGTAGGAACCCTAACTTAATTACAATAATCAACTTAAATTTATTTACATGACAAATTTACTATGTGAAAATATTTTTTTCTTAGACTTCTTTTGGGATTTTTCAGATGATTCGAAATCGAAATTTAAATGAAATGTTTGTTGTTAGGTGTGATTTTATTTTATTATATCAATCTATTCTTCGATAAGTAATTGTTTTTATGACTATCCTGATTTGACTTTTAACGTGATATGGAAAAAAGTTTTTGAATACGACGAAAAGGTTGTTGATTCTGAAAACAAGGAGGAGGAATGTAGGCTCTCAATTATGAAATCGTCCAGAATAATATGATTTTTTCTTTCCAGAGTAAGATTTTCTCTTATTTTTTCCCTGGATCAAAAGTTTTTCTTTGTCATTTTCCTATTTCAGAAATGCAGTCGCAATTATATTGAGTGATTAAGAATCGAAAATGTAGCTGCAGTATTTTAATCTAAGAATTTCCAAATACAAGTTGAAAATTGTAGCTCATACACGTAAACACATAAACGGTACATTTTGCATAGATTAATTCTAAAAAAGGTAGCGTAACGTCGCGCGATGTTCATGTTGAAATTGAATTGCACCGTCTCGTGCAAATGTAATCCCACCAACACTCGCAATTCGTACAATTTGTTTCCGGTCGTATGCAAACGCGAAGCGACAAGTATCACTGCGGTGCATGTATGTTCAAAACCCGTGCTGGGTGTGATTAGTGTATTATAAAATCGCGGACCATTAAAGCTTACAAAACCGAACTAGTAAAATCATAAGACCCGAAGTACTAGATTGCATTGCATTTTTTGCTAATATATGGCCTTAAAAAATTATACTATTGGTGATCATAGAAAAAACAAATGTAAAAGATTGTCATCCTTTATATATCTTCATAAAATATGATAAGCTACACTGAGAAAAAAATCTTGTACTCTCTGCCATATGTATTGTAAAAAGTACAATATTATTGTACTTTTTAGAATAATATTGCAATTTTTACAATATTGCAGTTTTGACAACAACATTGTAAAATCTGCAATATTTATTTTAGTTATTACAATATTATACAGTTAAACCGCTATTAATGTACAAATCACAATATGTATGCCAGTTTTTACTGTATAATTTTGGAACATTTTAAATTTTAAATGAAAATTTCACTATACAAACTGTAATTTTTACCATACATGGCGAAAAAAATGAACTACATTACTTTTATCCAGCTTTTTTCTAAAACTGTATCATATTACAATATGATGCACTTGAGACCTAGAACGTACACAAAAATATTGCAAAAAGAACCTATACAGATCTATTTACTAAATAAACTGTATGGAATTTACAAAAATCTGGATTAGGAATTAATATGATATTGCAAAAATACAAGAAGTATAGTAGGAAACGAAATATGTAGATGAGTTTTTACGACAAAATACATCTATAACTACAATATCATTTGACAATATTTACAATATTTTATTTCAAAAATTGATATATCATCTAGCAAAAAGTACAATATGTCAGAGTCATTCCCGTTTACTATACAGTATTGTAATAATTTCTATATTTTTTCTCAGTTACAAACCATAAAATATTTAAGAATAAAAATTATATGCAATGCATTGGATATTATTTACGGGTATTACATATACATGTATCTCACATACAACGTATAATTATGTGGCACATATATCATAAAAATGATTTGTGTAAATGGTTATGTATAGTGTTATTTCACAATGTGTAAGATGGTAATCATAAGATCAATCAATAGAATCTCATCGAAGAAAGAGCAGTTTGTCTATGCTATTAACAAAATACTTAAAATCCTTTTTTTTTCATGAAATTATTGTTTTTATCCCACATTTATTGAATACATATTTGTAAATAAAGTTCCTTTTTAACTCATTATTATATTTCAATTAGTATAAACTTTTTTCTCTGTATTCACCTGGTAGTATTGTCGCCAGTTTAATTTTTTTTACACCTGAAACGTGCACGCTTCCGAAGCTAAAAAGCGTATCTGCGACCTACCGGACGTGACGGATACATTGTTGGCAGGACGGAAATGAGATTTTGTCACTCACGTTCGAGGGCTCCTTTAATTTTGTATTTCCTTCCCTTCGACTGATTATCTCACAAAATCATCTTTGGTGATATACTTCAAATAGTGAGTACATTAACAAAGGGATAATTATGATGAACCGGAAAATGAGTGGAATTCCTCGTAATAGTTGTATCTTTTAATTTGGTTACTCGCAGAATGATCATTATATGTAATTTGAAAGCTTTTTATAGAATCGAAGTGTCTGCAGAAAATAATCCGTAGAATGGTTGATATTCTGCAAATAAAGTTTTCGAGTCATTTTCGTGTGTGTAAAGAAAATTCAAGAATTCATAGACGTTTACAATTTGTGCAGATATGCAATGAAATTAAGATAGAGTTGAAAAAAATTATCTGTGATTCTCTAAATTCTTCGAAATGATATACTTCTCGCTTTCCTTAATCTTGCAATATTAAATTATTCTTGAATTTCATTCATTATATCTTAATCGAATAAATTTTTCGAAATGCGTTCCTGAAATTCTCTCGTGTAAATATTTTGGACTGAATTAAAAATTGTATCCAACGCTCATATTAACAATATCTCAGCATCTGAGATCTCATGTTTAAATATCTCCTATTATAATAATGCAAGATATAAGAGTTCAGTAACGTTTTTTGCCAAACCAAGAGTTTGTTTACATTTTTTTTCTACTCTTTAACTACTTGTGGTAACTCCCCCCTCCTTAAACACATAAGAAATACCTGACGCGATGTATGCAAAAGATAACGTCGGTCGTGCAAAAACTGGAACTCGTATTCTAATCCGTAGTCGGGTATTTTCAGTCCTTCGTTTCGCGCTATAAAGTACGCTGATAACTTTATGAATTATGGAAAAAAAAAGAAAAAAAAAATACTGTGGAACAACAAGTTGCGCGCCTGATGAGAGGTAACGAGCCTTGATAAAATTGCGCGTAGACGAAAGACAATGAGAGGGAAAAGAGGATAATATGTAGGAGCTGGGGAGAACATGAAAAACGGAAAATAATGATGAAAAGTGCGCGTTATGCAACAATTTATGGCTGGCACAGTTTCGCTACAAGCGCACATCGCGGGCATGAAAGTGTAAGTCGCCCAAAGTCGCACGCGATATTATTGTTTGCAGAATGTGCGCATGAAAGGCTAAGGGCACGTTTGCCATTCACGGTCATGTTTATGTACAATAATGAATTTTACGTATTCAAACAACGAATCAAATGATACAAAAGATTTATTTGAAATATTTTTCAAATTAATCCTGTGAAGAGCTTTGAATCGGTTGAAGGAAAATTTTTTTCGTTGACCTATTATATCTGATTATATCGATTTCAAGTAAGTAATCAGAACAGAAACAATTCTGTGGGGGTGAATGACATTGTTTATTCTGTGCACTGTACCGTAAATAAAATGCAGCGTAGCGGTGAATAATTAATAGAGTTGAAAATTTTTTCTATGCCGCGAGCATGTCGGCTCTTCGCTGCCTTCGGGGCGTTTCCGCTTTCGTAATTACGGAGGTTTCAGGGGAGAAAGGTTTGTTATGACGGTTATGTGGCGTTTTTGCGTATCAAGGTGGAATGTTTTCAAATTGTGTGAGTACAATTTTTTCCGTTGCGGTATTTAAGAATTGCTGAGTAAGGCACATGAATTGCAACAGAATTAGGCAATTTTTTATGAGTTATTTCAGTAACTGTTGGGTAGAAACTAGATCGTCAATGTTACATACTTCAAGCTCAGAAATCGGTGATTGATACTCAGTTTATGGGACATAAAAAAATTTTTGTCATTGTGACCGTGAAAACTTCCCCTCCTCCAACTTTGTTAATTTCAACGCCGTATACTTTTTTATAGCTACAACAATACGTAATCGGCATATCTTAAGTGCTTTCATTTGAATCATGAAAAAATTATTTCCAACATGACGATCCCCGCAAGTCTGACTCAAAAAGTATGAATCGCACAGGTGATTGCACCTTGGTTATTAAAAATTCCATATTCACGCAATAATTGTCGTGTCTGGGCTTTTGGTGCGTGAACCCTTTCATCTGGCATCCGTCCGTTCGTTTCTTCACTCGTACTTTTGTGGTTGACAATGCTTTCTTTCGCTGTTTGAAGGCGCATTCACGAGATCTCCTCTGCTTTAATGTTATCCATGCGCGAAGCTTTTCTCTTTTCAAAAGACTGGCTCCGCATTTCCGCTTTCAGTGCATGATCCCTGCTAAGAGGATTTTCATTTTTCATCCTCACTAGATGTCACGCGGGGCTTTTCCTCATTGTTTCAAATGGAGTTCGGAATGTTAGGCGACATTTTTTATGTTTCATAATTTTAAAAACGTTTTTTTTTTTGGTATGTAGTAGTATTGGATGAGTGGCGAATTCTGCAAATATTACTTTAAGAAGAATGTATGGCAAGATTCACTATCAGGGGCGGCAGAAAATGTGGGGTTAGGAAAATTCTGGGCGTGTGAAAAACCCAAAAATAACCCCGTGAAAATACGTCAATTTACAAAATCGTTAAAATTTTTTACAATTTATGAAACATGTTTACATTCTCTAAAGTTCTATATTTTCATTGGATTTTCAAAACTGAAGATAATCTCTTTACGAGTGACAATTTTTGGTTTCAAAAAATTTTAGTGTGATAAAATGGTTTCCGTATTTATCGGAATTTGAGAAATTTTTCATGATTTACAAAATTTATCAGCACTTTCTGAAATTTGGTAAATTTTTTGAATTTATGACAATTTTAAGAAGTTTCAATGCTTTTAAAAAAACGTGTTTATCTGATCGATTTTGCCAAACATTATAAAAATTTTTTCATTACATGAGGATTTATCAGAATTTTTCAAAAGTTATCAAATTTGAAAACTGAAGAATTGATAAATATAATAACTTTAATATTTTCAAGAAAACTCATAGTAAACGCAACCTTCAAATTTCATAAACAATCTCTGAAATTAAACGAATTTCTTGAATTTCCTGGAATTGTTGACAATCTTATAAACTTCCGAATTTTTTATATTTCCGAAATTCCAAACATGATACAAACAAAAAAAAACTTTTCAAATTTTTGAAAAATATGTCCAAATCACAAAGGTTTTTCGGACGTTGACAATACCTTTTGATTTTTAGAGATTTCTATTGGTAATTGAAAAAAAATAATGATTCTTTCCAATAAATGTCATTATGAACACAGTAAAAAATACAATCACCAAATTTATAACAATTATCAGGAATTCTATAGCTGTACTAAATTCCGTAGAACTATGGACAATGTTTGAAACAAATGATTTTATTTTATTTTTAGTCATTTTAAAAATTTTCAATCAACTCAATCGATTAAAAATTCACGCATTTTCTAAAAATTATCTTGACTTATTCAATTTTTTTACAATGATTACTACTTTCCAGGTTTTTCAGATTTTTCTTAAGAAATGAAAAAACGTCGTACGTATTTTAAAGAAATATGAATTGCTTGAGTCTTAGTAACTAGCCACCCAAAAAAAACGCTTTCTGCCGCCCTGATCACTATATTTGCCGATCACTAAATTCAATTCGAAAATATTACACTCAATACTATACTTCATTTTTGTTTTTTTTTTTAGGCTAACACGAAAAATTTTTTGAATAAATGGAAAACGCAGGTTTTACGTTGGTAAAACTAACGATTTTTTCATGGGGTTCAGGTAACTTCAGTGATGACTTTTATTCACAACTTTTTCTAAGAATTCACATGCTTGATTTTTTTTCATAATATAAATTGTCACAACTTGTGGTTTTTCTCGGAAAAAGCAAAATAATGAATTGTCTTTTCCATTCATAATTTTCGCGTTTTACTCTTCCAAATAAAAGAAAAGGCAAACTCGAAAGCAGACGAGATTTTATATGTGCTCTTCAGCATATTGAGATAACTGTATAACAGTACAAAAAGAAAAGTGCAGAAGAAGTTGTTGAAATAGCACGAGAGCCGTGAAATACATGTCTGTATTTTCAAGATTCAGATCCGCCACGAGGATATGGATTAATTATTTCAAGGCGAGGAAAGCGACGAGTTTGGCCGAGTTCCATGGTCATTAAATTCTTATTCCGAAGTACTGACCCGGTCTAACGCGTCTTTTTGCTGAATGTTGAGTGTATAATGCGCATATTTAACATACTCCAGATTCTCGATCTCAGGAATTTTCTAATCTTGGACGAGGAATTATGAATGGAGAGCTCAGAGGAGAAAATTCAAAGGTTAAACTCAAAACATTCTTCGCGAACGTTTGAACAAAAATTTCATCAAGATATGATGATAACATTCAAATGGAAGAATATCATTTTCAAATGATGCGTCAATATAATGACAAAATATGCACAAATAAAGAATATAATATGTATAAAAAACCATGTACATTCAAGATATTCCCATAACTTTTTTTAGCATTTGATCCAAACCAGAGTTACAAGAGGAGAAAAATTTTCCTCTCTCATTCAAAAACTCCTCGGGAATTCTAACCATCATTAGACCAAGCAACAAAACTCAACAAGTACGATCCAGCAAAGGGACCAAATATAGGAAGCGCTCTCGCGCCGAAAGAAAGTTTTAGCCTCGGAAAACAATGCACAGACGCCCATATATCCGCGCTAAAATGCGCTGTTCGGCCGAGAAAATCGCTGCCGGGAAACGCGAGTTGCGCGGAAAGTCAGTGGAAAATCTAGCTTGTTTTCTGAGCGTGCCTGGAGTTCGTTGGCCTCCATAAAGAGGAGAATATCGCTTCGCCGAGACGAATTCATTTTGGACGACGGCCAGTCGCGAAATCGCCAACCGACTGTCAAACGATCCGCTGACGATTTCCGCGCCCTTCCTCGTTCCGTCGTTACCGGCTTTTATGACGGAACGGTATATATTCCGCTCGTTTCTGCGGATTATAGGAATCTGGAATCCTCGCTATTGGTGGATTGATATTCCAGAGAGCGCGGTCCAGTTACGGTAGAAAAGTGTCGAAACTACTGAAAATTGAGGGAACTACTATATCAGGATACTTTTCCGAAGTCGTATGATGGTAAAATGTATAAAAATTTTAACAGTTTTAAGAGATTTCGTTTCCATCAAGGGGAGATTATCATATATACGATCAAAATCATAATGAATCTTTGCACGTTGTTTAAGAGAGAAGTTTTCAATTTAAAGGCTTCAACTTATTTCTATATTGAAGACTTTATCGGAAACATGTTAAATTTTTTTAACATGAAGCAAAGTCGACCATGAAAAAGTAAACAGCGTCCCTGATTTCCCTGTTAGTTGATCTATAACAAAAATCGAACAAAAAAAAAAATTTTTTTCTTACAAATTTTGGCCAAAAAACAATGACAAATTTGTTAAATTTTACTAATATTGCTACTGTTTTTCTGAAAATAGTTGGGACTTTTTCATTTTGGTACATATTGAAGAGGACACATTACTGAAAAAAAATTAAGTATGATTTTTATTCCAAACCAGATTTACCAGCGACGAAATCAGGGACGCCGTTTATTTTTTCACGCAACGCATGGTCGACTTTGCACGTTAATATCTCCTAAATGAACTCATATATTTTAATGAAATAAAAAAATTTAACATGTTTATAAAAGTCTTCAAATTAAAAAAAAGTTTAAGCCTCTCACTTGAAAATTTTTTTTTTAACCACGCGTATTCAGTATGATTTTAACCGTCTATATGATAATACCTCTTTAACTATCATTATTCTAATTGTTACACAAACTAAACAATTGTGAAAAATTTTATTGTTTTTTTTTTTTTTTTGTTAATGAAAGGTTTGAGAGCTTTTTATGTTAAATTTTAAGTGTCAAAGAGGTCATATCAGCTTGACTTTACATAAATGACTGTGAAATCTGTCAAAACTATTGTAATATATTATATTTACGTAATCGTTGGGAAAATGAATAAAAGTTTTTGCGGATTATGGGAATCTGGCCTGGAATCCTCGTTATTTGAGGATTGATATTCCAGAGAGCTCGGTCTGGTTATAGTACAAAAGTTTCGAAACTAATGAAAATTGAGGGAACTGATAAATTAGGACACTTTTTAAAGGTTCAACGATAGTGTAATGTGTAAGCATTTAAACATTTTCAAAACAATGCATTGCAATATTTTATCAAAATTCCTAATGTCTTACAAACCTAACCATTTTGACTTGATACGAAGATATTGCCAAAACGATTCAACTGTCCAAGTTGTAAAAAAGGGCAAAAACTACTGAAAAATGAGTAATCAGTTTATTCTAATACTTTTCTGAAGTTTAATAATAATTCTGGCCGTATTTACATTATAACAGTTTCGATACATTTTACTTAAATGATTTCGACAAATATTATGAATCTGAGTTTTCACAACTAAACCTTAATCGACTGTTGAAATTCAAAAATGTTTCAAAACTATAGAAATCAGTATAGCATTTAAAAAATTGTTTCAAACAACAAAAACCGACATTACTGTCAAAATCAAAATAAAATTTTAGCTCTTGTAATTGTTGAAAAACTGCAAAAAAAATGACAAAACTGAAAATTTTCAAAGACTATCAGAAAGTGTCCAAACTGTTTACGGTTAAAAACTGTGCAATAAAGTTATAACTATAAAAAATGGTAGAATCTGCTATATTTTGACACTTTCACAGTTTTTTAGATGATGAAATTTCTGACAGTATTTACCGTAATACATTTTAAAAAGATCTCATTTTTGTAAATTTTTAAAATGATTGAAATCTTACAGTCTTCACAATCAAAACAAATTTCACAGCTAAGTGATATTCAAAAAATTTGACAGTTTTTTCACTATCTTGTACCAGAAAGTGTAAACAGCATATTATTTGACAGTTGACACTGTAAAAAATGTTCAGAATTATTATTAAACGTGTAAGAATAATTGTAAAATGTTGAACTCTCGTAACTGTGAAAAAACTGTAACAAAGTGTTTAATGTCTAGTAATATATATATATTCTGATTTTCATGATCTAAATGAAAATGTAAAATCTCAAAGATTAAAGCAGTTAAAATTTATATTAATTTCCTCTCTTCAACAAATTGTTATTTTGAGGTCAGAAATAAATAATGCTCGTTCTTTTTCCAATAGTGTCTGCATTTTTAGCCTGGAGAGCTTAAAATAAAACTTATCAAATACGTGGATCGTCAACTTTAGCCAGAACGCCCTTCAATTATGATCGTCGACTTTGAATAATAATTGAATTCGTATGGAATAAGAACCACCCATGTTTATTCCCGAGGCGTAATGCGACTCGAACACGGTAATTACGCCACTTGTGATGAACGTATAAATTTCTGTCTTGATAATTATTTGAGCGATTCCTCGTCTCGGGCGCGATAGAAAGACGCGCTTATATCGCGCATTTTAATGAATTCGTAAACGTGCGTGAAGGTCTCATTAAGCTACTCGGGTATGTGGGAATAAATTGCACCTTGCGATTGTGTGAGGTTATGTTTGAGTTTTGCGTGGCGATCCTTGGCTTTGAACAATAATTACATACTACTTGAAGTCATATGAGGTGTTATGAAGAAGATAGAATTGATATATATTCATGTTTTAAAAATGCATATTCTAAATAAAGACAATTTTGTGACATACAACCTAAAATTTTCAACAATTTTGTAATTTCGAATCTACTTCTTAAGTAGTTGCTATCTGAATTTATGAAAAATAAAGAAAAATGGTGAAACGCATGCAACAAAAAACTTGAAATTCGTAGTAGTTTGATAATTTAAAGGAATTGTTTTTTGCGTATAAATTATGTTATCAGAACCTCAAAATGTAAGTTAAGATTTGAAACTTACAACAAATATAAATTTTTACTTCAACTGTATTTAAAAACTTTAACCTCAAGTGATTTTTTTTGTCGAATTTCGTAGATACAGCAAAAAATAGATAAAATATTGACAAGAATAAGAAATTTCTGTAATTTTGTACTCTTTAGTCAAACTAGTATTCTGATATCATATTCATAAAGACATAAAGACAGAAAAATTAAAAAAAAATCAACACAGTTTATGAAATGTTGTTATTATATACTTTTCACTCAAATTTCAAACAACTTTATTCTTAATTTTGGAATAACAAAACTGTAAAATAATTAATAGTACTGTACCATTTGCGGCAATTTGGGAATTTTAACTTCAAAAAATAAGATTTTTTTTCGAACTTTACTTAGAATGAAATTCTTTAAAAAATCCATCTTTTGTCTTTGAAAATCAAAGTATTTTTAAGCCTTATTCCATAGTGGTTTTATTTTCAAGTTTTACAAATATGTCAAAAAGAATAAATGGATGTAACAAAATTTTCAAATTTCAAAGGTATTCCTACTTTCAAAAAAATATTTTGTACGCTAATTCTCAATTCTTGTCTTTTGAAAAATCAAATGAAAAATTTGAAATCAAATTCATTTGAAATTTTTACTTATTCTGTATTATGAAGACTAAACTTTCAGAGAATGTATACGAAATTTGAAAAAAAGTAAAAGCAATACTGAAAATGTTAACATCTCTGGAAATTGTTAGTTATTCAGTAATTTACAACTTAAACACTGAGATTTATGATGATCAACTAAGATATAAAAAGAAGAAAGTATCCAAATAATCTTTTACGAAAAAGATTTTGAATACTAAATTATCAAAAGTTTATGAAATACGTTACTTAGTAAGAGAATATTTACACTTATTTCTTTCGATTTTGTAAACTTTTTTTCCACTTTCTTAAAGTTTCTTTAGGGTAATAGAATTCACTTGTATTATGAAATTTGTGAACATTTTCTAATAAAAGTTTCAACAGTTACTCCACATATGATTGATAAGGGGTGCTTTTTCTACACACTGTATGTGTTAAGTCATAGCTATCTCAAAGAAAACTCAAATAGAATAAAAGTTTAATAAATAAAAAACTGAAAAAAAAATATAACAAATAGAAATTATAATGCACAATGAACAGTTTCTCGTGGTTAAAAAAAGCACACACAAAAATTAAAAAAAAGGAAATCAGTTTCCATGAACTCCACTGAGCTAAAGCAAGTAAGTTTGTATCGACAGGTGGTCTATGATTCAAGTTCTGTAGGATTGGCAAATTACTCCAATAGCAAAACTCATTCTTTGCCTACTCCTGCATGACAGTATTATCAGAAATCAATTTTTTTCCCAATGCTGACATTTAAGCCACTCGTCCACAGTTTTTATGAAAATAACTGAAAAAAATGCTGTATACGTTGCTAAGGTGAACATACAACTGGCCTTTTTTTTGTAACTTTGAGTTGCAAATTTATTTTTAAGTAAAATCGCACAATTCGAAATGAAGATACTTTCAAATGAATTTAAATGAAAAATGAATTTAAATGAAAAAACTATCCATCACAGTTCTAATTTCTCCCGATCATTGATACGATTTTTTCGCCACATTACCGTTGGTGTAAGAATGGAAAGAGTCATTTGCGCGGCGGCGGAATGGCGCCAGTCGAGCGTTCCGGCGTGGTTGAAAAGGCGGAACGAGATGAAGAAACACGGTCTTCCGGCTACGGCTTCTTCCGGCACGGAACGCACGAGACGTAGAATAATGACCGTGGATTTTCGGGGGACGCGATGCGTGATCGCGAAGCCTACGGATAATGAAATTAGGGATGAAAAAGAAAAATGGTCGAAAAAACTTGCGTGCGAATAGGATTACGTAGGTGAGGTCGACGTGACGATGGGTTTCGACACGAGAGCGCCTATACCGTGTCGTTTTATCTCGACATCGCTTTAACCGATACACTTTTTTCCCATGGCGTAGTTTTTGTTTTTTACCGGAACGATTTGTATTTTATCGGGCATGATCGGGTTTAAACAACGACGAGGAAAAAGCTTTCTCGTGTCGAGACTTTCAGGGATGGGCGATTGCACTGTGCAAGGATTAAAAGTGGCATGGATCCCTTAGTATGGGAAGTTTGCTCTTGGTTAGGAGATATGATATTTTTCTTTGTTTTACAGGCTCTTTAATTTGAAAGTCAAAAGCTCTGTTTTCACTTTACCTAACCTAAGAATTTTATTTCAAGAATTGTTACTGGTTTATTGTACCAAATTTCTCTGAGAGTTATATGGATTTCTATTCCCAAAATTTATTACATTAGAAGAAAGCAGTTGTTTTTAGTTTTTGAATAGTTTGATTAACAATTTCACTGTAAAAATTCGAAAAGAGTTCATGGCTGATGGTCAATTAATCATTATACAATGGAATTTACTATAAAATACGTAAATTTTTTTATTTGGAGAACAATGCTTGAACTTTTAACTTTAAGAGATGAGGAAAAGAAAAATCAAAAAAGAAGAAATTCACTTTTACAATTTGTTTGGAATTCATGTTCTGATTTATAATTACTAGAAAGTATGAGTTAGGAATAATGTATAGTAATAACAACAAAATGAATGAAGGAATTATTGGTAAAGATGAGTTACAAACATGGACCAGAAAATTGTTGTTTATAGAACTGAATTTTAAGATATTTTAAATGGAATATTGTTAAGATTTCGGGAAAAAAAGAGTAGTCATGAAGAGAGATTGATTTCAAAATGATTTATCAAGAAGACGAAGAACATGATAAAGAAACAGAAAGATACTAGATTTTAATTCCTGTTTATGATCAATATTTTAAGGAAAGTAGCAAGCAATTTTGTAAATCTGTTAAAAAGATATGATATTTTATGTTTTTGAGTTTTCAGTTTAGATTAGGTACCTGTTGAAACATCGAAAGTTATGTAATTTTTACTATAAATTTGACATAAGAATATAATTATTATTCACGAGATCATTTCGTATCATTGTATGGATTATGGAAATTAAATTTTTCTAAATCAATAGGGTGTTCCTCCTGGATAGTTTTCTAAGTGATTTAAGATTTATTCGTTCAATGATGGTGAATTTTGTCTTAATTCATTGTACAGATATTTATAAAAGTAGCTCCTGTAGGGGATTGGAGATGGTATTTTACCTTGTCCAATATTTTTCACGGATAAATTCTAGGTTAAATAACAATGCAATCGTGGTGAGGTTTTCCGTAAATTAATAATTCATTTTTATACTTTTAACATGAATTTTACCCAAATTTTTACACTCTCCGATCTGACCGTAATTTGAGTTCGAAATGCTCCTTACATAAATGTTCATCAAATCGGTTGATATGATTCAGCTCATGGAAGTCGTCAGAAAAAAAAAATCAAAATGATATAATTTTTTGATGCCCTTGGCTATCGCTTGGCGAATGAAATTCCCAGGATTTAGAAAATTTCACAAAATAGTCAACATTTTAAATAGACTTACGTTTCTATTCCATGTTTCTGTAAGAATTGTTGAAATAAAAATGTATGAAAAGCCTTCGTCAAACCATAGCCAAGTATATCAAAAAACTAAATCATATTAATTTTTTGTTTCAGACGATTAAAATGAGCTAAATCGTGTCAATCGTTTCAGTATACATTTTTCGTAAAAGGGAATTCAAATGTAACATTTCAGTAATATTTGTGTTAAAAGTAATAAATTGAATAAGTTAAATGCAAAAACCCACGCCCCTTTTACATTATTGATTTTCCTACAACTCATCTACAAAAAAAAAAAACAGTATTAAAAACAAAGCCACAAGGTATCAGTCCCCCTTCAGATATGCTAGTGGCTGAATTAACCATCCCAAAAAATGAATGCTCCCAAAGATACTTAAATTTAACACATTCGAATAAAGAGACAGTTACTAAAAATTAAAAAAAATTTTTTTGGGATTGTCGATAGTCCAATGATTAGTGAATTGTAAGTGAATTCTGATAATTTTATAGTTTTTTTTTAACATCAAAACCTTATTTCTTTCAATAATCAATAATCATCCTGAGTTCAATTTTGAGCAAGGTGATATTACTTCATTTCATCAAAAAGTTTTCTGCAATGTTCGATTTCTTTGAATCGATCAATCAAATTGAAAAAAAAAAAATAAATCTAAAACAAAAAATACATGCGAATTCTTTCAGTTTGTTAGGTCTAGGTTTACTTTTCATTATGTATCTACACCACTCAAATTCATTAGAAATACATTCTTTTAATCCTCTTGTGTACAACGCAAAAGAATCCCATTATTTTTTTTATTCTTTATCCAACAAAAGTATTGTTAGAGGGTTCTCGCAAAACCCTCTGTGCATTCTGTAATGAGAATGGCCATTAGAATATCGCACTGAAGTGATGGGGTTGCCTGATGACGAGGGCTGAAATTGGGAAGGGTAGTAGCGAAGCGTGGCAGAGGGTGCGTGAATCACGCTGATAAAAATGAGTTCGACCGTATAAAATATAGCCCGGCTTATTTTTCGAGCGTGATCATTCCACCCGAAATTTATGTACGTTATTTATGAATTCCCGCATCAGTGAATGATTTTCGAAATCCTGTTGTGGATGAGGTTTGAATTATTTCGTGGTTAGAGGAAGATATAAATCAAGATTCTCGGTTGTGAGTTATTCATTGATTTGGAAATCGTATAGAAAAAAATTCAATTTCACTAACGTTATAAAACTGTGCTGCAAATAATGCGATAAAAAACGTTTAAAAAATATATTTCACTCGCTTTTGAAGTAAAAAAGATTGTCGTTTACCAGTACAATCAAAAATGGCTCTGAATGGCATGTAAAATTCCCGCTGACCAATCAAATTCCACGAGCGACACAGTGAACACCGGAAAAATATGTCCCGACAAAAGTTTTTGACAATACAGCGCATTTTTCGTGGTAACGATGCGATTGTTTCAAAACGCTTTATACGAAATACGTTGTTTGCGTTCCAAATACCACCACTTGAAATTTTTCCTCTTTTCACCCGACGTTTGCATTTCATTACAACGGCTCAACTTTCACAAAGAACATTTCACAAATAAACAACTCGTTGCGCAAACTTTCGGACCTTAATTAATAATCAACTGCGAATGAAGTTTGTTATTAAATTTGCGAGACCTGAACAATATTCAAAAAGTTAGCTAAGTTATTACGAACTCGAGAGTCGACTACAACTCCAAGATAGTTTCGTTACACCAAGTAATCTTCACGCTGAAATGCGCTGGAATTGCAAGGAGATTTTGAAATTGTGACAAAGTAATGAAATTTGGTCAGTAGGAGTGCGAGGATAAGAGTCTACGGGAATACTTATGGAATTTTCATGGGTATAGTCAGGGTAATATAGAAATTTTTTTTTTACCGTATTTCATTCGAGAGTGCTTGAGCAATCGCTGTAATAATATAGAAGTTAAATTTCGTGGTATAATATAGGATGGTTTTAAAAGCGTATATTAATCTTCCGACAAAAATTTTTTGAATGGAAAATATACTTTTTAATTCAATAATATTAATTATATAATACGCAAAAAATGTGCAAAATTTGATCTACTTGGAATCAACCTTTTTTATGCACGCCTTGCATTTTTTTCGACATTATTGCATTTTCTGCTTGTTGACACGTTTATACTTTGAAGCAATTTTATGGAGTGCTCGCAGGGTTCCGGAGGAGGATTCTTAGACAGGGGTGATCGATCACTCGGCTGTATGAGTCACGATGAGTGACTTTGTGAGCGAAAAGGGCCATGAAATGATGAGATAAAGAGAAACTTATCGGATCAGGTTACGAGAGAGAAAGAAACAAGACTAAACAGTAGAATGTGGCGGTTGTAAAAGTAATGGTGTAGGAACAAAAGGGACATGGCGAGCTAGAGAGCAATATTACAAAATTTCAAAACACCTTGAATACGTTTTTGCATTAATTTTGTCACAATTTGCAGTAAATTCAAACAAAAGACTACAATAAAAAGAATTATTATCCTGTGCTCTGGTATCCTCCTGATTCGAAATAAATGATTCAAACTATGGAAAAAATATGATTTTGACAGTGACACGATTTTTCACACAAGCTAAAGGCGAGCGGAAAAATCGTGTTAGATCGAGAAGTTTACTCTTGGTTGTAGATAATATAAAATAGTAGCATTTACCTGGAAACAAATAGTTCAGAAGACATTTATCAAACAGTGTGAAGAAAGTTACTTAAGTTTGCACCGGGAAAAGTGTAGAAAAGTTGGAAAATTGAGGTTGAGGTCAGGTTATTCTTTTTATTTAGGTGCGGGGTTGAGCGATATCCTATGGGATTCGTGGATATGGAGTTAAAAAGTAGACGGTTATGGCGGCGTCGGCGGCGACGTGACTCGGGAGTCTCCGAGACGAAAGCGGAAATGAGATCGATACGGGAGAAGAGAGTCCAGTTGTTCCCATTGCCGCTATTCGCGCAATCTCGCTGTACGCGATTGTTCGAATCAAGATTGTTCGTCGTTAAACTTTTCGCGTTTATTCGTGGCATAACCTTCTTTGAAATGCGATTACCATCAACGTCTCACTCTAGTAGCATTCGATGCATATCATTTCCAGACTTTTTTTCTTCATTTTCAACCTGAATTTCTCAGACAGTTCTTTTTTAAACAATTTTTCGCAGAACTTTACGTTCATCATATTCTCTAATCGCCTATAAGACATAACATAGATATATACTGTTCACAGATATGCCAATGCATATTGTTATTATGTTGCAGATTACAGTGTGACGAACAGGGTAAAAATATGACACGTAAATGTAGTATATTTCATGAGGTTTTACAGTTAACAGTATACAGTGTATACTACATGTATAAGCATCTGTTATATGAAATACATACATTCTATAAAGAACACTGTATAATATAGATGATACATCATATTGTTCTACACAAACTATTCACTATCCTTTTTAGAAGATTGAATAATATAAAGTTTATATATATTACATTTCCTATTATTCAGATAAAGTAATTTAATATTAGGTATATACTGCATAGTATATAAATAGAGGGAACTGTATTACATGTGTAAGATATTGTAATATTACATATCTATAAAGCAATGTACACAATTACTCTTAAATAAATATCATTTGAGATAATGATGTATAAGAGAAACTGTAGTACACGTTATACAGTACAATATGGAAAATATATTATTCTAGTGTAGAGATAGATATAATATATTTATATACATTACCTTTTTTACATGTATATCTAAAAAGATTCTGAAACACAGAAAAGTACGAGGCATATTATTTGTAGCCATACAGCCTGTAAACATAGTATGTTGTATAATATTTATTGTACATAATACGCAATACAAACAAAATGTCAATTTATAAAGATTTGATGCATAGATTTATACAATCTACAGAAAATATATATTTGATTTATCATTTGTAAACTTTACTATATACATTTTCAGAATTGTTATAATAATATTTACTCTTCGAAATGTATTACATGCATATATTATGTATAAACATTTTCTAGTGTAATGTGAAATTAAAGGTTTACAGTATATAGTGCAGTATATAATAAATAATACACGGTAAAACTAGTTTTGATAGGTATACGTTACATTCTATAGTATACAGTATCTGATATGCAATGCAACCTGTAGACATAGGATATTAGAAAATATACATGTATACAACATCTTATGATTCGCATACGTTTATGCGATTTTACCAACGTAAAGAATTTTTTTTTTTTTTTTTTTTTTTTGAAACAAAATGAAACATGTTTTTTTTTTTTTATTTCAACCACCATCTAAACTGAAAATTATTATCGACGTCAGATAAAAATGTTTCAAAATAATTACATTCTATCGGATGATTTTAACTAGGTATTAGTTTAGGCAACCCTGTTTTGACGTCTCTTCACAAATTTTGCATGAATTCCTTCGTAAATCTCTTACAAATATTTTTTTAATCATCCCTTTTGTAAAAATGAAACATGAATGTGACATTAGTTTGGAAAATGTCCAGAGAATATTCTGGAAGGAATCCAGAGTAAGATTCTGTAAAAATACAGTGTTTCAATGATAGTCCTCTCGCGACAGTTGGACATTTTTCACGTCAGAGAATGAACATTTCGTTGATCTCCTTGAGGAAAAAGGGCAATTTAATTTCGATTCACTGGCGGTCTTTTGGACTCCGCAGCAAATATCGCGATTAGACGTTTTTATTACACCGTTGGAATTATTGTCATTATTTATTGCTAAGTGGATTTTTCCCGTTTCATCGAGAAATTTCAGTTTGCAATGATTACTTTAACCTGAAGCTCTACCTACTACATATAGAATGCTTCTGAATTTTTTCTTGTCAAGAAAATATATTGATTAAAGTAACTGTAGTTTCCAATAGTCTTCCTTCTTTCTTAATTTTTCGTATACAAGATTCAAATATTTGTCGGAACATAATTAAAGGTAGAACTGCAAGTCAGATTGTTTCGTGCAGGTAATTTTACGTCCAACATTACATGCCCCAAAATTTCCCCACAATTTTGTCGCTCGGAATCACCGAGTCGCGCGCTTTCTTCACGCAAAGCCTAGACGTGTTTCCCATCCAAAATGGCGCGTTTCAGCGCCGGGTACAATTAAATAAATAAATAGCCATTGCGGTGCTTGTTTCTCAGACCGAGTGAAACACTGGGAGAACGCTCATTTCCCATCTTGACTATATTTAGCAGGGTGCCTTTGTTATTGCATGAAAGCACACGCCGTAAATTCAGTAATGCAAATGTCGGAATGACAATTACAAGGTGCTATTTACAATGCAATTAATTGTTCGAGATTTCGTATGATGTCCTGCGACAAAATTTGTCTGGTTGCTCATTATCGCAATGTTTGATGTGAAAATTTGTGAATTTTTAGTTAGTGGTAATTATGGGTGCAAGTTTAAACGAGAAATATCAATATCAGCTTATACGATATATTTCAATCGTCCGATAAATAATCAATGTAGATAGATCGATAAAAATATTGTTTTTTTCTGTAGTACCGTAATTTTTTATAATATCGTATAATTTTTAATGGATTTTTTAGATAATATTTTTTTTAGTACACGTAAAATTTTTTTTTTGTTTGGGGGGGGGGAGGGGGTTTTGATAGATTTCTACACTGATACATATTTAGAATTCGTTTTTATGAGTTTCGAAGTTTGAAATTTTTCGAGAACTTCTTAGATTTTCGAGATAATTGTATGCGCCTAGTTTTTTATATTTTGAAAACTTTTGGCGTTCAACTTTACTATTGAAAATCTAGGATTGTATTGCTTTTCTTTAGGCTTCTAGTACCTCAAGGATAGTTATACAGGTTTCTAGAAATTCATGCTTCAGCATCCAAAGCTTATTCTTCTTTCCGTCTTTCAATTGATTTTTCAGAAAAAAGTATCTATATATTTTTGTACATATATTACTTAAAGGAATATACGCATTTTTTCAATATTTTCCCGATGAGAAGTAATTTAAGGTATCACTAGAAATAGCAATGATGAATAATAGATTAAGAAAATGATTTAGTCATGGAAGTTTTTTAGGTTTCCAGGATTTCATATATTTCTAGTGTTTTTGTATTTTTTGATACTTTTGAAATGTGGTACGGTTTTCTTTTTTTCTTTTATGATATCTCTTTAGATTTCTAGAATATGATTCCCTAGGATCAAATTCTCGAAACATTCCGATAATTTTCATAAATTTTTCATGATGAATTCAAAAAACTTTAATTATTGTCTTTGGCGTATTAAAAATTATGTATACAATACGCATAATTGTCTGTTTTTTTTGTTTTTTTTTTTTTGAGATTTATGTAAACCTCTATAGTTTGATGTTTTTGCAATTGAAATTTTGTCGATTTAGAAATATTTTGTAGATTTCTGTAGCAATCCGAGTAGCATTCCTAAGTATCTAATAAAATTTTCTGATTTAAAGTATTTTTCATAGTTTTTTCTATTAGTTCCGTAAAATTTTAACAGCATTCCAAGACTTTTGGTATTTTTCACGTTGTTTTAAAAATTCATGAATCCTAAAGTTCTACTGATCAAAGTTTTATTAATATCTAGAATTTTCATTGTTGTTTCTTAGATATGATCAACTTTTAAAAGCGTCTCTCAAATTTCTTGTACTCCAGGTATTTTCCCAACCTAATGAATTTCGTAACGTTTTTCAGTAGTTTGAAAAATTTTCAGTATTTTGTAGATATCTATATAAATTTCCAGAATTCTATGTTCTAGAATGTAGAATATCATATATATTTCTAGTATATATATTACAGTTCGAAGAATAGTTATTCTGTATAGATTCCAAGTATTTCATAAAATAATTTTTTCCAATTTAATGCATCGATTCTACATTTTATTTCTCTACTCAATACAATGTCAGAGGAAAATCGTGATGGAATAATTTTCACGTTTTATAAATATTCCTTTAATTTTATTCTTGAAATTGACAACCACACATGTTCTCCGCAAGGGCCATGTTACTATTTTATTTTACAAGTTCCAAAATTTGAAAAAGAAAAATTATATTGAAGTTAAAGAAAACTTAGACTCAATAGATGAATGTTTGAATCGATTTGGCGTGATAGCTAAAACAAAAATTTTCGTCTTGATTTTTTTCACGCAAAAAGCTTGCGATATAATTTATCATCGTAACGAAAATATCCATAAAACAAGTATAATGTGGATAAATATATCGAAACAAAAAATCTTTTACGAAATATCGATATTCCGATATATTGAAACGTATCACTAATCTATAGTGGGAATACTGATAAGAATGTTTACTGTTGGAATAAGGAAAATAGTTTTTCGGAGGAAGATTGCTGAGGTCTAAAATGAAATTTCAAACTGAAAGTTGTATAGAAGTATGTAAAACTGATCGATATTTTCCGTATAAAATGGCCAATCACAACAATCGGGGCTGACGAACGAAATGCAATATCTTGACTCGGTGAAAGATTGCTCGAACGCACCCTCCTGGCAAACAAACTTAGGCATCCTTAGGGGAGCTTTGACCCTCTCAGACATCGCAGTTTCTAAAAGTCGCAAATTTCCTCTCTTTTTCACAGTACAAAACTTGCTTTTACAGCATGGAAATTCGATAGAACCATGCTGAAAAACCCTTTGTAAATTTAGACACAAAGCTTACTTTTGGCCCACGAATATCTACATAAACTTTCGTAAATCAATGTTCCAAAAGTATGATATTCACATGCTTTCAGCCACGACGTATTTCTTTGATAAAAATCCACACATGCATTTTCATAAAATCGTGTCCTAAAAGCACATCATCCACATGTTTGTTGCTCGATCCAAATGCTTTTGGTGGACAAATTCAATGTACACAAAGCACGTGTTCACACTTTTGGAGCTTACAACTCATCATCTAAAATCTAAAGCGTATTTTCCTTTCGAAAAAAAGCCGGTGGTTATAGTGGAAGGGTATGAATTCTAGCGTTTTTGTGGGTGCTATGACGTTTGCTCTGGAAGTAAGAAGCACTCCCATGCTTTCAGAAAACCTTTTTTTTCTCTCGGTGAAGCAATACGCGCGGAAAATGTGTGCTACCGAACGAAGAAGGGTCGATGCACCCTTCGCCTTTTCATTCCTAGGGACGCCCAGTCTCTCTTTCATTGTGCATGCAGATCGAGACTCGCTGAGAAAAACGGGGACACTTCCAGCGTTGCATTCGTTAAGACGAAGACAAAGACTTAGTAAATGAAGGGTGTAGCGTTTGGATAATCTCACTTGGAAAATGATCCTTTGATAATGAATATAGGACTTTGAATCTCAATTATTTTCAAGGAATCTTGTGATTATTAAATTTAAAATATTTTTGTGTTTCTATGTGGGTATAGAGAGTGGTTTAGTCTGGTTCATAAAATTAGAGAACAAGAAATTTTGAATTTTTTTCTGTGAAGAATTTCTCTTGCAATATATCAATAAAAAACAAAACAACAAGATTCTGGAGTTGAGGATAACGTGAGTTGTATTTATGTACTGTATATGTACAGCTTTGATATCCAGTTACTGAAAAGCTTTGGAAAATAGATGATACGAGGAATTCGCAATTCCAATGCATCTATTGATCTGAGTCTTTGAAGTCTTCTTCAAAGCACGTCCTTTAGAACTTCGACGCTTTAGTAACATGTATTTCGAGTTTTCTTTTTTTTTTCAGCAATAAAATTCTTATTTTTTTCATACCATTTATTTTTTTCCGTTCTATTCAAATTACATCAAATGAATATTGTCTCAATAGTAACCACGAAGCTTTTATTGGAGGACAAACTCAAATATCATATTGTAAAATGAATAAATATTACTTGACTTACAAACTAATAACTTAAATGACGTTAAAAAAAAATTGATTTGCGACGACCAGAAAACTTCATATTTCAATTTTTATATCTAAACATTTTAGAAGAAATTTTGAATTGCTTTTTTTTGGGCTATTTACGAATATTTTACTGTGAGATATGAATGAATGGTGGAAATGATCTAACTTGTGAGCGAAAATAGGCCAAAAATTACAGTAAGTTATTGACGTGATGGTAAAAAATGAAAGGACGATAATCTCATCGTTTTCATCAGATCAAGTCAAGGAACAATGAATCTATTCATTTACACTTTTTACGAGTATCGGATAGGTGTTATATGGACGTTCGTTTCGTCGTTCCATGACGCGAAGCCACATAAAAAAGTAGGCGTTGATAGAAATACAATTTCCTCGGTGTTTATAAAAAAATGGAATTCCTCAATTGCTCATTTATCGATCACTTTTCCAAGAATAAAGTAGTTATCAAAAGATAACCCGAATGAATCGTTTCAGATTATATTCAGTGGCTTAAAAAGGAATCCAAATAATATTAGAAAATTGTTTGAATCTCATTATTTTTAGTATGATTTATTCTGTACACTGCAACCTTAGAATAAGACATTTTCAGATCTGTTGTTTTTTGTTTAGAGTGCGGTGCATTTTTCTATATTAATTGTTTTCTACAGCTTCTTTTGATGAATAACTTCTTGATGAAATAAAAAATACATTCTTTGATGTTATACTAACAAAAATAAATTATTTTAGGAACATTTAGTGTTTTGTGAGAAAAAAAAACATCGATACGTAGAAATCTTTGGGATATTATCATTGTCAGCGTCATTTTTTCAAGTTATAGTCTGTTACGGTAATCATAATTATTTATAAATTTTTTTAAAAAGCAATTCATTAGAGTTGTGTGGGATTGAGAATTTTGGGGGTCGGGATGATTCGGGAAATTTTGCATTGGGTCGGGACGGGATCCCGAGTTTTTCGGGAATCCCGAAAAATGTCAGGAATCCCGAAAAATTCGGCAATTCAGAGAATTGGAGGAATTCCGAAAAATCTGGCTATTTTCAGAAGTCCTAAAATATCAAAACTTCAGGATTATGAGAAGTATACAAATTTCTGCTCTGAAACACGAGTACATAGTGAGAAGCGAAACGCTAGTGAATCATAGAGTTTCGAACCACAGAGAAATGTTGTTACTACTAAGATTTTCCGCAATCCACGGGGATTGTAATTAATGGAAAAAAAAATGAACTGTGTTCAGACATTTAGATTGTGGAATTGCTTTGTAAGTATCTTTTTTAAATTTATTTCTATTCAAAACGAATAAATTCGCAAATTTGTATTCGAAATGCTTCAATTGTAATAAAGAGAATTTCAAATTCTACAATTTTTGAATTAAAATCTGGATATAAAAATTTGTTAAAAGATTGAAAATTCCAAATTTTGATTATATAATTAAACAATAAAAAAATGAAGAATGCATGTTAAGGTAATTAATTCGTGACTCAGAATTATTTTAAATAAAAAAAATACACCTCACTGATGTCGACTAGATCGATATTAAATCTCGAGGTTTTTAAAATTCATCAATTGTTCATGAAAATTTTTTCATTGGGTTCACAACTAAATAAGAGCTCAAAACAAAAGCAGAAAATAACATAATTATAGAAGTGTTCTAATCTTGAATGTTTCGATTAATCACAAATTAAAGTTTTAAGAGTAAAACAATAAGCATTTTTATGTTTTGGATAAACATTGTTCAAAAATATAAATTGTTTGCGCACGACAACCGATTTTATTGCAATCTTATGAATTTATATTGATCAACAAAGAAAATTAAAAATTTCTTATTTGCAAAAATGCTTATTTCCTTAGTGTAATTCACTTTTTCACTTTAGTATTTGATGGAATATATTTAATGAAAAAAAATTTTCTGAATTTCGGCAATAGGGAAAGTTTTTGGATTGTCGTATCCTGAAATATTCGAGAATCCTGAGAAATTTGGGATTTCCCGAAAAGTTCGGGAAAACGCCTTTCCCGTCCCAAAGCCTTTCCCGACCTATCCCGGCGTCGGGATTCCTGAAAAGTTGGGATCCCGCACACCCCTACAATTCATAAATTATGTACTTTACAAGATGAACTATTCTATGAGTGGTGAATATTCAAAAAAAGAGCTCAGAATTATAACACACATGTCCCTTTGACAGGTTTAAGGGTAAGCATTTCGTCCTATCGTTTTCAGAATTACATAATATTTTTTTCAATTTTTTTTTTTTTTTTCAATGAATAACTGTAACCTTCATGATCCTCTACTCGCGAAAAACAAGAAAAATGAAACCTTACATTTTCTGGAAATTGCGCCTCGACCTCGATTGTGTATTATACAGAAACGATACTCCGATTTTTACCGCTTTTTTACGTTCAACGTTCTAAATCGTTAACGCTAGCACTTTCGAAGTCACAAAAATCGAGCTCTATCGGAAAAATAAACGAAGAGCATTCCATCTCTGTGGATTGCGAGACGGCATAATCGTGTCGCGCGGCGTGGAAAACGTCAATATCACGAAATGAAATCTCCTCGATTTCCATGACGATCGATGCTTAGTGATATATTTTTGGATACGAGGATTTTTACTCTTATCTCTGAACGTCAGGAGACTCCTGAAAAAGGTAGAACAGAGATATCAATAAATCGTACTGTTAGTATAAAAATTGAAGGAAATACGGTGAATTACACTTACAGGCATTGCTTCACATGTGAGTTTGTGTGTGTTGATGTATTTTTTTACTATCAAATAATATAAATTGCAACATTTTGAAATGATCTAACAATATAAACGTTTTAGTTGTAAACGGTAATCGCAAAAAAGTATCAATATCATGTTATTCAAAATATTAGAATCATCCTATATTCAATATCCAAATATCCGAAAGAAAATATATTGATATGCAGATGTATCGTAAAGATTTTGATGGATTTTTCAAAAAACATTTGTTCGTAGATACCTTTCTTCATTGTCTTTCATATTTTTTAGTACGTATACAATTTAAAAGGTTTTATAGAGTAAAATAGTTCATACATGAATATTTGAAATCTGATCTTGTTATGTACAAAGTTTGAACATATTTGAGTAATTCATAGATTTTCGAGAAACTCGTATCTGCGTCGATTTTTGGTATTTTTATTAATTTTTTTTGTTTTTTAGTATGTACGCATCTAATTTCATTGGATTTTTTAATTCATCTATAAATTTTACTTTTTTTAATCATTGCTCTATATATTTCTAGAAGGAATTCTCTAAAATCTGAAGTGCATCAAATTTTACGTCTTTTGATGGATTTTTTAGAAAAAAGTGTCTTTATCGTTTTATGCTACTTTTAGTATTTTTCGTATTTCTTAAGTACTGAGACAATATGAAAGATTTTTTAGTATATCTATAAATTGCTGTATTGATATTGAGAATTCAATGCTTTGGTTACTAAAGTTTCGTAGATTCTAAGTATTTCAGAAATTCCCAGTATTTCATTATGTTGTACTATACATAAAACATAGTGAAATTTCCTAGTTTTTTCTAAACTAACTCTTTAGATTTCTTGAAGCCGATTTCTGAGAATTCAAAGTTATACAGAGTTCAACAATTTTGATAAATTTGTCATAAAACATCATAAAATTGTAGTATTTTTGGTTTCTTACGTATTTTAGTAAAATTTTCACGATTTTCAGGATATTCTGGTATTGTATAAATTCTTGTATAAACTTCTAAAGTTAGATTTTTATGTTTAGAAGTTTTAATGATTGACGGATTTTATAAAGATTTTAAAAAAAATTCAATCAGCGTTAGAAACGACAAATAAAATTTTAGTATTTCCAGTAATATCCGTAGTTTCTTTTTTATTCAGTGATGACAGATTTTTTAGACAATAAAGATATTTAAAGTATTTTTATAGATTTTTGAATTGATTTCTGAAATTATATGCTTTAGGAATCATAGATTTATTGATTCCCCGAGTTTTTATAGATATTCTAAAAAATGTTGATTAGCGTTTGCAGATAACCTTTAACTTTCTAGTAATTTTAGTATTTTTTTGTATTCATTCAAAATCGTGAGCTTTCTGAGCAGATTCAAAAATTTTTGTTGTTCAATCGATTTCCATGTATATTTCTAGAGTTTGCTGTTTTAGAATTGAAATTCACATCAATATTTTTGAAACTGAAAACCACAGATTGTCATCTATATGTGGAATTGATAGAGTATATTTTCAAAGTTTAAAAATTATAAAAGGAAAATGAAATTGATTTGATGAGAAATCACTGATCTCAATGCTGAATGTTTTAGTTATTTAAAAAAAAAGTAAAAACAGAAATTAACGTCCTTATTTCTTCTCACACAAGAAGCTTGCAAGATCATTTAATATCGTAGTGAAAATACGAATAAAACGAATGACGTTTTAATATTATATAAGAATGAAAATTTTGATATTTTAGAAAGAAACATCACTACGTTTCGCCCATCACTAATTTTTATCTCATTTCTTTACACCGTGAAATTTGCATAAAAATCTCTGATATTTTTCAAGGTTTTGTGATTATTCAAAATGTAGATTTTCTCATTTCGATGCGTTTTGCGTGGCGTCACTGTCCAGCGCAAAACGCCTATTAAAGTCGGCAATAATTCAGTTCTATGTCTGGAGGAATGATTTTTCTATTGAGGCGGCTCGCTCTCTGATCTTTATTCTCGTTTTTTAGTGCGGCAACGGAGGTTTTTGAACGTGTTTGGAATGTATTTATGTATACGCTAAGAGTCAAATTGAAATCAGGGAAATTGATCGTACGAGGAATATGAATTAGCACTTTCAGAGCTTGCTTGGGCTCGAACTTTTTCGATATTTGAAGCCATTTTTTTCGTGAAATTCATCATGATTTATTTATTAAAGATATTTTACATGAAGTACCAGCTCGATTTTATCAGCAATGTCGAGAGATAAGTTACGTTTCTGGGCAGAGAGAGTGTTGAACTCTTTCAAAATATTTTCATGTGCATATGCTTCAGAAAGATCCAATAAGAATTCGTGTCTCAAAGGAGTATGCTTTCATCTGCCAATCTTTCTACAATGCATACCGATCCAATAATGATTGAATTTCTGCTGGTGCACTCGAAATTTCCAAGCACTGCATTCGCAAAATTTCCACTACTCTCGAGCTATTTCAGATCAAAAGACTGCTGCCACGACTGCAAATAGACTTTCCTCGATTGTGCTTTTGACCTTAGAAAAAGTTTGTATCAATCGATTTGCTTTTATTTTCCTTTAAAATTCGATTCACAAAAAAGTTTGATAAACAGGAGTTTCGAATTTGTTTTTTGATTTTACTGTGAATTGAGAGTATACTTGCTTGATTTTGCATAATTTGGTTGGTTGTGTATCAATAATTATAAATGTATTTTGATAGAAACTTGTTAACATTTTTTAAAAAGCGTTTTTTGCTAGTTTTAAAACATTTTTTCTGTTTGAAAATGAATTAAATTAAACTTATGTTTTTTTTTACATACTGTCCGACTTTATTTATATTCTTTATCAAATGAATATATCATATTTAGTCTCGCAAGTTTCAATCTTGCAAAAAATTTCGAAACTCTTTCAAACGATCCAAGTCTGAGGAGAAAAATATTTTTCAAAGTCCGTTAAAAGCGTCCCAACGCCATGATTATCCTCATCTAATATCCGGTTTGGGATCAAACTTCCGTGTTATTGAAGTGACGGGAATAATTGCGCGGAGAGAAAATCGATATCGATCAACTTTGGACTTTCAAAGTACGGCTCTTTCGGGTTCGGCAATTTCCTTCTTCTCGCGATTCTTGCTCAGCTCGTCTCAATATGAGCTCGTTTTATGCCACGAACTTCGGATCGCTCGAACAAATTTCATGCTCATATTTCAGAAACGGAAACTTACAAATTACGTTGGGGTAGAGTGCTTTCGTTACGAGGGCAAAACTTGGGATAATTTAGAACAGCTATAAAATTTGGGTATGCGTGAGAGGGTGAAATTGACGTTTTGCGAGGTTTTTGATTCTGTCGGTATTTTTTGCGCGAACAAGATGTTTTTCTATAGCCAAGTTTTTTCATATAATATTATGTTCGTATTTATATTTATCGTACTCCTACATTTTGTTAAAAAGTTTCCATTAGACATCTCTTAATCAGTAACCTACAAGCTCTCATGAAGAATTATAATTTAACTTAATTATTTATAGAAGTTAATTTTTTTTATTTAAAAATTATAATGAACTATATTTCAATGTACCAATTTATTCCATAAATTCTAAATTCATTTTTTCGGTTTGGCATGATTTCCGAAGGCTGTCACGATTTTACGTATTTGCAAAAGAATTGTTATAATAATGATTTCAAATCATTTTTCAAAGTTTTTTGTCATTTTTCATCGGTTTCCGGAATTTCCTAAGCACTTTTAAAAACTCACTATAATGCAAAAAAAAAAATTGAAAAAATCCCACGAATAATTGTACGATTTGTCGTCATATATCCATTTTTTTTGTACTGTATAAAATTAATTTTGTTTCTCATAGCTTCTCATAAATCAAAATGATTTTTCATACAATTATATTAATTCATGATGTATTATGATTGTCCCACATATTTTTTATCATTTTCTATTATTTTTGAAGATTTCCTATGATTCATTATATGATTTACATGATGATAAATCATTTTCCATGATTTCATTTGCGCACAACCATTTCCCTGTTTTTTATATTTTTTATTAAATATTATTTGAATTTTTAAGATCTGTCATGGTTTTTGATTATATTGTAATTTTGTCTTGCATTTCATATTGAAAAATTGAATATCGTTTATCTTAGTTTTAAAAAACTTTTGATTGTCACCAAAAATATTTTGTCATGTCCCTTGATTTTATGTTATTTTCCATAATTACCTATGATTTACAATTATTTTCATGATTTTTCTATATACCACAGTCATTTTACGTATTACTTTGTGATTTTGTTTTGCTAATATGTTTGTGTAAACTTACTATTAGTTTTTATCTTACTTTTTTGTTTCCTACAATATCTAATGATTTACCATAATTTATAATAGCCACCCACAAAAAATGATGATATTTTTCAGCTTACCATCATTCTTTATGATTTTACATGCTTTACATTGATTTTCTTTAATAGTTAGAATAAAAATTACAAATAGTTTTTTTAATGTCCAATGATTTTCGATGGTTGTCTGCATTTTTCTCAGAAATTTTACTTACTCGAAAATCTTTTTTTTTAATTTTCACATTACGATGTTCGATAGCATTCTGAAATGATAATTTTCCATGGTTTTTTAGTGGTTTTTCGTGAATTTCAGATTTTTTCTTATATCTCATGGCCCTACTATGAATTATAATTTTTTTTTCAAATCCCATGATTTTCGATAATTTGCACTGAGGTAAATCTTTTTTTTTTTCTGATAATTTTCAATAGTTTACGATAACTCCTTAAAATTTATTACAGCCTTTTATTAGTAAATAACAATGATTTCGAAACATTTTCCGTACATTTTTAACATTTTTCATGGTTCCAAAACATTCTCTTTAGAGATCCATGATTTATTCAAATTTTCAATAATTTTTTACTAGAACTCATTGAAATTTAAATAAAAAGTCACATTACCAACGCAAATACTGATGTAAGGAGAGATTATTACCAAACAATCATGATTGAATAATTATCTAATTTGACTCGTAATTAATCTCGGTTGATGGCAACGCGTCGCTCGACATTAGATAACTTGGTTTTCGCATTGTGTACACATCACTGTCCAGTCGCTTTCTCTTCTTACATCGGTGAAATTAGTTTCCTGTATTTTTCTCGTCCAGACTTTCTCCGGTCAGCCGACACTTCTTCCACTTTTATTTCTCGCGTCTGAAGAAAATAAGGAAGAAACGACCGGAGTGAAGACAGATGGCTTTTTCGAGTCTTTATGGGGACGGAACGTCCGAGATTACAACCAGTATATGTATCTATTTTTTCTCGTATAAAAATTGAAGTTGATCGATGTAAGAGTTGTGAAACGGAATATAAATATTTTGCATTAAGTCCTCATTTTTTCCTGTTTTTCAAACATTTAATTTTTGAAAAAATCCTACCAGAATCCATTTGTTTTTGATTTAACCCCTCGAAATACCTTTATAACGAAAACATTTGGACACATGAATGATTGTGTGGATCGAGCCAAGTTTATTACTGGTAGTTTATTGAACTTTCCCAGGGTAATAAATTTGCTCTACCACCTTATGATTGGCTGATTCAGCTCGAACTGGAGAAAGCTCTTTTCATTAGTCAATATTGAATAGTGGTCTGAAGTGCAATCAAGTTAAAATAATTCAATACATGACTTAGTGGTATCGAAATATCTCGAGTTTATTCGTGGTTTCTTGAGGCGTTGAATAAACGAATAGAAAACGAAAAAGTTCTATGATTGGAGAAAAAATATTACATCACTTTTATTTCAACGAAATCAGCAGTTTTTGATAATTCATTGCCACGTGTTCGATGTAGTTGAGAGTTTCAATGATTTTGAAGTATATGGAAAACCCTTCAATTTTCTTATAAAAAAATTACGTTACAACAAAGTGCTCCATAAAAATACTTTCAAAGTTCAAGACTCGAAATGTCGTTGACATTATTAAACTGAAACGCGTGCGATGCCGTTTAATCGCTCGATTACGTTATGAGAAACGACGCGATCTTATATAAGACAGTTGGAATCAAAGCGCCGACTCCATTTTTCAACTCGATTCATGAATATGTTTACTTTCTGAACAAGTTCAGATTAAAAAGTCTCCGCAAAAGTCGTCTAATTTAGTTTCTGGTCTACTTTGATATGTATATAACGAAGCGGAAAATATGAAGTCGTTATTTAACTGGTAAGAAAAGTAATCATAATAATTTCATTCCGATAAAAAATGATTTACCAGGGATTTTTGGAAAATATTATACATGTTATTTTCTCAACCATGAGAAAAGTATGTCCATGAATTCGTGTAGCCTATAAATAACAAATTTTTTTCTACCTATCCTGGTTAAAAATTGTGACTATAAAAACCTTGAAAACATGGAACATCTTCTAAACAAAATAAATGGCTACCGTTTTCTTTGTTCCCGTTCCAGAAGTTGTTTAGTTGTTTGAGCAGTCGCTCGGGTCACGGAAAACGTGACTTCATTTTCATACACGCCATCGTGGTGTTACAGAACACCATATCCGTAAGCTCATTGTGCGTGATTCTGGCCTGCTTCGTGAGATCCCAAATCTGATTTGATATTCGATTCCAACGACACGAGAACAGAGAACGTAGACAACTCTTTATTCAAACGAGAAACTGAGTTTTGAAGATGCCGAAATGATTAGAAATGACCGTAATGTGAAAATGGGAGGTAACTTAATTATAAGGCTTCAGAACTAATTAATTTTGTTAATGAGCATCCAACGTCCACGCATCAGTTCGCGAAAAAATGGCGCCATTGTGTAGGCGCTTTGAGATAAGAACGGGGCTTAATTCCGTTGAGGAGTGCAGGGAAGCCGACTTTTTTTCTTTGTTTTGAACTACATTATTTACATTTTAAGTAGATTTTTACGAGTTGATAGTGCTGTGATTAATAGATGTCTGAAAAGTGGTAATATATGGACATGGAATTACAGTGACGTCGCGAATGAGGGGTAATTCCAAGTGGGAGGGGCTTTATAATGTTTTTTCACTTCTTTTTAAGAAAAAGCTATATGTGTTATTTTAATTTTATTACTCGTCACATGTATTTGAATTCACGCTACTGAAGGTTTTAGGTTTATTTTAATCTTACAAACTACTAGTTCTCTAAAATGTAAACTTTACCTAGTGATACAGTGAAGCTCGAATTAATAAGGGAACACAAAACTTATTATAAAAAAAAAGAAACTCATCGGTGTGAAAATTTTCAGATTTAAACTCATTGGAACTATATAGTATATTTTTGTTTGACATGCAAGTCTTTGTCATTGTTGAAATTTTATAAAATGAAAAAAGATTAGTAAAGTCTTTATCGGTATTTATTTTCTGGAAACGTCATTTAATTCTGATTTGATTTGATTTCATGATAAATACTCCTCGAGATGAATAATTTTACTAGATGTCATTGTAGTTAACACATAAAAAATATGTAAGGTTAGGTTGTATGGAGTGTAAAAAATGAAACTAGAAAAAAAAGGAAGAAAAACAATGGAAATGAAAAAATTCATGTAGCATGAAAAAATTTCAATCTCGCGCAAATTTTAGAAGACTTGGAGAGTTCCATAATAACTTAAAAATCATTTGAATTGTAAAACCGGGACATCTTTTTATACTAATCTTGTTATAAATCTATAAAAATACTCTGACAATACTCTGAATTGAATGAGTACCAGAAAACCATAAAAAAAAATGACAAAACTAGAAATTTAAGGAGTACAAGAAAATTTTATGGATACCGTATACGAAAAAATCTATAAAAGTGCTAGAATCTATGCAATTTTTGATTCAAGAGCATGAAATTGTAAAAACAACTTTTGAAATTCGTAAGGATATTAGAGACTTCTAGATATTCTCTAATACCCATGTATCCACACAAATTTATATTAATTTTTAAGAAAAAAAATTATACTATCATTAGTGTAAGGTATCTTTAAATACTAAAAATATATGAAGATATGATTTTCTTAAACATTTATAAAAAGCCCTGATATCTTTGAAAAAATCATATCGTGTTGAATTCTAGAAATCTACGAAGATAACTAGAAAAATACTAAAGAATCCCTCGAACATAAACGCTGAAAAACTTATAAACAGTAAAAACACTATAAGTAATGTTTCTCTATGAAATGGCGTATGGTAAACATATTTTTCAATCCTTCATTATTGGGAATCAAACTGTAGAAATTTATTGAGCCGTCTATGCAAAAATTAAATCTATAAAAGTACATGATGATCTTACAACATTTATAAACATTTTCTTAAAAGGAAAATTTCCGAATACTCGTGAACTATACAAGACTCAAAATCTATGTAGACTTCATTCTCTCAAAATTTTATAATGTTTTCGATACAATGAAATAGGATTCTTAAAATTAATACATGAATTCTTGCGAAAATATTGTTAAAATCCATTTCTATTTATGTATATAGAAGGAAACGAAAAATACTCAAATTAGTAGACATAAATAAATAACGGATCGAAATATATCAGATGACTGTTTTGAGAAAAACACATCGTCATATTGGATATTTATTGAACCTTCAGTTTTATAGAATCTAATTTTAGAAAACTGCATTAAAATCGAAAAAAACACTAGAAATCTGTAAAACAGTTTTAAAATTTTCGAAACTTCCACCAATTCTAGAGAAAAACCAATAATAAAAAACATGGAATCAATAAAATACTTGTAATATATGTACTTAAATATAAGTTTGTTAAATATTTCGCCATATATTAAAAATTGATAAAATGTTGAATCCTTGAGCTTTGAATTCTTAAAATATATCTCGAAACATATACAAATATTTGAAAATCTTTGAAATTATAATGTACAAAAAAAATACGAGAAATACAATAATAAAATACTGTAAATCTATGAAGATACTGTTTTTTGAAAAAGCTGTTATTATGTGTACTAGTAAATCGTAAAGCATTAGAAAGCTATTGTCAGGAGAGAAAAGTTACTAAAAATACGAAAAATTAACGAAGAATGCTATATATTCTTGAAACATGTAAATGAATGCGATAAAAATTTTCTGAATATCCATAAAAGGTTAAAAAATATTTCATTTAAATAAATTTAATTATTGGGAGAATATTTAACTTTTATTTTTTCACATTGAATTGTAGAAACTTTAATAGAATTGCAAAAATTCGAGATAGTCATGCAGTCGTACTAAAAATGTAAATACTGAGAGATGTTAGAAAAAAATATCCTGATGTAACAAGAAAAAAATGTTTTTTAGCACGTCAAGATTCAACGTCTCAAGTCGATCTTTGTGATGTTTTTATTAAGAATTATTATTCATCGACATTTATGAATTATTAGCTATATATTAAAAACACATTGACCTTTTTGACAATAAAATCCAAGTTTGCTCCCTGCTCTCCTTCTTATGAAAAATTTCGCTGCAAGCCAAAGTCTCAAAAAAACGTTGAAATTCTCACGCTCACGGAAATTCGTTTAAGTCTCAGAAATCGAGCTCATTACTGTTAAATTATTTACGGCGCGTCGTCCAATTAGTTGTGTCGACACCCTTCTTCAGAAAGACAATTTTGCCCGTGAATTTATCGTTGGCTGTGAAATACTTAGAACTTTCACCGTCCAAAAAATGAAATTAATTATTCAGACTTGAAGGCGAACAATATTTTTTCGGCAGTAGAATTATTAGATCGAGGTCAGGATGTTACATACTTATAATTGAAGCTACGTTTCAGAATTTAATAAGATATACTTTTGCATTCAACTCTTTTTTCGTTTGAGCGATATGTTCATGAAACGTGTATCTCTGATCGAGTCAATTTTCCTCGAGATTTCTTTAGATTAAAAAACACTCGTTTTATTCGTAAACATTCATTTGTTTTTCTAATATTTGAGATATTTTTATTTTGCTCAAAAAAAAAAAAAAGAATAGTCGCAATGACTATATAGATAAAATTATTTTCATGAACTATATCTATGTTTTCAACTTCAGGTTACTATCACATAAATCTCTATAGTGTTGCATCTACGAGAAAGCTAGTTGATTTTTTTTATGCTTGTTCTGATTATTTTGTTTATTTCGTGTTTTTTGAGAATGTCCTTCAATAGTAACGTTGATTTTTTTCAATGACATTAATTTTTAAAAAAAACGTCTTTTAAGTCAAATCATTTTTTGTATTATTTAACGTAAATTAAACCCATTAATTATTCTACACTAAATGGACTGCAACATCTGTTTTCTTTGGAAGTACCGAGGGTTCTCCGTCATGTTTCGTTTGCAATTTTCATTAAGCTCGAAACGATTAATTGCCTTTCACCCGAAGAAGTGTTCATGCTTGCAAGTACTTCCGCTTTCTCTTCCAAGCTTTTTTCCTCGCTAAAAATAATATTCATCTCTACTGAATAGCACAACTGCGAGTTTTCTTGAATGGAATGTAGAGCATACAACACCAAATGAAAGCATTTCTTTAATGTTATGTTTTTCGCACCTTGATTATCATTTAGACGTTTTTTCTTGCAAGCTGCATAAAGATTCAAAAAGTTTTCGATACAGTCAACTCGTGCAGAAAAACTTTCATTAGTCGTCATTTCTAAGTAGCATTTGCGATTATTTAGAAATTTACTCAGAGGTAATGTTTTCTACTTTGATTCTAAAATATGTAAAAGAAGGTATGGTATGAAGAAAAAAATTTCAGAATTTGTTCATATCATGAATGATTCGATGCACTGTGTAACATATTTTTGAACAAAATTTTCATTCTTTGAAATGTTAAATGATGATTCTTGTTAGATTTTCTTTTTTTTTGACGGACTTTGCTTGGATCTAGTGTATAAGAGAGAATTTTTTCCTAATGTAAGCTTGAAGTGTCAGCCACGAGAAACATTTCTGTCGAAATCGAGGCAATCTTACTGCAGTTTGCTCTAGCAACATCAAACAAGTCGTCTTCGAACTCGTAAAATCCAAGCAGTAAATATTTGCGCGTCGGATGCTGTACCTTTTCCGTGTCGTTTTTTCTCATTTACGACGATTTATGATTGTTTTAGGTCGCAGGCTGTTTTTGGAAAAACTCCGAAAATTGTATGCGAATTTTGTTGGAGGTAATCAACATAAAAATAAATGATTTTTTTTAACTCACGTAAAACCTAAAGGAGGTGAATGATAAAAAAGTTTTATTTTTGGCCAGTTTTACAAATTTTAAAAGATTTCAGTTTTCTGTCTTATTTTGAATAATTTTTCATGGCTTTTGAGAATACAGACTATGTCAGATTTTGAATATTCTGAATATCATGAGAAATTGGAGAAAATAATTTATCTCCTTATCGTATATTGATAGAAACATCAGCATGGCAAAACATGATTTTATGTTTGTTTTTTGGAACAATTTAAAAGATTTCAAAAAACAGAATTTTCCTAGTTGTTCATTCCTTTCTCTTCAATGATTACAATTTTACTGCCATATCAAAAATTATATCAAAGTTAGTACATGAAAGTACTTCACATGGATGAATCTTACTCACCGGCACGTTTTTTCCCTTTAAATTCATTTCCACTTTTCAGTTGTTGATCCTTGGAGCTGTTTAGCAAATTAAGTTCAATCGATTCCGATAATCGAAAAAGAGCCTTCACCTTCCATTTTCCGTACCGTTCGTGAGGCTTTTATTAGAAACAGGGCTCGTGCCAACTCGATTGTATCTCGCTGGAATCTCGTTATACGCGTTGGATGAGACGGAAATGAGTCCCGACAATTGTGTTCCGCGCCACGTACGGCCGAGCGTGGCAGGCATAGAACGCAGAACGGCGTCTCGCCGAAGCAAAAAAAAACCACGATAAAGCACGTTTCGGGTATATACATTTCCCTCTTCCATTCCGCGAATCATAGCTTGGCATGTTTCTCGAATATTCCATTTTCATCGTCTTGACGAAATGTGTGCTTCTGACGGAACTCGTGAGGTTTCGTGCATATGGAGAGTGAAAAATCAACAACTATTCCTATACTCCGAAGAATTTTCGTGGTTTTATTGATCTGAAGATTCGGGAGTACTTCCATTTCAAACTGGGAAACTGGATGGATTTTTCGGTTGAAACAGGCTTGAAAAAATCAGAAACGATGCCTTGTAGATTCTGACAGAGTTGGGATTGAATTTGGACAGATCAGAAATGGTTTGAACATTTTAAAACAGCGTTCAAGCAGATTCAAACAGGTGTGAGCTCGAGTTGAAACAGGTTCAAACATCAGTTAAGCCTAAGTTTGAACTAATTTGAACAGATTAAAACTTTTGATATGATTTCAATAAGTCTTAGATTTTTCTTAGAGAAGTTTACAGATCTTGAATCAAGTCATGTTGTGATCAAGGTTCAAACAGATTTAAACAAGCCCGAGCTTCAATAAGTATAGAGTTCAAAAAAATTAGCCTGAGTTTTAACTAGTTGAAACAGATTCAAACCTTCAAATAGATTTTAACATCTTGGATGAGATTGTAACATGTTTGAGCAAGTGAAAAAATGTTCATCAGGTTTGAAATTCAGTTTGAACAGATAAAAAACAATTTGTGTCCGAGTTCAAACAGCTATGAACAAGATCAAATAGGTATTGACCTAAATATACACTGATTGGAACCGATTTAACCTTAAAAACAAATTTAAAAAATCATAAATTAAGTTTCAACTGTAGTCATAAGGTTGACTAAGGCTTGAAAATGTTAAGATCTGTCTTCAAACAGATTCTAACAAGTTTTATTCTAAGTTTGAATAGATGTTGCTACGCCTTAGCCTCAGTCCAAACTGCTTTACATAGATTCCATGATAGTTTTGAACTTGAAATAGATTCTGAAAGATCTGGTATTCATTTCTGACGAGTTTCAGCATATTTTGGTTTCTCAAAAAAGAAGTCATTCTAGATTCATACAAGTTTGAACCCAAGTTAAAATACATAATAACTATTTGAAACAGGTTTCAGCCTGAATTTCGAGTGGGTCCAACAGTTTTTAACCTTAATAAAGGTTTAACAGATCTTAGATGAGTTTGAAATCAATTTGCTACGTTCAGTAAGGATCGAATATGTTGACAACTATTTTAAAACAACAAAGCAGGATTGAGCATGGATTCCAATGAGGAATTGATAATTTTAAAGAGGTTTTAGCCTGAGTTTCAACTGATTGAAATAGTTTAAAACCTACATACACGTTCTCACATATTCGATCCTGATTTTCAACAGACTTTAACGGGTTTGAACAGATTCGAATCCAGCTAAAGTAAGTGCTAACAAGTTGAATGAAGTGTTAACAGATTCAATACTGAAAATGAGTTGTAACTGATTGAAACAGTCTCAAATCTTTCAAAATTTTCTCAAAGATCTAAGATCAAGTTTTAACAGTTTCGAATAAATTAAAAGAGGTAAAAAAAGTTTGAAAACTGAGTTTAATCAGATTTGAACCTATAAATGCCAAGGTTTGAACAAATAGTAATTAACTCCATCAAGTTTCAACGTATTTATTTTTATAGATTGTAAGAGATTTCAGATTGGAATCAAATAGTTTCTAATAGGTTCAAAACCGAGTTCAAACATATATTCACAAGTTCTATTATGTGTTTACAAGTTTTAGCCTGAGTTTTAACTGGCAAAAACAACTTTAAAACTTGAAACAGAATCTTACATAAGTATCCTGAATAACTTTGAAACAAGTGTGGCTGAGTTTGAGCATGTTGAAAATCATCTTTGAACAAATCCGAGCAGGTTCGAGCTTGAATTAGAACATGTTTAAATTAGTTTCAAGAGATTTTAGCCCGGATTCTAACTGATTAAAACAGTTTAAAACCTCGAAACATATTTTTATGAGAATTTCAGAAATTCTTCATAAATTCCATTAGATTTTACCTAATCATAGCTGAATTTGTTACTGCTTGTAACGGACTCAAACTTTCCAACCAATTCTGACAGCTCTAACATCGAGCTAAACACGTTTGAATAGTTAAAAAAAGGTTCCTCAGTTCATTCAAACAGATTTTGAGTGGTTTGAACCAATGTTTTAACAAGTATCAACAATCATAATCAAGTTTTCACATGATACAACTTGATTCGTAACTGATTAGAAGATAGTTGAAAGGTTTACACTACCTGGAGAGACTTCGAATTAAATCTGAACAGATGTAAGCAGGTTCGAGCCCGAATTCGGAAGAATATTTGCAAGTTCGAAAATATTTCAACAGGTTCTACCTTAAGTTATAATTTAGAAGAGCCAAATAAAATTTTGAAATTCTAAAAATGGAAGAAATTACAATAGCAGCTAGTGCATTATCATTTAATATAAGTATCAACTCTTAAATCTGGAAAAGACCTCCAGTATTATCAGAAACTTCTCAAAATTTGAACTCTACCAACTGCAAAACAGGTAATGAAATACTCGCGATGGGACAAAGTACAAGTTTCTTAGAAATGTAAAATGAAAGAGGTTGTGGTACTATTTGTTCTTCAGCTGAAAAATGGATGATCACGAGATTCAGTCGACTGTGGAATCAATTTTGGGGCCGGGGGTGAAAGTCATCGATTGCGAGAAAAAGTCGTGTGTGAAGGAAGAAGAGGTTCTGCTGATAAACGGTGTGCCGATTACTCTGGATGGGCCCGATGGCGTGGCGATAAGAGAAGCCATGATTACGGGTCAAGTGCCGCCTTGCGATCTTCTGAATCGCATTCTTATCAGAGCTGGGATTCAAAGGTACTGTCGTGAATTCGAGGAAAAAAGATAAAAACCCGTGATGTTTTCTTCTATATCTTCAATAAAATTGAAAATATTTATTTCTCATAATAATCCAATTCCTACGAAATTCTTTCAAAGTCAGGTTGATCTGTTGCTATCAATTCTTGATGAAGTCGCAATTATTCGTTAAATGTTTTGAAAATGACCAAAAGATAGATGTGACACGTTCATATTCTGTCCAACTCTTTTTCATGGATGAATTCTGTGGGCTCGTAAGGTCAAATTACCTTAAACATATGCCATACGACCTTTCTCTCTGATTCTTATATATGCAAAGAAAAAAAGATCTCGAATTCACGACAATATCTTATATCATTGAAAATCCTGCGAAAGAGTCCCGGTGCGACTGGAAACGTCGATGAGCGTGAAATCGTCGATCGTGACGAAGGAGGAGGTGATCGTGGCCCGGGGCGGTAAAGTCGTTGACGAGAGGAGTCGTGAAACGAAGGAGAATAACTGTTACTCGTCGTCGACGAGCGAGATCTGGGAGCCCGTGGGAATCGTGCACCGGGCCCGGAACCCCAAGCCCTTCGACAGCTCGGACGAGTCGAGGCCGAACTCGAACGCGAGCTCGGACCAGGGTTACACGACCTGCAACACGAGCAGCAACCACGTGCTCCGCGAACGCGGCGGCGACGCCGCTTCTTGTCCCATTTGTGAGAACGACCATCTCGAGTGCGCGAAAAATTGCCTGGGTGGCATTCTCTCCCTCGGCGCCGCCGCTGGTCGCAGTACCACCAAAGTTCCCGGGCTGCTGACCACCACGTCCACGGTAAGCAGTGTTGGTAGACGTAACATAACTATCGTTTTTGTAACAAAATTACAAGTAGCCAGGGGGAAGCAAAGGGGGAAAAAAACCCCCTAAGTTCATTTTTTGCCCTCTCTGAGGTTCTCAGATATCAAAATTTTTTCCAAAAGCAAGTTCTCGGTAAAATTCAATCACATCAAATTTTTCTTTTGAAGGTTTACATACACTTCTTCTCGAAGAAAAAATGCATTTTCACGTTTTTTTTTTGGAAAAACACTGAATATTTTTTAAAAAACTTATTGCTTATTTATTCATCAATGTCACAAGCTATTTTATAAATTATTTCAGAATAAAATCTTCGTTAATTGAGTGCACTACAGCAATTGTGCCGAAATCCGATGTTCTTTCGCGGTGAGCACAGTTTCTCGAAAATCATTAATCTGAACAGTCTGAATTTTCGAAAGCTTGTTAATTATCATAATACCCTCTGCGTGAACGAAGAATTTTGAAATTTAAGCGAAACTTTTTTTTCTTGTTGCAAAAACCGAAAGCACAGACGTTAAAAAATTAAACATTTTAGGAAAATGACCTCTATTTTAAATATTATTTTAACAAAATCCTTCGTTCACGCAGAGCGTACAGATATAAGCTATAGGTTCTTTTTGTTTCTTGTATTACATATCAAAAATTCCTTATTCATCATGCTCACGGCACGCGGTGTCAAAAAAATTGTGTTTTGGCACAATGGTCGGTACGATCTTAATTACGAAAATTGTTTTCTGAAAAAATTTATAAAATACCTTGTGACATGAATACATAAAAAGGCTTTGAGTTAACAAAAAAAATTGTTTCGTTTTTCTACAAAAAAAACGTGAAAATGCCCTTTACTTCTCGAGCGTGAGTGTATACAACCCCTTAAGCTATGAAATAGCTCAAGAGTTCATAGCGGTTCATAGTTTTCAGCTGATTTGTACAATAAAAAGTTAGATTTCATAAAAACATGTTTGAAAAATCGTAATAAATGATATTTTTTTCTCTCAAATCGCGTTTTTTCAATTGGTTGTTGAAAAAAAATGATTTTAATAAAATCATGCCCCCATCAAAACTATTTTTGCTCCCTCTAACGTACAGACTTGGCTCCGGGCCTGCTTGTACTTTCTGCCATGTATATTGTAAAAAGTACAATGATACAATAATATTGCAGTTTTCACAATATTATTTTATTTTTTACAATATTATTGTAAAAACTGCAATATTTATTTTACTTATTACAATAGTGTAGAGTGAAACCGCTACATTGTAAAGATTACAATATGTATGCCACTTTTTCCCATATAATTTCGACAAAATTATGTAATGTTAAAATGAAAATTCCACTTTTCAAACAGTAATTTTTATGCTACTTTTTTTCCACGTTTCCTGAGGTCAGCCAACAGGTGGCGACTGGTTTTTTTACTCGCCCGCAATTTATTTACACATTCATTAAAATAGACCAGCAGAGCTGACCCTCATGTGTAAAACACGTTTTTTGTGATAAAAGCAGATAAAAGGGCTTAAGTTTACGATTCTTTTTTTACCATTTAACATTTCCCCCTCTCAGAGAGGCCCCTGTTGACTGTTGACTCAGTGGAGTGGCAAACAAAAAAAAAATGCATTACTTTTTCCCAACTTTTTCGAATACTGTATCATATTACAATATGATGCATTTGAAATCTAGAAAGTACACCAAAATGTCGCAAAAAGAACCTATACAGATCTGTTTACTGAAAAAACTATGGAATTTTCAAAAATCTGGATTAATAGGAATTAAAATATATTGCAAAAAGTACAAGAAGTATAGTAGAAAATGGAAGATGTACAAGAGTTTTTACTACAGAATATATCTATAACTACAATATCATTTGACAGTATTTACAATATGTTTTTTTTTAAAAATTGATATATTATCTAGCAAAAAGTACAATATATCAGAGTGATTCGCATTTATTATACAGTACTGTAATAATTACTATATTTTTTTCTCAGTGTATTGCTATTTCCTTATGTCATAGAAAGTTTTGTAAAGACTTTTGTTTTATATTCACTAAAGAGAGTTCCTCAATTTCTGTGCATTTTTTGTTTAGGGATAAATATACTGCAGAGAGTTTAAGAACTAGCGCATGAAGTGAAACTTCTCATGGCGTGCATTAAAAGTGAAAAAAATTTAACGAAAATTTGAAGAAGCAAGATAAATAAGAACAAGATAGAAGCAAATTCACTGCCACTGAACCAAATCGAAAAAGCTGGCGAAGAAAAAGTAAAAAAAAAAAAAAAAATAACAAACAAATCATAAATAGAAACATTAAAAAATTCGATATGAAAAATGATATGAAAAAATATATTGTTTTTTCCCATTATTCGCTATTAAAAATAAGGCTCTTTTTTTGCCAATAAATTGCTTTTGGAGTACTCCGATTGCGTCTTTCTTTTTTGAAAAATCAAGAAAATAGTTAAAATAATACTCTCCTTAAGAGTGTCAATAGAATGAACAGTTCGAAAATTCTTTTATTGAAAATTACACAGATTTTTTAAACCTGACTAATTACATTCTTTACGCTATAGTAATATGTATATTATATTGACCCTTATATTGACGACTTCGGAATTTTTTCCATTCCCGGTTTTTTAAAAACATTCAAGATATCCAGAAAAAAATTTCGACGAAGTTTCAAAAAATTTGAATCTAATTTACCTGTGACCGGCCGAGTTGAAGTTTTAATTGAAATTTCCATGTCATTTTTCGCATTTTGCACTTAGAAATTCACTACTTCTATAAAGGTGTACAGAAAAATTTGAAACTCGCTACGATTTAAGTACATATTAGAAGATTCAAATATGTGTACTTGAAGATTTTTAGCTCATTATTTTTATTTACCTACTATTCATTTGAACCATAAATGCACATTTATATACGCATTTTTATCTGGCCTATGAATTAATTCGTGCGGTTTTTAATAAAAAATTAAAGCTTATCTTCAAAACAAAATGAATAAACACCTAAATGAAAGTATTGTCCATCGCTAGCCACTACTTTCTCCCATCTTTCAGGCAATTTACGGATTCCGTGTCGAAAGAATTCCTCATCTTTTGAAGCGATCCATTCAGAGACCCATTTTTCGATATCTTCTGGAAAAGTGAAAAAAAAAAAGTGAACCGCTGTCTAGTCAAATCGTTATTCATGCAATCGAATAGGTAGTAGTCCGAAGGTGCAATGTCTGGTGAATACGGCGGGTGGGGTAACACTTCCCATCCGACATTTTCCAAATAGTTTTTGACCGGTTTTGCGACATGTGGTCGAGCGTTATCATGTTGAAAAATCAGTTTGTCATGTCTGTTATCCCATTCTGGGCGTTTTGTGGCTAGAGCTTGCTTCAAACGCATCAATTGTCGTCGATAACTTTCTCCATTAATAGTTTCACCAGTTTTAAGAAGCTCATGGTACACCACACCTTTCATATCCCACCATATGCACAGCATAACCTTTGCACAGTGAATATCTCGTTTTGGTTGTGATGGACCTGGTTCACCTGGCTTAACCCAGGCCTTTTTTCGTTTAGGATTCTCGTAATGAATCCACTTTTCATCACCAGTAACAATTCTATACAAAAATCCTTTTCTTTTCTGTCTTTCAAGCAGCAATTCACAAATGGTTTTTCTTCTTTCAACGTCTCTTTCTTTCAATTCATGTGGAACCCAATGTGACATCTTTTGAATCATTCCCATCGCTCTAAGGCGACTGGAAACTGTTGTTTGCTCAACTCCTAATGATTTTGCAAGCTCTTCTTGTGTTTGACACGAATCTTGGTCAAGCAATGCTGCCAATTCTTCATCTTCAAATTTTTTTGGCTGTCCAGGTCGCTCTTGGTCTTCCAAGCAAAAATCACCACTTTTAAACTGTACAAACCACTTCTGGCACGTTCGCTCAGCTAGAACAAGGTCTCCATGAACTTCCACCAAATTTGATGACTTTCGGTAGCATTTTTCTTCATGTTAAAGTAATGAAGAAGAACTCCCCGCAAAAACACTTTGTCGGGCACAAAATTCGAAATATTGAGTTAAATAAAAAATGTTGTTGTTTACGCTTCAACCAAACGATGCATACTGAAAAAGATGCGCAAGGACAGTAGCTTTTAAACACATGTTTGGGTAAACGGAACGATGGGATAATAAGCTAGTTACGCCCTCTCTTGTAAAACCGCACGAATTAATTCATAGACCAAATACATTAGTTCAGAATCAATTCTAACATTTGTACTGTTGTTGAGTCGAATACATACAAATTATCGTGCACGATAAAATGCATGAGCAAAATCTAAGTTTGCGTGACTAGAAATGATGTGTATTCTACTCCTTATAATAAAATCAAGTAAACACAACATTTTGTTGAACAAAAAGTAGAATATTTTAATCAACTGATATTGACTACAAAAAGCTCTATCTGTACTTTCAATTACACTGTATGATTTGTAACTATAAGAAATCTTCACTCGCAACAAGTTGAACCAGCTACCACGTCGAAAAATAAAAGAAACATTACTTATATTAATTAATTCTTCGAGTTTAAATGATAAAATAAAGAAAAATAGCCGTTTTTGAACGTTGGTTTTAACGTGGTAATGATGAACTAAATATCTTCAAATAAACATATTTGAACCTCCGAATATGTACTTAAAACCTGCTAAGTTTCAAACTTTTCTGTACTCTCCCAGTTTCAAATAGTAAGATTTTTACTCATTCAATTAGGAGTTCAGAGATAGTCAGAGATTCACTAACAAATTAGTAGAATTTCCCAAGTTAGCTGAAGAAAATAGTTGAATTCTACTAAAAAACATTGTTATAAGCTTAATGATTCAAAGAATAAATATTTCAACAAATGTCTAGGCATGTCTCTTATTATTGTTTGATTTTCTACTATAAAACAATTATGAATTGGTAGCATTTGAATGCTATTTCGATAATCAATAATTGCAGTGATAAATATTTATTATGATGAACAGTAACTATTTACTAAATTATTTGTAAAAATTGACTTTTTGATAAGTTGAACTATACTTATGTTTCAGTCATAATGCATGAATAAGACGAGTCAAAACCTATTTACCGTAATAGTGAGTTTCTATTTAAGTTTAAAGATATTTATTCACTTTTTTCTTCAGTAAAATTCTACTATTTTCATCAGTAAGTTATACCACTGATTCAAGTAGTAGATTTTTATTCAAACTTTAGTTGCTTCCTTTTCACTTTTTCAATTAGAGAAATTTCATTATTAATTAGTAGTTTTTTACCCATTCAAACTTAAAGAGTACACTTTTATGTAATTCATGAATTTTTAAGTGAAACATCTGAAAAACAGCATGTGAATCTTATTTCAAACTTTAACCTGGTTGGACTTTCGTAAATTACATTGGAATTTCTTGAAACTTTGCCGAAAATTTGTTTTTGATACCTTGAATGATTTTAAGACTGGAAATGGAACAAATTCTGAGATCGCCAATACAAGGGTCACCCTAATGAATATGAATAATTTTTGACTTTCTCCCATTCAAAACTGTAAGTAATGCTGAAAATTAATTTTCGACCCATGAATTATAACAATATGTGTTGATTTTTTCTATATAATCGATGTGTTAAACTGATAAACAATAATAAAAAGTCGACTATGTAAATTGTTGTTTCTCTGACAAGAGTATTTTAACTTATTGGACTATGTTTTTAACATTCTACAAGTTTCTTTGTAAACAATTGTTTTTCGGCGTATGACCAGTTACTCAAATTGAGATCATAACTTTTGATAGAATTTCAACACAATATGTTATTCAACTTTGTACAAATATGAAATATTACTGTAAAGGTTGAAAAATTTGAGTGGATAATTGTTTTTACTTGTATTTTTTCTGTTAATTCATCATCTTCATAAACCATAATTGTCATCAATGTACAATAAATAAATCAAAGTCAGCCCTTGATATTAATGTTTGCAATGGAGGTTGTTTTAAAAATACATGTATCAAGTACAGATTACTCTCGATGAATATTCTTTTAATATAATCAATTTTTGTTATTTAAATTTCTCATAATGACTGTAAAAGTCAGTAAACTCAGGATGTATATATTTCGAGCACTATTTCGTAGTAATAAATGTCTACTTTGAACAATCAAATCTGTCATTTGAGTACAGTCCACTTCCAATATGTATGGATACTTAATGTAAAATTGATTTGAGGTTAAGTTAGGAATTACCCTTGATCTTCAGTTTCTCATTTTACCAAGTTTTTCCCAAAAGTCATTCGTTTTTGAATTTCACACGATATGATTCTGTATAATAATGTCACGAGTTGAATACCATTCTTGCTCAAAATCTGGAACCATGATTTCCCTAGTTTGCATATATTATGATGTTTTTGATGCTTTCGTATATCATGAGAGGCCATAATACATGTCAGTAACAGGGCGGTAGCATACGAGGAACGGATTAATCAGCTTCCGTGTTTACTATTTTGACGTGAGCTAAATTCATTTATCATGTAGCTTATGATCAAGCTTCTTAGGAATAATAATCAGAAAATTGAAATGAAGGTATTTTTTTATTGATCTTTTGGTGATGAGTCGATTTCGATTTTTTTTTTTTTTTTTTTGAGCGGGTTTCTAAATTCTCCATCAAAACTTTCTATGCAAAACAGATTGAATATTTTACAAATAAATAACAATTTTTTAGCAAAATACATTAGTTTGCAATACCTGAGTAGCAACAATAACAGACTGTTGACATGAAAGAATTTTTTCTTTTGATATTGAAGTTCCTGTTTTCCAATAAAAAAACTCATTACAACATATGTTTAATCAACTAAATTTCGTCATGACGTAGAGTTGAAATATTTGAAAATGATTTGTGATTATCAACATTTCAGCCAAGAAACCAATTGAGGAATAATTTTCAAAAATTAATATCGTTTCAATTTGCAACCATTGATGGATCGTCCCTTGGAAATCGTTAAATAATTTATTCATTGTTGCAACTGAGTTTCAATTTGTTGTTACTGGAGCAGTCTTCCATTGTAACATAATGTTAAACGTTGGATTTACTCGAGTAAAGACACCAATCATCGTGCTAAAGACCCTCATTAAAGAGGATCGTTCAGGATGAGTTGGAAGTCATCGAAGTGAATCGTTTCACTATCAAGGGTACGCGTCGAGTGGCACTGCCAAGGTGGGAGGCATAGATTAATGGCCTATGCTACACACGTTAGCTGAAGCTGTGAATGGACAACAATTATAGTTCATTCCATTCTTGTCCAATTGTTGAGAAATTATTTAAAAACAATATGAGAATTTTGACTTTTTCATGTAGAAATCAGATTATTCAGTGAGAATGTTTGAGGAGAAAAATCGACAAAAATTATAAAAAATGATTGTAGGTTATCAATTATATAATGGAATAGACATTAATAAAATTTAAATTAATTATAGTACTTAAGTCATAAATAATTCATCCATATTGATAACGTTTCCTGAGAGCATAAGTTCTAGTATATATATTTAAGTTTTTTTTTTTTTGCGAAATCATTTTCAAATCTAAATGTAGACACAATAATTATCTTAATAATCGATTTTTCCGTGATTGGTAGTATCTAAAAATAACACACATAAAAATGCATACTCTATTATTCTCTTTATATGTTCTGCGAGTAACAAAAGAAGAAGGTAAGATTGGAAAATTTTTTTTCCATTTCGAATGTGTACTGACTAATTTTTTCTGCTCTGAACGGCGGTCTTGTTTGAAGTGGAAAATATTCATGCCTCGCAGCGAAACCTTTGCCTCTTCCTATACGGAAGTGTACCATGAATGACTTTTTTATAACTTACCGCGTTCGTAAAACTCGTAAAGGAATTCCCTCGGATCGCATTCCACTGTAAATCCCACGCGAAATGAGAAATTACAGTTTCTTGATTCCTAATACGTTTTATAAGGTATTTGTCGTATCACGTTACAAATTAAATTAACCTGCAACATCTCGGGATTTTAGTTTTTTTTATTTAGCGCTGTCAATGTTTCTTAAATATACTGTCAACATAAAAACTGCAGCATATAATATAAATTATATACAATACATATTGTAGGTGTATACAATAATACATATTACTCATTGTCAGTACATACATATGTTAGTAACAGAAAAATGTATTTTTTATTTCAACTATATATGTAAGCTATGCATGTAGTACACATATGAAGTACATGTACAGTATATTATGCATAAAGTGCATAGTATGTACAGTACACATATAATATACAGTATTGAGAGGACATATATGTATATAGTCCCAAGGGTACAGAATACATAAATGATATAATATTTATATAATTATATAGTGCATAATTATTTTAAAGTGTATATATAGTAAATATGTAGCATTTCTTAATTAGTTAAAGTATGTATACAGTAAATGCTGTTCAAATAAATTATATAATGGTTGTGAAAGTACTAAAAATACAGTAATGGCATTGGAAGTACATCTATGCTATACACAGATCTATACTTTCCATCATATGCATTTAAGATGTAAATTGTAAAGTCTCCATGGTGTATGTGAAATACTGTACATATACACTATATGACATGCAATATACAGTTTACTCAAAAATAAATACATGTCAGCTATATTGTATTCAGCATAAGGTATCGTTATACATTTTATAATGTAAAGTAGCATATTAATTTTTCTTATTTCTTTCACTTATTCAATAAAAATTGAAGAGGATAAACTGTATTGGCTACTGAAAGCCAAATGAAATCACAACAGAGATTCAATGTTATTCTTTCTTAAGTGTCAATATGACTGAAGAGATGTCAAAATGATATGACTATCAATTTCATTTCCTTCTGATGTTTAGTTGAGTCAACATTGTTTTAAAATAGCATGGTAGGAGGTAACGTAAATTCCCTGTGTAGAAAGCGAACAAACGTCTACGTTCGAAGTGGAGAGAACTCCAAACGGTTACATGACACCAATGCTTCATTGATATTTTTCGATGCTCAATGACGTGTGCCAGTTATAGATTTGCATTCAATTTGTTGTCCGATAAATAAAATATATTTTTGAGGGTGAATGATATTCCAAGAAAATGAATGAAATGTCATTGTAGATTTTTATATATGACTAATTAATTTTTACTATTCTTCATATCAAGACTAAGTGCATGGAATTGGAATCAAATAGTTCATTTTTTTTTCAAAATTCATGATGATGAACATCATGCTTTATGGTAACAATAAAAATATTTCAAAATTTCTATGCGTACTTTGCAATATAATTTTAACAATCGCATGAAATTTGTTATCTTCTTTTTAATATACACATAGAATTACTACCAATAGGACTTTGTTTCGTATAAAAAAGTGTCTTGAAACTTACATTTCCTTAATTTGTTCTAATTTCACTATAATCTTAAAGAATTGATTTCTTGTGAACGCGGAAGTTCTTACTAATTTTGTGTAATCTAAATTCCATAATATACCTTTTGTTTCTAAGGATTTGGAAAAGGCAGAGAAATTTTTGAATCATAGCACTCCGAATACTCTTAAATTTTCTAAATCAAAAATATGAAAAAGATACATAAAATCACTAGTATCGTCTATGAGAAATAAAAATTTTGCTACCCCTTTTTGGCTCCCAAATTAACATTTCTATGTTACATTGTTGTACATTATATGCCTTCGTAATTGTTTGAATAAGCAACTGTTCTCAATTGTTTTTTGTTACCAAAAATAGCACGTACAACGCTTTTACGTAGGAAGAATACCTTATTAGAATCAAGCAAATCCACAGTCAAAAAGAACATGTTGACACGAACTGAAGTATTTTTTTTCTTCAGAAAAGTGATTCTTTAGACTTTGTGTATCTATCAATGGAAGTCAAAATGCAAATTCTCGTTATTCTTATTATTCTATGTCTCTTATGAATTAAGGTAAAATTCTGAATTTTCGTTACTTACAAGCATTGAAGATTTTCTGTTCTCAAATATACCACAAATTTTTGAAAAGGATTAAGTTACTTGGGATTTTCGTAAATTAACTGTTAAGAAAAGTTACTTTTATTTCTAGGTTACTTTTGATACAAATTCAAGAATGAATAATGAATTCTAACCTGTATAAAGCTACAAATATCATGGTGTTGTTTTTCTAGCTTCAAGATAAATTTTTTTCTTGCGTTCTTGTGTCACTATTTTTAACGTAACATCTGCCAAATTTACGGACAGTTTTTGTGTGTATTTTATCAAATTTGGGTTTAAATTTACTTGTAACTAAATAGGTTCTGAAAGAACCTCAAGTTTTTCTTTCTTAGAGAACAGTAAAATTTTTTTCTAAAAAAAGAACAATTACTTCTAGGGCTGGCAAAACAGCAAACTTAAAAGTTTTGAGCTAGTCAAATAATTAAGGGAAGAGTGGATTTTTAAATTGCTGCACGATGAAAATCCCGTTAAAAAAAAAAAGAATTTTCGATTAAGTTTGGCATCAACAGAAGATAAATTCGATAATAATATATTATTTAAACGTAGAGATATTTGATATTAATATGATACTAATATGCTTAGGTTGATGTTTATCATAAACCCATTATTATGTTCATGAAATCTATTCTATCATGCTTGTCCCACATAAATTCAGTATATAAGTTTAGTCTCTGGAATTTCTATTGTTAAGGGAACTTACAGTGTATTTTGTTTCAATTACTTCCCAATTAAAACCCAAAAATAGTATTCATTGAATCTCAAGAGGACGAACATGCAAATATTACTGTTCTCGTACAGCTTCTCGATATAAACTCGTTCATCATTTTTTCGATGTCTAACTCATAATCTGCTAATTTTAGATATGTATCCAAAGTAGCAATAATTATTATACAATTTTGCAACGCAGATGTACATTGATAATTTTCAGAGTGAGTCCAACATCTCTGAAAATCCCATTGCGTCTCTTAAGTATTGAATGTCATACTTTTTATAATGCCTTATCTTCAATGCTTTAATACTGTCAACAAGCATTTTCCTAGCCCTGATTATTTTCTTCAGTAAAGGCATTTGCTCATATATTCATATCAGATAGATTTTATTGTTTGGGTTCCATTTCTTCATGCGAAAATCAATACTGCGTAACGTGTAGAAGTGTTGAAAATCTCCGAATACTTCTGGTCAAGAATACACTATTGATTTGATTTACAAAGAAAAAATTGGTTGATTTAACAATAGAAATTGGTATCTAAACTATTATAGTTTGTTGTACATGCAATAAATGAAAGTAATGGCTTATTCGTCGCTCTATTTCTTCGAAATTGCAACTTCTTTTACATTCATTCCTAACTTCTGGTATTCACATTTTTAAACATTGAGAACCTTTTTACCAAAGCTAAGTATTAAATACTTTGCGAGCCTAAAATTTCCTTTGAAGTCTCCACCTTACAGGAAATTATATCACATGATGCTAAACTCAGAATTTCCCCTCAACCCTTTCCTTTTGCAATGCCGTCGGTACAGTAGATTTCCTTGCATTACCTACGTCAATTTGCAATCTGGGAATTGCAATTGTGCAAGTACCACATACAGGTATGCCTCACTGTAGGTAATTTTACCATAGACTCTGGTGCTCTTTGTCGGTAAAATGGTTGTCGGTACAAGTCTTTCTTTCCTCTTGATGCTAGGTTGTATTTTCGTTATCAAGGTACCTGCAGTTGTGCTTTGCTAATACAGAAACATTTTATCAAACGCGAGTGTAATGTACTAAGATAATTATAATTCACTCGTTCGCATTAACTGAATTTTATTGTTATAAATTGTAAAAGATTTTTTTGGATCTAGGGATTCAGTGAGATGCACTTTTAGCTCCCGATTAAGTATCTGCATGTTTTTTATTTTTTACTTTTATCATTTTTTTAGGGGGTCTTGGCCTAGAAATTTTTGAATCGTGTTATTAAAGTCATTCATACACAGCATTATTGTTATTTAGTTTGTATATTTATTATTTAGTTACATGTGTATTAGGGTGTCACTTATTTCGGCGATATCAGAACTGAAGTTTTAAAAGGAATGTACATGTAGTCTTTCATACATTTTGTTTAAAAATTCATAACTTGTGCAAAACTTGTGATAAATGTATGAAACTTGACACAGTATGAGTGTATAATGTTACGTTCATGAACAAATTTCTCTGCATTTTTCTGTCGCTGTTATCTATGTTTTACAAGCACCGAAAAAGTACATGTTTCCCTCTTTTCAGTGCTTCAAAAACATAGATAAAAGCAATTTAAAAATCCAGAAAAATTCATTCTTGAGAGTAACATTGTACACTCAAACTATGCCGAGTTTCAAACATTTATCGTAAGTTTTGCACAAGTTATGAATTTTCGAACAAACTGTATGAAAAACTACATGTCAATTCCATTTGAAACTTCAGTCGTTTTGTCGCACTGTCAAACTTTACAGAATTTTTTTTTTGATATCTTGATTAATTTAAAGCCCCGGAATGGAAAAAATTCCGACATCGCCAAAAGAAGTGACACTCTAATGTGTATACTCTCTTAATAATATGACGACTATAAAAAAGCCAAGAAAAATAACGGCATTGTAACATTTACAAAAAAACTCACTGATCCATTTACTACAAAAAACAAGTATGATGCTTTATATGAAAAATGATAAAAATTGAATGTAAAAATTTGACGGACTACGAATTTGAATGCGTCGAGCAAAAATTGATTCAGTGTAATAATCATTCATTCAAGATGACTGTAGAGAACAATTTTGCAACAACAAATAAATTCATACCTACATTTGAAACTATCATTTGTGGCAAAGAGGAAAATGTAAAACTTCACTGTGTTCAAATGGTTAAAATCCAATATTTTTTAGACTCATTATTAAGCTATTTTTAGGAACTGAATTACCAATCAGATAACAAGCATATAACCAGAAATAACATATTTTCTCTAAATCCAAATGTATAAAAACAATACGATCAACATAAATTAATTAATAATCTCATTACTCACATATTTGTTAGATCAATACTTTTTATTTTATTTTTTCATACAGTCTAACGAGGTCTCTTTTTTTAAGTATCATATTTCATGATATCGTGGCAAATACAAAAAACAAAGTGATGATATAATGACTAATGACTAATGACTAATGACTAATGATCTCGTATTATATTAAACTTATAGTTATGTTATGAGGTTTTATCCATATTTAAGTCGCCAACTGAACTCAAAAATAAAGTATCTTCTTGTTTATTAACTTTTTTTTCAGTTCTCTTCGTGTAAATCAATTTCAAAACTAATCTTCTTCATATAATTATTTCCTTGATACAGAATCTAATTAGTTTTTCATTTCGAACAAAGATTTCTGTAGATTCTATGTTTGGTTAAGACTATGATTTTTCGTTAAAAAACAAATATTGCAATGATTTCCAGTAAACTATATTTTCTTGATCCAAAATTTTTAAACTATCTCTACCAATTTCTGTGATTTCTCATATATTTTATCATTTGTATTATACACTACCTGTACTTTATGTTTCTCAAATAAATCTGCAATTTCTCTATGAAGGTTCTAGATATAATGGAGATCTGAGAATAATCTTTTTAAATCCTTTCCTTTAAATTATGTGCCAGAAGATTTGAAGACTATATCGAAAAGCTAACGAAAACTGTATACATCTGATATATTGAACTTTTCGAGTAAAAATTCGTGTCAATCTGTGATGAAGTTGAGTAAATAAACACGACAAATAAAAAACAATTTACTTCCCTAAATTTTTATAATAACATGGAATTTTTTGATAAAGTTCTCTCAATATTTTCTGAGTCCAAGGACATAAAAATATCGACGACTAATCTGTAATAAAATGGTAGGTCAACATTTTCATAATATCTCTATTTAAATTTGAATAACAAAAAATTGTGAATAAAAATGATATCATCCGTACTATGAAGATTAAGGAAAAGTATATGCATAAAACATGTAATTTGTTGATATAACCTAATTATTTGATTCATGATCAGTTCATAAAGATGGCTTAATGGAGGAGACAACAACTTATAGAATTAGCGAACATTGAACTTTTTCGTTCTTCCTTTTTCCCCATATGATCATTTCAAACTAAGTATTCATTTATAAATACTTATCACCTAGTGCATCACATGTAAATTGTAAATGTTAATGTTTGATAATGCACAGTACTAGAAATTGTTTGAAATTCATTTATTTTATTTTATTTCTTTCATGTTTTGCGCCAAGGTTTTATACAGATTTTCCAGAATGATTATTCAAGGTATTCCAAACCTTATGTCAAACAACTCGATCCCTTCGAAAAATCCCTTTCGTTCAAAATAATTGCAAGTCTACATTTTCATTTTCGTTCAACGAAGTAAGAGAATTTATGATGCACGTTCCATTAGGGCATTAAGTAAATATTTTACTAGTGCAATAACCATTCAAGAACGTGTCAGAAATAATTTAAAAATCTACACGACGTCAAAACGTGATCGGCTTACACTAACGCCGCATTTTATGATTTTCGTCAGTATTTGAAAATCGCACCTCGCATTTGTCTCGGCTATACATCCTCTCCAACGTATCACGTACTAGAAAAAGGAGTTCGAACTCTCGCTTTGTTTTGTCAGTATAACTCTCAAGAATCACCAACGAAGAGAAGTTTCATGAAGTTTCGGAAGTCAAATGGTAGTGACGATAAAAAAATTACGTTTGATTTCGTGAAATCTAAGAGGTAGTTATATACAATGCATTTGATATATCATATTTTCATTTCTTATGTATTAATTTTTTGACAATAATAATAAATTAATCCATTTTGCAATAGTTGGAATATAATGAAAATGACAAATTTTTTATACTTATTAAGTTTAGAAATTTTCAAATGAATGAAAACAACAAAAACAATTTTCATTAGCTCTTATACTTACAGTACAAATTATTATCGGTATTTGACAAACAATATCCAATGTTATTAACTATTTTCGTAAGTGAAGATGGAAAACTAATTTTATTCTCTTTTCGTTTATTCCTTTGACGATTGAGTTTTCAAACACATATTTCTAATGAGTCGAAAATTTCACTGCATGTTCGGTAAACAGAAGATTTCATTGCAAACTGTAATTCACTTTTTAAAAAATTTGCTTTTCCAAGAGTCATTATCTTTCACATCAAATTTACAGATTCATTCCAAGTATCTATCTCCATTTTCTACTCCCACCGAATTCGTTGAAATGAAAATAGCGAGAAAACCGATCGATGAATCCAATTAAATTCCGTATTACGAGCACGCATCTAAGGCAATCCAATCCTTGACCTGGGTCTACCTTTCGTTTCCTCTGCTATATTTAATAACCTCTGTGTTTGTGAACTCAATTTGAGAGATCCTCTACAAACCTTTACACTTTTTCGTACTTCACTTTTTTTTCAATCAGTTTCTTCAAATTCAACATCACTTACGGAGTTTTATACATGCTTCATTTGTACCTCCGAATGATAGTAGACGAAGGAATTTTCTGCTGTAAATTCAAGTATTCATGAAATACTTTGCTATTTATACAATTAAATTTGTCATGTTATTGAGTTAAGTATATCCAGAAAACTACATAAATTGATATGTTGAATGCAACAAAAAAAGTTAATCGTATTATGAGTAAGATTTAGTAACAGCATCCAGAATTTTATATATGACAACAAAAATTTTTATTATCACGCCTATTATTTGATTGTCACAGCCCACATTTTCAACAGACCATTTTTTCCAGTTTGAATGTTGACAGCGAGGATTGTTTGGGTATCAAAATGAGCAGTTACTTCAGGGAACGTTTAGAGTAATTTATTTATAGAGTCAGTGCACGACGTAAGCCCAACGTTAGTCTGCTAATAAACTTTGGCGGAAGCCGTTGTTCAAGGAACTTTAATTCCGGCCCGCCTGTTTCGCGATGCTCCAGAATCTGTTTTCAGCAGATTTCCCAATCTGCCAGCGACAGGAAGACAACATGCGCCTCTGACATCGTGCGCTCTCTACATTGAACAATTCATCGATCAAACGGCACGTGCCTTAATAGCATTCGCGACTTTATCAATTTCCTCCTTGGCAAATTCTTTTGAAATAATCGAATCTCACGACTATTACTCACGGGCTGATAATTACTCTTTTAGGAAAATAGATTAGTCAATACTGTAAACAATTTGAAAACTATTTGCAACTATGAGCCATTGTACGTAATTATGATAGTGTGCTTTCGGCGGGGTTTGGAAATAACGCGTTACTTGTAAAGCGTTATTCTATAAAGGTTACGTTTGTTACTGTAACGATAAGGTAACGCGTTACATTAATTTTCAAGTAACGATGACGAGAACAAGTCACTTTTTTTCGGTAACGAGTAACGGAAATCCCATTTTTTTACGTTACTTCCATCTACCTCTAAGTTTTTAGCACAATTCATAAATTTTTGAGAAATGATCTAAAACTAAAATGTAATTCCTAGCCTCCTCATTTTTGAATGAAAAATTCAATATTCATTATTTGCATTAGAACAATCGTGCAATGGAATTTCCACTTTCAAGTGGAATATTAGCGATTGGTAATTTGTAAAAAAATATGAAAAATACCAAATTTTAAGTAGTTTCATTTTCATTGATTCTTAAAAAATTCATGTGATTCTCAGAATCGAGAAACATCAATTTCTCGAGTTTTCAGTTCCAAAAATATGTAATTATAGAAGTCTATAACAAGATAAGGAAATTTTTCAAATTGGATAGCTTTTTGAAAGATACAAAAAATATTGATGGCACTTTAAATCTATAGAGAAACTGTTTTCTGCAAAATCGATCGAAATACTTCTGAAATTTCGAATTTCCAATTTTATGTCATTTTGAAAATTCACAAAGAAATATTTAAAAAAACTCGAAAATTCCACAACATTCTATAAATATTTGGAAATACAGAAGGAAAATACGTAATGAAAAAAAAGTGTAAATATATAAATTATTGAAAATCTTTCGGATTCCTGAAATACATACAACAATATATGTATAAAAATGATGAACGATCCCTGAAATCATAGAAAAATTGAAGAAATACAAAAAGTACTGGTATAAGTGAAAATCTATCGAAACACTGTTTTCTGAAAAATCTTGTAAAACAGGGAAGTTTTCATTATGTTCTGATTCTAGAGTTTGAAATTCTTAAATGTATATAATAACGTATAATATAATAATACTAAAATTATGTAAAAATACTAGGAAATTTTGCAATATTTTCTCATCTTGAAAAATATGAATTGTTTCAGAAATTCTAAGCAATCCTTCAAATCGTAGAAAAATTGAAGAAGTATCAAATAATGAAATGAAATAAAAATCTCCATAGACACTATTCGCTAAAAAATCTTCTTCAATACATATAATATTATGAACTTTGAATTCTAGAGCATGAAATTCTTGAAATCTATACATCAATGTACAGAAAAATAGAACAAATATATAAAAATACTAGAAAATTCTGCAACTTTTTAAACATACTGAAAATACGAAAAAATTGAAAATTCTGAAAATCTGGATAGGTGTTAAGGGAGTCCTCCACCTTGTAAGCCAATTTTGTAAGCCGATTTTCGAGAATTTATCGTAAAGAAACTAGAAAAGATGTTTGTTTGAAAATTTTTTATTTAATTGTAGAACAATAGAATATTGTACACGATTTTTTTCGCTTAGTCGTGTTGACTTACAAGACTTTTAGATGACATTGACAGCGCCCGCCTCAAAAGTGAAAGGTCAAACTTGTGTACACGATTACAGAAGAACAACTCAACGTATCGGCTTACTTTTTTTTATTTTTTTCAGAAAACACTTGGCAAGGTCCCGATTGTTCATTTTTTGAAAATTTCGATTTTCTATAAAATTACGGACATTTTTTAAAAAAGTCGTTTTCGTACTTTGTTTTTCTTCCAAACAGAAACTGTTGGAATGCAGTAAATTGAAATTTTTCGAATATGAACGATCGGGACCTTGTCAAGTGTTTACTGAAAAAAATGAAAAAAAAAAAGTAAGCCGATACGTTGAGTTGTTCTCCTGTAATCGTGCACACCAGTTTGACCTTTCACTTTTGAGGCTGGCGCTGTCAATGTCATCTCAAAGTCTTGTAAGTCAACACGAGTATGGGAAAAAAATCATGTGCAATATTCTATTGTTCCACAATTAAATAACAAAAGTTTTAGATAAACATCTTTTCTAGTTTCTTTACAATAAATTCTCGAAAATTGGCTTACAAGGTGTAGGTCCCCCTTAAGGTTCTTTCAAAAATCTATGAAATTTGCGAATGTTTCCTTGTGGCTAACATTGAATCAAATTTCACATTCAGAAATTTTGTGAACTTGAAAAAAATGTAAGAATTTGGGCAAGCTGATTGATTTTTTGTTCAAGGTGGAAAATTACGGATTAACATTTCTTTTTATTTCTGAAATAAACAATTTGTATAGAACAAAACCACGAGTACGTTGATTTTGTTATTTTGAGCCTTAGTTTTCCGATGTCTTAATAATTACATTCAATGCATTCCAAAAAGTAACGTGAAAGTAATGGTATGTTACTTTTTTTAGGTGGTAACGGAAACAATTTACTATTTCTTTTTAAGTAACGGCATTGTAACGAATTACTTCTTTCACTTTTGTAATGGTTATGTAACGTGTTACATTTTTTTAAGTAACTTTCCAAACCTTTTTTTTCAGTAGTTGGTAGTGCAGATTAGTGGTGAATAGTTGTAAAATATTCATAAACAAATCATTTAACCAGAACGCTGCACATAACAAATGAAAAATCAATTTTAAGTTGGACAATTCGCACTTCATACTTAGTATACTATACTTAGTAGAAGCCATTAAAACAAAGACTTTTTTTTCGAGTATATCAGATATCGACGTTCAAAAGAAATTATTTTGAAATTTGTCGAAAATTTCTTGCTTTTGAATGTGAAGGTTTTTCGTGGCCACGAATTAACATTTTGAAAAATATGTAATAGTTCTATTGTTTGTGATACAAACACACGGCTTGTACATTAATTTATGACATATTATCTGGCATCTAGTTGAAATTATCATGACTTTTGCCAAATAAAAAAACTTCTGATAGAAAATAGGTGATTTGAGACAAAACATGCCGAAAAGTAAAAAAAAAAACGTCATCTTCCAGAGGTTTTCGCCTTTACCTCTCCAACAATTAATCTACTTATATTTTTATGATATTTATCTAATTTTACGTGTTATTATTTCCTTTCTACTAATTACAATCATTCCTTCTTCTATTTGAATTTTTCAAAATTTTTCCATAGGAATTTTCTTTAACAGTGAATACTTTCGTATTCGCAGAAACAATCTTAAACAAGTCATGTGTTGCGACAACGTGCACCATTTTACCTAAATTCTGCTCTATATTTATAGACGTTTGCGCATCTAGCGCTCGGCGCCAGACTAGTGACCAGAAACTTGATGTGTCTACGTCGACGCACATCTATTCTTCCTCGCGTGTTCCGATCGCGCCGGGTTTTTCTTCATTTCCCAGCCCTATCTTTTTCACATCCGAGGAATTAATCATTCCGGTGTATCATTTCGTCCCACCGCAAATAAAAGTGTGTCAAGAAACAATGAAAAACGCCAGCCACGATGACATTTCCCCTTTTATTATTTTCCAAAAGCAAAAGTGTTGCAAGTTCACGAGCGTCATAATTCAGATTCACTTGCCAACGTTTTTACGAGCGGTGTAATAATTCCATTTTATCGCGGCTCTATAAAAAATACGCCATCGCTCTGACTTAATAAAAAAAAGAGATTAAACGAGTTGGGTGGAAAACAAAATTTAATCACATCTAAAGTTGGAAATTATTTTCACTCCGTAAACTAAAAAATAACAAATGAAAGGTTAATATACTAGGGAAATCGTAAATTTTCTTTTTGTAATGAGAATTTTTTTTATAGCGCTGGATAAATTACTTGCTAAAATGTAAGGTTTTACTGGGATAGCATGTATCGAATGTTGGGAATGGCGGAAAAAGAGGAAATTCTGCCTTCGGTTTACGGGTTATTAATAGCGTTTATTACCGGTGTATTGGGTTACGTATTTTGGGTGAGTTTATTTTTAAGTCAACTGAGCATCATTGTTGTTCCAAGCGTTTGTTTTACGATTTCTCTTTGTTTTCTGTTTCAGGTGAGTTACGAGAGAACTTTGTTCAATCACGATTTCATCGGTTCGGTGAGTCGTGAACTTTTTTTTTCGTTCGGGAAAGCATTTGGGAAAAGTTTTGATAGTTTGTTAGATTTGTTGTGTTTATGGATACTTGATGATTTCAACTTTGGTAGTATATGTCGACGGGTTTATGGAGCATTGATGGTGTTCGATTTATTTGATCGTGATAGGAGGATTGAATTGTATGATTTTCTCTTGAAACAACTTACTGTACACAAATTGTTGACATAAATCTCTTGTGCAATTACATCTTCATCAATTCAGAGCACTAGCGACAACAACGAAATTGGATTTAACCCATTGACGCGAAAAATTTTCCTTCCACTCGAAAAATTTATTCAAACAGTTTCGCCTCATCCTTTCATTCGAATATTCATGCATATAATAATTCGGAATACTCAGAGCTCATGCGATTTGCATACCAACTACTTGACGAGTTACTGTGAAATAGTCGATGCACGTTTTAAACTGGAAAGAACTTTATTAATCATCGAAATCTGCATTATACGCATACATTATACTAACTGAAAACGTGACTCGAAATTTCAACATCACACTCCGAGCCCATATTGGAGCACTTAAAATATTCGCTGTAACTTTGTTTTCATCGAAATGTGCACTGTATAAACTCTGCCAGAGCTTAAAAAAGAACAAAACAAAATTGCGCTTTCTCAATCTGAAAGAAGTGATGCGAAGATTGTGGAGGTGAAATGGTTTTTCTCCATTTTAATTACTTTGCGCTCGACGACAAATCGTTATTTCAGTAATTAAATATACAAAGGATTCGAGTTCCAGAGCTTACTGTAATTTGAAATGCTTCTAGAATGTTTTGTTTGAATGCAGAAAGTTGTTCGCGTTTTTTCACAATAAAGTTATTTGAAGTTCATTCTCACCATTTTGACATTTTCAGACTAATTAGAACAGCGAACAGTAAGACTGTATTTTTTTTAGAGGCTGGATAATACTCAAGATTCGATGGCAATACAAATAGCCAAAATCGATCTTCGTCGTGCCATGAAACTTTCAATTCTCTCGTGTTGTTTCTTCGCAGTTTCGCCGCAATTCATTTATCTCCACTGTACTTTAGCGTGTTGAATTTTTCACGGGCAAACTAGCAATGAGTTGGGACATGTACAATGGTGGCTAGTTGATAAGCTTTCCGTAAGTCTTGGATTAAGCGGATTTGAATACTCTGTTGAGCACTCACACCGTATTGCATTCGAGTCCGAAAGGAAAACACTGATTCGAATTAAGCATTTACATGATAAAACGGTAGATAACATAATCGTTGTACAAGATTTCCCAACGCCATTTTTAATTCCATTTTATTCCTAAAAAAAGAAAAAAAAATGGAAGTTTATTTCTAATAAACGTTTGCGGCACGATGTTTGATAAACGAAACAATAAGTTTTTTGAATAAGAAGCCTTTATGTGTAGATAAAAAAACGCCTATTTACAAGATGCCCTAAAGTCCCAGAAACGAAACAAAATTATGGATAGATTGCGTAGTATTGCGATCTTTGTTCCAGTATGATTTTCTTTAATTCGTGACATCGATAAAGATATGATAAATAAAAAAAAGTATTTATTTATTGATCAATAGAATTGCAAGAAAGTATATGCGACAATAACAGCAATGTATACCTACATAATATACATAATACTCCGATACTGCTAGTACTGTGAGAGAAAAAGGAGGAAGAAGAGTTGCTTAGAAGATATTGCTATCTCTCTTCTTCATTTTTAAAACGGTGGAGATGCGCACGCGCGCTGGGTGATGCACAGCCAGCGCATGCGCATTGTCGCGGTTTCGAATACGAGTAAAAGAGACAGCAATATCTTCTAATCTACTCTCTTTCCTCCTTTTTCTCCCACAGGAATTGCAGTATAGAAGTATTATATAGATGGTGAATATCATCGTACTATGTAGTACATTATTTTTTATTGATAGAGAAACATAATATGCGCAGGATGCAATGAATAAAAATTATATAAATTCTTTGGAAGCCATTAAACAATTGAAAAATTTCAAAAAAACAATTTTAATAGCTTAATCATTGTACACAACGTCAATTTCTCATTAATGTAGCGTAAGGTAGCTAACCTACATAAAACATTATATGAACACATCAAACTTTTTTTCTCCAAGAATCAAATTTTTTCTATACGACCTCTAAGATTGAGGTAGCCTATTTATGAAGTTTGAGGATTTGTATCCAGTTCAATCTATGGCTATCCACTTCCTATTGCACATCTTTTGGTATCAAATCAGGGGGCTGAAATGCTCAGGTCATGATTTTCAGACTAACATATTTTTCTTCTTCCTTGACATAATTGTGACAAAGTGTTTTATGTATCATTAGGGTCCTTATCTCGCTGCTTGGTATATCCTTTGTCAATGAGTTGCTTTCTTTTTGACACAGCCTAATAGAAAGTATACTGTAGTATATTTTTTTTACAAACTCCCTTCACTTTGTATATCTGATTGACTTCATTCAATAAAAACTCTTCTTGTACCATTAAAGAACCCCCTAGGTGCTTTACAAATGGTATTACATAGCCGGGCATCATTTTTTAAGTCACCGAATGTCTCACATGAGTCAGCCATTCACTGCCAGAAATCTTTAATTTAGATTCATCCTTCTAAAAAACTATCTTTCAGTTGTGTATAGTCTAGTTTTGATGTTCTTTAACCCGCTGAAGACACTTTTTCTTGTTTTGTGATCGCAAGAGAAATTTCTGATATAGGAATCTTACCGTACTAGCCTGCTGAATGCGGTTAATGTATGTATGTACAGTATCTACAAAAAGGTTATTATCATAGTAATTATTTCATTTCATTGAAATTTATGTAGCTGTTCATCGTATGTCCTGTGAAGGAATTATTTCTATTGTTTTAACGGGGTCTGTCCCTTCGTCATCTGTCAAAATTTGACTGAGGTTCGGATACCGTTGAATTATACAGAACACCTTTGATTTTGAAAACTTGAGTTCTGCTGATATTTCTGTGAAAGAAGTATTATGAGAATTTCATGAAACGAATCCTTGCCTTTTTATTCAATTAGAAAGCGGTGAAGCCAATTTTCGACAACTTTAGTACGTTGAATCAATTAAGATTCTACGTCCTATGGCTTGAACTTGCAAAATGATTTTTTGAGAAGACAAACATCATACTTACCTTCATACGCACATTAGGGTCTATATTAATTGCATTTGTTGAAAGTAACACTTGGAAAAAACGTCGAAGAATATGTCTTTTAGTTAAATATCCTACAATGCACAAAAAAAAAAAAAAACTGAAAACGCAAAATGAGCTATGTCATATTTTATTTTTCAAAGACACTTTCTCCTAAAGCTACTTCCATAGAGCAAACTAGAGCCAATGCACAGTCCAACTCTGAAAAAAATTGCGTCGACCGAACGAATGTCCCAAGTTCCTTGGTCCCATAGAAATCCACGTGGAACGTCAAGATGCAAAAGTCGTGTTCGGGTCGTAATGAACAATTTTTCCCGAAACAGACCGCGAGCCCCGGTGGTGTTACGGGGGATTGCAAAAGTTGCCGCACTCATCCTTGGGATCACGGGATTGCAAAGTTGCGCGAGGTTGCCCGGGGCTCCTTCGCTTTCTGTTTTTCTTCGCACCCTCCGTGCTCGACTCAGCGACGGTCGTACTGGCTCCAAGATTTCCATCTTTCGAATCTGACCTCGACGTCTTTGAATCTGACCTCGATGCCTTAGAATCCAACCTTGACGCTTTAGAATCTGACCTTGACGCTTTAGAATCTGACCTTGACGCTTTGGAATCCGACCTTGAGGCTTTAGAATCTGACCTCGACGCTTTGGAATCCGACCTTGACGCTTTGGAATCTGACCTCGATGCTTTGGAATCCGACCTCGATCCCGAGCCTGGTTTTCCTTCAGATTTCTCGGTACTATTTGACGCCGATTCAATACTTCGTGTCGAGTTTCCCGAGGTTTTTCGCGTCTCTGATTTCTCGTTTCGGCGTTTTCTGAAATAAATTCGAGGGATATTTGCGAAATACGTGGAGTTCACTACAAGGTTATACTTTATGCATATTTCTCGGTACTTTGCACGTTATCGAATTCGAGGAGGTGATTTATAAACGTCAAGATTATCAGAGATAAACAAATTTTTGAGGGTAAAAGAAAAGTTCTTGAACTAAAACTTGGCGCTCTGATAAAAAGGCAAACAATCTCCATACTCAGGATTGAAACGAGCTGTTAAGAATCCTAGATTTCCCAAGTTTAACAGTCCACGGTTCGCGTTGGCCGAATTCGATCGATTCCGCACCCAATCTACTCTCGACGCCCATAGAAGCACGTTTTGCAGAGCGGGGTCGCCATTTTTTTCACGAAGCTCGACGAGTTCAGGTGGTAGCATGGCCTGGAAGGACAAAAAAGGAATTGTCATAAAGTTGTAATGTTTGAAAGCTGGAGAGAAAACGGTTTTCCGAAGTAAATGTCTAGAATGTTTTATTATTTTTATTTCGTTCCTAGCTTCAGCATTTTTTTTATCTATTCAATAATTTTTTTTCATGATAGGAACCATATGAAAACTTCAGATTTGATGAATAAAAGGCATTTGAATAAATTATAAAGATCCCTTTTAATTTGCAATTGGCTATAAGATACCTTGTGACAATTTCGATATTTATGATGACTGTCGTTTTAAAGAGTTTTTTGATGAAATTATGAGTAGTTCTTCTAAAAAAGTGTAAAATATGTAGTCATAGAATATTCTTCTATTAGAATCTGAATAAAGTCTTCAAACTCAACAGAAAACCTTATGATTGTAATGACGTCTATAGTACTTGAATTGGTGTAATCATCCAATTAACATGACTCGGAGAAAAGTGTTTTTCGCAAGGAACAAAGCCAGAATTCCAACAAACTCAGCGAAAAATCAATGTTTTAGAAGTATAAAACAAAAAGTTATCATTCCTAATGTGTAATTGTAGATGATGTCACATGATTGTCACTGAAATATGAAAATAAAGGAAAAAAAACCAGGTTTACCTCTGCACCGTTTTGCAGTTTCAACGTTCCATTTTTCTGGACGAGAAATTCTGACTCCATGGCCCTTTTCGCATTCCGCAACTCATCTCGCCTGGTCGCGTTTGAACCGTTGTCCAGCTCCCTAGCAGTTTTATTTTCCACCGCCGGATTTTTCGGGTTATCCGCTGACGCTAGAGCTATTTAAACACAGATCTCACACCATAAATCGATTTACATTTAAGAAAAAATAGTTTATCTTGCAGAAAAAAACAAAGATCTTTACAAAAAGCAACAAAATTGATTTCATTAAAAAAACTGATCTAACCGCACCTGTAGAAAATACGAAGACCAAAAATACGCCCCACATTTTTACTTTTTTTTTAATTCAATATGATTTGGATATGATCGTTTTTTGCTATTTTTGCTCAGCTCGAATTCTGGATCATCGTAATGCTGGAAGATATGTAAAAGGTGGAATAAGTCAAATTAAGGGATGTGAAAATCTCACTACGATATCGATATGACCAAACCACTCGCGAGACTGCGGCAGCCACGTCATAAATTCCTATCGACAAAAAGTGCTTCAGAACGTTTCCGTCGTATAAATCGTACGAGCCGATTTATGCGACGATTGTAACGCGCGCAACAATAACGAGTCACACTTTTTATTTCCCCTTGAGTCGAAGATTAAATATCGACGAAATCGCTTTTTTTCATTACTCGTAATTTTGCACGCTCGTGAGTTATAATTTACTAGTGGGGTATAAAATGAGGAATTTTGCGATTGTTTTGTTTCTCCTATTGCGAGATCGATTTTTTTTTTACTGTGGTGAATGGATATGTGAATTCGAAATGCATATTTTTTTCTTAGTTATTTTTTAGGGTGCGAGAAGACTCCCTTACCAACAGTGACCTTCATGAAAATTCACAAATTCATATAAAAAAATTACAAAATTTTTATGAATTTCATGGTTTTGTTTATTATTTCTTGTAAGGTAAATTAAACAATTTATATGAAAGAAAATTTCAGCAGTATGAGATTACTTTATAAAGGCTGTTAAGCTTAAAAATATTTTCATAGAATTTCAAAAATTTTGAATTGATAAATTGATAGAGGTGGAAAAAGTTTGTTACATTTAATTATATTGATCAAATAATGTTAATTCTCTCTTATTTAGAATATTAAATGTAATGAAAGCATCTTTTTCTGTTTTTGTTCATTTTTCAACGTTTGGAATTTTCAAAACATTATTCTATAGAAACTGAAAAAGGTTTTCATTAGGCCAACCCATCAAGTTTCTTAAGATGTACCTTTTAACGTACTTTACATCATTGTGATTATGAATCCTAGAAGAAAAAGCTGCTTTTCAATAATTGCAAATTCAGAGTTTATTTTTTATAGTACTTGATTACAAAAATACCCTTATTATTTTTTTTTATCTGTCATCTATAGTTTACATTGCATATAAATCATCGCGACAAATAAAAATAATTTCTGCATCGCTTTCTTTTATTGTTCAGCTGATGAATTTCTGTTCCTATATTAAACTTTGCATTTTTCGTAATAAAAATAATAATTATCTTCTAATACACCCCTCAGCCCAATCTAAATTAAAACTAAAAAATTCAGTTCGTGATCGTAAAATCTATATTTATTATAGAACTGCATTTTCTCGAAGCGTTACGCGGATCACATTTCTGTAGGTAGAAAGATTCGGCGTTGAATCAGAGCTTTCTGTGACCTTCCATTACATTTCTCAACTTTCAACAACTTCAATATCTGTCTTCGTGCTCTGGGCTCCACGAGTGAAATTGACTTTTTCTGATCGCTTTCTGACATCCGATAATCCCCTAAACTACTTTTACTAGATCCTCGGATAAACGAAGAATATCCTCTAGCCTTGGTCCCGAAAGTTTTTGCCCGACCGTTGGTTCCCCGACGTAAAATTCGAATCTTCCCTGCGTTACAAAAATAAGATTACATTTTAACTTGGCTCTCACGACTCGTGAGTTGAAAAGTGCAAAAGTTACTGGAGATGACATTTCTCATTTGGATCATATCCAGGGTATAACCACGTTTGTACAATGTTTTTTTCATGGCTTTAGAAGGTGAAAAGGATTTTGCGAGTGAATTATTTATACGAAAAATAGAGTTAGTATTGGGTATAATAAAGTTAAAAATGAAGATGAATGATTTAATGTTGTATAATTGTGAGGTTTAGACGCATTGGAGTAGTTTTATCTTGACTTGCCTTATTTTTCGAAAATTCAGTGTCGATTTCCTCACATTCCTCGTCATTTGCTAGATCTTCATATGAAAAATCGCCCCACATTTCATTATTTAATACAGATAATGGTCGCTCCTCGTCTTTATCATCGCTTTTTTTATTTCGAATCACTTCTCCAAACGAAGACTCGGAAATTGGGTCAAACATGGAATTCGTGATCTCGCCTGTGACATCAAAACAAAATGAAATATTTATAAAAGTTTCTTACATATCTACACGAAATGCAGAGAAATTTTGAAAACAGCAGATTTCTGGAATTCTCTTGAGAAAAAAATTCTCGTGTATCACTATTCAGTAATTTATAATCAATTATAAATAAATGACATTATGCTTTTCTTGTCAAAAAATGTGTTTTATAAATAAAAATCTTCTTTTCAAATAACTTATTAGATTCAATAAATTTTTTATTTCATCAAAAACGTTTTTGTCATTTTATTTACAGAATACTCAACAGCATTAATTCATAATGTTTTCATATAATGTAATTATTTTCGTCCTTAATTTTCTACTACTCAAAGAAGTAAACTTTGTTTTTTTTATTATGTAAAATCATTGGAGTTTCGTTTTTTATACTTTCATATCTCACTTCACTTTACGATAATGATTTTCCCTAAAAACATGAGCTAATTTTTGAATCTTTCAACCACAACCAAACAAATGGCGATCAAACATTGGATCATAATAGCAGCTCGGCTACATATTGCATCGATGATTATACGCGCTGACATTTACACTCGCAACTGCACGTACGAATCGAGTTAGAGCAACACCTGCGACAGCAACACGCTATATGATATTAATCTTGTTTCAATAGTGCATTATCTGCCGAATTGATTACACGTTTTCACATTTTTTTGCCAATTTCAAATGCTAACGAAAAACCTTACATTTTGCCTACACAGTTTGTATACTCAAGGTTAATGTGAAAGTAAATGAAAATGATCAATGATGGAAGTTCATTTCATTGAGTTTTTTACAGGTTTTATACAGTGTTGCAGTTGGTGTAAATGTATTTCACAGAATTGTGAGATAAACATATTTCTTATCTTTTTTATACAGTTTTATACAATTTATGACAGATGTGTACGAATCAACCAGCAAATGCCTTATTTTGTTTTTGACAGTTCTGATTGTATTGATAATCTCTGCTCAAAATACTCAAAACCTAATTTCTTCATTCAATTGTTGTACACGCATTTTTTTTCAGTATTATAGAAATTGTTTCTCAAATTTGCACTGTTTTATAGTTTTTAAAATTATTAAACTATATTTTAAAGAGTTTTTTTTAATAACAATATATATAATTTACTTAATTTACAGAATTCTGTTTCTCTATTTTATGCAGTCTTACGCTGTTTTTCACCACTGAAATTTCTTGAGTACAAGTCTCTACTCATCAGTAAACATATTTTACTTAATTTCCTTCTGACATAGTATCATGTCGTAAGTAAACGTGCAATTCACGATATATACAGTGATATTTTTGACTTCAACGTATTCTACATTACAACATGAGTGTGTACAAGTGATGCGGTGGTTATTGATTGTCGCAACTATTAGCGGTTATCTCGCAACGCGAGCTGGATGAATTTACTAGCGATTAAGAGCAACAGCCTATTTGAAGCTCATGATTAACGCGGGACGCGTGCTATACGCGAATGTTGTCGAGAGAAGCATTTCGGCAAAGTTTCGCTAAATTTCTGTCAGCCCGCTATGGCCCCTGATTGCACTTGGAGCCTCTGCACTTCCGTGTTTTGGCCCTCCCTATCGCCATCTTCTGTCACCCCGGATTGAATTTCGTTATTTATCGCCTTTTCTGGAGCCGCGTTATTGATCACGCAATCAATAGCTTCAAATCACGCTCCTTTTTCTATCGGAACGTCGATTTTCTAGGGTGTGCATGGGTGAACAATGTTAGATTGATTTTGTATGGTTTGTAAAGAGTTTTCAGATATTGTGTGTAGGAGGTAGAAAAACAACTGTATAAATAAGTTGGGAACGTGAAGGTTTTTTGAACAGTATATTTGAAACAATAAGGAAAATTTGTTGTCAATAAAAATTCTTTATTTGTTTCTTTTTTACACGGGCTTATGAAGTTTGGAAAATTTATTATCATTCATACGAGAGCACGTGAACGTATGTGTGGTTGTGACAAATAATAATGGGAATCGAAACAAAAGAAATTGAAGTAAGCTCATACGGTATATTGAATTCTTCCAATATTAAATAAGGATATACTACACGAAAATATTTATATGTCTTAGTATCGTATAAATTTTTTGAAGAACAGTTTCTTTACAAATGATTTTGGTATTTTTTGAATTTTTTCAGTACCTATGCAATTTTAAAAGTTTTCTGGTATTTTTATGGATTTCTGCACCGACATCTAGAATTTTAACTTGTTGGTTCAAAATTTGGAAATTTTAAATATTTCATAGATTGCTGATAGAATCATACCTTTTGATATTTTCCCAGTTTTTTCAATTTTTCGTGTTATTTTTTTTTTTTTTTTTTTTTTGTAATATTTATGAAATTTTGTAGGATTCTTTAATCTTTTTTTACACTAACTGTATATATCAGAAGATTGCTGATAAAAATTCTGCGAATTAGTACTCCCTTAATTGATTAAAATATATTGAATATTTGGTCTTCAAAATAATATTTCAAAACAAAGTACGTATTTTCCTTGATTTATTTCTAGATTTTTTGTATTTTCTCAGTATTTTTATGATTCAGAGGATTTTTCAGTATTCTCATGAATTACTGCATAGATTTCTAGAATAAAATGCTTTAGTCATTGAAGTTTATTAGATTTTCAGTACATTTTCATTCATATATTTATAGTATTTTTATATTTTCTTTGTACTTTAAAAAAGGGACAAAATGTTCTAGTTTTTTTCTTCTTATTTCTCCCTCGATTTCTATGATAGATTAACTTCAATTTGAAGTTTGAAGTATTTTATTTTAATCATTACTTTATGAATGGCTGGCGTCCAAAAGGAGATAACCCACTTTTTATTAAGGTGCATTTTTATTGGCAACGTAAAAGAAAAACAGACTTATTGAAATGTGGGTTACCCCCTTTTGGACGCCAGCCATTCATATGTTTTTTAGAAAAATGGAATATTTGGAGCTTTTTAGGAGTTTTGCGTTTTGTTAAAGGATTTTTCTTACGTAGGCACTTTTATGCATTGCCTGAATTTTCGTCATTTTTGGAATAATTCTGATTTACATTCACAGGACTATTATTAAAATTGAAGGTTTTTATGTATACTTCCCTACTTATTGAATTTCGTGAAATTATTTAGCATACTTAGAGATTTACAGTTTTTTAATGGATTTTTCAAGCTCATGATTCCAAGAATTTTATGCTTTAGGATCTGAATTTTCATACACATACAGTGTATATTTATTAACCATTTATAGTACAGTTACTTCATAGATTACTAGCATTTTATCGATTCTTAAACATAATATTTTTAGAATTTCAAGAAAATAAATCTAAACTCTCGGATCGAAATAAGTTGTAAATTAAAATAGAAATTAATTATGAGAATAGTATTATAGAAGATTTTTTTTTTTTTTTTTATAAATTTTTTTAAATCTAAACTTTTTTTAGCTCCAAATGATTAATTTTCGTTGGATGATTATGTTGCTATAATGGAGCGGTCTTACAACAAATATTATGAAAGAATTTTCATGCCTTTAAAATATCTCCGCAATCATATTTTCTTAACTGATAATCACAGACCGTTCTTCATATGGGCCATATTGCTATTACTTTTCAAAAGTTAACAAATCTCGAAAAGTAAAATGAAATTGGTCCTAAAAGAAATCACTAAACTGAATGCTGTATTATCAAGTTTATCTTGAGAAAAATTCTATCGAAAATTTTTGTCATCATTTTGTTTTACTTGAAAAACTGATAATAATGTATTTGAAAAATTTCGTGTAATATTTTTTCATAATATTTAGTGTCTTATATCACAGATATTGTTTAATAATATCGTTTGTGGATATTCATTCAGTTAATACGTCAGAAAGTTTTTGTTATTACAATCATATGATAATCGATACTTAATTATTAAAAAAAAATTGATGTATTGATTACATCATGATTACTCAATTACTATGAGAATAAAAATAGAAATAATTATAATAATACTAAAACACTGTAGACAATCGTCACTCAGTATTTCATGATTATTCTAAGTAATTAAATATCATTGGATTCAAAGCTACTCCTGTAATACTTGACTAATCATTATCATAATTTTTCTTAGGTGTATACATCTAAAAAATATAAATTTCATAAATGACCTTGTTGTGTTTCGTATATCATTGTAGCTTGAAAATTTTCTGTCACATCTATTATCGTTTGAGTATTTTACATATGACACTTTCTTACAACATTTGTTCTTGGTAGATAAATTCTCATTCATAAGACATAACTTCTGACTCACTCATTCGACTCAAGTTTTATCTAACTAATTTTCAATTTTCTACGTGAAAACTTGTACTTTCACTATGTGGTCCAACAAGCATGCACCCTAGATCTTGATACGAAGTTTTTTTACGAAATTCCGCTTTTTTCTTACCTTTTCGGAATATCGCCATTGCCTCCAATCCCTCACAAACACTAGCCACGACGACCAGAACGCACCAAATAAATTCCACGACTTTCATTTCACGGCCTGGAATTTTCCCAAGATTTTCATACCCAATAATGAACGATTTAATATTGGATTTTCGCTGTTTCCTACGCACGGCAACACTTATCGTAAAGCGTGACGATAAATAAAGTGGCGTTTATTGCGAGACAGTTGCGCAGCTTAATAAAGGCCAGACCAGTAAATCTTCGGTTCCTTATGCTTACGTTGTCGCCACTGCAGAGTTGCTGATAAACCAATGATGGTTTTTAATTCCTCCTCGTTTATCCGAAGGTCGAGAGTGTATTTTTTTGCATGTTTCAGTTTTTGTCTGAACTTTCTAGCCTAGAGATCAAAGTTCAATCGTTTTCAATGTGTTTCATGATTCTGTCACTTGAAATCAATAAACGAATTGGAGCAATATCCATTTCGATTAGGCAGAGAGCGTGGGAAAAAAAGGTCATTCGTTTCTGAAATGTACGAAGAATTTCGCAGAATTTACTTCTGATTCAATTTTTTAAGTCTTGTAATTACTCAACTCTTTAAAGGTTTTTTTTATTGCTAATTCAGGTTTACATTTCGGAACAAGGGAAAATGAACATTGAGGAGTTGAATTTTATCACTTAATTATCAGCGTTTTCAATTTCATAAAAACTTCAATTATGAAAAAATATCTACGGTATTCTAGGAATGAAATTCCTCATATGTTTATAATGTTACGTTGTCATTCGGGACATTCTGAAATTCTATTTTCATAATAACTTTGTCCAATTACAACATAATTCCAACATGGAAAGCTTCGGAAACGTTATTCGCTAAAACAATTTGGTAAATAAGCTTTGTTACATGATTGCAACAACATACGAATAAATGAGGATTCAAACGTTGCAGTAAAACGCGTTGTTTTCATGGATGTTAATATTCCACTGAGCTCGCTTACTACGTCTCGCTACATAATACGACACATAGGCAAATATATCTCAATTTGAGCCACAGCATGCGCGATAAATGCAGGCATGCATAAATTCGACAAAACGCGACTGTGCCTGAAGTCTCGTGTACAACGAATTCGTGGCTGAGGATTTTGGATTAGGGATAAGCTATAACTAATAATAATATCGGTATTTTTGAAAAGTCATCAATATAGATTGTGAAACATGCAACAGAAACTGAATAATTTCCATTTTTCAATTCAGATGTTTTGCAGCACTAGAATATTCAATTTTTGGTCAGTTTTTTAAATTTCTCATATTTAATTCTAGTGAATCCGATTGATGTATTTTTTCGCTAAACGAACTTGTTGGAATAATTCTGATTGGTAAAATAGTATATTATACTGTTGTCGGACATGTTTTTAATCGTTTGGAATTGAATTATATTTTTAGAAGGCTACATTACGCCATAGAAATATGTCAGAAATCTTTTATAGAATGCAATTCAATATTGCAAATTCTGTGAATATTGCGATAATTTTAATTTCTTTTCTTAGATTTCCTTTAATTTTTTTGTTTTTTATAAGTTTGTACTGTTTGTAGTTTTTTGTAAGAGCTTTCAAGGGTTTTGATAATTTTTACAATCATTAACAAAATTTTGAATATTAAAAAAATAGTAAATTATTGACAGTTTTTGGAGATGCTTGGTTTGACGAAACAAAAAATTGCAGCCCGAGGCGAAGCCGGGGGTTGTTATTGTTTCGTCAAAAAAAGCATTTCCAAAACTGTCAATACGATATTTTATCTGTAAATGACGAGTAAAACGTGAATTTGTAAATGTTGACTACCGGAAATTCATCGTTTTCTGGTAGTGTACAGATAAAATATGATTTTTATAAAACTTTATTATAACATCAAATTATGCAAAATATATTGGCAAGTCAAGAGAGCTATTATTATTGTTGCAAATAGTTTTTAGAAGTATTTTCAATTTTTTCATTAGGTAAAAAAGCAGCCACCTTTTTTTGAGAAGTGTTTTCAAAGATTTTGAAAATTTTTACAATGGTTGACATATTCTAGTCTAATTTGATACATGTTAATTTGAAGAAAGCTTTTCAAAGTATTGTGTAAAATATACTTTTAAAGTATTATGTAAACAGTGATGATTAAAATGAATAATTTACCGAATTTCAGATTTTTTTTATAAGGTAAGAAAACGTTTCCTATTTTCGACATATGAATCCAAGGAGCTCGAATATTCGAAAAATTTTGAACATGTTTTTTTCAAAAATTGAATTTACATAGAAGCATGTTGTACAATAAAATATAGTGAAATATACAATACAGTCTACTGCAAAATAGGTATAATTGGAATGAATTTCCACTGAATTGGAGATTTCAATTAATACAGTGGAAAAATTTTCTATTTCAGACATGTAACTCTTGTAACAAATAGTTTTGAAATTTGAAAATTATTCGACATGTTTTCTTGTGTTTTCAAAATATTTTAATTTCAGAAAATAAAATTACTAAATAAAATTATGCCTAATATAGTTTACACTATAATGCAATATTGCTTTAACTTTATTTACTTTTTCATCGGATTTTATACCTACTTTGTTCAGTATGGTGAATTTTCCAATTTTATTTTTGGAAAGCTACATCTTACAATTGCGATTTGCAAAATAAATTTTAATGTATATTAAAACTGAAGTTCATTGTCAGAAAGCTACTAGAGGTTACTTAAAAAATAGTAATTTACTTTTAGTGCCATGTACTCTCCATAATGTAGTCAAAGAGTGAAATTGATCTACATATAAAATGAGTCATTCTGGAAAATATCTGCAGATTTTTTCTTCTACTTAAAAGCAACACCTTTTTTTTCTGTTTCAGCCAACCATTTTCGGCACAGTGGCATCTGACTTGAATCCCAAAGATGGCAACAGTCGAAGGGTAAGTGTTTAACTTATTATTTAAAGAATATTTAAATCCATTCTTTCTGCATACTATTGTAATTACAAATTTCCACCATGACCAATGTCGACTGTCACACACTCATTTGGTTTATAATAAATGATTGTGTGTAAGACCAAAAGTTAGACCAAAATAATTTTCCAACAATTTTTCCACACTGAGAAACTTACAATTTCAACTTCGTACCATTCATCTTGTCCATTCCACCATCTTGAAATAATTTCCAAAGGAATACCCTTCCGCCACAAAATTCTAGGATTTCACAGTTTCCTTGTTTGCGCAAAAAGCAACGATCCGAGGGCATCGGATAGCCGAACATTTGTATATAAAGAGACGCTCATGGTTGGCAACGGGCATTCGCGAAACAACGATAATAACAGCGACCGTAACACCGGCACTCTTTACGACGCGTACGGCTGTTTCGCCCCACAAAAGTCAGATAAGGCAAAGCAAGTAACGAGTTTCCTAAAATTGCATCCAGAAATGGCTGACTCGGTCTTTGTCTTTTTCCCGCGTTTTCTTTTCCTCATCGGAGGAAGATCCGGGACCGTAATAAGCGTAAGAAGTTGCATCCAATTGCGGGTGTTTAAGTTCAGTACCGAATAATCGCTGCTTCAATGTCACTGCTTTCAAAGGCATTTTTTAGAATCATTTTGCGGTGCAGGTATAAAATTGATGACTTTCCTGAGTTTAAAGATTGTTCATCAGGTTTCAGTTCATTGGGCTACAAAATTTCAAGTTTTTAAAATAGTTTTTTATAAGCGACCAACAGTTCATTTCATTGGGTGTAGGGATGGATGATACGTATCAAAATTCAGAGTAAAGATATTATATTTTGATGTATCAGACTTTTTAGATTGATATCTTCATGAACCTATAATAGTTATATATATATTTTGGTTTCAATATCCAACGATATCGTGAAAACAAATTGAGAAAAAAAATTATATCAAAAATTTTCTTTTTAATCTTTTTTTTTTAATTTACTCATTCAGCATTTTCTATCATCAGTTGTATTCTTCATTCTCACATTTATTAACTTTCAAAATATCATAATGACATGGTCTATTTCGAGGTTGGTTTGTGATTGTCAGTTGTAAATATTATATAATTATAGGAATATTCAATAATCGTAAAGATGTTTTCAGAACAACACTTTTTGGATTTTCTTCTGATGTAGTTATTATAAACATTCGAAATTTATTCTTTGAAAATTTATGATAAAATAGAAAATTTTTGAAGTATCTGGTAAACAAACAGTTAATAAATAAACTAGCAATATATGAAAATTTGGATTCTACAGCGTTACATTCCGGAAATCTATCTAAAAATATACAAAAACTTTCAAAGCTGCTTGAAAATCTAACAAAAGTTGCCCAATACACAAAAATAATAAAAATATTGGAAATCAAAAAGGTACGTATTTATGAGAACTGATCATATGATTGCAAAAATATATTTGAATTCTAGAAATTGATAAAACTTTAATTCCTGTAGCATTGCGTTTAGAAAATCTTAATAGAGAAATATTCGAAAATACTTCAAATCTCTAAATCCCCTAGAAAATTTAACGAAATTTGACAAACACACAAAAATACGAAAAATACTAAAAATATCCAATTTTCATTGGGTAATCGTGAATTCTGCTGAAATTTTTTCGAAAAACTATAAAAAGTTTCAAAATTTATGGAACTCTAGTTCTTAAAGCATCAAATTCGAAATAATCATAAAATAATTTGTAAATATACCAAAAAATACTTCGAATCGTATAAATACTGAAAAAAATATGCATGATTTTTAGAGTACTTGAAATTTATCATTTTTTCTGACAAATTCATCGTCAATTTCAAAAATTTTAATGCATTGGAAATATTGAATTAACGTTATGTTTCTTCTATAACGATATGTATTCAGAAGATTTTCTTCTTGTAAAATGAGAATACTTAAATCCAATTTGTGAATTGATACCACGAAAATTTTTTAAATTTTTGTAATGATTTATCATGAACTTATTAACTACTAGGAATTTGTAAAATTACATTTCTATAAACTATTTAAAATATCTCTAACAATTTCTAAAACTTAAGATTTTAGAATAAAAAATTTTTTTTAATCGTATCAAGATCTATAAAATCTTCAAATCCGCTGGGATATCTTTTTAAATGCAATCAATACACATAAATACTACAAAACAAGAAATCAACAAGTATAAGAATTTCGATTCTGGAGTATTTGAATTTATAAATCTACGTAAGAGTCTATACAATAGTACAAATCTTCAAATCTAATGAAATTCAATCAATACAGAAAATTACCATAAATATTAATAGTATATTTCGTAACAGGCACGGATGTGCGAATTTGGCGAAACAGGGAAATTACGGTCCGAGGCGAACCCGAGGACTGTAACCCGTTTTGCCTATGAGCACATCCGTGCCTGTTACGAACGATATTTTATGTACCGAGGGCATAGAAAACGCGTTTAGAGATCTCGAGCTGGCATAGAAACGCGTTTTCTATGCCAGAGGTACATAAAATTTTATTATATACTTGAAAATGTTGATTGAACTTTTTTATAAATCTATTCATAGTTCGTAAATCAATAAAACTACGAGGCCTATAGCATCAGATTCTAGAAATCTATATTTAAATTGATTAAAATACAATTAAGTCACTTCAAATGTAAAAAATTCTCAAAAAATACGCAAAATATAAAAAGAAGTTGAAATATTCCAGGCTTCAAATTCTGCAACCTAGAAAGCTAAGGAAGTCATTTGAAAAAAAAACTAGGAATCGTACAACATTGCATCCATGAATAGTGAAAAATTCCTAAATATTTAAATACTATTAAAATACAAAAGATGAAAAAAAAAATATCTAACTCCACTGAGTATTGCGTTAAAATATAGAAAATTTTTACAGCATTCAATAGAATACTTGAAATCTGTTCATATTGTATGGACACTAACTAAAAAAAAAGAGAAAATAATAACAGAATTACAATTGAGTACAATATTATTTCCCGAAAAAAAATTATTCAAAAAATACAAAAAATTCATCAAATTTCGACTCAGAAGCATATTATATTTCCTGAAATATAAGTAAAAGCATCCCAATTAGACCCAAATTTTCTAAAAATACTTGAAAATCTTAGAATATTTGACAAATTCTGCAAAATACATAAATATAAATAATTTTTAAAACTCAGCAATACCTGATTCTTTTTGAAATCTATGGAACTTATAAAAATATTTGATAACTTTGAATCCCAATGGATCAAATTCTAGATATTTATGTAGAAATCCATAGAAATTCCAAAAAATATTTGGAATCATATTAAAAAATAATACCAACTGTACTATCAATCTTTGAACTAAGTGTTTTTTCAAAAACCTGTAAAAGTTTATGCGATACCTACATTGGCATATCGATATTTACCTTCCAAGATACTAATATTGAATATCAGATGATCACAGTATAATGAATGAGCCGATATTAATTTTTTTTCAAATCCCGGTCGATATTCATAGCTTTAAACATGAAAGTCAGAACAAGAAAGTTTAACATCATTTGTGTATTTTGTTCAACAAATAAAATTAAAGGGAACAACGATAAATCCAGTTAGCAACGTTTAATAGAGCCAGTACTTTGTGGGAGGATTTCCGGGATTTCTATAGTAACCATACGTCATTTCAGCAATCGCAGAATGGGGAATGAGGACGCCGAGCGTCACTGCGTCTCTTGCTCCGAAGCTCATTATTCTTGCTTTGGTTATGTTAATCAGAGGATTTCGAGGAACAATATACGGGGAAATTCGAGATCTCGTGGAATCACTTACCTGGAATACGGAAAAACATTTTCGTGCTTTTGAATGAAACTCGGCTTGTTTGTGGTTGGTGGATGTTGGAAAATGCGGGACTAGGGGTATTAAATTGGATTGTGACCTCAAGTCAACAATTTCTTAATTCTGATGAATAATGCACTAGAGGCAGTATTGCGATTCAGAGCTTGATACTTTTTATTTTATCATCGCTCTTAGTTTTTATCCCATCCAGATTTTGCAAGTTTTTTAGATGGAAAGATTCTTTATTACTTCGAAACTTTTTAAGTAAGAGGTCTTTTTGCGTAAGTTACAGATGGAAAAAATATTACCAGGTTATTGCTTTCTTTTGAAATTTAAATATCAATATAACGTATATATACAATATATTTGAAACTCATGATTTTCTCTTCCAATCAATAAGATAACCACTCCCGATAATATCATTGTACAATTACAATCCTCGAACATAATACCATTTAACAACTCGTCTGAAAACCGTCTCTTATGTTTCGAAGTGAACATAATCATCTTCCATCGATTCGTGGGTGTCATAAATTGCTACTCAAATTAGCAAATACGGGGTTCTTGGTGTCCGGGTGGTAGATGCATCGGAGATCATTCGTTTTCAATTACATATCTGATTTCGGAAACAAACCGATTGGAGTCGCTAACGTAGCGCGAATGTTCGCGCGGCGTCTGTTTAACGCACATACGCTGCAATGCATACGTCGTTGCGACCACATTATGGCGTACGAGCAATTTGTCACCGACGCTGACGTCGCTGCGTAGTGCGGGGCCTGCTTGTTTGATGGGCTTAGATTAATTGGCCTTATCCAGCATTAGGACGCATCACGCTCCAACCTCGACGTACTCGTTTCGCTCGTCGATTACTGACTACGTAAGCCCCGCTCTTCGACGCAATTTATCGACGATGTATCGCGATGTTCGCTAATGTTTCGTGTCACGGTAGATGATTTAGTTCGGTTGAGGGTGAGGATGGAGAAAAAAAAGAAGGAGGAAAGGACGTATTAGAATACTGGAACTCGAGGGTCGATGAGGTGTGGAGGCCATTGACGTGGTCCGTGGGAATTTCAGCTTGGAAAGAAGAGAGTAGATGGAAAAGGGTTTTCTTGCATGGTTTTCATGTAACGTAGAGTTTACCCTGATAATTTATAACAGGAAGTTTGAAAGGGAATTTGTAATGGAGGGGTGGTCTAAAATTTTGAAAGGGTCGATCAAAAAGTACTAATATCTATCGCATCGTATACATACAGTGAATATTATTTCTACACTAAGAGAAAAAATGAACTTCTGGATCATAATGTTGTCCGCCGCGCGAGGCATGGCTCCATCGACGCTTGAGAGCATGGATTCGATGCATCCTCTGCGCAGACGCTTGATTTAGAAGCGTGTGTCGTGCTCGGGGGGGGGGGGGGGGATACTTTCTAATGTTTGAAGATCGTCACAGCGCGCGCTTCGGACACGCGGAGCACTGCCATGCTCGAGAAGTTTACTTTTTCTCTGAGTGTATATATATACACGAGATGATCCCTAAGAAGGCACATATATATCGAACAAATGACTACATAAAAAATTGAGAAACAAGATATTTTGATGTTATATGATAAGTGCTTTATTACAAACAGTATTAAATTTCACATTATCACAAGCCTTAATTTTCAAAATGTTCGAACCTACACTCAGAGAAAAAGTAAACTTCTCGAGCATGGCAGTGCTCCGCGTGTCCGAAGCGCGCGCTGTGACGACCTTCAAACGTTAGAAAGTATTCCCCCGAGCACGACACACGCTTCTAAATCAAGCGTCTGCGCAGAGGATGCATCGAATCCATGCTCTCAAGCATCGATGGAGCCATGCCTCGCGCGGCGGACAACATTGTGATCGAGAAGTTCATTTTGTCTCTCAGTGTAGATGGCAATGTAATAATTTCTAGAATTATTTAATACCGTAGAATTCGACGTCTCATAGATATTCAATATATATATATTTTCAAATATTCTGGAGTGTATCTATTATATACATAGAATTCAGGTTTTTTAAAGTATCTCTGGTTTTTATTATGTTTTTTTTAGTATGTTTCAAATTTCCAGACAGTACTACAGACATTTATAGATTTTCAGTATTCAAAAGGATTTTGATATATATTTCAAGTACTCCATACTCTAGAAGTCATAGTTGTCTTGATTTTCAGCATTTTCCAAGATTTGATAGATAATGGCATACATAGTTTTTATAAATTCAAAGTAATTTTAGTATTTTACTTATTTTCCTAATATTTCTTAGGTTTTAAACATTTTTCTGTAATTTTATCGATGTTTACATTTATTTTACTAATTTAATGCTATTTGATTCAATTTCTTGTACATTTTGAACATTTTATAGATTTATCAAATGAAAATAGGTATACAAACATTTTTAGTTCTTACACAATTTCCCCAATCCCAGTATTTCACTTATTTTTCTGTAAAAATGAAATTTTGAAAGAATGTCTAGTATTGTATTGTTCAAATCATTAACAATTTTTTTAATTACTTTTAAGTATTTTATGAACTGATACTCAGGAAATTGATGAAATTTTCAAAATTGACAGACCACACATGTACATTTTTCAAACTTACACTTAAATATTACATTTAAAAAGTTTTATAAATTTGGAATTTTCAATTCATTTTTTCAGAAAACAGTCCATGATGATAAAAAGTGATACTTTCAGTGTTTGTCATCAATAGTATTATTTCATAGGGTTTCTAGTATTTCTGGAATTCTGCGTATTTGTCAAGTATTTATATGTACAAATATACATATATTTTTCTTAAATTTTATGAATTTTTATGTGGATGACTAGATTCCTATTATTTAGGATTCAAAACTTTTTATACTTTCAAAACTTTGAAAATTCTTCAAAAAACACTGATACAGAGATTTTAAATACTCCATAGATTGCTCATAGTGTAAAATAAATTAATTTTTGTATTATGTATAAAATCATTTACAATTTTCTAAAACTTTCATAGATTGATATCATTTTTGTGGATCGCTCCATTGGTTTATGATACTTGATGCTTGAGAATTGAGTCCCCGGATGCAATAACTCGCCGAGCGCTCGAAAACGCTTAAAAGTATTGTCCGCGCGTCGATGTCACGAGTCAAAATCAAAATCCGAATTTAGAAAAATGAAAAATACTACTCGATAGCTTTTGAAAAATGAATGTTAGTCTACGTTTAAACTTTTTTTGTAAACGTCATAGTTTGAGTTAAAAAAAATAAAAAACATTGATTTTTGAATCGAAAAATCAATGTTTTTTAAAACTTACATCGCCGCTGAGCATTCATTTTTCAAGGTATTTACATAACCTTTATATAATTTTGTTCGGGAAGGCCTAGCGATGATCACAGTATCAAAATATTTATAAAAAGTTATCAACAACTGACTTTTTTTTAATCCTACTGAAAAACCATTTTTTTTGACGTTCGCATTAAAAATGTATGGAGGGAATTTTCGTTTTTAACGGGATTTTTATGTTTGTCATAATTTTAAGTGTATTGTCGAACTTTTTGGACAGTTTGAGCTCTTTAAAACTATTATTTATAGAAAAGCTAGCAGGTTGAACACAACGCGCAGCGCGATGTGCTTGAATTTTTCGCTGGTAGGACTAATCACGGAGCTCGAGCTCCGTGATTTCATTTCAAGTATTCTTAGTATTTCTTCTTTTTAAAAGATATTGTAGACTTTTAAAGTTTTTTTTAGAGATTTTTTCTTTTTTCATGAATTTCTTCTTAGATTTTTCACATTAGTTATGGTAAAAATGTTAGTTTCGACTCTCAATAATCTTTCTATTTTTGTGTGATAAAAATGTTCATTGCTTTTTTCATATTTGTATTGCTATAAATTGCTGTGATACAATGCTCTTGAATAATTAGTTAGAAATATTTTTCATGATTTCATAAAAATTTGAGAATATTATATCTACATCAATTAGTAAAGCGAACACTGCTATTTACTACTGGTATTTTAATTATATTTCAAATCCTTTCCCAATCATAAAAAGATCTAGGATTTTCTGGTTCATTCATGGATTTCTGATATTTTTGTCGATTTATGTAGAGATTTCTAGATTTGATGCACTAGAGTTCTCCTCGTATTAAATTTACGGTTGTTTTATACATTTCTCAGAAGACAGTACTTTTCTTTATTTTCTGTACTTTATAAGATAGTTGTGACATTGCACGAAAAACTAAAAATGGTGAATTTCATACTTATAAGAACGTTTGACAAGTTACGATAAATCAAATGAACATTCTTTACTCACTAGTTAGGAGAACGATTGATCTCATATTTTGCCCTTATATTAAAATTCAGTGGAACAGGGCCCCCCCTCCCCCTTTAGTTGTGACATCGCTGACAAATAGAATTTACTTGATTGAATTAACTAAAATGTCTTTGGTGTTTTTTCCTAAGGCAGAACTTTTCACGAAGTACAAGCATTGCATATATTATTCGCACTGGAACCCGCATAGCCGAAAGTAGATGCATTTTATTCGAAAAACCTAACCTAAAAACAGAACATACACTCGCAATCGCCATTGGAAAGTATCTTTTTGCAGGAACTTGAATAAATAATTCTTCAAACATCAATAAAAACTGACTCAAATCTAATAGTTAAAATTCAGTGAAACATATTTTCATGAAATGTTTGCCAAAAATGATTAAAATGACGGCATAAACGTGAATTTGCTTGCGACGCAAGATTCGAGGAATCACTCGCTTACTTCAACATGGCTGAAGATGCGTTTGCATACTTGTAATCCTTTGAATCTGCACGTTTATTGTGTATACGCTCGAGTTCCAGCGTCCTTTATACACACATTTATTTTTGCCGAATTTTTTTCATATCTGTATGAATCTCTCATGCATGCAAAAAAATTTTTCATCAAAAGACTTGTGCATACATAACATCCGTCATCTATTCTAGTTTTTATACTGCAGGAAAAACATCTTTCTTTTTCTTCATACTTCACGTTTTCCTAATATTTGTATTTTTCGCTGTATCGACTTTGAATGCAAGAAAAATAATATTTTGTAAGTTGGTGAATGAAGTCAGCAAGTGGAAAACATGGAGTTTTGAATTAAAGAAAAAAATGTTTTTCTAAGGATATGAATAACTGCAGCTTAAATAACTTGAAATGACTGTGAACACTTTCAATCAAATTCAAATCAATTTGAAGTTTCAAGAAAAATGAAAAAATTGTTTAGGAGGAAAATTTACATCTTCAAAATGCTAGATCATATTGAACTTCGATAGATGAAAAAAAGGTTATAATATTATCAATAACAAAATCGAAAATGGAAATTTTTTCGCAGTCACAATCAGTTTTTATACTCGTTTTCTGATTTTTCAAAATTTATGTATGTAATAGATTTCCCTTTGATCTTGCTCATTCTATCCATTCCTTAAAACGTTTTGGATTCTCATTTGACAAATTATTTAATCTCAACTCAAATGATGAAGAACGCCACGGAAAATACAAACTCGTTGTTCTGTAGAAGCCAGTCAAGGAAGGAATCCATGCATTTATTCGTCTTAATCTGAGTTCTTAATCAAGTCTCGGGATGATCCTGGAAACGGAATTGCAAAAGCCTTTCGGCGCAGTGAAGTGTCATTAGTCAAATGACGGAAGAGAATTAAAATCGAGTGGAATCCTTAATCTTGATATCTCAAAAAGCACAGCACCAATTTATTCTTGCAAACGATCACAAAAAATATGTAACACTGGTTTTAAAAATGTTCAGAAACGAAATAAAAATGAAGAAAAAAATATATTCTCATTAGATTCTAAAAAACTGTAACGAATTTTGAAAAACAGTAATTTATTCAATAAGAAACTTCATGTGGGAATCGAGAAATCCCCTCGAGCAGTTTTATTTTTCCTGAAGAAAGCATCGCATTCGGCCACGTCTTCATGTTTCACTCATTGCATTTATACATGGACGCATACTTGAATATTTGGAAAAATGAGGATCGCTTTTCACCGACGCAGAACAGCGTCTTGTACCAGACCACCTTTCCTGTTCGATTTCGCTGTACCAAAAAAGAACCACGTCAAGTTTCTTTGCATAATAACTGGGATATTTTCTACCTTTTTCATGATAGTCATTATTCAACCCACCATGCTTCGTAAAAACAATATCATTATTTATCCTCTTTTTTCATATCTTTTAGACCTTGTACAACACATAACTCTACTTATTCAGCATTTAAAGTCTCGATTGGAAAACTTTAAATTTGTTGAAAAACGAAAAGGAACTTGCAATAACTGTAGAAGTTAATATAAAATGAATGGAGTAGGTTCAAGATCGATGCAAAATACTCACTTCCATGCGACTTGACCGAGTTTTCTGGTTGTACGGCAGCTTTTCAATTCAATCGTCCCCGGATCTCGCGATTCCCTCGCTGCTGCTTCGTATATTTCACCCGCACACAGAAGGCGCGACTGTTTTCACATTGGGAAAAGAAAAAAGCCGGAAAAGTTTGCCAAGGGTGCTTTAAGTATCGAAATGCAGTTCGTTTCCTCGCCTCTTTTCACTTCCAGCTGAGGTCTTAGCGTTCTCTCAAGCACTGTTATTCTTGATCCCCGTTAAAAGTGTCATTTGATGTTTTGAAATTGTTTAATTTTACTTGGGAAAAGTAGTGAAACGTTCTCTAAATGAATCCAAACTTTTGATTCAGTATCTCCCAATGTGAATTTCGTTTCCAAACATTATTGAAGTATATATACATAGAATAGTCTTTGGAAGTCAATTTTTTATGTTAGGAAATGTGATAAATTCAGGTGAATAAAATGATACAGTCCAGTGTAACTAAAAGTGGGTCAGACAAAATCGGGGAAGAACAGTGCAGCTCGACTAATTACCCTTAATGGATGCTGAACGTTCCGATTAACGTTACTTTTGATCCAACGTAGAAGAATAAGAGGTGCAATGATGAAGCCGAGGGACCAAAGCATGATAATCTTTTCATGAACATACTGCTGGATGAATGCGCATAAAATAGGCTAGATACTGGAAAGTTCCCGGGGTTTCTTCGAACCTTTCATAACCTTTAGTAACCCAGAAGAACATTTTTATGATTTCCTATTCAAAACCATGATTCTATTTGGGAGATTCGAAGACCAATGTTCTTACTATATAAACTATTACAAAAAAAAAAAGAAAAAAAAAAAAAAAAACAGTGAAATTGATTACACATATACTATAAATTGACTTAAATTTTAATACAGTCAATAAAGCGTTAACAGACGATTTCGATTGTAATTTTTTATCATAACAAGTCAATTCGACTGACGGCAGACAAAAAGACTGTAAATTCATTATAATTAATTGAGTGTGTACATAAAATTGGCTACTTGCAGTCAAGTTGACAATAATTTCTCAACAGCCAATCGAGGTGTCAATTGACAGTTGATTGATCAGTCTTGTGTGTACTACTCCGTTGTGTCAGTTAGATTCAATTTTCGTTGGCCCTTATAAGTTTAATCACAAAAATGAAACTATTTTGTATGTTATTTATTGAATTCTGCCAAATTTTTAAAGAATTCCGGAAGTTTATGAAAATTTTGAAGAGGTTTGAGAAACTTTTCATTACACAGTCCGACAAAATTTGACTTTCGAAAATATGAACGGGATGTTTCACCGGAAATACGTTGCTAACGTCATCACTATACCAACCCCAAAACAGTTTTTCATGATCAAATCGCGTTTTCAACTTAATGTTTGTTTGAATTATTTTTCATAAAATCCGCAATTTCCTTGCAATTTTTTCAGGAAAAAAACGAAATTTTAGGTTTTCATTGTCAAGGAATTCGGTTTTAGAGTCAAAAATGCAAAATAATCGATATTTTCATATTCCAATTTCAAAAAAATTTAGATACGTTTTTTGTCGAAAAAAGGTGTTATAACTGCTTTGCACGAATGCGATTCAAACACAACTTTTTTTTCTGGAGAGCGTAGGCTCTCTATTATAATATTTCAATGGGAGATTTGGAAAAAATGAGCATGTAAAAGGCTCTTTTTTGATAGAAAATGTATCTACATTTTTTTGAAGTTGAAATATAAAAATATCGATTTTTTTGCAATTCAGACTCTAGAATCAGATTCCTTGACACTGAAAATCTACAATTTGGTTTTTTTTTTTCTGAAAACATCGTAAGAAAATTGTGGATTTAGAAAAAAATAATTTAAACAATCAATATGTTGAAAAAACGATTTGATCATAAAACACTGTTTTGGGGTTGATGTAGTATTGACGGTAGCTACATATTTCCGGTAAAACATCGTATCCATATTTTTTTTGTTGGACTGTGTTACATTCTTTTAAAAAAAACAAAGACTTTTTTGAAAGAATATATTTTTAAGCTACTCTTCAAAATTGTAAAACCTTCTAACGCATCTCGAAATTTCTTCCACTCTGCAACGTATAATATGTAAATAGTTTTTTCATAAACGTCAGAGTCAATGATAAAGCTGAAAATTAAGTCTTACATCTTCATTTCATCAAAATAACCATTTTTATTTCACGTTGAAATCTTTCAAACCTCACTTTTTTTGGCCCTCTTCAGAAATCATCATCATTTAAGTTCATTACCTTCACGTCTGCCTGATTAATTGATTCTAATTGAATAGATGTTATTACCTTTACATTCTTACGTACTCTTCAGAAATCATTATCATTTGAAAACTTGTTCTGAATTTACGATTCCAACTACAATACTTTCCATCTTCCTAAATCTTCCATATTAAATTTTTTAATGTAGGAATCAATTCTTCTATACTTGTCAACAAGTTTTTATGACTGAGCCATGAACTTTTTTATTTCTTCTATCGTTCAAATTGTACCTTTTATGAGAGAAAATTATCCTTTCTACTTTTCATTATCTATGTGTCGATTTTTCAGCTGTTTACACTTTTTTTACCTTTTTGATTACTCAACAAGGAATCTGATTATTTTACAAGGAATTTTAAACGTTGCTTATAAAGATTCAATAAAAATCTTAACACCTATGATCAATTGAGTGTTAAAAGTCAATTCAATCGTTTGTACTGTCAAAGTTATATTGAAATTCATAGAATTCGAAATTTGTGATATCTAATAGCACATTACATCCGAGTTGAGACTTTTGTTTATCAATTTTATAGTTGTTTTGTGTCTATTTTTAATTATTTACAATTACTTATATTTATTCATCATTTAATCGTATAGTTACTTTTTTTCACAAGAAAAAATAAGTGAATACATTAATATGAAAAAAAAGTTATTGTAAAATAATATACTTATATGATGAAAAAATTAAAAAATATTGACAATTCGAAAATAGAATAAAATAATAAATATTTTATTCCCGAATCGAATTATTTTGATTCGAAAATTGAGCATCTTTCATTCTGTTAGTTTACATACCCAATGACACTAACTTTTACGCTATAGGAAATAATTAGAATGAATAAGACAATACAAAAATCAAAACATTGACAGAAGTTCTTCTGATATTCAAAAAAGTATGTTAGGCCTTTTTTTATCGCACAGAGAGCATTAGTTATTGTGGTAAAAAAAATAAAATAAAATTGCAGATTATATCAACTAACTTCACCGTGAAACTGTCAATTTTTAATTAATAAAAATCACATATATTGATTTTAAATTAGTAAATAATTTAAACAATTAAATTTTTTTTGTTAATTGTCGATTTGAATGTAAAACAGCCAAAAATTGATAGTCAACAGTCAATTTCATTGTAAACCTGTCAAATTATGTGATTTCCATGATTTTCAAATAGACTGATGGTTTGCAAGCGATATTAGTTTTTTTTTTTTTTTTTATTACCATTACTTTGATCTCATTCGGTTCTTCATTCTCCATTCAGTGAATCAATTATTCAACCTCAACACGAAAAGTTCGTTATCACTCCACGCCACGAGACATTAAAAGCTTCGCAGCACGTTGACCAGTGGACATAATTCCAAAACCCAAGTTCCTCCGTAACTTTTGTCCATTATTTCGTCACGCCAAACTAAGTCATGCTTCAAGTTCGGCGCTTTGGGCCAAGTTAGCGACTTGTCTCTTTATTTATTCAGACGACGGCTCCTCACATTCTCATGGCTTCGAAATTTCAGCGAGTCTACCGTTCCCGTCGACGTGTTCGTCACTAAAGCAAATGACATCGTTTATCCGATTTGTCAAAATAGTTGGAAATCTTCAGCGCTGAGACGCATCGACGTTGAAGATAAATTCTGTTGGCTCGAGAAATATTTTTTGATGAAACGTAACTGAATAAATAGTAGATCCCGATTTTCACGAAAAGGTAGTTTTTTCCTTTTAGGATTCGATTGAATTTTTTGATTTGATATTCCTCATTTTATTTGAGCTTCAAAATAGAAGTGAATATTAGATAAAAGTTCGTTGATTGTCTTTTTCAATCTAACTGCTTCCAAAGATAGTTCGATATATTCTGACTTTTTGTTGTCTGTTAAGTGAATTAAGGTCAATCCATCTCGAGACGATAAAATTATCTATATTGTTGATATCTTGGCAATTTTTGGGAAGACACATTATCATTATCATCCTTTTGCGACGCGTCATATTTCCCGAACCCAATACCATCCCCCATTAAATAACGCCAAGTGGAAGGAACACCTCGGACAATGTTTATCCGGATCCCTGCCGGGATATTCGATGAGAATGAGAGAATTACGGTCGGTTATTACGTACCAATATCGAACACGGAAATGTATACGAGCCGGAACATGCCCCCAGAGGCGCCGACGAGAGACGCCCGTTTATCAAGAGAGAGGGGAAGAACGAAGCATTGTTGATTGTGGTCACCGATCGGAAATAGGCTGATCATCCGGGGCATATCGACTCTGCGGTGTATTTGGAGACGGCAACGAGCCCTTGAGCTCCCTTTCCTGAACGTGTTTATTCACGCTATCGGAGCCCTGATAAGTTTCCAGGACATGTTCATCTCAAGGAAGAATCTGTTCACTGACCATTCCCTTGATCTATTATTCCAATTCGCATTTTCCTGCAGTAGTTTATCGAAAAAACTCTAAAAAAACTTTGATGAAAACAAAATATCAGGGTTTAGAAATAAAACGTTACTTGTAACGCGTTACTCTAAAACTTTACATTTTTTACTTTAACAATAACGTAACGCGTTACTTTAATTAACAAGTAGCAATAACGGGAACGAGTCACTTTTTTCGGTACCGAGTACCAAAACTCCTGTTATTTTACATTACTTTTATCTGTATCATCAAGTTTTGAGCACAATTTGTAACTTTTCAAGGAGTGTACTGAAACTGGAATATAAATAATTTTCAACTTCTTCATTTTTAAATGAAAAATTCAATATTAGTGATTTTTATCGTAATAGTTGTTTATTTGATTTTCCACTTAAAAGTAGAATATGAGCAATTTGTAAATTTGCAAACAAATTCGAAAATACTCGAAATACTAGATTTTAATTGGTTTAATGTTGTTTGATTGTCCAAAAATTCAGATGATTCTAGGAATCAAGAAACTTCAATTTCTCGGGCTTTCAATTCTAAAAATATATGTTCATAGAAGTATATGAAAGTATGAGAAAATTTTTTAAATCGCAAAACTCTGTGAAAAATACGAACAATGTTAAGGGCACTCTAAATCTATAAAGAAACTGGTTTCTGCAAAATCGATCGGAATAATTCTAAAATTTCGACCTTTCAATTTTATCTCATTCTGGAAATTCAAAGAGATATCTTGAAAAAAAACTCAAAAATACCACAAAATTTTAGAAATACTCAAAATACAGAAAGATAATACGTGTAAAAATATAAAACATTGCAAATCTTTTGAATTCCAGAAATTGATACAGCAATATATAAAAACAATGAACGATCCTTGAAATCATTAAAAAACTGAAGAAATACGAAAAGGCTGGAATAAATAAATTTCTATCAAGACACTGTTTTCTGAAAAATCTTGTGAAACGCGGAAGATTCCATTATATTCAAATTATAGAGTTCGAAATTGATGGCATGTATACATCGATTTATATCATAAAAATACTAAAATGATGTAAAAATACTAGGAAATTTCACAACATTCTATCATTCTGAAAAGTATTTAAAACCAAAGGAAATTAAAATCCTCTTGAATGTAAATCACTTATGTACCAAACTTTGAATTCGAAAGCATGAAATTGTTGAAATCTATATATCAATGTACAGAAAAATGGTACAAATTTATAAGAATATTAGAAAATCCTGCAGCATTTTAAACATACTGAAATATCTGGATAGGTATTAAGATTCTTTTAAAAACCTATTACCTTTGCGAATGTTTCCTTGTGGCTAACATTGAATTAAAAATGTCATATTCAGAAATTTCGTGAACTTCAAAAAAACATAGATATTTTAACAAGCTGATTGATTTTTTTTCAGGGTGAAAAAGTACAGATTAACATTTTTATTGTATCTGGAATAAACCATTTCTATAGAACAGAACCACGAGTACGTTAATCTTGTTATTTGTAGCCTTAGTTTTTTGATGTCTTGTTAATTACATTCAATTTATTCCAAAAAGTAACGTGAAAGTAACGGTAACGTGAAAATACACTTTTTTCACCTTTGCAACGGTATCGTAATGCGTTAAATTTTTTAAAGTAACTTTCCAAATCCTGCAAACGATCCACTCAACTACTTATGACTTACAGTATCTTATGAAATATTCGTTGTGCCCAGGTAACTATAAACGATTCACGACAAAAGAATGTGACGACTGGAGCTTTTTTTCGTTTTTTTTCTGGCAATTTTCGGTTTGAAATACTACCCCAATTAACACCTAATCGGCGCTCTTCCAATGTAACGTAACGTCGCTACGGCTCCCGCGTACAGTCTCTTTTAATTAGCCCATTGCTACTTTCGCCTACTGATCACGTCTATTCTATCTTTTCTTACCCTTTGTTCTGCGAGATTTTCGAGTCACAAACAAGAACCAACGTGATAGTTTAATTAAAAGTGAACGTGGAGCAAATAGGTTCTTTTTTTTTTTTAATAATTCATGATGAAAGAAATGAAATTTTAGATGAGTTTTGAATTGGAAAGAATCGCGAGTTATTGACATGCAATTAATTATATTTATTGGTTCAAATTTCGATCATTAGTATTGAATATGTTTTTTCAAAAGTACCCTCGATAACATCAATACATTCCACAGTCCAAAACGAAGAAAACCGCAATGTCATATAATTCAATCGAACTAAGTAGCTTTCCACAGCACACTTATTACTTCCTTTGCCGAGAACGATGCCGTATCAGAAAAGCAATTTGTCTCGTCTGCTTGATTCCTCTTCCGGCCCCTCCCCACCTTCTCCCCCATGACCCACTCGAAGCAGCTACGCGATATTTAAGTTATGAATATTTGCTAACGTACGATATGAGGTTTGCGCTTTTCCAGCTCGGTATATACTTGTCGAAAGTCGAGAAAAGTTTTACCCAGCTCATAACTTTTCCGCTGCCCTGAAAAAAAGGAACGTAAAAAATGCCTCGCAAATGAATAAACGAGAAATGGTGCCACTACAAATTTATCTTTGGTACCGAAAGGCTTTATTTAGTGCGACCTCTTTTTTTTATCTTGCGTGGATCTGACAGGGAAGAGGGGTTCAGAAAACCATAGAAGAGCCGGAAAAATTGGCTATCGTCGATTTTTCATCGGGGTGAAATTGTCTCTTGGATTGGGTCAAAGACCACAATCTGCTGAAGTTGGTTTCGCTCGTTGGAACACGGATTTCCAAACCTTTAACAATCCGCTCGTTTCATTGTCTTTGCGTTGAATGCAGCCCGTTTGGAGGCTCCCTGAGCTTTTTCAGAAACAAGTCGTGCGCACTATTCGATTTCAGGCCTTTGTCGTTACCCGATCGATGGAGATTCTCCCGCAATTTGCCACTTTTCACGTGACGCCATTGTCGGTGAGTCACTGCGATTACGAGTGATGGGTTTTGCTAGGTTTTGAATCACGCACGATAACAAAAAAAAGGGTCAGAGTGCTCACGAACTAGGAGAAACAGTGGGATTCATGCACTGGGCAGTTTTGTCAAAATTCGTTATGTAATCATGGAATTATGCTAGAGTAACAGGACTCAGAAAAAATGTTTGGCAATAAGCAGAGAAGTCACATTTACAAGCTTTTCAAACCTTGTATTCTTTAATATTTATAATTTTTTAACTTCAATCCAAATCAAGTCAAACGTCATACACAAAATTTCAGCTTCTAAAAATTCAAAACATAGAGTTTTAAAAAACAATGTTATAAATGTTTCATTTCCGTTTAATGTAAATACGAGATTTGAGTGATTTCAAGCTTCTTTTTCTCTGACTTTATGCAAAGGAAAAATCCTTTAACTAGAAGAAAGAAGTGAAATCAAGGCACGTACCATTGCAATTCGGAGCAGCTGTGCTGAAACTGTGACATCAGAAAATTTCCGACCGATAAATAATAGTGTTTAAAGAGCTTTTGTTATTCCATCGGTCGCGCAGGCTCACGAAATTTACATAGTCATGAAAATAATTCCAGCGTTTACTTGGGTGGAAAAAGTGGACGCGGGATCCAGATTAATTAATTACGCTCTTGGAGGCAAGCTCTTCAGTATTTGTTTAGGAAACGTTTCCCTTGGAAGGATATTTTTTTATTATTCTACATTTTTTCTTTTTGTTTTAACAGGAAGGTATTAAAAATGTTGGAGGATAACTATAAATTTGTTATTGAAAAATAGAAAAGACACTCTTAAATTTTAGGAAAATGATGAAAGGGGATGTTGCAATTAATAAGGAAATTATTTTAGGAAATAGTACACAAAATGACTGTTTTTCCACAAGATTTTTACAAAGTGATTCAGAGTCAATAAAAAATTGAGGAGTAATTTGATCCGTGATCGACAGAATCTCGTTGACGAGCTACAAGAATCCCTTATCGCCCATCTGCTTCGCAACCCATTTCGAAACTACCTCCGAACTCGAGTCAGTATTATCGCCCTTGTTCTCATTTTGAATTATAACGATGCCTGAGATTGGAAACGTGACTTTCAAGAATCAGACACGAGGCGAATCTCAATCCATCGTGCTTTCATTTGTTCTTTTCAAGAGTCGAAACAGAGAGAAAGTTGATATCAACAAAGAAACTTGACCTCCTTTTTTTTAACTTCATCTTTGTATAAAAAGTTGAACATATACCATTTCAACAAGTACAGTTCAATAAAAATTTAGTATTTATCAGACTGAAGCACTGAAACCCTGGTGGACAAATTTCAAATATTCTTAATCAACCTCTTCCAATTGTATCTGAATGTGTCTTCGCAATTCCTCCCTTAGCATAAAACTCGGAGAAAAGTGAAATACGAATAATTCAAGCCATGTATGTCATAAATTCACGGATCACCACTACAGGTAGCTGCATACATCAATGTTCATTTCCCGATTAAAGCGTCTAACTTGCATCCGACTAAAAAGAAGTTTCGAAAGCCGGCTGAAAAATAGTTCCCGGAAGTACCGGGAAGTACTTAATAAACTTTTTACGATGCCGGTGAATCGTTGTAGTAGTTTTTCTCACCCCGGGTTTTTTCTTTGCTTTCATCGACTCGCCTCTTTGCCTCCTTGGAGTTTCATCGCGTTTAGAGAGAATAATCGACTGTAATGATTGAATTTCGTGTATGAGATAAATTTTTTTCTGTCTTTTGTCTTTATTTTTTTAAGCTTTTCTCTAATTTTTGTTGATCACGCCATCGTGAGATACTGGAGAAAAGTTCAATCAGATAACTGTTATATGTATAAAAATCTACACTTCAACGAAAAAAATTGAAATTGAAAGTTATCTTCAACAGTTTTTGAGTTTTCAAACTATAGATAAGAATTAAAACGGAAATATAGATATTAGTGTATTCGATACATTAAAACCATCTGATTCTCAATATGTACTATACCCGGAAATTATCAATTAGTCGATGTATCGTACAGATTTCGGTGGATTTTTTATAAACAATTGATAAATAGAAACTTACAGAGTTTTTCTTTTTTTTTTTTCAGTTTTAATAAAGTTTTAAAGATTTTCTGGTATTTTATGGATTTATATTTTATGGTATATTTATGTATATCTGCTTAGGTTTTCTGGCATTTTTTCAATTTTTTGTGTTTTTTTGTTGTGATGAAATTTTGTTGGACTACAGTATTTTTATTGATTGATAATACCTATGAACTTTGGTATTATATAGAATAATCGAATTCAATGCTTTAGATTCGAAAGTTTTTTCAATCTTCGAATGAATATTTCAGAAAACAGTATCTTCCTAGATTTTCATTTTTTTTCCAGGATTTCTGTATTTTTTAGTATTTCCGCTATATGAAGAACTTTTCCGTATTCTTGTGAATCGTTGAGTACATTTCTAGAATTGAGTGCTTCAGTTGTGGAAGTTTTAAAGATTTTTAGTATTTTCTAGAATTCTACTGCTATCGTATTTAGTTATATTTAGAAAGAGTCATACAATTTCTCAGTTCTGTTTTACAACATCTCTTTTGATTGCTAGAATGCGATTTCATAGTGTTCGTATTTTAGAATAGTTCAATCAATAAAAAAAAATGTTTAAAAGAACAAAATATATTCGAAGTACCTGCTCATAGAATTGAACGTACTTTTTTTTTAATTTTCACAAATAAAACATTTTTGGGTATTTTTATTGATTTCTTCATCGATTTCTATAATTGGAAGAATTCTTGTAATACAGTTCATTCATTTCTAAAAATTTTAAGAATCGTAGTTTTATTAACTCATTTTTTTCGTATGCTTAAGGAAAAATCGAATTGAAATATCTTGATACAAAAATATATTATAGTAATTTTTTTGTTTGTCATTGTTTCTTATTTAAAATTCGGTAGATTTTTTTCAAGATTCGGAGATTTTTTGTGTTTTTGCACATTTCTTTCAAAATTGATGATATTCAAAGCTATTATAGTTCAAGTTTTATAATTTATAGAAATTTAAATGTTTGCAAAATGAGTTTGTTTAGCATTTACATGCTATTCTCAAGTTCTGTTATTTTTTTTAAGGAATTTCGTTAGCTTTCTTAGCAAATTCATAAAGTTGAAGTAATATTTTATAGGGTTCCTAAAAAATTATTAGAATTTGATGCCCTAGAAATCATACTTTGATCTATTGCCAGATTTTTTTATAGATTTTCAAGAAAATTCTATTGGGATTTTTGCATATGTAAAAAAATTTAGGTATTCTTACTATTTTTCGTTGCTTTTCATGCAAGATTCTTGAGATATTTTTGAGAACATGAAGATTTTTAGTATTTTTATACATTTTTTCACCATTTTATGAATTGAAAGCTCTTTCATACAAGTTTTGTAAATTTCGAGGACTGTGAATGTTTATTGAAACAATTTTTATCAAGACTTATGAATTGTTTAAAGTTTCTGGCATTTTAGGTATTTTTTAAATAATTATTTTCGTAAGATTTTTTAGCAGTTTCGAAGAATTAATGCATTTAATTGATTTCCGTCTACATTTCTAGAATTTCATCTCCTACAATCTGAAGTATCATGGATTTTAGGTATATTTACTATCCATTCTTAGTCACTTTATTGATTCCAAGTATTTCGTAGTTTCTTCATTTATAATTTTTACATTCATTATAACAATAATTCTGATTCCAAATTATATTTCCTTTCAAAAAAGAAAATCTTTAAAATTTCGTCATTCAAGAATTTTAATGTCGTTTAAATATCCCTGCAATTATATATTTTTTACGCTGACAACTACATACTGTCGAGCATATTAGATATGTTATTATTATATTTTAAGAGTCAAAAAAATTTTTAAAAACGAATGAACAGATCCTGGAAAAAATCGCTGACTTAACTGCGGAATGTTTGAATTATTGTAAAGAAAAAGTAAAAACTCAAATTTTTGTCTTTATTTTATTTTCACGCAAGAAATTTGCATTATCATTAAATACGGCAACGAAAATATCGATAGAGCATTCAAAAAGTCTGATACATTGAAAAGAAATCGTAACATTCTGCTATATCAATGTATATATCGCCATCCCTATGATGTACCAAATTAGAATGTGCCCACAAAAAACTTTTGGAATAAACAAAAGACGCTGAAAAAGCATGCTTAGTTCTCGTATCAAGAAGAGAAGCCAAAAAATAGCCCTCGATCGCCGAGGAAACAACTTTCCTAATTTTGGGGATATTTTCCTTCAGCTTTTGGGGTCTGTTTCTGACTAGAGATTTCGTGGAAGCCTTGTTCTGCGGGTGTAAGTGGCCTTAGAAATCCACTCGATGCTGCCTATCGAACGCGAATTCAATTCCTAAATACGCCATCAACTTCCAATGTGATCCCGACTGGTCTCGCTTTCGGCTACGACGTCAAGCCAATCCGTTACGGAGCTGAATATACACGCGAGACAGCTCCGCGTCGATGGTTGAAATTGTCAAAGTTCCATAAGCTCTGGTAAACTTCAGTTAGCTCCATCAGCTAGCTTGTTCTGAAGTTCAACAATCCTTGCATCGTTAAGTCAACATCTCATTGAATTGAATCATTTATTTCAGGCGTAGTGGAGCGGACGTAGAAAGAAATATTTGCTGATACATAAATTGCAATGCAAAGAAAACTTCAAATGATCTTTTCCATTTAATGTCTTTGAAATATGGTTCTGACAAATTTCTGGATATCACAACTGGATGTCTTAATTAAAAATCCTTCATACGTAAATGGAATATTTCTCATCTTCCAATTATATTGCCAGCACTTCTCGTTTCACTTGCACCTTTCACAAGACTGCTACGAAGTACCTGGTTTCGATAAAACTTTAGAAATATCAAGTTTCATTTGAGACAAGTTTTCGCTTTTTTTTTTCATTAAACTCGCTTTTCGCAGCTGGACTTCGACACTTCTCAATCAAGTGAGTGAACTGGAAGCAATTCTATGAAAAGTCAAGTCACGTTTGTTAACTTTCTTCGATCTTTGAGAGCTGAAAAATAATAAAGGAAGGCGACAATGCTTCGATGACGTGATAATAATATTTTTCATCATATCATTCAAATTTTTTTATTGATTCATTCCTAATGGAGAAAAAAATTATGATAAAAATGGTAATTAAAAATTTTCCTAGTGAAAACCTTTGAAAGGGAATTTCTTTTGGCCTTAAAACTTTCGTCGCCCTACTTGACCAACAAAAACGTTAAGAACCGACTTTTTTGATCCCGAAAAATTCATAAGCGCAGGGATTTCCGGCACAATTCGCATCCCCTCCATATCCCCTAAAAACACAAAGATCTCCATCATAATTCACCTCGAAAACTCTCTTGGAGAAACTCGATTTTCGTGCTCTGTGAAAAGTTTAAATTCGTCACAAGCTACGGAGCTAATTGAGTTTTCCGGGAAAACATTCTAATTAAGTCGAAACAAAAAAAGTCGGTCGCACAAAGGAGTGTCGGGCCATGTGCATTGCTCGCATTCTTTTTCACGGTCTAGAGAGACATTTTGAATACATAGAATCACGTGTATTGTCACTTGCTTCTGGTTCTTTTGGATTTCTCATAATATTCATGAAAATTACCACCTTTCAAATCTTTGAAACTGATATGAATAAATTAAAATATTTTTAGTTCAAAATTTTTAAATAAAAAAAGCTATAATCCAAAAATTTTTCAATTTCACAAATAGTTCCGATACCTTTGAAAGTTTATTCTCTGTAATCAGTTTTAAAATTTTTTGCAGCGCACTTTATCAGAAAAATCATCAAAAGCTTAAGCGTAGCAACTAGAACAATCGAATATATATATTAGAGGTATATTATAAGTATAATACTATTCGTAAGAATGAAATTACTCTCGTTATCCTATAATGAATCATGGGCTGCTCAGTTATTTGCACGATGAACCTTGGATTTCCATTTTCGAATTGTTTTTTGTTAATTGGATTTTCAAGTGGTGTTTAGATTTGGGGTTGTCGCAGTGAATTTCCCATCGCGATTCCTAAATTGAGTTTGTATTTAGACTTTTTGTTGAAATTTTGGAATCAAGTTTCTCATAGGAGTTTTTAAATTATTTTTTTGTTGTTGTCAAACGCGATTTCTGAAATGAGTTTTAAATTATTGTTATCAGTAAAGATTTATGAAAAAAATTCCGTTTGTAAGCTTTCTTCGTGATTTTCGACAAAAAATTGGAAATAAGGTTTTTAATTCAAGTTTGCAATTCGATTTTTTGATAAAGAATTCTAGTTAGAGTTTTGAATATGATGTTTGGGACTGAAGTTTCTAGGATGTATAGATTTAGGGCTCGAATGAAGTTTTTAATTCTGATTCCTAAATGAAGTTTGCAATCAAAATTTTCCATGTAGTTTTGCGAATAATGTATGTAAATGAAGTTTTTACTTGGGATTTCCAGATAAATTTTAAAAATCTAATTTTTTAAGAAATTTTTCAGTAAAAATGTACATTGGTAAAATATAATTAAAAAATCTATCTGAATCAATTGGATTTTTGAAGTTAAGTTTCAAACTTTAGTTCATCAATAGATTATTAAATTCAACGCTTTTGAAGAAATTTTTAATAAGGTTTACAATGAATGTTTTCAGATGTAATAGAAAATAACTGCTCAATACTATTTGTCATCTTGTTAATTTAAGTACCGAAATCGAGTATAATATTGCAGTTTCCTAACGTAGCTTAATTGAAGTTTCCAAATATACTTTGAAATTCCTTTTCAGAAAAATCCAAACAGAAATAGTAATTACACATTTTGAATGATCGTTTTTATCATAATAAGAGTTTTAAAATGGCGTTTAATGTTGAAGTTGCTGAATGTAGCATAATTGAAGTTATTTAATAAAATTTCTGATCGTATAGTTATAGTTTTGAACAGTGATTTCATCGAAAATTTCTAAACAAGTTTTTTTATTGTAGTTTCCAAATAAAGCTTAGAGTGACAGTATCTTTATCTTTTTTTTTAATTCAGTTCATAAAAAGTTTTTCAATTAAATAAAAAATAAGAGGTGATGTAAATTTAGCTTAAATTATAAATAAGAGTTTAATAGTAAAATGAAAGAAAATTGAAAATTAAAAATAAGAGGTGGAGAAAATCAGTTCTTCTGACAAAAATAAAAAACAGGAATTTCAAAATCGATGTTTTCATAATAACCGTAGCTCGTAAATGAAGTTTTATATTGTAGTGTCCAAATGTAGCACTGTTGAATTTACAAAGTTGAGGTTCTGATTTAAGTTCCTGTATCAACTTTCAAAGTAAATTTTTAAATGAGGAAAAAAACCTCTGAAATAAAGGTTGTTATCTTATTCAATGTTTCAAGGTGGGATTTCATGTGGAAGTTGCTAAACGTAGCTCAATTTGAGTTTTTAAGTGAAGTTTCCAATTTGTGCAGATGAATTTTTTCCATCAGAAATTCTATATGAAACTCCCGAACAAAATTTAGAATCGACGTTTCTAAATGAAATTAATAATAGTCGACTCTTTTAAAAATTAATTTTGGAAAAAAGTGTTTATACATTATAGTTTTTGGAGTTCTCAATTAAAAGTTACAAAGTTAGTTCCTAGTTGAAGTTTGTAAATGAAATTCATTCTAAAATACCTTAAAATGGGAGTTCTAATTTTAATCGGATGTTTGGAATCAGGTTTTATTTTTGATTTTCAATTTTCTTAAGAAATTTCATTTGCACTTTGGACTTTAGTTCTTAATTGAACAATTCAAAAATGAATAAAAGAATTTTCGAATAATATAATATCTCGATTAATATAACAACGTTTTCCACTGAAGTTTCTTGAGTTTCGAATAACAACTTACACATGATTTTCTCAGTTACAGTTTCCGAATGGAATTTATAATTCGACACTTCAAATTAAGATTTCTCATCGTTATCTAAGATTGAATATAATATCATTTTACATTTTTCACAACTGATTGTGAGCTTCTAAATGGAACTTCTAAATAAATATACTTACTCACTATCCAGTTGTAATTTTTTATCAGGGATTCTACCGAAAATTTTTTATATTTTCCCCAACACAACTTTCGAAATGAAGTTACGAATGAGGATTTGTTAATAAGGACTATTATGGTTGAGTTCAATAATATTTTTACAAATTTCAGTTTTAAGATATTTTATGTGATTGCAGTGATGAAATAAGTAAGTTTTTAGTCTATTTTTTAAATGAAAATTATTATCCAAAATTTTGCATTACCATCACGAATTGTTCTTAGTGTCTCACTGAAGTGTTTTCCTATTCACTTTCTAAATTGCAGTATCCGAATAAATTTTCTACGTCAAAACCCTCCATAGTACACTCCATTCCAAAATTTCACTTCGAAAATTTATCGTCATACTTTCTAAAAGACACAATCACTCTTAATGACCATCACTACTCCCCGTCTAGTTAACTTTCACATCCTGTTCACTACCCCCCAATTTTAAAATAGCAATTGACCTCCAAAAAATTACCCGGGCCTTTTCCCTATGGTCCTGTTCTCCTTTCCATAAAACCACACGGAAAATCGCATTTTCTCTAGCGTGTCAGAAAAACTGCTTTTTTTCGGTGCAGTAAATGAACGCCACGATTTATCTGCTCGTAGAAAGGAGCATAGTCTTAGCGTACATACAAACCCTGCGCGCAGTAAATCACGCCTGCTCACGTACCTCTACTCAGATTCTCCCCAACCCTTAAATCCCACCCCCCGAGCTTTTTGGAGCCTCCGCCAGGAATCCGGAAAATCCTCAAACACCGCGGAACAGAAACGGCTGCGCTCGTGACGAGGTCATGAGCCACTTAGCACTGTCCTACCCCGAGAAAGATGACGCCATCTCGCAACTTTTCCGAATCTTTCCCCGATTCTTCGAAGAACGACAACTCGCTACCTGGCTGAGAGCACACGGGCGGCTATTGTGTCCGATGCATTGACGAACCCCTTTTATCGCGACCTCATTAACTCGCTGCGAAGAAAAGAGTTGCCGCCATTTTGAGCCGGTTTTTCCATCGGACTTGAGTTGCGATAACAGAGCTTAATCTGTTGAATTAATGATTTTGAATTTGATGAACGTCAATCATGGAACACATTATGTACAATAAATTTGTCGACATAGAGAAGTGGAAAGTAAAAGTATTGCATCTTTTTTTTTATTGATCTTCCTAACATTTAATCTCAGATAATAATATATCTTAATTATATAATGTAAAGAACTTCACATAAGTTTCCAGAATAAATGAATCTCGCCACGAACAATTTAACTTGGCGTTATTTGTGATACTAGCCTTGTTTATATGATGTAAGATTTCGGAATATGTCAATATTTTCATGTGAAAAATATTATTATAAAGTCAAGAATTAGACACAGGAATGAATTATAGGAAATATTACAATAGAATGTCAATCAACAATAATGTAGTAGAAAAACAATATGAAACAAATATACTCACCATTTCTCGGGAAAAATTATTACAGACTACGTTAAAGGTAATTTCAAATTTACTTCATCTCAAAACTAAACAAATATGAATATCAAAATGAATTCGTTTTCAAAAAGACTCCATGATAAAAAGTTCCAATTTCAGCAATAAAGTATTCTAATTAGGGAAAAAATTATAAACTGAAAGCTATTTAAAAAATATAATGAAACATTATAACCAACTGAATACTTATACAAAAACTATACAAAACTTATAAGGAACACATTAAGGATTATAGTAAATACCTACGTCTTTAAATACACACAAAAAAAGAGTTTCATTTTTAAATATGTTTCATTTCAAAATAACTAAAATATAGCAGTGACATAAATAATGAAAAAGTGAAAAGGGTGGAACGTAAAAAATTACATCCGAAGATTTAATAATACAGCAATAAAATTCGAACAAAATCGAAGTAAAGAAACAATCACAACAACAAAAATTTTCACTCATTTAGTGAATACACATACGAGAGTACGACAATCATATTTTTAATGAAACTTTTTTTGAAAGAAAGAGTATAAAAAAATATATCCTCACCTAAAAATACTTTATCTCAAAGAAAAAAATCTTATTCCTGAAAAAAAGTATGGAAAGATTTCTAAAAACTTGAAGCTGAAAGATATAATAGAAAAATGATTGAAAAAACATCGCAATCTACAAAATAGTAACATGAAGACAAGTAAAAAATATCAGCAAACTTACTGTAAATTTGCATTAGTCACCTTAACAAACGTACTTTGAGAAACTTTATCTGTAAAAAAGAATGAACATAAATATATTAAAAAAAAATATATATATATATAATTTCTAGAAACAAATTTTATTACAAAGCTGAAAACTGAACAATGGTATGTATAGCAGAAAAACTGATTATAATGATTCAAAAAAATGTTAATAAAAATAATAAATTATCATGTTCGACTTAAACATTTATAAGTAACATGGGAAAGAACTTAACGAATATTTGTTATCAGAAAACTATACAATCATATTGTTTTGAAAATATTCTTTTTGAGAAAAGGATTTAAGAAAAAAATCTATCGATAATTGAAAAAGCTCCAAAAAGAAAAATATACCAAAAAGTATAATTATCATGTTTAAAGGAACACACTATAAGTAATAACATAAAATTTGATAGTAAAACATTACAAACAATAAAATAGCAATAAAAGTGAAAATAAAAAAATTACTATACCTTTTTATTTCGAATCAGCACTTGAGACGGAATATTGACATCATTGATATAACACGTAGAGAATAATCATATTTTTTTCAAGAAACTTTCGGAAAAACAATAAAATATCTTAAATTAAAACCATCATTTTTCAAAGGTTTAAGAAAGGAACAATCCGATTTCTGCAAAAAAAAATATTATAATGCTAAAGACTAGATACTGGAAAGTATGTAAGAATATTTTTTTTGCAGATAACACACAACAAAATACTTATTTTGAAGCAAGTGAAAAAAATGCCAACAAAACTACAAGGAATAAACTTCAGAGACTAGTACGATGAGTATATTTTTGAAAGAGCGATTTACCTTTCTTACGTCAGCACTGTTAGGAAATTGTAAATTGTAAATACAAATTGTAAATTGTACATGAATGGTACAAAATATTCTAAACAATACACTGCATTCTCCACGAAACTTCTGAGTGACCCTATTTGAATCCATTCTTTTCTTATTATTCAAAATATGTCACATCCTTAATCACTCATCAACATATTAGTCGTTGATACTGAATTTAATAATTTTATAAAATTTGAAGACCTCAACTTATTGTGAGTATGTTTCAGTAAGAATAAATTATATTCAACCAAATCCCAAAAATTGATGCAAATCTAAGTAGCACAGGAAGTTTTGTTAGTATAGTTGTCAAAATCATGGAATTTCATTTTCAACTTTTTTCACGCAAAACAAACAATCAGCTCACAAGGAGAACTCCTGACATCCTAATAATGCTTTATCAACCGAATCACGAAAAATGCAGAAAACAGAAAAATTCGCCCCCACATAAATCCGTGGCTTCACTTGTTTTCGAAATTCCGAGAAATATGATTTAATCACTCTCAAACAATATCCAACTTTTTTCATTACCTAACTTTCCACGAATCCTTTTGACTGACTCACTACATTTCATATCCCATTCTCCATCGCAAAAATGCTCCCGGCTTTTAATGAAATCGTTGGTGTAATTGATTCCTGCTCATTTACAAGCCTTCAAATAAATTCGACTTTTTGTAATGTACGGCTTCCAATCGCTTTCAGCTGGCTTGCGAAATTCCTAAAGAAACGAACTGATGAAGGATACTCGAGTTCTTTCACGCGTTGCATGATAGGGACACAGGGTTCGTTATCGAATCCATACAAAACGCCGGAACTAAGGTATCATGTATCGAATTGACGGAAGGTGCAGAACGCGAGCGAGGCGAAAAATATTTCCTTTGGAAACGCGATTACAGAGTCGCTTTCAACTCTTTGACGCGAACAGATCCCTTTTTTCGCTGCGTCTTCGAGCTTTCATTAGCGCAGCGTCTTCCTTTGGGACGTGAAAATTTTCATAAGTGGAGTGGTTTCACCGACAATAGGATAATTATTATATTTGAAAAAAAGTATAAATTAGAATAAGTTTCCAAGCTGATAATCAATATGGAGTGGTGAAATGATGAAAATGGGGTCAGTAAAAGAAGCCTTTTAATAAATTTTGTATATTCATTTAATTTACTGTAAATAAAGTATGTTTCTTATTTTTAATGATGAAGGTTTGACGAAAATACATAAGGCTAAGTTGATTTACAGGATATTTCACTCGTATCGATTCCATCCAGGAATCTGCAAACGAACAAGGTCAGCGACTGACCAAACCTAACCTCACTGAAAACTGATTAGCGATTTCAGTGCCCAAAAGTGAATAATTGCTTCTCGCGCCTTCCTCACTTCGCTACATGGTAATCTCGGATTAATCGCATTAGCGATACAGTGAGAGACCATTTCCGAGCACGGAGACCTCGCATAATCGAGCCTGACGCCGTCAGCAGACAGCGTTAAATTGTTGACAGTGCGTACCCTGTCGCGAACTGACCTCTTCAACGGGCTTCCATTATCAGCCCAAGTTCCTCATTAAACGCTGAGCGTGAGAAAACACTGAATGGATTATCATTGATCTCATGCGATTCCACCCGTTCTGCATGGTTTGAAAGGTACACTCAAAACTCGGAATTTCTCGCTCACGCGAATCGAATTATACCTATCATGCGAAACTCGTTTTTTCTTGTCTTGGAGGGGTTTCTATTTTAACGCAGTCTGAAGTAATAGAATGGGAATATTTATCATCTTTTTTCGCATCCTTTAATGGCGTGTGAAACATGAATAGAACAAAAAGCTTATTTTTTTCAAATTAAGGAAAATCAGAGTCGAATTGATCCAAGTTCAGATTTAAAGGTACGAAATCACTACTTATTAAAAACATTATTGATTACATTCCTGTTTTTCCTTCTTTTTATATAAAGACTCGAATCACTCTCAATTAAAGATGGATTTCAGAAGTACAAAATTACTGGAATATTTGAATTCACGAGTGATTACATCATTTTTTCTTCAATATTTAAACATTTAGTGTCGAATTACTGAGTTTTCAGGCTTAAAAATACAGAAAAATTAGTAATTCGAAATTTCGTTTCTTATTTTCGAACTTACCGTTTTATTATGAGAATCAAGAATTGATTCATGGTAAATTTCAATGATAAAATTCAAATAGACTATAAATTTCAAATTTCGCTGCAGATGTTTCAACTCTTCCTCATATTTTTGAAGACCAATAATCCAAATACTAAAAAATTAGGTTAGAAAACACTTAAATTTTCGAAACGAGTACCTATTTTGAAATAATTTAAATTTTATACCGAAATTCGAAAACACATTTCTGTCATTTTGTTCAAAATTACCACATTACGACCAATGATAAAGATATCATGTTTATAATTATATTTTACTGTTTTCTAATGTTTTTTTTTTTTTTTTTTTTTTTCATTTCTACTCACCTAGAGAATTAAATCATTCCGAATTCCAATAAACAGTCCAAAGTGACAAAAAATTTAACCCTATATTTGAATTCTCTGTTCTCCTTTCGAAATTCATTATCAAATTCCTAAGGGCTTTGGTTCAGAAATATACATAAATAACTGAAATTTTTAAAATTTATTCATAATCTATCAATTTTTGAATTTTTTCGAGATATTCTGAATCGAATTATTGGCAGTTTGCTTTGAAAAGTGGAGACAAACAAAAATAAAAATTTTACAATTAATTTCCGATTATCCGAGATGCTATAATAATTTGAAATCTATACTTTGAAATCGTTACAGAAAGAATTCAGATTTTAAATTAAAATACAAATTTAAATAAGTTTTTCCAAATTGTGAATAGTAATGATATTTCAAGTTGTAACTACGGTAAATAATTTCGAACGATTTTTTATATGTCAATCATTTTCTGACGTTTCATGCCACAAACTTCTAATTTGGTTGCTTATATTTAAAAATTTTTAACAATCTTTAAAATTGAAAGAGCATCTTAGAAATTAGGTTCAAAAAAGTTTAAAAAATTAAATCTTGAACTTCACATTTACATTTTTGTTCTTTTTCTAAAATTCAGCAAACTTTTTGAAGTATGGGTTCAAAATTAACATATATTATCGTATATTATAGAATTCTGTTGATATTTAAATGGTTTTCCGTTCTTTTTGTTCATTCTTTAACACCTAACTAGGAGTTTTTATTTAAATTAACACAAATCTGTTTTTTTTTTTCATTCTGTTTTCAATATTCAGAAACAGATTATTATGTTTGTATTAAAAAGTACCTAACAATAACAAATTATGACATATTTTTAAGGATTTCATTATTAATCATAAATTTTTCAGTGTAATAGCTCAAAAATACAAATAAAGAAAAAAAAGATGCATGTTTCTCGAGAAAATGTTTCGAAATCAAAGAAGCTCAAAGTAACAAGAATAAAGTAATATAAATAACTAAAGTTCAAAGTTTTTTATTATTGTCGTTCAATAATCTGTTTGTACAACTAACGACTTTACGATTGAACAAGCAGAAAGAATTCATATGAATGGCAGCACAAAAGCGAGGGATTTTTTTACAACCTTGAGCATAATTTTTTAAACCTTTTTTTTTCAAATCTTAACATTTGCTACAGCAGATTTTCTCAACAAAGCGTTGACATAAACTTTTTAATTTAAAGTAACGAATCCGCATTTTGATTAAAAGTTTTTTTAATGTAATAAACTTACTATAAGAAAAAAAAATTTTGCGTTTCTGATTGTATTTTATTGCTTTCCTAATCATCATTTTAGTTATCTATTCGGGTTTTACTACAGCGACCCTAAGAAATAAAAAGAATTTAGAAGTTTTTGACGATTATAGAAAATATAGGTTTTTTCAGGCAATTTCTTGACCAACTAAAAATCGTGATATAAATTATTGATGCTGGTATTGATTTCTATTTTTCCAATGAATTTGGAAATGAAAGCACGAACTTCAAAATTTGACACTGTGAATGAATAAAAAACTCTAACATTGTCAAAGTTTGCATCAACTTTGTGCCATGAAAAAATGTACGATCCAAACAAAAATGTTTGGCATCGTTCTCTTGAAAAAATTTCAGAATAGCTTGTTATCCGAATAAATGTTCTTCATAATAAAAAAGTTTTTCGGAAGAGCCTCTTGTTGTAAATATATTGTTTATAAATACCTTGTTTTTCAAAAAAAAATTGTTTGAAATCGCCTCATTTAAGAAAATATTTGCTGGAACTCACTTTTCATTAGGATAAAAAGTTTTTGAAAAAAAGAGCACATGAAAAAAAGGTTCAAGAACAAATAATTTAAAAAAAAAACGAGTAAAAGGTCTTTTTCCCTCATCTTGAACTACTGCATTGATTTTCCTGATTTTCAAGCCCTTCCTGCATTTTTTTTTAATATTTCTTGGGTGCAGAAATAGTGCAGTCGAAGGACCATTATACTGGGCGAAACAGGAAAGGGGTGGCTCCGAATATTGTCTGACGACAAGATCTTTACAGATCTCATAGATCCTTTTAACACCGCCGACTATCTGCATGCGCGGAAAACGCGCTGCCGCGGCCATAAATTTTGCGATAATGATCGCAGTACGTCTGCGTCGGCCGAATCTACGGCGCGCTATGGGACTCATAACTTAAACGACGTCTGTATAGACGTATGGGAGTGCGCATATGGCACGTCCAACTGCTCATCGCATCGATATCTGTGCGCCCACGCCGCGAATTTTTCTCTACAAAATCCATTTTTCCATAAAACTTTGACGGCTTTTTACGCGTGGATAGATTCGATGCTGGTTTTTTTATGTTTATTTATTTATTTATTTTTTTTTTCCCCCAAGTTCGGAGTTGGCGTATCCAGTTATCAGAATAATAATATAAAACACAAATGACAGTCATGAAAATATATAATGTTTGTACTTACTTTTACTGTAAATAAGCAGATTATTTTCTTTTCATAATTATTTTATGCACCTGCTCGTTATTTTACGCATGATTTCAAAAATGTGATTTCCATATCCCGTCGACCGAATGATAATAATAATAATAATAAAGTTCATAACGTTTTGAAAGAGCTTTGCATTTACATACAGGAAAAACTGTAAATATGAATTGAACGAAATGCAACCATTTCACGCTGAATATTCAGCACCAAATCGGTCCCAGGTGCAAAATAATTGATGAATCATTCGCAACGTTTCCCAAGAGCTCGAACGTAATGAAAAGTACACAATTAATAATAATCCCTCAGAAAAGTTAGCCGCTCATGCGTGAATAATAAAATGCCTTTCCAGCAGTGGAAATCAAACCACGAATTGTTTCCAAAGTTTCGAAAACGCTTGACACCATGCAGTACCGAAAAAGTGAGTGTTATAATAATGCACGTGGAGAGTTTCGGTAAAAGTTATCTTCGTTGGCTGACCTCCAAAACGAAAATTAAATCTAAGCAACTGATTGTGAGAACGTTGAGTAGTAGCTCGTGTATCAGAAAACATTTCCAGGATCGGGAAAACTTTTTCTGCACTATCTACTTTATTTGATGTACGACGAACAGTAAAAAGCATGTTTCCCAAAGTTTTCGTTTATTTTCTTTTCAACGTTTCGAATGGGTTGGAATCGTTCATTAACTCCTGTAAAGTTCGAGGGTTTGAAATATCAGTGAGATTCATGTGGAGACGTTGAAGTAGGGATTATGTTTAGATTTGAAAGTATTCAAATTCCAACTGTTGAAGGGAGAAAAGAGAATAACTATATATTTATAACTTTTTCCAACGTTTTGTGTCAGGTCTAACACACCTTACAATTAAAAGGATGCATCTTTTACGACCTTACGTAGGTCTGGAGAACACAAATTTTACAAAAAATATTCAATCTGTTTCAGAGTGATTAACACAAGCTTCGTTTATTTTAACCTAAATGTATAACTGCTTGTCCAAAAAGTGAGCACTAAAGAAATTACATGATCAATACAAGATTACAAACAACTAAGTAATAATGTAGAAACAATTGAAATCAAAAAAATCAACCATTTCCACAGGAATCAAGATTAGAGACAAAAATATATTTATCTAGATAGTCTCCTTTAAAAAAGTTTTATAACATTTTTTTCCGTTAAGTACCTTTGGAAATACTAATAATGTAGTCTTTTACGTTAATTCTTGGTAAGGTGACTGCATTTTCATTTTCACTTTTTTTAATATAACTTCAATTGCTATGTATTATTATACTATTTTTAGTCATTCCTATCATTTCGTTCTATTTGACTGAAGATTATATTTTTTCGTTACAATTGAAAATTTTGTTTCTCATTAATCAACAGTTATTGTTATTTTTATTATGTTTTTTAAGTATGTTGAAAAATTTACTATTGTACTATGAACGTGATATCTGGTATATTTTTTAATTTGATTCTTATAAGTTCGCACTTTTCGCTTGAATAAACATACTTTTTTGTTATACTAAAATTAATTTTTTTGATAGGTCTATTCACATACATTTATGTATTCCTGTACTTATGTTTTATAGAGGCTATTTAAATATTCACTATTGTAGGTCATTGTAGTATGCAATAGTGATTCCTGGTAGGTTTGTTGGTTTTTTTCACTTTACTTGTTTCTAAATTAAAATATTATTTATTGCTATGTTGTATTGATCAGTTTTTTGTGATTCCTTTTGAAGACTTTTTTTTAGTGAATCAATTATACATGTTTCGTAAAATCAAAGAAATTATATATCAGAGAGTCTGTAACAATATTATTTTTAAAAAGATTTTTTTTGTCATGAAGTCTCTTAGAAGATACATTGACTGAAACCTCTAATGTTGAATTCCAGTACTATTGCTGACTTTTCAGTTTCTCATTATTTCCATCTTATGACTTTCCTGATTGTTATATCGCAGTTATTGGTTTTTTTTTTTCTGGTCTCCATTTTTGGCTATACATGATTCTATTTTGTTAGAATCGAATTATTCTCTTCATTCGCCAATGAATTCGTCCAAAAATATATTTACTTCTACATTTTCTTTTACATTAGATGGACTATGTTGAAACTATATACCTACATATTTATTAAAGTCTCGTACATTATTTAATACTTTGTACATATTTTGAATTACACTTGTTTCTAAAATACTTTGTTGATGATAATTATGTTCTATTTATCATTTTAAATTACATAATTCCTTTTAGTTAACTGTAGAAATTTTTTTAGTTAACTGTAAAAATCAAAAAGTTTCCAATCATTTTATCTTATATATTAATCATTATATATTACATTGTGCGAATTCTGGTTTTTTTTAAATATATGTATTTTAAAATTATGTAACACGTTAACAGTTTCACCACTTATTGATGTATCAGATCTGACATGTAACGTTAGCAAAAGTAAAAAAAAGACAAGGATTTGATAATTAAGAAAGATACTTTTTTGAACTCATTCCAATAAACAAAGATTATTTTGATTTATTTTTTTAGAGAAAACTTAGGCATTGCGATAAAATATAGATGAAATATTTGACAATGGTCTGTCAATCTGTGAAAACTTTTATCCAAAATAACTAAAATAACCTGAAATAGCTCGAATTTTAAACAATACTATTTACGCATTGGAAAAAAAAACAAGCATTGAAATGCAGCCCCACATTTTAAAACAATGACAAAATAAAGGTAAATTCATAAACTTCAGGACTTCATCCATTTCGCTCTCCCAAGAGTGTGAATTTTCCACGATAAGTACCCAACGAAATCGAATGAGTTGATTATAGGCAAGGTGGTTAATATCCGGTCGAGTTGCCAATTAGAGCACCTCGCTTACCCCTCCCCCACACCCCCTTGAACTCGGTCGTGGTTCAATTGTAACCGCGGCAAATAATTTCGCGGTGAGAACATGTACTATAACCAAAGACTCTGCCAATTTGAACTAATTATTCGTACATACAAACGCAACGAACAAACAAGTCTGTAGAATTTTTCAATTAATAATGTAATGAATTTTTTTCTCTGTTTCAGGTAAGCATCACATTTTTTGTCTGGTGATAGATAACTTCTCGTTAAAGGTAATGTATGCTGTTGAAACAGAATTTAAGAAATTAAAAAAAATTTTTTTAGTAGAAAACCTAGGTAAATCAATGATTTTTCAAAACAACATGTGTATCATTTAGTTTGCAGATGATGTCAAGCAGTGATAGTGTTTTTTTATATGTAAAGAGTTCATGCTATATTTGATTTCTTCAACTTCTTTATGTTGCATTTGCACGAGCCAAAAAACAACTAAAAATCAAACATTGATTCGGAAAAATTTATTATCAAGCTCACGGTCAGGAGCTTTTCCAGCTTACGCGGCCAAACATGAATCAGAAACGACGTTTCTCTTGTTTACCCAGAGTGTGCTCCAACCTGCACGGAGAAAAATCGAGAGTAAATCTCACCAAAAACGCACGAAAAATTACCAAACTGCTGAGAAACGCGGGATAAATTCCATGTTCGAGACAGAATGCTAAACGTTCGGTAAAAATAAACTGCCAAAGTGATTAAAATTACCAAACGTTCGGCAAAAATTACATGCTTCGAAACCTGATTCGTTTGATTCTTTGAATACTTTTTACTTCAAAATAAAAGAAGAATTTTTTCTCCTTTTCGTCCTCGAAGGATTTTAAATGATGTGGTTTTGTATTTTAAATAATGAAACTCCATTATGCAAATCTTGAATGATTTAGAACCTTAAAAATCTTATTAGAATAACAAACTTTATTCTTATAAACATTTATTTTTGTAGAAATGGTAGAAATTTTGATCCTAGAAATTGATGCTAGAATGAAAAGGGATACTTCGGTGTTAATTCTTCATTGATAATGTTCAGTCATGTTCCTCAATTCTTTTTTTTGTGTATGGTTTTCACTCATATTTAAAGGATTTCTACAATACTTCGCAATTAAGAAAATATTTCATTCAGCCGACTAGCGGAGTTGAGTGAAAGTTTATGTAGGGAAGCGAAGAAAACAAACGCACTTTTCGGCGACTATAAATAGAATTCCTCGGCGCGCATACCGACACTAACGCACGCTTATACGTGTTGCATTTAAGAAAAAGTGTACAGAAAGAATGTGAATACGGCCTTACGGCAAGAAATTTTTACCAAACGATCGGTACATATTCTTTTTTTTTGGAATAGTTCTTGCTGATATGCGGAATTACCCCGTGTTTCTCAGCAGTTTGGTAATTTTTCGTGCGTTTTTAGTGAGATTTACTCTCGATTTTTCTCCGTGTATAAAAATATTATTTATAGCCTCATGGATCAAATCAAATCCAACTTTTTTTTTCTCGCCAACCTTTCAGCGCTTGAAAAAAAATGTTGGCCAATATTCTGGCGTCACTTATGGAATCAGGAAGTTTGGCAAAGAGACGTGAAAAAGGTTCTGGTTTGGCGAGAAACTATTTTGCCCACCATTCTTCGTGTCATTATCATCCCTTCCGGTTTGATGTATAATGCATGAGCTTATGGAAACGGAGCGTCATTATGCACGATGCCTCGCCACGTGTACTTGCGGAAAAACGTTCGGGGGAGGGCGAGTAGCGAGTGTCACGAGTTTTCTTGAATGGCTAATGAAATTTCCCGTCTGATTCCGAGTTCCGAACGTGTGTGATAAAACGAGCTATCTGGTTACCGAAAACGGTAATTAGGATTTCGGAACGTAAAAAGGCGAATTTCGATGTGTACAGAGATTCGTATTTGTGTATATCAAATAGATGAAAAAGGAATATTGTGTTTTGATAGAAGGAGATCTTTCGTGATGACTTTTTCCAACGTTTCATATCAGGTTTGACACATATGAAAGAGATGAAACTAGAAGGGCATCATGTAGTTTTCAATATTATAACAAAAATTTTCAAAATAATCAAACATACTATGTAATTATGCTTGTGGCCTCATTGATTTAAGCAAAAAAGTAATATCACTAGGCCGTTAATTGGATATATACAGAAATCATACATAACTGAGAAAAAAATATCAAAATGAAGGAAAGGGTAGTATAGAAACAAGTACAGGATCCAGTTGAGTTGGTTTTTTTGTGATGAAACTTACCTTTCAATATTTTCTTGTATTTTCCACTTTCCAGTCTCGTAATTGCACATTTGAAATAGTATCAATTATTTCTTTTCAATAAATCTTTGTAATTATATATTAGTCAAAATATATTTTTATAATGCTGGTCTTCTGAAATAATAGTGTTGTTGTCCCTTATGTTTATTACTGTTATATTTGTTTTTTTGTTTTTTTATTTTCCTTTTTTAATTACTCTCAAGTAAATTGTTATAAATAATACTTTATTCTCTGTGATCTCTTTTATTTTGCCCACTCTACTCCATAATCATACTTTTCTGTTAGAATGGAATCATTTTATTCATTTGAGAAAGTCCTTACAATACTTTATTGATTTTTATGATAAATTTTGTCTATGCATGAAATCTCTAAAGGAAAGTATTTGTTTTATATTTGTATCTTTTCAGAAAAAATCCTTCTAACATATGTTTATCTTAGTTCATTATGTTGATTTTTGGTTGACTTATTGACATTATTTTCCTAACGTAGGTATTTCCATCTTATAATATTTTTTCGTAGAAATTTATATAATTCAATCATATGTAACTCCTTTAAATTATAACTTTCCGGATTTACAAGTATATTATTTTTTTTACGTAAAATTCGAATAATTTCTTCCTTTCAAAGAATGTACTAAAGGTATTTATATTTTGGTTCGTACGTTCTTTTTTTATTGTTTGAAAACGTTTTCCTAAAAATATGTACATTTATTGTATTCTCTTATATTCTTTTCCTGTGAATTTGTTGGTATTTTCATTTTAACTTGTTCATGTATGAATCTTTCGTCTATTTTAATATATTTTTCAGTTTACTATGATTTAGTTAAGTTTCTTTTTTTTAGCGTTAGCATTATATATTTTTTTTGGATACTATTAAATTCGTTTTCTATCAAAAAGACTGTTGAAGAGTACGTTCATTTTTAAATTCGTTTTTTTTTACATAACTTGGTGAGAAAAAACATTAAGTTTGATAGTATTTTCTTTATAAGTTGTATCTGTAAAACTATGTTATTCATTTTAATATTGTGTAAAACTTTTCTTTTTCTACTTTTCGCCCTTATGATTATGCTTTTTTTTTGCTAACAAAAAATTTAATTTACTTGAATATCATACATTTGTTTTTTTTTTGGAATTATCAATCATCTTTAAGATAAGTTATATTTACTGTAAAAAACAAAGTTCACTTCTTGTGAATTTGTTACAATTATTATCCCCCACGTTGATATTAGGATTTTGTCGATCTAATGTTGTGGTCATCCAGTATTTTAATATGATTGAATGTAATTTTCTGTAATTTTTGTTGGTGTCCATTTTTCATCATTAATTGATACGTTTGATTCAATACCTTTTTCCAGTTCAGATAGATTCTATAGAAAAAAAAGACATGTTTGTTAGCTTTTTACAGTCTCTAATGCTAATAACTTTTGAAAGGATTGTATACATTTTCATTTTAACTCGTTTTCATATTACTATTCCGCTATACATTACATTATCATGCATGAATAAATTTTTGTTTAAGCTTTTCATTTCAAATTTTTTTGCATTATGAAATCTAATGTTTGACTGTTAGATAGTTTTTACAGACTATAATAATTTTATAATACATCAGTACTTTTGATAGAATGTCTTCGAAAATATATTTATACTGTTCTCAATGAAAATTTCTTGTAAATTTGTTTGAATTTTTCATACATGATTCTCCTTAATGACATACGAATGTGTATAATATCAGTACCATTGAATTTTTGAGTTGGCTTAGAAAATTGAAAAAACCACGCCTTTGATAAGTAATCAAAGAAACATAATTAAGCATCATAATTCCCCATTATTTTTCATAAATCAAATTGTAGAAACACATTTTTTCAAGTCGTAACACTGTAAATAAGTGCTCTCAACAACTTATTATAATTACGTGAAAAATAGAGAATCGTTCTAACTCAAACATACTGAAAGTAAAAATACCCTATTTAGAAAAATCCTGAAACTCGGAATATTTTCAAATAACGTGCGTAAATGGCATTCCAATTCCTTGTTTCTTGTAGCTATATTGTAACGATTGAAAATTATTTGATTATACCCATTTCAGTTAAGAAAGTGAAGGAAAATTCATATAATTTAACCATGCTTTTGATTACCTGTCAACATTAAAATTTTTATTGATGTTCTAACTCAACTATAAAATGAAATCGTATTGAAAATTCATATTTATATATCATTGAGAAAAATCGTCAGTAGCTGTGATACTATTTTTGTAATGTGAATAAAAACTTATTTAATTATGTTTATTTATCGATTCCCAGGCAATTTATTGATGAAACCCGACATTTCAACTCTCAATGTTGGGTACTTTTCAAGGGGTACAAAAATTCAGTACAAGTATAACGTCACTTTCAACCAAAATTATTAAGATCATTATGAAGACTATGATTCTGTAATAATTGACAGTAATAATTTTGGTTGCAAGTGATTTTATAGTTGTACTGAATTTTAGTACCCCTTGAAAAGAACACTACATTTAGGGTTGAAACGTTTGGTTTCATTAATTAATTGACTGGTAATCGTTAGATACGCATTATAAATATTCTACCTAGTGACAAGAAGAATTTGCAATTATAAAATCAATGTTCTATTGTATTCATTTTTTGAAATATTGGTAGTTTCCTGATGAGCGCCCGATAGCAGGCCGAAGTATAGAAATAGAAAATAGAACCATAGAATTTTTGTTCTATCTTTTTCTTTGATTTATAAATACAGAACATGATGGAAAAAATCATCTATATTCTAATGAATGGTTTGGGTCTCTCCTCCGCTTCACTGGAACATCGCGGAAAAGCGAGAAATTTCCCGGGGGTGGGAAAAACGGTGCGAATATCGCGGCAAATGACACTTTTTGTCGATTTAACAGTCATGGTGACAAAAGCGGTGCTTAATATACACAGAGGCGTGCAATATGGTGCAGGCATGTTTCGCCGGCGGCGCAACTTGCTGCTGCTGCTGCTGCTGGGCGTCGGTTTTTCGGCTGTGATCTCGCAAGGCGCGAGGCTTTACGAGACGCGCGCAGAAACGCGGCGCAGCCGCTCTGATAACTGTCGCTTCTAAGGGTGATACCCTACCGATTCGAAACCGCCTGGTTCAGTGCCGTCTCGCCCTCACCAACGGGAAATCGGGAAATGACCGGGTAAAATTTCCGAAAAAACCACCCCAGTGAAAAACCAACTTCCCCCGAATTTTCGTGGTGTTTTTCTGTGAAAATTCAAGTGAAAAAGAAATTTTTTTGTTCAGGTGTTTTTCCGTGCATCAAAAAGTATTTTTAAAAGTTTTCCCTGTAAAGGAAATGAGGGAGAATAAAGGGGTGGATGGAGATTTGAGAAATTTGTTTAAAAATATTAATTTTAACCTGGAGACTTTCATGGTGTTTTATAGTGAGAAATGTGGTGGTTGTGATAAGTGGAAGGTCGCTGGAGAAAAAGTCGTCTGGATTTAAGAATCTGTTCGAGAATTTGAAACTTGACTGGCTGATTTTCGGGACGATTTTTTGGAGGGTAAAAGATCACTAGATAAAGTGGAAGATCGAGAGTGAAAATATTCTTGGAAAATCATCTCTGAGAACTTAGTAATAATAAGATTTTTTGATGAATTTTGAAGGTCTTTTGGTATCAAAATTATGGAATTGGTTTGATGGTACATGTTATTTTTTCATATCACACTAGGAACATAAAATTAATATTTAAAAAGAAAAAACGTTTCAGGCAAAATGATTAAAAGGCCCTAATAGAAAATTTTTTCTCCCTATATTAATAAAAAAATGTCGCCGAAATCTAATAAATTCGCAAACGCATTACTTCGTTCCTTAATTATTTAAAGTCTCGTAACATAAACTAGTAGTAAAATATGAAAAGAAGTAAGGAGGGAAGAAGAGTAGACAAAAACTATAAAAATAACTTTGAAAAACTTACAGTAAACCTCGTAAAAATCCTTCCCCTACGTTATCACTGAAATTTCAAGGTTCCTTTCATTAAACGCGGCGATAAAACGGACAAAAGAAAATTCCTAATATAAAATGTCTCCTTAGTACGTAAATGAAAACTTTTCAAAGGCCCTTTTAATACTTCTAAGAAAGAGCTCTATTTTCTTTCGTGCACTTGGAAAGTTCATAAATATTACAAGAATCAATTCAAGGATGAAACGCGAAATTCGTAAAATTTGCAGGTGAAGAAAAAAGCCAAGGAGTAGGAATTGATGGGACATAAAAAATGAGCAAAACCCAAAAAAGTCTTGTAAAGTACATACGATTTCGAATGTTTTGCAGTTTTATATGGAAATTATTCAACGTAATGATACTATTTTTATAAGAATTTGGAGAAGAGTATCAATTTCTTTAAAGATTGGTATGGAAATTATACAGATTTTCTTGAAAAATAAAACAAAAGAATTGATCCCTGACTAATATTAAAACTATTTCTAAATCTCCATTATTGGTCGTTTCTCCATCAAGAAATTTTTACTACGCTAGTTACAAATCTGTCACTTACCAATTTGTAGCCTTACATGAAAAATGATCATTTGCTATTCTTCAAAAATTATTAAATCTTTTGATTGTATCCATTGAAAAATCAATAAACCCTTTTTGAACTTTTTGTAAAAATATCACTCTAAAAGTTGGAAATTTCATTGTTCAACTTCTGAATCCTACTATTTTCAAAATATTCAAGAAATTGTCAGTTTTTTTCATTATTTATACGAATCTAAGAGTTTTTCTGAATGATTAGAAAATTCTTTGCTACGCTCGCTCAATATCCGTCACTTTTAAATGATTAGAAAACTCCTCGCTACGCTCGCTCAATATCCGTCACTTTTAAACTTGTGGCTTCTCAAAAAAAGGATTAGAAAAATGTATTGTTATCAAAAGGATAGAAAATTTTATTTTTTATATTTTTTGAGTTTCACATAGTAAATTTATAAGCTTACTTTTTTCCCTTGAAAAATTTCCAGCAAAAAGGGACTAAAACGTTGAGGTAAATGAATTAGAAAGGAATAAAAACTTTAAAGGCCGTCTCATCACTTTAACAGATCAACAATAATGATGTAATAAACAAAAATTATAATGATAAAATAGTGATCAACAGTACTATGTGGTAAAAATAATAACATCTAATTCAAATATGAAAAATGATAAAAATAGCTAAAAAATAAGGATAAAAATAATAATAGGACAGTCATTTGAAGTCAATCCCCGTTTTTGTATCCATAGAAAGACTTGCAGAAATCTCTGTGAACTTTTTACAACATTAAATTTAGTAATTTTAAATATCACAGTGTAACACCGCGATTACAATTTTTCTATAACTTCAGAGTGTGCGCCAAGGTGTAAATGTTTTCATGGAATTATTAATAATTTTAATTTTTCTTCTATCAAGAAAAAAAAATATCGTTCAAAATCTCCATTAATCATCGCTTTAATAACCACTCTCTCTGCGCAAGGAATTCAGAATCTGTTACTTTCCAACTTATAGCCTCATATAAATAATCGTTCAACAGATCTCAAGATTGGAAAACTTTCGATCGATCTGTCAAGTAACTTCAGAAAATCTCTTTTTGAAATGAAGAAAGAATACTCTTTAAATTGTAAACTACACTGTTCATAAACTTTATTTATTTATTTTTTTTTTTTTTCTTTAAATTCGAAAAAGTGTCAATAATAGTTTTCATTATTTGTATGTAGAAAGATACCAATTTCACCCTTGTTCGAAAAAACAAGAAAAACATATGCCCTTAGTTATGGAAGTTGATAAAAAAAAATCAATAAAATTAAATATTCATTCTATTTCAACAAAACATCATATAATAATGACGAAATATTTCAATATGATTTATAATAATTTCAATCATATGATAATGACATGATTAATGATTCAGATGGGAAAAAACATTTATGTATTCATCAAAAAACTTTGATACATCTCTTTTTACTGTATCACAAAATTACTCATCATATTTCAAATCACATTGTTTATAGACTTCTTCAAAATATAAAAAACAATATTTTAATAAAGAAAAAAACACCCATCATCGAAAAGTTCTTCGTTATTTTTTTAACTATCCACCTCCGTTCCGCTTGCTCAAAATTTCTCACCTTTCAACTTATAACCTTTAAATAATTATAATAATAAAACATTTATTTGTTTCGAAAAACCTCCCCTAACTTTTGACAAAAATCAATCCATCCTCGCTCACTCTGGAAATTTTAAATTGCACTGACAAATGATTCAAATACTCTCTCAAGGGAAAATGGGAAAACAGCGCGGCGGAAGTTGAATAGAACGCAGAGGGTTGAGGGGAGGGGGGTTGGTAGGTTGGGGAGGAAGGGTATGGAGGTTTGGATCAAAAAGGGAAGACTAAATCTCGTCGTCTTAATGCCCCAACGGCGCCGAAAGTCAGTGTGTGAGTTGCCTGGTCTGCTTGAAATGCAGCCTGCGTCGCTGTGGAAACAAGTTCTCTTTTCTTCTCTCCCAACACTCAACAACGGGCGACCGCCTTTGCTCTTCGGTCAAACCTTATTTATCTTTTACTCCCATCCCTCCCCAAAAACTTCCATTCGTATAATGTTTTTAATCGTGATACGACGAGGTGTGGTCAAGGGTGTCTGAAAAATCTGTGAATTCTGGAGAAGTCGACAAGTTTTCCAGTGTTCTGAAAGTTTCTCAAAGTTTTAGACTGATGGCGTGATAGATGAACATGAAAATAAGAAACATTTTATTCGAACTCTAATACCAATTCACATGTAATGCATTTACATTTCAAAGCCAAACTTTCATGACCTGACGAAACACCGTCATTTCCAGCTTCAAAAACTTTGTCCCTTTCAGAAAACCTAAAAAATCCAAAAAATTCTACCTCGCGAACCGTGTAATGAAAAAACTTACAAATCCTTTGTTTCTACGAAACCCTCGAGGGCATGAAAACTTTTTTTTTCTCTCTTCGCACATAATGCGAGATCGACTTACTTATTCTTCTAGAATTTCAAACTTTTTCCACCCCAGCCAAAGACGTATTTTCATGGGCTTTGGGTGACCGAAAATCAGTTGATTAGTTAGCTGGCGAGTATCGGAAAAGGGAAAATCCCATCAGCGATCATTCTCATTTTGCGTTTAATAATTTCGCATGCCAAAGCTCACTGGCCAAAAGAGCTTAGAGTGAAAAAGTGGAGCGGGCTTTGAAGCGAGTCTTGTTGAGAGCTACGAGCAATTTGGGTCGAAAATAATTATTTAGGTCGTTCTACTTGTTAACGAGAAACACGAGTACTGAAATGGTGCTAGAGGAACAGTTTTTTTCTTTGCAATAGAAAAATGTTACAAGTTTTAATTAATGAGTCGATGATGAATGAAAATCAAAAGATAAGTCGATTTTTTCACATTTTGGAGTACGATCAAAACTTCGCCCCAAAACCTCCCTCTACAATCTTGAAACATTCTAGCTTGTCTCATGCATTTGGATATGATTTTACGTATTTTTTCCTTTCATTGCATAAATTTAATCCTCTAATGAATTACATTCCGTTTCAGTTTTCAATGAGGAAATGTAGGTTTTAAAAAAAACCGACACTTTAAGATTTTTCCCTTTGCGACCATCAAAGTCAGTTACAGGGTTCCTGAAATCAAATTACATTCGTAGCAAGTTTCCTCGAGTATTGCGAAATTTCACCCTGGTTTTGTTCCCGGGAAACTTTTGAATCTGCCATGCACATTCGCTTATTCAAGACTGATCCTTCATGATGATCAAAAACTCCTTATCAATTAACTGAACTTCGAGCTCGAATCCCCACTGGTCAGGAGATGTTATTGGCTCACGTCGATTAGTTAATTGGAGATAAAGGTTTCCAGGTACATTTCAAATCATGGAAATGCCGAAGTTACATGAGTAGATGTAGAAGACTGGATGCCAGATAGATATGTTGAAAGGACGTTTTTGGTAGCAACTATATTTACAGTTGGTTTCATTAAAGTGAAAGTTTATGTATTGCTATGATTTGATTAATAGAATGTATATGGTTGTGTAAATATTCACTTTTGATATTTTTTTCAGTTTTTCATTTTTATACATTGTATCCATCGGTACAGTCCATAGATAAATTTATGAAGATTGTAATTACTTAGCATGTGTTCTTAATAATATGTAACTCTTGAAATTTTGGGTCCCTTAGCAATATTAAAATCATGACACTACAAAAAAAAGCCACACCAAAAAAGCAGGTACAGAAATTAACAGACAAACTCAGACTTTATTCTAGAAAACGCAATCAATGCATCTGCAGAATCTTAACAATGTTTTTTTATAGTAAAAAAATGTGATTTAACTACATGTATAATTTCGATTCAAGCCCATTTTATTCTGTACGAGACATTGTTGTTGAATTGAATGTCTTTTTTCTGAACTTTTTTTAAAAAAATTCTTGAGGTATTTTTGAGTACATTTTCGGAATTATATGCTTTCCTGTACCGAGTCGATTTCCTAGAAGTAAAACCTTAGAGAAAAAGTATCAAAATTATGAGGCACTTCCATTCGCAAATAAAAAAAAAAGTTTCAGTGATATACACTGAGCTGAATATATAATAAGTAGTACAAAGGTTGAAAAAAAAATGAATAACTAACATCAATTTTTTGAAATCCTAATGAATCTAATGGTAGATCAGAAACTAACGCGAATACCATAGAGTCATGAGCAATGTTGCAAGTACGAAAAAAAAGCAAAAATATAAAAAGTACTTGTAGTCTATATCATCGTCAAAGAATATAGGCACATGGTTATTTCAAGAATTTGTGAAAATACTGAAAATTTAAAAATTCAAATCCCAGAGTATCGAGTTCTAGAGATCTACATTAAATCAACGAAAATATCAGAAAGTCTAACGAATTCTATGAATACTTGATAACTCCTAATTTTACAACTATTTAAATACTAGAAAATGGTAATTATATAGAGTACTTATTTAATATAAGCACTAATACTACTATAAAAATACAGATATAAATAATACTGTAACTACTGTAAGTGCCTGTTTCCTGATATTTCCATACAAATCTTTAAGGAGTGATAACGGTTTCCATATTTTCATGAATTTTTGATAGTTTGAAGAGACTAAACTTGAATTCACTGGTAAACCATCAAAATTTTTTTTAATCACTTGAACAACATTAGGAATAGTGAAAAATGTTAAAAACAATCAGACCTCAGACTTAATCCACAAATTTTCGGAATCATTGGATACGAACATTTTCAATTCTGACTCAAAAATCCAGTTTCAATTCAAATGATTCAGATTCAGAAAGTGAGAGTACCCTACTTTCCCTCGCTAAATTTTTTTTTTACACACAAGGGTGACTTCCATCCGAACGACGCCATAAAATAATGACATTCACAAGACTACTTCACCACGTGACGCACTCGCTGTCACAAATCGTTCCCCGCGAAAGCAAATCCATGCAAATATCCTTTTTTTTCCTCCAATTTTCCCATATATTCTCGTCCCCTTCCACTATTACCACGTTACCACTTTCCACGTCCATTCTTCATTTATCATACCGTTTTCATCCCTCACCCTTCCCCTCCCCCTCGCTTCATCAGTGCGCCTTGCACCTCTACTCTTCTAGCAAAAGATTGCATTCATCTTTTTGAGAGAAAAAAAAACTGCAAAGGAACGAAAATTGCGATACACGCGCCACGTGTACAATCTGTCGCGTAAACATCGGGAAATTAAAGTGAAAAATTAATAGCGTATGCGTCACCGGCGGCAATAACGCGCCGGGCGCCACGATTTTAATTAAACTTGGTCACGGTTTTGAAGTTCGGGTGATTTTTGCCGCGGCGAAAACATTTTTATCGTCGCGAATTTCCGAGATAAGGAAACGTCGCGCGGCACACTTAAACTGGCTACGTGATTCAATAACTTGTACTTTTGTACGAGCTCGCTTCGCTTTTCTGCGGACGTGGTGGGAATTTTGTATAATTTTATTTGTTTTTATTGGTTTTTTTTCTCATGTTCCATGTTACATCATGTGAATACTTGGGATCATCTTCTCATAGAATGGTGAATACATTTACTTTTTGTGTGCGTGTTCTGATGATCATTGTCGAGGCTTTTATTTTACTTGGAATGATATATTATAATCATTCTACACCTTTTTTTTTATCATTCTTCGATCTGGAGGGAACATTCAGTCGTAGAAAAATGCATAAAGCTCTTAATTATTTCAATGAAACAGTAAAACTCAACTCAACTGCAAATTCTCGAGCTTTCCTGCAGGAAGTTAACAATCCGAATTTTCAATTTACACTCGAGCAATCAGATTGTCAAATAGCATATTATGATAGAGGCCTTTGTTGAATCTAAGCTGCTTTGTCTTTTCAGTGTCAAAGCATTTCCCTCGAGCGAGCCAGTCCCAGCAGTCCTAGAGGCATGCACGGACATTCATACGAACGGAGTACCAACTCCGTCGTCATTTCTCGTTCGGCCAATGTAGCCTGACTGAAATTCGTCCAATGAGACAACCATTATTTCGTGCCTCGTTCAACTGTCGTGAATGCTTCATCAAGATTCTCATTCCCATTCGACTTTTTTTCAAGTGTTCCTCTCCAGGATGAAAAAAATTAGTTGAGAGTTCCCTTCCAGGCTCAATTTACTGGCAATTTATTGTTTCCATCAATTAGTCTTGGAACATTTTACGTAAATTGTTAAACGTGATGGAAACTGTGATTTATGGTTGAAATAATTTTGTAATCTTACAGTTTTTACAGTTTGTTACAGTTTCTTTACTTCTGTTAATTGTTGTTTCAATGGTTTTGGTAACCAAGAAATTTTTTTGAAGTTTTTACAGTTCAGAAATGTTTAGACAGTTTTGACTCTTTTTACATTATTTTAACAGCTCTGAAAGTATTAACAATTTGGATGATTTGGAAGTTCCAGATTTTTCTGAAAATATGACATTTTTCCAACAGTTTTCAAATTCTAGGAAGTTTTCAGAAAATTATCAAGTTTTTTAGAGTTTCAATGGTTTTGACACTTTTTACAGTTACCTACCAGGTTCGACAGTTTCAGCAGTTAACACTATTTTGAATTTGAAGATTTTTCTAAAGATATTGCTTTTTTTCTAACGGTCTTGATAATTTTGGAAATTTTCAGAAGTTCTGACTTTTTTTACGGTTTTGATATTTTAAAACACTTTTACACTGACTTTGGAGAATATTGATAGTCCTTTAATTTTCCAAAAATTTGAAGAGTTGCAGTTTGAAGAGTTTATAATACTCAAAAACAGTTTAGCAATACACAACATATTTAACTCTTTTAACCAGTATTTCAACAGGTTCAAAATATTTGACATTCGCTGTATGAATTTATAAGAGTTCCGACAATTTTAATACGTAAGACTTTCATAACGATTTTAGGTTTTTGAATAGTATTAATGGTCTAGAAAATTTTCATGAACTTTCACACCTAATTATTGTTACTAGAGTTGTGACTCTACTTATAAACTATCTTGTGCTCAATAAATTTCCTTATAAATTGTAGAGAAAAAAAATTGGGATTTTGATTAAATTCCTAAACAGCAAATTTTGTATAAAACATAAGATAGATACCTGTAATAAAAAGGTAACGAAGATTTTAAAATTAAAAGTTTCAATGAACATCTAAATCCTCAGCAATTTGTTTGAAACTATAGTAAAAATTTTTCTTCTCGAATCACATTTCAAAGCTAAAAACAGCAATGAATAAAGTTATGATTGGCTATTTTTAAATTAATTATTTTATATAATTTAACATGATTGTTTAACAATAAGAAAAACGAGTGACCATACAATCAAAAACATTGTTGACAAGATAACTTGAAAAACTCATGACGCAAACAAAAGAAAACGATGAAATCAGAAAAAAGAATTTTTTTATTTATGCGCTAGAGTTAAAAAAAGGAACATGAAATTTTCAACATCATCGATTGTATGCAAAGATTGAAGGAAAAATTCCATCACCTTTGACATACTCAATTATTTTTTTTGACACACTATCGAAAATTTTGATATCAGATTGAAAAGATTATATTCGAGATTACACAGGCTACTTATAATTTTTTCTTTTATACTCGTGGATAAATATATGTAAAAGTTGAACGCTATCTATGAAAAATTCCTCTAATCATACTATAATTCATGGGATCGAAATGTAAATTCAAAAAATGATAGACATTGAAATCAGTTAAACTTCAAATGATATCTCAGTGGAAATGCATATTAAAACTTTTTGATTAAGTGTTGTATATGAGACTGCCTAAGAAATGTTTATTGGCAAAAGATTAAATTATAAACAATGTCAAATAATACGCAAACACAAATGTTACATTCAGTTTTAACTTTTTCTATAAATGTTTACAACTGAGTTTTCATTAATTTAACCCTTTTTATATAGTGCATTGAATACGAAAACAAAATTACTCAAGATACTAAAAAGAATTCCCTACGAAACTTTTTACGAATTTTTCATAAAAATAATAGTGAAAAAAATGTTCCTCATTTCAATCAAATAAGCTTTGCAATAAACCTAAAAAATTTATTCTGGTAGAAGTATTTTCATATCATACACTGTTAAAAAAACTTCCAGAAAAGTATAAGAAGTTTTTAACCCATATTCTGTATGGGGTTTTTTCTATAAATCGATCTGGAAAATTTTCCTTACGCTATAGGAATTCTTCCATAAATTATGGCGAAACTTCCATATTTATGGATGAATTCCCATAGTATATGGAAAATTTCCCAAATCTATTTATGGGGAAAATCCCATACAGAATATAGGTTAAGAACTTTCAATATATTTATGGAAAATTTACCACATTTTTTGATACACAAGTATAGAAAAAATGCAATTATTTCTTACAGTGTACATGTTGAATAATAGATATTATTATTTTGAAGTAAAACTTCTTAGGCGGCATTATCACTTTTCAGAAGTGAAATTTATTCTAGAATAACATTTACGTAGGGAGTAACTTGGAGATTTTGTAACATGTAACACTGTAAACTGTGAGCCTGTAACCTGTAAGATTGTAAGATGTAAGTCCGAGTGTAGGGTGGAATTTTGAGATTCTGTAAGAGTGAGAGAGTAAAAAATATCATAAAATCACAAAAGGTCACAAATCACTAATGTCACAAAATCACTAAATATCACAGAATGTCACAAAATGACACATAATGTCACAAAAATCACGGAATGTCACAAACACACAAAATGTCACAAAACCACTAAAATGCCACAAGGTCACAAGATGTCACAAAGTCACAAAATTCGAAATGTTACAAAATCTTAAAATGTCACAAAATCTTACAAAATCACTAAATGTCACAAATCGCAAAAAGTCACATAACCTCACAAAATCACTAAATTCCACAAAATTACAAAATGTCCCAAAAACACAAAATGTCACAGTATCACACGTCACAAAAAATTGTTATAACTAAAAAAGTTATAAGGAATAAAGATCCATACATCAGAACCTCAAAGAAAGCATCATGAGAAGTTTTACTTCAAACGCGTGTTGATTTAACACGCTCTAATTTTTTTTAAATAAATAAATTTGTCCTATCCAATATGGTATACTTTCTTCAAAACATGTTATAAATTTTGAAGACGCGTTCTTTTTAGATTTTTCAGATGTTCACCTTTGGAAAATATTTCAGTTAACACGTACCTTTCATTTCATAGATAAATTCTTAAGCATAGTCTTCTGCAATTGAATCAATTATAAAAAAATAAAATATTTCAGTTGCTATATTTTTTTTTAGTAAATCAATTCAATATAAATGTCTTTGAAAACCTTGTCATAAACGTATCCATGGTATTTCAAGCATGATTTTTAGGTAAAGTCTGTGGAAAATGTATGGAACTTGAAATTTTTTCCCTTGGCGCGTACACTGTAAAAACGTGCCCTCTTTTCTACTCTGCCTTAATTTTTCGAGATGCGCTCTAACGTAACTCAGACCGCTGCCGGCGCAAAGTGGAATAGCAGGATAGAGCTGATTGAATTACTTCCGAATTCCATGTATTTTTGATAAATGCAGCGAGGCGCGGGGCTTCAGAGCGAGTTACTTTAGCGTCGCGGCGCATCCGTTGTAATTGAATCATTGACTTCCGGCGTTATGTCGATGGCAAAGGTCGTCCTGATGGGACGCGGAGTGTATCAATGGGGAAGGAACGAGGAGCTCGAGATGCTCCCGAACACGAGTTAGATAAGCTTTCGCTAACGCTGCGGACTTGGCTCGCAAATTTATCCGATGAAATCACCGTCATTAGTTATTTCTGTTAAATGTTCGCTGACCCGAAACGTTTAAAGTCGTCCCGTTCCATTTACCGAGCCAACTTCGTAAACATGCTTTAATGGAATTTATGCGTACTCACGGAGACACGTAAATTCCAAAGCAGTTTACATTCGCGACATTCGTATTTACCTCATTCTTCGTTTATATCAAGTGAACGCTTGATTGCGTTTTTGCAGTACCTTAGTTTTGGTGATAGAGGAAAATATGAACATAATTTTTGAAATTCAAACTCTTTTCTGTACTTGGCTGTTGTAAGTAAGACAGAATCAGAAGTCATTGATTATCCGAGGGAGAGGAGTTGGTGTAAGTTTTTCCATCAAAAAATATGCTCGTGTTTTTGAAAGTTTCCCAAAAAAGCTTGTCCTGCGAGCTGACGTCTGTCGAAAAGTTTTCTTGTCGCGAGCGGCTGTTTCTGAGAGAAGCGAGATGAAAACTAGGGACGAAAATGGTTTCTGCAAATTCAACTCAATGTTTCAGTTTTCCCGATGCCACATGTTGATACGCGATTTCTCTGTGTTATTAATGCAAAATTGTTTTCATATAAGGTTTTCTTGGATTCTGAAAAGTAAGGAAGTTGCCTGCTTTAATAAAGACGTGGATTCGGAGAAATAGATATCGTAGGGTGTTTTGTTATAATTGAATTTTTAATTTATGTCTGGCAGAAAGAGATTTATTTTTTGTGACGAAAGTTTTTCAGCAAAGGAGAATCTATCTAAGGAATTAGATTTTTGAACTACAAATTGTATAGGGCATCATTCAAATAAATTCTTTTTAAAATGATTAGGCAATCCTTTATAAATATAGTAAATAAATCACAATCCATATAAAATAAATAGGTACAATTTTCACCTTCTCCGTTCTTATGAATGGAATGCTCTTGTAGAAAATATCTTTTTTTTTACTGTAAGATGCAATTTCTTTTTCTACATCAAGCAGTAATGACAAAATTCTGAATTCAAGGTAACATATTTATATTTTTTTACCTCTTAAGATCGAAATTATTGAAATACAACTCATCATAATGATTATGAGCGACTGTACTATCCCAATAAAGAAATAGGTCACCTGAATATTATTTAGTAAATTCTTATAACAATCAAAGTATGAATCGGTCAAATAAAATTATACAGTGAATAAGTATGCCATAGTCTGATACATTAACGTTATCATAATAAATATATCTCATGAATCTTATATTTTTTTTATCTTGCCTTTTATCCATTCTTCGGTTTCTTTTTTTCATTATTATGTGCATATATTTTTTTCTCACAAACATCAATCACGATTATATTTTTTTCATCAGGGATGACAAATTCTATTCATGCAGAAATTGAAAATTCGTATTAGGACAGAATTACCATATAAATCTTTGCATTTACATTATTTTCATCATTCTGGCTATATTATGATACTAAAGTAGAATAAACAGATTTTTTATTCAAAAAATAAATTCTCATCGTTATCTCATACCCGTAAAATCCAATACATAATGTTTCTCAATGTGGATAAAAATGCGATAAATATATTATATGTGATTTATTTAAAATCAAGAAACAATATTTTTCTTGATCAATATATGACACTTTATTTCATCTTTCATCTGTTTTTTTCAATGACACATTGAAAGATATCTTTTTCTTATCACTGTACTCAATTTTTTTTCAAATATATTAAGCAAAGATGATTTAATTATTTTAATGTAAGGTACTTTATCGACTTGAATATTAAAGGATTCAGTTTATTGATTAATGATGACATTTTTACAATCAATAATATTTAAATTCAATCCTCTAAGGTGTTATAGATATTTTCTTTACACGTTGAAGATTAGTATAACTTTTCATATATTTGACGTTAACATAATTATTTGATTAATAACTATATTGCGACGATCATAATCTTACGTACATTGTTATAAAACAAAAATCTAGTGAAATTAAATTGGAGGGATGCTCATCACAATCTTGTAATAAAATGATCTCACACAATTTGAAAATAAATATAATTCAATTTACTTGTTTGTCGAACCTTCACGTCATTCATGAATTTTTTTTTTTTTTATTGTTGTCAATAGTTGAATATCACACGCACTTTTTTCGCAATTGATTTTATAAACGTTCGCGTAATGTATTATCACATACTCAATCAGATTTGACAAATTTATTAATACAGAAATGACAGTATAGAAATTATTCAAATTAGATGATGATTATCTGAATCTCGAATATGACTCTTATTTTCAATCTATAAACTAGAAACTGCATATTTATGATACAATAATAATTGATCGTCTATATAGTCTAATAATCAAACAATCTAATATGATATTACAAGGGTGTGCTGAACATTTGATTGAAATAAAACGTCTATCTTGTATCATTTGATTACTACGAAATAACTTATATAAGCATCAATTTTTTTGAAACTATTTGAAAAATGACCGTATGTTTCTAAAAAATTCAAGCATGAAAGAGATGATATAAGCAATCAAATAAAAAATTATACTATATAAAACTCAGCAGAATATTTTGAATAATGTCTAATATGTTTTATTTTTCTTCGCTGTTATTTGTTTTCCATTAAAAAATACCTCTGCCTTAGTTTTATACACGAAAAATTTTGTTTTGTAAAAATACTGATAGTTATTCAATTTCTGATTGGAATTTTCAACTAATACTCAGGACTTCAATTATGCCAAAACGTCTTCACATTCGACCTTCGAAACCTCAAACTTGTTGCACATGTGCACATCAGGAACCCAAGCTGGAAGTTTTCCAAAGTTCACATCGTTACAACTCTAATCCAGAACAATCAAATGGACCTTCGGTCGCCCACCCAAAAGCTCGTTCTCGTTTCCATAAAGCAAACAGAAGCGCAGTTTCCATCGGCCGAAATTTAATGTCATAATACGCATAATTCGATGGGCACGGTGCTTTAAAACCGGCTCATATTTGATTTACTTGATTGTATAGATGCACGCGCGTTCGGCAAAATTCATCGCTATTACGTTGTTGGCAAAACCAAGCCGAATTTCCGACCGCAAATCATTGGTTCGTGCATTATTCTCGGCACTTTCATTGAACTTCATTTGACACGCCAAAACCATCTATACTTTTATCACGGATGCGCATGCAACTCGCATTTCGATGATTTTGTCTAGCCAATTTTGCGTGTTTCATTGTGTTTTGTGATGGAAACAAAGAAATTGTGTTTTAACTCGTTTTTATTTGTTCGGATCTTTGAATGATTTATGGTTTTTTTTTTCTTTTGAGCACTCGTGATATATTTTTTTTCCTGCAACTTCTTTTACCATAAAGAAATGATGTCTCTTTATGAGGATTTGCAAAGTCTTCTTCAAAAGAGATAAGATCTTATAATTTGTTTCATCAGTACCCGAGAGTAAAATTCTGTAATTTTACCATCAAAAATATAAATTTTTTTGAATGTTTAACCCAGTTCCAACTCTGCCTACAAATATCGATATCAGGAATTGCGTGGGTAATAAATTAACCAAAACTTAAGTGCTTTCTGCTCCAGAAAGTGAGATATTCGGTATAACTGTTTCGTTTAATTCAAAGTTGGCGTGATAGATGTTGACGTTTCGGAGGGGGTTACATTGCTTTGCATGCGTCGCACGCACTTTCCCCTGAACTTTGGCCCCATTCGTCCCTGTCGACCATTTTTCGCCCGGGCTCAAAAGTCGGGCGTGCTCCGTGGTTACGTGTTACCCTTGCACTTGCTAATGATTACAAATAAGAGTGACTAATGGGACAAAATGTGCTACGTCATGTATAATCTACGTGACTTTTTCGGGTATTTTTCGGAAAGTTATACTCAAAAAGATAACAAAACTGGCTCATGAGGGTTTTTTCATGGGCCAACCATTAGGTTTCAACGTAGATTTTCGAAATTCGAGTCGGAGTATTTACAGAAGTTTTTACAGTTTATTGCGATTTAGAGTTTTTTTTATTAATAATTCTGACAGTTTAGAAAATTTCGTCATTCTCGAATTTTCGAACAACATGACATCTTTCTGACAGTTTTGATGGTGTAGGAAGTTTTTAAAAGTTATTAAATTTATTACAGTCTTGTGAGTTTAGACACTATTCATAGTTCGAGTTTTGACAGTTTAGAATATTTTTAATTTTCGGTCTATTTAAACAATACTACGACTTTTTTCCAACGTTCTTGATACTCTAGCAAGCTTTCAGCAGTTCTTACAGTTTTTTACAGTTTTGAGGGGTTGAAAATGTTTTTCACAAAATTTTAAAAATATCTATAGTCTTTGAAGTTTACAACGATTGGAAAAATTTCATATGAATCTGAAATTATTGTTTATAACAGTCTACCAAGGCACAATATTTTTAACACTTTTACAGTATTTTGACAGTCTTAAGAGGCTTGTCATCTTAATTGAATTGGCGTTTACCCAAAAATTAAAAATCATTTTAATAATCTGAAAAGATTTTTTTTCATTTTCACAATTATTTACTAATTCGAAGGTTGTGACACATTTCACAGTACTTTTTTGTTGCTCTAACAGATTTGACACTTTTGACAATTTTTGGATGTATGACTTTTTCAATGACCCAACGTTTTCCAACAGTTTATGAATTGTTTAGGAATTTTCGAAAAGTTTTTACAGTAATTCAGAGCTTTAAAAACTTTTTTACAGATTTTTGAAACGTTTAACAGTCTTCTGAAATTTTAACAATTTTGGAAGTATATGACCTTGTGACATTTTGTAACAGCAACAGTTATGGCACTTTTCACCGTATTCTAACAATTTTGAAAATCTTGACAATTTCCATGTTCGAAGGAATCTAGAAAACTTGCAACTTTTATTTTTACACTGATTTTACGATTTCTTTACGGTGTTCATTGTCTATATCAGAAACTTTCGAGTAAAAAATGAACTAAATTTTTGAAAACTCTCCTCTTCAACAAAACTGTCAGAAAAATGTCTAATAAGTGAAAAATTCTGAAATTACAAAATTTTCGTAACTTTCAAGACTGTAAAAGTTGATAAAATACTGCGAATCTTTCTAACTCTAACCAGTATCTATTTTACAGGTTTGTATATTTTTTTAACAGTTATAAGATTTTTTGACACTAATGGCAAATTTCGAAAATATCAACAGTCTTTGGAATTTGTAACATCTATGAAAGTTCTATATATTATAGCTTTGTAACAGTTGAGTTATTCAAAAAATTTTTAACATCTTTTACAGTATTTCAACAGATTTTATATTTTTTTAAATTCACATTCTCAAAAACTTGCCGTTTTTTTAATGGTTTTAATGGTTACGAAGATTTCAGCAGTTTAAAATTTTTTTCAACAATATTCTAAACTTTGGCACTTTTCACAAATTTTCGACATGTTTAACATGTATTTCAAAATTAAGACATTGTTATAAATTGTTAACAGTTTCAAAAGTTTTACATAATATGAAAGTTTGTAGAAAACGAACAATTTATAACTATTTTGACCCACGTCAGATTTCAAAGTAGAATTTGAGTCTGAATATAAACTCGGGAGTAGTTACAACGTAGAATTTAAATGAACGTATAATTGCAATTTGAATATTTTCGGAAAATTTAATACATATAATTACAATTTACAATATATATTATATGATTCATAGTAACCTATAATACCTTCTGTAATACACTATAATATTTTTATATACCTTACTTATATATACCGTATTATATCTAATTCCAAAATCAAAGTACTGTATACTGTATAATTAAACTTCTTTACGCTACATGATATATACTAAAACATATTTCACTATGATCTGTAAATATAGTTACAAAATATCGTAATAAACGTATAATACCTTTTATTATAATTTATGATGTAATGCATAATATAACTTTTTAATGAATCCTTTGCATCAATATTAAATATATACGTAGAATATATGTACTATGTAACATAATCGAAATAACGCAATGTGTTTTATTACAATATAGTAAAAAAAATATACCATCCGTTTATGCATCTACTATTATTCCCCACACAAACAACACTATTCTGTACATTAATGGAACTTAGTATTTACACTCTATATACCATACTGGAGCTGTACGGCAACTATGAACTTACTGCATCAATCACCTTTCACAGGCTACATCATATTCGACAAAATAAACATGAACAGAACTATCACACAAAAATTTTTGAACAGTAATAACCTCGTTTATCGACCACATTGCGAACACTCAGCAGAATGGAGAAGAATATTTTCCCCTGAAAAAAATTTCTCTTGAAAAAATTTCCATTCGATTTTATCACCCTGCAGGAACACATCGCCGAATCGATTCTATACTCGTCGGAGAAAGGAGTTTATGAAATTCAAAAGCTCGTTGTTAATCCCAGCACGCGAAAATTCAATGGCTGATGCCTTTTTGATAAATGACGGTACGCGATAGCGAGAATTCCCAATGTTCCTCATTGAGGTTCCCCGGTGTGAGCCAATGCATAATACCACAACGTTACCAATCCTTGGTGAACAATTTACCGAGGCTTTCCGAATGGCTTCGACAGCCCCCATACTCTCCGAGCATTTTCGTAAGATCGATTTTCCCGGCACCCGAGAACCCCAAACTCCCGAGGACCATGTTGGGAATCAAACTTTCGCGATTAAGGGCGAACTTGAATGAAAGCATTTTCTCGCAGATTTTGGGCTCATTTAATCGCAATTATAGGTCGAGGTTATGTATGTCAATGGATGGATTTTCGGTTGGATCAAGTATTTTTAATAATTCTAAATAACTTTCCTGGAAATTTTTTAACACTTTTGATTCAACCCTGGAATGCTCAATTCACAGATCTATAAAATTTGAGTCACTCCTTTGGCAATGATTATTTGATTTATGGCAATAAAAATTTTAAATACTTTTGAACCAAACTAACTGCAATCTGCTGCAGGAAAAATTTCATTCAGTTTTTGTACTGAACTGGCACGTATAGAGATTACGAGAAGAAAAGTCGTAAGACAATCAAAAACTTTGGCACCATCAAAATACACATTAGGATCATTTTGAGTATTCAAATTCAGGTATAGAAACTTTCTGAATAGTTATTACCATCACAGCTTCTAAGTAATTTGCATAACTTGGGGAGGTGGATGAATTCCTAGCTTGAAAGATTACATTTCTTCATATGTCTACATTGCAACTTTAGAAACAAAGAAAATAGCTAGTCAAAGTTATATCTAACCAAAGATGTGGCAACGAAATTAAACATGGAGAGGTAAATTTAAATGTCAATATTTATTTATCCTAATATATGTCAATATTTACGTATCCCAATATATCTAATAATATTTATTACAGTATCATGAAATCTGTATAATTTGTTTGCAAGCTTAAGCTTTAACTTTTTAAAATGTATGTTATTTTTAAAATGAAATTACAATTTCTTATTTCTAACGTCTCACAGCACTTATTTTCCAAGTATGATACCACTTATGCTCTTGATGCTCTATAATTCAAGGTTCCATAGACTTTTAGTATTTTATAAATTTTTAAGAAAATCATATTTGCATGAGTTGAAAACATTTTACACCCTGGCCTCCCTTTTCAAGGTTTAATACTATACCTTGTTGAGTATTTATAACTATTCATAAAATTTTTTAGTATATTCTTGTTTTTTGGGAATATTGCTACCATTTTTGTATATTGTCGTATTACGTTTTGAGAATTTCACAAGTCCGAAGTTTATAAAATTTTCAGTATAATAAAGAATTATTCAGGAATTTTTTTCAAAAAGGTAACTGATATTTCATCAATTTCTAGTACTTTAAGTATTTATCTTATTTTTATTTTTTTTATTTTTACAAATTTGACTATTTTCTTGAATTTTAATGAATTCGTATATATCCATTTAGAATTCAAGATTTCAAAGCTATAAAATTATTTTCAAATTGTTCAAAACAATGATGTCTACATAGATTTTCAGTTTTTCGTTTTTTTCTAGAATTTTGAGCATGTTTCATATTTTTTGATATAATTGAAATAATGCACAATTTCTTACGTTTTCATAAGATATTTAGTCTTTTGGGAAATTTCGCTAAAGATTTTCAGACTTTCATGCTTTAGAATCTAAAATTTTGAGATAATAAGTATTTCAATAAAATATTCAGAAAACAGTATCTACTCAAAGTTCGAGTATTTTGGTTTTTTTTTTTTTGGCAACTTTCAGTATGTACATTTTGAAAATTTCAATGTCCAGAAATTTGATTAGATTTTATATTATTTCATTTCACTTTTCTATTATTTTGATAGATTTTATTTAGAATATAATGATTGGATGCATTGAGATTAAAAATTCTAAAGATGTTCATTATCTCAAAAATTTTGTGGAAACAAATAATCCTATGGAACTTGGTATTTTTAAGGGTCTTATTATTTCACGTCTTTTCCATATTTTAAGGACTAAGAAATTTCGTAGTATTTTCTACTATTCTACAAAAGTTTAAAATTTTTTTCATATGAATTTTTTTTCTCAAAACTTTAAAGTTGTGTATATTTTACGTATTTTAAACAATTTGACAAAACAAAGTTGTTTCGTAAATTTCTTTTATCTAAAAGAATTTTCGATATTTCATTATTTATAATATTTGTAATATTTGAATGATTTTCTGATATTTTTATGAATTCCGACATACATAAATTTTATGATTCTAAAGATTTCAATGTTCTAAAAATTTCAGGTAAATAAACTGTTCATAGAGATAGATTCGTCGTAAAATATTTCGGTTATTTTCAATTTATTGCGATTTTTTTGTATTATCCAGGGATTTTTAAATTCTGTACGTCTAGTTCTCCTGTAAAATCCCATTTAGATTTCTAGATTTTGATGCTCGCAAGCAAGAGGGCTGTATGGATATACTGCCTTATCTTTGGAATTCCTATAAGTCTGGTGCCCTATATTTTCCCGTGTTTTACATTTTACATTTTAATTTAATATCTGAACGTCTTGCTAGATATTTTGAGTATTTGCTTTATCCATATGCACCTCAAATAAACAGTTTTTCTCATGAATACTTTCAATTACAGTGATACGAGTTTCAATTCAGTTATTTTGTCAGTCCTAAAAAATTTTTATGAATTTATGTTACGGGAATGAACCCATGTGTTTGGTATTGAATTATGAATGAATCAATTCATACGTGGATACATTACAGTCAATTCAGTCATGTGTAATTACGTAATGAATATTGAAATGTATTGTATCGACTGTTTGTCATCCGTAATAATTGATTATGCGATAGGCTTTCAGCTTCATGAATACCAACATCAGTTATAAACCATTGAATATACTGTGATAAACGTGGCAAAATCATTTTTAGCAGCCTTTTACATAAAAAAAAAAAAATTGTTGAAAGATTCGCCTACTTTTCAATAAACAATGATGTATGATATTTTTCCACAAATCGTTAGTAGTACTGAACTTTTAATTGCAAAAAATTCATTATTTCAATGAAGAATCAGAATTCGTAATACGTAAACGAAGTCATATGAATATTTCAGATGATTTTGAGCAATGTTACATACAAATTTGTACTTAAGTAATTCACAATCATGAAATAAATTGTTCCTGACCTTACGAGATGAATTATGCAAGATAAAATTACTGCGGGCGATTTTTCTGAGTAAACGACTGCTGATCGATATTCTGATTTTAATCATATTTTCCATTTCAGATAAATTATTTCTAATTAAAAGCTATCAAATAATTATAAGAAGACTATGTATGTGTTTCAATCGCAGTTTCCTGATCCATTCAAACAAAACCAATTAAACTTTTAATTGGACTCGTTATATCAATTTTTTCCTTTTCTCGATTGGAATAGAAGTTCTACAGATCTCAGTTAAACGAGATATTGATACAATTAAATGACAAACGAGCGAGTATCGCACAACTTTTAATTAGAAATGTCGTTATCAACTTTACTTTAGCTGGATATCAGGGTTTCAAAATTTTTGAGAACACTGTTCTGTAGTGCGAATTTTGAAGTATGCGTTCCACATTTCTTCTTGAATTTTGCATTTGTCGGATGTGTTCGAAACGTTTTTCGAGTATACATCAATGAATGTTGTTTTACATGCATAATAAATTCAAAATATTTTAAGTTCACATGAACAGCTCACATTTCTGTATTGTACATACTCAATTTATATTTTTTGAGTATGCTTGAACAGTTTTTATTTTGCATTTTTTAATACATGCAAACAATTAAAAGTTTCGTTACATGTATTTTCCAGTTAAATATTTTTTAAGAATGCTTGCACATTTGACATTTTTTACATATATATATTCTTGTTGTTTTTTAAAAATGAATATACAGTTGAATTTTTTGGTGATGGTACTTACAAAGTAAAAATTTAAACATTCATTCGTATGCAGATAACGTTTTTTAACATGCATACACAATTGACAATTTTTAGTTTCAATATGTAGCAATGCATTTAATTTTTTAACATTCTCATTTACATATTTTCTAAGCGAAATCTGAAAAGTTCCAAGTATAATCTTCAAAACTCAAGTTAGGTTTTATGATTAAGCATGAAAAAATTTAAATTATTATAAAAAAATGTTTATTTCCTTTGAATACAATCTACATCATATTCCGAATTGGTTAAAAATAGAATGTTAAAATGTTAAAAGAGAGTTCTGAAACTCTCATAAAAATGGAAGCTTGAGTAAAGTTTTCGTAGATTCTCAAAAGGTTTGTGAGAAGTGCAGAATTTTTCAAACAGTATCTTTTCATGTTCATGTACAGTGTAAAATAAGTTTACTGAAATATCAAAATATTGGAGAAAAATTCTAAAATATCCAAAAATATTGGAGTGTAAATTTTTAAAAAAGGAATTCATAGAGTTCTGACTATAACCTCAAAAAATTATGCTTAAATTTGAATAAAAGCAAGCAGAATACCATAATGATTAATTATACTCTGAGAAGCTTCAAAAATTCAAGTGACATATAAATTTGTAAAGTTTTGCCTAAAAAAGTTTTAGACGGGTCTAAAATGGTTTCACTGAAATTTAGAAATTTTTATGTAAATTAAAAGAAAAAGGTTCACACATCAATATCATTATCAAATAAATCTTTTCCAGTCACTTGAATCTTGATATCAGTCAATTAATTACTGACTTGAGGATCTAAAGTGTTTGTGGACGAAACTGCTCTGTATCATCACTTTTGTGACAACACCCTCAATATGTTTTGCACCTCTGAAAGACAGGGTCCCTGCAGGCTAGAGAAGCGTGGTTGTCTCTGTCAATATTGAACTTCAGTGTTCCGATCGTGTCTTCCGGATCAACATAGCCCTATGTAATGACTTCCTGATCGTACCCTAAAGGGCGTGATGCGAACCTAACAAAATTCGTTGATAAATCGAAGTTCCCCGTTCCATCAAACGTCTAAATAAATCAAAGCATCTTCCTTAAACTAGAAGAAAAAAAGATTTCCAACTGTAAGAATGAAACTGGTGTAGTCTGTGTCGAAAATCCTGCTTCTTCATGAAGAAATCTAAAACGATGAAAATTAACCTCTTCTCCTACCAGGTCACGTTTTTATATCTTTTTCCATACAATATTCCTCATCGACTAAAATTCATCTCTCAGATTACCTAAGCACAAATCTCCGCTTTCGCCTCATTAAATCCAGTATCGACCTCGAACTCCGGCGATTATACCTTCAAGTTTTCCAAACATGCGCCATTAATCTTGATCGATATTTCATAACCTCCTCGCGTTCAAAAGATCTGTCATGGCATTCATTAACGAAATCGCAATAAGCTTTCACAAATTTTAATTACAAACCCTTACTCGATTGTAACGATCGCTGCGAAATTTGCGGAAAAACACGGGGTATCTTCGCTGATGGGCGGTAATTGATTCCGTTTTCCCCGGACGACAAATTCGTGGAGATTAATCAAGCCGCGGGATTTACGACCGACAATTTTTCCCGGACTGTATTTGCCCGACGACACATACTTTTATCCGTCTCACATGTGAAATTGATGTGGTGGCGGAATCGGACATTTCTCTTTTCACAGGGACATTTTTTTCGGGATCAAGAAAAACAGCGTTCGGATCCCGCAGTTTCTCAATTCTCGTTTTTGCACAGTTCTTTATGGAATGTACAAGAAAAATGATTGCGAGGGAGACATGATTATCTTGGAAATTTTTGTTATGAAATTTCGAAAACTAGAAAATAATGAAAGAAAGAAAATAACGAACTTACAACAGGATTAGGTTTTTAATATGCCATCAGGTGTGCTATGAGAAAATAACTCATGCATCATATCTTGCCATAACAATTTTGATAACTTGAAATTTACGAGTGCACGTTCGTAGCACGTGTCCGCGGCGAACCCGTAATATGAAGGAATATCAGAACCGATTTTGACGAAGCGCGGCACGTGTCCCGAGATGGGCGATTACTATCGATCTTCCACCAACCTAAACTTATTCCAGATTTCCACTAATGTATTCAAACTGCCGAGAAAGATAAAAAAAACGATCTTCGAGCCAAGTTCGAAGGGGAAAGAAGGAGAGCAAGCTGAGAGAATCGATTTTGGGATTAAAGTTAGTCCTGAATAAACCGTCACCTATATTTTTGGCTGTAAGATCTGACCTGCGTTTCACCGATAGGTACGTTTTGTATATAATTTTCAGAAAAAGAAGATAACATAATAAATTTATGAGAAAAAAATACTCATACTGTTTGACAATTTATATGGTAAAATTATTCAAGTATTGTAATTTTCATAATATTATTGCAGATTTTGTCATTTATTACTTCTTTATTACAATAGTATACAGATAAAATCATGATAAGGCACAAATTACAATGTATGCTTGTTTTTGATAAATAGCATAAAAAAGTTAAAATTTTCAGAATGCTCATTGTATTACATGAATCATATATTCTACATACTAGTGAACAGTTATTTATATATTAAGAAATATTGAGATGTTATTCCAATCATCTTATTTATTTCTATTTATGTTTCCAGTTCATACAATATGATTATACATATGCTAAGAGAAAATACTCTACTCATAAGCATACATGCAGTGCAAAAACTTTAATAATATTTTCAAATCAACCATATATTTTTACAGTTTAGGTTTATAAAAATTACAATACATACGCAAAGCAAAGCACTACATTATTCAAAAAAGAACAATACAAATTTTATTCGTATCAAAACTTATGACTTTTTTTTTAATGTGGATAAGTAGGAATGCCAATATGATTTTGCAGAAAGTATAACAGAAGTATGGCACTAATCGCAATAGATATTAAAGTTTCTAACTATCACTTAAATATCATTTGATATTGTTAACAATATTATGATAAAACGAGAAAGACAATAAGTATTGAGAAAAAAGTATATTCTCTCAGACTTACTCCACTGGACAATATTTTTATGTAATAATAAACAGACTTTTTTTGGTGGAGACAGAAATACAACTTAAAGTATAATGCGATTGGGCATACAAAATAAAAAAAACTAAGCAACCGAAAGATAAAGAGTTGCCACGAAGAGTACTTAGTAACAAGAGCGTCTTTAATTGAATAAAAGTGTAAAAAGAATTTGAGTAATTATTCGACACCAGTTGTAAAATAATTATTAAAAGTTCAAAATTTAAATTCAGTTACATTGAAAAATTCTATTACAAACTTCTACAATAGTATGTTTTCATTGACGTCCATGATTATAGGAGCTGGATGTAGATAAAAGAAAATTCTCTAAATGAGACATTCAACACTTGGAAATACTAAGTAAATGTTAATTTTCGAATCGATTTGAAACTTGTTCGTTCCTTAAAAAAATTTTCTATTTTTTCGTGTTCAATTCTAACAAGAATTAAAAACGTCAACTTGATGATTCTTGAAATTTTAATCATAATTGTTTCGACATGAAAAATTTGAAACCGATAGTTAATGTGAAATTTAAGTTAAGAAGAAATTCAAATTTCAAAATTCGATGACACAGCCTCAAATCCAATTATAATGTTTCCAATTTCATTATGGAAAATACTTTAAGGAAAAACACACAATAAATTTACCTACCTATTTCTTGTGCTTCAATAATAAAAAAAAATATATATAAATTTGACTTTATTAGCAGTGATTCTTTGAACAAGCTAGGTTATTGTCACCTTGTACCAAAAGTAGTGAGGTGTATTTGTTTTATTTACATATAAATCCAAAGTTACAAACATTTCCAAAACATAAACAGAAGAAATAAAACGTACCATAAGCAATATTTTTATATCCCACTGGGACAGATATTTACGTAAGGAAAAAAATTCGGACGAAAATTTTTGTTTTTCTGATGCTCTTTTTTGACTTATGTAACATTTTGGTGAGTGATTTCGTCCAACATCAACTTCAATCTTCTTTTTGTAATTTTTAAACTTAAAAAAAATTTTATAAGCTACATGGTCCATATGGAAGATAGTCTGTAGTTGTTAGTTTTAGTAATATAATAGTAGAAACATTTAATAAACATTAAAATTCTTACATAACGATTCTTCAATAAAATTTTACGAAATTCAACAATTCCTAAAAAATACTGAAAATACTAAAAATGCCTTACTTTCATCAGATACTTGTTAATGTTAATTGAATTTTTTCAAACACATATACGAAATTTGAAGACGAATTCAACTTAAATTCACTCGAAATTTATGACTGAACCCATAAAAATACAAGAAAATCTTTGGAATCGATTAGATAAATGAACATTTGCAGAATATGAAACGTACCTAAAATCTTCGATATTTTTAAATAATTTATTTTCAACTTTAAAGTATTCCAAACTTTCAATTGGAGAAAACCGCATTCTGAATATATAAAGAGATATCTTCAAAAAACCAGGAAATTCTACAATATTTTATAAATACCAGAAAAAACAACACAAATACATCAAAATACAAGAAATTAACTAACTCCTCTGCAAACGTATAAAATTTCACTAACTAAAGTGTCGAAACCAAGAAAGTCTGTGAAGCATTCCATCGGAATATTGTATGTACACTGCTTCAAATCTTGTAAAAGTATTGAACTTTGAATTCAAAAACACAAATTTCTAGAAGTTTGAATCCTAACAGTTCATCGAAATTCAGAAAAACTTTAAAATTCCAAGAAAATTCTCAAAAGTTGAGTAAACATCGAAAAACGCGAAGAATGTAGAAAATCCACGTACATACGATTCTTTCCTATAGAATTCCTCAAAACCTCTAAAGTTTTGAATAATAAAGAACAAAATTCTAAATGTGTATGTAAAAATAGATTTTAAAACCCGATAATCCTTCAAACTGTGTATTCACGTTAAAAAACTAAAAATACTATACATCTACAAACTGTTTCTCAAAAAGTCCATCAAAATATATACAATCCACCAGCATACTGAAATTTTCTTTACCATATATCAATATTGAATGTCTAATAGCCCAATATTGATTTTTTTTATTTTGATTTCCATCCCTACACTGAAAAAAGCTGCCCTTCATTTAAAACCAAAACCCAGGTTAAATCGTAAACGAAACGTATAGGTGACAGTTCCCCAAGGGCGCTGGTTGGCAAAGCAAGGTTCACCGTCATCGTCAGTGATGACTGGTGTGAGGTGGCGTTCGGGCCGTGGTGTTAAGCTCTCGTCGGATAAATGTGCGCGATGTACTATTACGCCAGCAAGCTGACTGCAGCGGTCTTAAGCGGGGCTTTCGGCGGGGGCGGCGGGGGTGGCCCCGGGAGGCGAGCGTGCCGCTGCCAGGAAGCCCCGCGGCCGCAGTCGCCCCTGCTGCAGGAACAGCGTCAGCACCCTCGCCAGCGCAGTGCCACCATCACCCAGTGGCCCCCGCAGACGCGGCCCTCGCGCTCCAGCACGCCAACCACTTCCGCCGCCGCCGAGCAACACGTTTTCGTCGCATCTGTCGAGGCCGCGAGGCCACCCCAGTGTCACCGGCACCGGTCCAGGAACAAGGTATTTTACTCCTTGCCCTGATGTGATTGCGCTTAAAACTCGGTATTTCTTCCTCACGCGGATCGAATCGAATGGCCAGAAAATCGTTTTTTCTTACCCTCGAGGAGTTCCTGTACTCTTCTTTGGTAAAGTCATTCTATTGAAGTGCCAAATTGGAAGAAAAGGAAGAATAAACGAGTTAGAATCAGCGAGAGATTCTGGGTGCAAAAAAATATAATGCAAGGGAATTCGAGTTTTTAGTGTACACTGTGGCAGGAAGGGTCTTCCTAAATGTTCATGAAGTGAAAGGTGTTACAGATCGAGTGAAAAAATAGGTAGTAGTATACATAATCGTGTTTTCTTGTGTCTGTCTCCATTAGTTTCCTAAATTAAGAGTTTTAGCTATTTCTTATATAAAGCTGTGGCTAAAAAAGCTTAGAATTAAGATTTAGAGGCTTGGAGTTGAAACCTTGTAAGGATCAACAATGACAGGGAACCACTTCAATGGTTAATCATTTTATGTTAAAATAATAGTTATAAGACTGATTACATTGAAATCTGTAAAGCCTTGTTTATAAGAGAAAAGTACGTCATTATTTTAAGTTCTTTGTATGTTGAGCGTTCACCATGATCTGATGATAAAAGAAAAAGCGCAATTTGAAAAAGAAATATTCAATAAATTTGCCGGAGATCTGCGAAGACTTGCACTCGTATGAATAATTTTACTTATGAAACTAATAAATGATATAATTTTTTCATTTAATTGGTGACGAAAACTTTTGCCCTTTCCTTTCCCCCCTCATAAACAATCTTGGCTACGTGATTGTGTGCAAACATTTTTTGTGATGAAGAAATTTGTGCAAAAAATGGATAAAAGTTTAACCACTGAGTATAACTGTGGAATTTTTTTTTAAACTTTTGGCTCGTTTTTAGGATAATAACAAAAATAATTTTTTATGTACGTAACTGTTTGAGTGGGCAATAGTAATTGTTTTTCTAAGGACAAAAAATTATACTGTATCTTTTTGAAACAAGACATCGATTTTTGAGATAATAATTTTCATAGGAATAGAAAAAAAATTAATAAATTATTATTTTTATATGATAATTATTCACGACAGTAAAAAGTCATAAACCAGTCCTATCAAGCAAATTTTTCTATTTTTGGTGTTCATCTTTTTTAAAGATGATCTTGTATGTATTTCAAAAGGTTCCTTGATATGTTTCTTGAGTTAAATACTCTGGGATCCACAGTTTTTTGGACTAAGAGTATTTTCATAGATTTAAAAAAAAAATGTTGGCATGGATTCGTTATAGTTGAAGGGCTGCTAGAATTGAAATATTTCTTTTAATTTTACGAAATGTATTAAGATTTTGCATCATTTCATATATTTCTCGTATATGCATGAATTTTTATACAGCTTTCTAATTTTAGTGTTCTAGAATTCAAGGTTTCAGAAAATTTCAAGAATTATAATATATTTTTACGAAAACATTATCTTTCTAGTATTCCATCATTCTAGGTATTTTTGTATTATTCCAGTTACTATATAATTTGAAGAATTCTCTAAAATTTGTTTCGGTTTTGTAAGAAAAACCTTTTCTTTATCAATTTTGAGTTCTTACAGATTTTTAGTTTTTTTAGTACACATCGAATTTGGTAGAGTTTTCTTGTGTTTTTTAAGATTCGTAGTATTTCCATGCATTTCTCTCAAGGTTTCTAGATTTTGATACTTCAAGATTAAATATTCAATAAATTCTATAGGGCTCTTAGAATCTTCTCTCAGCCTCATCAGAAAATTAAAAATTATTCTCATGTACTCATTACATTTATTGATTTAATTTTTATGTTTTGTCACCCATTCCTGTAACTGTAATCTTCAAAGTCTGTCCACACTTCTTTTTTCTGATAGTCGTCCCATTCTAAAAAAAAACTTCTGATTTCGAGGGATATATATTCCTGAGAACATAAGTCATAAATTTTCTCCCAGCTGCGAAATTGACCAAGAAAAAACTAAAGTCAATAGAGTTTGATTTAGACTAAAAAATTACTATGACATCTCCTTTGGAAACAGACGAGTTCGTTCGTAGGAAAAAAGAAAATATTAAACACTCAGATCATAATATATTTTATACGTTCCGATAATACTCGAAACCTTTATTTCCGAATAAAATTCCAGTCATGTTATCAAAATTTCACGACATCTGAATAAAAACTTCATGTACAAGTGAAAAAAACTTTAAAATATTCAAAGAAGCGATTAATAAACATGGAAATAATAATTTACCAGTACAAATGGTTCATGAAACATCTCAGTATTCATTTTGCTGCAAGTTTTTAACTCAATATTGAAATAATATCCTTCATCTCCGTTGTACCGTCCTCAAAAAGACGAAGTACAGGTCATGACAGTGTATTGTTCCGATAAAAAGTTTGCCAATTTATTACCTAGCTCCTCCTTCAAGAGCTTAAAGTGACTGTCAAACTTTTCTCGAGTACAAGGAGAGCGCATTCATTCTCACGTTCTTATTGTTTGCCCAAAATACCAGTGAGGTTTTACTTCAAGAAAAAACACAAATTTGTCAACATATTCTAAAAACTTCTCATAAAACAGTTGTTTCAAATCTATCGTTGTTTGAAAAATGCAGATTATATAGATTCTAACCTAACCTCAAAGACATAAACTTGACATTCATTAATTTCGATCTGCAAACTCCAACTGTAAATCAAAAAACGTCGAATTTTTCAATCAAAAACTTCCGTAGTGAAAAAACCCGCAAAGTCACTTCCTTTTCGACTTATCGCCGTCGCGTGTCCAGAAATTGAATACCCCTTATCCGAAACGTCAAACTTGGCCGAAAAATTGCACCGAGAGCTCGGAGAAATCCCGCTCGATCGGGACAGCGTTCGCCGTGTAAAAATTAATACCCCGCGTGAGCGACGTAAATGATGAACGATGATGGATGAACGCGTGCGAACTCGTCCCGCGTGTTCCTCAGGATTTCGGTTATCCGCATTTTCGTAACACACCGAGGCCCTCGAAGATAACGAAGCGGAAAGCCGACGTTCTAAGAGGATAATAAAGGTTTTTAAAGCGCCGCGATAAATCCCGCGCGCCGCCTCTTGACTTTTCTCCAAGAGCCCCGGCGGTAATTCGTCCCGGCTCTTCTTTTTGTCTCTCGCGACGCCGGGAGTCTTCTTCCACGCTGTAAGCCTAGTATCAAGGAACGTGTTCGAAACAGTCGTTAAATTGTCAGCCAACGGATTGAATTTTTTTCTCTCTTAATGAATTTCCCGAGGGATCAGCGACGTTCCTCGATGGGGGAAGGAGAAATAAAGGTACTGAAAGTAAGGGAGAATGAGGAAAAATGGTGAAAATAGGGTAAATTGTTTTTTGCAGTGTTGAAAGCAAGGACCTAAAAGAATTTTTCGCAAGTAACCTTATTGGAATAGAAACTTGAAAGCCTCGAAACTTTCTTTGATGAAAATCCATGCACTAAAGTTGAAATTGTGAAATCCTAAGCTGTGAAAACGCCCTTTAAGAAACCTACATGTCAATTTTCAAATAAAAATTACAAAAATATTGAACATTTTTTTCAGAACAGAGAACTGTAAATTGTAAAAATTAAAGTTTGTACAAAAGGTAATTCTTATTGAAGATTTTGACAATTGACCAAGTTACCCAAGTCTCCTTCACTAAAGGGGGTTGAGAGGATATGGAGTTTGAAATTTCGATAGTTTTTGACATGGTTTTCGAAAAATCATTTTAATTCTCGTACAAAGTAACTAGGATCATTTATATTATGCAATTTTTTGTTGTTTTTTACAGGTAATAAGTCTTTTTGAAATTTTTCCTCATTTACTGTACTCTATACACTGAACCGTGGACAATTGGCGTGACTACAGTTATTAACAGCATAAATATAGTTTTTTACACAAAAAAATAACTATAAAAGAATAGATAAATCATAATAACTAATAAATAATAACTACTAATAAATAAAGGTATACAATCAATAATAACTGGTTATAATTAGTATAATATACTATAAATACATATAATATTCTATGAAAATATAATATAAAGTAATAACTATAATATATCAGTAATAACTATAGTATTACAAAAAAAATAATTCTAGTTATTTACAAAACTTTGAGTGAAGCTGAGGGTTACTTGGTTGAGCATAAAAATATTTCCAACTTTCAGACATATGCGATAAAAAAAAGTTCAATTACTATTTAGAATACATTTAAATTATAATATTAATTATATGCATTATTTATGAAAATTTTTATAAAAACTGCCATATTTCATACTCATGAATATCGTTTTCATATCAAGACGTCTCCATAGAGTTTTCAAAAAGAAAAAAAATCCCATTGAGACTTATATAAGAATGTATGATATTATTTATATTTCAAATGTATTGGCAACACTTTCCTTACATTAATTTCCATGATGTGTTATTGTCTTTATATTCAGGAAATGTAATGCAATATTATGAAATCCTTAATAGAGAATTTCAAAAGTTCATATCGTAGAAACTTATCTTTTCTGAACTGCACTTCTAGAGTTTTATATTTTTGAATGTACACTGTAAATTTAAATTTAGTAAATTGTCCATTAAAGTATTGGAAGTGTTTACCCATATTCTGCTTAGGATTGTTCTCATAAAAATTTCTAGATTTAGTTATGAGAAAAATTCCTCCAATACTCTAATGGAAAATTTACCAACTTTTTCAACGGTATGCGTATAATCCTAGAATTCCCAAAAACCCAACTTTTTGACTCAAATACTTCAGGTTTTTGAAGAATTTAATTCTGAAAATGTTGAATTCTGAAATCTTTGATATCAAGATGAAGAATCTTAGACTTGTTCTAAGTTGATATAAAAATATAGAATTGTACCTAGATTCTAAAATATGCAATCAATGAGTTATCAATTTCTAAGTATAGAATTCTGGAATTCAAAACTTTTTTTTACTCTTTAGAATATAAATGTAGGATCATAGAATTTTGAACCCAGGTTATTGAACCTATGAAGTCTACATTGCAACGTGTACAGTTCAAATATTCCAATTTTAAAAAAATACAATTTTAGATCTATGGAACCCAAGATCTATTTCAGAAAATCCAAAATTTTTATTAAACAACAATGTCATATCTCATAAAATATTTTTCTCTTACCCTGGATTTCAATTTAATTGTATTTATAATATTGGATTTATAAACCTGATGAAAGCAAATCACAGAATTGTGGATTTCGAAACAAAGGATTAAAGAATGACGACTTAAAAGTATATGGAATTCCAGAATTCAAAATTCTGCAAAAAAAAGTTCTACATCACGTAAAATCGATGATTTTGGTAATCACTGGTATCCCAAGTAACTATACAAAGTGAAAGAGATCGTTCAAATAGCACGATTTGCGATATTTATTGACCCAATAAAAATTGTGTCCTAGTACTCACAAATTTTATCTTCAGCAACCATACACTATTACAATGAAACCTAAAAATAAAAATTAATAAAAATAATTATTTCAGATATACGTTCTTTAATTATTATTCGTTTTATGTATAATGTGTATTACATCAGAAAAATTTCATGTTCCTTGTTTTTGAATTGCCATTTAAGAAATGTAAAAAAAATTGAAAAATTTACGATAGACTGTTTTTCATTACCCCTTGGAGAGTGGAGGGGGGATGTCATAAAATATGAAATATTGTATTAGGTTATCAAAAACGACCCCTAAGAATCATTGTACAAAATTATGCTGCACTTATTAATGAGGGATGATGACAGCAACATCAAAAAATCATAAATAATGTATTTTAAATTGTAATGTAATCAAGAAAATACAATTTCCAACGTTTTGGTCCCGCATTTTCCTAAACTCGTAAGCGATCGTATTTTCCATAATAGCCCATAAATTTTGGACAATAATTAATCGAGGTGAAACATGGTTTCAGAACCTCGAACGAATTCCTTTGTGACATGCTCTGCGAATTATTTGCACGTTAATAGGCAACGGGAGCACTTTGCGTTTCACAAAAGTTCTAGACAGTCCAAAATTCGATTAATCAACTTCTCTAATACTGCAAAGGGGCACATGTAATGGACGTACATGCATAATGGTAAATAAGTTAGGGTAATTAACCGGTTCGCGCGAATGCATGTATCAAGAATTGGACTTTTACGTTATTCAGTTTTCGGTATTTGAATCGAATGTAAAAATTCAAAGGAAAGAAGCTTGTTTCATTTATATATAAATAATACACGAAGTATGCCAAAATTCGATACAGTTATTTTTGAAACTTATTAGCGCATTTTTCAAAGGTTGAGGGAAAATTCTTATAAAAAAATTAATATTAACAATAAAATCGTAAACTTTTTTTAGAGTTTCTCCTTTTCCAGAAAAATATTTAACATCACGATTCTAAATTCTTATTGATGCTTTTATATTATCTTCAGCGTTTTGGAGACTATATTTTATTTATTTCTTATTGACAATTAAATAAAAAATATACATCTCTCACTCACATATCATTTGCATTCTTTTTTGTACAATTTTTTGGATTTAGCCAAGTTCCAAGTCTATTTCAAGTAAGAAAGTGTCGAAAAAAGTGAATGGAAAGTGTTGAAATGCTGTTCGAATAATTGGCCACTGGTTATAGCTTGCTCATTTTGTCTCCTCAATGTTGCAATCAACCTCGGACCACCCTCTTCGATTTCCTCGAGCACGATCGCTCCCGAACGTAGAAATCCGTGACATAAATCGCGCTTTATTGGACGATTCGACGTCTTTGATGTGACGTATCTCGACCCGAGCGATAATAAAATATACGATTCCTCTTTTTTCGATCAGATTTTATGAGGAACAACGCTGATTTTATTTTTAGAGGTGATAGAAATTCGGTTTCCTCCGGTTCTCGAAAATGTTTGTAAACGTGATAATAATGAAACGTGAAATAAAAACACCAATGAATACTAAAAATTGAAAATTTTTATTATATCGAGAGACAAAAATTAAAAATTAATTTCAGTGATTAAGCCTCAATATATGAGTAAAAAATGGAACTTTTCGGGAAGTTATACACTTGCATTTTAGAGAAAAACCAATATTCATAACTTTTACAGTATTTCTTAATTTTCGTCAATCTATCTGAGATGGAAGTTCAATTTAGTTATTTGTTTTGATAGTGATTCGATCAAGTACAACTGTAAATAACAGTTTTCGTTTCAGTGATGAGAGGTTATACTGAAATTTTCTTGACAAATATTGATGGAAAAACGATGGGCGAGCTTTTGAGAGTACGGAAGGTAGTTTTGGCTTATCACTCGCGATTGGCTGCACACGACACTTGAAATCATTTCAATGGCACTGGGATTTTTTCGAGGAAAATGTCAAGCTGTTACTGCTGTTGCACCAAGGTTTCCAGTGGTTAAAGAAATTGACAGTTTTATGTATGATTTTGATAATCAACATTGAGAGTCAAGAACCATAAGTTTTCAAAGTTATTCAAAATTAATATGCAAACTACATTAGACAACTTTCTCTGAATTTCATTCTATTATTCCTCTTATAATCTATCTAAAATCACCCAAAGAATGAATAAAAAAAATTGATGAGCCAAAGATAGAAGGGATGAAAATGAAGTTATAACTCGGAAAAAAACGTGAGAAACTGATTCCGATGAGGTTGCAGCACCTTTAATGAATTTTCTGTCTGAAAGCCACCTTCAGATTGAGGAAATTCCTGTTCTGTCCTAGGGGCAATAATTTCCTCGACGGTTAACAGCAAACTGCATTACGCGATGTCGGGAAATCAGCATGACAGATAAAAAAAGCAACGAGTCCTTTAGTTGCAGATTTTCTATTTCAACGTCCGAGCATGCAGAACCAATTATTGCCATCATAAGTTCAAGTTTCAGGGAAATATTTCAAAGATGGAAAACGAGGAAATTTCTTATGGAAGGTTTTTCTCTATTAGCTGCCATTCGCAACCGTCGGAACCAGAAGTCTAGTAAAATATGAAAAACTCGAGGGGCAGAAAAATAGACATGTAAAGGCGAAAGAACCGACGCCTGAAAGGAATGAAAGTAGGAAAAACAAGTTATCATGCACATTGTGGGGGGGGGGGGATTTGATGTTTATTGTATTTATAAAATGAGATTAAAAGGTTTTAGATCCGCATTTATGCACATGCACTGTGCTTTTGTATTTTTGAAGTGTCGTGTTTCATTTTCAAATCAAAAAGAAATTACATAAAAATATTTTGACACGTTTTCATCTAATAAAAACACGAAAAACCAGCTTTAATACAACAACAAAATATAAACTTTTCTGATATTCCAATACATAAGTTCAATCGCCAAGTTTCGAAGAATAATCGCATTCAAATCGTATGAAGAAAGCGTACACTTTCACATGTTGCCAAAGTTGATTTTTCGATAAAAGCCCCAAAGAAAATGTTTGACGAAGAATTTTCGATTGAAGGGAACTTATGTTACTGACGTTCTTTTCAACGAAAACATACTCCAATAAAATAAAATGTCAGATATCCCATGGTAGGAAAAAGTAATTAGGAAAGCTGAAAGTTTCCATTGCAATGTCCATCCATCGAACTGAAAGCATTGTTCAGCTTTGCGCATGCTTTTATAGGAGATAGAACGTAGTCTTCCGAACTAGGATGATGGATCAACAGCAGTGAATGAAAAACTAATACTGAGTTCCATTTTCATATAATAGAACTCTCAATTTAAAAGAAAAAAATTTTATCAAATTAACTTCTCGATTCTTTGTGGATTAGTTTTCATTGATTGAAATTGTTTGCGTCCTATTTATGACTTTTGAGACTGTTTACATTGATGATAAGTTAAAACGAAGCCTCTGGATTTTATGGGAAATATTTCGTTAAGAATATATTCAGTATAGATACTTCTGTTTTTTTTTTTATATAGAGAACTATAAACGTAAAATATCGAGAATGTTTTTCTACCATTTTTAACTTATTTTTACAGAAAAAAAAAACAGGTAAAAAAGTAACATCAAAACCAGAAATTTTGCTATTACAACCTTTTACAAACAACTTTATAGTACATCTTTTTTCTGCACAAAAAACAATTTTTTCTTTGAAGCCCTTAAATTTTTCTTTAATAAAAAAGAAATTTCTAATTTTTACAGCTATTTTACCACTGACTGTGAAATTTTCTTTCAACATAACAATATAATTCGGTTTTTTATTTTTTACAAGTATCAAATCGCCCCAAAAATAGAAATCCCTCAATAAACCGAGTTTTCAATGAGAAAAAAAAATGAAAGTAGAGGTACAAAGCGTAGCAAAAAAAACGGAGATAAATTTTTTGTGTGACGTTGATGGAAGCTTTGTACAGAGATTTGACTTTGAACTGAAAATAGAGGTAGGAATATTTTACAGTGTGGCCTCTGGCTCGTTTATTTTTTGGTGGTCCGAATTTTTGATAGACGCAAGGTCTTAAATATATGCCGGAATCGTAAATTCGAAGGATTTTCGGAATAGAATATCACGAGAAAAGCGTATTTGCATGTTGATGAATAATATTTTTCTATGAAAACTCAACTGTTTTGTATCTTATAGTGCAAGAATGAATTTCCTTTTTTTTTTCCTTCCATTTAAATTTTTACAAAAAATTGTACAACTTCTCTTATAACACAGATTCAATTATTTTTACTTCCAAAAAATTTTATCGTTTCGTTATCCAGCTTTTCTGATAGTTTTCTAAGAGATCAATAAAACAAAAGTACGCCCATGACAACACTTTCGCAAGCCATTATTTCACTTCGCACTTTTGTTGTCATTGATTTTGCGCTTTCGGCAACAAATATTCAAGTGGCTTTGAGCTTTTGGTCCCCAGCCAATTGGTGCTCTACAAAATTGCTCATCATACAATGGTGAAAATTTCAGACATGTTTACGCGGATAAACAAAGGCGGCAAATCGGGCAAATACAAGTATAAATAATGACGGAAATGGAGTTTGTTTACGGAACAACAGGGAATGTTTGCAAATGCGCGAGTAGCGTGAAGAAGGCGGCGGAAATAAATTGGGCTGTTAGACTTGATTCCCTCGTTTGCGACATCATTACTGGGGCATGATAGAGCTCTTAGATATGTAGCCACTATATATTTCAACAGATTTGCCAAGTTCGCCATGACGGGCTGAGTAATGTACTCGAAAGCCCGTGGAACCGCGTTTCTCAGCGGCTTGAATCCCGAGCGGCCACGCATATTTGACTTCGTATTTTTGTGAAACCGCATTGTAACCTAATAGCGCGAATCACGTGATCTGATTTTACGAAAAATCCCTTGTTCGTCAGCCAACCGATATTTCTGGGCCATTCATCATTGAAAAACATCAAACAACGAAATCCCACAAGATCCAAAACTCAAACGACTTACACAAAAGCGTTCATTATACCGCCAGCCGAGGAAATTTGCCTTACCGTAACCGAGGGATTGATCATCTTTTCCTAAGGCAAACATTTTGTTAATTGAATCGCCATTCGATCTTCAGCTGTTTCGAGGTTACAGCGTCATTAATTAATCTCGTTTCGTGAAACTTTGATCTGATGAGATGTACTCCCAAAACTCGTTACGTAATAAGGAGGATCGAGGCCCCACAAAAGACGTTTTCTCGTGTGGCTTTCCTGCTGGTAATTAGTTTGAATTGAAAACCGCTAATACGAAAACCCAAGGGAACGATGCATTCAACCGGGGAAAATTCTCAAAGGGAATGTTTCCGTCAGGGGCAGATTTTTCTTGTTAATCGTTTGCGTTGTGGATGTTCTGGTGAATTGTAATTTGGGTAGTTGTATGTAGTACGATATGATTTTCGGGTTTTGTTAGAAAGTTATTGAAACTTAAAGCAGTCGCTGTTTTTCTGACATGATTGGGTATGAGGAATGATAAATACAGAATTCATAATTATAAATCATGCAATCATTTTAAAACACTTCAAATATAACTATTTTAATTGTTAGGTTTCAGAATCCAAGATGTTCAGAATCAAATTATACTTCACCTGCAAAGTCATAACTAATTCATTTTGAATCAGAACCATGATTTTCTAATATTTTTTATTTTTTTTTTTTAAATTGAAAGTTCAACTAGTTCAACGGCACAACATTACACTCATTATTTTGCTGTAATAATTTTTCTTTTTATTGTTTTTTGTCTTTATAGTAATTGAGTATTTTATTACTGACAGAACATGGAAGTTTGAAAATTTTCTGAATTAGTTGAAAACTACTAATTATTGATTCGATTTTTTGAATTCAGAATCAAACTATTAGAAGTCAGAAGTTCAGATAAAAATTATCAATTTTGATAATTATTTGTTAATTCTAAGTCACATTTATAAAATTCATAATTCGCATTTACAAGTAGAAGCTGTTTGTCGAATTTCTAAAACTTTTTCAAATTGAAATTTTTTTGCTTATAAAACCATTTATTTTTACATTTTCGCGTAATCAAACTTCAACATTTATTATTCCAAATTAAAAGTTGATAAACATTTTTTATTTTTTTAATGTTATCGATTATTTGTAACTTCCTCAGTTTATCTCTGTAATTCAGAAACGAATTACTTACAAATTATGTAAAAAATACTGAATAATAATTATTTATGAAATGTCGGTAACTATTGATCCATTTTGTTTTATTCTTGATTATAACTTTGTAATATTAGCATTAGTTTGTTGTTTATAGTGTTTGAAAACCACAAATTTGAAGTATATGTCAGATTTTTCGTTTTATGTTCAAAATTCAGGATGAAATAACAATAAGTTCAAGTATATGGTTAAAGAATAAATGGAAATTTTCAACATTTTTGATAACTCAATGATCAATTTTTTTCATTCGAATTAAATTGTTCGAATTTATCCTCGAAGTTACAAAATAAATACGAATTTGAAATTTCGTAGATTATTTATAATTGTTAATATTTTTTCAAAGTTTGAGTTCAATGGAAAAAAAATTTTGTTCCAAAGCTTGATATATCAGCAAACTCCGAATTTCGTTGCATAGATTTCAACTCATTTTTACATTTCTCAAAGCTTAATAATTAATTTACCAAGACATTTTCTTTGCATTGCTAAAAGTTTTGAATTTTTAGGTTTATTTTGAAATTTTTAAGTTTTTTTTTATTTTCGAAAATTTGAAAAAAACAAGAGGATACAAGTTTCACTTCGATAACTTCGATTTCGAATTCAAAATCATTAAGCGACCAATATCAATGAATCGCATCTTTCTTTCCCAGTTTTATGTTATACTTCTGGAATTTTTAATAAAATTACTTACGATTTTGGCTTTGAAGTACATAACTACAGCAAACGCTAAATTTTGTGCATTATTTTTGATTTCTTTTTTCTGTTTCCGAACCTAAGATTAAACGATGAAAAAATTAGAGTCTTAAAATTCAGAAATACTATAAATGCGAAGATTCTTTTCCATGTATTTTACCAAATTTCGAATTAAACAACTTAGGAATCAGTTCCTACGTTGCTAAAAATTTCAATCTTGCTGATTATTTCCAAATCGTGTCATTTATTGTAGATTCAGAATCTGATTACGTGAAGCATGGATTTAAAGTAACAAAAGTACTATCAACGATGAAATTTCGAAATGAAAGACTCGAAGTTTAGGTTAAAAAATGTGTAAATACTTCCAATGTACAACTTATTCATTTATATTTCAATTTTCTGTTAAATGACTCGAATGTAATTTTAGAAAAATTGGTTCAACTGAAGTCACTTCCTCTTTCCCCCCAAGAGCCTTAAATTAATTATGGAAGTCTCTCTATACGAATAATGTTATACCTAAAGATAATATTCATGTAATAAGACAGTAATAACATTTGTGAAGTATGTGCCATTTGGAGAATAATTACGTACAGACAGTTTCAGGTTTCCAACTTTTCGCATTGTATTACAATATGATGCGTGGCAAAGTAAACGCCAATAAAAAGGGGCGGACGTATGGTTGAGCAGCACCACTTGCGAGCTATATACAACGCTAATGAACGCATTCCGCCAGCTTTCGATGGGGTCGAGTATTGCACGGAACGTTTGCAACTAATTTCAACCATTTAAATGCTCCGTCTCTTTGCCCTCGTTCTCGTTAGCCGAAAAAAACGCAATAATGATATTTCGCGTAATTATCATTCCTCGTGTCCACAAAACTCTACACGCGAATATTACATGAAACTTTTTTCGCTTTAGCGTGGATAAAAAAATCCATTTCAAAAAGTTCTGAGAGTTTTCGAATAAACTATTCACGAAATTTAAGTTCACATAGGATCAAAATTTTGGGAATCGATGATCATTAATCTTTTTCGTAGACTTTTTCGCTGGTTAAAATTAATCCAAACACATAACATTGATAAAAACTCGTGGAACATGAATATCCTGGATTTCGGTCCCCAACACAAAAATATTTGCGTCCATGCATGTCTCGATAAATAATCGACGTCGATGCAAATGTATTGGCTGCACAAAACGATTGGCAAATACGATCAAAACAAAGTACAACAAACGAAAAATGGATGATTTATGAGAAAACTTTTTCTGCGTCGCTCTAGGAAATTCGTTGCCGTACTTTCGTCTTCTTTTTTCTCTTCTGAAGAGCACATTTTTCTCTCGGGAAAAGACAAAAAGGCACGGATTCATGTCAATGATTTTTATTGTGAAATTCTCGCTGCGAGGAACGTGACTGAACAATGCGAACGACAACTCTTCGTTGGGGTAATCTTTTTTAATCCAACTTTTTATGATATTACATCTGCCTTTCATTCGACGTTTTCCATTTCCGCTGTACTTCCGCGCTAGAATTTTCATTGATAAGAATGTCTTTTTCATAGTTTCAGTGGCCAGGGAAACTTCACCTTTTTTTTCTGTTGCCTCTGATTGAATATCGACTTTGAGTCTAGGAAAGACGTTTTATTTGACGTTAATTGTTTTTAATTTGGTGAAGCTATGAAAAACTCGTTATCTACATATCAGATTCTATGGCACGCATTAAAAAATTCGTCATTTATTTCCAAATCGTTGACAATCTTCTGTTTTATTACGAGGTAATGTTCTTCTGCATTAGGATAAATCACGTCAGACTTGTTTACCAGCCAAATGGAAATCCAAAATTGAAGAGCGATAAATCAGAGCAGAACCACGTATAAAATACATAAAACTCGGGTAACAAGATGGATGCGCCGTATTTTCCGGCACATATTGGATCGTAAAATGTCATTAGATATTCATTCGTTATTCATGCTCTATCGAATCTTATCTAGATAAGGAAACTCAGGCATGAGAGCTCTCTCTTTCTCCCAGTCTCTCTCCCTTCCCCTGGCATTCCATCTTCTTCCTGCCCGAGAAGCTTTCCTGATCTTTCAACATCGTTTGGCACAGAAACAATCTATAAACTAACGTCCTATGCATGAAGAGCTTTTCACCAAAGTTCCTCGTCGGAGAAAAATGGAATGAGAGACAGTTTGACGAATGAGATTCTTTGCTACATTACACTGTTTTCACGTATAACTTTTTCACTGCTAGCAAGTTAGTTTTTTAGTACGTTGGGAGTTCCTACAGATATTTGTAAGTTTCATTCCAGTGACATTTGGATGTACCCTTGGTAGGAGCTTACGTAAGAATTTCGGGAAATCAGATTCGAACCAACTATTTCTTCATTTTACAATATTATCAGTCAGGGGAGTATAGATAAAAAAAAATTTCGTGCGTGATTTTGAAAAAAATTCATATTTCTTTGTCATATCTTAATTTTTAATCTTGTGTAACATAATATGGTATCGAAAGAGCGACTTTTCGATTCTTCTAATTTCGGTATTTCAAAGTTGTACAACTTTTGGACTCCAGAAACACACACTGTTCATGTTCGTATACAATATAATAGATTTTGATTCTTGTGATTTTAAAGTCACTGATGTTTAGATTATTTACAATATATTTTGTATTTTTCATAACTCTTTTCTTCTTCATAAGTATTTCTACAATTTAAGGAATTTCAAAAATTGCTATAGATTTTTATTCAACCTTTTTAAATACGATGCTCTAGAATTCAAAGTTCACAAAATTTTGATATATTTATGGTTTTTTGAGAATATGAAAACAACACAGATTTTTCGTATTTCAAACATTCTTCGAATTTTTGTATTATATTCTGGTCTTTTGATTGATTTATATTTTTTCTTTGGATAGATCTGTAGGTTTATAGAATTTGTGGCTTTAGTATTAAAATTTTTGACGATTTTCATTTCTAAATTAATTTTTTTAGGAAAAAGGACCTTTCATATGAATTTCCACTACTTTATGTACTTTTTTTTTTCATTTATACAATTAACAAATGTCGAATTCTATAAATTCAAAAAAGTAAACTGAAAGTCTGTTATTGGTTTTTATATGGATTTTTAGTATTCTTTACGTGAAAATTCAAAGTTTTATGAATTTTTAAGAGATTTATATTAACATATATTTTAAACATCCAAAGATGTCTAATATTACAGGTATTTTTGTATTTATGGAACTTTGATTGAATTTTTTATGTTTTCAGAAACGCCTTGTATTTTTCAAGATAACGTATATCATATTTAAAGATAATACATATATATACTTCTAAAATTCTATGCTCTAGAATTCAAATTTTAATCAACTTTTAGTAATTCCATAAATTCCTCGGAAAATTGCCTCATTACATATATTTTTTTTGTTCTACATATTTTAAAAAAAATTTCTTTTCTTTAAGTATTCGAAAGTAATCACGTTTTCTAGTATTTTTATAAATGTATGGTATGAATATCAAATACTATACCTACAATCATTTCAGCATTCCAAGTTTCATAGAACATACCCTTGCAATTTGGTTCCTTATTAAAGCCTAAGAAAACGAAATTTTTTTGTAGAGTTCAATTTTCATAAGGTAACCTTATAAATTTCTTTGAAATTTTCCAGTTCTTATAAGGTTATGTTAAAAAATTCTCATTGGATATTTTAATTTTTTCTACGGAATTTCTCGAAAAAATATCATGAGGTTTTTTTTCATTTACAATTTCATTGTTTCATTCCTATAAGAAATTACAGTTTCTAACATGGTTTCAATCCTGGAGGACACACTATCAGAACTAGGGAGCTCATGAAAATTAATAAGGTTACCTTGTAAGAAATTGAATTGTTGGAGGAAATTTTGTTTTCTTATAAGATTTTCATAAGTAACGATCAAAATTACTAGGGAAAGTATTTATTTAGATTCTCCAGAAAAAAGTTATTTCAGGGAATTCCACTACATATAGTATTTCTCAAAAGTTTGTAAGATTTGAAAGATTTTCTAGCATTTTTATATTTCTTTATCAACATTAATTGCTGGAATTCGATGTTCCAGGATTCAAAAATTTTTTCTCGATTCTCAGCATTTTTATAATTTCTCATTTTTATCTCTAATTCACTGGTTCAAAAAAAATTTTCGAATTTCCGTTCTTCACGATATCTTAGCCAAACATAATGAATAATATTTTCTTACATTGCAAATTCTCGTGGTACTAGGATTATTATTATTTTTGATTGAGTATAATAGAAAATTTGGAATATTGTTCAACTTAGGCTTCTTACATGAAACCATTTTTTATGTCCTCTAGATTTCAGTTGATACATTTTCGATCATTTTTAGTCAACTTTTTACTTTTCACTAATTTCTGAAATTATTTCGAATCATATATATTTCAATTATTTAAAATAATCTTGTTATATTTTGCATTAAATGATGATAAATTTCACGTGAATTTTGGGAAAAGTTGGAACAACCTCAATTCTCATCGGTCTACGAGTCTATTTCTGCCCATCGCCAAATCACGAAAATTGACTGATGTAAGTTCAGAAAGTAAAAGACTTGTTCGAGGAGCGCAGGAAAAATTTTTCTTCTTCCTTTGTCTCTCTATAATCAAATGTCATAAATTTCAACTTTTAACAAACGTTTCGCTGGGATGCATAATGCAATTTCAGCCTCCCATTTGCCTTTTTCGGACCGCTCCGAGGCAAAGGGCATTATTCTTACGCACCGTGACCGACCTACCCTTCTTCGTACTTCTTTCTTATTTGTTCTGTCCAACTTTTCCTTCTTTTTCCGGATACGCCTGAGAACTTGGTGTTTCTATAAGGCTATCGCACTTGGCCATAAGTCACCACGTTACGAGATTGGAAGAGCTTAAGGCACGAAAAAAAATCCTCCTCGAGTGCCTTTTATTGATCGCTTGCATTATTCAAGGACGTTTGTCTGATTTTTATTCATTAGAAGACGACAATGTTTTTTTTCAAGTAGAAACGCAAGATTTTTTATTTCTGGTATTTAAAAGTTTTGAATTTCTGTTCAGAAATTTCAGGAGATCGATAGTTGTAAGATGTGGGTTAGATTGGAAGAAATTTTCGATGGAATGATTTATATTATGTACTATTTTCACTGTCATAGTGGTATTTCGTTACGTTGGAAGTGTGAATGAGTCGTGAATATTAAATACATGCTTAAATTTTCTCACCTGAATGAATGATTTCTTAATCTTTCTAATGACTTTCGGAAGAAATAATTTAATTTATGTTTAATAAATGAATCCATTATAAATTTTTTTTTACGAAATAGTACTTTTGAGCTTTACAGTAGACTTTATCAATTTTTTTTACGTGGAAGAAAATAGACGGTACTTTTTGTCAGTATATTTTGGTATATCATTAGTCAAAATCACTTTTGATTTAATTTTTTTTTATTTCACAAACTAGTAAAAGAGTCCAATACTTTGGGTATACAGTTTCTTCCTCAAAACTAAGCTTACTAAGGTACACAATAGTATATTTCGTAACAGGCACGTGTTACGAACGATATTTTATGTACCGAGGGCATAGAAAACACGTTTAGAGATCTCGAGCTGGCATAGAAACGCGTTTTCTATGCCAGAGGTACATAAAAAATATTTCATAATTTAGTAAATATTACATCATTACAAAATGAATTTCTTTATGAACAATGGCTGTTTGCCAATACTAATTATTCAATTGCTCAATTGTTTAATTGTTTTAGATAGTCTTGACAACGTTAAGGAGTTTAGAATAATTTCCACAATTTAAACATTCTTTATAGTTACGACAACTCTGAGAATTTTACAATTTTCAAACAGTTTTTACAGTTCTTTAGAGCTTGAACAGTTGTCAAAAACTTTACCAAACAAATAATTTTTACACTCTTAACAGTCTTTACACTTACTAAGTTCTGACAATTTTACGATCTTATAATAGTTTCGATAGTTTTTGAAAAGTCGAACCATTCTAAACAAATTGAGCATCTTATGAAAACATTTTCTAAATTTTCTCGATTTAAAATAATAAGAAAAACCTAATGAAATTCATCTTTTTATAAAAAACGTCAGAGCTGTATTATATTAATAGTATATTACGTTACGAGTAGTGTTAGAAACGTCTTTACGCGGGGAGCACATGGTTCTCAACTCACTTTGTGATTGTCGGGCTACCCGTGCAAAGACGTCTGTAACACTTTGAGTAATGTAAGATATTTTATTCAAAATCACTTAGTTACGAGGCTGTAACAGGTCTTCTGAAAAATGAGCGTTGTGTGGTCCTTTAGGGATTTGGCGCAATAACAGCCTGTAAAGTTAAATTGTAGGGCTAAGTAATAAAAAACGGTGTCTACTCACATGGTTATGAGGCGGACGACGGGGGGTTCGGGGGGCTGACGACGAGGGGTTCGGGGTCCAGGGGCGGAGCCCCGGTGGGGGCAGGGGGGCGAAGCCCCGTCGTTTAAGGCAAAATTTAGTTCATAATAAAATGTAATAAACAAATTATAAAACTAAGAAATTATCAATAAATAATTCATAAAAAACTAAATTATGAGTAATTAAAAAATTCAATTCAATTGGCAACATAAAAATAAATAAAATAAATATTGAAAATGAATAAGAAGCAATACTTAACAAACAAAAATGAGAAATCATCAATTAATAATTAAAAAAAGTAATAATAATTGTGTAAAAATGAAAAGAAACGACAAATTATTAATAAATAATAATAATATTACAAATAAATTACAATAAGAAATAATAATCAATAAACAATTCAGTTCAATTTATTTATTGCAACGAAATTGGAAATTGCACAAACAGCATTTATTTATCATAAATAAAATGGTCATAAACCTTTTTTTATTTATTCGAGTTGTACGTTATACTGACGGTACAATTATTGAAATTCAGTGTTTGTTTCGTTGGCGACACATTGAAATTGTGAGTGTTTGAGATTTCTGTTTTTTCGATATTGGTCGTAGTAGTGACAGTATTTTCAGTCGAAGTCAGCGGCTCACCAGGTGTTTCAACGAAGATCTGATCATCTCAGACATTGTCTGCTTGTGCTTTAGAGAGTTTTCGACATATCCTTGTGCAACTGCAGATGACTTCCATCCCCCGTGACGTTTCAAGGCGATTTCGTCGGCCCCGGCATCAGCTACGAATGTGGCTGAAGTTCTACGGTATGCGTGGCCCGTGTATTTATCTGGGTCGTCAAGTTCCAGGTATTTAGCGATATTTGTTGGGCATTTTGCAATTTTGTGGACACCGACTGGTTGAATCGTGCATTCTCCGTGTTTATAATTCAGAAAAAATGCGTCTGTGGCTGGTTTGCGAGGACGTAAATCCATGTATTATTTCACAAGCGGTACGTGGGTTTCATTGACAATAAAGCGACGGGGTTGATCCATTTTCGTTTTTGGAATATCCACCACGAGTGGATTGCCCTGTTGCTTGACCTCTTGGAATTTCATGTTTTTCGGTTCGCATTTTCGAGTTGCACCATACAGACCAAAAATTCCCGTTACCTAAAACAAAAAATGATTCGGAAAAATATTAAACTAATTTTCAAATGAAAATTTTATTTGCTTATAGATTTATCTGTTGATAGATTTTTATTTTTAATTTATTTTATTTGCCAATAGATTTATTTTATTGATAGATTTAGATTTTTAATTTTATTTTATTTGTTGATAGATTTATTTTATTGGTAGATTTATATTTTTAATTTTATTTTATTTTTTGATGGATTCATATTTGTTGTTTTTATTAATTATTTACATTATTTTGTCATTCTATGGAGTTATTGATATTTTACTGATGATTATTAAATTTTATTTTTTGTTTTGATTGTGTTTGCATTATAATTGCATAATTTAAGGTTGTTGACTCACTTTTGTCAGTAGATAAATATCATCTGGTGCTTCGCGGATGAATTTTTGGATTTCTTGAGGTAAAAAAACTTTGGTCTTTTTAGGTTCGTAACCTTGGCTTTGTTTTTTCAGGAATTTTAGTAGCGCATAATTTTGCTCCAAATTGATGCCTTCTTTGGTGAACAAGGTTGATTTGAGCATCGAAAAATACGTCCATAAACTGGATGGGGCGTAATTTTTCGCGAGCTGGTTGAAGTACGCAAGAATTATATCTTGTTCCGAACATTCTTCCGCATTGTTTTCTTTTCTCCAGTTGTCAAATTTTTCATAGGCCAATTCATACCTACTTTTAGATTTTGTTGGGAGAAAATCTTTTTTGGCTTCCTCAACTTGTTGCTTAATGTTGAGCTTGCTTTTTTCATCCATTTTTCGACAAGAAAAAAAAAGAACTCGGATTTTTGAGTAAAACAATTGAAGACCGTTGTGTTGTTATTATTACACATGAACCATATGACTAAAATGACAGTCATTGTCTGCTAGGATTGTGATTTGTGACAATTTGTGATGTTGTGATGGCAGCTTGATTTTAATTTGTGAGACAACTGGTGTCATTATTTGATATGACGGTATGGTTATGAAAAACATTGTGCGTTATTCAGTGGCAGTTTTTAGAACTAATAACGTGTGAATGTGGCGCTTTTGGAACTAATAACGTTTACAACAGCTGACGCCAATCGGTAAAGGGCCACGGAACGCTCATTTTTCAGGGGGCGTTACTGACTCGTAACATGGTGGTTTTGAATAAACTTTCAAAATTGATAGAACTGTTAAAAACTGATACATGTCGTGGAACTGTAAATAACCAAATTTTTTCAAGAATTCTCATTAAACCGTTAAAAAACTTGATATTATCGAAACTTTAGTTAACTGTGAGTTACTAATTGTAGAAAATGTTCGAATATATCAAAACTGTTTGGAATTTCAAGAAATTACCGCTCGCCATTACTCACTTTGTCAAAAATTGTTTTTTAAATCCAAAAATTGTGATGAATATGAAAATTCCATAACAAAAAAACTGATGAGAAAAAAAATTGGTTATCTGACAAGTAATTTTAAATATATTGAATATGTTTAAAAAATTCAATTTTTCTTTTCTATTAATCCACGAGTTAGAATATCAAATATATTGATGAATCTTAAGAAATTTGGAAGTTTTGACTCAGTTTGTGCCTTCATACATTTTTTTGAGTATTTTTATTAATTACGCAAACTTATCAATTTTCTAGTTAAATAGTGCATGTCTCTTACCTGGTGTAAAAAATTTTAAAAATCTTGATAAATACTCACAGTTTTCATGTTATATTTTGATAATTCCAGATGAATTTCACCAAATCTGTTCAAATAATTTTCAAAAAAAGTATAATAACAGTACTAAAAAAGCTGTCTTACTTTACAAGAAATTAAAAGAACGTTTAAATATGCCGAAAATTTCAATTGGTAGATGAATTGATAAGTTTCGATACTTTTGCCATCGTTATCAAAAAACCTTACGAATCATTTTCAAAAAAGTAAACAAAATATTGAAAACTCGATACTTTTCCAAATAATTGGACACATTTCCTACAAGTTCCCTCATCATCACATATTTTCCCCAGTTTCTCAAGATTCAGCACATTGTCGAAGGTGCGACGTAGAACAGAATTTTCCCTCGATCAGAGGTTGGAAATTGTATCGTACATAGGAGGAAAAAAGAATATCGTAAAGTTTGGAGACCAAAAATAAAAGCACGGAAAAAAGACGAAAGAGTGATCCAATAGTAAAAAGAAATTTCTTGGGAAAGCAGCAAAGAGCGGGAGTGACAGGAGGAACGGCAAAAGGATGGGAAATAAAATAGGAGAACGTCGTGGGGGGGGGGGGAAGGATGAGAGGGGACAGGACTTTCAGAACATCTCGGTGGAGCTTGTGAAGAAACCCGGAAGTGGTGAAAGGCTCGTCTGTTCCCACGGCACCAAAGAGAGATTTGTAGAAGAATATTGGACATATTTTTTTCATGTCTATACATCCACCAATATTTTTTACTTCTTTTTAATCAGAACCCCAAAATTATGAAAAAATTCTTTATAAAAAGAAATCTATATTCACATAGCTTTAAATGAAAGTAAAAAATGTTTTTACAGTAACTAAAAATGAATTCATGTACAACGATTTTCATGCAATCCATTATATCATTTTCTTTGAATATTTATGAATAATTCTTTGAGAAGAAAATTTGTAGTAGTATGTGATTCTGTTTTTTATGTTTTTTTGGGAAAGGCAAAATGATCAAGGATTCGCATAATTTTCCATTTAGTCACAGGATGGATTCGAACATGACCTCGATTGTTATGCAGCATGATTAGAATTACGTGCCGATTTCGATCGAGTCGTATTCAACGGTTTCATGGTGATCTCAATTCATATCATGGATACAGTGAAATTAGTCCGTTCTGTATATGATCTTTCATTCACTGCCGTCCATATTAATGAAAAGGTTCACATGGCGAACGCCATTGTTTAAGCCTATTTCGCATTCATTGGATTGGCGTTACGTTATGGTAATTGATGATTATATTCCAGTTAAAAGTCTAAATGGTTCGACAGAATTAAAAAGTTTATATAAGTTCAACAAAGTTCTAGAATTCGATAATTTTCGTAACATTATTAGCTTATGAAATTATTGACTGTATCATTTTCAAATTATTTCACGAACATTTCAAGTACAATAACGTTGCCTCGATATTTTTTTATTTTTTTTTATTTTGGAGAGAAATTTCAACATGTTATATTAATCCAATTTTTTACAGCAATAAATCCTTTTGACCTTTCGACCTTTTTTGAAAATATATTCTCCATTACAACGTTTTTTGCCATTTTTCTGAACGGCATTTATTATCATATAATGTTGGCTAAAATTGTTTAATACATTTTTATACATCGATTTAGATGAAACACTTTTCATTTCCAACTTTTCCTCCCCCTAGCTTTTTTTCATTACATCAGTAAGTAGTGAAATTGTAAAAAACTTTGAATAATTTATTCCGAAACCAATGATGAGTGCGTATTATACAGTGGCCGGATAAAATTTGCATCGAGCGAGTTTCAACATCATCGTTATTTAACAGAGTGGCCATTAATTCGGAGCCAAAATAGTCAGCCGCGAATTACCTGTGCCACTAACTGAACCGCCACGTTCGTTCCGCTCTTGTCCACTATTTAATTTGTTGCTCATTTTCCAAACAAATCGATAGTTCTTTGCGCAGTTCCCACTAATAACTACGATGATATTCGCTAATTATGGTTGATTGATGCTATTTCCCCAGCGATGGCAAATTTACAGAGAAAATTTCCGTTCAAAACAGTGTTCTCTGTATTTATACGGAAAAATGTGCGAGGGAAATGAAATTTTTTGTGGTTTGATTACACACAAATGAAATCAAGCGCAGATGCAAGGAAATAGCAAATTAGAAAATCGTAACCTCTCGCTTCTTTTTATTTTCGAAGTCCAAAAAGATGCATGATTTAGTTTAATATTTACAATGTTTGTGGAAAATTTACCCTATACTTATTTTATTTACTAAAAATAAATGAATTATTGTAAAGTGAAGAATGTTTGATTTTTATAAGAAGATTTAAAAAATGCTCATTTCATGAATCTAGATTCTAGAACTTCCAATTCTTTAATATATCATAGAATTTTAGGAATCCAAACTTTGTCATGTGTCATAAAAGAATTAAAAATAGCATAACACGTCATTTGGGTTTTCAAATTCCAAACTTTGAGATTCCCAAAATTTTGCTTTCGGTGCTTTATAAGCCTGAAATCTCGAATTCCAGAATATTAATTGCTTCATATTTAATAATTGAAATAAGGAACCGTAATATTAGGTCCTCTAGAAAAGAAAATTTTAGTTTTTTGAAACTTCAAATACTTATGAAATCTAGCATTCAAAAATTGATTAAAAATTTGAAAATTCAAAAATTCATAGAGTTCCACGATTCTGATATCTAGATATGCACTATTAATTGGAAAAAATAAAATAAATAAATTTTCGACCTCATGTATTAGACTCCAGAACTTTATGTAGAAGAGATTATAATTCAAGAAGTGCAATTTTCACAATGGAAAATTCTGAAACTAGAGAATATAAAATTCTAAATTGAATTTCTTAATTCAGAAAACTGTGGCTAAAAATTCCACAAAATGGTATTCTAAATTTTTTCATTTTTGATATGTTTTGCCATGGAATCTTAAATTGATAAATGAGATAAACTGTCGCAAAATTAAAATTTTTACGATATGAAGCTTTAGAGTTAAAAATTCAAAATCTTTAAGCGCAGACTATTTAAATAAAGAGTTTTCAATTTTTAATCTCAACTCCTGGCATTTTGAGTTCTGTAATGTAAAGCTCTTCAATTCTTAAACATCGATTACTTATGACATTATAAAAGTATTTTTATAAACTATATAGCATAAATCCATAATCTATGTAATTCAATGATTTTAATTTTTGCAGTACAGAATTCTATAGGTGTCGTATTTTAATAACTTTTGAATTTCTTTGTCCTAGAGGAAAAAATAATATTTTATAATAGAATAATAATTGATAATATTTTGAATGATAACATAAAATTATTAAACTCCAAAGCTCACATTTCTTACAATTTATCAAAAACTGTAGTTCTCTTAATATTTTGGGAATTTCGAAATTCATCAGGAAGCACAATATCTTGAAATTCTGTAAAATATTTTGCATAAATTTAACAAAAATCACGTACTTCCAAAAACATTTTTATTCCCTTATCATGTTCAAATTTTTACATTGTAGAATAGAGAAAAAATTTTGTTGCAACATTGCACAAGAAAATTCACGAATATTTCTAAAGAAGCAAAAAAAATGTTGACCTTTAAAAAAAATGGCAGTTCCTGAAATTGTCTTTAAAAATGTTTAAATTGAGTCAAAAAAGAAGTCTAGAGTTCTGTTATGTCATTTTTTCCATGTGGTAACAATACTAGAAAAAACTATGGTGTAATTTCAGTGAGACGTTTTCTGTTCCCATGGAGCCGTTTAGTTGAGAACGAAAAACCAAGATGGTAAATGAGAGCCAACAACCTACAAGAAATTTTGAAAATAATTTTTGTTATCCTTAAGAACACAATGTAATCATCAAATTTTAAGGCGAATCGATACTTTTTTTACTAGATCTTATTACATGACACTAAATTTATCGACCACATTTGTCAGATAGTTTGTATACTCAAGATTGATCCAATGCTGCAATATAAAAAGAAAAAAAAAGGTATGTATAAAAATAAAATACAATTTTTTCTGAATTATTACAATTTTTTAATTATTCTTTTTCCTTTCTAGTTTTTTTATAGATTTCCTCTTAAGAATCATTCAATTCAACTTCCCTTCAAACATTATGATAATATTTCCTTCAGACAAAATTTTCTAGAATAAACGAAATCCTCGTATATCGTGTAAAATTTCCAATTTCATGAATTTTCGCTAAAAAAAATTATGACGTGAATTTCCTGTTGCCCAGGGCACCGAATCCCTTTGACCGCGTATTTACTAGAAACTGAGCAAACGCAGCTAAAAAAGAATTCCTCATAAAAAAAATATTTGCTCGGAAGTGAAAAATACTGTGTAATTTTTACGTTCCTTCTCTCCATGTCATGAATCTCTAGAAATGCGCACAATAATTTCTTTTCTGGACTCCTGAATAAAGCATCCAATTAAATTTGTGCGATCTCGTTGACCTCTATTCCAAGGGCGTAAATTTAACGCGCATTTACCATATTTATCGACCGTTAATTGGAGCATCATTACCATTAAAATCAGTCGAGTACCATCGAAACGCGCTTTTAATGAATGTTTCGTGACGGTTTTATACGCGAATTTCGTGCTACAAAATGTGTTCCCAACTGTGATTAAACTTGAGTTATAAAATGTAATTATGTGATTTTTAATTACAGTGATTGCTGCTCTGATAATATGTTGTTTATAAACATATTATGCCTACATCCCTTTTCCTTTCGAGTTAATTTTCTTTAGCTTTTTTGAGACTGGGAAATTCGAGAATCCGACAATTTTTAATGACTAAAAAATGTGAACGCGCGGTATTTCGTTTTGATAAAATTTTCGTGTATTCTTTCATCTCACCCTTCTTCATGATGGTGTCAATCAATAACAAATCTACGTCAGCCCGGTATTACATTACCCTTCACATTGAGCGTTTAATTGACTTACGCAAAATCGCGCAGTTCGAAGCGATAGGTGCAACTTTTCGCAAACGTCACGTCGCGCAATAATTGAAATATCTCCATAAACCGAGGCTCACGCGTGCTTCGTTCCCGGGTGCATTGGATTGTCATATATCCGCGTGTGTTATATCGAGCACGTTGCAACTCGGAAAAATCTCGGTTAACTGCAAATGAACTCGGAACATATCTCATGAATTATTCACCCATAATTGTCACGGGCGGTTTGTTCCGAGGATTTATGAAGGAATATGGAAATTGGGGACGGAAAGAATGGATTTTATATACCGGACTTTGAGTTGTTTTTTGGGAAGATTTCGGAGTTCTTGTAACTTTTATTGAATTTTTGGATTACTTGAGTAAGTTGAATTTAAGATGACAGTATTTTGTTTGTTAAAGAAATAATATGAATTTTACGTGAATCTTGTTATTTTCAACTGTTGGTAAATAATGGGTATTGAGGATACTGATTTTGTTTTTACTTTCAAATAATACATGTAGTCAACTTTTCAGGGCAGTCAAAATCATGAAAATTTGTAAACTCTTTCATTAATTATATTGTATTTCAGAATTTGGAACTTGCTAAGCTTTTAAGCTCTAGCCTCTTGAACTTTGCAATATTTGACTTTAATACCTGGAAGTTTTTCAACGAAGAAACCTTCAAATACTGAAACTTGGTCAACTCAGAACCTTACCAGTACAATACTTTAAAAGTTTTGAATCTTGTGAAATTGACGTATCTACAGTATTCATTTATTGAAATTTTGAAGCCTACAACTATGAAAGTGTAGAACTTTAGGAGATCAGAATACTCAAACCTTGTTGATTTATAATCTTATGACCTTGAAACCTAATAAAATTAGAACTTTCAAACATTTGACCTCGAGCAATTCGAATTTTGAAATATTGGAAATTAGAGATTTAGCAGCTTCTGTAATATCAAGAATTTCACACTTCAAGACCTTAAATTTTTGTAACTGCACAATGTTAGAAAAAAACCCTGGAATTTGGAAAAGCATCAATCAAAACTTCAAAATGCGGGAACTACTGTGCAACTTCGGAACACTCAAACCTCGATATAAATAAATCTTAAGATTTCGAACTTTCAATTTTAACAGATCAGAACCTTGAAATTTCGAAAACTGAAACCCAGAACCTTCAGACTTTAGAAGCTGGCAACCATTAATCTTGAGATCTTTCAAAATTACAACGTTCGAACCTTTAAATAAGGCAACTTTTTGCCCTTCAAACCTTATAATAATGGAACATGAATGAATACTTTAAAACTTTGGACCTACTAAATTCTAAAATCTTAAAAACTTCATGACATTGAAATCTTGATATTTCGAAATCTTGGCACCTTGAAACCTTTACATTAAGCTAAACTTAACCTTAAAACCTTCAAATAAAAAAATCTATAACCAAGAACCTCGCAACTTCAGAATTTTTAAAACTTTAACCTTCACATTTTTTATTTTTTGAACGTGGAAACCTTTGAGACACCCCAAGTTTTAAACATAAGAAGATTGGAAAATACATCAAAACTTGAAAAGCTGAAACTCAAAATTCCAATTTTTTTTAACTAGAAGGTTGACACGTCAATATTTTCAACTCTTGTGACTTCAAAGCTTCAACGCATTTGAACTTTAAAACCTTCAAAACTTGTAGACCCAGAACCTTGGCAATTCAGACTTTGTAAAACTTTAAACCTGAGACCTTCAGATTTATAATCGTTTAAACCTTTAAATTTACCGACCTAGTAATTTTAAAATCTTAAAACTTTCATGGCTTAAAGATTTGGAATCTCGCGACGTTAGAAGATAAAGCAAAACTTTGAAACTTTGGAATATTGAATTTTCGAAATCATGGAAATGTAGAACAAGAAACATCTCAATATTCCAAAATTTTTCTGTCCTTGAAACTTTGAAACATTGTAAACTTGTAAGACTTTTAAAAGAAGAATCTTGTAACTTTTGAACCTCTAACCTCAAAACTCTTAGATTTTAATATATTGCAAACTTGGGATTCATCAACTTGTAATTTTGAAACTTTGAATCTCTGAAACTGAAAAAATATATAACAATAAAACATTAAAAAAAAAGTAAAACTTTGGAATCTCACAACTGTGGAGTTTTACAATACTAGAAACACAATAATCTTTAATTTTGTAACCTTTTAACCCAAAAAATTAGAATCGGGAAACTTAAAGAACTTGTGAACCTAGAACATTTAAACTTTGAGAGTCTACAACCTACAAGATAAAAGTGTTTAAATTGATTAAAATTCGAACTCTGAGACAAAGTAAATTTGTAACCGTTGAACCCTGAATCTTTGAAACTTTAAAATTGTGGAACCTGGAAATATTAGAACATAAATGCGAATTTTCAAATATTTATACTTCGAAACTTCAAATCTTTGAGAGTTCAAAACTTTGTGTCCTTCATCTTTTCTTGATTTTGTGCGTTAGGAGACATAAAAACTGAATGATTCGTGAACCCAGAAATTTTTCCCTCCATAACTTCGCAACTTTCAAATTCTTAAACATTGGAACCTTGACGTTCAAAACTCTAAAATTTAGGATCTTTGAAACTTTGGGACTTGATAAAAATTGAAACTTTGGAAAATCACACCAACAATCGAAAACTTGCAATGATGGAATTTTCAAATTCCAAAATTCTAAAACTTCTTGTAAAGTTCAAACTTGAAATCATTAGAACCTTGAAAATTGAAAAACATATAAACTCAGGATTTTTAATAATTTAGTCTTCATAATCGAAACTCGTTACGTTGTAAACCTATAATGTTCGAATTTCAACTTCTACATTTCCAATTCAAACCAAATCAACATAAACCACATGACACCCCCAAAACCCCCAAACACCAAAAGTCCATCAATTTCTCTATCTCAGCAACCCCCATTGAAACCCTATGCTCAAAGCGTTAATCGGTATTTTCTCGCTCGAAAAAATTCCAGGCTTCTTCTTCACCTCGTATATCCCGATTCAAATTCGCGTCCTCTTTTCTACGACAACGTCATACCCAGCACGCAACGAAATTCCATCTCCGTCCGGCCGAGTCACTAGTGAGAATCCGGATTCAATTCCGAAGGCGACTGCAAACCCGAAAGATTTGAGAAAAGGAAACTTTGCCAACTTCTCGCATTACTCTTCGTTGGGAATTCGATAACACTGCCCGAGCGGAATTACAAGCTAAAGGGAAACGTGTAAACCGAACGAATTGTCGAGATATTATTCACGTTGGAAATTTGTCGAAACTGGAAAACCGATAGGGGTGATCCAAGCATAGCAGCGCTTTCGCTAAATGCCAATCCGAACGTCCGTTGAATTATTCAGGCCCTGGCCTCGAGAGGTTAGGTTAGGATAGGGCGAGCTGGGCCGCTAGCTTTTCAAAACTTGATCTTCTGCACTTTCGCGAGCGCTCGTACGTTATGTGCTGTTTGGCTTGATTAACATGCCAATTCCTCCTTGTACCCCATGTTCGACAACACAGCCGAGTTGCCAGTTGGAAATTTTCTTGTAACGTATGCTGATCGGTTTCGGGATTGATTATTTTGTGGTCGAATGTTGCTGAAATTTAAATTCAACGACTTTTCTTTGAAATAAAAAATAATAACGCTCATTAGACAAAATAATAAGACGTTATAAAATCAGATCGTCCAGATTTTTCAGGGATTCGAAACTCTACACTCTGTAAAATGCAATATGCAATATAAAGCATAACAATCATCTAAATTTTTTAGTGTAAAATATTCCATCGATGAAGGTGAGAGATAATAACATATTATATGAGAAGATTCACCATAAACTATACTACTAATTCAGAAAGTAGACTTTTTTCTTCGATTTTTGTCAAATTGAATTAATAATTACTTTTAGTAAAAATTTTTGTCATATTTAAGACTTTTAGCAAGACTTCATTACGTAGATCAACAAACAACTTTTGTAGAAAAAGAAAGAAAAAAATAGACAAGGACTTACAATATCCTTTGATCATGCCCTTCATTAGTCAAGTAATTTTCTTCGATAGGTGACAGTTTCTTCGACTGATTGCAATTATTGTCCTTTTTTTTTAATCGAGAATATTCTTTCGTTGGCTAAATGACACTCTTTGTCGATAGTGTAAGAATTACTTTTTTTGAACAAACCGATTAGTATCAATACCACTATTCGCAATACCTGATCATGAATTTTATTTGGTATCAGAGGCTATCAACGATTTATTTCAAAAATGACATTTTTAGAGAAAAATAAAAATAAAAATACGAAATAGTCGAGAACATACTATATCAGTTACTTAAAAACGTTATACGCGTGTATAACTTCTGTATCAAACTTTTTATGTATGTCATTTCTGCGAATAAAATTTGTAATACAGAGATTTTATACTTGGAATTTCAAATTATCTCGATAAAACTCACGTACCACTATTATTTTAGGTTCACTTAAACATTTCATTCTTTACCATTATTCAAACTGTCTTTATGTCCCTTTTTTCCTCTATTTCCATATCTTTTTGTTTGTCCACTCTTTTTTATATCGTTATCCTTGCAATCAAACCAGTTCACCAAAATTACATAATTTTTTCTAATCAGTTTCAGTTATTCAAAAGTTATGAGTTAATCTTCATTTATTTATTCTTCTGTTGTATCCCTTCTACTTCAGTATTTTAAAAGTAACACAAATTTTATGTTTCTAAAAGTTTCGTATTTTTCATCATCGTTGCTACTATGATTACATAGTAAGATTAAAAAAGGAAAAACATGCCTAATCTGAAATGAATACTTGTAACTGTTGAGCATAATGAGTAGCATATTCAAAATTATTGTAAGTTTTCTTGTAGAAGTGTCTTGATATATTTGTTTGCTTTCTTTTTTACTGTAATAACTGTTTCGTTCAATTACATTGTGTAGGTGTTAAAAAGAACAAAATAAGACCGAAACGTTGACGAAAAATTGTTATAAATTTACTTTGATAAGGAAATAATATAAGCTGACATTACTGATAAAGAAAAGAAATCTACCTTATGAATTTCTCATCACCGTGAAAAAAACAACAATTTTTTAAATTCGTCCTAAAAATAGTATTTGTTGTGTATATAGTATACATAAACCTCAAACTATATATCATGCGGCATATTCTACTTTGTGCAATGTCTCCTTGACTACAAATACACATCATTGACAATTAAGACTTTATTTATATGTGTATTACATGGACTGGAGTGTAATCTGGTGTAATCTACTATAACGTATACTGAACAACAAACAGTATAAAATATATTATATATAATTTTATACATATTTATACAGTCTAACATGTGCATTACAATAAACTTTGTATAAAATCAATATCGTATATAGTTTACAATACATAGTTAAATACCTCACTATTCTACTTTAGTTACAATCACAATTATAATTACTTCTTCGAAACGCTTTCAAAATTTAAAAAATGCATTGTGAATTGCAATTTTTTTATTTCAAAGATTGCTGAACCGATAACTACATTCACTCTGAAACTGCGAGAAAAAATTCAGTAGTAACGAGCTTTTATAATTAAATGCGAATCATGTTTTTCCTGTCTTTGAAACATTTTGAGCGTTCTGAAACGTGATCACTCACACAATTATACGGAAAAAGTCTCCATTTCGACGCCGAGCGTTCACAAAAACTCGGTCATTTGAAAAACTTTCATTTCATAAATGTCAAGTGGAAAGATTAATTGCAGCGAAAAGTTGAGAGACCGGGAGCCGGCAGTACCTCGATAGTGTTTCTTTCGACAAGTTCGGTGGCGCTTCCTCAACGGTGAAATTCGTAATCGTCGCAGAGACAATGTATTCGAAACTTGGATTTCGTCTCGGGAGATAAAAGATTATGTGAAAACTGTGTGAATTAAAAGCCTGCTCGTGAAATCAGTGGAGATAAGAAGTTTTTGGTAGCATAATTCACGTTTAAAAGGGACTTGGAACTTCAATTACGATATAAACTTATGGCAGATTTTGGACCCTTGAGGTGCTTTTTTAGTTGGTAAATGTTGTTGGATGAAAGTGTTTGAAAAATGCGAATAGTCAAATATAAAAGAATAATTATTGTGAGTAGGATAATGAAGCCATTAGTAGGTAATTTATAGTTTTAGTCCAAAATAATGTATACTTATACTTCCGTATACTAATACTAATACTTATACATTCACTCGTACTTATACTTTTACTTAAACTTATACTTACGTATACTAATAATTATAATTATACTTGTACTCGTACTTATGTACTTATACTTATACTTATACTTAAAGTAATGCTATATTACACTAGTACAAATGATACTATACTAATTACTCATGATACTAATGGTCATTATAACCAATTTGAGCTCCCAACCATAATCCATTATCTCCCTGTAAATTCGCATGTATAAACAGTGTTCAGATCAAACTTATCTCTCTAATTAAAACCTAGACATGCATAGACGTGCTCAGACATGCACAGCTACACGCCACGATGAATTTTCCGACAATATTTTAGTCCGCAGAGTGGCACGGGAAGACAGGAAAGCATGCCTCACGAGACACTTTGTCTCTTGTGGCCCGGTCCTCGAACTCCGTCACCACTTCGTCATCAACGCCACGTGAAGTGCCGTCAACTTGCGCCCCAAGGATTTGCCTTTTGCCACGTTACTCAACGTGCACCCCGAGTCCTTCCTCGTACCAAGCCGAGATTTTTGCGTTACCATTGCAAATTTCATTTCATTTACAAGTTTCGTACAGCATGTGAAATCTAGAAATTATTCGTCATACTGGGAAGGTCAAACGGAATTGTATATATACATTCATGAGATTTGGATATATGCTGTTTCGAGGAGTTACGGATAGGTTGATGGTTTGTTTTTTGGATTTTTGAAAATCTTATCTTCGTTTCTGTGAGAATGATTTTTGTTTAACTTTTTTGCGTACCATGATCGAGCAGAAAGTTACATAACAAATATTGAATGTTTTCATGACCCTTGATCGACATGAGAAATCAATATATTTCTTCATTTCAAGAATTCTATGTAATTGACATTTTGAAACTAGTTTATTGAAAAAAATGATAATAATTTAGAACTAGTGATTTTGATCTCGAACCCTAAAGGTTCGAAACAAGTCAACGGAATTCAAAATTTGAGATACACGAAAAATTCTGAAATCATTATTAATAAGTTTGTGTGATAAATCACAAAAATTAAGACCTATTTTTGGAAATCTTGTACGTTTTACCTTCGAACATAAACTTATAGAAGTTACATTCTAAACTTTATGAACATAATAGTAACCTAGAGCGTTCTACATTAATTTATAACTATATACAAACTTTGAATTTCTTGACAGCGACTTTAAGTAATTTCACTAGGAATTTTGAAAAAAAAAAGTAGAAAACTACCAACGAAATTCTAAATTCGTGACAGTTTTGTACCCGAATTTGAGTCATTCGAATGATAATCCAATAAATTGAACCTAAAATCTAAAAATTAATTACAAAAATGAAGATATTTAGCTATATTGAATTTTATGCTCGTACTTAATGTGAAGGAATTGACTTTTAAATTGTGTGGACGGAAACAACATTTCAAAAAGTGACGAAAATCTACAAAAATTATATCTTTTAACTTCTGGGCACAAATTTCGAGGAATTTTAATTCTTATTTGCAAAAATATAACAGAAAAGGAAAAATTGTTATTGAATTCCGAAATCTGTAGTAATTTTATACCTTTCATCACAAACAATTAATTCGATCCTTTATTCAGGAAATAGAACACAAATTTCAAAATAACCAACAAAACCTAGAATCCTTCTTCAATATCTACCTTTTAACACTTTTTGTATGTGCATAGTTCGATTGGGAATCCATAAACAGAAGAAAAAAATAAAAACAAACAAGAAAAATACAATTTCGAAGTAATTTCGTAATATCGAACCGAAACTTTTAGTAACTTGATTGCCTACCTACATTCCATATTTATAAAGGGAAAAAAATTCAAAAACTGTTGACAGAGTAAAAAATTTTTAGGTTTTCGTATTTTTGGTAAGAATTGTTTGGAAATAATTGATTCTAAGTTTTGAAAAGGAAACAAAAATGTTCAGTTAAATAGCAGAATAAAAAGTAATTGAATCTATTTCGAACTTACACCGAAACTCAAAATTCGTACGTTTTTTAACATCTAGACAAAAACTTGAATAAATTTTTGAATCTGTACAAAAATATAACAGAGTTATCAATGTAATATGTAGTTAATTATATAAATAAAAATTGATGTCCTCGTAATCGCGTATTTGAAAAATCGAAGTGTATTCAAAAAGCACAAAACATATACAAACTAACAGTTTTAAAACATAAATGATTGTAACGAATAATTTCTATAACTTTGGAGTACTATTAAACAATATTGCAATAAATATTTTTGATAAAATATTGTTAAAAAATTTTTGGAGCATTCTCCTAATAACTTCTGCGTGCGTCTTCATAATTTCTCAAATTACAAAAGCTTTTCGAAAACACTGCTTACAGTACAATAAAAATCTTTGTGTTTTGTGTTTTTCATGCTATTGTAAAATACGAAAAATTGCTGTATATATTTATATTTTTCTTTTGAAGACTGCGTTACGTCATTCATTAACAGCCCCTAATAAGTAGATTCTATAAATCTATATATCTATATATATCTACACACATGCATGTGAAAAAACTATATTATATACCGATGACTGATTGAAAAATTTATAGGTCAAAGCACTAATACCCTAGTAAAAAAGTGCCATATATGTTCCTTATAAGCTACCATATATGTTTTGGCTTTCATATATGAAACATATGTGTGCCCCGTATATGATATGCATATCATAAATGATTCATATATGTATTGCCATATATGAAATATATATGATCCTTATACAGCTCTAGACATATAAGACCAACCATATATGTAACATAAGGTACACATATATGATTCGTATATGTTCCATATATGGCACTTTTTTACTAGGGTAGCAAAAGATAAATCAACCAAATTGCTAGATAAAACATGTCCAATTCGTTACATTTCGATGAATCACCGAAAAGTCAGTGAACGATTACGAGTATTTTTCAATCAACGATGAAACCAAAGCGCGGAAACGAAATTTCGCAAATCTGACGATTGACGCGAAGCGCGCTCATCGTTCAGCAGTGGAAAAGCGCGCGCATGAAAGTTACCGCATTTGGCGCATTGCCAAGCGTTATGTTTACGCTCGCGCACTCGTTACCGAATGAACAAGCCTCTCTTTTCTGACCGGCCTAGCCTCTCCAACTACGGCCTTTCATGGTGCCGTTGGGATTTTCTGGCAATTCTGAGAACCCCTCGAGCACAAGAAAATATTTATTAACTCCTCAGCTTTATTTTGCGTCGCGAAAGATTGAAATTGGATGAGATTCAAACGACGCGATACCCTTCAAAAATTCCATGAATGACTAACTCGTGGAAGATTGAAAATTTTTTTCAACCTCGCCTTCCCGAGATTAAACTCACGTCGTGGGAAATCGGAAAAGTTTCTTAGTAAGGACTATGAATTTTCGTTAATATTGTCCTGGTGTCGAATCGCATTAACGATATCTTGACGATTTTTGTTCATTTCCTCTTTGTTTCAGCTTGTAAAAGATGTGACTCATTCATTTTCTCTATAAATAAAATGTACACAGTCTGTTTTTACTGCAATAGAGCTCAAGTTTACAGTTACATCTCAACCTGCTTCTGATGAAAGTACGCGCAATAAAATTGGTTTGGTACTGCGGATGTTAACTCGTGAAGCTTTTAGATTCTTTCCCTTGCCTTCGGATTGTTTTTCTCCAATTCACTTTACTTTCTTCGGATTTTTTCTCGTCTTTTATTTGTTCCCTACTTTTTTCACAGGCTTTACTCAATCCTTTGCTGCTCATACTTCGCGTTCTTTCAATCAAACTTGAAGGTTTCCCATCATTGAAATTGAGTTGTATCTTGGTTGTGCAAGGTTTGAAGAGCTCGTTCAAAAAATTTTTCAAGATCTTTTCGATGTCTTTATTATTACTCAATGACTTGTATGATGATTGAAATTATTTTATGAGAGAAGTTCGATATGTGGAACTCAGAATGGTTGAGTAAAATTGTGCGGGTAGTATGGATTTTACTGCAGACTACAGTATTTTACAATCGATTGGGTCGTTTCTAGTTAATCGTTGCGGTCAAAAATGATGGCCTTCGGTAGTTAAAAGCTTCTGCTTTTAATGGTGAAGAATAAATTTAGAGACACTGATGTCATTTTTAATGTTTACAGCATGTACCATTGCAGTCAAACAAGTTGAAGTTATTTTGGCGAATAATTTTGGAACTATTCACATAATTAGAATGTGGAAACTTAAACTTCAAATACTATTATCTTCTTATAATTACTAAGGGTAATAATATATTCTACGTATCAGCTGTTCTCAATGAAGATGAATTCATTCCAAACCCAAAATTCTTTATCCCCCTCCAAAAACCTATAATTGCCAGTTCAGCATAATCAGTTACCTATTACTGCGGATAAATCTTAGTTTAATTACTAACCCCTAAATTACCTCAAGAGCCCTGATCATAAATTTTCCTACAACTCGGTTTTCCCCCATTTTTGTGGTCACTTAAAGAGTTCGCTTCGTGCAAAGATAAAGTGAGCTGCTCGAACTTGGTAAACACATTCGTTAATGCAATCCAAGTTTAATAAAATTTAATGAAACGTCCGGAAGAATCGATGATGGTGATTTGAAAGCATCATCTCGAGGAATATCATTTTTTTATAACTAGTGACTTACATCGTTTCGCCAAAGAGAAAAAACATTTGTGGATTCGCGATTCAAAGTGAACTTTTCCGGATCTTGCGGCTTTAATTAGCTAATGGTATCCACTTGTTGAAATGTTCCATTCGTAATGGGGCGAATTTAAAACTTTGAGGAAAAACCAGAGCGTGATTTTTTTCTTGGGACAGACAAACTCGGGTCTTTGTTATCTTCTTTTTCTGCAAGTCCACGACAAAGGAGTGCGTTTGAACGCTCTGTAATCTGACTCTTCGTTCGGAGTCGTTTCCGCTGTTTTGAAGGGATGCGATTTTCAAAAGTGTGGCGAGTTTACTTCAAAAGATGTGCTTGAGAGTTTTAAAAACAAGTTAAGAGATCACGATATTAAATCATTTAATGGTTCGTACAGAGAACCTACGTATACAGAAAAGTTTATTCATTTTTCGTCAAATCATAAAAAATTTTGAAAATAACAGAATAATTACTTACTTGTTCATTAGACATTAAAATAATCAGATTATGATTTTTATGGGTAAATCTTTGTAATTCAGAAATCATACTCAAAAATGCTACCTTATTACTTACAATCAGAGGAATCAAATAAGTAATTTTAAAAAAAGGAGAATACTGTGTTTATACACGGTAACAGTGATCAGATTATTGATGGCTACATTATGAAGGGTTTTAAAAAGTGTGGCAGTTTCACTTTAAAATATGTGCGAGATTTTAAATGCAAATTAAGATATGTCAGAAGTAATAATTTAATGAATATTTTAAGGAATCTATGCATTCACAAAAACATACTGATTTTTCATGACATTATTCGAAATTTCAAAAAATACAAAATAATTATATACTCGTGTATTACATTATTTAATTAAAGGATCATAATTTCCATTACCAAAATTTTTTAAATATAGAAACTGCACATAAAAATATCAATTATTCGGGGGAGTAAATTTTAAATTGCTTAAAAACAAAAGCTTTCCATATAAAATCGTTTAAATTGGAGAAAAGAAAATTTTAGTTCAGCTTATGATAATTTTAATATTTCGTTAACATATTAGGTCTAGAAATTATCTCGTATTTAAAAAAATATTTAAAATAATGCAATTCAATTACAGCAATAATATTATGAATGGTTACATTATTAAGGAAAACGAAGATACGATTTTGAAAGATTACTGGGAAGAAATAATTTTATAAATTCAATATGACGATTGGGATAAAATTAACAAGAGTGAAGCGAAAATGTTAAATAAGCGTATATTAGTATAAAATAATATTAAACTTTTACACATCACACAAACAGTAATAACTTACTTGTATGGGATTAATAAAAATTCAGCTTTTATTTGAATTATGAGAAAATTCTGAATAATGAAAATAATTATGTAAGAAAGACGATTGCAGCAATAATTTATATACAAAATAATAAGAATATGATTTATACCAGATAACATTGAAAATTAAAATTATTATCACAATCATGAAAAAAATCATTTTGTACTTTTAATATTCTTGTGACTCTATTTTGAAGTTTAAGGAACTTTTTTCACAAAAAAAAAAATTTTAATCGTTTCTTGATTTCATTGCGTATTTTTTCTACTTCATTTTTTATAGTATATATTATATCACTTTATGAAATCAACCAATTCATTCAAAATTTTGTAATTATTGAGGTTTTATGGCCTTTCATAAAAAAAAAAATGAATGAAAATTGACCAGAATAATATCGAGTCTATAACGACAAAAAAAAGTGAAAAAAACTCTTATGACCTGCTGATACAGGCATCTAATTAGCATTACTAACAAAAGTTAAAAACTTCTATCCTTACAATAGGCGAGGAAACTCAATTCCATTGTATTACGGAGAAATGTACGTTTTAATATAATACGACGTTACAATATTATATCTAAATGAATAATGCTTAAAGACGACAAAAAAAAAATATAAATATTAGAGAAAAGTGATGTATCGAAGAAAATAATTAATAATTTTGTATCGTGACTTCTTGAATATAAAAAATGCGCTCCATGAGTATGTTAAATTTATATAATTACATGGACCAATGAAAAAGTTTGGACCAACCTGAAATATTTTTCATTATAATATCTTTTTAGAATTTGTATATTATGATTTTTATTTGAAACTTTCCATCAATAGAACTTTACAACTCTTCCCTTTCTTTGGCTGGAAAAGACGTCTGTCAAATCCGATTATATTATTCAAGTCCTGTTTGGCTGACCAAATAAGGATTTTCTACTTAAAGATCAAGCGGAAAGTACAGACCGAAGCCGCTTACAAGCGGAAGTGGATTATGTTTTGTGCAGCTTGTAATGCACTTAACTTTGCACTTGTTCCGCTGTTTTTTTCTCGAAGTAAATACAACATCCTTCATTTTCTTTCCGTTATTCATTAATAAATAAATAAATTCTATATTTCCTCATTTATTTCTCTCTTTCTCCACCAAAATTTCTCTAAAAATAAATGCAGCTTTTAAATCAACTTGAAGACACTCCATTTTCAAAATTCTCGATATTCCAGAATCAGCTCTCATCCTGCCTTACACTTTTGCCACGTCCTTTTTGCAATTCGAACGCCCTTTAAGTTCGAACTTCTCGCTTTGAGTAGTCACAGTGAACCAAATTGGAGAATCTCTTTTGCTACACTTTGTCGTTAAAGAAAAAGAAAATGCACTTCTCGTGAATTTGCGCATCGCTAAGGACACGCTTTTTTATGAAATTCGAAGGTAGAGTTTGATCTTTGAACATTTTCGAAACAAAATATGAGGAACTGGAGGTAGGCCATAAAAAGTAATCGAGTTTTTCTTTAAAACGCCAGAAATAGACAAGTTTTCGTATCTCTGATTCATTACTTTTAACTGAGGCCTTTTTTGAAGTAATCGAAGGAAGATGTATTGATTGGGGTCGTACTTGAAAGCGCGATGTTGTCGAACGATAGGAGGAACTTATTACGGAGCCTATCGAGAGGGCTTCTATGTATTGAGCCAAGGTATAATAGCGAGCTCCATAGCGAAATTGACAGATGAGAAAGAGTTTGAAAAAGTACTTATAATCATGTGGAGCAGTTTTTTTTACGATATAAAAATGGTTCTTGCAGATAACTTTAAATAAAAGAATGTCTCGTTGTCAAACAAATTGTTATTGGATAGTAATCATTGAAAAATTCAACACTGTCTCATTTAGAATATTTTATTCAATTTCGTTTCAGCGATGGTAAATCATATTTTTTTGGAAAAAGTCAATCACGAATTAACACGCATGAAGCGATGATTCGATAAGGAAAAAAAACTAACTCCCAATTTCTCTGACCTAACACATTTCAGAAAGTATAGTACTAATTCCATTCTCTCCGTATCGAGGTGGAAAAATCCTTTGGAAATGTTTCCTGAGCCAGCAAATTCTTTTTCACCGTAGTCCTCTTGGATTTACTCAATTCCGTTCAACAGGAAAAGGCGTTTTTACGATTCTTTTGTTCGCCAAAATATCGGATCGAGCCAGTTCCATGCAAAAACGTTTCCGACGGTTTTCATTAGCTCCAGGAATGTTGCAATAGAATTTTTCGTATAGGGGGTAGACTCAAACGACAAAAAAATTCAACAGATACATTTATTTTAACTTATTATTGAATTTTTGTTTTATCATCATGAGATTCTCTACATATAGATTCTCGTAATCCAATGCTCCATAATTAAAAGTTTTACAAAATTTTTATTATTCTTATACATTTTTGAGAAGCTTGTCTTCACAAATATGTAAATAGTATTTAATGGACTGCTCGTATTTTCAGCATGGTTCTTTTTTTAGTGCTTATAAAATTTTACTAAATTTTGTTGTATCTCTGTATGTAACTAGTATTTTTTTGGATATAAAGATTTCTAGAAGTTGAAGCTTTAGAATTTAAGATTCTAAGGATTTTGATACTTGAGTAAATTAAAAATAAGCATTTATGTTAATTTTCAGCAATCGATAGATTTCTAATTCGATAAGTATTTTCCGTATTTCTTCACTATTTACTCAACTTCAGCAATTTTCTTTGAATTTTGTATATTCATACATAGATTTCTAGAATTCTATGCTCTTGTGTTTATAGTATTACATACTTTCGATTCGATTATATTTTTGGGAAAATCATATAAATTTTTTATGAACTGTAAGTATTGGGAAAAATTTTTGTGTTTTTTTTTTGTGTAGATTTGGTGAGATTAGCTAATATTTTATCCGTTTTCTCGTAATTTTTTAAATATTTATGTATTGATTTCTGAATTGAATGCTCTCCAATTGAAGGTTTTATAAATTTTCAGTACTCAAGTAGGTTTCTTAGAAAAAAATTTTCATAGAATTCTGGTATTTCTTGTATTTCTAGTATTTTCAGTATTTTTCTGAACTTTCGAGGTATTTTAACAATGTAATAAAAATTTTCTAGAACTTTGATGGTTTTTTTATAGTAAACTGATGGTGTGGAATTTAAAATTTTGTAGGATTTAAAGTATTTCAGTCTAATTTTCTGAAAATGTATTTTTCAAATTTCTATTATTTTATAAATGTCTTGTTTTTTCATTATTTTTGCAAGTCTAGAAATATTTTTACATTAAAGAGGTTTTTTCGGTATTATTATATAGATTTATATAGAACGATTGTAACTGTAATCTTCAAAGTTTGATAGATTCAAAATATTTCAATCGATATACCAGAAAACTGTAGGTCTGGTTTTTGCATAGGTTTACATATAGGTTTCTAAAATTCGATGCTATAGGATGAAAAATATTATTTATTTTTATTATTTGTAAATTTTTACCAAAAATTATTATCTGTATAGTTTATTTTAAGGTTTCTCGTATTTCGAGTATTTTCCATATTTTTTACTATTTATAAAATTTTTAACGAATATTACCCATATTTATAACTTCTTAGTTATAATGGATTTTTACTTAAGTTTTTAGAATGTTATTCTTTTCTGTATTCCATTATTTTTCTAAATATTTTTACTCGGTACTTTATACCACTCGATATATATTACGTTTTACATCTCTTTACGTTTTAACAATATTCTAAATATAATAAGAATACGTAATAGTGTTTCCTGAGGTGTTACAACCTTAATCTAATCGTTTCAGAATCATTTCAAACGAATATCGATTGAGTAGTCAGATTTATCTTCAGCTCAGAAAAAATAGAAACTCAAATACATACTCATCAGTCTTCCACATTTAAATCTACGTACAATGTAAAAGACTGTAAAATTTGTTTGCATCGTATTCTTTCAACATTGATGCAGTAGCTCCAATCGATCGTCAAAATATTCACGAAAAAAAAAACAAAATTTCCATGTTCAACTCGTTGAAATTCTGAAAAAGTAGAAAACATCAACAAGCCTGTCTCAAATGTATATTGAAAGCTCCGCTTTTCACCAGAAAGCTCTCGCATTTTACATCGAAAATTCAGCGGAGACGCCAAAGAGTGTTTACACGAAATTACAGCTAAAGCGATTACGAAAATCGCGTGCAATATTCTCCGCTGTGCGAGAAGTTGAGTCGAATTTGCACCGGGGTTGTGAGTGAGGTTGGAAAATTTGCTACCCAAAATCCCATCGGCTGGTCCAGGGCGTAAACAAATTAATTAAAGGGCTCCCGTAGATCAAATTCCGACGGTGAAATAATATTAATGATGGGCGAATGTGAAATCGGCCGTGTATAATTGCAGATGGTGGAATTTAACACGCAATATGGCGGCTTAACGTGGTGTGCTTTAATGGTGGATTTGGCACGCTCATTAAACCGCTTGACCGTGCATCTTTTTCATGTCACTTACATTAGGATTGATGGTGCCGATGGCGGCGCATTTTCATGGGAATGATTACACCGGACGTTTCCATTTTTTTTTCTTCCCCATAACGCGATTTCAAAAGCTGGTAATTTGCCTTGTAAATGGCGTTTTCTGGCTACAGTAGAAAAGGTTTTTGTAATTAAACTGCGGAATCAGTTTTTGGGTGAGGATTCATCGATTGGTTTGAAAAAATTATTAAGCAACTCTTTTTCTAAAATATTGTTGCTGTATACATGACAGAAAACCTTACTACAGCAATTCAAGTTTATACATGATTTATGGAATCTTTATCAATGAAAGCAACGTTTTTAAAACAACTTAAGTAATAATGTTGTAAAAAAAAAAACAATTTATACCAAGCATATACTTGCTTATAAATAATGGTACAAAAAATTGAAATAAAAATTGTGGTTATACGAATGCTTCGATTCGAAAACGACATTCTCCGCGATTTCTCCGTTATCCCGAATTTCCCGTCTGATTGCACGGGGAACAAATGAAGAAGAAAAATCACAAATGGTGTTGATTTCTGAATTTAATAAACCGCTGCATAGGGGTGGAAGGAAATGGCGCCTGCGGTAGAGAAACGAAGCAATTTTTTCTGCAGATAAACTGTTCGAGAAAACGAACAAAAACGTGATTGAATTTTTTGAGGTCAACAAATTTTTCATGTATCTCAGTATTATTACAATATTCGATGTTATACATACATCACATATTATTACGTACTTCTATTATAATTATCTTTGTCTTTATATTCATACTCATGAATAATGTATCTACAATAGTTATGATAATTTTTTAAAATTATATATTACAACAATTATGTTATACGTATGTTGAATATACATTCCTCCTTCTTCTAATTTCGCAAAGAAATGATGATTATTGTGATATTAGAAAAAATATTCTTTTTTATTTTAGAAAAAACATTCATCTATATTCATTGATTGTGTAAATGAAAGAGCTAAACTGATTTTACATTTTTTTATGTTGCAGAGTTTGCCACAAACACCTGCTGGTAGCGCAGGCGTGAAAGGAGTGGGGAGTTGTGGGACTGGCCCAGGTCCTGGTATGGTCAACGGGGCCGGTGTCGACCATCATGATATTCGCGATAGTGCTGCCATGAATTCCGACCATGTAAGTACATTCGGAATCAAGATTTAATTTTGCAATTGCTCAATATTTTTATTCGCATTTTTAACTGTTTCAATGCAATTATAATTCTCGGTAATTTGTACAATACCCAGAATAAAGAATAAACGTAAGGTTCCATGCCAGAGCTGTCATAAGGGGTTTTACAACAATTCATAAATTCATGAGTTTGATAATTTTGGTTTAACCAAAATGAAGCTTAAGACCTGAGCTGTAGGCGTTCTACTATGAAAGAACTTTTCACCCCTTTTGTAACTACATAAATACTCCACAACAATTACTAATGCATCAGCTTCAAATCAATAATAATAATGATCTGAAGCTTTTTATACCTAAAAATATCACGATCATAGATTATTTTGCTTATAAAACTGCAATAAAAATCGTGTAGGTATTAAATGCGATTTAACAAAGCTGCTTTCCTTCAATTTTCATTAAGTTCAACGTTCAACGATGTTTCATGATCCACAGAATTATTTTCAATTGAGAAAATGCAATCATGTTTGTTTCCATTTTTCATAATAATTTAGCAGGAAATCACCAATGCCAGCTAAAGATTAACCAACACAATTATTTTTGATAAGTTCGCCTGCGGCACTAAATAAATTGAAACGAAAAATACAATTCATGAGAGAAAATGAATAATAAAGTTAGAATTTCTCGGGAACGTTGTTTATTTTTGGAAAAATTGAAATTATTTTTGTGCATAAGGAGTTTTATAAGATTTTTACGCTCATGGTAAGATAGATGGATTCAAGAAGTAAAACGTTAGTAATAAAAGCACCGAAGAGGTTCATCTCCGCATATAAGCTCGCAAATTTGCTTTCAAACCAAGAATACCTATAAAAATGCAAAGGATGAACTAGAATTCTATGCATAAGAATATTTAGAAGAGGTGAATGCAAGCACGTATTGTAGAGCTTTTTTTTGAGTAAGTGGAGGCATCTTTCAATTATTCTACTGCTTTTTGTCGTACGGGAAATACCTGAAACCACTACAATTTCAATATACTTTACAACTTGATTACTCTTATTATGTAAAGTAAAGGTACAACTGTTTTACTTTTTCATATTTTACACTATGTGATCTAAGAATAAGTATTGCTGTGAGAATATAGCATTTTCAATATTTTTACCTTTACTATTCAAAAAAAAAAAAAACATTCACAGCTTCATTTCATTGCTCAAAAGTAAAAGAATTTATTTTACCAAATCCTAACCTAAAAATCACTTATCTCTTCGAAAATTAGCAACTGTCTATTCCGCAACAATTATCCATGAGTTAATTATGCATCGTGAATCATAATTCAGATTTTGAAGATTGTCATTGTTGGAGTAATGATCACATTCTAAATTGATGAGAACTTTGGTAACAATTAAAATTGAATTACGTAGCTTTAATCATCTTAACTCGACATTTTGAAGGGAAAATTTAGACGATGGCTAAAAATTTAGTCATTCGAGTCAGAGCTGAATCCGAAGTGATTCGGACAATAAATTCACTGCACACGTACCTGATCATAATAACGATGGAAACGCACTGCAAATACGCTGACTGCGTCTGCAATGGAATAGAGAAACTCCATATGGCTTAACTCGGTGCCAAGGTTCGTGCATCGCAAGTGGAATCGTGAGATTGAGTATACACAAATGAATGATTAGCTATCGATCGAAATTCCAGAATCATCATTCATCATTTATGATCAAGTGAAACGTTATCAAGTTCTTGCGATTTTTTAAGAGTTCACGTCGAATTCTTCAATATTGCAACTCCAATCACTGAAAATAAAGAAAAAAATATGGATGTACAAAAATTGGAAGAATATAAAAGAAGAAATTACTAAAATTTTAGGGTTTTTCCCACAGAGCACAATTATTATGTAAAATTAAGACCAACTCTGCATGCTGAAAAAATCGTTACGCGTTAATTATCGAATATATTGCATCGAATTACTCTGATAATCCTGATCTGAAGCTCTAATCCTGCTCTGTTTGCAAGATAATATAACGAAGAGCTTTTGGGCTTACAATATCCTTCGATAAATTTCAAAGCCTCCCATTTACTAAGTAATAATGAAGGTCTCGTTACATTTTATATGAAAGGGAGAATTTTCAGCTCGATAAATTGTTATACTTAGATTTCTAGACAGTTTTATGGATAAAAAAAGTGTTTAGAAAAGTGTGCACCATCTCAGTATTTCGTATGAAGAGGTTGCACGGGAAACGAAAGCTGTTTACATGAGCACATCGTTAGCAGTTGGCATTTCTTCAAGCCAATAACTTCTGAGACTACGAAAATTCAATGCTTTCGGAAGCTCGTTCATAACTTTTTCCGAGACGAAAATACACAGGAAAATGAAAACAAGCTCGAGTTGTGCAGTAGGACAGGATGACATTATTATGCAGAAATTATGTAGAGGAACGGGAAATATTTTGAGTACCGATTTTTGTAAGTTGGTCACGAGATGATTTTATTTCTTATTTTTCATCTTTCGGTACTACTTATGTCATTTCTTCGATTCAAATATAGTCTATTGATTAATGCAATTAACGAATAAATAATTGCTTTTTTGTTGTTAAACAGGTATTTACTAAACGTCGTGAATTGATTAACTAGATACACAACAATGAATCAATATGTGCATATTGATAATAAACTGGGATCAATAATGAATGCAAGATTATAGCGATGATGCAATCACTTACCCCCTCCCCGCCACCCTCTAGAGTAAAAAAAAGTGTAAGATTGAATTTAATATTTCGAAAGTATGTGCGCCAAATTTTTCTCGTGCTTATTTCCGTAAGGAATTATTACTTCACAATAAACTGAATGTCAGAATCTGTAAAACGCAATCAGGAACCATATTATAAACAAACTTAGAAATCGTATACCATAAATTGAAATTTAAGTATTCGCTATTTCCTGATGTGAAATTCAACAATACTAAGCTTTTGTACAGATATGTATTTTCAAGAATTTTCATTAATACAGCACATTAAGGGTTTCGCATTCCAAAATATTGATTCCAGGAAATTTCAGGTTCATTGTGGCAACACAAAATTGTTTGATTTGAGAGTTCAAATACTGAAATCCAGTGTTATAGGATAAAGAATCTGCGAGTTATTTTATGAGAAGAAAAACGTGAAAATGAGCATTTGAAAATAGAGGCTAAGAGAGTTATATGTTTAGGGTCCTGAATAAAATCCTGGCATTTTCAAATCTACAACGCTGATTTTAACTATTGCAATTCTCGGTATACACAATTTGATACGATGGAATAATCTGGTAAGAAATTCTAAAAATAGGTATTACACTGAAACTTTATTTATATCCTCTCTCTCTTTCTCACTCTACTCTTACTTATATCTAAAAAATCTATTGAAATCGAAGATGTAACTGAGAGTAGAGTGAGAAAGAGAGAGAGGATATGAATGAAGTTTCAGTGCATACTGAAAAAAAAAAAAATAGAATCTCAATTTTCACAAAGAACCGTAAATTCTTAAATAGAAAACCGTAAAACGTTTCATTTTAAAATACAGAATTCCAGTAACCCTAGTGTTTATTAGTGTTTACTTACACATATGTACATCAAATCTGGTGTAACTTTAGGGTATTATGTTTTAAATGAATTTTTTACTTTTTACGACAAAACTGACATTGAGTTCACGCTAGTACACTATTCGAAAAGTTTCATAACAGCGTTTAATGCTTGAAAGTACCGAATAGTTATAAATTCTAGCAAACAATGGAGTCTTTGTAAACTTATCTTTAGTCACAATACTCGCATATTGCTGTTTGGCAAATGTCTCGAAATTCCTGAAAAAAATAACTTAGCTCCTGCACACATTTTTAACAAAAATTATCTACTCTGAATTGTCATCTTGCAATTGATGGACTCACATGAAATATGAATCTAACTAAAGCCAGGCATTTTGAATGCATTTATTTGCCGAAAATCCATTGAACCTTCCATTCTAGAACATCACGTTCTAAAAGTTTAGGTAGCAATTCATGAAAATATAAGTAAATTATTCTAATTCGAAAATTATTGAAAAAAATTCATGTAAATATCGAAGGATCGAGAATTTTTTCAAGAACTAGAAATCTACAGATAACTCTGTCCTCGAAAATCGTTTGAAATACTAAGAATCTATAAAGCTTTCAATTTTAGAGCCTCATATTCTAAAAATTAACATAGCAACCGATAAAAATATTAAAAATCCAGGAAAAATCTAAAAATACTCCGAAATTTCATATATGATTAAAACATAAACTAGACAAAGAATAATAGGAATCTATAAAATGCTGAAAAATGGATATTATTTTCTCACAAGTCAATGAAAACAATCAGAATCTGTTACATTTGTAATCCTAAAGCATTTAATTTCGAAAATCTACATAGTATTTCATCAAAATAGAAGAAAGTTGATTCTTATTTATAAATCTCAAAAAAACTCAAAATTAACTCCACGTTTTCAGAGTCTGTAAAATACATGGAAATTTATGAAGGTACTGTTTTCTGGAAAATTGATGGAAACACTGGATGCTTCAGCATCGAACGCAAGATAACTTTATTGAAGTTCATTTAAATACAAAGCATTTTTATTAAGAACCTAGAAAACCGTACTCAATATAAATATATAAATAATAGGAGGGAATTTAAAAAATAGTGAAAGTACCAGAAATCAATAAAATACTGAAAAACCATGTAGATATAATAGGTAACTTTCCTTTCAATAACTAAAAAAGTACTTAAAATCTATAAAACCATACATCCTAAAGCGTCGATTTCTAATCATCTACATACAAAACTATAAAAAGGCTAGAAAATCGCCCAAACTCTAAAAATTCTGGATTATTACGATAAGTAGTAGCAGAACTGGAATTCTATGAAATATCACCTACTTTTCAAAATATAGTTTTCTAAAAAGGTATTTTAAATACTGAAAATATAGTAACTTTCAAATTCGTGAGAATTGAACTCTCAAAATTTTTACGACCATCTACAAAAATGATAGAAATATATTTAAAAAACTGGTAAATCCATTCAAAATGTCGAAGGTACAAATAAGTATGAAAAACTCTTAAAATACTATCACTATGAAATATTTAACAATGGCAAGTAAGAGTACGAAATACCTGAAATGTATGCAGATATAATTTTTACAATGTAGGAAATTCCCATAATAATAATAATAATAATAATAATAATAATAATAATAATAATAATAATAATAATAATAATAATAATAATAATAATAATAATAATAATGATGATGATGATGATGATGATGATGATAATAATGATAATAATAATATCGAGATAAATCATTACCTTCAAATGGGAAACATACTGAAAAATAAGTACTGAAAGCCTGTAGAAATGGTGTTGTAATTCTATGTATTATGGGAAGTTACATATTATTTTAAATAGTAAAAGCTTGACCTTCCAGATCAATTAATGCTAGAATAAATATTTACTCATACATTGAAATAAATATGTACCTTTTTGAGTTTGAGTTTACCCTCTATATAAAATCTCATTACAACATCCCTAATTAATACGCCAAGACTCTATTGTTTGCTGGAAATAATATTTATCCAGAACTTTTCCACATTAAACGCTACAGCAAAACTCTTTAAATACATACTATACTTACTTACATGAATACAACATCGATTTCAGATTTACATACAATAAGTTCATGAAGAACATCATACTACATTAAACATACGCCAGATCTGGTGAATGTTTGAACGCCATAGAGGGTTAATTTCACAAACAAAATTTCTCAAACCTTAGACTCTGCTTCTATATCAGTTCTCTAAAATTCGTGATCCTCCCCATCCCTCTCTTAAGGTAAAACCTGCGTATACCACTGACTTAGATGCGAATGACGCGTAATGATAAAAGCTTTTACCGTTGGTGTTGGAGGGGTATATTTCTCAAGCACAGTAATCCCGTCACTTACGCTAATCCTGGCCGGCTCTGGACGTCTTCTCTCTTTGTGTTGCAGGCCCTGGTTTACCGCGATGGTAATCTGGTGTCGGGATCCTTGGACGCCCTCGTGCAGCACATGGTACCAACCGAGGATTATTACCCCGATCGGGCTTACCTCTTCGCCTTTTTGCTGAGCGCTCGGCTCTTCATCAAGCCCCACGAGTTGTTGGGCGAGGTCTGCGCACTTTGCGAGCATCAGCAAAACCTCAACGGCGAGGGCGGCAAGGTGAGCACGCGTGGCATATCGCGTCATCTCTGTTTTTCCTTTTTCTACACTTTTTTTTATTTCTTCTTACATTTCTTTTCACTGCAGTGCGTCGCGAAACGTTGGCAGTTTTTGCACACTCGCGGTTCGGTCACTGAGCTGCAACTGAGCTGGCTCTCGTACAGAAAGCAACATGGGAATAGAGTTTTGGTTCTGGTTTCGGTGCCAATGGGAATGTGGGAATAAGTTTTCATACGGGGTGAAAAACGGAAACAAAGATTTTAGTAGTCAGAACTAACAAAAGGTTCTTATGTGACACGTATGGATTGTTATATTCCGAATTTTCAAGTGATTGAAAAGATTTATGAAATTGAGTAATGTTGTATGTTATCATAGAGATCACTATTTACATGGTCGTAGAATTTATTGTATTGTTTTCTACGATCATGTATAAATACTGTATACATGAACAAATATAAATTATAAAATAGACATTTTTTCCATCGTCAATATATTGGTTGTCCTTTAATTTTCATGAATTTAGCACTTGCTGGCAAGTTCCTTCAGCAAATCAAAAAGATATCACATCATTATGTCCGAAGATTTTTACATAAAACTGTACAATTCATCGTCACATCTGTAAAAATAAACATTTTTAGTTGTAATAAGACTTGTAAAGGAATTTCACGTGTTACACGAAATTCCTACAATCTTTTAATGGAAATTTAAAAACCGTCAGAATCGAAAAATTTTAATAAGTTCATTCGACGCATCTACGAGAATTCAATTAAACTGTGATGAAACTTTCCAGTGAAAAACTAAATGAGAAACGTGATAAACCGGGGCTCGCGCATTACGTTTATATCTCGCGATTTGTCATTTTCGCTGACGATAATTAAAAAGTTATACATAGAAATAACAAATTTATTTTGAAATATTCGTCGAATGGATTCTGTTTGATCTTCAATGGAAGTGTTTTTAATAAATTGAAAAATTAAGGTCATATTATTGTGGGGAAAATTGATGGAGTTGATACAAAATTAAATTTGAAAAGAATGATTACACCGATCCAGATAAATGTATTATTTTGATATTTCAAGCTTTCGGCCATTCACGTGGACTCAAGATCTACAAAATTTTTCACAGTAATTGACGCTAACAAATATATAAGAACAACAAAAAATATAGAAAACATGCATGAAAATTACAGAATTTTTCGTATTTAATAAAGTTTGTGAAATTTTCAAGTATATTAAAGGGGTCTCATGTAAAATACTGTTTCCTATTGAAATTGAATTTGAGAAAATCTTCGTCTATATTATTAAACTTTTAATATTTTCTTTTTTATATCTAATGAATTGACCGAATTGACCTTGATTTGTCTTCGACCACGCTCCAGCCAAAAAACACACGGCGAACGTTCACAGGAAAGGCACTATACTTATCGAGTCAAATTTAATTTTTTTTCAGTAAACACTTCGCTATAGTTAGACACAAGCTTTTCAGCAAATTATATATTGTTTCAAAAATTTGAGATGTTTTATGATGAAAAATGATTTTTTTTATTTCGTTGTTTTTGTCAAGACTGGAAAATTAATTTGTTCAAGATAATCAAAAAGTTTGTGTCTAACCATTGCAAAGTGTCGACAAAAAAAAAATTCAATTTACTTGATAAGTACAATGACTTTACTGAAAACCTTCAATGAAAGGTCAATTCGGAGAATTAATTGAGAATAAAAAAGAAGATATTTACAGTTTTATAATAGGCAAACATTTTCCAGAAAACCATGTCTTCAAATCATTCATAGATTTTATAATCAATTTTCTAAAATGGTAATTAAAATATAACATTCTCCATGAGATGACCCCGTTAAATTTTTTTATTTATTTCCAGCATTATGAAGATAATATCAGTATTGGGAATTTGATAGGCTACAATTCAAAGTTTATTCGATTTTCAGGATTTCGAAGAATTTTCCAAGAAGAATCATTTTCAAAGAAGACTGGTATATTTCATAAATTTCTAGTACTTGTAGGATTTGTCGAATTTTTTCAATATTTTAACAGTTTGGACCATTTTTTTGGTATTTCGATGGATTTCTATATGAATATTCAGAATTGAATACTCTAGGATGTAAAGGTTTTACATATAATTAGTAATTTTATAGTTTTTTATGGTAATACATAATGTGTACCCCAATTAAAATTATTTTTTTGATCTCTATTGTTTTTGGAATTTTTTATATTTTGTGGTATTATGATTATTTGATATAATGTTTTAAATTTGTAAAAGATGTCTAGTATTTCTAAAAAATTCAATGTAGATCTCTACAATTGCATAGTTTTCAATCTAGAATTCCATAAATTGTTAATATTTTAATAATTTTTTTAAGAAACAGTATCCTTTTAGATTTCAAGTATATATTTCACGCATTTCGAAAACTTGTGAGTACATTTTGTAAGTTTACAATATTCATTACTTTGTATTTGGATAGATTCTTATATAGAATTTCAAAATTCGATACTTTAGAATAACAAAATTTCCGAAGATTTTTATTATTTCAATAGATTTACGAAAAAAATTTTTATCAGAATTGAAGTATTTGAGAGATCCCTATAATTTTGAGTCGTTTAAATGCTTTTTAACTTGCATGCACTTTCATTGTATTTTTTTTTTTTTTTTTTTCTCGATTATGAATATTTCCATTGTTTGTTATGTTAATTATAAGAGTTTTATACCCTTAACTTTAAAGTTTTGTAGATTTTCTTAGTATATTTCGAACGATTCGTGGGAACACAGTTCTTTTATAGATTTTTCTTGTTTCAAAAAATTCTATCTTTTTTAATATTATTCATATTTTTAGGATATTTTCAAAATATAAATTTGTTTTTCATACTTCCATCGATCCTACAAAAATTTTTATAATAGAAGATTCTCTAGTATATATTGAGAGTTTTGTAGATTTTAGGTATTTGAATGAATTATCGAGATAACTTTATCTTTATACATTTCGTACTATTTATACATAGATTAGCTATATTTTTGTAATTTTCAACACTTCTAAAATATACGGTTTTCTACTTCTTCTGTTGAACCATACAGATTTCTAAGATTCAACGCTCACAAGCATGGAGGAAAAAACAATATATTGCCTACCTTTCTTTAAAAATTCAAACATTTTTAATGGTTTACAGATTAGAGATGATTCACAAGACCACGATAGATAATAATCTGTTATGATTTTCATCATTCACGAAAGAGCTACTTTCAGAGTACGTCATTTTTATGTACATTATTCAAAATCATTCTAGTTCTTGTGAAACTTATGATAAGTATCATTTGTTAAAAATTTCATACTTCTTGACTAGAGCCTGAATAAAATACATGAATCTGGATTGATGTGATTATTCTTTAAATATAAAAATATCAATTTAACATATTTATTCTATAAATTCTGCCGTGTTACTAGTGTTTCTCAGGACTGATAAGTAAAATATTTCCTACTTCCCAACATCTTTTTTTCAAAACGAGAAATAGAAAAAAAATGTAAAAACAACGGATTTCCAGTCAGAAAAAGTTGATTAATTCAAAATAATAAGCAATTTATGTATTTTATGTGTAAATGTTGTTAAAACAATGTTTTCAGGAACGTTTGCACCGTTTCGTGCCGCGCCTTGTGCAGTTGCTGGCCGAGTGGACGGACACGTTCCCGTACGACTTTCGGGACGAGAGGGTGATGAGCCACGTAAGATCCATCACCCAAAAAGTGGCGGCGGTTGACGACGCTGCCATGGAGGATGTGTCGGTGTTGTTGAAAAATTTACTGCTTCGGCTGACCGCCCTGGAAAGGTACGAAGAAGGATTGGCCCGACTGGCGACCGAGGCGGCCACCGAACAGCTCACCCAGGTTAGTCATTTATGAACGTCAGGAAGCTTTCAGCTCTTTGACGGACGCGTCTCGGCCATTCATTCCGACGGCGACGACGCGAATTTATTTAGCGACCACGTTCACTCGCGAAATCACGAAGGCGAAACACCCAAGAATGGCTGCGTTGTTGAGTGAATGTGAATTTTTCACTCCAAAAGTTTGGGGAATTGGAAGAAATAAGGAGTCGAGGGAATTTCTGAGATTTGATGATAAGTGCTCAGTGTAGGATACAGTGGTTCATTTGAAAGAGAGGGGAACAAATTGTCATAGAATCGGAAGGTCAAAAGTTCAGAGTTACAGTAATCTATTTGCAGAATATGGCATGATGGAGTTGCAGACGGTTCTGGAATTGTCAAATTCGTGATTTCATAATTTTTTATTCTAGAATTTATATTTTTCTTGAATTCTTGAATTTTTTCTCAATAATAATTTACTTTGTTCTTTTAATTCCTTTCCTTCTGTTTTGTTGATTCAAGGTTCATGAGACTGATATTCTACAACAAAGGATTCGAAAATGTACCTTGTAAAATTTGGGACTCTCATTTTATAGTATTAAGAATAATAAGCAAATATTCCGCAAATTTTTACTCAGGGGGTCTATGCTATGAAAAAGGATATTTTTCAATTCAATGTACCACAGTACTACAAAATATATGTTTAGAATTTTGTACTCTAAGATTTAAAACCTAATGATCTTATTGCATCAAACACATAACTCTTGGTATCATAGTCGTAAAACTATGCTTTAAAAAATCTTGAATTTAAGAGAATATAAATCAGAAACTAACAAGTCCGCATTTTCTTTAACTTTACTATTTATTACTATTCTCGAACTCTACGATTTCATAATAGTTATTTAAAGATCCTAAGAATTAATATTGCAGAAATTAGAGTCCAAGAATGCTATCTTGTAAAATTCGGAAAGTCCAAGAATAAATTTAACACTTCTAGCTCAGGAAAATCATAGTATGAAAATGGGAACTTTTTGTTTTGTTAACCTACGATACTCGATCGATTTCTAGAGTATGATACTTTAGGATTAAAACTTGAAAATCCTCTGATATCGTTCTGCCAAGTATCCGAATTTTTAGAATACACATTGTAGTACTATAAATTTTATAATATTTAATTCACAAACGTAGATTTCTCTATTTCCATATTCTAAAAATTCAAAGTCTGGAGATTCCTAATCATAGAGTTTTGGTATCTAGAATATCTTATTTGTTTATAAAAGATTACATGGATTACAATTCAAGATTTCAAAATTCTAGATCTGGATGAATTAAATGTCCTGTTTTATTGAGTTGAGAAATCTAGAACCAAATTCTACGTTTTTGAGTTGTGTAATTCTATTGTGTATAAATTGTAAATTTGTAACTACATGCTTGAAACATGATTTCTAGAATATAGCACATACTTTATGCTTCAAAACTTAACGATCCTATGCAATTGAATTTGTGATTTTTTCAGTTACGTTAATAATTCCAATTGTAGAATTTTATATTTATTTAATTCAATGTCACGTGGAATATCGAAAATACAAGAAATCAATACGAAAATTTATAAAACTACATATATCTACTCTAGAAGTATGCATAACGTAATAATTTTGTATCCTCTAATACATATTCTAGATTATAGATTTTTTACTCAATATTTCAGAATTCCATGGATTAATATTCCACATTTGGAACCTACCTTTCTATACATGAAATTATAGATTTTAAGAATTGTATACACTTTGTACATGGTTCAAAAAAAAAAGATTTGAGAAATTCATGATTCAAGGTATCCAAATTGTAAAACTTAACATTGTCAAACTTAAAAATTCAAAATATTTTCAACGAAAATTGAGAAATCTAGAAATTTCTCTATTATAATATTCACAAACTTGAATCTGTCATTCTATGATTATGTCAAGATCGAGGATTTTATATTTATTAATGAAAGATAAGATGGATTAGTAGTCCAAACTTAAAGTTCTCAAATACTATCTTGTTAAACGTGGAACACCAGATTTCTATAATAGAGAATTTTCAGAAGATATTTTACATTCTTGAGTTCTGGAAGTCTATGTTACAAAAATCAGAATCCCTGATTAATTCTGCACTCCACGACATACATCCTAAAATTTTGATACTCTCGGTTTAAGATTAAATTTATTATTCAGTATCAAATTCGAAATTATAGATATCAAAATACTTAAAATCTACACTGTAGAATTGAAATGCCAGAATTTCATACTGAGAAATTTGAAACTCCAAACATTCTCTGTTCTAGAATGCTCGTTATTGTATTTCTTTATCTCCTATATATTACAAGTTTAGATTTCTAAATATATTCTGCGAATAATGACCTAAGGGTCACTTAATTTGAGAATAGGGAGATATATAAGTATCATATGATAATGAAGTGAATAATTTTAAAAATATATATATTCTTGCATTCGAAGTTCAGGATTTTTTTTTGTAATTTACAATTCGAGGATAATAAATTCTGAAGGTTAGAACTTTCGAATAATATATTAAAAAGTTCTCAATTCTAGAATTCGTGCTTATGAAATTTTCCTCAATATAAATTATGTTTCTATTACTCACATTCAGGAAAGCACAATAGTTAATAAAGAACGCAAAATGGAAAATAACAAGAGGCAAAACTCCCACACATCTGCATATAGGAGATTCAATAGAATCATCAAATTTACTTATTACAGTTGAAACCTATAAGTTTTCTATGAAAACGTATAAGTTTTTAAATTTCCGTACAAGTTAATGAAATGAATCATGCATAAAATTTTGAAAACTTGTAAGGTATCATATAAAAAGCTTTCGATTTCTCCGAATATTCTATAAGTCTGACGGAAAATTCGTAAATCTATCTTACATAATTTTGTAAAACTTATACGTGGATTTGGAAACTTATACGTTCCAACGCAAACTTATAATTTTCCACCTAAATAAATTCATTCAGACTCCATTTGTGGAAACTATGAGAAAGGAAAACTCAGCTTGCTATTTCAGCCAAATATGGTAGGCTGAAATATCAAGAATACCAATAAAATTTAATTTTTTTTATTTTCGCATCCAAAGGTGAGAATGTATAGTACGATTCGGGACACTGAAAGTTACTTCATCATTCATTCTCACCTGTTTTTTGCCATATTAAGCAACATGGCAACTAAGTTTAATTCACGGGAGACGTAATCACATCAACCCCTTTTCTCCCCTTCGACGCAACCTCGCAACGATATTATAGCTCCGACACACAGTCTTCTTTCACTTTGCACAATTAGTTTGATGCGATTAGAAACCATGCAGCCAAAGTTGAGAATCCACAACTATTCAAGTGATTCGATTACGCGCTTTCGCATGCTTTGGACGTGTAAAACCTGTTAAAGGATCATTCAGAATTCCGTTTAATGCCCGAAGGTTAATTTTCTCCTCGCGACCGAGCGCTGTGAAGTTTGATTTTTTCCCTCTTTTTGCATCGTTCTTTTGTAAATTAACTACAATACATGCAAAATTCACAAAAAGTTTTTTCGTTCCAAAACAGTTATTGCTCATTTCATTTTAATCAAAATTTCCCTTTCAACTTGGTTCAGCTTCATCTTTTTTGTGCCAAACGAAAAAGTGATTTTGTGACTATGCACAACTTCAATTTCGTTTCACTAGTGATGACAAGCATGCGGAATTTAATCAATTTTGGTTATAAACTTGCGCGAGTACGATGTAGGAAACAATTAGTCAGTTAATTGACGAATAATTGTTGTCGACTCCGAAGCATTGCAGGGGATCGTGAGTTGGAGTCTCGTTGCAATCGGGACATAAAGGGGGAGGAGATGAAAGGAGAAAAGAAGGAAAATAAAAAAGTAGAATGAAAGAGCGGCGATATCGGGGGGTTGGGGCGCTCTTTAGAAAAATAAAACGCCCCAGGAAACGCGATGCACTTACGAGCAAGTACTTTGAGCTTATTAAACTGCGAGCTCGTTTCGTCTTCCCGACCCTGTCACAAGGTGCGAATATTTTTCGCCCATTTCTCACTTTTTCCATGCATCTTCCGTCGCGTGGAAAAAAGATTTTCGAAGAACCATAGCCAATCATTGTTTTTTCAATTTTTTTACAGAGAAGGGAATTCTTTTGTATTTTCAGAAATGCTATGAAATGGAAATTTTTGATCAGATTTAGGTTTTTCGCGTGTAATTAATGTCTACCAATTCAAAATTGTGATTTTGAATAACTTTTGTGCATTTTTCCTGACCCCGGAAATCTTAGAACAAATATTTTGGTAATTGCGAGAACTATGTAGAGGGAACTTAATTATCTTCCAATAGATTTCTGTAATGAACAAGTATCATAAAAATTAAAGTCAATAACGAATGTCAGAATTTTTGCGAATACCTAAAAACTTGAAGTGAATGTTTTATAATGTGCTCAAAAAAAGTATGTTTTCATTATTGAATATTTCGAATTAATTTGTGCTAAGTTTTCCTCGTGTTCAACTTCATTACAAACTTATGAATTTATTATTGTTAATTTCTGACTCTGAATGATTGAGTTATAAATATCGTTATAAAAAGTTTCGGAGAATCAATTTTAACAAAGTTGGATTCCAAAACATGTAATATTTCCATGCAGAGTTTTAAACTTCCTCGCTATTATTTTTATAATTTTTTAGTTTTTATTCAAATAACATACATATCATGATTCTAAATCCAACAATATATGAATTTCGGAAAATCTTGATTCCATGAGTCAAGATTTCTTGTTTTAAAATTTAGAAATTTAAATTTTTGAAATCGTTAAATAAACAACGTAATTCGATTTCCCAGTCGAAGGTCTGTATTTTGAAGTCTCATCTAGTCAAAGTTTCGATTCTTTTAGAATCCTTTTCAAGACCTATTAATATATTTACAACAATTAGGCAATCAATGAACATTCTCTAAGTTATCACGTTACTTACATTATTAAGACTATCACGATCAAGTTCATAGTGCCAATTCCTCTTTCTTTTCAAACTTGTAACAATAAATGTCACTCGTCATAAACATGTTCACAGTTAAACGTACAATCTGACACTGAATACGTTTAACTGTGAACATGTTTTTGACAACTGACATTTATTGTTACAAGTTTGAAAAGAAAGAGAATTTGGCAATATGAACTTGATTGTGATAGTGAAGTAATGTGATAACTTGGAGAATGTTTATTGATTGTCTAATTGTTAAAAATATAATAATAGGTCTTGAACAAGATTTTAAAAGAATCGAAACGTCGACTAGATGAGACTTTAGAATACAGACCTTTGACTGGGAAATCGAATTATGTTGTTTATTTGACTTACAAACCTAGTGACATTATCTACTTTTTTAATTTCAAATCGTTTGTTCTAGAATGTAGAATTTCAGGCTTGTTATGCATGTATGGATAGAGAAATAAGAGAGAGGGAATAATAGAGTTCTGAATTTTTGAGTCAAGGATATCAATCTGTGGAATCTTTAAACAATAAAAATGAAACTAATATATGATACACAGTGATACAGATAAAAAATGAAGACTTGTAAATATTTTTAATAAATACAAATTCGAATATACATCATAAAATCTTAAAATTCTGACTTATGAGTTTTCAAATCGAAAATTTTAGATTTATCGTTTCTATATTTCCAAAGCTCTCGATACTCTTATTTTTCACATATAAAAATAGTGGGCGAAAATTCTGGAATACAGAATTCAATGTAGGATCTTCGAGTTCTGCAACCTTGAAAACTGATTCATACCTGCAAATTTCCATTGTCAAGCATACAATTTTATAACTATGTTTTTGAATGCATAAACTTTTGGAATTGAAGAATATAAAAAATTTTTTTACCTTACTTGAATAATTGTTTATTTTTATTTTTCTAATATTACTAGATTCTTTATGATAAATATTTTTCATGATGATTCTTATTGCTTATTATTATTTATATGATTTTCTTATAGATTTATGTAAACTATTATTATTTCTTAGATCTTGAAAATACCGTATATAAATTTCACAAGATAGTTTTTTGGGATTCTGAGTTCTAAAAAATTAATTCATGGAAACTTGATGACTAGACTTTGAAACTACATGATTAAGAGTAACATACGTGTTACTCCGAAATATTAAAAGATATGACTGAACTGTAAATTTTAAACTAGAGGATTCCAAAACTCTCATTCACACGATTTTGAACTTTACTATGCTGAATATCTATTAGAAAAAGTATTTACATAAACCTGAATTCTAAAACTTCGAAATTAATACAATTATCAAAAAACCCTTTCTCCACCTTCCTCAAATGAACAACTGCATCTGCCACTGTACACATTCCATGAGAATTGGAATCATTTTTTCCTAAAAAGGCAAAAGATTTTACGGATGCCAATCCAGAAATAAATAGGGAACTTGAATTGAGATCGTAAGGTTGAGAAAGGGGAAAAAGTATGAATGCTTTTTTACTTTTACGGGAGGACTGAGCACGGTAACTCTTAATAAGTTTCTTCAAAAGTCAGCGTCGGCTCAGTCGACTGAAAAAGTGAAGATGGTGAAGAGAAAGAGAGGAAAAAGAAGAGGGAAAATAAAAGTGGGACTAATTTTTTAAAAAGCCGAAATTTTCGCGGTGTGACGGAACGTGGTTAGCTCGACATTTTCATTTTCATCGCCGTGGTTTTTAAGGTAGAATAATTATCACGGAATGTCGCTAATTAGGATGGACGTGACGTTTACTTCTTCCTCTTAGTGTCGACTAAACAGTTAGGGAACATTTTTGGATAAAAGTGAGGAAATGCAATTTTTTTCTCATAATTCTTGTATTTTTTCATAATTTATAAAGTTAAACTGCCGACAATTAGGATTAAGAAAGTGATAGTTTCTTTGCACATTTCTAAAATCTAAAATGTTAAGAAAAACAGGTTTTTTCTCTAAAACATAAGTTTGAGGTTTGTTTTATTGCTACTGATTTTATCACAGAAATCAAATCCGGATTGCATATTATCGTGATATTAGTTGGATAAAACTATATCTGAAGAATTTCCATATAATTTGGAATACGTATTATGAAAAAAGGTCACCCCCGAAATTGATAATTTTCAAAGTTTTGGAATTTTTAAACAATTTCAGTAATTGTGTTAAATCGCTCACTCCTGAATTGAACCTACTAAATTCATAGCATCGTTGCATAGAATGTGTCGAAATAACGTATTTTAAAACTGCTTTCAAAATTTTTTATTATAAATACATAATTATTTCATTGTCATAATATTAATTAATAGTTTCAAAACAATTATTATTCATAATAATTACACTATCATCAACTCTTTATATTTATTTATACATACTTATTTGTTTTATATTTTTTCTTTTTTTTTTCTTTTATATGTTTCGGTCAAATGTTTCAATTAAATTATTTTTAACATTTCAGTCGACGTTTTGAAATTTTCCATTTCAAAGTTGAATGAGTTTTCATGATTTTCCAGATTAATCGCCAAATTATTGACTTTTTAATTTTATTTTTGAAACATAAATTTTTCAATCGTGAATATATTTACATTCTATGTAACTCAAAACAAGTACCTATGTAATTTCAATTATAGTTTTCATGAAGTAAAAATTTCCTCTCTTAAATACATAGAAATATTACATCAATTTATCACTCTCCGAATTTGTACTGCAGAATGAACAAAACCTGAGATGGTATTTTTGATTCCAATTTTGGAACTTTTTAATGTCTTGTGTATTACAAATTAATCGAAATTTGTATTGAAAATTAAAAAATTGAATAACATAAACATAAACTTTCAAAATCGCACAAAAACTAGCTGTAACTGGTTGTTGATGTAATTTGTGCAAGGTATTTAAAAACTACTTATGGTAAACGATTGAAAATATGATTTGTCAATAATTCATTTAAGATCGAGAGTTATTTACTGGCACAAGAAATCATTTATTTCGTAAGAAACATGTTACTTGCCACAATTAGTTTTTCGATGAAAAAAAAATGCTTACATCGTTCAATCTTGATTTGTTGATGACAAAAGCTATCATCCTTAAACATTGAGCTAATATGAAAGATGGATAGATAGAAGGCGGAAGTAACACATTATAAAAAAAATTTACTGAAATTGAATTATTGTCTTTATAAATTATCGATTGCTCATTTTCGAGTTACTTTGGTAATTTACGTTTTCGTTTCAATTAAATTTTTTTGAACGAGCTGAGGCCTTATTTTAAACTGGTCTTCAAGACATAAAATTTTATCTGTTTGCATGATGATTAGAAAAATTTAAATTTTCTAGGTTTTCATTTTTAAGACACTTTACCAGATAAATAACGGTTTTGATTGATTTACAAAGCTGACATAATCGAAATTTTAACGTTTTCCAGTCAAATGCCTTCATTCGTTAATGTTGTTATTAAATTTTCCAAATGAAAATAAATTGTCATATTTTGTAATTTGAATTGAATTAAAATTATTTAAATCCTGAATCATAAAATATTAACATTTTCGCTCTTCGATTTGTTATATTCACAGATAATGTAATATTGATATACGAAAAAAAACTATGAAAATTACTTATAACAATGGTAAATCATGGGAATTTTGAAAAAAATGCATGGGACATTATCAAAAGTCTTAGAAAATAAAAATTAGAGAAAAAATCATTAAATACCTTCTTTTCTTGCTGAAAAAGTTAATCCCTCACTTCCTATTGAAGAAAATCATCTGTACTATGATGACCCATGGCAAACCTTCAAAAATATGAAAAAAACAAAGTTCACAATATCCAATGATGAAAAACTATCCCATTTCTGCTTCCACAAATCGATCTTTATTAAACTCCGTAATATGTAGTTCCAAGTGTGAGGTAAAAACGCCACGTAGCATGGTCAATTTTGAAACTCCATCGACACTAAGGCTTTGCGAAATGCATAACAACTTGGCCCCGCTGGTAACTGGCCTCGTCAATTAACACGATCATAAGACCGGTCCCATAACGTTCGGCTTTATGGCGCTTTGATGAAAGTGCTTTCGTGGATCGAAGAAAGTTAGGCCAGCTGGGGTGCTGGTGTCTTTATTATCAAGCCCGCATTAAGCAAGACGATAACGTTGTTGGGCGGAAATTCTGCAACGCAACTTGGCGAATATCTCGCTCGGCTACTTGGCAAGAACAAACATGTATCTCATTGGCGTTTCCGGCTAAAGTTCAACTTTACGGAATTGAAATTTGTGGGGCCAAAAGGGTCAAGAAGTTTGACATAAATTACAGCAATGAACAAAAATCCTCAATTGACATCATTTTGATATTTTGCGGGAAGAGTGAATTATTAATAGCATTTCTGTTTTTGTTTATTGACGCGATGGCTAGAAAAAAGATGTGAAAAAACAGCGGGAAACCTGAGTTCTGTGAGCCGCACTAAAACATGAAAAAAAAGAAGTACTCCGGGCAATGAAAAATTCCTAACACATTTCGAATTACCCGTACCATCATTCATCCGATACCCGGGCAAAAAAGAGCCTTCTCCTCCAAACGAGTCAGAATCCATTTTCCGCGGAGCTCGCGCTGATTATTAACAAAGAAACAACGCGGCATGATGAAGAGGAAAAAAAAGAGAGAAAAGTGGAAAATAGAAGAAAATGTACGAGGGAATTCGGATTGAGCGGATGCACGTCATCCAAGCACGCGCTTTCGAATTATTTATGTCCTCGGCTTGGAAATGGAAGAAGCCGCTTCGTTGGCTGAATATTTCGATTCGCATCGAACGCGGTAAAAAGATGTATGGCGCGGCGAAAGATAAATAGATAAAAGAGCGCCCGCTTTCGACGTAGGGGCATTGCGAAATTTATATTCCCTGGGAATATGCGAAACAACGCGCCCTCATAATGGCGCGCCATACATTGACCCGTATCACTGGCCATCGGTGTTGCCGGCGCTTCACTTACGATAAAGGTTGAGTTTACTGAAGAGGCATTTTTCAGGAAAGTCATTAAGAAGGAACGTTCAACAAAATTTTTCACAATGGGAAGGGGGAATTGAAATTTTAAGAGGGTGAATGTATGCATGTACACGTACACGCTTATTTAAATGTACCAATGAATATTTACGTTTGAATCCTAACACCTTAAAAATCATCTTGTGACACTAAAATTTTTACATGCTAGAATTAATAAGTTCTTTCAATAATGGCAATATCTCATTTCAAATACCTTTTTCTAATAATATTTTCAGCTTTAATATAAGTAGAAGGATTATCTCGTGTTTTAACAGACTTCTATCTAAATTTCTAGAACTTTAAGGATTTACAGTTTTGTAGATATGTAGCATGTTCATTAACTTTCAGGAAAATTATATTTTTAAATATTTGTATTATAAGGGACATTTTTTGTATTCGAAGTAGTTTTTATTATTTGTGACATTTCGTAAGATTTTCATGTATTTTAATTAAATAATGGATAGGTCTCGAGAATTTAATTCTCTAGGGCCCAAATTTTTAGAGATCCGCATGATTAAAATGGATTCTCCAGAGAACAGTATCTTTACGGATTTATTGTTGTTTCTTAATTTTTCATATTTTCTTATGTTGATAGAGTCCAATGGATTTGCTGGTCTTTTCATAAATTTCTATAGATATTTTCGTAACTCTCTGAACTAAAATTCGAAATATTTTAGATTTTTTAAAAACATATATTTTTAAGAAAATTTTATCAAGATCAATATATTTTCAGTTTTTTCTAGATTGCTTTATAGATCGATTTCCTCGTATTATTAGTATTTTTTAGTATTCCTCAAATTTTGTAGTATTTTCAATGAATTTTTATTTATTTCTCATATTTTCGTAAAGCTTTCTATACAGATTTTGAAATTTTGAGGCTCGAATAGAATTCAAAGTATGTTGAATTTTTCGTACGACATTTTTTTTCAGAAACACAATGGTTTCTAGAAAAAAAAATATCGTACGTTTATTATCTTCAATAATTCATAGATTGCCAGTTTAAGTAAAGTTTTCTGTATTTTTTGAGTATTCATCAAAATTTAAGGATTTTATTGTATTTATAAGTATTTTTAGATGAATTTCTTGAATTCGATGATCAGGAATACGAAGATTGATCATTTTTCTGTATTTTCGTTGATTTTAAAGAAAATGTTATCTACGTAGTAATAAATTATTATATGGACTGTTAGTATTGAAAGTATTTTTAATGTTATCAAATATTGAATAAATCTTTTCATGACCTCCAATTTTTTTTAGTATCAAAAGTATTTTATGGATTTCTATATAGATTTAGTGAACTTCTATGCTCTAAAAAACAGAATTTGAAAAATGCGTAGTATTTCAATTAATTTAGAATAGATTTTTGATAACACGGTATCTCTTTCTAGATTTTTCATTTTCTAAAGATTACTATATAGTACACACTTTCAATATTTTACGTTCCAATACAATGTTCATATGCTTCCCAGGATTTTCTTTTATTTTCATAGATTTCTAAATAGCTTTCTAGAATTCGATACTCCAACATATAAATAAAAGGTTCATGCATTTTCGGTAATTTTATACATAAATTATCTGTATTCTACGTACTTTATTTTTTTTATTTATTTTTTTTTTTTTTTTTTTTTTTGTATTATTCAGAATTTTTAGAATCGTTTTAGATGCTTTTGCATTTACATAGGTATCTGGAACTTTTATTGATTCATTCATAATTTTCTAGAATGTAATGCTCTTACTTCATTTTTATTCAGACCTTCATATTGTTTACTCTATCCAACTGAATTTTCACTTTTTTGAATGCTATTTATTAAATATACTACTCTAGTCTGATTATTTAAAAAGGTTGTCCTTAGTTGTTTCTATCATCAAATCGAACTGTTTCAAGATAGCATGAAACTTCTATGATCCACTCAAGAAGAACTCATGCATCTTCTTTTTTCATTTTTTGAAATTTTTTTCTTGATCTTAAAAAAACTTATGCGACAGCAAAACCTAATATATTGAATCAATATAAACATGTTATTTAATAAAATTGCTTCTAGTTTTAAAGAAAATCAAAAAAATTGCACAGCCTTTCATTCCTTTGATTGGAATAATTTCTGAGTTTTTTAATCAATTCGTAAAACTTCAATTTCTAGGCCTTTTTTCAATTTTTGAACTCTTACTTCGTTTTTTGAAAGCATAATAATTATTCAACCAATCCTTAAATTTGTAAATGCTTTTAATACAACTGCCAGATTTTCATGGTTATGGTTTGCATCCAAACAAATTTTTTCATTTCAAAAACATTTCAACACTGGACGAAGAAAAAACTTTTTTTTCTAAAAAAGTGTATAAAAAGAAATCAGTTTTGTTACCATTCATAACACCTATCTTTCACGAGGATTCTTTTTTTCGTGTTGAAATTTCGAATATCCAAGTTACTATTTCATCATCTGAAAAGCGCTGAGTGTTTTGCAAGCACGGTAAAAAAAAATTTCGATACTTGGACGCTGCGAGATCGAACGGACAGTTTTGAGGATTGAATTCAGGCACTGGACGTGGGCCAAACATTGCTAGTTTTTGCGCGAATCACTTGCGATTGACCCGGGCGAACTGGGGATTGATCAATCAACACGAAGCAGCTTTTTGCAGTGCTGCATTTATTATTAGGTCAATAAGACATGTTTTTTATAGTATGACTGATGACAATGTAATTCATTAAAGATATAGACAACCAACATAAAAATATTATTAGACTAGATTTTCATCGTCGTTATTGATACAAATGAAAATATAATGATTGCTATATCATGAATCGGAATTCAGGAGAATCTAAAAGTAGGAATTCGATCGCAAATATTTTATCATCCTAAATTTATGTAGCCTAAATTGTTCTGAAAAGTTACAAATACCGTTCTCCAATATGTAAATGATATGATAAGTACTTTTTTTGAAATAAACCTGAAAATTTTACTCAAAATTGATATGCTTATGACAGATTTTATAAACGTGAACTTTTAATTTTTTTAGGTTGACGTTACAGAACTTTGCCCTTCGGCTACAGTGCTTGCACAGCAATTGACACACGTTGAACTCGAAAGATTGTCTTACATTGGTCCGGAAGAATTCGTGCAAGCTTTTGCTAAGGTATTTATACATTTTATCATTTTTTCCAAAAGTCTTTTTTATGGTCATCAAATTGAAATAATATAAATAAAAGATTCAAATTCATCAACAGCTTTAAAAAATTTTCTTCTAATTGTCCACGCATTTCGAAAACCGATAAAAATACAAAAATTTAATTCAGTTTATTGTCAAATTCCTGATTCAACTACACTTTCGAGTAGAAATATAAGCAAACAGAAGTAAAAAATTCTTTTCATTTCAACGTACTCGTTATAGATTTTGACGTGTTTCTTTTTCTTTTTATTGAACAGGAATCGCCGCACTTGGAAACTTCTTTCAAGGATATGAAAAAGACCCGTAATTTAGAGTCTTACGTTCAGTGGTTCAACAGACTGAGTTATTTCGTGGCCACTGAAGTGTGCAAGGTAAAAGGACTCGAACTAATTTATGTCCTTTTTAAATAAAAAGTGTCCTTTATTAACTACTCAATTTACATTGACAAAAAACGATCCTCGTTAATGGGAGAAATTATTGAAATTTGAAAAAACTTTAGTCTCTAAATGATAATCTTTCAATTGCGATGCGAAAAAAATTGAATAAGATTGGAAGTGCATTGGTTTTTCAGTGATATTGTGACTCCGTGATGAAAGAATTTACAACATTCGGCTAATCATGAAATTTATCATTGAAGTAAAAAAAAACGTTGGACGGATTATAATATGTGAAAAAATGTATTTAAAAGCCTAACGTTAAAAATATATCTTTAGAGACTTTGTCATGAAATTTTTTATGAAGAGAGCTAAAATATCATATGCAATAACAAATTGTGTATGTATAATAGAATATTTATTCAAGTTTATCAATTAAAATGTATTCTATAATCGTAGGAATTGACTCACAATGACTAAGCTTTCACTTTTTGAAATGCATCTTTTTCTTATTGATTTAATTTCCTGAATTAAAAGTTTTTTTTCAAAATGTTGTACGAATTCCAAATTGTAATTGCTTGTTGCTTAAAACAATATACTTTCAAAGAAAGTATTTTTTAAAGCAGCTAATTCTTTAAGTTTATTGAATAAGTTTAATTTATTATAATTTCAGAGATGTCACACATATATTTCTAAGCAAAATTTGTATTGTATTGTATTGATTGTAAAAAAAATTATTTGGTCAATTCGTTAGTTAAATTCGTCTCCTAATTAATTTTTCATAGGTAAAATTACTATTAGAAAAATTCATGTAGAAAAATCAAACTAGAAAAAATGTCTTTTAGGTTAGAATTCATATTAAAAAATATATCACTCATGAAACAATAGGAATTCATGATTTCCAAATTTTGAGGTCTAATATCGTTGCTATATTTTTCAATTTCAGCACGCCAAAAAAAAGCAGCGAGTAAGAGTCGTCGAGTATTGGATAGAAACAGCGCGAGAATGCTTCAACATCGGAAATTTCAATTCGCTGATGGCCATAATCGCCGGCCTCAACATGTCGCCGATATCGCGGCTGAAAAAAACGGTAAGCGCAAATTTCTTCGCAGTCCCCGGTAAAAAAGAAATAAAGAATTTTCTACTCTTATAATTTACAAAAAAATTATACGATGAGAGATTTTGAAAGGAATTCCCTGAATTATTCAAATTTTAATTAAATAATTATTATTTATTATTATTAAAATTACTACTGAATTAGTAAAAATTATAAATAAATTATTCATTTTCTACGTTGTATTATCTAAAACTAGAGAATTCTCTCGAGGGAAAATTCCTTCGACGCTCTATAAAAAAGTTACTTCTGTTTAATAATTTAGTCGACAGTATTAAATTTTCAAAATCGCGTTACATGATGCGATGGAGTCGCGAATTTTACATGAATCTCAAGGTAATATTATCTAAAATGTAATTCAAGTCGTAACTTAATGCACAGTATTTGTGATGAATTATAAAATTAAGGCTGTAAAAGCTAAGTCCTACCCAAATTCGATTACGAATTTTATGAACAATTCAAACCGTTTGCCTTTCCTTAAAAATATTATCTTTGACTCCTCTAATTTGTTGACTAAAAAAGTATTGAAACAAACTTTTTACGGCTTATCAATTTAAATCCTTTTCCTAAACCAGCATTCCTAAAAACAATTTTCATAAAACATGTTTCTCCAGGGCATAACAAAATATAATCCCCAACAATTTTCTCCGCCTCAATTTTTTTTTTTTTTCAAAAACCACTTGCACGTTCAGCATCAGAGTCCACGTAAAATTACACTTCTCCTCAAAGAAACGCAATCACGTTTTTTTCATGACGAGCGAAACGACGAAAAGCAATATTACCTCTCCAGCTAAATTTTTACAAACGTTTTCACGAGTCTCCATTCCAGAGTCATAACTGTTCATCATTTCTACTTCTACGGAAATCCAAACGCGAAATTATGAATTATGAAACAAGGAAACAAGTCGACGAGTTTGTAGGTAATTCTTTTTCTTTGGCTGTTTGCGTTGCAGTGGTCCAAGGTACAATCAGCGAAATTTTCCATTTTGGAGCATCAAATGGATCCCAGCAGCAATTTCAGCAGTTATCGCAGCACTTTGAAAGCTGCCATGTGGCGAAGCGCCGGCGCCACCGACGAAAGACAGCGAATCGTCGTGCCATTTTTTAGCCTCCTCGTCAAAGATCTCTATTTTTTGAACGAGGGTTGCAGCAACAAGTAAGTCTCTAATTTTTTCCTCATTATTGCTACTGAATATTAGAAATTTTGTTGCGATATAAGTGCAATCAAAGACGTCTCAACTTGTGGAAGGGGACAAAGGGAGAACGTGCTTCCTCAGAAATCCCAAATAGAGGACATAATATAAATTTTGCCCCCTGCTTATGAGCATCAAATTGTACAAATCTATCAAGGATTTCACAAGAACTAGAAAAATCATACAAAATGCAAAGATTATAGTACTCTTATAATACAAAAAATATAACAAAACTGTGAGTACACGAAATTCATCGCGCAGATAAAAGCCTACTAAAATTGACTGAATATTTAGTCACATACGAACCAAATAAAGTTTTTACTCATATCGACTAAAATATTTAGTTAAATTTTTAAAAATATAATCGATGTAACAAAATTTTTAGGTCGGTTAGAGGAAAAATTTTTTAGGTTCGTATTTGACTCAAGATTTTTCTGAGTATAGAAATATGTAAAATGTTTGTTAAAATCTTTTCTTGACCTAAAATCTATGAAACTTTATATACTAGTGCATCTCGTTATTAAAACGTATATTTAAATCCGTGAATATGTATGAAAATCATTTAAATTTTATTATAATTGAAAAAATATGGAAAATACTTAAATGGCAAGAATTCTTTGGAATACTAGAAAACTAGGAAAAACGGTACTCTGAAAAATCATTTCAAAAACTAAGAATCTATAAAGCTTTGAAATCTATAACCTTTTTTTATTAAAATTCATAGATATTCTAAAAAATAATTTTAAAACAACAAGAATACTTAAAAATACTACAAGATTTCATGAGGACTGAAAAATATGAAGGGAAAGAAAAATAATATCAATCCTTAAAATACTGAACTTCAAAAAAATATAGGAATAATGAAAATGTATGAAAGTTTCATTTTTAATTTTCTGTGTAATTATTTTCTGATTCTCATTTGTATTTATTGTTCTATTGTTTATCAAATGATCATAATATAATCATGATGTAGTTCAGAATTTTTTAAATACAGTAAAAAAATTTTTTAAACGTCTACGCTGAATTATATAATACCATTCATCTATTAATTACAAATCATTATACTGTGAATCCCATAGAAAAATAATTATTTTTCTTTACAACTAAAAGAGAAAATTTTCAACTTACCAAATGTTTTTAAAGGAGTTGCTTTCAGTACAGCGACCAGAAACTGAATGAAGAAATCACCGAAATTCTGGGCTTTATAAACAGTGGAGATTCATTCAAACACACCAAAATAGGAAATCGCTTCAGATTAACAAAAATTATTGCAAACGACATCATATGATTCCTCATTTAATTGTTGAAAAATTGTTAACATGAAGTTACTCAAGTCATAAATAAGAGAATGAATGAAAAATCAATTTAACGATTACGTCAATTTATGTTTCCTGTCAGAGAATCTATATTTAATTCCTTAAGCTATTTCGTTGCTTTTGTTTTTTTTTTTTTTTTTCCTTTTTTATAGTTCCATTTAAATAAAACTGCAATGATAAGACAATATAAACAATAATTACAAAAAAGTTAAAAACTTTTTAACAGTAAATTTAATGCAGCAGCTCAAGTATTAAAGTAATGAAAATTCAATGAGTAATGGATTTCCATTTTATTCAATACAATCACCACAAAAACTATCTAAAATTACATTAGTCATTATGAAAAAATTATCGTCTTTTGTGCAAAATTCAGATATTTGGAATGATTCATGCAGATATCAATTTCATATTTGCAAACACGAGATTTGGTTTAAGTTTGTCAATGGAACATTTTATGAAGCACTTAACTAAATCAATAAAATACAATGTAAAAAAAAATGGAAATTTCCATATCTTTAATACAATTTCAAGACGCAAACTTCGTAGCCTCTCTATACGTACCTCTCTATCTTATGTATCCAAGTGGAATGTGTACAATTTGTTATGAAAAACAATGATACAACAGGTAATGATTAGGAAAATAAAAGTTGCAAGAACCAGAAAATGATTGATTAACATAATAATGAAATTATTTTAACTTTCAATACTTTGATCTAATTGATATTTGTTTTAATGAAAATATAAAAAGATTTTTGTATAAATTGAAAAAAATATTCTTAAAATACGTCAGCTAAGAATAATTGATTGATTTTCTACTTGTTTGGTTTGTTATTCGTAACTCTTTTTATTGTTACACTTATTGATTTATACGATTATTCCTGAGGGTTTCAAAAAGTTTTACAAAAAGAACAAATGATTCGCAAAAATAAAAAAATCGTGAAATGGATAAAGATTTTAAAAATGTATTTTAAATACTGTCTTTGTTAACATTTTTTGAATCAATCACTTGCTACAAGATAAGTAAGTTTCTGATTCAGTATCTTGTACGTTGCTATGGATAAACAAGTATAAATTTCCTAAACTCTAAAATTATTGAACTAGTTGGTGACACAGGGGGGAGGGGGTGAAAAAATTCTGAAAATTACGTTACACAATTTATGTACAGCCCCTTAAAAATAACGAACCCAAATACAAACCTAAACATAGTATACATTCAAAAAATAAATTCAAAAAATACTGAAAGCGCAGAGAGCGAATAATTTTTGACAAAATCGCATTTGAAGTTAATCGAGTAATTTATTGTACGACAGTTGAAAGCACGCGAAACTGCTTTGGTTGACGCTTTTCACCGCAAGAATCTTATCATTGCCAGTTTCCATGTTTGAGTGTATTAACTTATTAAACTTTTAATGACAAAAGTTGCTCGAAACTCATTGGCAACGATGCGAGTTGCGAGATAGATCGCGAAACGAGAAACGGAATTCCAACACCATCCCAACAATGTGTGAATTTTGCTCGCGGAATCTTACTGGGAGAGGGAAAATGTGAGGGGGTGAATGCCTGGCGTGTTTTTGTTGCGATGTTTATTCAGCCTGAGAAGAAAAATGCAATTATTCTACCACACAAGCAATGAACCGATCATTGAATGCTTCTAATTGTCGTTTTCATGAGGATGGGAATTTGAAGTATTTTTTTTTAATTTTCAAGAACTCAATCCAAGAATTAAAGAAGAGTATCAGAATATTTGAATGAAACTAGAATATGCAATTTACCAATGTTTCATTTCACTCAATTATATTTGACTCGCAAAACTTGCTAGTAAAAAACACCTAAAATAAGGGCTACCCTACTCTCCCATTCGAGAACTCAGGTGTTTTATTCATGATTCTTTCGCCGCGTGGACAAAATTTTCCGACTAAAAAAATCGAGCCTCTATTTAAACTAAAGTACACCAAGCGATGGATGAAAAAAACCACCCGAAATGTTTCTCTGGCTTCGTTTATTGACTGTCACGCAGTTTCTGGTTTACTGAAAGTCGTAGCGCTGATAACAAATTGTTTGCCACCATGGACGCCCGCGCGCACCTGGGACGTGTGTACGCGGGACTGGTTTATGTAGTCCTGAACTCCTGCGATCGTTACCAAAAAAATCGCTGCTACGGTCGACGGAAAATTGAAAACCCTACAGCCATTGTTCCGAAAATTCAGCGCTCCCATTCGTTTCGCGAACAATGTCCCTCGTTTTCGATATATATTGTCAACGTTGGGAAATTTATTCACTAAGCGATTCTTCGATGCGACGATTAGTAAATTCAAATTGCACGTTGAACAAAAACCCTGAGATTCCAGACCAGGTTTTTGTTTTATCTTAATGAATTTTTCGATTCCCCACCGATTTTCACAAGGACTGTGTAACAAAATATTTCATGGAGAGTAAAGGAAAACTTTCATTGATTTATTTATTCGTTTCTTTAATTATATATTCGGTAATTTTTTCATTCACTAATTTATGAATGTATTCATTTATTTGATTTTTTCACTCATTTATCAACTTTTTTTTCAGTTTTTAATTTTTTTATTTCTTATTTCTTTATTTGTTTTTTTTTTCATGCATTCATTTATTTACTCATTTATTTCTGTTATTCTATCAATACTATATGAATGATTGTTCATATCACAGTATATTGAATAGCATTATAAGATTTTAGAAATCGACTCTCAACGCTAAAGCTTCTAATTATTTATAAAATAACAACATCTGATTTTGAATATCTCAAAGTTTATTATTAATATATTACTCATATATTTATCTCTATCAGTATTGATGCCATTTCGCAGATTATGTCGTATTTTTATAGATTTGTATACAGATTTCTAAAGTTAGATTCAAATGGAGACAAATTTCAAATTAAGGATTTAAAGTTCTTATTATATTTTTTATAAGTTTATAACTTTATCCTAGATTTCTGTAATGATTTCTAGAATTCGAAGCATTTCGATTCAAAGCTGAAACAATTTTATAGATACTCTATACATTTCTGAAAAAAATAATATCAGTGGCACAGTTTTCTCAATTTCTATCAGTAACTATTCGCTAAAAAATGAGTGACATGAAACTGATAAATTAATAATTTTTTACTTAAAATAAGTAATTTTACACTAAATGTTCACTCATTCTTTCAGTTAAATAATCATTCAAAACCAACGAAGTAATTACAGGTTATAGTTTGATACCTGATATTATTTATGATCTTCAAATCTCAAAGACATTTTCCTGAAAGAAATCTTCGACAATAATGGAAAATAGTTTTTTTGTAGATTCAACACGATTCAAAAAAACTGTCAATGATTTCCCATTTGTTGATGTCGAACAATTTTGAAACTAAGAATGCGTTTATTAAATTTTCACAAAATTTTGACATTTTAGTGAGAAAATATTAATCACAATTCGATAGTTTGCCTGACAAAACATGGTAAACTTTTAAAACACCCAGAATATAATCATTTTTTATCATTAATGTGTATAATATATTAGGAGTAGGCTTTTTTTGGAATTATGAAAAACTGGGTATTTTGCAATTGTCACTTTACTATAGATGTATCAAAATTTTTCGATAGAAATTACATTTTTCAAAAACTAAGAAAAAATTAAACGAATTACTTACCATTTGAAAAAACAACAAAAGTCAATATCAATTTATTTCAATGTTTGAGAATGCTAAGAATTACACAGTAATTAGAGTTGTTATTTTTGATGATTCATGAAATTAAAACAATAGAGAAAACTCAAAAATGATTAGAAAAAACGTGTTAGAAAATCAGCAATACATATTCTACTGTGAATTCGTAAATTTCTCGTTCTAAAAAGACTTTTTCCGAAAATTCTTCCAGAGTCTCTGAATAATTTATCCAATTCCTCAGATTTGCACGAATCAACAGATTATTTGGGAATTTACAAAAAATTGTAGGAAATTCTCATAGTTCAAAGGCAAAAGTCTGCCTAATTTTATACAAGTCTTTGAAATATAATGATTATATTGCACAATTACTCATATGTTAATGGCTTATGTACTTTTCCGTATTGAGTCACTGGGAGATTTTAATAAAATATTTTTAATCACATTTACGTTTGAGTCATACATTTTTGTATGAACACTAGGCGAAATATGTTTAAAATTCTGGAAGTAAATATCCTGAAGTATGAATAGCTTAATTTAAACTGTTAATTTTACACGAATTTTTTTTATTTTATGTTCGCAGGCTTCCAAACGGGCACATCAACTTCGAAAAGTTCTGGCAACTTGCGAAACAAGTGACGGAGTTTATAGCTTGGAAACAAGTGGCCTGCCCTTTTGAGAAGAATTCAAGAGTGATCGCTTTTTTGCAAGCGAGTCCAGTATTGACAGAGAATGGTGAGCTGATTTTTTTTAACTTCCTAGAAATGTTGTTACGCATTATTTTCATTTCAATTATTTTCACATTTCTTCTTTCTCATAATTAATAAAACATCAACGAAATAAGTTTTTTTTTTTTCACTGAATGAATAGTTTATGAATATTCCGTAGTTAAGATCATTTAAAATATATCATTGCAAAATAAATGATTCTACAACTGTTTATACATAACTTCAATTTCAATCTGACTCAATCAAAATATTCAAAAAACAGATATATTTGACGAAATTGGAACTTTCAGAGTTATTAAAGAGTGAAACATTTAGGTCAAAAGTTTACAATCTACATTGGATAATTTACAAATGTAAGCATAAATAAGCATTATCAAAATTTATAATACTGATTCGATGGTACTGAACTCAAATACTCCGATTTTCAAGATTGTAACTGTTGAGAGTCATTTTTTAAAAAAATGTAAATGACTTATCACACGAATTACGAGCCTTTTTTGTTCCAGCTCTTGCTTTGGCGTCGTTTGAGTGCGAGCCGCCGGACAACAATTCAGAGAAGGAGCGTTATAAAGCTTTGAAGTAAGTCCGAGCTTTTTCGAATTCGTCTTCAAGTCCCATTGAAACTTGCCTTCAGTAGTTTTCTACTTTTTCTATCTAGTCATTGGAAACTTACTCGAGTTTTAGTTTTTCAAGAAAATAGAAGGATAAGTCGTGTGCTCACGCAAAACACAAAAGAAAACATTTCTCATAAGTTATGCGAAATCAAAGAGTTCTGATCAAATTTTTTTCAACATTATACTGTATATGTTATTAAAAAATTCGCCACTGCCTCTCTTCTTACTTTTTTCTACCTTTTTTTTTTTTTAATTTGATATTGAATATTTTTCTGAAACCGTCAAATCCAAAATACGTTGAAGTCTACTATTGTGTAAAAAATATGAGGCAAAAGAATTATATTCTTGATGGATAATTTTCATCATATTTTGTTTGAAATAATAGTCTATAAATTTCCGTGATTTTATTAATATTCACAATTTGATTTTTACCTGTATATTCACAAGTTCAATCAGGATTTTGAAATAAGAAGATTTAATAATTTCTTAACAGTGAAAAAATGATATCTGTACATTCTCCACACAAACTTAAAGTCATTGTTTTTCAGGATGAAAAAAAAGATTTGTTACAATGTTTTCTAAATGAAAAAAAAAATTTATAAAATAAATAAATAAAAAAATAAAAAAAATTGTTTGCAGTTCTCATCAATCAAAAAGTATTAACTGAATTTATACATATTTTTTATCATTCCTGAGAATTCCGAAATTTTAAATAGTACAAACATATTGGGAATGCTTGATCTGATGAGATTATCATTATTTAACTTAATTGTTCGAATATGATCAATGATTCAGTATATGATAAAAGTAAACTAATTTGTAGTATTCACATTACCAGTAATAATTCTTTAGATGAATATTTTATATATGATAATAAATTATTCATATTATTTAAAACCATTTGGAAAACTTTTTTCATTTAATTCAAAACTTTTTAACTATTAAATAATAATGCATGAAAACGTGAATTTTCCAGATCCGAGTTGAATGCTCAGTGAAAATGCGCCTCGTCTGACCAGGTCGATTGGGAGAGATATTAATACCTAGTATTATTCCGTATTGTATACATACCTATACATAAGCTGAAAACACAAAAATATTTATCGATAATGCCGAAAGTATTGAAAAAGTGTTTCACGATAACATCGTGAGTAGAGTTTTTTTATGATTTTGGAGTTATTGGTTCGAATCTCGAAATTACAACCAAAAGTATTAACATTCCAAAATCGTCATCGTTTGATGATCCTCCCGGTAAATTACATGACATTGTAGTATTTAAGAATAGTTCCTAGAAAAATCACGAAACGCATGATTTTTTACATCTTTTTTTTTCTAAAATTACTGATGTAATTGTTTTTTTTAAACGTCATTTTCGTGTAAATATGAACCAGGGATTAAGCGATTGATAACTTAAGAAGTATTGAAAAGGGAAGTTACATTTTGGTACACTGTCGTCTGGTGATGACGAAATTATTGATGATCATTGGGAAAATTTGAGAACGTGATCTATCGTAATTACAAAAATTTTCAACTCAATGACCATCAATAATAATTTATTCCGCCACCGAGGCAAAAATCTCAATGATTGGTAAAGACAATTATTATCTAAATAGGGACCAATTATTCGTTCCACAAAATAACTTGCGTTTACAAAAATTAATAAAACAAAATCCACCTGTGACACTGATGGACGCCAAGTTTCCAAGTGCTTGATGTGACAGTAAATTCTCCCGATTATGTATTTTACATAATATTCCACAAATAATTTATCAACAGTCAATTTTCACAACGAACTAATCATAAACTTCTATCAACAAAACACCGCAATCCTGGAAAAATGATATCCATTGGTGTTGCATCACAATGACTTGAACTGTAACATTTTTCAATGTCCAACTGCAAATCAAAGAATTCATAAATTTCCGACGTTATATCTCATGATTTTTGAGTTTTTTCTTCTTTTTTCGGAAAAAAAATACGTGACTAAACTGTCACGTTTCGCCGCTCGCTCGTACAACTTTTTTACACGCGACTGAATCCAGGCACGAGAGACTTTTTTCGCGTCCTTTCACGAAGCCTGAACGCGATTTCTTCCGCGAGAGAAATTTGCATGCCAATAAAATACGACGTGTCAATTCTATTAATTACGTCTCGGAAAGAATTTTTTCGTACAATCATCATTCAAACTCATGTGACTGATAATAGTATACAATCATCTTTGCAATACATTTCAGGATTGTTAGAAAAATAATCCTATGATAAATCATGATCGTTCCAAGTTTTAAAGTCCCAAAATCATCTACATTTTTTTTTTCAAGTATCAATTTCCGTAAAATATTTGTACAGCAACTTTATATCATTCTTCACCCAAGAAAGGTTTTTGGAAATTTTTCTTTGAGAAGAAAGGGTTAGGAAATGTGGTAATAAACCCCTACATTTCACTTGCGAACATTTCTTCTGAGTAACGACTGCATTTTTTGTTTTTATTTTAAAATATCACGAAATGTAAATAAAACGAGTGTATATAAAACTGTGTGTGTGTAAGTGTGTTTGTGCACTAAGCCTTAAGGAAAAAAAAACGTATTGGCAGTTTTCGTAAGAATAAGTTCGCTCAGACCAAAATCAAAGACTCTTTTGATTGTGGTGCACAATTTTATACTTTTTTACAATTACTACCTTTTTTCGTGACACTGATAACGTCCCTTGGTTTTGGTCCGAGCGAAGATCTACTTAAGTTTAGTTTGGACTCAATTTTTCGAGTTCTAGCTTTTTTTCTAGTCATTAGATATAGATGAATCGTATTAATTTTTTTTTTTTTTTTTCGTGGTGTCCGTTCATGCTATTTTCATATCTTTTTTTGGTAAGAATTAGTCTTGTACGTGGTATCAATATGGTGATGAATTCTGTGTATTTTTTCGGTGAATCACTTCACAATCCTTAAAATTACGATTTTGCAGTTGCATGGAGTAATTTTTATTTTTTCTTGGTTTTTTTACTATATTTTCAGAAAAAGCTGTATTAAGAATGGTTAAAATTTGTATTGTTTCATGAAAATGATGGAAATTAAATAATACATATTTCTGAAAATGATCAAAAGTGAAACTAAAATTAATTCTGAAAAATTAAAATAATTAAATCTGCTGTTTAATCCATGATTTTTACAACATTTATCTAAATATTTCAAAACTTCAGAGTGGTTTCATTTTCAGAGTATTCCTTCATGCAAAAAAAAGGCTTAACTTAAACTCGTACAAAAAAAATCGAAAAATTTCACAAAGAAACACAGATCCCCATCACCTCAAAGATCCGTTTTTACCCAACATTTTGCGTTCCTAAACGTCGAAAATACTACCAACAATTTCTACTTGTTTTTCGACTCATTTATTTCTGCACATTCCTATGATTTCCTCAATTGCGTTTTCTGAATTTCAGCGAATATCAAAATCTACTTTATAAACGAATATTGGGAAATCTTAGAATTGATGACATTCGGCGGAATTGAAGCTTCTTTCAGTTTTTTATATCCTTTGTGTACGGTTTGATGCAACATAATACGGAGAATATGTGTACATTTTCACAGAGAGTGAGTTGAATATGCAACGCTTCAATTTCGAGAGTGTGGTGCAATTCAGACGATATTATTTGTAAATATCATAGGTTAGATCTGACACGTGAAGCGACAGTTACGGTTTCTGTAGAAGAGATGTCTTATGAAATAAAAAGAATTCAAAATGAGAAGGTATTATTTTATTGAATGAAAAAATCACAATCGTTCCTAAGTCTGAGTGCATGTCATATAATCAGATTTAATATATTTTTTACTCCATGTCTGAGTTACCCTAGTGATTCTGGAACATATATGTGACTTATAAGATTTTAAAATTTCTTATATGTTTAACTAATCTTAATGTTTACTTATAGATCCTTTATATGTTTTCATAATTCATATATGTTTATTCCCATAAACATATAAGTTTATGGAAAACTTATAAGGCATTTCACATATAAGTTTCTCAGAACCTATATGTCTCATATATAATTTTTCCATAAACTTATATGTTGCACATATAAGATTCCCATAAACATATATGAATTATGAAAACATATAAGTGATGTATAAGTCAACATATAAGATGAGTTGAACATATAAGAAATTTTAAAATCTCATAAGTCACATATATGTTCCAGAATCACTAGGGTAAGATATTTTCTTGGGTAAGCTGTTTAATAACAAAAATGGATAAAAAATATTGATTCATCAATCAATTGTGAAAGTGCGATTAGAAGTTGTACATTCCAAAATCGAATTTAAGTTTCTATGACAAAATTTCATTCTGTGTTTCCATTGACATCCTTAATATTTTATTACTGAAATTCCATGGACATTTTTTGCAATTTTTTCCAGAAATTGAATTCCTGATTACGAAGACAGGAAAATTGTGCTAACTTTTTAAAAAGGAAAAAAAAACTCTCTAAAGGCGAATCTGTAAAAATCCTAACATATTGATCTGTTCATTATATTAACTAAAATATATATAACTTTGAAGAATTTCAACAGATCTTCGTGTCAATTTCAACATGATGTTTATTTTTACAACAGGTTTTTTTTTGTATTCCTTAAATCTATGGTTTTAAACAGATATTCATTATGAAGATGTAACCAGATTAAATCAGTAGAATACGTCAATTTTTCAACAAATTTATTAATTAACCGAGGAAGAACGCGAGGTAAACGAGCAAAACCCTTTTGGGGAAATGTCTTGCAAATTATTCACTATCCATTTCATCTTTGTAATTGCTTGCCAAAAAGAGTGTGTCACAAATGTATCAACAGACAAAATGATCAACTTTAACTTTGATCAATTATTCAATCAAAGATTTGGAACTAGTTTAAACTAATCACATATCATATACAAAACAATTATAATACATAATTAGTTATAATAAACAAATGCGCAATAAAATAAAAAAACATTTTTCATCTTCCTCCTAAAGAGACTCGGATTTTTTCTTCGATCCATTGCCTGTAATAGGCCACACGAACGTAAACACCTGGTTTATTGGCTCTGCCACAATGCTGTCCCCAGCTTGTCACTCCATAGAGAACGAAAGCTCCTGCAACCGAAAGACAATAAATTTTTGTTTGATTTATTTTAATGCATTTCAACCCTATTTTTATACTTAATTTGAGTAAACAGTAAAAAATGCAAATTCACCAAGAACACATCTATAGATTTTTCAAAAAAGATAAGTTTGTCTACAACTCAATTGCGATGAATGCTTTATTAAATCATAAAATGAAATAAAATGATCATGTAACGAAATGTTTTGGTTGAAATAATGCAACATTTTTGTACCATTTTGGGGACATGCTAGAGGCCCCCCAGAATCACCATCGCAGGTGTCAGCTCCACCTTCGTCGAGGTGCCCTGCGCACACCATGCCATCTCTGATGGCGCCTTCGCCATACACGAAATCCGCACGACAAACTGACTGGTCCAATAATGGCACCCAGCCATATCTCAAATCATGGGATTGCCCTATTGGGAATGATTTATTCAAAATTATTTTAAATCATGGAAATGGAAATGGATACTCAAAATCTATGAAACTTTAGATTCTAGAGCATAAAATTCTAGAAATCTATGTAGAAATCCTTTGAATACTGAAAATCTTTCAATCTGCTTAAAAATATTCCAATTTTCGATACATACAAGAAAAGTACTCAAAATAATATACAGGGTGCGCCATTTCTTATGTCGGTATTGTAACATTGAATAACTTAAACATTTGACAACCGATTTACTTGACTTCACTTGTTTTGGAAACGTCAATTCAGTACAATTTCAACCATGTATCGCTTCACACCAAAAGAACGCGCTGAAATAGTTACTTTGTACATTGAAAATAGTCGTTCAGTTGTGTTAACTCAACGAGCATATCGTCGAAAATATCTTGGCAAACAGGCACCATCTGACAACACTATTCGTCGTTTGGTGTCGAATTTTTGTGACCACGGGACAGTGAAAGATCGCGAACAACCCGTTCATCAACGACCAAGACGTTCAAATGAACTGATTGAAGCTGTCAGAGAGAGCGTTGCCCAAAACCCAAAAGTTTCATATCGTCACCGCGCTCAGCATCTCGGCATCAGTGGAACCACTCTACGGCGCATTTTGAAAGATGATTTGCATTTGTTTCCGTACAAAATGCAATTAACACAAAGAATATTGCCTACAGATCATCCACGTCGCTTGGAATATGGACAAACAATCGCTCGAATAGTTGATACTGAACCTGATTTTTGGAAGCGAATTTTAATGACCGACGAGGCACATTTCAAACTTTCTGGAGGCGTTAATAAGCAAAATTGCCGCATTTGGGGAACGCAGAATCCACACGAGATCCATGAAACGCCATTGCATGACCAAAAAGTTACTGTTTGGGCCGGCGTTTGCGCCAAAACCATCATTGGTCCTTATTTTTTCAAAGAGAACCAAACGATCGATGGAAACCGATATCGGTGGATGTTGGCTCACTATGTCTGCCCACAAATGCGTGAAAAAGGTCTTGAAGATTACTGGTTTCAACAAGATGGTGCGACCTGCCACACTGCGAATCAAACAATCCAGTTTCTGCAACGAAAATTCCCTGGACGTCTGATGTCAAAAAGAGGCGACATTGAATGGCCACCCAGATCTCCAGATTTGACCCCTCCAGACTTCTTTTTGTGGGGTTATTTGAAAAGTAAAGTGTACGCCAGCAAGCCGCAGACCATTGAAGAGCTTAAGGAAAATATTCGTGCCGAAATCATTGCTATACCACCCGAGATGCTCGAAAAGGTAATGGAAAACGCCGCAAAAAGGGCATATTTTGCTGTGAACAATAAGGGCGGCCACTTGATTGATGTTGTGTTCAAAAACTAGTCTAAATAAATTGTAAAGGACCAAACTAAATAAAAATACCTCATTTACAGAAATCGGTTGTTTTTTTTTCAAGTTATTCAATGTTTACATGCCGACATAAGAAATGGCGCACCCTGTACATAATATATAAATTGAAAAGATACTTGTATATGCTTATAAAAATGTTTTTATCTAGGTATTTATGATTCTGTGATTACTAGAGCTTTCGATTTCAGAAATATGTATAAAAAATTTTACGAATACCTCATATCTCTAAATCTCCAAGAAAATCTCATGCAACCCAATAAATGGAAAAAAAAGAAAAAAAACGAAAAATGCTTAAAATACTAGAGTTTTCTTGAATACCAATGAATGCTAATTGAATTTTATCGTAAAACTAAGAAAATTCTGTAAATTATTTAAACTTTGATTCCTAGAATTTTCGGTTTTATAAAGTTACATAAAAATCTATATGAATACTTAAAATCTCTAAATCATAGAGATAATCTAACGCAACTCGACAAATACACACAAAAAAGCTAAATACTAAAAGTACTTGAATTTTATTTGATACTTATGAAGGCTTAATAAATTTTTGCAAATGTCTATGAATAATCTGTTATCAATAAAACTTTAAATCCCAAAGTATCGAGTTCCAGAAATCTCAATAGATATATGGTAGATAAAATAAAATAAAAATACCTAAAACAATTCAAATCTATGATGCTTTCAAAAATTTTATGAAAATAATTAGAAAATTTTTAACCTTGAATTCTGGGAAATAGCATTATAAAAATCAATAGAGATATCTTGAAAGAAACTATGCAATTCTACAGTATTTTAATATTACTTAAAATCATAAAAATACTAGAAATAAATAAAATACTACAAATCTACGAAACTTCAATAACAAAAGCATCAAATTCTAGAAGTGTATAAAACAATTTTGAAAAATAACAAAAAAAACTTTCGAATTGGGAAAGTGCAAAAGAAATACGAAAAATACATGTTCCTATCTGAAATCATAATTTTGTATGATTAACAAAAACTGGAGAACTGTTTCCATTTTCTTTCATAGCTATAGTAGTGAATACATATTTCACAAAATTTTATCTAATTTTAATAAAATGTTCTCGTTCTCGTTTATTTAATTAACGTTTTGAACTTCAAGCACATGAAGTTACTAAAAATACTTTTAATATTTTATTAGAGCACGAAACCCGAGAAATCTATATAGCAATTTTTAAGAATAGTAGAAATGTATAGAACAACTATAAAATCCTATAAAATTTCATAGCTATCAAATCTAAGCACATATAATTCATTCGAAAATCTACGAATTACTAAAAAACCTCAAATTTTGCATCATATAGGATCAAATTCTAGATATCTATATAGAAATGCATGAAAATACCAGAAATCTCTTCGAATTATATGAGTACCAACGATCTGTTTTCTGAAAAATTCATCAAAGTCTACACAATACACTGGCATATCAATATTCTCCTTCCGGTATATCGATATTGAATATCGAGTAAGCTGATATCGAAATTTTTTTTTTTTTTGCCATCCCTTATTAAATCATAGTGAGCTCTTGAGATAAGATGATAATCTGCAGAGATCTACAAAGGCGAAATGGTGGATTCATACTTGAATTTCAGGAAGGAAACTCATTTTTTCACCTACTCGCTTACCTGATCTTCCAGTTTCGACGCTACCATATCCACTGATTGTACAATTCATGCCCGGCGTGTAATCCGCACTTTCGCGAGGCAGACAAATCGGCATGATATCTTTGCCCAGGGAAAACCCTCGCCCTTTAAGGAGTACCAGCGCTATATCGTGATTCATTCGGTGACCCTTTCTAAAGTCCTCATGAATATAATAATCTTCGATATTTGCCTCCACCTCGGTCCCTTCATTGATCTGCCGAAGTAATTGAATATTTTACACGGCGAGAAATCTATCCCAAAGCTCATGCATTTCAATGAGACGAGCTTCGCTGAGAATCTTTGCCGATAATGGAAAAAGCATGGTAAGCTACAAATTCGATGTCGCGTTTTTCCCATTAAGCGATCGCGTTCGGTGATTAATAAATCGCATCGGAAGGCTCTTATGGAAGAAGCTTTTGAAGGTGATATTTTCGTGAGAGGTTTTGCTTGAGGATCCTGGTATGGGATTTTTTTTAATGTGGTTTCTGCTAGTGAATGACAGGGTAGTTGAAATTTCCAAGTATTTTTCAATGCATGACATGGATTTTGGAGTTTCATGTTTCATTTTTTATGGATTTTGGTGTTTCTTGTTTTATGTTCAACTGTAAAGGTGAGTAAAAATTGAAGCTGGTTTTTATCTGCAAATTAAAAAAAAAATTCGTATGAAGACGCAGAATTTACTAAATATGAGTTCAGAGAATTTTCGAATACCTAATTTGGTCAATATTTTTACAGTCAGAAATTGTGATGTATAAATTTTTATACTGTAATTTTCTCAAAATAATCTGATTCAGTAATGACGAACTTAGGAAATGATTCTCTAGAAAAAAAATAATTTGATATTGTATTTCATTAGCATTTTTGTCATTTTCATCTTTGCTGTTATTCATAGAAATAGACTTAGAAATATGTATGAAGATTTAATCATTATTCATTGATTGATCAAAATGGTCTATAAATATTGAAGAGAGCAAGAATGTTTAAGCTTGAAAATCTGTCAGATCTGTTGCAAATGTATAATTTGGTCGAAAATGACACTTATTTGATTGACTAGTTATTTCTATCGAGTAACTTTCCAAAAAACGTAAAACAATGTCGAAACTTAGCATGTTTTACAGACTATTTGAAATAATTTTAGTAAGTTTTGAAAAGTCAGAGCAGTTCAAAAAATGCATTGAAAAAAACAAGTGTTATGAACCGTCTAACACTATCAAATTCTATAATTACTGTAATTTTTCATAGTTAATATGATTGACAACTATCGAAAATAGTTAAAATGTCTAAACATACAAAATTCTGGAATTCTGTCGAAATTTCAAATCAGCTATAAATTTTTACAAATTGTGTAGACTGTCGAAGTATCAAAAACAGTAAAATTTTGAAATAACTTTTCAACAATCGTGAAAACCATCCAGAATCCATAATATTTCCAGAAACTATCAAAAGGTTAAAGATTAAACTTTCAAAACTGTGAAAAAACTGTAAAGACTTTTTAAAAGCTGTCGAAGCTTTCAAATAACTTAAAAAAAAACTGCGAGAACTGTGCAGAATGAAAATATTGTTTACATTTTCCAAAACATTCTCAGCTTCTTTTCAGAATGTGAAAGTTGAACTTTCAGAACTGTCAAACTATGTAATAATTATAAACTTTTGATTAAATTACAAAAAATTTTACTCTAAAAAAAATTTGTGGTAATTTTACTGTACCGATACGAAAGTCACTAACCAGTACCTTGTGGTCAATTTTTACTATAATTTTACTGTTATTTTACTAATTTTACTGTAATTTACCAGTTTATTTTTACTCATATTTCAGATTTTATTGAAATTTTCCTATTCAAGTATGTGAAACATGAAAGAATAGTAAATTTGCATTACCATGGTAGAGGAAATTTTTGTATTTTTTTTGCAGTGTGTAAAAACTACCCACACTGAAAATATCTTCCTGGTGTTCCAAAATATTATGAAAAACTTCTAGAAGGTTGAAGATTAAACTTTATCTGTAAATCTGTAACAGCTTTAGAAAAATTTTCAAAATATCGTAAAAATCTCCGAACTGAGCATGTTTTACAGGTTTTTCGAAATATTTTCAATAAATTTTGAAAAGTCAAAATAATGATTGTAAATTACTCAAAAAACGAGTGTTACGAATTGTATAAAACTGTCAAACTCTATAATCACTGTAATTTTTAATCATCAATATAATCGACAACTATCAAAAAAAGCAAAGGTGTCTAAACTTACCAAATCATCAAATTTTGTCAAAAAATTCCAATCAGTTACAAATTATTACTCATTGTGTAGACTATTAATAAATCAAAAACAGTAGAACTTTGTGTCAGTTTTAAAAGTTTTCAAATAAGTTTTGAAAAATCATGAAAACTATCTAAATTCTTAATATTTTCCAGGTGCTGCAAAATAGTTTCATTAACTTTTAGAAGGTTGAAAATAAAACTTTCAAAACTGTCCAGGAAAAACTTTTTTGAAATTGTAAAGCTTTCAAGTAATCATTGAAAAAACGTGAAAAATCTGCGGACTGAAAATGTTCTTTAGATTTTTCTGACTGTTCTCTAGAACTTTCGGATGTTTAGAGATTAAACTTTCAAAACTGAAAAATAACTGTAATAACTTTATAAAAACTGCCTATAAACTTTTGAACAATTTTTAAAAAATCGTACAAGACCTCCAGATTACAATGTCTTCCAGGTTTTGCAAAACCTGGTTTTCAAAAACCGTAAAAATGTGTAGACTCATCATGTCTGCAGGTTTTTCTAAATAATGTTATTATATTTTGGATAGTAAAAATAGTTAATGAAATGGATTAAGAAAAACAAGTGTTATAAACTGTCTGAAATTGTCAAATAGTATCATATCTGTGATTGTTAATCGTCAATAATATAATCGATAACTATAAAAAATAGAAAAGGTATCTAAACTTACTAAATTCTCAAAATCTGTCGAAATTTCTGATCAATTATAAATTTGTACAAATTACATAGACTGTTAAAGTATCATAAACTGTAAAAATGTTGAGAAAACTGTATAAATTTTCAAATAACTTTTAAAAAACCATACAAACTGTCCAGACTATGAATATCTTCCAGCTTCTTAGAAATATTTTCAGAAAATTCCAGAAGATTAAAGTTTAAGCTCCAAAAACTGTCCAAAATCTGTAAAAACTTTTTCAAAGTTGTAGAAACTTTCAAATATTTATTGAAAAACTGTGAAAACTGTGCAGACTTAAAATATTCTTTAGATTCATCTAAATTTTTCTACGAACTTTCGTATCTTTGATGGTTAGACTTTTAAAACTCTTAAATAACTGTAAAAATGTATAAAAGCTGTATGAACTTTTAAATAACTTTCAAAAAATCGTATAAACTATCCAAACTGGAAATATCTTACGAGTTCTCTGAATATTTAAAAAACTTTGGAAGAGTAAAGATTAAACTCTGAAAATGTACAAAAACAAAACCGTCCAGACTGAATATACCTTCCATGTTCTCTGAAAGACTTCCAAAAACTTTTAAAATGATACAAGTTAGACTCTCAAAACTGTCAAGAAACATTATATAATCTGGTAAAATCTCCAAACGACTCTAAAAATACCGTAAAAATTCTCCAAAACGCCCAAATTTTTCCAAAAATTTCCCAGAAACATTCAGAAAAAAACCTGTCCCTAAGCTCCTTCCTATGGATCTTCCCCAGAAACCTACAAAACTCCTGAAAAGCACGTCACGAGTTTTCACATCGCGAATCGATTACCTGGATGATCATCCGTCAAATTCGACGTGGGTATGAAATGTAAAAAATACTCTGTGTTTGTTCACCTCGCTATTATAATCCCCTGCGCGCACGAAGTAGGTGCCTTTGTTGTAACCTTCGAGACAATGGGCCGCGGTTAATACGTGAAGAGGCGACACCACGACCGCACCGCACCAATGACTCGATCTGCTGTGTCCCCGTACGCGGATGCTTGCCTTTTCAAAAGCAAAAATTACGAATGACAATCATCCGAGAGACGTTGGCATCATAAATCCGCCGCCGCAATTATGACCGGCATTGTCTCGTTTCCGTAAACATTCCTTTCCATTCCGCCTCATGACTTCATTTTCACGAGTGAATGCAAGTCTCTCCAGTATTGATAAAACAATATTGTGACACTGCGATTGTTTTTAACGGCGAAACTCGCGATATAGGAAATCGTTGGATTAGGCAAATAGGCCAGCGCATCAGCGAAGGAAAAGTACAATCGTTTCACACATTTCTCGAAGAAGTAAACTCATTACTTCCATTACTTCCAAGTTAGATACAAGTAGTGGACAGGGTTTTTTAGAAAAAAAATCAAATGTACGACTTCGAGAAATGGTTCACATACTCATAAATATTGACCATGGCAAAAATTCATGTGCATCACTATTTCTGGCTGATTTTTTAACTGTGTGATGTTTTCATTAGGCAAGAGAATATCAGAAAAGTCAAGATCTTCTAAATTTATCGTCACTTTATCTAGCTATATAATCGATTGTTTATACATGCATCTTTTTTTATTATAAGGTACTTTTTTAGTGATCACGCAGAGTCAATAGATAAAAGAAGTTGAATTCGCTCCAGAATTTTGTGCACTATGACAGAAAATAATGGCAAGTATCACACATCCACTTACAACAGAATGATTTCATCTTCCGATGTATTTCTGATGGTCAATAATTGCTTCTTTTCAATGCAAGTTTAAAATTATCACTATCTAAAGTTTTACATAATTTTGGATTCTAATTTTCATAAAATGGAGAGAAATAAACTATTCGTCCTCATGAGATAGTTTTTTGAAATCACTATTTTTCAACTCGAAAAATTTCGTAATATAACAAGTGTTGAATGTTGTTTCGTTACATAGCACAAGAATGACGTTTTTCGTAATATATTGATGTTGAAGTTTCGGAATTCTGTTTCAAAATTTCCATCAACAAATTTTTTCATTTATAAGATCTTTTTTATGATTTCCCTCAACTTTTCAACATTTTTCTGACGGTACTTTTTACCAGCTTAGTTAAAAATTGTATCTACTCGTTGAGAAATCATTTCTATTATGGCTTTTTTCAAAATAATTTCTTTACCTACTGGAATAAATGATTTTTTCTAATATTAACGAAAACTGTATCAATGCACTGCAATTCACGATAATAAATTCTCAAAAATTCAGATATTCACTAAATTATAAGGTCAATAGTGAACCTGTCCTAGAAGTTATATGGATTTCAAATTTTCAAAATACGGTCAACACCAATTATAGAAAGTAGAGCAATAACGTTGTCAAAAAAAAAGAATTGAATATTCATTGAAAAAGAATCCTTTGATTAAATATTTTACAGAGCACTTTTATCTGTACGGCGATAAAAATTTCTATAATGAAAATTTGGAAAGGAAAAGTTCTTATCAATAATTTTTCTAATGACAAATTTTCCAGTTCATAATTTTTCCACGTCAAAAGTTCTGATTTATTTTTTTTTTTCTAATTACTTCATTTCAACGATCAGTTTAGAGCCAAATATTTTTCAAAAATTAGGCACGATTTTTTTTCTAACATCTTATTTTGCCAAATATTATGTGTCTGAAGTTCCCAATTTTTTCAAAATAAACGAATGCGAAGAAACGATCAGATTTTCATTTTCACTCTAGATTTGAGTAAAAAGTTAGTAACATTGTATCATATCTATTAAGTAAAGATTATTATGTATTACTCTAAACATTTTTTTTTTTTTTTCGATTGTATAGCAGAGTTTATATTTCGACGGGATAAAGATTTGATCCCAAAAACCCTCTCGATCCTAATTAAATCGTAAAAGTGATAAAAAGTTCGCAGGCGATCGGCGAGAAATCCTTCGGAAACTTGGGTAAATTAATGAACTTTATTGGTATGTCTGACCTGCCAAGGATAAGAACCTTTCGGTGCGACCGAGCCCCTTACAACTTTGGCGAAAATGAGATCCTCGTCCTCGCCGAAATCCTTAGCTCGCAAGCCGCAGCTCGTCGGCAGCAATTCGTCGAGGTCGATTTGCGCCACTTCTCGCTCCGTTTCCGACCTCGAAAACTGTTGAAGATAAAATATAACGAAAGGGATCAGACGAATAAACAACTCTTCCTTCGATTTCGAATGTATATTTATTGCTTCTTGATCAAAGTACAGTCTAAGGTCAATTTATGTATGTTCGAACACCAATCCTTACGACAAAAAAAACAATATAAAGAGCTAATGTCATGTATGTTTGTCACATAATTTATGGATCACTCGTTTTCTGCTGAATTTTGTATAAAATGTGATAAATTTTCGAAGGTAAACTGAAAAATCTCTGATTCAAACTGGTAAATTTGGAAAATTTTTCTAACCAATAAAATGATACCGAAAAAATTTTTTGAATTTAGAGCCCATTTTCTCTATGGCGAGGTATTATTTTCTGAACTTTTACATTCGTAGATCAACTTACGAACGATGAATATTGAAAGATTCTACAACACTCGCTACTTCATACTTCATTAAATCATGGTCGCGCATTAATTATACGTTTAATGAGTTTTTCTCTAATTTCAAGCATCGAGTTTTCTTTTGCGTTTCCTGGCGTATTTTACCTCATAATTCTCTACCTTCCCAGGGCTACAAATCACCCCGACATCTTCATTATGATCGCAGTTGTGCTGGCCCCAATGATTGTGCTCACAGCGATGCAGGTTTGTTTCATTTCCATGACAAAACACCTAAATAACAAGGAAAGCGATTATTTTTCAATTAATTTTTTTCCATACTTAAAACAAAATGTTTTTTATCCAATAAAAGACCCTTCAGTCAGAATCAGCAACAAATTTTAGGTGCATGAAAAACAGATTGAAAGAACGTGCGAGATTGTAAAAATGACATCTCATTATACTGAAAAATGCAATTTTTTGTACCTCATCCAGCCATATTGGGCCAGAACCAGGACCGAAGAATCCATTTTTCTTGACACTTGCATGTCCTCCAAAACCAAGAGAACGACAAGCTACTGTTGCAGCCATGTTTCCGAAATCATCATCACAAACAGTGCCCCAAATTCCATGATGTCGAACTTCAAGTCTGCCTTCCAATTCACTCGAACCGTTCGATAAACGAACTTCGAAAGGAGCCTAGACAAAATACGTATTCCTAACTTCAAATTTTGCTCCTCCACATCTCTGAAATAAATTTCCTTCCCAAATTTCATCTTCATTCATCTTTTCAATGAAAAACACTTTAGAAGACATATCTGAAATGAAGGTTTGGCTCTCACGGACTATCGAATTGAGAAAACTCCTGCTTGATTTTCGCTATCTTGAATTTCTCTGAGTGCACGGATACCAATTAGTTGGAAACATTTTTTGTGCCGCAATACGTACGTCGCAATGCTCGGCGTTCTCGTCAGATCCGTCTGGGCAATCTTGCACCTCGTCACAGATGAACTGTGTCGGTACACAAGCCGGGCTCGAGTCACATTTCCATTGACCATCTTCGCATTTTTCGACGGCAGTTCTGCAAACTACGCCCACGGCTTCCTCCGGCTGACAGTTGTGCACTCCCCAACTGTATTAAATCATACAAATGCATGAGCTTGTTTGCCATGGATTTTTTTCTTCACTTTGACTTTCTAAATTCTGATTACGCTGGTCCGGATTTCTATCAAAAAATATCTGTGAAGCGAATAGTAATGAATATTTATGTACGTAATATTGATTGATTTTTTTAGATGGACATTTTTCAATAGAAGAGAGTAGTCAACAAATTTGTCGATAATTAGGATAACATTGGGAAAAAAGAGTTTTTAAGACCAATGCGGGGTCTCTGAGAACAGAAATAAATGTGATCTATTTTTCCAAAGAAGTGTTTTCAGATTATGCATGAGAAAAAGACATGTTTTATGTTTCAGGTAAGTTGAGAAATATCAAGAACAATCGATCAGGTTCATCATGGAATATATGTCATTCAAAGAACATAAAATATATATCAACGTGAAATATATCATTCATGAAATCTACATGAAATATATATCATTGAAACAGCATCAAATCAACATGAATCAACTTGGAAAATATATCATTCAAAAGGTATACTTGTTAATGAAACATAAAGTAGATAAGGTTCAACATAAAATATATATCATTGAACATAAACCTGAAAATGTATATTATATGTAACCTATATTGTATGAAACATAATCAATCATCATGTATAATCAATCAACATAAAATCAACATTACATCATTCAATATGAATTTAACATGACATATTTATTATTCAACATAAAACCAACATAAAATATATATCATTCAAAAGGTATACTAGTTAGCTTTACGACGATATGATGCTTCCGTTAATTGAAATTCTAGTTCATGAGTTATAAGTGTTCAAAGTTGAAAAAATGCATACATAAACATGAGTAGTCTTCAAAGAGGCTCAAAAAATGCACGTACCTTCAACTTTTAACTCTTATAACTTCAAAACCACTATTTCGATCAACAAAAACAGTATATAGCCGTAAAGCGAACAAACATACCTTTCGAACGAATCATTTTTCATAAAAATAAAATCGATAGTTCTTGATGTTTCTGGCAATAACTAAGAAAAAGCCTGAAAAACACGGTTTTTGCAAATATTTTGAGAATGTTTCTTTGGGAAAAATAAATTACAGTTATTGTAGTATTCAGCAACTCATAATTAATTTTAAAAACACTGTTTCACATAGTACATTTTTTGGGTAAACTGGAATGATATTAATTAATGTTGCATAGAAAAATTTCCGATGGATAAGATTTTTTTGAATTGAAAATTAGAAAACAGTTTCTAAAATTTAAGTAATTTAATCAGGAAATTTTTAAAGGTTCAGTATGAAAATTTTTACGTTTTAACAAAAACTTATAAAACTCAAGTTTACTAGGGATTGAAAAATTAGAAAAAATTCATAATCATTGTGTGAAAATCTTAGATTACAGTTGAGGAACAAATAAAATAAAAATGTATTTTAAATAATGGAATATAATAAACGAGCTCGTGAAATTTTATTTGTGAAAAATATATTCCTCATCTAAAAATAATCTGAAAGGTACAATGATTGAATTGACCAAATTTCCGAAGTTTTGGTATGAAAATTTTCTGAATATTGAATCAATAACAATTGCAGTTTGGGTATTATGAAACTCAAAATAAAAACATCGGAAAATTTTCATTGAATATTCATTTATCACAGAAAAACCGGAATGCCTATTTCAGGAATTCTTATTTAAAAAAATTCGTATGTGTTTTGGTTTCTTTTGACAGCATAAAATAAGTGTCCAAATTCTCGATTTTCCAGTCAAATTGAAAAAAAAAATGTTTGCATTTCCAGAACAAAGAAAGTAAAAATTTATTCTGAATATAGACAGAGTAAAAAACAAGCTCGTAAAATATGATCTGTGCAAAATATATACCCTATCAAAAAATAATTTCAAAAGGTTCAATGATTGAAGTGAGCAAAAAATTGAAAAAAAATTTATTTTTCTCTCAAACTTGAGTATTCAAAAAGGTTTTTACTGCATGACGTCAAATTAAAAATCCGAAAATGTCAACATCCATAGTTTTAAAATTTCAAAATTGCAGTTTGTGAAGGTGGGTGTAGTACTGTGCGAATTCATTTCTAAGCATTTGCTTAGCAGAGACCAACTGTTACTCATAAAGTATTTTAACGCTGTCACGAAAGATTTGAAAAACATTTTCAAAACATCATAATTACACTTGAGGAATAAAAACAGTAATAATTTATTTTCTGAAATGCAGGAAATAACAATAGCAATCTAGAAGAATATTTAAACGGCTGAAAACAAAACTCAGCAAGGCAAAAGTCTTTACGTAAGACGGCTCTAAATCCGTCTGAATGTAAAATTCGGCTATGTACCTCACAAATTATTCAATAATGTCCTTAAAGAAAAAACAATTAAAGTTTGCTACAATTGGCGAATTTCAAAAATAATATTATCAAATATGTGTGAATCAGAGCTAAAATGTATGACGATATCAAATAAATATATTATTATACATAGGAATATAACATAAGTTTATGACTCTACAAATTTTTACTACAGAATCAACAAAGTCTGAGATGATATTTTTTTATGTTAATTTTGGAGCTCTTCAATTTCATGTTTATTAAACATTATTCGAAATTTGAATTGAAAATTTAAAATTTTAATAACGTTAACATATACTCTCAAAATGGCACAAAAACGAACAATAAATAGTTGTTGATGTAATTTGTTCAAGGTATTTAAGAACTGCTCAAATGATTGATATCAGAATTTGTCAATAATTCATTCAAGATCGAGAGCTATATACTAGCACAGGAAATCATTTATTTTGTAAGAAACATATTACTCGCCACAATTAGTTTGTCAACAACAAAAAATGAAGTCCAAATCATTTAATCTTAATTTGTTGATGATAAAAGTTAACTTTCTTTAACATTGAGGTAATACAAAATTACGATAAAAAGCGGAAGTAGCACATTATGAATAATTAAATGTATCGAAATCGAATTTTTGTCATTATAAATGATCATTTGCTCATATTTGTGTCAGTTCGGTAATTTTCTGTTTTTTTTTTGTTTTTTTTTAGTTGAATAATTTTAACGAGCTGAGGCCTTTTTTGAAACATTAAATTTAATCTGTTTGCATGATGATACTGAAAAATTGAATATTCTAGTTGTTTATTTTAATGACATTTTAAATGAAAATAACAATTTTGCTCGATTCACAAAGTTTACATAATCGAAATTTCAACGTTTTCAAGTCGAATTCCTTAATTATTTCATGTTATTACATTTTTGAAATGAAAAAATTGTCGTGTAATGTAATTTGAATTGAATGAAAATTATTCAAATCCTTGATCGTAAAATATAAATATTTTTTCTTTTCGATTTATTATGTGTAATTTTTGTTTACTTTTCATCTTCTAATTGGAGTAAGTTCTTTTAATATCCAAAAAATACAATATGAATAAAAATACTAAATTATTATATTAATAATTCGTTTATTATGTATATAATTATTCCAGTGTCAGAATACTAATAAATAATTTCAAAACATATACTATTTATAATAATTATATAGTTATTATGTAATAACTGTATTGACAGTTGTAACAAGTAAAAGTATGAACATATACTACTCACTTTCAATGAAAACTGTATTTCGGATATGTATTCAAAACTTAGAATCAACGAACTGGAAAATCGTTTCAATATCAATCAAAAAATTACACACATTTTTTTCTGTTGCTACATCAAATTGAAAACTGTCATATATTGACTCTACAGTTTTTAAATTTTCAAAATACCATCTAGAAAAAAAGTACACTTCGTGCCAGGATATAAGTTTGTCCTATGGAGATCCTGGAATGATCCTAACACGAAGTATACTGTAAATCTAGGTACTCGATAATAAAACCTGAAAGGAACATTTATAAAATAATATTTACCATACGTACTCAAAAGCCAGAAAAAATTCGAGTGAATGTCCGAACCCACGCGAAAAATTCCGGAAATGTAAACAGAATCGTACCCTTCGAAATCACATTCCCGCAAGGAAGTCTCGTTGCCGCGACATTTGAGCTGATCCACCATAAACATGTCAGGTGGCTTCATGTTCCCGTAGAAACCGCCGGGTGCCACTTTGACGGCGCCGAGCTCGAAACCTAATTCCTTGCAAATTACTTCGGCGTTGATCATTCCGAAACCGTCGTCACAGACCTGGCCCCACTTGCCCAAAACTGCAATTCAATGATTGTACACCTTGTTTCGCGCACGTACAATATTGCCTTTCCCTAATGGTCTGTCCACATTTCACGTATTTAATTTAAGGACTCACGTACAATCTTCTCAACATACATATTCAAACGAAAAAAGACCTAATTTCAAACTCGATTGAATTGGAACCTTATATTTTTTACTAATTAAAATCCGTGATCATTCATGTAATGAGTGGGTAAATAATGAGCGACTGGATAACATTTTATTTACCTTTGACCTCTATTCGCCCTTCACTAGAGCTATTGGACCCAGCTAACCGAATCTCGTAATCAAGATTTTGAGCTGTGCAGACGTTTTCGTCAGAACGATCATCGCAATCGTTTTTTCCGTCACAAACGCGGCTTTGATTCACGCATTTCTGGTTCGCGCAAACGAACATGTTCTCGCAATTAAGGGATCTTTCGGCCATTTCGTAATAATCGTAGCCGGTAGTTGGTTTTAACGAACCGCTAATTCCAACGTTGCTGTCACTCAGAAAGCAGACGTTGCCTTCTTTTCTGAAAACAATTGTACACGTATAAAAATTTCTAATATTATTTAACAGCAATGTTGTATAGATATTTAATTGGGGTTTGTAAAATATCCATGCATTGTGAATATCAAACATAGAAGAATAGAAGAGGCGTTTATTGTCATTTTTTTTTCGGAATATACATATTTGTATTTTTATTTTCCAACAAAAGTCTGGAATAATGAAAAAGTATTGGAAAATTATGACAAATCTTCTTAAGTTAGACACTTTACAAAATTTTGAAAGTTTCAAGTAAGGTTTGTATGTATAATAATGAATAAAATGTTAGAAATTTCGAAAAATACGAAAACATATTGAAAATTGAGATACTTGTTTATAATTATATAGAATTTCAAAAGTTTTTAAAATTTTGAAAAACTTTGTTTATTGTATTCATTGTTATACTTTTCCTATGTGCACATGATGATGCTTTTTCATTTGTTGATTGAAATCTGAAAACTCTGAGAGAATACATAAATTACAAAAAAACTCCATTCGTTAAATAATTTTTTTCGAAAGTGAAAAAGTTTTAACTATTTTGTTCGAATTAGGATTGATATTTCAAGAAATTCGAAAATTAAAAAACACTGAAAATTTCAAAGATTTTTAATAGTTCTCAAAAATTCTAAAATTATGTAAAATGTCAAAAACTGTTAATATATGGTTTTGTAAAATGTCTTCATAATTATATTTCCCGCGGAGATGAATATTTTCCGTCTTTTTTTAACAAAATCTGGAAAATTTGGAAAGTAATAGAAAATTACAACAAATTTTTCTAAAATCAGAAAATTCTCGAATAGTTTGTATTATTTATTTCTGAAATTTCGAGAGTTTTGATAAAATATTCAAGATTTACAAGATGAATAATTCCATAAAATTCAGACAATTTTCAGAAATTTTAACAATATGACTACATTTCATAAATTTCGTTCATTACCATATTTCTTCAAACTGTATATGATAATGTTTTTTTTCTCATATTCTAATAAAAATCTGAAAAACTTGAAAAATATGTTCAAGAATTATAAAAAATCGTAATAATTTGTAAAATTTTCTATAAAATTCGGAAAATTTTAGATAGTTTATATGAGGTTTGAAATTTCCAAAATTGAAAAACAAAACATTTTGACGACTATCAGAAATTGTGAAAAATTCAAGAAATTTGTAGAATCTTAGAAGATTACGATATATTTTCTGAATTTTTTTTATCATTATCATCATTTTCATATTTTTTCAGAATATGCACGATGATGTTTTTTTTTTTTTCAACTTTCAATACAACTCTGAAAACCTATAAAGTATAGGTACATAGGTTCAAAATTCATATAAATCGTAATACCTAAGCTCGAAAAATTTTACTACAATTTCGAGATTTATGGATTATTTTTGAAAAGTTCTTATAATTTCAAAACTTTCATGAACTGAGAAAATATGAAAAAGTTCAATGACTGTCGAGAATCGTAGAAAATTTGAAAATCATATAGAATTCCAAAAAATGTTATAGTATTTTCTAGGTACACTAAGCGATCATTATTATACTTCTTCGGAATATGCACGATTATGTTTTATATACTTTTTAATAAAATCAAAAAAACTTAGTAGGTAATTTCAAGAACCATGGAAAATTGTGATAATTTCGACGAACTTCCGTAAAATTTGGAATGTTTTTTATGGTCCTATGTATTTCATAATTTTGAAATTGATTAATTGAAAAACAAAATTAATTTGAAGGCGGTTAAATATTGTGAAAACTTCAAAAAATTTGTAGTGCTCCAGAAAATGTTAATATATTTATTGCATTGTGTTGATTATCATATTTCTTCAAAATTTGCACGAGACAATATTTTTTTCATTTTCTAAGGGGAATCTGAAAAAATTGAAAAATACTCAAAAAAATTTTTTTTAATCTTTACTACACGAGCAAATTTTTCAATAGTTTGTGTTTTTGGATAAAATTTCTATTTCAGAAAAATTGAAAAATACCGAAAATTTTAAAAGTTATTATTGGCTCTAGAAGATTCGAAAAAAATTAATAACTTCAGAAACTGCTCATACATTTTTTTAATTGCAAAAAATTTGCAAAATCTTTTGAACTGCAAAAGTTTTCTTATTCACCAAATTTTTTTTAAATAGGAATATGTTTTTTTCCGTACAGAGACAGTTGATAATTGTGAAAATAATTATCAAAATCCATAATACTAATGAAGAAAGAAAGAAAAAAACTCCACTAATTATGAAAAATTTTTACTTTTTTGTAAAACAGCAATTCGAAAATTGATGCATTTCAAAACGTGTATTATTGACCATTTCAAGCACCCAGAATTTTTTAGGTGATTATTGCCAATCATACAGTCGATTATTAATCATGGAATTAAGAAACTGCGTCAGTAAAAAACCGTCGTTTAAAATAAGCTTTGTGTAAATAAATGATGATAATCATGGATTCATTCATCACGTTTGACTCCAAACGAAATTTTTTCATACAGAAAGACCGGTTCCTTCCATTCATAACTCCATAATTGAGCCAATTTACTCTCCAACTTGCAAGGGACTCACTTATGTGTAAAAGAACGGCACGTAAAGTCAGCCTCCTTGCACCTCAAAGAACAAGTTTCCACGGGTGTGTTCAGCCACTTCTCGACGTCGTGACCTTCTAATTTGTGCTTCGCAACTTTTTTAAAAAGGTTCAAATGCGACGAACAGATTTTCTCATCGGCGCCGTTTGTGCAGTCCTAAGGAAATCAATTTCTTTTGCAGGATACGCGATTTCGTGTATTTTCATGTTTCGGAAAATTAAATGTATGTACAGGGTGTCAAATAAAATTCATCAGGTGTATGAGGAAACAAATTCAATGATTTTCAGCATTTTACAGAAGTAGCTGAAGTTTACGAAATGTCTAAAAATCTTAGTGAATTACTGTGATTTATGACAGTAATTTATGAGCATTTCAAATTACTGTTAATTAGATATTTTCTCAACTCATTCATTTTCAAGAAAAAAAGATAAGTCCAAGATTGATGTAGAGTATTTAATTTTTAATTTATTGGATATGGAAAAAATTTTTGAAAAAATGTTATGGTACTGTAAAATTACCTCCTCTCCATCACAGACCCATGGTGAGGGGACACATTCTCCTGGCGAACATTCGAAATGTTTTGGCTTACAACCTCCTACCTCTGGACTTCTTTGAGAGCCCGATGATTCTGTAATTTTTTTCAAAAAACAAAATGATTGCTCTATATTTGAAAAAGGAGCTTTCCCTCTTACAATAAAAGTTTATTACATATCCAGATCAACTAGGAACTAAGATTATTGAAAGTCACCTTCATGTGTGATTTATCCATAGGTGACTCCTCAATAAACATTTCTTGACGAAAACCCATTCATCATTACACAATGTTAAACGTTAAGTGAAAACTCTATGATGTATTACACCAGATCAATCAAATAAAAACAAGTAAACAACATCAAATCTCCTCAAAAATCTCTCCCACGTTTCCCCAAATTTTCGAAAACGAATAGATCCACTCTCTGTCAAGTCACGAAATGACAGACAGTCCAATTTGTTCGTTTGATAGAATCACCAGTCAATTGTAAACGCGATGAAAACGAGCTCAGTGATCGCTGTAGAAATCAATTCGCCAGCGCTTTCTGCGATGCTTTTTTTCCTCGTGAATCAACGTGCTTCGCCAAGTTAACTAACTCGATAAATTCATCCAAGCGTGCGTTCAAAGAGCAGAAAGTCTTTTTTTCACCAAACCGTTCTGACTTGCAAGGATTATGTTCTTTGAAAATATTTACCGAATTTTCCGCAAGCCGGGATATCGCAGTATTCTTTCTCGCCGAGAGGACCAGTGTAACACCAGGGTTTTGATTCACGGCCAGGATTCGGATTTCGACAGTAATTGTGGTCTTTCAGTTTGTTCCGGATCTCTCGACTCACAACCTGCGAGTTTTCATAATAATTCAATATTCACTAAAAGTGAAAGGATTCTGTAAAAGGACTATTTTCTAAAAAATCTGAATAAATAGTTACGATCTACGAAATTTCTATTTCTGGAGCATCAAATTCTAAAACACATATGAAAATATTTATAACAATATGTAGTAGAAATGTATAGAGCATGTAAAATCAATATCGATGCAATTTTTTGGAAATCTATAAAATTCCAATGAAACGATCGAAATTTGAATTTTAGAGCATCGTATTCTTGAAGTTTTTGTAGCAATCTACAAAAACACGAAAAATCTATTCAAATATAAAAGTTTCTGTAAATTTTCACATGTGAACTAAACCAATGCTACAGACCCTCAAAATATACTAATACTTTAAATCTATGAGGATATTATTTTCTCAAAAATGTATAAAACTTTTAGTTTTAGGACATATGATTCTATAAATCTGAATTGAAAACCATAACAATAATTTAAATCGAGTTTATAAAATTATCGCAATGAAAATTGTTTCAATGGTATAAATCCTAAAAAAAATACAACAAAAAAATGAACGTCCATAAAAAAATACTGTTCACCGAAAATTTACTCAAATACTAAAAATCGTCTAAAGTTCTAATAAAAACAATTGATTCTGGAAACGTGTAGGAGAATCCAGAGAAATACTTGAAATCTATAAAAAAAACCTCGAAATACTGTGAAAATTCGTGAAAAACAGAAGATACGAAAACTCTTGAAATCCATGCAATACCTGAAATCTTTGCAGTTATAACTTATGGAAAATGTATAAAAATATTCCAATTTTTAAAATTTGATTACCAGTAGCATCAGATTCTAGAAAGCTGCATAGAAATCCATAATCAAATCAGAAAATCCTTTCGTATAAATACAACAGACGTATGAAAAATACAAAAGTTATTACACAAAGAAATCTAAATCTAAGTGACTTGAAAATCACAAACATCGAATCCATACATGAAAAATGTGTGACTTTGGACTCTAAAAGTTATATTTCTTTACAGTCACGAAATTAAAAAAAATATAATCCTATAAAAAATACTGGAAAATACTACAAAGTTTTATAAATAACATACAGTTCGAAAATTCTTAAAATCTTTTCAAGGCTTCAAAACTGTGTATTCATAATTTTCTGAAAAATCCATAAAAATATTTTTATTTTCATAACTTTGATTTCTGCAGTATCGTATTCTAGATAACTGACTAGAAATTTATTGTAATACTGTAAAACCCTTTGAGTTGTGTAAACACCAAAAAAAAAAAAAAATGAAAAATAAAGAATTTCCCTTCTTGAAAAGTTTCAGTTTTCAACAAAATCAAAGTATTAAAAATGTAATATAAACTGGGAAAAAATTATTTCATATGAAATTTGCCTATAGAATAGCATTACGGAATCAAAGTTCGACAATATTTTACCAAAATTAATACTAAATAGCAAAAAAATTATCATTTAACGATTATTCGGTTACTGAGCTATCGATCGATAATTGTTTAACAAGTTCGAGTTCTCTTAGGGCTAATGAATAAGGCATGAAATAAAATTTGAACTAACGGTGACCATCAAAGGGTGCGCTACCCTTTCATCGGACCATGAAAGGCAATTCTTTCCCGATGACGTCGTGCTGGCATTTCCAGAATATTGATTGCCTTTCCCGTACACACAACCTGCACTCACAACAATGTTTTAGTAAAATCTCTTTCGAAATCGTTATCACATCGTCCAACCTAGTTTTGATCACGTTTTATACACGAATGGGGATCTTACAGGTTCATGAAAAAGCGAGCAAAACAGTCAACGTTTCTGTCATTCATCCCCTTTTTTTTAGTTATTAACGAAAAAATCCTCGAATTTCAACTACTTTTTGTTACCCTCGTTATGTGCGTCAATGACACGAAAATTGTAACTTTAACAAGGCAACCCCCTCTCTTTCTTTTTACTTGTAACTTTACGTTACATGCAAACAATCTAAAATTCAAAATGAGATGAAATAGAACGTTTATTAGAATGCAGTGCTCGATAATGTGAAATTTCTGGAATCAAAGAATGAAGGTTGCTGACGAGAAACCTCAGGAGCTCATGAGTTAAGAAACCAAAACGAACCTATGTCGTCGTAAGGTCTCTTGCAAACGTACGAGTGGCCTTTCATGGAAGTCGCACAATCTTCGGTATCCCAAAAGAAATAATCGAGTTGGCAATTTTCATCGGGTCGATCGTGGCAAGGAAAACTGCGCTTCAACACCACGCAGACAGGCCGAGAACTCAATCTCGGTGGCATGTTGTTATCCGACAGCCACCCGGGCCACCATTTCAGGAATCTGATTTGGATATCAAAAGAATATTTTACTTTATGGAGGTATGTCTTTCCCAGGAGGACAATTTTTCGAGACAATAAAAAAAGAACAGTCTGAATCTGTTTCGTGCAGGGGCGCTACAACGAGGTTTTACATGGAGGATAGATTCAAATGTTAAAAGGGTTATTATACATTTATTTTCTTGTTTTTATTATTATTTATTCGAGCATCATAGGCTCTTGGAAATTGATTTGCAAGCTCAAGCTTTTACCTTTCAAAATATATAAAATCATAACATCTCCTATTTTGCCTCTCATTTTATAGATTTCTAGAATTTGATGCTCTAGGATTCAATTTTTTATTATTTTCTTAGATTTTTTTGGAATTTACATCTGCGTAAATTCAAGGCATTTCTGGCTTTCCTTTAAGGCGTTTCATAAAGTGATAGAATGAGGATTTTTCGTACTTCATGCTATCCATAAAATCTTTAATGATATTCTATTTTTTCATGAATGTCTACATTTCTGTAGATTTTCATACAGGTTTCGACAATTTGATACTATAAATTTCGAAAATGATTATATTATCAGTATTTTAAAGAATTTCCCAAGGAACATTATTCACAAAGATAACAGGTGTTTCATGAATCTCCAGCAATTTTAATATTCACCGTATTTTTTCAATATTTTTACAGTTTAGACAATTTTCTGAAATTTTTTTGTGATTTTCATAGAATTCGATGCATGAGGACTGAAAGATTGATAGAAATTTAATACAATTTTACAGTTATTCAATAAAAAAATTTATACATCGACTTACAGTATTTAGTTGGTTTCCAATATTTTTAGTTTTTTTCATGTATTTCGGTATCATTGGAATTGGGTAGGATTTTCTATATATTTTGCAGATAGCTAGTTATCTTATTCTAATATAAATTTCGATAATTTGATACTCTACTCTCTAAATATAAATCTATTCAATCCCAACTAATTGCAATCTGTTGAAAATTTTAACAGAAAAATCTATACTTTGAACAGTTACATGTAAATGTTAAATATAAATGTTAAATAAAATCATTTTCTTTTTTCTCAGTGCTTTTGAAAAAATTTGTATTCATTTTTCGCATTATTTTCAATAATAAACTATCGTAGTCACTTTTAAGAAATGCTTTAATCTATGTATCAAATTATGTTATTAATTATAATTTCAGCTATCCGCCTGATAATGAAGTAAGTAAATAAAACACTTACTACTTCTGTAGGTATTCGGTGAAATACTATTTTACGAATAATTTCAACCTAATCCCAGTTTATATCACGATTTGCTTATTTTTTCATAAGTCTAAATGAAATCAGACCAAAGTCCGTCGAAAACCGTTTTGAACGGTTTTAAATACGATTCATCAAACCGGAATTAAAGCTTTCAAAGTGACGGAAATTTCTCGATCTTCCATTTCGTCGCTTTTAATACGCTTTGTTTCAGACCTGTTTTAATTCGAGTAAAACAGTGGGCAAACGCTGATCGGATTTACGTATGCCTGATGTTGTTCAATAACAATAATTTTAATAGTCGAAAAATATAAAACTTCAATCGAATAACTCATATTTGAATTATTATTATCCTACCAAATACTTGAAACTATTTAAAAAAATAAAAAAATGAACCGTTAAAAACTGTACAAACTTTTAAAATTTTCAAACATTTTTTTTCATAAGTATTCATCTATAATTCATACTATAAACTGCCAAAAAAATTAAAAACTACAACATTTTATCAATATTAAAAAGTACTAGCGAACAAAAAATACGAAAAATCTGTAAAATACGAAAAATCTGTGAGAGTGCAATATTCCTCGAAATTCTATGAATATCTATGAAATAAAAATTGTATACTTTTTTCTCTTAAAAGCGTCCAAATCTACAAATCTACATAGAAAATGAATAAAATATCAGGAATGCCTCACAATCGTATTAAAATACTGGAAAAAATTGAAAAATATTTAAAGTTTTAGGAAATATAAAAACACTAGAAATCATTAAAGATAGTGTTTTTTCGAAAAATTAAATCAAATACTACAAATCTTTAAAAATTTGATCTCCAGTGTGGTAAATTCTATAAATCTACATACCGATTCAAAAAGTTCTAGCAATCAGTAAAAATAGAAGGAAATCCTACGAAATTTAATTAAAATATAAGCAGTCTATACAGTTTTGCATATTTTTATATATAAATACAATATTCTGGAAAATCTATAAAACTACCTTAAAATCCATCAAGATACCAGAAAATTTTACTAATTGTTTGAATACTGAATAAATACAAAAAAATTTGAAAGTACTAGAAATCTCCAAAAATACTGTTTTCTAACAAATAATTCAAATATCTATTAACCTATTTGACTTCAAAGTCTAACAACCTATGTAGCAATCCACAAAAAAGTAGAAAATCCAATGAAATTGTATTAGTGCTGTAAAAAAATAAAAACATGAAAAATGTAATCAGTACAAAAAATACTGAAAATCTATGTAGATGTACTTCTCTTAAAAATCTATACACAAATACTCACAATTCATAAAACTTTAAATCCTAAAGTATAGAATTCTACAAGTGCTACATACAAATCCATCAAAATACGAGATAATCCTTAAAATGGGATAAATATTGAAAAGATAAATTCTGAGAGATGTTAGAAATGAGATCTGATTTTAAAAAAGAAGTTATATATAAAAGAAATAAAAAATTGAACGTCACAAGTGGCTTTCAAAAATGCTATTATCACTATGCTAAAATAATAATTCATTGATATGTTTCAACAATAAATAATCACCATTTTGGCATTTTATCTACCTCCTCCCCCATGAAAAATTTCGTTGATAAATCCTTGAATATCACTTAAATTAATGTAATTTATCAATGTATAAATCCATCAACTCTTGGAGCCAACTTTATAATATTCAAAAGTTTAGGATAATAACAAATACTTAATAATAGTACGTTTTAATAACAAGTAAAATAACAACAGTAACGATGTTTTCGTGAGTTTATCATATTTTCTCATCTATTCGACCTTTCAACCATTGATTTCTAGTCATCTTCAGGAATAAATCACAATCACAAAATATTATTTTCTCTCTATCCCTTAGTTATATGAAATTTATTTATATGCCACTAAGTCAGAAAAGAATTTCCATTCACATTCTTGCTGTACTTTTAAATCCAATATCATTTTCAGTTAGTTTCTTCATGAACCGACCGTACCAAGAAATTATTTCTTGTTAACTACATTCTGAATAGGGTGGTTGATTCCATCAAAGTCAACTCGTCATCTTTTTCTATCACGAAGACACAATCCATAAAGCTGAGAATTATAAAAACAACAACCACGTACTTGAACATGGCGTGACCCGAATCCTCCCAAAGCCAGAGCGACATATTCATGGTCTTAAAACCAACGCCGGACGTCATGATCGAAGTGACGTTGGGGTAGCTCTGAGTCAGCCATTCGGATACGAAATTATTCTCGGCCTGATTGACGATATCGATCAGGCGCGAATTTCTCCGCTTGCAATAATCCAAAGCCTCGGCGTGATTAAGGCCTTGCTTCGGATCCGCGAGGTGATAGCAATGGTTATCGTGGGGATTCTCGTCCGGCCGACAATGGGCTACCCGATTTGGCAGACACCGAACTCCGGCAGCTTCCCTTTCCCTTCGGCAACTTTCGTCGTGGACGAACCTTCCAGAAAAAATAACAGAAGGTTTCAAATTACCCCTTCAATTTTCCAAGAAAATTGATGGAAATACTCAGTGGTGTGAACACAGAGGGAAGAGGGGGGGATTGGTGTGGGAACCCTTCCCTAAATTCGAAAAAAATCAATTATTTCAATTCATATGAGAGCAAAAACTCAAAAACGTAACCTGACACTAAGTCTATATCTTGTATTCTGAAAGTCGACGTTTTTGTCGTTTCAGATAAATTTTAAATAAAGGAAATTTTCAAATTACCTGCACCATTGACATTTGTATTGTAAAATGATGTGAAGTTGAACATATTAGAAAATTCAAAATAATAACGGTAAAATTGAGATGATTCGATAACTTGAACTCCCGAATTCTAAAAGTTAAGTGAAAAAATTCATAACAATATAACTACAAAACATCTGTTTTGAAAGCTTAATTTTAAGTGAAAAAGTACATCGATGTCTTATTCGAATTTTCATTTTTGAACAAGGGGAAATTCAATTCATAGCACGTCAACATGAAAAATGCTAAATCATCAATACTATTACTCTACGATTTCAGTCAAATACATATTTTATTTTTTTTTATTATATTGTGAATTTTATTATTATGTGCGAATTTTCAGGAATTTTAAACATCGAACGAATTGTTACTTAATTCTAAATATAATAAGATTTATCATTATAACTCAATCATATTTATTTATATGATAAAATTCAATGAATTTTTCCTGAAATTATAATTATGTGCATGAAATTCGAAAAAAAAATGTTTTTAACATAAAGTATTTAAACATTACATACATAAAATTGTGAATTTTAAAGAGTTCATTTTTCAGTTGATATAAAGTTTATAACTATTGGAAAAAGGGAAGAATTTCCACACACAAAAAATAATACCCAGTTTTCGAATTCTGAGAATTCAATATTTTCGACGTAATAATTTTGAGTGGTCCAACTATAAAAAATGAGTTATGAGAATAAGGAACTTTTGAGTACAATTTTCAAAATATGAACCGTTTTTTCTGTAAATGTTCGAGAAAAAATAAAGTGTGTTAAAAAAAAAAACAGAAAAATTTGAAAGTTTTAATATTTCATTCTTCTAAAGTTATTCAGTATTCTGACTTCTTATGCATGGTTTTTAGAGTCAAAAAATTGCAAAAAAACTAATTTTTAAAGAAACATTCAGATAAAAGCAGTGAAAATCAAATTACGAAAGAAATCATAGCAGTATTCCAAGAAAAATTGGTATAAAAATTTATATAAAAAAATATATTGGAATAAATAAAACTTTCTGAAAAACAGTTACATTCAGCTTTTTGATTGTAATAAATTATTAAAAATTTATAAAGTTCAAATTGCAGCTGAGAATAGTTGCATAAAATTGAGTATAAAAATATTATTTCTGAAAAAAGTTACAGTTCAAAGTTTACATTGGTAAGAATTGAATACATTGAATTTTTAAATTCTGGTGATTTAATGTAGATTCTATTACTAGAAAAAAATTGATCATTTAGTTTATAAGATTGAAAACTAGAGTTTTCTATAGTGAAATAACAAATCTCTTAAATTAACACATTACATCTACAATATTGCCTAAGTAAACATGCGATTCCTTAAAATGTTTAGTTGGAATGATTCTAATTTGGAATTCTTAATAATGAAGAAGAATAAAATAGAGGATTCGTAGATAGAAATTAAAATTATTCGGATATTAAAAATATTCAAAGATGGAATACATCAGAAAACATGTAATTTTGGAAAACTTGTCCTAAAAATTTTTTCTGTGTCCGCCCTTCAAAATACTCATATCAACATATTATTACATTTATTAGACAATCCTAAATTTTAATCTCCAAATGAACAAAAATAAATAGTGTTATCGCTTAAAAATACCAAAAAATTGATAATACGAAAAATTATAGCTTTCGACAAATATTTTTTCATTACCTATTCCAATAGATGTTCCATTTATACTGACCTAAAAACAAATTCGCGTACTAGTCGAAAAAAATCTCTCCCAGTTCATTCACGCATGCATCAAATACTTTCGAATTTTTGTTATTCAACTCGCGATCACAAGTTTCAAATATTCGAAACGTGCGAAACGGTTTGAAAGAGGAGCTTTGGACTGTAGATAAAGTGCGATGAAATTATCTACCACGAATTCCCGGCACAACGTAATCACGTTATTACCAGAAATACCAAAATTTTACATACTGATTGTAATTTTCACGTAGAACGCTCAGTGACTGCGTGCCGTGAATTTGCATTGGGGTCTTAACCGAAGAGCGAATGGAAAATCATTACCATCAGTGAAAATGAGCCTTTTCTTGAAAGATCGAGTATGTTAAAAAAACATTAAACATATTCCATAAATTATTCTTTGATAATTCATATATTTTCTGAAGGATTTCCATATTTTTGAATTGATTAAATTTTAAGGCAGTGACCCAAAAAATGTACAGTAATTTATTCTTTGATATTCATTATTAAATGTGATGATTGAGAAATGGTGATTCATTGATAATGATTTATAAACATCAATATGTAACAGAATTTCACGAATTCTACTCTTATGTTAATAAATTATTATATCATTATATTGTGATACTACGATATCATTTTCTTCTTACTTTTTCAACTTACACATTCACTAATGTAAAAATGAGGGAAAAAATTCTCAATCGTGTAAATTGCAGAATTACTTTTTGAAAAATACAATACATCACTTCAAAATCATTTCCAATCGATGTCAAAGTTGTATTGGTTCACAAAACTACTTTGATCTGATGAGTCACATCATTGAAAATCCAAATAATCCGCCTAATGATGAGTAACGAGAAAAACATAATTGGCATTGAATGGGAACTGATAAAATAAACACGAGGCACGATTGTTACATAAGGAAATTCCAAGATATTGGATTTTCCTCGGTTGATGTGCATATATAAGATTGAGATTCAGCAGAGAGTCGAAAACAAACGAAGATGAAATCCATTCCGATGTTTCTGTGCCTCTCTTTGCTGTTAACGTCGACGTTTCACGAACTTGCAACTGTGAGTAGATAATTTTCTATTTCTTCTGGATAACTTTGACGCTTGCTATAAATTTCAGGGATGAATTAATAGAAAGTTTTTCATAATATGTAATAAAAGATTATTCAATTCAAAATTTTCTTCGAAAAATTATTCGAAAATTGTATAGTTTAAGGTTTCAAATAACTGTTCAAAATTTAAATAAATCTAATTTAATATTTGATACGTATTCTTTACATTTCAGAAATTTGATTGGGTTAAAGATAATCATGTTCAATATTCCCTTAATCTATTAACCTGGATTTGAGTAAGAATTGCTGCCAACTTTTTACATTAATTCCTGTAAAAAGCTTCTAGTTTCGAGTTCTAGTTCTTCAACATTTTTAAAAGTTATAAAATTCTCTCCAAACATTCGAAAATCGATTGAATTTGAGGTAATCAACTTTTCGAGAAATTCTCATGTATGACAAACAAAGTCCTCCAAATCTCAGAAAATTCGTGAGATTCAAAATAATCATAGTGATTTCTTTCTATTTTCTATAATTCTAGCTAATTTTTTTCATCAATATGAATTATTGTGGAAAAGTTTGAAATTTCTATCTCCTTCGTGATTTCCAAAAATTGTAATTTATAGTCAATAATTTTGTCATAATCTAAAAAAGTTAATTTAATTTAAGATAATCGTAATAGTGATTTTTATTGTTTGTCCAGAATTTCAGCCAACTTTTTAACACAATTCGAAGTTTCAAGTATTTCCATGTAATTTCCAAAAATCATATTTTTAATGAACAATATTATTTAAATCGCAAAAAATCGATAAGATTTTTTAGAATAATGTTCATAAGTGTCATAAACTATCTAGAATTTTAGTGAGAGTCCTCGCCAAATTTTGACATAGATTCTTTTGAAGCTTAAAAGACTTCGCAAAGAGGTTATAACTTACTAAAAATCTCAATAATGTCTTTCTGAATTTCCAAAACTCGTTATCAATGCCATTCAAGATTTTTAAATTAAGCTGTGGATTTCTTGAACTTATAACATGGAAACTCATTGAAAATATAAAATTTTAAGTTAGATTGTATGTATAAGAAGCTCCATGAATTCATTCAATAAAAACAAATCATACCAAATATGAGTATCTATCCTGCAAATTTTTGAAAATAAACAAAATATAATGCAGTTTTGTTTCATCTTTGAAAATTTCGAGAATCACTACTTTTTCATAGTACTATGTACAATGAAACGATTAAAGGAACAATCATGAATTTATAAAAGTTTCTTGATACTTTGAAAATTTACGTGCTAATATATAGTTAACATTTTACAGAATATATTTAATTTTCTATAAAGTTTGGAAAGTATAAAAATCATGGAATTTGTGAAATTCTACTACATGAGAAGCAATTTCTTAGAATCACCTTTTTTTAACCGTTTATGAAAAAATGAGACTGATAAAAATGAAAAAATATACTTCGAAATCTTTTCAAACAATTTTCCCACCCACTTATCATTATTATTTTGAAATTGTAAAAATCTCAAAGTTTTGTATATTCTGAAAAAATATAAATATAATTGTTCTATTCCAAACGAAATAAATAAATTCTCAAACATTCCTTATCTTATTCAACCTTTTAATAAACTATGTCACTCATATCAATTAACTCTTTATAATTCCAGAATTCCTGAAGAAAAGCAAGCTCAAAATTTTTCAAACTATGGTTAATTTCACAACAATTTTGAAATTGAGAAAATCATGGGAACTAGAAAATCCTGTAATAAGAGTAGCAATTTCGTAAAACAATATCATGTTTTCAACCATTTTTTAAAAATCTGTTAGACTGACAATAATACAAAAAATACACATTCTTTTATTTCTGTTCAAAAAATTGCCTAGCAAGGTATTTGAAGAAACAAAAAATTATAGTACTTAGAATTATTGTGAAAAAAACACACAATCATGATACATACGTTTGATATTCGTTAAAAAAAATTTGGATTTTTTATTTTTCAGCGTGCTGATATTTTACCCTATGAAGAGGATTGTTCAAAATTCCAAATCTGCGACAACAGTGGATGTTTTGTTCTCCCTTGCGGGGCGGGCACCGAATTCAATCCCGCCATAAAAGCTTGCGATTACCCGCTTGGAGGTCGAAAAGGTTGCAAAAATCGCCAGTGAAAAAGTATCGAACTCATTAATCTTTGACATCTTCGATTGTATCATTCTTTTTCCACCAACTACATTTACATTACAATAAATACTCAAAATCCATGATATTTTGTGTTTCTAAAACTTTCCCTAAAAATCGAAAACATTTCAAATGTGAAATCGATCATCGATCATTATTATAAATCAATTTCAGGCCCTTCAAACCTTCCATTAAATTTCAATAATGTGAAACTGAGTAAAAGAAACTCGTAGTTATGTAAATTGCAGGATTATTTTTTGTAAAATACGATAAATCACTTAAAAATCCATTATAATAAATGATTCACGAAACTACTTTGATCTGACAAGTCACATCACTGAAAACCCAAAAAATCAGGCTAATGATGAGTAACGAGAAAAACATAATTAGCATTGAATGGGAACTGATAAAATAAACACGAGTCAGATTGTTACATAAGGAAAATCACTAGATATTGGATTTTCTCCGGCTGATATATGCATATATAAAACTGAGATGCAGCAGAGAGTCGAAAACAAACGAAGATGAAATCTATTCGGATGTTTCTGTGCCTCTCTTTGCTGTTAACATCGACATTTCACAAACTTACAACTGTAAGGAGAGATTTTTGAATTATTTCTAAGTAACTTCGAAAATTTTCGTAAATGTTAGGGAAGAATAAATGGGATTTTTCATGTTATGCAATATAAAATTATTCGATTCAAAATTTTTTATAAAAACCTTAAATTTCTACCAGTCCTTCAAAATTTTAAGAAATTTATTATTTTTATATAAACAATCCGGAAGGAAATTGATTAAATATAAGATATAGAGTTTTTGAGAAATTCTAATTTATTTCACTTGATTCAAGGTAATCAATACAATAATTTCTTTCGTTTTCCTAGATTTTCACCATTATTTTCGAATTTTTGTAAAAAATTATTAAATTCCGACCTTATTCGTAATGATAAGTAATTCTAATAAATAGGTAATAAACAATTATTTCCAGATCTCAAAATAGTAATTTAGTTTTAGACAATTACAATAGTGATTTTTATTGTTTATCTCGAATTTTGGAAAGAATTTCAGCCACTGACCGTCGTCGTCATAAACTATAACACCGGTTTCTCTCGATTTTTTTGAATGAATACATAAATTAGTATTTAAATATTTGTATTTTTAATTGTGGGCTGAAGATCAGTTTTTTTGCAAGAATTTATGATTTTCAATGGCGCGTTCAAATTCAGAGTAACCTTACTTTTATAGAAAACGAAATGAAACAAAAATGATGTAATAGGAAAATTTTAGATTTAGAAATATTTCCCACGTTAATCATATACGCTAATAGCAATTCAATTCTTTCAATAAAAATGAATTATACCAAACATAATTATCTATCATGCAAATTTTCGAAACGATACAAAATTTTATGTAGTTTTGTCGTATCCTTAATTGTTTTGGAAAGTACCAATTTTTCTAAATCCTTTGTGAAATGAAACATTTGAAAGAACAATCTTCTATAAATTAAGAAAATTTTCTAGATGCTTCCGAAATTGACAAGTTAATGCATGGTTGAAATTTTACAGATCATATATCAAATTTTTCATGTATTTTGAAAATTATGGAAAGTATCGAATCTACGAAATTCTATCACATATTCACATGAGAAGCAATACCGTAGAAGAATGGTTTTTCTTCAAACTTTTTTTGGAAAATCTGTGAGACTGATAAATATAGAAGAATATTTTTCCATCTCTTTTCGACCGATTTTTTAGCCGATCCTTTATTAACAATTCAATATTTTAAGTATCTAAAAATTTTGTACATTGTAGAAAAACTAAATTATCATTTTTAGATTTTAAACTTGGTAAATCGATTTTTAAACATTTTTCACCTTATGTAACCATTTAATTTACTACGTCACTCATTTTCACTAACTTTCAAATGTTCCAGAATTCGCGAGAAAAAGCAAGCTTTGAAATCTTTGAAAGTACATCAAATTTTACAACAATCTTGAAAAAATTGGAAATTATGGGAACTAGAAAATCCTGTATAACAAGAGCAGCAATTTCGTAGCATAATATCATGTGTTCAACCATTTGTGTAAAATCTTTCAGACTGATAATAATAAGAAAAAAACACTTTCTACCGTCTCTTTTCAAACTTAATGTATAAAACCAAAAATTACAATGTTTAGACTTCTGAAAAAAAACGGAATCATGATTACCATTTTTCATATTCGGTAAAAATATGAATCCGGTATTTTTCAGAGTGTTAAAATTTTACCCAATCGAAAGGATTGTTCAAAATTCGGAATGTGCGACGACAGAGAATGCTTTGTTCTTTCTTGTGAGGCGGGTACCGAATTTGATCCCGCCAGAAAAATTTGCGATTGGCCGCAGGAGAGTCGAAATGATTGCAAAAAACGCCAGTGAGAAAATTTCCAACTCATCATTCATTAACATCTTGAACTGAATCATTATTTTTACCACCAAATTTACTGGCGTTACAGTAAATACTCAAAATCCAAGATGTTTCTTAGTTCTAAGACTTTCCCCATCAATTAAAACCGTTCTAACTGCGAAATCGATCATTGATAATTTTTATACGTCAAATTCAAACCTTTCAAAGTAATCTTCTGTAAGTCTTATTTATTTGTATGTCATTGATTGTAAAGATAAATTTGCTGTCAAATAAACGTTAACATTTTTTATTGTTTTAATTTTAATGAATCGATGATCATTTTCACGAACTACTACTTTTAAATATTCGCCTATCCATCAATGATTGAGTATTCTGAAACTGATGTTTTTTTTTTCACTCCTCGTGCACATTTTCTCGGTAATGAAAAGTCTTAGATCATCAGAGATCATTATGCGAACATAAATAACATTTTCTACGAAAAGAGTTTTAATCTATTGAAGTGATCTCATAAATCTGATAGACAATTCTATCAAAGTCTTGTAAATTATCATAACTATGATGTAGAAAATAATCTGAGGAACAGGTGAATGAAAATTTTTGTTTCCGGCAGTAGTGAGGTAATAAAGCATTTTTTCCACGCTTTCAACAATTAATTGATTCTTTTAATGAAAATTATTTTGTGAACTAAGTACACTAGAATATTATATGTATTTATGAAAATACAAAATTATTTGAAGGCTATGTCTTACGTAGTACGTAATGACACTGCTGATAGTAAAATTTAATTCCACTGTTTATCACTGTACTGAATGCATAATGTTTCTGCTTATCAGTTGACAGAAGTTTTTTCTTGTGTTTTTGCAATATATACTGACGTAGATCAAAATTTTGCAAATATTTATGTGATTTTCAAGACATTTCCTATTTTTTCCAAAAAATTTTAAAGATGACATTAAGGATCTTACTTTTTTTTGTTTTATTATTTTCGGTAGGAATTAGTTTTCTGAAATCACAAGTAAGTATGAAATCAAAATTACATAAAATTATAAAATGATCTTGAAAGTGTGGTCAGAAATTTAGATTTATAATGATTTATCGAACGTGTTTATCTGAGATGGTTCATAGGCTCCCATATCCTGGTAATCCTACCAAATATCAAGAATGTGACGTTTCTGGATGCTTCGTTTTATCATGCGGGGATGGATTGGAATTAAACCCCGAAATATCAGCTTGTGATCACCCACTTAGAGATCGATCTTAAGGTCAAAATATAACTTCTTACAAAAATATAAATGCAGTAGAAAGCTCTGGATTGTCATAACCACTGAATCTAAACTATTCAAACCTCAACCACACTTTTCAAATATTTAATCTTTATTTTTCAAAAGACTGAAAAATAAAATGCTGTAAAAAAATGAGTGTCGAATGATTCTTTTGTGATAAAGTTACCATAAAAATCATACTACAATTAGTTCGTTTTAAAAATTGGTTTGAAAAATTCTTTCTTACTTGCATTCCTGTATTCGAGTTTCGTTTCCTAGACAGTCAACGCTGTTGGCAGCCACCCACTCCGGAACTTTCCCCCGCTTACCCCTTCCTTGCCAGGCCATTTCTGCACCTCTGGATGAAGAAGAAATTAAAAATTCTTGGACTTGAAAATTGCGAGTTAAATTAAGTTTTTTTCAGTGTCGAGAAAGTTTCTATTTTCTCTTTGTCAACCAGAGGCGAATACAAGTATTCATTTGAAAGAAGGGGACAACAACAAATATCAAAGAATGGATCGTTTTTGGGTTTAAGGATATAAAAATTGTACACGCAGAATTTTTTGATAGAATAATGTAGAGTTCTGAAATTTTCGATAGAAGAATTCACGACTCTGATATTCTATGCATCCTAGAATTTACAAGCCTGAATGTTTTTATTCTATAATAGTTCTAAATTTCTGAGTTTTCTATTCTTATTTTAATTAAAAACTCATGGATTAAGAGTTCATAACTTGGAATTCTGGAATTCTACTTGATAAATTTTTCACTCTTTTTTTTCCATAGTCCAAAATTATAGATATAAGCATTTCACATTATTTAGATCTATATAAGTACACTGTAAAAATCAGTATCTTTCAATTTCATACTCTACATTCTAGATTTCTGGAATTCTATACCCCAGAGTTTCGAATTTGTTGATCCCTTAGCATCCAATTCGAAACTGTAGGTATAAAAATTGTAGAACTCTGGATTATTGAATTTGGAATTCCGTAACGTTTTTTGATTCTTAAATTTTGAAATCCAAAATTCTTTATCGTAAGGAGAATAAAAGTCTAAATTTTGGAATTCTAACATAATTTCGACTATATGGAATCAATTTTGATTTTTCAAGATCTTACAGATTAATTATTCCAGAAATTTATTTCTTGTTCTTGTTCTTGTGAAATCTGGAGCTCTTGTTTTCTATGATTGAAAATAAGGGAAATATTTTTCACATTCTTGGACTCTAGAAGTCTATACAGTGAAAAAATAGCAATCCTTAAATTTTTTACTTTACTGTTAAGATTTATGAAATTCGATATCCAGGATTTAAAATTAAATGATCTTTATACTTGGTATGTATCAGAATCGTAGAGATCTGCATTACACAATTTTAAATACAAGAATATTTGATTTAGAGTTAAAATAATTGATTCTTAAACATTAGATTAGAAATTTAGAATTATTTAGAATAGGAACAACAAACTTGAATATATTGAAATTGAAAAAAAAATTCGATTCTAGAATAAGTGTTGAGGATTTTGATATGACCTAAGAGGCAGATTATCTAGAACTTAGGGTTTCGTAATATTATGTTGTATAGTTAGAAATCGTTAGAGAACATTAGAAATATTTTTTCTAGATTTGTTGGTTCTGAAAGTCTATACTGTACAAATCAAAATTTTTTAAATCAATATTTTACAAGATAGGTTTCTATAATTCCAGTCAAAGGTTTTATATTTTTTTATTCAACAACATAAAATTCAAAGTTTCACTTATCACAATGAAGGAATTATTCATTGTACAATTTTTAATTTCAGAATATTTGAATGAAAAATAAATTAATCTAGAATTTGCTGGTCGGATTCACGAATCTTAATCACGAAATTCTGTTAATAACTCTGGAATCATTACTTTTATATTCATTTTTCTATACCCAGCAGATACATGATCTCCAAATTATTGGTCTAAAATAGTACCTTTTAGAATTCAGAACTCCTGTTTTCTAGAATCAAGAATTTTAAATATGTATTTTATGTTGTTTAGCTCTGGAAATCTGTGCTGTAAAAATTGAAATCCTCAAACTTCACACTTTACGAATAGATTTCCAAAAATTGATACTCTAGGGCTTGAAATTTAAAGACTTTAAACCACTGAATCCAAAATTTATTCTAGTTATCAGAATCGTGAAAATCTAGATTTCAAAATTATAAATGCCAGAATTTCAGACTTATAATCCAAAACTTCAGAATACTTTATTCTAGAATGCTAAATTCTAAAATTCTTTTTCCAGATATTGCAAATCTGGAATCTTACATTTTTGAACAAACGATTTCGTAATTTTAAATATAAAATTTGATTGCATCAAGATTTTATGTAAAAATAATAAAAATTTTCCCGAAATCTTTGCTCTGAGATTTCAAATCCTAAATTGTCTGGGTTGTTATTGAAATATAATAAATTATAAAATAATATATTTCGAGCTTACCTAATATAACCTAACTGCCTGCACACAACATCTGCTTCTTTCAAAGTCCAACTGTTTTTCGCGTCGCAAATTATTCCCCAGCCTGGTTGTGCACCTTGAACTTCTACATATCCTTCCCTAGGATTTGATCCCCCTCTCAAACGAACATACTAAAAGAAAATTTTGGAAACTCGTTTCAAGAAGTCAAATTCAGTCAGCGATGTATATTCCTGTTTTCTTACCTGTCCTGAAATTGGCGTTGGATATTCAACTTCCTCATGAGGATTCATTGGTCGCACTGAAGGTATGTAATATATCGGAAAAGGTTGCTCCCCTGCAAACACTTTTTTCATAATAAACTAACGTCATAAACAACCATGAAAAATACTTAAAATGAAATTTTATCTGAAGTTAAAGCTGACATGAGTAAATCATCCAAATTTTTTTTCAATAGAGATACAGTAAGCCAGAAAACATTGTTCATTGGACATTGTCTCTTGATTTTCAAGCTAAAAATTTAGACAATCAGTTTTTATAATTACAAATCTCACCGTCTGGAGGGATCGGAAGTTTTATACCCGAAAGAGTCGTATTAACTGTCTCTTTCTTCTTGCCAATTTTCATAATGACCGAGGTTTCTTTTGGTGGAGGATCTTGCTTTTTCGTTTTGTTTTCGAAAACAAGCGCCGGTTTCCATGTCCCTTTGTCAGAACCCAAAACGTCTACATTGTAATCAGGGGTGACGTCTGAAGGCTTGTTTGAGTCAAAGAATCTCTTATTGTTGCTTTCGTTCATTTTATTTCTACTTCCTTGCTCGGTAAAGGCACTTGGAATATACTGATCAGTCCTGGCTTGTGGTTTCGATGATTTGAGTGGGATGCGATACTACAAACGTTTTTCGGAATTTTCATTTTAGCAAGAAACTCTTTGAAAATTTACTTTCGTTGTTCTTTCAAATAAAACAAAGGAAATACAAGATTTAAGTGATATACCCTTTGAAATTTCAGTTTTCGTTATAAATCTCGAATAAGAAATCTTAGTGTAGAAAATAAAAATTTTAAATAATACAAGTTTGTGAATGATTACAATATTTCTTTCAGTTGTCGTGGTAACAGGTTCCTCAGTGCTGATTTGAGTAGTCAGATCGATTTTGGTTTTCGGTTTTGATATTTTTGGAGGAATATGGTACTGAAACAGAATTTCGATTGAGATATTGTGCGAATTTTCGGAGTTGAAGTTATGAAATTTAAGTAACTACATTTTGGAAGTGTTTTTTTTTTAATTTAATTATTTATTAAATTTATTAAATTATTCAATTTTATTATTTAATTTTATTATTAAATCATTATTATTAAATAATTATTTTATTATTAAATTTTATTATTGAATTATTTAATTATTAAATTATTAAAAAATTTATTAAATTTATTAAATTAATTATTGCATCCAACTTGGATGAATACATTTATTATCTTTTAAGTTTGCTAATAATAAATACTCAAACCTTTTCAGATACTAATCATAACAGTTTTTCATCATTTTTGCACATAACATAACAATAATTATGAAAATAAAGAAGGTTGATGACTTATTTTCTAAAATATTCCAAAAAAATAGTTCAAACATTATTTAATAGAACCATAACTGCAACCAGAACCAAAGACGAATACAGTGAAAAAAAAAAATTTTTTTTTTTCAAATCCGAAAAATATATGATTTCATTTTATTTTTACGATGTATGTGTTCAATGTCCCCACATTCATTATGGCCATAAATAATCCATATTTATAATTTTCAACTACAACATTACCAATTCTGGAACCTCTAATTTTTACAAATAAAGTCCTCAAGTTCGAAGCTTAAAAATGTGTATTTCTAGAATTACTTTTTTATAATTCAGTAGAATTTAAGGTTTCAAAAAATATAAAAGGTATAGTTGAAAATTTCGATTCGGTGAGACAGGAATCTAGAATGTAGAATTTTAGAAAATAAATTTTTAATCTTTCATTCAAGAATTGATAATCCCAGATTCACTACTACTCGAATAGAAAAATGTAGTGTTTATAATAAAGACATCAAGATTTTAAATATTCAATTATAAAATTCTACCATTTATAGTTCTACAAAGTTGATACCTATAAATATGAATAAAATAATAAATAATTATGACGTTTAAGACCCTAGATAATCAAAATCCAGACTTATGTATTGTAGAGTGTAGAGTTTAAAGATTTCAATTTTTTCTAAAGAATTTTGAAGCTCTAGAATATAAAATACATTTCAAGAATTATTTTTTAAAAGTATGAACTAACATTTAACGGAATTAAGAGATTTCGATTTTTGCAGTATAAAACACTAGTTATGAAATGTGAAATATGCTTCTTCTAGATTTCTGGATACCAAAAGACAAAAGCCAGTACTTCAAAAAAATATAAATTAATAATCATAATTAAAAATAAGGAATAAAATAAACATATTACTAATTATATCATAAAATCAGGGGTTGGATTTCAAAATTTTAATCTTGTATACCCTAGAGCATAGAATTCTAGTTCTAATTTTTCAAGTCTGAAGTTCTATCATTTCAAATTTTGCAATACCTCGATGATAAATTTGATAATACAGGATCTTTAAGAGTTCAACTCTGAAATATCAACTAAAATTCGATTGCGTAAAATTACATGAAATTCTGATTTTCAGTAAACTGAATAGTACAGCGATAGAACAATACTTTTCCAAAATTCTCTGTTGCAGAAAAAAGTAATTCCAAATCTTACAAGAACATAGCCCAATAGTATTGAAAATGTATCCCCACAAGATAGTATTCCAGAACTCTGAGTTATAGAATAATAATTTATTGTATCATTAATAAATCAATAGCAATAATTGATGATAAATAATTGCAAAATTCAAAGTTTTAGAGTTCCAAAATGAGGACTTGCAAATTATGTAATTAAGAATTCTAGAGTTCTTAATATTCGAGTCTAAAATTCTAACCACTCAAATTCTTCGATGTGAAGAGCTTTTTAATTATGATACCTTAATTGTGAATTTGATAATAAAAGATCTGAAACTTAAAATTCTAATGTATCAATCCGTATTCTATAGAATCCAAAGATTCTGATTTACGTGGTACAGAATTCGAGAGCTGTATGTAGATGTAGTCCATAGAATTCAAGAATTCAGATTTTTGGAGTAATAAAATTCTAGTCTAGAACTATAAAATGTAAACTATAGTTCTAGGATTTTCGATTTTAGAAAACAGGAGTCTAATTCTACGTTATAGTATTCTAGTAGTGAGCTCCAGAAGTCCAGAATATTCACTTATGAAATTGAGCATATTTTAATACGAAGTTCTGTAGAACCTAACATTAAAATTAGAGAATTTGAATTTTAAGATAGGTCGGTCTTAGAATAGAAAATCGAAGGATTACAAAACTCTGAACTTAAAAACATAAAAGAATTGAATTCAAAATTCTACATGTTTGAAATTACCCTCTTTCTCTGCCAAATTAATAATTATATCCGTCACTGATAAAAACCCTTATTTATTTTTAGGTTTCTGTCAATGTTCCTGAAATTCCAAACGTTTTAGAGTAAACGAAAAAAACAAAAATGCTTCCATTACATTCCATAATTAAGATTATAAATAATTCTCGATATTTAGCAAATATTATCCAACGTTAACTATTTTTAGCCTTATATTCTGTGCACAGGTAGAAAACTAATTTTTTATTTTCGTTTATGTCTAAAACGTTTGGAACTTCACGCACACTCCAGTAAACAGTTACTTTTTCTTTGGTTTTCCCTTCAAGACACCTGAACCATGGAAAAAGAATGGAAAAACAATTACGATATGGCCTTCGGTTGTGGTAGAAACAATTTGCTCAGTCACTGGAACGGAACTTTGAGTGGTTGTCTTGGGTGACAATCGATTAGCTCTTCCGAAAGCCACTCTCGGTGGTTTCGGGCCATTACTTGGCCCGCGCACGCTTGTTCTTGAATGGCCCTGATTTATTTCCACTTCTTCTTTCACAATAAAATGACCCCTCGTCCCGTTCAAATTTACATAAATTCCATTCAAGGCTATTGATTCCATGCTCGGTTTCACTGTCGTGGTTTCTAAAAGGAGCAAGTTCCATGAAATCGGGATTGGGGTGATAGAGTTTTACATAATTTTGGAACTTTCTGTACCATTGCTGATAACCCTCGAAACATTGAGTCTTGGAGGCCACTCGTCGTGGTTTCTACTGGTATTATCTCTGACATGGGATGCGATTCTGAAATTGCTGGTAGGAGTTGTGGGTGTATTCTGTCCTGAAAAAGATTTTTTTAAATGGGAGTTATATTATTGAATTCGTTGTAATGCAGATATTTGCAGGAATGTTTGATATGTGGAATCACTACATGATTTTATGACGAAATCATTAAAAATTCATTAAGTCAATTTTTGACGTATCAGTCAAGTATACAGAATCAACAGTATGCGAAATTTGCTCCTTAAAATTCTTGATTGAAATATATAGTGTCCTGTCTTACAGAGTTTTTTTAAGAACTATATTTTTTATTATCAAGTCTTCGGTGTAGTTTTTGGAAATGAATCAAAGTTTTTTATAGCATTAGTAATTCTATCGTGTCATTTTAAAATCAATATTCTGAAACATTTTGATATTTTACTTATAAACTATATGAGTAGAATTAGACAGTCTAAGATATGGAACTAGAATCCAAATCATTTGTAAAAAATAGAACGGAGTTTTTTAAAATTATTACACAATCCTAATATAGACTTATATATTCTGCAAAAATGTCCATTTAATTCAACAAATTTTTCAAAATTGCCTACAAATCATACTTATTCCATAATTTGGTTCATTTATGTTATCGTGGAAAGCTAATCAAAACTCTTTTCAGTGTGTTCAGTAATACAAATATGTATTTAGTCAGACATACCTTGAGCCTAAATTTGGTTTTCATGCTTTTTTATCGTTATTATCAACGAACTTATTTTCACCACTTCATTATTTTACTTTACAATTCTCAAGAATGTGTACAATGGTAGGAAAATAACAGTAGGCTTTAAAATATTGTTCTGAATATATCGTGCTATAACTTTATAAATTTCCTTATTTACAGCTGTCAATCAAAAAATATTTGACAAGCTTTTATTGAGCCAAGATCCAATTAATAAAGTCTATAAAATACTAAAGATTCATAATTTTGACTGTGGAGATAGCAAAAGCTATTTGAGTGCTTGCTGCAGTGGTGTAACTGTAAATTAAGTCAGGCATTCCTTTCACAGTAAAAGTTTTTCATACATTTTCAAGCAATAATTTTACATTTTCAATTATTCTGTCATCATACCTTGAAAAAGTCTTTTTATACCTATATATTCTTATAACTGACAAACAATTTTTCATTTTACAAATTTACGTACTATTATGTGTTCGTAGAACAAATTTACTCGAGCGAAAATCAAAAAGAAAAGTTGATAATATATTTTTTTATACGTATAATACTAAACTTATAAGTGGCTGATTTTTTCAAAAGTAGTATATCTCAATATTAGGACAGACATTTATATTTCATAGAAATTATGTTTACGTTTCCGTGCGATTCTTTTCTACGTGTCTTATGATGTTACGAATAATCTACCTATAGATTTACATTCTTCATTTTATCTCAACTGAACTAAGTAAAAGTAAATTAACACCTCGTAATATTCGAGTATATTTTACTACCTTTTTTTTAAATATAATTTCCTTCGAAATATATTTTATTTGAAATCTTGAAAACATTTATTCAAAGAGTATTGAATCCTACAAAACTATCTATGTATTAATAAAAATACAGAAAAATCTTCCAAGATGTAGAAATTACAAAGAAATACAAAAAAAATGGAAAATATCAGAAACCTATATAATTCTAGAATTTCTGAAAGATACAGTTTTCTTGAAAATTCATTATTATACTAAGAATCTTTAGAATTTTTAATTCTACGGTGAATTCTGGAAATGTACTATACATAGCAATTTGCTAAAATACAATGACTATAAAAATGCTAAAAAATTAAGAAAAATTTTAGAAATAATAAAAAAAAGGAAAAAATAATGAAAATACTATTAGCAGTCAATAAACTACTATATATCACTGTCTATATTAGTTTCTCAACAATCTCAAAACTTCGAATCTTACGTAGAGCATCAAATTCTAAAAATTCAGATAGAAATCCATTTCAATATGCAGAAGTCGTTCAAACTGTAGGAATACTGGAAAAATACAGAAATTACTAAAATTACTAGATATCTATTGAATACTAGATATCCGAGAAGGTAATATTTTCAAAAAATTCAATTAACAGACTAGAAATCGATAAAAATACAAGAAATATACAAAAATACGAGAATATCCTACAAAAATGTAGATACTACCAATGAATAAAAAATTAAAATACTAGCGGCCATAAAGAACACCTAATTTTTGTACACATACCTAATTTTCCCAAAAATTTGTAATATCCCTGAAAATCTATAAAACTTTGAACTATCGAGCATCAAATACGAATAATCTATAAAATTTTAATATAATGCCAAGGAATTTTTAAATTGTTTAAATACTGAAGAAATACAAAAATTGATGAGAATACGTGATAAAAAGGAGGATTCCATGAAGAAACTGTTTTCTAAAAAATCCATCAACGTACTATGAAAAAGTCTGCTAAATTTTGAATCCTGGAGCAAAAATCTCTAAAAATTAATATGGCAATCCATAAAATACAAGAAATTTTGAAAATATTGAAAATAGCCGGAAATCCTATAAAATTTGAAAAATATATAAAAAAATCTATAAAATTTTACAAATGCAACAAACACTAGATCTATAAAGTAATCAAAATTCATATTGAACATGTTAAAAACCCATTAAATAAATGAAAATCTGTAATACGTCGAAAATGTTCATTGCAACGTTCATGCCAAAACGCACATATAATCATATCAATAACCTGCATATCTGGACATAAATACCACAAGTTTTGCTCTATTATCCATAATATCTCATGGAAATCAAGTCATCAGAATTATACATACCTTTATCAAGATTCGTCGAATCCTGGTACCCTCGACCCGACGAATTTCCTCGATTAGGAAAAATAGGTTTCCAAGCAGTTTGGTTCCACAAAGTTCTATTCAACTTATCGAACTGATCCGGAAACATCCAATCGGGATTCGCATAAACATTCGTCCGAATTTCCGTTCCATCAGCTTCCAAATTACCCACTTCCTCCGTTCTTACATCTTCAAGGTTTTCCAATCTCGGGCTCGTACCACCCAAATTATCCTCAAAAACTGAGGAAAAAGTCGGTTCGCTTTCCCTGTTATAAATATTTGGTTCCCTAAACACCGGCACAGTTCCAAAAGGAACATGGCCATAATCTGGATTTTCATTGTCAAAACTCGATGCTCGATGATGAAATTGCCATTTTTTACTTTCGCGTTCATTTTGTTTGGATGGGTCTGATAAAATGGGTTTCCAAGTGACAGGCTGGAATTTCTTGTTCGTTGAAAAATTATCCTGAGTAATAGGATTCGTGTACATATCTTCTTGACGATGATATGGGTGTCTGTAATTATGGTCATGGTGATAATTAGGGGTTGGGTTCTGAGTAGGTTTTTGATGATTATTCCAACGGCCTTGATGAGGGTCATGTTGGTGTCCACGATAAACTGGAGTATACGAGTACGTTGGTTCAGTTTGTGGGAAAATTTGCTGAGTGTTTTCCACTGGCTTGTTGTAGAAATGATGATTTTCATTATTGTGACTATGATGATAAGTTTGGTTGATTCGATGAGTACTCCTAGTGTCATCAATTCTGGTTGTTGATGTGTCATCTGATATTTAAGAAATGTTTGAAATTAAATTTTTATTTTACACTTATTTCTGCAGAACTTTAGATTATATTCTTGATTTTTGATTCATTTCAAAATCATCGCAGGTACTGTAACTTAGCTCGAAATCAATATAAAAAATGAATGATATACATTATACTAAAATTAAATTTCAGTATGTTACAGCAAAAACAAGGCTATTTATTTAAAAGGTAAAACCTTCACTGCAGCCTGGCACATTTTGAGGCCAATCACAAACGGAAATGGCTGGATTAAAAACAGTTCCTGGCGCGCAGTCAGTTACGTATGTGACTCCATGTGCGCACTGCAAAAACTTTTTGCACGTTTCAGGATGGGAAACAAAACCAGTAAAATGTGGAGGGCAACTGACTGTTTTAACTTGTTTCGTTTCTTCATCGAAACGTGCTTGGTTATGGATTTTACCATTGCCGTATTGAAATTCGTCTCCAGGTTCCATGGATTGCGTTGTGCCATAAGTATAGATATTAAAAGCATCTGTAATTGTAAAATCATCAATTCCGAGTGTATCACCATTCAGTTTACCGTATTAATTCGTCTTTAATTATGTGAAAAATGTATGAACTACTTCGGTAGAGTTTCTGGAGTTTGTGAATATTACCTTCACAGCCAATTACGTTTTGAGGCCAATCGCAAAGACCAATTGCAGCATTAAATACAGTGCCAGGTGCACAGTCCATAATCATTGCACCCCCATTTGCGCAATGTAGAAACTGTGTACATTTAGAGGGATGGGGGAACATACCTGTTACAAATGGAGGACATTTCGGCGTCTGCAATGCAATGAAAATTTGAAAATTTGGGTTCTTCGATGTTTAGTCGAATAGTTTAATCAAAAGAAGTTCTTGAGTTGAATAAATAATTTTCTATTGTACTTAACTGTTTCACTAGAATGGTCGGTAGTAAGGGGCAAATGGGATGTAACTGCATCTGTGAGTTTATTCATAATAATTTGAGTTTTTTGTAACAATATATTTAGCATAAGTGTAAATCTAATATGGGATCTAGACCATGATTGTTATGTCGAGCTACGAGGTCGTTAGAAATTTAAAGTATCATATTCGTTTACGAAAATTGCATTCAAAAAATATAACTAACCTCAATTTTCATATGATTCATATTGGAAGACAGAGTCTTTTGTGCTACAATTTTTAGCGCTATTCATTGTTCAATGACTTTTACTTTATGCCACAAATTTGACACTTCAAACTTCCAGTGTCATTGCACAAAAATAAAAAAGTGGCTGTAGCGCTACGTAACGCGACGAAGCGCGACAAAACAACCATTAGCAATCCCTCTATAATACACTTCATGGAAGCTTTTCGAACATTACCTTTGCAATTGGGAACATTTTGGGGACTATCGCATACGCGATTAACAGGATTGAACACGAATCCGGACTCGCAATCTCTAATAATCGTGTCTTCATTAGAACAAAGCAGAAACTTCCCACATTCTGTAGGGTGTGGATACATGCCACTCGCGAATAATGGGCATTCTGGTTTCTGGGAAACAACTGAAAATTCATCAAACGCATTTTTAACATTTAAACATAACCTGGACATCTCGCATGGTCATTACTTTTTCTATTATCTTCGCAATTGGCGACGTTTTTTATCAGGTCGCAATCTTTGGTGAGCGAATTGAAAGCCAGTCCTTCGGGACATTCCATAATTATCGTCTCCCCATTTAAGCAACGTATGAATTGTTTGCAATTGAAGGGGTTTGGAAATATTCCTGATGCTAATGGGTGACACGTTAATTCCTTAAACAGAATCTATTTCATGTCATTTTCTATTCCATATGCATGATTTTACAAATTCATCAAATCTAATCTATCACGAAACGCGTCAATTTTCAATGTACCTTGAAATTCGTGGACGATAACTGCGGTTCAGGTGGTGGAGACGCTTTTTTTTTTGGTGTGAAAGTCTCGCTTAAACGCGCAAATTCAATGTCGTAGCACTGAACTTTATACGGGAAGTCGCATTCTAAAGTGTCCGGATTGAAAAGAGTTCCCGGGACGCAGGGCTCCAAGAAAGCTCTACCCTTCCAGCAGTTAACGAAGAATTTACAGTCCGGTGGGTATACAAATTGACCAGTGGCTTCCTTGGATGGGCACTGAATACCCAATTTTTTATCGTAAAGTGCCACCCTAGGGGAATTGGTCTGCTTGATTTTTTCTTTTCTCGGTTTCTGGAATGTGCGAAAAGGAGATTTATAGTCGAGTGACTTCACAAATCAGCGAGGATTTAAAGTGTTGCACAGAGATGATGTGCACTTCAGAAATTAATGGACTTGGAATATTCACAGAGAAAAAAGGATTTTTTGTGAGTAACATAAAGTAATTCAAATTTTATGAATATGTATTACATTACACTATTACATAGTAGATATAATATTGTATGTAGTAAGATGTACATGATGTACTATATAAATTTATAAGTTACAATATAATAAAATCGAATAGCCTAAAAATTTTTGTATAAATGATGAAATTCGACAGCTTGGTATAGTTGAATTGATTTTCGATGCAAAAATATCTAGACTAGATAAAAAACAAATTTTTTGCCAAGAAGTTAGCCTTGATTTCCATTCAGTTATGAAATAACTGGCGCCCTAATTATTGAAGTTGTGTGAAAAATAGTTCTAAATATCTGAATTTAACTTATTTTGATGGAATTTGCTTACAGAAGTTGACGAAAATAAAAATATGTATTTGCGCTCTCTAAATTTCTTGAAGTGAAACTTTAGCAAATCGAACTGTCAAGTAGAAATTTCACACGATTCGAGTGAGATTTTTCTTCAACAATGTAAGTGAAAAATCTACTAATTTTTGTCGAGTGAAGTATCACTCTAATCGAATGAATTTTCACTTAAAATTTTGATTTGTTGGATTTATAATCAAAAAAATTGAAATGTATGCAAATTGGATTCAATTATACCGAGTGGCCATACATCCCTTGTAACATGGGTTTTTATAAACTCTCTATAAAATTTCCGTTTTTTTAAATTGAACTCCGCTTTTTTATGGAGTAAGATGAAAATTCATAAATTATTGCTCTTTTGAGCAATAATTTATGTCACCGTATAAAATATTTTTAAAATGACAGCATCTTATTAAAGTTTATTTAATAAAATACAGTTTATGAAGATGCTGTCATTTTATGAAGATTTTATAAGGTGATCTTATAAAAAAGAAAGGGTTTTTTATGTTCTTATAGTCAATTCATAAGAAGGGGAATTTCATTAATAAACAGAGATTATAAAAGGAGTTTTTTCAGAATTTAGAAATTACCGGCGATGTTTAATGTATAGTATATATTATACACTCTCAAAAATTTCTCTATTATATTTAAGAGACTGTCTTTGAAGTAGATTTCCCATACTGTCTATTAAATTTTCTACTAAATTTATGGATGCGACTATGAAAAAATAGACACTCTCTATGAAAAATATAAACCTTCTATGAAATCAAAGTGTTCATTTAATATAAAGCAGACATTGAAATCATTTTACCTCTAAATGATTCCTCGTTGAAAATGTGTATTCATGCTTTTTAAATTCAAGTGGATTTTGACATATTAAATTTTTTTGAGCAGATTTTCCCTAATTCATCAACAACTATTTAATTTAAACAAACAATTTTTATATTAATATTGTTTTGTATTTATATATAATTTATATTCTATATTTGATAATATGCAGAAGACGTTCAAAAATATTCAAACATGTAGTATCTTAAGATAAAATTAATAATAATAAAAAATATTGAAATCAATATATCTAATATAAAAACAATAAATCTGATATAAATTTCTTTGGAATCCTTTTCATATACGTGTCCATGAAATTTCAAACGATTTTGAGAGAAATTCTATGACAGATGCTTGAAATTCCAAAATTTTTTTGACAGTGTACATAATGTATTCTGTATTGTTAAATATGTATATCGTGTCATACATGTTGTTCTATAATGTATTGATAAATTATACTATCTATTTCATATACAACTAATATACAGTCTAGAATCCGTAATGTATTGTATGTGAATAACATATAATATTTGAATTTTGTACGTGATATGTTAACAACATATACATATATTTTGTAAGTTATGTGTATTGAATCACGTAATGTATACTATACATTTCCATTTACATACACATATATTTCATATTATGCATAATATAGTTTATGTGTAATGTATAAATGAAGCAATGTTCTACATAATTATATGATTCGCAGTTATTGTATGCACTATACACACATAGAAACCAATCATTGAAGCAGCTATAGAAAATTTAATAAATATGCTTGAATGATAGGTACATACATAATAACTTTTTGTATACATCTATATATATATATATATATATATATATATATATATATATATATATATATATATATATCCGTTGAAACATTTTTTGCAAAATTTCTTTCATTTATAAAAATAAATAAATATAAATGCCTTCGAAAATAAACAATTGCAAAATGTAACTCTACAGCTAACTAACAGGATGGCTGCTTAAGTGCATAAAAATTTTTTTAAAGCTCGAACCTGCTCGAAGTAACAAAAAGAGAAAAAAAATAACAAGAACTAAAGATTCAGAAGAAACAAAATTAAAAACAAAAAAATGATAAAGTTTTTTAAGTCTTTCGTGATAGTATCGCTAAGTTTTTTTAGTTTCTTTTCTCATTTTTTTTTTTTTTTGTTTTTAGTTCATTCACTAAAATAGAAAAAAACTGTATCTTATTTACACTTCGAAGATTTCAATGGGTTGCATAGTATCAAGTAAATATCGGCAAATTATCGCTGTGACTGAAGATATTTAAAAAACCAAACTTTCATGGGCATCTCATATATAACATGAACGACCGGAAATTTCGTCATCAATTTCCGAGAAATCGAAATCTAATCTTCTGATGTCTTCTGAAGCATTAATAAATTGTGTATAGAGTTTGATAGGATAAGGAAAAATATTTGAGAGTTTAAAGTGGATTATTCAAATACATGTTTTTGAATGAAATGAACGCGATCTCGAAAATATTTTCAAAAGATACCAGAAATCATTTATGACTGATGATGTCGGCAAGTTTTCTTTGTGAATGATAAAAATTATTTTGAACACCGAACATTCGTGAATATATTTGATATAAATTTTGAGAAATATTTTCCGACGTGATATTTGATACATCCTCAGAGATATTTTCTAAACCTTTTTTTAGTGTGAATATAAATTCAAAGAAATATCATTTTATAATTTTTCTTTTGCGTCTTTTATGACATGAAATTGTTGCGATTTCTGGGTTTCCGATTGTTCAATTCTAATCATTACATCACCTCTATTCGCGCTCTTTGCCATACATAAAGTTGTTTATTCAAGTGCTCGAAAACGCTTTAGAAACGTAGGTAGAAACTCGAAACCCACAAATTATCTATATCTTGTATTTTCACGAAATATCTGATTTCATGATAATTCTGCATCTTTTATACACCTTGAATATCAAATTGTGATCCCAACTTTTTAGGTTTGCAGAATAATCAGTAATTTTTTACAAAAAAGTGTAAACAGCAAAAAAAGTCAAAATGTTTCCAATCCATATTTTCTAACTATCTCAATCACAAAACGTATACATTTTCGAAACCAATTGAACTGAACCCAATCAATAAAACCAACGGAAAAATTGTCTCTTAATTTACATACTTTGCTATCTTCCGGAATCCCCTCGTAGATATCTTCCTCCACAATCACTTTTTTAGGCACCTTCGAATTCAGCTTTTTTTTGTAATACTTTAAATCATTAGCCGGCAAAATTCCGCTAGGAAAGTCCACAGGATTTCCCCAAAACTCAGGAACACCGAGTTCGTCAACATATCCAAAATCCTCTTGATCAAAATCTCCTTTTTGTCCTGGTTTCCCCTCTTTTTCCCAAGGATTCCATGACTTCGAGTCTGTCGTTATAATTACAGGTTTTCGAAAATCTGCGTTCGAATCCCATTTCGCCGAACGCGAAAAATCCTCGGGTGGCTGGGAATTTTCCCCGTGCAAATACCATGGCAAAACGGGTTCTCTACGATTTGGCGATTTCGGCGTCGTCGCATTTGGATCATAAATCTGTGATAATGTTCATTGCGATGAATGTTGCTCTGACACGGTTATCTACGTGCCGTCAAGAATGTCGAGTAATGACAAATATTTGCCATGTTTTTATTTCCCAAAAAAAAACAATATGAAAATGAACGATACATTTTAACATCATGAGTTGTCATAATCAAAACAAAAATTTAAAAGTACTCTGCAAACTTGAGGTCTTTTTAAGTTTGTTGATTTTTAGGATTTCATTAACTAAATTAATTGCAATTAAATTTAATTAAATACGTAGACAGACAACATTTTTGGGAGGGTTTTTTTAAATATATTTCCTTCAGAGAATTTTTTAATCTTGAATCTTTGATTTTCTGGTCACCAGAGTATGTGATTTCAATTTTTCGAATTTCAGAATTTTTGAAGTTGTACAACTTCTGGAGTCCAGAGTCACACATTTGTCATGTTCGCACTAAATGTAAAAAGTAATGGAATTTGATTTTTGTGATTTTCACATCAACGAGTCTTAGATTTTTTCCCATACTTTTGGTATTTTTTTGAATTTTTTAGTATTTATACAACTTGAAGAATTTTATGATATTATGATTGATTTCTATTCTTCAGCTTTCTAGAATTCGATACTCTGAGAATCTGAGTTTTAAAAATTTTTAATATTTTTTTAGATTCTGGAGGAAATTATAACAACATATGTTTCAAATATTTCATACATTTCTAAAATTTCTTATTTTATGTCATTCATGAAAGTTTGTAGCATTTTCTGGTATTTTCATAAATTTCTAGTATTTCTATGGATCGCTTTATATTCAATGCTATAATATTGAAAATTTGAAAAATTCTCGAGCACAGAGATTCTTTCTTCAAGTAAAAGAATATTTCATAGAAATTTACAGTATTTATCGTTTTTTTTTCCAATTTTTCGAATACTTCTACAATTTGGAGATTTTTCTGGTGTTTTTTTTCCAAATTTTTTATACAGATTTTAATTACATGCTCTAGGATTCGAAGTTTTACAAATTTTAAAGAAAATTATACCTACAAAGCTTTTGAGTATTAACAGATTCACAGTATTCCTTTTTTTTTTAGTAAATTCGTAGATTTCTATACAGATTTCTACAATTCGATTCACTTGAATTCAAATTTCGATCAATTTTCACTTATATAATAGATCACTTCGAAAATCGCATCCTCACAAATTTCTTGTATTTTAAAGAATTCTTGTAGTTTCGGATATTTTTCGATATTTCTAAGATTTTGTGATAAACTCCAGTATTTTTACAGATTTTTAATATTATTCTAGGTTGCAACGCTTTTTGGAATTTGATGCTCTGAAATTCGAATTTCTATAAATAATACGTATATATTAAGATTTTTCACAAAACGAAAACAGTTTTCACATAGAATTCTATGACTTTAGAGTTTGTATGATTAGAAATATTTTCTAAAATTTTTATGGATTTCTATGTAGATTCTCAAAATTTGAGAGTTCAGGGTTTAAAGTTTTTTAGATTTCTAGCATTTTTGTAGGTTCTAATTTTTTCTATAAATTGAAAAACGTCCTATTGATCTCTCGGAGCCACGAATGAATATGGATTAAATAATCCTCAAATGTGAATTTCAATCATTCGTCTATATTTCGGCTGTAATTAAGCCCTCTTCAGGAATTGTACATTAGAAAAACCCCCAATAAATGAATAAAAAGAAAATACATGTAACAAAAAAAGAAGAAAACCAATCTTACTATAATCTTTCTCTACAAATCACTTACAAATAGTTAAAAAAATTTTTCAAATGTTAATTTTCTACGTACTTTCAGTCAGCCATTGCTGATTATAATTTTTTTTATAAAAAAAAATTTCTGTAGCCATGTTTATCGTTATTTTTAAGTTACATACTAAAATTAAGAATTTATCTTTCAACTTTGAGAACTTGCATGAAACTATTTATCATATCCTTTAAATTCCAGTAAGTACATTTTTTAATATTCTTATTCATTTTATTATTTATCATGCTTATTTTTCATGATTTTTCATTGTGGCTTTTTTATTTCTACATGAAACAATAATTAATTCAATCCGAATTTTCGAGAGGGGCCTGAGCCCCAAAAAACCACCTTTTAGATTATTTAAAAGTAAATCCAATAGTGTATCTGTGGTTTCACATTCAAATTAAATAAAAAATGATTTATGAAAAACTGCATAAATCCATCACACATGTCACTTACACAGAAAACTTGCACGCTTAAAACCAAAAAAACACTGCACAGAATGATAGATCCGTTTTTGAGTTGGACAATCATTTTGTTTGTCTCACAAAAAACTCACATTTCGATTTAAAACTGTTCGAAATCGAGTCTTCGTTTGAACGGTTCAACGGATACTACTTCGTCAGACGTGATCATAAGGCGTAATCGTCACAGAAGAAAATACGTGATACAGTCACCGAACGGGGGTTATCGTTATAGGTCGGTTCATAGGTTATTTCATCGTCCCCGGCGTCTTCTTTTCTTGGTCATTTTCTTTTATGTTTGCACACAGATGCTTGTTGTGCGCATTCCGAACGCAAAATAGAATGAACGCGATCTCGTATTGTGATGGTAAAAGATGTTTTCGATGGAATTCATGGGCATTTTTGGAACTTTGATTAAGTTTTCTTACAAGAGATGATTTTTCGGGCACTCCTACTTCCACCAAATTTGAAGGGAGGATTTATAATTTTAAGGAATAAGATTGAAAATTTGAGGTCTCCAAAAAAACTATACGCTAAACTCGAAGTACAAAGTTTGCGGAAGTCTGAAAAATCGCTTTTTACTCAGAAAAAGATTAACCTTTCACGAAAATTATCTGTAGCGAAATTCAGTTTTTCAATATTAACTTAATTGATATTCGGATTCTTTAATGATCTGTATAAATACGGTAAATTTGGGAAGAAAAAAAATTTGGGAAAGTACTTACAAATAAAAACATTTCACATCTCACCCAGAAAAAATGATATGATTGTTACAACCATAAAAATTATAAAATTTGCGCCAACTGAACTTATATGATTGGTACAACGTACAACCATGGATAAACACGTTATGTTAATCTTTTAACACACTTCAACGGGGAAATTAGGGAAAATGTAGTGTGATAGAATCCTCGATCCCAAATTCATGACTTTAAGTACTTTTTCCAAAGCACCTTCTTGATTTTATCTTATATATAGTATTCAAATTCAAGGAGTTTTGTCATCCAATACTTTCCCATTTGCAGCAAATCTTTTAGGAGATGGCAAAATTTTAAATTTAAGATTCGTAAGTAAAGATTTTGTACGTCAACGGGTAAAAACGCGAGTTCGAGCGGAGCGAAAACGAGCGTTTTCTGCCCGGAGACGTACAAAGTACTTTTTTAACGCAATTATTATCAGAAGTATACAAATGTAACAGTAATGATAAGCAAGTAAATATTTTGCAGCAATGACATTAAATCTCAATACTCCCAGAAGACACTGAATGCAAATGCAATGCAAAAATGCAGTTTAAACTGCATGCACGCGAATAATGTTCAATGTATCCACAAGGTGTCACCAATAATGATTCAAAGACCTGATCTTTGAATGATGCTCAATATTTTCCTCTTTGCAGTGCACTTTTCAGAAAACTCAAAATCAAAAAAGATATTCGAGCCTAAAATCTAACGAATCTAATTGATTAAAACTTGTGACCGGAATATATCTTATTGATTTTGAGTGTTGTGAAAAGTGGCAAAGGACTTTCCGACTTAAAAAAATATGAAGAAAATTTGGGCAAAGTCTGGTTCGTGAAGTCGACCCCCACTTTAGAGCAAACGGGAATTTATTGAAATTATTCACCCGGTACGGTACATGATTCAGTATATCTCAATCATACTTCTTGCAATTTAGGATTGAAGTTTATTGAATTAATGAATGTGACATCGCCCCAATGTTTTCTTAGCTAATTTTTGCAAAAGACATTGAAAGTGGCTTCCACGCACGTAATAGGGAGAGCGCTGCAGAATAATACCTGTTTTAATGTCTACCTCGTGTATTAAAAATAACATAATAAAAATATTTTCTTATTTTATGTTCAACGGGACGTTTAATTAAAGTACATTCGCTTTCTTTTTGTACTATTTTGTACTAGCTGTCGAATATTTTTCACATCTCTTTAGTCAGATGTTTTACGTCTTGATTTCTTTTTTCGAAAAAAACTTCGGCAGTCAAAAAAAATACGTGTCCTATTATTTCGACCAAAAATCAACGTATTTCATTTTGTATTTTTTAACATAGTTATTATCAGATGTATATAAATTCGACAGTAATATTAAACAATTAATATTTTGCAGTGATAACATTAAAATCTCAATACTTCCAGAAGACACTGAAACTGCATGGTAAACTAATAAAGTTCAATGTTTCCACGAAGTGACACAAACAATGATTGAAAGCAATTGAAAGACCTGATCTTTGCACGAATACGGACAAAAAAATTTTGCGGTTTGCCCAGTTTTGCCAAAACTCAATAACAAACATACGACTGCAGCGACAAAGTGAAGTAGGTGTAAGTAGGTGGACCTGGGTAGACCCAAAATGGCGCTCGAGAATACCTACATATTTTAGTGCTCTACATGCTCTACATATATATATATATCAGTGTTCGCAAATATCGATTTTCGTTCTCTTTCTAGCATAAAATGAAACATAAGTTTGTCCTTGTTTTGTAGTGCAATGCGACATATAAGCATACAAGTGCACAAATTGCATTTGCGTTCTTTTGCAACCTCAAATTGATTGTTCATAAACAATAAATATGACGCACAATGGTCACTGATAGTGAAATGATCTAAATTTTGAATATTAGAACTGTATCAACTGGTATAAACTGATAATATACTTCATGTGACAGTGACAGCTAGGTGACAGCTGTTTTTCATAATATATTGTAATGTATATGACATATTTCGTGGCATAAAGTTTACCTTTGAGCTGTGAAAAATACGTGAACTTTATTTATTTCATTCTTTAAATGGAAAATGGCCAAGTTCATAAAAACAACGGAACCCATCTCGACGACATTATGTTGCGAATACTGTTCTAACCTCACTTTTACCAATATTCAGGATTTTACAAAGTAAGTGCATTGTTGTACTTTTTTTTACTTGTTTTTTTTATATGTAGGTGGTTCAATGATGCTTTGATTGCAGAATATCGAATAATTTTTTTTTTATTTTGACGATACGTGTATGACAACTGCTGTTAATGATAATGTATACATGTATATATGTATGTTTGTTTTTTTACTGTAAAATGGCATAAATGGAAAATAAGCAAATCTTGGCGTTTTTTAAAATATGCTGTATAATCCCTTAAATTTTGTGTAAATTCAAGTGAATATAACGTTTTGTAATTTTTAAAGCTTGTGATAATTTATTTAGTTCTCATTTATATCTGTATGTTTTTGTTGTCTAAATAAATTGGTTTATTCATTAAAACTGATTCTCCAGTCACTTAATCAAGCCAAAAATTTTCCCCAATTCATTCTCAGTTATATAATAATCATCTTCATTTGTGTAATTGGAAAAAAAAATTTGCAATTAAACTTGTCACATATTTTTACATTAAAATAAAATTTGAATCGCTACAATAACACATAATGATGAATATTTCAAGCTGATAATGTATGTTTAATCCGAATAATGAAGTAGGTAAACTCGTATTGACAAACCAAAAAATTTCTACTTCAGAAAAATATATCGCTCCGTGTAATTCAATTTCTTGAGAAGTGCAATATGGTTTCTCGGAGCCAAAAGAGTAGAAAAACATCAACTAATTGAGCGAAAATTCTGCAAATATATATTCCTTCCAAGCTTTCAGTTACCAATCATGATCTTCTTCAGGGATTTAGATAATTTTTGATTCCCAATTATGAAATTCTTCCAAAAAGGATCTCATTCATATTGTTCGTTAAACAAAAATTATACATGCACTATACCGTAAATCGTCAGAGATTCGATCTCTGATGCAGGATTTCCGCAGAATTTGCGCTCAATGAGTTAATGTTGTTCTCCTCCTTTGGCTCTGAGAAACCATATTGGACTTTTCAAGAAAAAATTTCTACTTATTAAATAACAATCAAATACTTTGAACTTAGACTCTTTTCAATTCAATTTAATCAAATCCAAATGAAGTCAATTTGTATATCAAAATTATTAAAAACTGAGAGTTCAGAAGAAACATTGGTGATCAATCCATTATATTGGTATAATATCTCTTTGTAGTAATTCATTACTATCTAATTCATATTTTGTGAAAAAATTAGAAATTTAAAAAAAAGGCAGATTTTGAATCTTAGGATTCAGTTAATTTTTTAAAAATTTTCGTTTTTAAATTGAACGATTGACTTTTTCTGACCAAACTGCGTGTTACAACGTGGTAACCGCAGAGCAAAGCCCACTAATGACAGCTTGTATAATATGTATAATAAACTTGATTAATATGATATCACTCTATTATTTATTGATAATTTATTGATTTAATTCATACAATAATTTATTATCATCTTATTACTCATTATTAATGTTATTTTCTTCACTGAAAGTTTATGAATTTGAAACACTGAATAATACAAATAAGAAGAAATTTCTATATTCACTAAATATTCCAGAAGTTCCAAACGTTTATAAATAAATGAAAACAACCAAAATTGTTTCATTATTATAATCATAGCTTCCAAAAAATGCAGTAAATAATAGTAATCTGTAAATCCTTCGATTTTTGATGGAAATTTTGATATTGCATTTGATTTTTGATATAAAAATAATCAATCTCTTGTTCCTTCACCCTGTTTTTCTTCAGGGATTATTTTTCTATTTTTTGTAAGTGAAAAATATTTTATGATTTTATTTTTTTTAATTTCTAGGCACCTTCGAGAAGAACATTGCTCAATCGAAGGCGGATCTTTTGTTTGTCGTTATGGGTACAATGCCGTGTGCTGCAGTCTTCCACTGGAAGGTGTCTCAGACAAAGATTACATAGCACACATATCGAAACACGCCGCGATGCAGCATCAGCAACTAAAAAAAAGCAACGGCCAGTTGGGTGAATCTCCTGCATGGACGATTTATTCGGCATCTCAAAATCTACCCGCGGTTCTGAACGATCCCACAAAAGGGAAACAGGCGAATTTCCTAACGAGAACATGGGGCGATTCATTCATCGAAAAAACGGACATACCAAAAAACCCTTATCTTCCTGAAATCGCCATGCAGCATTTCGAGGCATATTTGAAAAAGACGTCTAAAGTAAACAACGTTTTAACCCTTGATGGAAAAACAATGAAAATTTTGGACTCTGCGCAAAGTCAGACTTCCCAAAAAAAGCATAAACAAGTTTCTAAAAACTATATTTCACTAATGTACTCGGTAATGTTAAACATTTTTGTGCGTATACTTCAAAGTATACTTTTTTGTATTGTTTTAAGGTCAACAAACTTTTGGAGCTCAGCTTAAAATTATATACTTTTTGCAACTACACAGGACTCTTCCTATAACGTCCGCGCGCGTGCTCGAGCCATTCTCTACAACGGCCGGAAAAAGGGGAGCGAACTACTCCTCACGACTCCCCACTCTCAGCTGACCTTGAAGGCCAGTTGATGTCGGGCGGGTCAACTGATCTACAGCGCAGACGAAAGTCGCGCAGTTTTCACAATGTTTACATGCTTTCGCGAGAATTGCGAGAGATGGCGAGAGAGATTGTCTCAAGCGGTGGGGATAAGGTAGGCGGGCTATCCTGCCGAAAAGCGGAACGGTCTTTCGCTGAAATAGAGAGCGGACGTAAAAGAGAAGGACGTTATAGGGAATTTCCAGTGTATCTGAAAATTTTTTCTAACTCTATCCAAAAGATTATTGAAATTCATTGATATGAAACAATTTTCAGGTGGTTAAAAATAATTCATTTTTTATATTTTTTTTTTTTGCAAAGTCATTGATAAGAAAACGTTATCAAGCTATCTGTTATCGCGAGCTGAAATTATCTGAAAGTATACATGTGCGAATTTTTTTATTAACAGGGTGGTCGCGATATCTGAAAAAATTTTTGCATTTTACCATTTAATTTGAAAAATCGGAGAAAATTGATTCCCTTAATTTCCAATAAAAGAGAAAAATAAACTGAAAATTCATTATATTTATCAAGAAATATTTTATTGTAAAAAGTAAAAATTGAATAATTTAATGTTATACTAAAATACATAAATAATGTAAGAAAATAATTTAAATTAAGAGAATTTTGAACTTAACAATTTCTGGAATGAAAACTTCATAAAAAAATGTTTGATTGAACAATCGAAAAAAAAGATATCGTGACTTACACTTGGAAGTAGATAAATGCACTTAACTGATATCCTATGATAAAAAATCAATTATTTCGGCTTTTAGATCTTATCAGCTTTTTATGCCGATTTTTTTCATCGAAAACACTACAAAATAAAAATCGAAAAGAGAAGCAAGAAACAAAAATTTTGAAATCGAAATATTTGTTATTTCGTAAAAGACATTTTAAAAACTGCATATTTCGCATTAACACAACCAAATTGACTCCAGTCTTACAAATTTGTGTAAAATAACTCAGAAATTTTTTCTCATTATAATATTCAATTTCTTAAATTCGTACATACACCATGAAGATTTTTTCTTCAAATATACTGTAAAGTAGTAGAGTTTCAAAATTGATAAATAAATGAATGAAAAAAATCATACGTATAGACTAATAAACATGTAATGGAGAATAATAATTGTGGGCAAAGAATATTTGTGATCTGGGTATTTTGGATGAAAAGTTTTTGAAATAAAAATTTTTTTTTATTAGAATGAATGGTATATTCGCATCAATAAATTGAATCATAGAATTTTCTGCATTCTTAGTCGATTGTAATTGGAAAAACCAAATTTTTTCATCGTAGTAAATTATCATTAAAAAAAATATAATGAATAAAAATAAACGTTTCTTAATTATTTTATATCATTGTCCTTACATACATATTATGTTAATTACTCATTATATATATTAAATATTATAAATAAAAAACATTATATAATTATAATATTTTCTGGATTGGAACCTTGCTAAAAAATATTTTAATCGTTCGAAAATAACAAATTCTTGTTTGAATTATTAAAAAATCGTAATTTAGATATTTAAATGTTCAAAATTATATTATTAACATCATTGACGAAAACGACAAAAAACGAAAATAAATTTTTGTTGACATATTACAAATGTTGATTGATTATTAATCGTCATTATGTCAATTTTAACAAAATTTACCCAAAATATCGAAATCCCACATTTTTCCGGTTTCGAAATGTCTGTTATGTTTCAAAGAAAAACACCTTTTATACCCAGTGACAAATCGGAGGATTCGAATGTCCGTTATGTGTTATTTTAATCGATTACTAATTATTTTCAATTTTCGTATTTCTAGCTTTTCTTTATAACCCTTACTTTGTAGTAAATTTGATTCAACAAACCGCTGTTAAAATTTATAAAAGATAATATTTGAAATGATTGATATATAATCAGTAGAATTTTTTAGGTTCGTCAACACAAATTTAGCTACTAAATTTGTTTACTGATACATTATTATTTTCAATTTAGTGTCACTAAATTTGTCATTGACACTCATATTTGTTTATTGCAGAGATACAGAAAACATTCTAGGATTCAATCTGGTGCCATCAAGTCTCCTACCAGTGATTCGCTTCAACCTTTCCCTAATTTTAAAAATTCTAAGTCAGTTAGTAATGGACCTTTAGGTAAGTTTCTCATATTCTCTACATTTCTTCTATCAATTCTGTTTTTTATAGTTTGTCATTTATATTTTCAGATAATTTGCAATTCAACCTAGGAAGCATTCCAAAGATTTTTTTAAGTCAGAATCTAGATTTATCGAAGAAGGTCGATTTCGACGCGGTTTTTCCTTTTGCCAAAGATGGTTTGTCGAATATAGGTGGTAGTATTTCTGCAAATTCCAGACAGTTGCAAGAAAAGGTATAATTACTCAGTGAAATAGTTTCGTGGTTTCATGAAATAATTTTTTTTTTTTTTCGAGGCAAATCACATTTCCTTATTTCGTTTTTTATTTTTCACAGCTGAGCCATTATCTTGACATTGTTGAAGTTCGAATAGCAGAGCAAGTTGCATCTAAGTCTCAAGCTTTTTTTCGCGCGATGGCTTCTCATGACGTTATTATGGAACAGCTCACTCAGACCATAACTATTTTGAAAGCTCTCAGGAAAAACATCCACCAAATCGACAAGAACGCGGTCAAAGATTCGTTTCATATTTTAAAGTAAATTTTTTTAAAGTATCAAAAAAATGCCAAATTCAATAACACAGATAAACATTTCGTGTGATTGTTTCTTCAGACTAGAAAGAAACAAGTCGAACCATTTGTCGGTCCTGAAGAAGCTGAAACTAATGGCTACTGTGCACCAAAGTCAGCCGATGATACAGCTGCTTTTGTCGACACCAGATTACGTCGCAGCTCTTGATCTCATTTCCACGACCCAAGATGTTCTTCTACAAGAACTTAATGGAATACACAGTTTTAGGCACTTGAGCTCGCAATTGAACGAAATGGAAAGGCTTATAGATAAAATGCTTTCTACGGAATTTGAGAAATACGCGACAGCGGATTTGAATAGGCCTTTGAATGGTGATAGCACCGTTCTTGATGGGGTAAGTGACAGTTTTGTAGTAACGTTCTGGAAGTGACTGAGTTACTTGATAGAATGGGTTTCAGGACAAGCTGATTTCCATTGTTTCTGGACTTCTCCGTCGAAAACACTTCCAGTTTGTCGACAATTACAAAGAAGAAGCCATAACTACTGTAAGAGCTATCACGAAACAAAGGGTGATAGAAGCTCTGGCCGCGAGTGACTGCTGCAACGACCAACAAGCTGCAGCTTTAGAGGTCGGAGGTCTTTCCCTGGCCGAGCGATTGACTCTTTTGCACAACAGCATCCAGTCGCTCACGTCACTCCTTTGCCGAGTCAAGGTGTGTAAACTTTAGAACCCTGCAACCAAGGGCAAAAGCATAAAAAGTTTTCAAGAGAGGTTTTTCGAAAAAATACATTTCCTTCAGGGTTTTATGATTTTTTATCTTTGACGATTTGTTTATGTACTAGAGTACAATTTTTTAATTTTTGAGATCGGGATTTTAAATTTATACGACTTTTGGAGTACAGAGTCGTTCATTTTTCGTGTAAGTGTTCGATATTATGGAATTGGATTTATATGATATTCAAGTCACTGATGTTCAGAATTTTTTCCTATGTTTTTAGTATTTTTTTTATTTATTTAGTGTTTATACAACTTGGATTTTCTGATAATATGGATTTCTATTTAGCTTTCTAGAATTCGATTGTCAAGAGATCAAAGTTTCTAAAATTTTTAATGTTTTTCACAAATTTTTGAAAAAATTATATCTTCCGAGATTTTAAAAGTTTCATAGATTTTTGTATCGTAGTCTTTTCTGAGATTTTTATAAATTTATAGTATCCCCATGAATCACTCTATACGTTTCTAAAATTCGATGCTATAGTATTGAAAATATCAACGATTTTAGTATCCCAATTGAATTTTCACAAAACAGTATCTTTCATACAGATGCGCAGTACTTTTCATTTTATTATTATTACTTTTTTCCGTATTTTTTAGTATTGATATAATGCGAAAGATTTTCCGGTACTATTATGAATTTCCATATGAATATCTATAAGTATATGCTTTTGGATTACAAACTTTATAAATTTTCAAAAAAATTCTAATTAAATCGAGTCTAGTTCAGTTTGGAATGTTTTATTACTTTTCAAGTACCAACATATTTCTAATATTTCGAGCATATTTTAAGTATTCATAGAATTTCAGAAGATTTTCTAGTATTTTCATAAATTTCTAGGGTTTTTGTTGACTACCACTTAATTTTCTGGAAGTCTACTCTCTACAATTTAAATTTCTACAAAATTTCCAGTGTTTTAAAGGAGAGTTTTTTAGAAAAGAGTTTTTTAAAAATTAAACTTTTTGAGTAACTATTCTTTGAAGAATAAAAAACAACCGATAAATATGTAGTAGATTAAACTTGAAATAACTTCTGTAATTGTAGCCTGAGCATGAATTTGAAAACGTCATTTGAAAGGGCAGACGAATAGCTTTGAAATGGTATATGAAAGAATTTTTAAAAAAATGAACTTTTTGAGTAACTATTCTTTGATGAATAAAAAACAATCACTAAATATGTAGTAGATTAAACTTGAAATGACTTCTGTAGTTTTAGCCTTAGCATGAATTTGAAAACGTCATTTGAAAGAGCAGACTAGGTTGACCTAAGTTGAAATAGGCAGACCTATTATTTTAACCTAGGCAGACCCTAAGTTGAAATCATTTTTAAAATTTCTATCTTTTACGTTCTCCTAACGAAATATGTATTATTAGAATTCAGTTGAAGAAAAATTTTTTCCAAGCAGGGATCGTTACTATCTTTGAATTTTTTAAAATGAGAATACCAAATATAAAAATTATGAGAACTTGAATGAAATCATTTATTATATCCTTTATATTTCAGTGAGTAGTACATTTTGATCATTTTCATTTAATTTCATTTTGAATAATACTATTATTTTTCTTTCATTTCTATTAATTACTTCCTTCATTAATTTTTATTTAGAATAATGAAAAATTTTCCTCGAATTTCGAAATTATTTGAACTTCGAAAATCCCTCTTTGCTCACACCCTTGCCACAATGAAATCATTGCATTGCACTGGATTTTTAACAAAAATCGCTTATGTCTCCAGGCTGTGCACAATGTACTCTGCGATACGATCGAATTATCAGCCGGTCGATTACCGGATGGCACGATCGACCATTCGTTGACCGATTGCCTGCTCACTGACGCCGAGTACACGCAAGTCTCAAGCAAACTGAAGAACATGCTCACCTCGATCTGCGATTACTGCCATGAAAGACTGGGGAACCTTTTATCTGCCAGTCCCAGTGAGAAAGACAAAGACACTGTAGAGACTGAAAAACTGTCCATCGAGAATACATCGAATATGAAAGTGCAAGACGTTCCGAATTGGAACGAAAAGTCTTGGCTAAGCGAAAGGGCGACGACGGCCCAAGTTTGTCGACTTGCCAGCATGGTCGAAGGGTTCACGGAAACTTGTGAGAAATTGTGTGGAAAACAGTGCACCGGTCTGAGATCTGCCTTCAAGGTGAGAGAAAAATTTTTCTAATTTTCACTTATGTTTTTTGACGTTTTGTGAAATCCTAGACAAACTTGGGATATGATGAGAAATCAATAATAAAAATAGACTGTCTTTTAATTAATATATTAATAATATTATAGAATTTAAATTATTGAGAGTTTTTTTTAATATTTTTTAATTGCTGATTTTTTAAAACGTATAAAAATGTTCCTTATTCCCATTTTCGTCAAAAGAAATGGATGGAAATTTTGTTAATTAGTTAATTTTTTTTTTTTTTTTTTTTGACAGGCCCAAGCAAGCAAATTTGTGCACCGTTTTCACATTGAGCGAAAAACGAAATTGATGCATATTTTGGATTCTGAGAGATGGAAGCAAGCTGAGGTACCACAAGAAATTCAATTATTAGTTACATACGTCTACGAAAACGAACGTTTCCCGAGCGAAGTATGTAAAAGTGAAGTAATTGGACGAAATGTGAATTTGAATAATTTTATCCTCGTTGGGGGTGAGAAGTATGCCGTGGTAGGAGCGACTCTGATTTTGGTTCAGATCATTCACGAATATTGCAGGTAATTTGAAATGTTCGAAAGTCTTAATTTTAATGTTTTCTTCAAATCTCATTAATTTAAATACACTTGTACATTTATGTTATTTGGCAGGAATGGAAGTTTTCGATTTTTGGTTGTTTTCTCGATGTTTAGAAAATTTTTATAAATACAGACAACTTTTCCACAAATGTTTGCAATAACTTTAAAACTGAGCTGGAATTTTTAAACATTGTAACTTTTTTTCAGAGCAAGCAGTGAATTAACAGCATTGTCAGGTACTATTGGAAGGCAATTAGCAGAATTATTGAGACAGTATAATTCTTTGAGTTGTCGTCTTGTACTTGGTGCTGGTGCCATGCAAGCTGCTGGTTTGAAAACGATAACAAGCACAATTTTGGTGTTGTCTTCTCGGAGTTTGAAGCTAATTCTGTGGCTGATGCCATTTATCAAATCTCATTTCCAAGGTATGTCCAAAAATTTATGTCAGAAGCATAAACATGAGAGGAAGATAAATTAAATAATCATGCATTCAAATAATCAAAATAATCTCGATAGTTTTTTTTCTAAAGGGTTCATAATTGAAGAAAATTTTGACAATATACTGTTTTTTATTGTAGGATTCGTTGAACAAAACAGCAATCGTGGGATGACCGGAGTCTCTGGTGGCGGCGTCGCCCTTCTCGACAATGTTGATAGAGACATACGATCCCATATTCAAGAAATAGACGGGAAAATAAAAACCATCATCAACAATTTGTTCAATGCCCAAATCTCAAGTTGGACTGCCAAACCTCCAGTGCCATCACAATCTTTCAGGAATATTTCCAAGTAAACTGAAAAACATTTTTCACGTTTTTCAAAAATATTTTTAAAGTGTAGAAAACGTTTTAAAGAAGATAATTTTTACGCCATAATTTTTTTCCTTGATTTTTTTTTAAAGCTTATGTCATGAAAAATTCAAATCGTAAAAAATTAAAATGCTGAAAATGAACCGCTCTGAAATCGATAAAAAAATAATTTAGTATCATTACTAATATGTATGTGACATCGATTAAGAATCTAGAAATGTTCAAATGCAATAAAATATTTGGATTTACAGTTCAAATTTCTCAAAACCTATTGAAGTATATTATTTGAAATATTTTATTATCATTCATATACGTACATCCTCTCCATACATGAAAATATGTGCATTCAGTCTAATCTTATAAAATGTTTCTTTATCAGTAATTTTGATGTTTCAAAAAATTATCAAATTATATGAAAATGAAAATTAATTTTGTTCACGTTCTACACTTTTTTTCCAACTTAATATTTTCGTTAGCATATGCACGAATAAAAAATTTGTGTTCGAATATTTTGTAAAAATAGACCTATACATATTTATTTTCATTGCATAAATATACTTACGTTAAATCAAATATTTTATTTTTGAAAATTTTGCATGTTTCCTCATAATTTGACATTTGTAATCATTTCAAAACAAAAATTACTATATCGATGTGATAAAGTTTCATTTTTTTTAAAAACTGCAACTCTCGAAATAACATGTTTTTATTGAGTTTGAGTTACTAATTATTGTACTCAACTTTAAGTTTCATAAAAATTCTATTGATGAAATTGATGCTTCAGATTCTATTACAATTTTGTACATTTTATGAATTAAATTTACAATAGTCCAACTTTGTAGCAAGTTGTTGATTTTTAAAAATTGTTCATGTTTTAGCAAGAAACAAATATTATGCCGCCCAAAGAATTCCGTTGTTTGAAAAAATAATGATAAAAATCTGAAAATCATTAAAATCTAGAAAAAGTAAGAAAGATTTAAAATGATAAAAATGGATAATGTATAATTTGAAATTTTTTTTGTATTTCCTAAAATTTTGAAAAAAGTTTTATACTGAGCAAAATTTTAATAGTTCTGTTAAATAACAGATACTTTTGAATATTCTGAACATTCTTCAATCAAAAAATTTTTAATCGTACGACAATCGTCGATGTTCGTAAAAGTTTTAATAAAAATTTTGAAGTTTTCAAGTATCAAAAAATTGAATTGAAAATATAAGAGATCTTCAATAAATCTCGCGAACTCCGAAAATGTGTAGGATACCAGGATATATTCAATTAATTTTAAAGAATTCAAGAAATTTAAAGAATAAAGATATTGATGTAAACAATGTGAGAAATTCCGTGAAACTGTAGAAACTATGGGATTGAGAAAATTTTGTAAATATCAAACTTTGTTCAAGGATCGTCGATTATTTAAACATTTCAATGAAAAATACAGAAATTTTGAAAATATCGGAAAATTAAGTGACATTAAGAATTTTGAAGATTGTCATCGATTCTAAACAACTTAAAAAACATACAGAAGTTCAATAATAGTTGATAAATTTCAAAAAATGTGCAAAAATGTGTAATATTTCATAAAACTACAGCTAGTGTATAAAATTCCCAAAATTTTAAAAATATCGGAAAATGCTTCGTAATACGGTGACGCTCAAAAATTTTGCGAATTTCAATAATTTTATAAAAACATAGGACGTTTTGAAAAATTCGAAAACGAAAATGTAAAAGACACATAATAAATAGAAAAATAAAAAATTCGTAGAATTTCAACAATTCCCGATAAATTTTGCAGATTTTGCAAAATTATAAAAGATTCCGTAAAACAATAGACACTGTAATTTTCTCCAATTTTTGAAAAATCAATAAATGTTCAGTAGTATGAAGACTGGAAAATTTCGAAGATTTAAATGAAAACATAAAATTACTGAACATTTTACAGATTCAAAAAATATGAAAAAAACTTCGTAATTGTCAATAATTTAATAAAGAAATTCAGAAAATTTGGAAATCTACGTAAATGCTGATTAATTTTGTATAGGTATTTCGGGAAAGTCTGGAAATTACGTTAAGTGCAGAAACTCTACAATGTTCTTGAAATTTTTAAAAATCAACTAATTTTTTCTCATGCGGAGATTATCGATGATCTTGAAATCTTAATAAAAATTGAGGAATCGGAAAAATGTTTGTATATTAAGACATATTCAGAATTTTCAAAATTGTTGGTGATTCTGAAATCATACTATTATCACCACCTCATTCAAGGTTTTTATCACAACAGAATTTTCCTGATTTTTATAATCAAATTCTCGAGTTAAGTGTTCCGCTGGATCAGGGTTTTTTTTACAAACAATAATGCATTAAATAATTTTATAAAACTTTATTTCTTCGAAACACTGGAATATATTTTTTTTTCTTTTCAGGCATCTAGTAAAACTTCACGAAGCAGTTTGCAGCGTTCTGCCACCTTCGGAAATGCAGATATTGTATCGAACCGTGAATAGTTCCTTCAAAGAAAAATTAAGGGAGCAGCTAATCAAGATGAACATTGTGAATAATGGTGGTCCCCAGCACGGCGTTGTGATTTCCGAGCTGGGTTTTTATTTGGAAGCGCTAAGGAGTTTGAAGGTCTTGCCAAAAGCAGAACTCGATGATGATTGGATGAGCGACATTTGGACTAGGTAACCAAGAAAATGTGAAATCAGAAACATCGTGCAATCGTTTATTCCAAAGAATGTTGTTTTTTCATGATTATTTGTTATTCGATGGATTTTTATAAATTTTGAAGATTTTTATATGAGATAGAATTCGTTTTATGCAATTTTTGAAAGCCAAAAGTTAAGATGTACGCCATTTTTTATGCGAGGAGTATGGAGAATTTTTTGAATTATTTGTGGGTGTTTACTGGTTCAATAAATGACGAACTTAAATTGTGCATGTGTTTTTTTCCTTTTTTTCTTAAATTTATCTACAGCTTGTTGAGAATATGTCACATGTTCTTAAACTACTTAGGTTTAGATTTGTTTTTTTGTCCACTTTTGTTTAGCAATGTTTTCCAACATTTGAGCGGTCGCAGAACCAGTTTGTTGCAACATTTCATGAAAATATCCATGGCCTTTTTTCAGTAACGAATATGGCTCGTCGAATTCCTGGAAATGATTTCGGGGTAGGGAAAATCTGTGATATTCTGGTGAAGTGATTTTTGAAAATTTGTTGATACTGAAGAGTTTTGCTTTTGATGCAATTCAAATCGATTTTTCAAAAAACCATACTCACAACAACAGAACCAGCGTCCAAGACCAAAACTCGATCACTGTCCATGATCGTATTCAAGCGATGAGCAATCGTTAAAACAGTGCAATCATCGAAATTTTTCCTGATCGTTTGCTGTATTAGTTCATCAGTCTGCAAATCAACGTTTGCCGTAGCTTCGTCCAAAATCAAAATTTTGTTTTTATTTATAATCGTTCTCGCGAGGCACAAAAGTTGACGTTGCCCGATGCTAAAATTTTTGCCACCTTCGTGTATTTTCGTTTGCAGGCCTGCGACCAATTTTTCGACTGCAGTTTTCATTTTCACGTGATCTAATGCCTGTAAAAATGGTCTGGAATCAATATTTTGCCAGATTTCGAGGGGCGATGATATACGAATTTTGGAACAGGAAATTTTATGATTATTTCTCGATTTTGGGATTGTTAGAGTTCGTGATTCCTGAATTTAAATTTTACATATGATTTCATACACATACTTGCCACAAAGCGTCATCAGAATAATCATCAAAAGGATCTAAGTTTTTTCTAAGAGTTCCCATGAACAAAATTGGCTCTTGTGGAATGATGCTGATTTTCGAACGTAAATCATGAATACCCAATGAGCTTATGGCCACGTTATCGATGTAAATTTCTCCCTCTGTGTACCCTAATCTGAATAATGCTGAAGTCAAAGACGATTTACCAGCACCTGCAACAGAAAAAAATTGAGATTAATCATTCTTTTGTACCTAGAAGAATCGTAATCCATTTGGAATCTTATTACCAGTTCTTCCACATATGCCAATTTTCTCACTTGGCATTATCGAGATATTCAAATCCTTCAATATTGCGTTTCCATTCAATCGATACATTAGATACACATTTTTGAATTCTATTTTACCTGTTATAAAGAAAATGGATGGTGAAAAGAAATGGGAAAATTTCTTACATTAGAACTGAAGTAGGAATTTATGGAAATTTATTCTAATTTTTTGAATTAGGTTAGGTTATTCCTAACCTAAAAATTATTCCAAACCATACTATTCAAAAAAATTAGAGATCATAACACGAAAATTCTCAATGCATGTGAAGGAAACGTTTCTACAATTCCTTAGAAAAAGAAACCATTACCCAGTTCAGGCCAAGTTTTCCTGGGTTTCAATTCAGGCTCGCTCTCAAAAGGCGGCTCCTCTTCGAGTTTCGTGTATTCCACAATTCTCTCAACCGAAGTCATACAACTTTCAAGCTCAGTCATTTGCCTCATTGCCCATTGCACCAAATTAATCAATAGAATACTGTTCGAAATAATAAGACCAACGGTCCCAGGCAACATTGATTGGTCGAATAAAAAAACGATAGCTATCGTACAAGTTATGTACAAGCAACAACAAAGGTCGATGTACATGGAATAGACTCTAAAACAGGATATGAAAATGTGCCATGCCGAAGTGTGGACATCCTGATGAGAGTCGAATTCGAGTTTCAGTCTTTCTTGAGCTTTTGAAGCTCTGATTGATACGAGGCCATTTAAAGTAGACGTCAAATGGTCAAACATTGGCGAACGCGCTGAAAAATTCGGAAAAGCGTTTTTTTGGAAATGCACATTTTAACTTGGATTTTGGAAGTTTACATTTTATTGGAATGTTATGAATTCTCTCGCTCGTGAAGTTTTTGGAAGATTAATCAATTAATCATCATTTTCTCTGATATAAGAAATGGGTGATTGAAAATTTTGAAAAAAAATACGCAGTTGAGAGGCTTACTTATTCCTTCTAATCTTTTAACACTTCGAGCAGTTCTCGCGTAAAGTAGTCTCAAGAAGTATAAAATGACGAGCATGACTGCGCTTGACACAACGAGCAATGGATTTATGATTGAAATAACAACGACTGTCATCAAAGATCGTAAACCGTAATCCGTCATATCATACAAAACGTATGGTAAACGTCTGTCAATGTTGTAGACATCTTTCGAAAATCTGAAAAAAAACCAGAAATGATTATCACAGCCATATGAATGTAATTCTATTTTAACTATAAAAAGAGCAAATCCATGGGAGTGGAATTATGAGAAATCAAAACTAAGAAATTTTAAGAACATTTCTAGTTTCAATATTTTAAACGATTGTTCGACAGTTTTGGCAGTTATGACAGTTTTTTGAAGTCATGGCAGGTTTTTGAGAGTTTAACCCTTGCTATAATTTTCCAATTGGTTCATCCCATTAAAAAAAAACTTGTCACAAATACAATAATTTTCCATTTATAAATTTTATAATTAGATTTCCATTTGGAAAACTAATTCGTACGTAAGTTTTTTTGTCAAAAATTTTCCAACACAACAAACTGATTGGAAAACTAATCGGAAATTTTCAGTATTATTGATATTTTCAAAAGTTTACAAATTTTTGAAAATTCACTATTTTCGTGATTTTTATAGTTTCATTAGTGTTAAAAATTTACAACATTCTTACGTTTTTTTACAGTTCTTGACGGTTTTGACAGTTTTTGTATTTGTCTCGATATAGTTGAACAATTGGGTTAATAAAATAATGAAATTTCTTAAAAAAATTCAATTTCGTGCACCTTATAAGAAATAAATTTCTTATGAGGTGACCTTATAAAAACTTTATAAGAAACAGAAATTTCTTATAAAGAATCGATCGAAAAACTTGTATATATCATTCCTATAAGATTTTATCAAACACATTCTCAAAAGAAATTTCCTTCTAAGGTTTTTATAAGATCACCTTAAAAGAAATTGAGTTCTAATATAAGGTTTTTATGAAAATCAAAATTAACAGGAAAAATTGATACACATTTTCGACAATTTCAAAAACAATCTTGATATATTATTATTACAGTTTATACAGATTTTTTCTATTTTTTTTTAGTACCTTATAAGTCTATAACAGCATTGAATTTTTCAACAAGTTTGACAGTTTTTAACAGTAATAACGATCAAACCATTTCAAAAGTTTGGAGAAAATTTTCAATGAAATATTTTCGAAAAATTTTAGGTTTTTAAAGTTTTGATACTTTTATCAGTTGAACAGATTTTAAAATGAGATTGGGACACTTTTTCAAATATTAGAAAATTTGGTGACTAATGGGACTTATAAAGAAGCAGTTGAAATTTCCTGAAATAATATTTCAGGTAATAATAATCTGAATTCTGGACTAATGTTAAGAGTTTGAATAATATTTTATATCTCCTTTTAAATTATTATTGAATATCTTTTGGTTATTTAAATGATAATCAACTTTCGAAAATTTAGTAGAATTCACGAGATTTTACTATGTAGTAAATTGCTCAATTCGCCTATGTTTTTGAAGTTAAATATATATTCATAACAAATAATACTTTTTTGATAGTTTCATGAACAGTTTTAAAATAAATTCAAAACTTAATACAATTTATAACATTTTTTTTTTTTTTAATTCTCAAGAGGGCACGAAAGACGTTTTTTTTGTGTCCTGTTTCCTCTCAAATGGTTCACGAATATTATAACAGAATTGGAATTTTCAAGCAGTTCTGATAGTTTAAGAATTGAAAATTTATAAAAAAGTTTCAATGAGATGTTTTTCAAAAGTTGCATTGTTTTGACTGTCTAATAATTTCGGTAGTTGAAAAGTTATTGACAATTTCATAGTAAAAGTTATCCATTTTTTTTTAAGATGTTAGAAAATTTTGCTAATTCATGAAACCTAAAGTAAAGCAGTTGAAATTTTTCAGGAAATTTCTTTCTAGTGTCCAAATTTTTAAAAAAATTTTCTCTATATTTTGAAAGTATTTTCGGGTATTCTGTTAGGAAATTTTCAAACATTTGGAAGAATTCACGATATTTTGTACATTTGTTTACACAATTATTTGATTTTTTGAAAATCAATGCGATACTCGAAGTTGTTGCTAAAAAAAGGACTAAAAAACAAATACTCCAACTATTCATAATTTTCTACTGAAGAAATGTCAGATAATTGAAGAAATTTCAGGTATTTCAAGAAACTGAGTATGTACTGCAATATCTCGAATCTCTTCAAATCTACGATTTCAAATAATCATTCTGTTATTTTTAAAATTTTTTGAATCGCAAAGCTATCAGAGTGTATTCCCAAATCCACTTATATTCAGAAAACAAATAAATTGTAAACTAATAATATACCTGTTCATAATACGTCCTGGGGGATTCGAACTAAAAAAACTCATGGTCGACCTTATCACACTATTCAACATGTTTGCATGAAGATTCAAAGATGCTCGTAAACTCATTTCGTAAAAAGTAGTAATCGCTGCAACATTAACAACCACTTGCATAAGGATCATTGCACTGTACCAAGTAAAGTAAAAATTCCTCGTTGAATCCATGTACGTATCATTTTTCGCAGTTTCAACTGCGTTTACCCAGTACGATATGAAATAATCCGATCCTTGGCATATCAGCTGCAATCAGTCCATCAAAAAATTTTACTTCCACTCTATCTATTTCAAACTGTCTTTCAATGAAAGCATAATTACATTGCTCGAGATTTGCAATCCAAAAACGAACACCACGAGACACCAATTCTCAACTGCTCTAAAAAACGACATGTAAATCTTGGTAGAAACTTTTCCATAAACTCTAGATTCGCAATTATCCAAATTTTCTCCCACTATTTTACTCAAACTTTCGTCTCCTTCGACTGTCAGTTTTGGAGTACTCGATTTTTCATCTTCTTCGATTTCTTCGATGGCGATTGATTGTGACAGAAGATTCGATTTCTGAATGTCGTCAAAGGTTCCAGAAGCAGCAATTTGGCCCTCGTCTAGTATTACTACATGATCAACGAATTTTAGGTATTGAATTTGATGCGTCGTCAGAATGATGGTTTTCCCTTTGAGAAACGTTCTGAAACATTCGTTGAAGATGCGACGTCCGACTTCTGCGTCAACCGCAGACAGAGGATCGTCCAGAAGATAGATTTCAGCCTCTTCGTAAATGGCACGAGCCAAATTTATTCTGGCTCTTTGACCTCCTGACAAACTCATCGCTCCAATCAGGGTTTTGTCGCCATTTGGGAGTAAGGAAAAGTCGCGTTTCAGCTGACAGGCTGCGATGACTTTCCCGTACCTGAAAATCGAGCCTGAAAATTATCCATTTTCAATTCCCGAAGTGATTTACCTTTCCTCGTCCACTGGACTCGCAAAAATGATGTTCTGCCTCGCTGAAGACGAAAATATCCACGATTCTTGAGCGGCATAAGAAACTCTTCCGTTGACTTCCAAGCTTCCTTTATTCAAAGGAAGTTCCCTGAGTATCGTTTTGAGCAAACAAGTTTTCGATGCTCCAACTTTTCCAACCACAGCCACAAGTTTCCCACGCTCCACGTCGAAATTCAAGTTCTCCAAAATGGTTTTTGTAGAATTAGGGACCCATTTGCACTCAACGTTCTTGAAGGACAATGCTACGTTTGGAGAACGTTTGGTGACTGTTCGATTTCCAAAGTCAACACTGGGCAATTCATCGAAATTCAGGAAATTCTCGATGCGTTTTATCGACACCCAACCGTCGGCGAAATTAGAGAGAGCTGCGAAATTCGTAACAATTTGAAGTCTTCGGTAGCCAAGATGGTCGAGGAATAAACGAACCTGTAGGAAGGCCACAAAACGTGGAAAACTGGATGGTGCTGAAGAATGACATGACCATGTAAACATTATGAGCGGAGATTTCGTTGCCTAGATAAGTGTACGTCAAAAGCGAGATGAAGGAGCAAAGTTTGGATCCATGCAATTCTAGAGAAATGTTGGAGTAGGTCAGAATGTTGACTCTTTTTACGGATTTTCCTTCTACCCTGTAAAATTTCTTGAATCTAAGAATTATTCTACTCTTCGTATCTTGGAGAAGAATACAGGAAATCATTTTACATTCTCGCTTTTTCAACGAGCTTGGAGAAGTATTTCTCCCATCCATACATTTTGATGACTTGGACTCCTCGAATGATTTCATTCATCAAGTATAATCTTTTGTCAGTTCGATCGGCCAATTTGGGGAGGCCATTTGATATTTTTCTCGCGATGAACGCTGGAACAATTTTTTTTTTTTTGGTATTGCGATAGAGCAAGGGCGAAATTTGAGAAACATCAAAATTATTTAATGCACTGTTAGGCGAAATTTAGGGTCTAAATTGTAATATGATCTTTGAAATCTAATATTGATAGAATAAATACCCAAAAGTAATATTACCAAGAGGTTATGATAGGTTAGCTTGAATAAAAAAGTTAAAAATAATTATAGTCAAGGGCGTCGCAACGAAATTTTACATGGAGGGGTAAACTCAAATGTTAAAAGGGTTAATATATTTATTCTAGCATTATAACATCTTAGAAATAGATTTTCAAACTCAAAATTTTACTTTTTGAAATATATCGCTTTCCATAAAAAATCACAATATCTCATTTCTAACGTCTCTCAGTACTTATTCACGAGATAATCCTTTTAAAAGATTATCTCGTAATGTATAGTAATTTCTTGTATTAATTTCTAGAAGTTAGTGCTCTAAAATTCAAGGTTTCTTAGATTTTTAGTGTTTTCATAGATCTTTGAGAAAAACATATCTGTATACATTTAAGGTATTTCATATTCTGCTTTCCTTTTCCAAGGTATTTCGAAGAGCTATAACACAATTTTTAAAATAATCAAAAATATTCTAGTTTTCATATATTTCTACTATTTCTTTAGATTGTCATTTAGGTTTTGAGAATTTTGATGATCTAGAATTCTAAGTTTATTAAATTTTCAGTATTTTCCAGAAACAGTATTTTCGAAAATAACTACATATTTCGTAGATTTCTATTATCTATAATATTTATCGTTTTTTCAGTATTTTTATGGATTTCTGTATGGATATCTAGAATTCGATGCTTTAGGATTCAAGATTTTATTTAAATATATTTACTCATTTTATAGTTACGTTAGGGAATAATATCTTCATCGATTTTCAATGTTTTATTAATTTCTATTTTGTTCAGGATTTTTCATATTTTTTAGTATTATTAATATGCGGTAAGATATTTTACATTTTTCATAGACACCCAGTATTTTTAAAAATTTTAACATAGATTCCTTGAGCTTGCTTGATGCTCTAGAATCTAAAATGATAAAGATTCTTAGTAAGTCAATAAACTTTTTAGAAAACAGTATTTTCAGAAAATTTCAAGTATTTCACACATTTCTACAACTTTTAGAAAATTACGTATTTTTTCAATATTCACGAATTGGATTCTAATTTTTTGTATTTTAATGAATTTTTATAGAAATTTTTTGAATTTCATGCCCTAGGATTAAAAGTTTCACAGATTTGTATTATTTTCATGATTTTTTGAGAAAATTATATCTATATAGAATTTAAGTATTCAAGAGATTCCAATGCTTTTTAATCTTTTTCGTGCTTTTCAGCACATAGGTATATGTAATATGTAATTTTATACATAAAATTTCATAGTATTTTCTAGTATTCTTCTAGATTCCTAATATTTTGATGGATTATTGCTATGTAAATTTTAAGAATTTGATACTCCGAAGTTTGAAGTTTTATAAATTTATAGTATTTCAAATGATTTGTCGAAATACAGTTCTTTCATGGAGTTATTTCGTTCCGAGAAATTCTAGTAGTTTGATTTTTTTCATATTTATAAAATTCTAATGATTTTCTGATATCTTCATGGATTGTATATACATTTTTAAAATTATATGTTCTAGGATTGAAAGTTCTGTATATTTCAGGAACATAAATGGATTATCTACGTAATGTTATCTTGATTTATTTCGTGTATTGAAAGATTTGCTGTAGTTGTCTTTTTTGGCATTTAAAAAATTTTGTCCGATTTTCTAGTTCTTTTGTGGAATTCTCTTCAGATATCTAGAATTCGATGCTTACAATCACTGAAAGAATAATACTTTCCAGCGGCAGATTAAGAGCAGAAATTTGAGTTTTTAACTAACAGAAGAAATGTAATACTGTTCTTTATTATATTCTTTTGAACAACAAAATTTTATATACATTTGTCCCGAGAAATTCAAGTATTCGAATATTTAAAATATCTTCCAACGAAAAACTAGTTTCTTCGGAAAACCCCTCTCGAAAATTTTTTCTGTGTGGGCTTCTGTGGTAGAGAATCCTTACCAAATATGAAAGGTACTATCAAGATTGTGATCATGCCCGTGAGCATTTCCAAATTTATCTTCTGATAAACAATGTAGCCTATGATCGTTATCTGTATCGGCGCGATCCATACATAATGGACCATGTATATCAGATGGTCGAATTTGTTCGCATCGCTGCTCAGCAAATTGACGACCTTGGGTCAAAACAATTTTCAAGCAACAAATTTCGCACCTTATTCTACTCCTAAAAAAGCTAAATACTTGGCCAGTTGTCGTTTGTTCGCTCAAGAGTATCGTTGAAGTTCGCAATAATTTCCTGTAAATTAGGGTTGAACACGCGACATTCATTTTCAACCCAGTTTCTATGAGTAAATGAAAAATATGATTGTACAAGATGCTTCCAATAAACAAACATGCAACGAGTATCAGAGCGTTATAACACGCTTCGTCTTTTTCCATTGTGTTTTTGGGACTGAAATATGTTATGACTTCTGTCAAAACTAGAGTTTGGATTACTCTGAAATTTGAAATAAAAAGAAATTAGGTTCTACAGGTGATCATTTTCCTGCTGAAAAAAATCTGATGAAAACAGGGATCCAGAGTTTGAACTCTACTTGTTTTGAATTACTTTTATCAAGTTACTGCGAAAGCTGATGGACTTTGGATAGTATTATCACAAAAACACATGATCGAGCCCAGAAAATGAAACTGTAATAGTTTCATTTATAATCATCGCGGATGTAACACCTTGCGAGAAAAAAACTCGCTTTGAAAACTTACGAAAAATAATGAAAACTGATTGAAATTAGATGAGTTTTTTTCAGCAGGATTTGCATTACTCTTTGGTGCTTACTTTACAATAATTTCATGAAAAGCGTGTCCTAAACCTAACAAAGCAAATCTCAGGCCGAAACATTTGACGAGTATTTTCATCAAACTAGCTTTTTTTCCTTTGGACTTTTTTCTTACAACTCCTTCATTCCATACGTCGCAGATAAAATCGCCTAGATAGCTACTTTTGCATTTGTTTGGTGGACCGAACAGGTCATTTTCTTCCAAATCTTTTTTATAACCAACAAAGAAAATTCCAAGTAACCACCTAGAATCGTCCAAATAAATACCTTTTAACTTTGCTCAATAATAAACAAACAAAAAGTAAAAGCTTTTTGTTCGAGTTCTTCAAAGATTTTCTGATATGCTCATCATTTGGGACGATAAGTACTCACGCAAACGAAATTTGTGATAGAAAATTAGCACTTTCCCTAGGATTTGTTGGCTGCTGTTTCAGTTTTTCGTCCATGGCCGAACAAAACTTTTTCGATTAAAATGATGAACTGTTTTCAAATAGAAATACAGTAACAAAAATTTATCCTTGAGCGACGAATCTGAATTTTTCGTTTCCATCAAATTTCATTGGATCTCAAATTCTGTAACAAAACTCATGAACATTGAAAAACTGAAATCTAACACATGAACTTGAAACGACAATGATAAAATTTGTTCTTTCAAAGGTAAATACCGTCGAGGTGATAAGTTATGTAAATAGAACACCCAATGAAAAATAGCTTTAAACGATAACGACTTTAAATATATAATCATAATTTTAGAGAAAATAAAAACGATTTATCAATCATAGCAGCAAAAAAAGACACAAATTTTGATTGCTCCGTTAGCTGTTTTGACTATAGAAATTTGGAAAAACAATATGCATTGCAAATTTGAGTTACGATGAGTTTTTTCAAATACAAGTGTCCAATACGTACAGAAAGGCAATGCCTTGGTAACGATTTATTCTTTGAATCTAAAACGTCCGCTTCAAAATTTGTATAAATAGATAAATCCAGTTTTTAAATTATTCTATATGAAAATGATTATGATATTAAAATTAAACCGAACACTCGATTCGAAAGATCATGAATGACTGGTAACAAAATGATACTCATTTAGAAAATATTTGCCATCTTTGCAAGACCTGGGCGCAGAATACACAGATAATTCATGTAAATTATGAGCACGCTTCTTCTGTTTTTAGAAACTCGCCCGATAAGAATCATTAATCAAAACTGATTTGGAAAGCAGAACATTGTTGAGCTTTTTCGTTCAAAGTTTCAAACTTTCAACGAGTGACTTCAAGTCAAACTTTCTTTATACAGAATCCTTAGCCTCATTAGTCGAGTAAATTTAGGTTTTATTATTGCAATTCGTTGGGAAAGAAAAATTAGGGCCCCATACAGGAAGCTTAAATCCAAGTTTTCGACTATCAACCCTATATAAAACCGTCATAAAAAATCGTCAGACCTACTTTTGATGAATAATTAAATCTTAAAAACAGGTTTATTGTGTAACCTTCACGACAATCTTCACCAGGGAAAACCAGTCGAAAGGTTTTTATTTTTGATAAGAATTTTATCATTGCTCGAAATTTATCCGCTAGGGACGTATACTTACGTTCATTTTACGTAGACTCGGATATTTAAAAAAACACTCAACTTTGCAACAGGCTTTTTAATATCTATCGAAATTCCTCATCGTTTACAAGTTTTCCATCATCTACATACAAACCACAGCGCTGTTCAACATTCGCTTACTCCAACTATTTTCCAGCTTTTTTCGACCTCTGTTTTACACTCGAACGATCAAATCCCAATCGATTTTTTACAAAAAGTTTGTCGTCTTTTGCCATTGTTTTTCCGAGGCACTTTATACGTAAACGAGGTTCACGCCGTATCAAAAATAGAGAGCAAACGACGCTTGGTCGATCGTTAATTTTATTCGCCTTACAACAATTGCTTGACTCGAAGAATTAGCATAAGGCAAAAAATCTTTGGTGACGCGTTTCACCCAAAACCCCGTAGTAAACTCATGTCGAATCGTCTTTTCATCGTCTTGCAAGAGAAACACATTTCGTAACCTACAAATCACAATTTTTCCAAAACTTGTAAGATCCGTCTAAAACGAATCCCTCGGCAAATCCTGCGGTTTCTACAAATTTTTTTCTTCGAAAATCACTGCAAGACCATCAACTTTCGTTTCATTTGTTCATTCGTTCGTTCATTCGTTCATTAGTCAACAATTATGTTCATTTGTACCGAGTAATAGTAGGGGAGCTATGGGAATTATGGATCGCGTGTACCAACTGTAGGTACCCCAGTGCATTACCGACCGAGTAGTTAGTTGTCCTACGTTACCGACGTTTTCGAGCTAGATCGAGCGATCCAGAATTCCTCCGGCTCCACTTCTAACAATAACTAAACAAAGAACAAAAAATCTATGCTACATCACAATCAAAACGTAATATATAATGTCGAGAGAAAAAAAATACACTCGCACGCATCCTGCACACTTGCTCCCTTTTTGCGGAAAAAAAACGTGTTTTACGCTTTGGCGTCGTTTGGTTACCAGTGTAAATTTAACTTGAATTTATTAAGGCGCGACAAAAACAGCGATTTTTTCGTAGACACTTTTGCATCCTATTTCAGCTTTATTCAGTCTTTTTTGTGAATAATTTAATTTCCCGAGTCCGCACACTGTCCAGGACTCGGTAAAAACTCCAAAGACGCGTATTTTGTTCTTACAAAAACTAGGAAAAAAAATCACTGTAAAAAAACAGTTGCTTTCCAAAAAGTATGTACAATGATTATCTTAATTTGTACAAAGTTGCGTAAAATTCTTCGGCCGTATAAAAAATGTACCAATCGCAGTCTACAAAAATCAGATCTAATCGAACGTTTTTACTGTGCGCCAACAAATAATGGAGATTAAATAAAAGAGCAACGGTTTGATAAATAATTATCAGCAAAATGTTTTTCTTCTATAGGGATCACTTTGGTATTGACTAGACCCTCTTGACAATCTAAACTATTGACAAAGATTTTTTCTATGAAAAATTACCAAGGGGATGAAATACGAAATAAATTTTTCTGTTTTATGGGTGAAAAAATTTTGCGAATAATGGCTTTTTTCGAATGAGTATTCCAATTGAATCGTTTGTGCGGCAAATTGTGTGATGTGCAAGTATGGCGCGTAATTGACTCATGGAATACGATAATTGTTACAAGTATCGCAGTTTAACAAGTATAAATTAATAATAAACTAAGGGAACTTTGTGCACGAACAACAAAACTGCTCGAAGACATTTCTAGCCCGGTGAAAAAGCCCCGAAAGAACACGTTTGCATCGAAGACACGACCGCATTTTTGTGCAAATAATGGGCAAACTTGGTGCAAAACATTTGCGTAAGATTTTTGGTGATTTCGTGCAAGCTGTTCTGTTAGGAAAAATTTAGGAAATCACGACTCTGTTACTTCCAAAAAGTGTTTCGTTGATTCTTATTGACGAAATCTTTTGTCGGATTAACAAAAATCATTGGAGTATCGTCAAAAACCTATTTCGAAGATGGCAACATCTGAGTGAATGATGGTCTGAGAAAAATTTCGGGGGATCGAATTTTGAAGTCAACTTCATTCATCCTTAAAACTTTTGTGCGATATTTTGAGACGTGAATTATTATCATGCGGTCAGCAAAATTGAAAGGAAAGTATACAATTACTTGGGGTTTTTGGATGTCACGGGTTTATGAATTTCTGAGAAACTTAACGCGATCATAAATGCTAATTTCGATTAATGAGATCACAATAATTGAATTGTTGAGACTTGAATGAGGATAAAGATTTTGAGATTCTCGAATTTTCAAATCGTAAAACTTTCTAAAATTCGATCCTAAATTCGTATGTAACAAAATCACAAATTTTTTAATTTAAAACTTATCAAATTGAAAATTTTTACCCTTAAATTTGATGGAATTCTGAGTATCGAAATAACTGCAATTTCCAGAATCGCAGATTTCACTATTCGGATTGTTCTTTTGATATTCAACTATGAAAAAATGAGGGAAGTTGAACTTATTTTTAAAAGTTATATAACATTTCTTCACTCTGGCTTTACTATCTACAATAAATCAAGGAACAATTCTTAAATTTCGTAGCATCAAAAAGAAAAATTTTCACTTCAGTAGCGCCAACGAAGCTTCGAATGTTATCCATAAATCATGAAAATTTTCAATATAAAAAATATTTATACAGAGAGGATTTTGAAACAAATAATGTAAAACTACATTTTTTCAAGTGAAAAATTTTAACGATAATCAATAGTTTTCTCATTGATATTGACGATGAACGTGTAGACTTTGCTTGATACTAAAGAATATAAATAATAATTATATTTTTTTACAAAAATATCATTGACAACGAATACAAATTTCACGGTAGATAGAATAGTGTTCAATTTCATTTGATTACAAGTTTCCTTAAAAAAGTAAAAATTCATTCACTTTTTCACAGCCTATTTTTTTTATATCAAATCAATAATTTATGGTTTCGACAAACGAAACGTCATTTACAACCTGATCCTATGTTTCTGTTCGTTTTTTTATTTTTTTGCAAACTTCTATTTTAATCAAATTCTTTTTGTCGAAATAGCATTTTACTTTAAAATTACACTTTTGTTCATGAGCGTAACGAAACTAGAAATTTCACTTCATGTAACATTTCAACTGTAAAAATCAATAGATAAGTTTAGAGAAGCATATAATTGTTAATTGTAGATATTTTTTATAGGATTCTATACTCTAGAATTTAGAATTCAGAGACTCACGTTTCCAGAATTATGGATTCTATAATTCATCATTCTATTCAAGGATTTTAGATTCTAAAATTTCAGAATTTAAAAACCTGTAGTTTCAAATTAATTCAAGGTTCGAAAGATTTATACTGTAGGACTTGCGGTTCTGAAATACTATCTTGAAATTGGAACTCCTATCTTTCTAATAGAATGAGAATTCAAGAAATGTATTTCACACTCTTCACCTCTGAAAGCTCATATTGTGAAAATTAGAATCCTTGAATTCTATGCTTTACAACATAGTTTTCTATAATCTTATACTCTCGATTTTTAAATTAAATTATCTGTATTTTCAATTTCATAATTCCAGTTGTCTGAATCGTAGAACGTGAAATTCTAGAATATGTATTATAAATCGGAATTTTCGTACACTAAGATTCAAAAGTCTGAATCTTTAACTTATATCATAAAAATTTTTGATTCCAAAATTTTGTATTTATAAATTCAAGATTCAACAGATGAATGGTCAATAATGAGTTAGGTTAGGTGTTTTACAGAGTGGAAAATTCTGAAAATATATCTCACAATCTGTAGCTCTGGAAGTTTGTTCTGAAAAAATTCGGATCCTTCAATTCCATGCTTCACAATATAGATTTCTAGAATCTGATAATGAATTACAAACTTGATGATCCTTTGTTTCGAAATCCATTATTCTACCTGCCAGAATCATAGAACATGAAATTCTAGAATATGAAATTTAAAAATTAAGAATCAAGAATTTTTCATTGCAAGATATACAAACCTGAATTTTTTACTTTACCAAAAATTTTGAATTCCATAATCTTATATTTATTTTTTCGAAATCTCACGAATACTATCTTGTAGAATTTAGATCTTCTGTTTTGCAGAATTTATAATTCTAAAAATATATTTCACATTTTTGAGCTCTAGAAGTCTATGCTATAAAAATCAAAATCCCTGAATTCTTGAAATTTTTATGATCCTGCAATACCGAATTCAAAATTTTAGCAACCAGAATGGTAGAAACCTACATTGTAGAGTTTGAAATGCCAGAATTTCAGACTCGGAAATTAAAAACTCTGTAATAGTCTACTTAGATTATGATTATGAATAGTATAATTAGATTATGAAATAGTCTAATTAGATTATGATTATGAATCTGAATTCGTCCACTATTTTTTGAAAAGTTGAAATGAATACAAATTCAACAACTGCAATTTTGCCCAATTTAGGATTTCACTATCCATATACAAGAAGTCTAGTGTTCTGTATTCTAAAATAAAAATTTTGGGATTTCCAATATCAAATTCAAAAATTCCAAGGTTTTATATAACAGAATAGAGATTTCCTGAAATCTGTATCATGGAATTCGAAAACTTGAACTGTTTGTTGTTTTCTAGTCCTAGAATTATAGATTCCTAAGCTACGAATTTAAAAATCCTACACAGGAAAATTTCAAATTCTGTAAATATTATTTTTCAAATTTTCGTTTCCGACATTTTTGATTATTCTCCCATTCATATTCTAAAATTGGCAAAAATACATTAGTAGGGTGTCTACCATAAGCTACTTTCAAAATTCCTTGACTTTTCCCTAACTTCTTTGAAAATGAATGCTCATCTGTATAAAAGTTTGACATCTACGTTTTTTAATAAGTATTTTAGACGGGCAAAAAAAATTAAGTTCCAAAATAACAGTAAAAACTTGATGTGATTAAACCTATAAGATATTTTCGCTTAATTTTTGTAAACATATGACCAATATTTTGTTAAACATAAATTACTTATTGCAAATAACCAAAAATCACATTGGACTTTTTATCACACGTTGTAGTTGTCACCATATCTGAAAATCAGAACTTCCCTATATTCAGCATACTAAAAACATAATGTATATAATTATATACGACACAATGTTATAAGACTTACAAAAATGGCAAATATATTCCATGTAAATAATGTATTTGCCAGACATGTAATAACATGTATGGCATGTATATGTTATTTTTAAGTGATTTATAGGCCATGTAAACATCATATATATATGTACCACATATGTCGTATATATGTCTTATGCATGCCAAATATAGGTCATTGTTTCCTAAGGGTTGAGAATTTCTCTACCAAACAATAAATTTCTGGTCTTATTGAAATCACCGAAAAAATTGACCTCGGTTTAAATTTCCAGACATAAATTAATTTCCTGACCGTTCCTCGACCTTCCTGACTGATAAACACCCTGAATTAATGATATTTAATTTAAACATACTAAAGAAAAATTTTCTAATTTAAACATTCAAAATATTAAATAGAATCATAGCTTTCTTTCAAACTGTCCCAGCTAACAATTGTGAAGTCAATTTGAAATCAACTTGAGCTCAAGTTTGATGGGGTTCGATGTCAAAACGCGCATGGGTTGAGTTCGGTTTTGCTCTCAATTTGATGTCAAACCTTGATTTTCGCGAGAGCTTGAGTGCACATGCTGTCAATTTGACGTCAATCCTTGATATCCATGCATATTTCTAAGTCCGTTCTCAACTGTTAACTTCAAAAGGACATCATTGCTATCAGTGTGGTCCAACTTCGAACCTTTTTTGCAGCACGGATACAGTACCTCGGTCTGCGCTAGAGGCGCTGACTCTTGAAATCACCTAATCACGAAAGATTCCTCCCCACCTCTTCCCAAACCGACCAACTCGCTGTCTACTGTCTCTCTAGCACAGTAGACCTAGCCGCAAATCTGTTCTTCTATTAAGACGACTCGCAACCTATTGTAGTGCGAGAGAGACGGATAGAACGGGAACCAGTTGAAAGGAAGGAGGACGAAAAGAGAAGGTCTTGCGAGTCGTCTTAAGGTAATACCATAGAAATTAGTGGCCGGTTTGGACAAAATTTGAAAATAAGGTTTAAAAAAAAAAAGAAAATTTCTTCCAAAATTTCAAGTCGATCCACTACATCAAACATTCAATATTTTTTACATGCGTTCTTATGGGGACAACATCATTTTTTCGAATAAATCAGAAAGTTATTGGCCGAAAATTCTTGATAATTGAGGACATATTGTTCGAAATGTTTATAAACTCTGTGCAAAATTGCATCAAAGTTGACTACATATTTATGCGACAAAAAATTATTTTATTTTATTCTTATCAACGTACATTTCGCAACGTCGCATTCCAAGCGAAACAATCGCTGATCGTATATGTAGCTACAGTGCTTACCCGTGCTTGCCAGTGCTTACCACTGCTTATGTGGAAGCAGGTGGCAGACAGTGGTAGATGCGACGTTGCCGATACATGTGCACAGAGCCTGAAATGTGAAGGTAGCTGCAAGAATTTTTTTTGCGGCTGTATTCATATCATTTCATCCTGGAGGTACTGCCTTAAGCCTCACGAGAGTTGGACCACACTGATTACTATACTAAACTTTGACAAATCAACATGTAGAAAAATCAAATAATGATCCCTCGGAGCTAACATAAAGAAAAAACTTCTCAAGGCATTTTGATAAAAATTCTATATTTCAGCCTCAGTCCGGGCCCTCATCAGGAAAACTAATACAAATACTGAGAATGATAAAAAGAAGATGATTATTTTACCCTTTGTTGAAAACTTAAATATGAAAATAATGAGGGTTTTCCGAAAATATGATTTCAGAGTGATTAATAAAATAGATAACAAACTTAATAATCAAAAAATAAAAAAAGGGAAAGACAAATTGGATAAATATGATAAACAGGGTGTCGTTTATAAAGTAGATTGTAAAGATTGTAGTTCTTCCTATATTGGGCAAAAAAAAACGAAAATTAAAGACTAGAATAAAAGAACATAAAACAATATCAAATTAACTCCAACTAGCCATACAGTGATAACCGATCACAGGATTGAGATGAATCATGAGTTTGATTGGGAAAATGCAAAAATACTGGACAATGAGGACAACTATTTTAAAAGGAGTGTTTCTGAAATGTTATATATTAAAAAGACCAATGGCACTTTGAATAGACAAGAAGAAACGAAGAACGTGGGGATCGTTTATGATGGATTTTTGACAATGTTTTGAGTCCTGATAAATTTAGATAAGACTGTTTACCGTCGATGTGTTTGGGTAATGGGTGTTAATTTCTGTTTCGAGATTTTATTAGTCAGTTGTTGATTGAACGTGAAGTTATAATGTCGTGAATTGAAGAATATATATTTGTTTTACAAGCATGAAAAATGAAAAATGAGGAATACGACAAATTGTGGGATGCCTATGATGCATTTGTATATTCTTAATCAAATTTTATTTATAAACGGGATGATTGTCTTATGTTTATGGATGAATCACTAACAAGATTTAATTTGTGCAACAGATTAATAATTGGTTTTCTCATTGATATTCAGTAAGTAGTCTCGACATTGTTTTATCGTAAAAGTTATTGTGAGGTTAACGTTAATAAAATATATTGTATTGTACAGTTTTCCTGATGAGGGCCCGGACTGAGGCTGAAATATAGAATTTTTATCAAAATGACTTGAGAAGTTTTTTCTTTATGTTAAGTCCGAGGGATCATTATTTGATTTTTCTGCAAATTATTGAACGGAGCACTTTCAAAAAAGAGGAAGTCAACATGTCTTGACATCAAGGATGTTATCAGGGGAAGGAAGTTAGAGAGAAAGGAACTCGTATCCGCCTTCAGCTGACACGGGGTGCGATTAATTTAAATCTCGCCCTCTCCGAAAAATGCCCGAGACCATCAGACACTCTACAAATCTCTCGGCTGTTGCGAATCAGAACTGAATCCGGTAATTCCCCGGCCTCGGGATAGACCTGGCCCTCATGGGTGGAAGCGAGGTGACGGAACCCGCCTCGCTGCTGCCTCCGGAGTCGCGGGTGCCGCTTTTGCTGCTCCCGGTGCTCGCTGTGCTCTGGCCCCTGTACCCGGCCAAGCCCTTCCTGAGGCTGCCTCCCTTGGCCTCGACGTCGCTCAGCCGGCCGTACTCCCCGATCCTCCTCGAGGGCGGGGGTATAAGGGACCTCTTTTTCTCCGTGTCCCCGAACCTCTCGTACTCTCCCGACTTCTTCGGGGACGAGGAGCCCGTGCCGGGATACTCGGACCTCTTCACCCGCCTCTTCTCCTTGGAGTCGTAGCCGCCGTACTCCAAGGTGCAGTTCCCGGAGTCCCGGGCCTTGGTGTCCATCACGGGGCCCGGGTCGGACTTCTTCCGGGCCTCGCCGTCGCTCAACCTGCTGTACCTCGTGTTCAGGGATTTCAGGGAACGCGGCGGCCGGGGCAGGGAGCTCGGCGGCAGGCTCCCCGCCCGGCGTTGCTCGCCCTCCTGCATCCTCTGCCTCTGGGAACTACGTCCCTGCTTCTCCAGGAGCATCATGTCCTCGGGCTTTCCCCCCGTGGACAGCCGCCCCTTGAAGCGCACCAGCTCCATGATGTTGCTGGCGCCGGCGTCGTCGTCCGCGGTGTCGTCCAGCAGGCGGCTCTTGCTCGAGGCCGTGCTCGGCGTGCCGTCTACACCCGCCAATAGTGGCTTGGATATTTTTCCTTTTCGCGACGCAGCGCCTGGATTAGAGAATCCTGGAAAACAGCAAAGCGCCCGCTGAAAAAGAAAGAGAAGAGCGACCCAGGTTGGAAAGGACGGCTGTGACCGGGATGCTGGAGCAACGGGGTTAGTGGCACGGCAAGAAACTCGAAAAACATGCGCACTCTGGGGAAAAGAGGATGGAAGATGCGTAGAGATGTATTGAAATATCGACATTTCTTTCCGATATATCGGAATTTTTTTCGATATAATGATTAAACGATAATCGTTACATCGATATTTTTTTTGCGATATTAAATGATATCGCAAGCTTTTTACAATGTCAACAAAAATTGAGATTTCATAGATCTTTTATAAACTTTCTCTTATAATCGTGTTTGAAGTTTCACGAACACGTGTATGAAAAGGATTTCAAAGAAATTTATATCAAATGTATTGTTTTCATACTTGATATATCAATTTAATTCGGAAAAATCTGCTCCAAAAAAATGTATTGTGTCGAAATCCACTTAAATTTAAAAAATTTCGAATATACATTTTCAATGAGAAATCATTCAATGATAAAATGATTGTAATGTCTGCTTTATATTAAATAAACACTTCGATTTCATAGATGCTATAATTACTTAAATTAAAAAATCTAATAGACAGTATGGAAAATCTGCTTCAAAGACAGTCTCTTCAATTTAATAGGGTATTTTTGGAAACTGTAGATGAAAAAAAATTAAGACGATAATGACGTTTTGATTTATTTTTTAAATTTACTCAAACATTCAGCATTCAGATCAGTGATTTCTTAAAACATTCAATTCAGTTTTCTTTTTAAAATTTTTACAATTTTTATAATGTACAGAAGAACAGTCTGTGGTTGTCAGTTTATTTATTTTTTTTTTTTTTAATTTATTCAAAATCAATACAACTTTAGAATTTAAAGCATAGAATTCTAAGAATTCAAATAGAAAACTACTACTAAAAATCTTTAAATCTGTTGAAAAAAACGTGCGGAAATCAATGAAATAATACAAAAAATACTTAAAATACCAGAAACTTAAAATATACTTGTAAATACTGATTACATGCATTTGCTAACTATAAAAATTCTGGAAATAAAAATAACTTCGATTTCTAGAGCATTGAATTTTAGAAATCTATACATATAGAAATTCATGAAAATACTAAAAATCTCTAAATCATGTAGGAAATCTCATGAAGTTCAATTAATACAAAGAAATACTAAAAATAATAGAATTTCTTTAGATACTTGGAAATGCTGATTAAATTTTTTTTTAATACATGAAAAATCTGAAAATCAATAAAACTTTGGTTTCTAGAGGATAGAATTTTAAAAATCTTTGAAGAAAATAAAAATATAAGGAAATACTTCTTAACTATTTATACTTTTATTAAGTACGCAAAATACTATAGGTACTTCAAACCTCTCATGTTTTTTGAAAAATTGATGGGAACGATTGAAATATTTCAATTTTTTTAATTATAAAAAATCGCATTCTAGAAGTCTAAAGAGACATTAGATGAAAAAAAAAAAAACTAGTCAATCCTACAACATTCTATAACTACCAAAAAATATAAAAATGTTATAAATATGTGAAATACGGAAAATTTACACAACTTCAATAACTAAAGCATCGAATTCTAAAAATTACAATTTCTAAGAACACCAAAAAATCCTTCAAATCGTGGAAACCATAAAGAAATACGGAAAATATTAAAAGAACTATAAATCTCTGAAGATATAGATTGGTAGAATGAATGTGAATTCCACAATTATTGTCGAAGTTACATCCATTCTAACAATTCAGAAAAAAGTGGACGAATTTAGAGTCATTCATAAAAGAACTCTGAAGATATAGTTTCCTGAAAAATCCATTTAAAAACAAAACATATCTAAAATTCAAATTCCAGAGCAGAAAATAATATAAATTCAAACATAAAGTTAACTTTTAGGAATTCTATAAAATTCTAGGCTATTTCAAAAATACTGAAAAAAAAGAAAAAACTTTAAAATACTCAAAATCTGGAAAATGTATGAAATTACTTTTGGAAGTTTTGAATCTAATGGGGTCAAATTCTATATATCTATGTAGAAATCCATAGAAGTACTAAAAATTCTTGAAGTTGTAACAAGTACTGAAAAAATACGAAAAATAATAAAAGTACTATAAATCTATGAACAAACTGTTTTCTAAAATATCGATTAAAATCCATGAGATTTATCGGCATATCGATATTTTCTCTCCGATATATTGTTATTGAATATCAAATGATTCCAATATATCGGATAAGCTGGTATCAATATTTTTGTGCCGACTTACATCTCTACTCTGGGAAAAAAGGGATGTTGGTAGCTTGTCGGAGGAGATAACGTAATTCTCAAATAAAAATTTCGCGGGGCCCGGGCATTTGGCAGCTCCAGAGGGGTACAACACTCGCAAAATTTGGCTGAATCCATCGATTAATGAGGATCTCTGCCACCAAACGCCCAGATGCAAAAACCAAACCCACTCAAAAAAACCAAATCACTAAATCTTGTCGCCAAAAGGAATATGAAAAAAAAGAACCCAATGTTGTTTATCTTAATGTTATTTGTTGCGTGATGTTTTCTTTCCAAGTTACATTTGTTAGTTCCTAAAGTGCTATTACGAAAGTTACAAAAATGTGCACAGTAATTCATCTACGTTATATTCGTCAAATCACATACATTTATGCTATACAAACTCAAAAAACTCAGTAGGGCAATCAACAAAAAGTCATCGAGTTCTTCACGTGAAATTTTTCATGAAAGTAACGTGATATAGTTTTAACTTCTTATTAATTGCCTGCAACTTTATGCGTAGAAAGCTTAATCAAAAACCAAACACAAAACAAGCACGAAATACCTTACTTTTCACGCTCTGTAATATTTTCATGAAATGTCGAAGCTATAAGTTGTTTGTGATATGAAGAAGATTAACATATGAACCAAGTACAATGAATAAATTGTAAAACAAGTTAACCCAATACAGAAATTATTATAACCTGGCGATTGTGAATTAAAAAATTAACATCGATCAGACACTGGGACGCTTCTCTTTCTTTTTATAAATAAATAATATACTATTTACAACCCAACCATTCTCGTCTAATGTGCAATACCGTTGTAGATAGTGACGATAAACTAATATAATGATCATTTTTTAACCCATGTGAATAAAAATTATCGTCGCAATAGTTACGAAATTTGCTATTTCGTGAGTAAATAATTTCGATACTGCAAGTTTTAGATTGAGAATGACCGAGGTTTTCGAAATGTACATAATGAATGAACTTACATATAAAGTTCAAAAAAAATATGAAACTTTGGTGTGGAATGAGATGTTGATTATTACACGGTAGAAATTCTGCCTACCTTGCTGAGGAGCTGGGAATCGAGTTCTTTCAACTGGTCGTCTAGGCTTTTATTGGTTTGTTCGAAACTACCTTGTTTTCGGTATTTGTAACTATCGGAGACCCCGTAGGATCCTGTACTCCCGTAACCACTACCTCCTCCTAATACGCTGCTCACTGCAATTTAATGTACAAAAACGTGAATTTTAATGAATAAAAACCAAAAAGGTAGCATATAATGATATTGGCATAAAAAATAAAAATTTCTATAATGAATTTTAACTAGAGATTAGTCTGCGTTAAACGATACATTATTTTAAATTGACAATGTTAAAAAAAAATGATGAAGTAAAATACAATCATTGCTTTTCTAGGATGTCGATATCAGAGTGGCTTTTTTATTCCAAAGTCCAAGTCATGACTACTTTTTTCAAACATTAATTTTTTAATTGCTCCATTTTTCAATTGCTCAATCAAAACTTTCAAATCTTTTAAGTATTCACACATTCTGCTATCAAGTTTGGAATCCATAAACTTTAAAATCTTAAATACTCTCTACTGCTATTACTGCTTTTCAAAAATGCAGAAAAATTCGTTTTTTGGTACAAATTTATTCACTACCATTGTAAATTTCATTTGAAAAATTCTTGTCGAGAAATTGTACGATCTGAAATACTATAAAGATAGTTTTTTATTGATTAGAATTTTTTCCCATAAAGTGCACTAATGTATTCGATTAAGTACAAATTCATAAAATGAAATTGTTTACAAACTAAATTTGTCTATTAATAACGATTTGCAATACTGTGCAGTACTTTTATCACTCCGATGGTTATACTACGTTTTTCAACAGACATCGATTATGATAATAATCGATGAATCGATATATTCTCGATATTCGATTAAGAAAGATCGATCTGTCGTTCTATCTCCTCTTTTTTCTCTATGGAAAGTTGGAATGATTGACTTATTTAAATAATTTAATCATGCAAAATTACCAAGTTCTGGAGTTGTGCTCAAGGCCGCATGATGATCCGCAGATGTACTCGAATGCGAAGAATGTGCAGCAGGATAACTCCCTACTCCACTACTGCTAGTGCTGTCCTTATCGTATGTATGCTTTTGCAATACACGAATCATGGCATCTTTCTCAGCCAATTTAGATTCCAAGTCCTTCATTCTGAAAAATCATAGTTTGATTTCTTTAGGAAAAAAGCAGTGATTATCAGTAAATTAATTTTCATTAGGAGTTAAAATAAAATATAATAATTCAACTATATCTGAATCATGGTAATAAAAAAAATTGATCTTATTTCAAGTTCACTAGAATTTTTAGTACCTGGATTCTAAATCAGCTAATTTCTTCTGCGATACGTGCAACTCGTCCATGTGACGCATTTTGTCGGACCTCGCTTCGACTATCAATTTTTCGGCGTCTTGACTCGTTTTTTCCAAAGCAGCGATTTTGGCGTCTCTGTAAAAAAGAAAATTTCGTTAGCTTCTTTGAAAATTTCTACATTAAATGCCCATCTCCAAGTCACAAATCATAATGGTATTCATGTATTATTAATTTATTGCTGAAAATTTCAGAATATGAATAGCAGACTGCTGAGTTCTGTTAGAGAATTTTAGGAATTCAATTTTAACGATATACAATTCCGAAGTTCTGAGCTTTGGGATGTATGACTCTATAATTCCAAATTGCATTTTATGAAACTCAGTGTTTAGAATTCAAATTATGCTCTCACGATCATTCTGGAGCCACACCAAATGAATAATTCCGACAAATATATTTTTCCAACCTTTCGGCATTCATTTTGCTCTCTTCAGGAAAACTGAATGCACAAAATCACAACAACAATCAATAAATTTCCAAATCAAACAATAATTTTCATCACATCACTTAATACACTTACTTAGAATATAAATTCCAGTATAAAATTATCTTAAGTGTAAAAACATTTCGTCAACTTTTTATAATATTGAGTGAAAGGGAAAGAAACAATATGCTGTTACAAGAACTTATCAGTGGTCTGTACACGACTAACAAAATTACCTCAGTTTTCACTTCCTTATATAAAAAACGAACCGATAAGAATTCATATCACGTCATCAATGCATGCATCATAGATTAAAGTCAAAAATCTCATGTCTTCTTGTCTGTTTAATGTATTTTTTGTCTTCTTTATGAAAAACATTTCCGAAAACATTCTTTTTCTATAATCTATCTCTTTATCCAAAATCTTTACTTTATCTCAATTACACTCATGATTCATATTTATTCTATGTTCTATTATAACTGAATTACTATCGGTAAATTTCCGGAAATTTCCCTCGTGTTTCTTAATTCTAGTTTCTAAACATCTTTTAGTCTGTCCTACATATTTAAATTGGCAATCCCTGCAATCTATCCTGTAAACTACATTCTGCTGTCTTTTAATTCCCAATTTATCTTTTCCCCTTTTAATAATATCCATATTCAATTTATTATCACTTTTATATATCACTTTCATATTTTCTTTCTTCAATATTCCCTCAATTTTTCTTTGTCCTTTTTCCACACATGGTAAAACCAAAATTCCCCCTCTCCTATCATTATTATACAACAATTTATCATCTTTATCATTCTTCGATTTAACATACTTCAAAAAATCAATTCTAGTCTTAACATTGTTCTCTATAAATTCAATGGGATAGTTATTCTTGTAAAGTAAGTTTTTAATTTTATCAAAATTTTTTCTATGAAATCTATCATCAGATAATTGAATAACTTTATTAATCAATCCATATATTATCCTTTTCTTCTGTACAATCGGATTTTTTGAATGTAAATTCATAAATCTTTCCGATGAAGTCGGTTTTATAGACCAATCAAATATTAGCTTTTCATCTTCTCTAATAACTTCCAATTCCAAAACATTTAATTTCCCATCCCTTTCTATTTCACTTGTAAACTGTATCCTATCATTGCATGAATGAAATCCTTTAAACAACTAAATGAACAAATAGTTATTCTTGTAATACTTTACTAGAATAACTATCCCGTTGAATTTATAGAGAAAAATATTAAGACTAGAATTGATTTTTTGAAGTATGTTAAATCGAAGAATGATAAAGATGATAAATTGTTGTATAATAATGATAGGAGAGGGGGAATTTTGGTTTTACCATGTGTGGAAAAAGGACAAAGAAAAATTGAGGGAATATTGAAGAAAGAAAATATGAAAGTGATATATAAAAGTGATAATAAATTGAATATGGATATTATTAAAAGGGGAAAAGATAAATTGGGAATTAAAAGACAGCAGAATGTAGTTCACAGGATAGATTGCAGGGATTGCCAATTTAAATATGTAGGACAGACTAAAAGATGTTTAGAAACTAGAATTAAGAAACACGAGGGAAATTTCCGGAAATTTACCGATAGTAATTCAGTTATAATAGAACATAGAATAAATATGAATCATGAGTGTAATTGAGATAAAGTAAAGATTTTGGATAAAGAGATAGATTATAGAAAAAGAATGTTTTCGGAAATGTTTTTCATAAAGAAGACAAAAAATACATTAAACAGACAAGAAGACATGAGATTTTTGACTTTAATCTATGATGCATGCATTGATGACGTGATATGAATTCTTATCGGTTCGTTTTTTATATAAGGAAGTGAAAACTGAGGTAATTTTGTTAGTCGTGTACAGACCACTGATAAGTTCTTGTAACAGCATATTGTTTCTTTCCCTTTCACTCAATATTATAAAAAGTTGACGAAATGTTTTTACACTTAAGATAATTTTATACTGGAATTTATATTCTAAGTAAGTGTATTAAGTGATGTGATGAAAATTATTGTTTGATTTGGAAATTTATTGATTGTTGTTGTGATTTTGTACATTCAGTTTTCCTGAAGAGGGCAAAATGAATGCTGAAAGCTTGAAAAAAGATGTTTGTCAGAATTATTCATTTGGTGTGGCTCCAGAATGATTGTGAGAGGATAATTTGAATTATAATTAACGGAACGTTAAAACAATTGTATCAGTGTTTAGAATTTCAGGACACACATTTCATAAAATCTCGATTCCACAATATTAAATCCCAACATCTTCGAAATTGAAGGTGGAAATCGTAAAATTGTTTATTTTTGAATGTAAAATATTATAATAATTATGTATGTTTGAAAAATTGTAGAATTGAGCATTCTAGAATGAATAATTTCACGTTTAAGAATTTCGGAGTATGAAATTCTGGTATTTCAACTCTGAAAATTTAGTTTTTGATGAAAATCATAACTAGAATTTTGAATTTGATATGATGGGATTATCAAATTTCAAACAGTAGAGTATTTAATTACAGAAATCTATATGTTAAAGTAGAATATTAGTCCACAGAATTTTAAATTGTTTAGTACCTATGAAATTATGCAGTTTAAAATTATCATAGAATTGAAAAATCGATAATCCTCAAATTATCATATCAGATTTATGAATTTTTGAATCAAAAATTATGGAACTTGACAATCTAAAATGCAGAGTTCTACGATTCTAATTACTGGAATTTGAGATCTGGACTGGAAATCTATTTCTAGTCTTCATGGGTCTAGAAAGCAAGAGATCCAAATTCTACAAGATTGTACTGTGAAACTTCGAGTTGTAGAATATCAATCCATGAAATTTTGAATCGATGAGTAAGAAATTCAAGAATTCAAAATTTTCATAGAATTAACAAATTGAGATTTGTAAATCCTAGAATGTAGAATCCCGGATTTTTTGATTTTGAAATCAAATAATCTGTAACTTCAAATTCTACAATGCAGAGTTTTACGATTCTGTTACCTAGAATTCCGAGTTTGATATAATTGCATCATAAAATTTTCAAGCTCAGAATATCTGAATCTAGAAATCTATATTGTAGAGTATATAATTAAATAGTTAAGACTTTCACAGTATGGGAAAAAAATATGTGAAAGACTTTTCAAATAGGAGTTACAAATTCTACAAGATCTTGGAACTCTAGGTTCTAGAATATGGATCTATGAAATCCTGAAATAATGAATATAAAATTTTACAGTTGAAAATAATTATCGAATTGAAAAACTCTAGCTTGTAATTGTTAAGAATTCTAGGCTTCTAAACTTTCGAATCAATTATTCTAGAATTTCAAATTCTACGATGCATTGTTCTGCGATTCTGATATTATGTACTTACAATTAGAATTTTGAATTTTGTACGATAAGGATGTAATACATACGTAATGTATGTCATATATATTTCGTTTGTGTCTTTTATGTGCCGAATAAGGGTCATCCTTCTTTAACGGAGGATTCAAAATTTTTCAATACTTACTTTGGTAGACTCGCGGCATCGATCGCAGCCTGACGCAGAGCGCTCTCCTCGAGGTATCTCTGCTCCCACTTGATAACGTCGCCCTCGAGAGACATGATTTTCTCGTCCCGTTCGCGCAATCTCCTTTTCAACTCCGTTATCGTTTCCCCATTTGTAGAATGCTCTCCGCCATGGGCCCCGTTGTTGCCGCCTTCTCGTAATTCGCGCTCCAACTGTCCTCGAAGTTGTCGTTCCGTTTCCTCGCGTCGGTTGCTCGCGGCTTGAAGCGATGACAACGCGCGCTGCAACTGGCCTACTCGATCTACATAGACCTGTTTTTTGCGAGACTGCGGAACAGAACGTTTATACTCAATTACAACGATTCGAGAATGACAAAAAGCTATTGATTTTATGTGGATTTGGTGTGTATTTGTACAACAATTGGTATCAAGAATTATTATCATCAACCCATAAGTATTATTAGTTAATTGTTTGTTCATCATGTTTTTGTAGATATTGATTATTTATTAATTTCTATGCATAATAAATTTATTATTTATTTAAAAACTGATATTGAAATTAAGTATTAAGAATGTGTACACAAATTATGTATTCCATTTCGTACCTCATCTTCCAAACGCACTACGTTTCCTTGAGCGTTTGTAAGAGCTGTGTCTAAAATATCGATATGAGTACGTTGTTCTTGCAAAGTGGCTCGTTGCGCAGCAAGTTCTATCTCCTGCCTTTCTTTTGCAGCATTGAGTTCTTTATCTGCAACCACGAAATGCCATACGACGTTCGTAAAACAGTTCAACAAAAAAAAAAAAAAAAATGCTGGGCAAGATTTTGAGAATATGGATACCTTTAGGTCGTAAATAAAAAAAATTGCAAAAGGATTCAAGAAGTTAAATTAAATTATGACATGCTCGACAAAAGAGAAACATCCCCAGAATGTTTTGTCTTAGAAAAATAATTATTGAATTGATTATTTTTGGCTCAAATTTCTTTTTTTGAGTGCTTCCTATGAAAAAAATAACGAAATATTTTCAGGAATCAAAAATGGATTGGTAGTAACTTATTTGAATCAGTAAAAATTCATTGTTAATATCATTTTGAAAAAACAAAACTTAATATATTCTTCTTTTTTCACTTAGCTTCGAAATTCATGAAGTAGACTTCTTTTTTCGATTTCCCGGTCAAATTTTATTCTAGACAAATTTTTTTCAACGTTTCAGTCCTATTTGCACTCTTTTCAAAATCTGTACAACGTAATTTATAAATTTAAAATCGTTATTAATATAATATGACCGAGAAATTGAAGAAAGAAGTCTACATTCAGAGAAAAATTAAGTTCAGTGAACATAGAGAGCATTATTTATGCATTTCAGTTACTTGTTATAGCTGCACTAATACTCAGGGGCATTCCCCAAAAGTTCAGGTTTATGAATTCGGTTCATAGAATCATTGCAATGCAAGGAGATATCACGTAACCCTACGTACTTTGACTTATCAATTGTCCAATGAGCAACTCTCTTTGCGTGAGTTCTTTCCGCATTGACTCGACGATCGGCGAATTTTCCGCTCGAGAAGAAAGCAAATCAATTTGGTCACGCAACGCGCGATTCAGTTCGGATATTCTCCTGCAATCGTTTTGTAACCTGAGCCTCGCGGCGCGTTCCAGCTTTTCACGTCGTTCACACGACGCCGCCAAATCCTCGTGGGCGCGATGAACTTTGGCGATCTCGTGCTCCAATTTTTGCGACTTGGCCACTTTGTTGTAACAGCGTTCCAGTTCCAGTTTCAGGGCATCATTTTCCTGAATCACCATTTCTACCATTTCCGGAGATTGCCAAATTTCGTTGGCAGACGTTTCGATTTCTTCTCTCCCTTTCGTTTGGGGTCTGAGTGAAAACAAAAATTTCATGTTGATTTGAGGGTTCTTGGACCTAAATTTTTAGCTAACAATTGAAGTCAATTTGAAATCAACTTGAAATCAAGGATGTTATCCGAGTCGTTTTTTAATGCATGCTCCAAAAGAATGTGCCATCATCCAGTTTCTAGAAATAAAAAATAAGATGTTTTTGCCAGGAACTTACCGGGGCGATGACGTTTGTGGGTCATAACTATCGAAATCACTTTTGTCGATCCTGGATAAATCGGGTTGTGATCGAGAAAGGTTTAATTTTTCTGCGGGCGCGAAAAGTCTGTGCTTGCTTTTTATTGGGAGTACAGTGGAAATGTAAGATGGCGGAGTTCTGCCATCAAAATCCTTTTGCTTCCCTTGGTCGCTTTCTCGCATTCTTCTTTCGAGACTGTTTTCTTTGCTCGACATTTTTCCAAACGAGGGTACTTTGACTTCCTTGGCGAGGTGTTTCAATACCTTTTAAAAGGAAAATTTTAACTTATTCGACAACGTGCCCAACACGAGTTCAAGTCTTTTGGTTTTTTTCATGAATCAATTCCTGTTAATTGAAATAATGAAGCTCGCAAGACCCTCATTTCCTTTCTATGCTTTAAATTATAATTACTTCCACAATACCCGTTTTTTTGCATTTTGCTGCAAAATTGAATGCCGTTTTATGAAAATTTGTTTTGAAAGAGCATAAATATCGAGAGTAACTGAGAATTAATTATGTGTATTATATAATATTTTTTTACATTTTTCTCAAGAAAACTGTATTTGCATTGTTTTTTACCTGAGATTGATTGAGATAATCATCAGGGATGTCGGTTATTTCCTGACAACCTCCACTGCCACTTTTGTCGTAAATATGATCATCATGAGGAAGACTAGAAAGCGACTGCATCGTTGGACTGTTTGAGTGGCCTTTGCCTCCACCATCACAAAATAAATAACCCATGTCTCCGTGTTCGCGAACTATCCCCGATAGTCTGAACATAAGAATTCTTTCTTTCAAGAAATTGACATGTTCTTCTTTGTTTTCGAATATAATCAAAGGAATGTAAAATGATGCAACACAAAATATGAGAAAATATGAAATTTTATGAACAAATGTGGGATACCTTCCAGTATGCGCCCATGAATTCTCGTCGTTGGCATTGTGTATGATGAGGGTGTTGTAGGAGCTAGTAGAAATGTCCAAACTACTTCGATTAGAGCCCACACTGGTTCTGTTACTAAGATTGTCCTTGAGGCTGTTGCGATTCGATCCATTGATGCTATCTTTGAGACTATTTCTATTAGAGCCCGTCAGACTTTCTTTGAGACTGTTGCGATTCGACCCATTCAAACTGTCTTTCAAACTGTTCCTATTTATCAAATTTCCCTACAGAAAAATAATAAATGTTAGCGCATTCTTTCCTCACATATTTCTTTTTTTGAGCGAACATATGCTTTGAAATGAAAATGACAACAAATCATCCAACCTACTAAAATGTCCTTAATTCAGTCCATTCGATTGATTTCTAAACTTTAAAAGCTCACATTCTAATTTCCAAAAAATGCTTGTTCTTAAATTGCTCGACCTCTGGAACATCTGAATTTTCTTACGACGACGTGAGAAGTTTCACTTTAAAAATTCACCTGGATGTTGGGTATATTTTCTTTTTGACTGGAGGACCTTGAAGGGCTTTGGGGATGATTTTCTTGACCTTGGGGTTCCTGTCGAGCTGTGTGCCTTATGACGTATCGCTCTTCGTTGCTCAAATTTTCGTTCGATGTTGAAACATCTGTTTCGCTTCCACTTAAACTTTGAGGTAGACCACCTGTCATTTGAAAATTCAGTCATGTTGAATAGCGCTTTGTTTCACACTCGTCTAGAATTATGTATAATTACCAGGCATGGACAATTGCTTCCTTTGTATATTGTTATTATTGCCAAATGGCAAAAATCTGTTAGATTGTTGTAGGGAACTCATGGTTGCTCATTTAAATAAACAGTCTTATAACATCTGCAAATTGAAAATGAATTGAATAATTAAAGAACGGGGAACAGCAGGGCTGCCTAAAGCTTCAATGGAACCTGAGGCTTAAAATTTTCAGGAGGCCCTTTTCTCTAAGAAATTTTGTAGCTTTTATCCATTTACAAGTAATTATTCAGCAATATAAATGATTGTGTATTGTAATTATTTATGAATAATTATTCAGTGCTTTTTATGAAGACATTTATCAATTGATTTTCCTCACTCTGAAAAACATGAAAGAATTTCAACTTAGAATCTTAAAACTTAGGCAGAATCATTAAATTCTCAGTTTTTTTCAAAATTCAGAAAAGAAAAAACTTCACTTGCACTAGTAAATGTCTCTATTTGTTATAATACTTACAATACGTTTGCTTACTTTTATTAACGTACAACCAGTTCGAAAATCTAGTTGAAAATTCAAACTTGGAAATCGCAAACACTTTTTGAAAATATAAAAGTATTTTATCATAATTCGAAAATTTTTAGATTAAATATTTTTTTAATTATTATACTCTGAATGTAAATTTAACGGAAAGGCTCATTTTCGGGTTTTCTTCGATTATTTTCGCTACCACGGTTTACATCCCACAAAAATCTGAAAAAATTCTACAGTGTATATTTTGAGGTGAGCTACGCATTGGTGAAACATTTGAATTGGCGTCGCAATAAGAACTGCGAAAATTTTCTATGTAAAAATTTCACGAATTTTACATCCGAAAAATTCGCTAGAAAATCGTAAAAATCTCTCGTATTAATAAAAAAAGCTGTATTTTCGAATAGTTTAGACTTAGATGGAAAAGCCAAAATTCGTGAAATCCACCATTATCCGTTCAATACCTGAAAACTGAATAGTTCAAAAAATGATTTTAGTTTCATTATTCATACGTGCATGATCATAAATAATTATCAATAAATAAGTTCAAAATAGTTTCGATCCCAGAATTTCAAAATGAAAACAATTTAAAACAATATAAATATTATTTAAATAAAAAAAAAGATTATATATAAATAATGATCGCTCTGATTACAAAGTAGTGCTAGATTTTTATCTAGTTCAAAGTGTTTGGAGTTCGACAGGTTTTCAATGATAGTCGTTCAAAATCGGAGCTCTTGCGAAGAATATTGATGTTTTTTATCAAGATAATAAAGTAAGTGAAATACAATAGTTTCAAGTATTTTTTATTAATGCCTAATTAACAATTTTTCTACAATCGTTTGAATTATAGAAAACTGAATCTTTGAGCGCTTTTATCAAAGATTCAAAAAACCAAAAAATTAGTTACAATAAGAATAACACGGACAATAAAAAATGTGCTGAATTTTATAGCAGTAGTTGACAAATTTTTTGCTAATTGCGACTACTGCGAGAAAAAAGAGTTTTTCAGGCGATATATTCCACGTCTCTGAGTACGAAAATGATTGTCGTTCACTTTTTTAAAAGAGCGTTTTTAAAGTATTAGCAAAAAACATGTTTTCGACTTTTTTTCAGTTATTTCCAGAAATATTAGGAACGATCGATTCTATTCAGATGAAATATATATCATTTGAAAGGTACGCTTGTAAGATTGACAGCGATATGCTGTTTTTGTAAATCGAAATAGTAGTTTATGCGTTATAGGTGTTGAAAGTCGAAAAGACTGCATTGTACAGTATTTTTCATGGATGCTTTTGCTTTTTCGAACGCTAGCCTATGTAAAACGTTCGAAATAGCCAAGACATTCATGAAAAATACTGTACATCTGTGACTTCCAGCCATAATAACGAAACTCACTAACAGCTGTTTTCGAGAAAACCAGTCTTAAAGTTTTCGAAGTGTTTTTCGAAAATCGCAAACTTTTGTGACTTTTTCTCTCACGAAATCATTGATTGCATTGCGTAAGTGAAAATATTTTAGTTGAGTGCGCGCAAATATGCCAAGAAAATATTTTTTTATTGAAAATTGTGACTTGGTCGGTTACGCCGGGAAGCCACAGATGTTATGGCGTGTGTGCGCAGCGGTCAGCTGATGTTCAGCTGTGTTCAGCATCAAAACTGATCAAAACAAAAACTGGAAAAACAGTGAGAAAAAAGGTTGTGTGCAGTTGTATGCGTGAAAATTGCAAAAAACAGCTAAATTGAATAAAAAATTGTACCATGCAGTCGAATTATTTATTTATTTTGTCCGCGTGAAATTCTGTGGCTTCCCGCCATAACAGAGAAAGCCACACATCTAATAACGTTCAAAATATCAGAATATCATTTAAAATGAGCCTTATGGCATAAGTGACTTTCTCTGTTATGGCAAGCCACAGACATCATTATCAAATTGATTTAAACAATGACAGATGAACTGATTCCTTATGCCGGGAAAACGCTGAGTTGTGTTGTTATGCTGAGAAAAATGCAGTTTGTTGGTTATGAAATGTCGATAAAACGAACTGAAGGTTGGATATTAGAGTGTCAATTAACATTTTATGGAAAGATTAACATTTACAGATATCAAATTTCACATTAACTCAATTTCGAAAAAAAGTGAGTTTCGTCATTATCGCGGGAAGCCACAGACATAAACATGAGTAATTTTCAAAAAAGCTAAAAAAATGCACTTTTCTTCAACTTTGAAGTCATGTAATTTATAAACTACTATTTCGAAAAGCAAAAAATTATATTGCTGTAAAGTTTACCTTTACAGCAATACAATAATTTAAAGTATACCTTTCGAATGATATATATTTAATGTTAATAAAATTTATCGTTCTTAACGTTTCTGGCAATAACTAGAAAAAGGGACGGAAAATACATTTTTTACTTATATTTTGAATAGGTTCTTTGGAAAAATAAGTGACAGTTATTTTCGTACTCAGTCTCTCAAATTTAGTCTTGAAACACTTTTTTCACAAGATAAATTTTTATGTAAACTGTTGTAATCGTTTACAATCGCAGCTTTTGCAAAAAATTGATGTTTTTTGTGAAGACAATGAAATCAGCAAAATACAGTAGTTTTTTTTTAACAATTACAGCAACATTTTTTATACAATTATTCAAATCATCAATTACTGAAACCTCAAGCCCATATATTGAAGATTGAAAAAACTAAAAAATTAATAGCAATGAGAATGATACAGACAATAAAAAAAGCATTGAATTTAATAAATTTTACTTTTTATTAACGATGTTCATTGTGTGTGTGTGTGTGTGAGTGTTATAATATGTGATGCGCCGCGAGAGAAGGTACCTTATGCCTAAAAACAGAATTTTATATGATAAGCGATAGACCGTGTCCAGCTTAAAAAAAATGCATTTTTAGCGCTTCTAAACACTTTTACTGTATCCACACCTTTCAAGATAGAATTTTTATTTTTTTTTTTTGCAAAAGAAAGGGTAAGTCAAATACTATCAGTTAATGTAGAAACCTGAAAATCGATTTTTTTTTGCCTAAAGGACCTTTTCTCGCGGTGCATCACATACGGGATGCCCCAAATGACCCGTAACGGCTGAAAACTGTAGATTAACAATGTGCAAGCCAAAAAATTAAACAATAAATACGCTCTCCCAACAAGTGGAACTCAAATTCATAGCAAACTTTTCCCAAATTTCCTTCATACTTTTCCAAGTCATAAAGTCCTTTGCCACTTTTTACAAAACTAAAAATCAAGAAAGATATTCTGGGGATAAGTTTTAGTCAATCAGATTTCTAAGATTTTTTGCTTGAATAACTTTTTTGATTGTTACTTTTGTGACAAGTGGCAAAGGACTTTTTGACTAAAAATTCAATAAGGTTTCTTTTTGATTCGGAAATTTTGGTACACCCTGCATTACATACCGACTGGTGCATACTAAGTATGTACGATTAATTATTTTTTATATTTTATACATCAGAAATATATTGAATGTGTAATGTTTCATGATAACATATATATATTCAATACTAGGAAAAACTAAAAAATCGAGCACCTCAATCGAATACTCAAAAAATTCTATCAAAGCGTCATGACCAATGACCAATAAAAAATATTTCCCAGGAAAAGACAGTTCGATGATTAATATCATTTTTTATTGTCAAAGCGGAAGAAACAGATCTGCGCTGAAAACCGTATAAAAGACCCAATTTCGTAAAATTCGCCTTTCCATTTCATTTTCCTACCGCGAATTCCAGAACCTCGGTTCACGAAAAATCTCCGCAATCGCTGGACCGCGATGTTTTCAATCTCTAATCAACGCTAATAATTGCAATAATGTAAACGAGAACAACGGTAAGAGATGGGATTACAGAAAAACCCATGAGCTAGAAAAAGAAAAAGCATCGTAAGAGCGAGGCACTCTGAAAGAGGTATCAACACTCAGGAATGTTGGTAGATAATTGAAACTAGATAAAACGCGATCCCGGAAAATTTCCAAAATCAGCAGCGTTTCGCGGTGAAAAATTTCCCTCGGAAAATGAAAACGTCGATGTAGATTCCTTGTTTCTCAAGCAGCAGCGAAGGGCATTCATAAGAAAAGCAGTTACAAAATGCGAGATCATCCGATGCAAAATAAACAAAAGGATGATGTTTTGAGCGTTTTTGCGGAGGGAACAGCCCATTTTTGGTGGCGGGATTAAGGATATTTACACAGAGGGATTGGCGAAAACTCACGTGTTTCAGTGATGCGAGGAAGACGTTATCAAAAATCACAAAATTTATTATTGCACTTTTCAGCACGAGAAATAAAAATTCAGTTTCCTGCATTCCTCGGCAGACTGCGCTGTCGTTGCGGAGAGAGAGAAAGAGAGAAAGGAAAACATGAAACAATATGGAATTTATGTATATTTTTGCAATCAAGTTTATTGAAAAATTATGCAAAATAAAACCTTTTACGAAAACCACTTTTCGTCATGTCTTCGCATCCTCCAATAAACACAGGCAAACAATTTTATGTGATTTTAGGAAAATTTGGTGGGAGATTTCTTCGCTTATCTACGTCCATCTACGCCCCTGTTCTGTCAAAACGGTCAAAACCCACAACAAAAATTATCAAAATTGTATGAACATTTGTGAACATTGATTAAACGTGATTGTGCATAATTGTATGTACTGATAAAACAACAGCAAGTTAAAAGATAAACAAATTTAACAAAGAAACATGTTGTCGGGTAGAGTATATCAATTAATTTTCACTGCATCGAAATCGCCATTTTTCATAGACAATGCAACAAAATTTGTTGGTTCATTGCACAGGGCAACAATTATTCGTAATACAAGGCGTGTAACCTCAATCATGGGTATTTATCATTTTACGTTTTCCAAATTTTCGTTTTTTTGGGTGTTGATACAAATCATTATCACCTCGAGATAATGGTATGTACCTGTATGTACCTCTATCATCTTGATTATCTTCATTGCGGAGCTGTCCAATATTTCAATTCTCACAATTTTATCATGCATGAAAAATTTATTCGATAATAAATTCTTATCATTCGCATTTCCAAAAATTTTTGAAAAGTTTTGGTAAATGTTAATAAAAATGACGGAGTTTGCCGAAAATGGCACTGAAAAAAAATTTTTTTTTTAGGAATGCATCAAATTTTTATTATCTGATATTCCATTATCTGTTGATAGTTATTTATCTGATATATTTCATCTTTCGCTATATTTGAGGCTTTTGAATTACTAAACAAGGTCATTTCAATTTATTATTCCTTTTTTTGTCAAGATGTATCCATTTCTGAGTCCATTTGTAACATCATAATAAACCATAAACCATAATAAACAATTGTTTATTATGTTTTGTATGATTGTATGTATCATGGAGGATTTTATCTCCACAGTGCCGTAGCCAGAAAAAAATTTTGGGGGGATTTTAAAAAAACTATGGTTTTAATTTTTTTTTTTTCATCTTTTGTGAATACTTATTGAATTTTAATTTGAATAAAATCTGAGTATTACTCTGTACAACTATCTAAATATTCAATGATAATTATCTTAATATTCAATCATCTAAATTTGAAATGATTGTATGTATAATTAAATGAAAGTTTTAAATTCAAAAATTATCTAAATATTCAATATTTCCAAAAATAATTATGTACGTTGTTTTCCCTCTTCTTCTCACCTCTTCACCAGTTGTTATGGCAACTCAAAATAACCTTTAAATATTCAATATTCAATAATAATTATCTAAATATTTAATACGTACTCATAATTATAGGAGTTGTCCAAAAGACCGTGCTTCAGAAAAAAAAGCAATAGATTCCTCACTGAATTCCAAGATGATTTTCCCATTACCATTTTTCACAAAACTCAAAACCAAAAAACAAAATTAAAATTATAAGTTTAACTAATCAACACGCTCATGCTAGGAGTGGAGATAGAAATCACGGACAAAAATTTACCTAACTTTTCTCCATATTTTTCTGAATCAAAAAGTCTTTAACCATTTTTCACAAAACTCAAAATCAAAAAAGATATTTAAATTTGAAATTAAAGGACTCTGATTGGATGAAACTTCTCACTTAGATATCTTTTTTTATTTTAATTTTTGTGAAAAGTGCCAAAAGACTTTTCGATTGAGAAAAATATGGAGAAAATTTAGGTAAATTTTTGTTCATGATTTCTATCCCCACTCCTTGCATGAGCGTGTTGATTGGTTTAACTTATAATTAGAATATCTTTTTTGATATCAAGTTTTGTGAAATATGGTAAAGGGTAAATCGTCTTAAAATTTCGTGAGGAATCTGTGTTTTTCTGTGATGCAGACTTTTGGACACCCTGTATAAATAATCGATGCTTACAATTTTGAACACGAATTTCAAGTACGAATTTTAAAATTTTTCATTGCTATTAATAGAAAGTTCTTTCATTTCAAAGTTGCAAATTTTGAGTTCTTTAATATTTTTTTATTGTTATTCTTCCATTTTGTACATGAATATGCAATTTTTTTCTGTGAAATGTTTTCCTTATTACGCAAAATTTTCTGCCTTGAAAAGAATCCTATGTCACTAATGTTGCACTGACTACTTGATTTTTTGCATGGTTTGAAAAAATGAAACATCTTTTAAGTGTTTCTGAAACTAATTGAGACATTTTCGTTTCCAGGCCAAGCACAAAGTTTCGCAACGTCTGGTTCGCAGAACAAAAATGAGTTTAATTTACAATACGAAGACATTTTAAAAGTTCAAAAGGAAGATTCTACACTGATGATCGACGTCAGGGAACAAAATGAAATAAATGAAACAAAAGCTTTGCCAGGCAGCATACACATTCCCAGTAAAAAAATCAAATGCACACTCAGAGAAAAAGTAAACTTCTCGATCATGGCAGTGCTCCCCGCGTCCAAAGCGCGCGCTGTGACGACCTTCAAACGTTAGAAAGTATCCCCCCTGAGCACGACACACGCTTCTAAATCAAGCATCTGCACAGAGAATGCATCGAATCCATGCTCTCAAGCATCGATGGAGCCATGCCTCGCGCGGCGGACAACATTATGATCGAGAAGTTCATTTTTTCTCTCATTGCAGTTATTTTAACTTTTTTATCACATAAATCAAGCACTTTTCACAAAAGTTGAATCAGTAAAAATGATTCATAGAGCGAATCATTAAAAAAAAAAACTCGAACTTTATATGCATCAGCATATAGAAAATTTATTCCATAGATTAAAATAGATTGTACTTTTTTATAGTGGGAAAAGTGTCTCAATATTTAACAGCAATGCCTGATGAGGAATTTGAAAAAACTTTTCATAAAAACAAACCAACGAAAGAATCTAAAATAGTTTTGAGCTGCAAGTCTGGAATGAGAAGTGGAAAGGTTCAAGAAGAGTTAAGGAAATTGGGATACAACAAGTATAATCTTTAATTCTATACCCAATACATAGACTAAAAATTATTGCATTACAGATAAAGATGAAACTTTTTTGTCGAATGATTTAAATTTTGATAATTTTTGCAGAGCTAAAGAAAAATTGTTTCAAAAATGAACAGTTCTCTTAATATAAATATTTGCATTAATGCAGTGTACAAAGTTATATAAACATTTCTACTAAGAAAACAATTCAGAATTTCGGAAAATTACACAGAAGAAAAAATTCAAGTAAACTATCACTAATCCATTTTTGAAATTTTCAGTGTTTATAACTACACAGGAGGATTTATGGACTGGGCTGAAAAATCACAAAAATAATATCAAAAGGAAAGAAAATAGATTTTTTTACAATACATTCAGAACCCATCAATAACAATTTTTTTTATGTGTTGAATATTGTAGAGAGTCAAAATTTCTAATTTATATATTGATGAATAAAATCAAGTAAAAATAATGAATTCATCGCCTTTTGTTTCAAATCACCCAAGTCGAACAACAATTTTTAATTTCCTTTTTTCTTGTTTTCTATGTTTAGAATCAACTATTGAAGTCTTTTTTTACCCATGACCCACAATGACTTTAGAACTGTATGTTTCAAAAATCGCTTAAACTTTGATCATCAAAAGATCAAAAGTTTAACTTTAATTTCAAAGTAAACTTCGCATATACTTCTTTAAAAAAAACTTATTTAAAACAGTCAAATAATTCTCCGAATAACACAATGCAAAAGAAATATTTTTCTCAAAGTAAGGACATATTGCTCACATTTGTTTCAACAATGCATATATGTTAATTAGTCAACACTTAGCACGAAATTCGCGATTTAAAAGAATAAACAAAAAATGTATAGATAGCGGAATGGACTTTTTCATATTTTCGTACTTTTTGTTTATTTATCATTTCAGTGCAGCAACAAACGACTTGGAAAATAATTCACAACAACGACAGTGGTATAAATAAGAATGTGTTCCTGCAGTCATTGCAATATAGAGTTTTACGTAGAAGTAGAAAGAGTACCTAATTAAAATGCTGAAAATCATTTTATGTCTGACGCTCATTTTTGTTGCTATTTTGGTGAGAACGTTAAAAAATTATTTGGTAGTGTTTGTTTTTTCCATTGGTTCTAAACTTTCCGCTTTATTCCAGATTCTGCCGGTGCAGAGCCATCATTCTGTAAGATTTAGAAAACTATCTTAAGAAGAAAGCAGTTTTTCATGAAAAAAATTGTACATTATAATTTCATCATAACGATCATTTCATTAATTTTTAGAAACAGCAGGTTGAACATCAGGAACAAAGAGTTATTATTAAAGAAGTCCCTTATTCAGAGACAACATATGTAGAGCAAGTACAACAAAAAAAGTCTTCAGGTTTAAAAAAAGGAATACAATTATCGATAAATAAAGAAGTTTCCTCTGATGGTTTGTCTAAAATAACTGACAAACTCCGACAACTGAAGTCATTGGTGATTATAATTTTTTTACAGCATTTTTCACCACTTTCGTTCGTTTGTTAAAAGTTTCAAATTTGAATTTCAACGGTTTCTAAGGTACGTTTTTGTAATCTAATCTACCAATCAGCGAGTAGCAGTCAGCGCTGATTGGTTGATTCGCCTAACTATGCCGAAACCTGATTCTTTGTGATTAGTCTAATGTTCGGAACTATTTTTTGCTACAATCTTATTATCGAAAACATTAAATATAATATGTATTCCAAATTTAAATATCAATTGCATATTAATAATATTTTTTGCAATCTCTTGATCAAGACAACAATATTACACCGAAAATTGTGGAAGTTTTCTAGGATTGCGACTCTCGATATAAATCTTGATATAATTATTATGTTATGTATTTTATTTCCAGTTATATTAATTTTATATTATTTTTTCAATCTAGGTAACATCGAAGATTCCCAAATTAACAGGAAGTGCTTCACTTGCTATAGAAAAGGGTGGCAGTTTGAAATACTGATTTTATCAATCGATTCTACGAAATTTTTTTGCTTTGTTATAAATATACGTTAACAAATTATTAGTTTTTCGCACGAAAAATTGTCCTGTACTTTGATCAAAATAAACAATGTTTAAATCTGGATCCACCTTGTATGCATCTCAGTATTTATTCATGAATTACTTCGCATAATTGAAACCGGTTTTTCTATATTTTTGAATGTTTTAAAGTCCGAAAAAAAAGGTCGCAACTCAAAAACGATCTATTAATATAAATGAATGAAGAATTTCGTTTTTAGTTTTCGTAAATACACTCAGCGCTCGCCATTTGATACACCTCGGGTCTTATTATCAAATGGCGAATGTTTATTTTGGGCATTGTGAGCGCCCGAGTTCTCGAATAAATCCGGGGGGGGTGACACGTTAGCCAAATCGGTGGCGAAAAAATGACATGAGTTACAGGCGGCGCCACTAGTACAGGTGACGATAAACCCCTCTCACCTCATCCGTCAGCGGGGTGGATCGGGGAGATGAAGAGGAAAAAATTCGTCACCTGTACTACTAGCGCCAGCTGGAAACTCATGTTTTTTCCTCGCCACCAGCTTGTCTTACGAGGCATATGAATAAATCTGAATAAAGCAGGAGCAACCGCCTTTCTCTCAGGTCCGTATCGTGCGCGCTAGTTCTCTTGATTTTCGCGGATATATCTGTGGCTTCCAACCATAACCGAGAAAGTCACACATGCCATAACGTTCAAAATTTTATCAGAATATGATGTAAACTGAGCCTTATGGCACAAGTGACTTTCTCGATTATGGCGGGAAGCCACAGATATATTTGTTGAAGTAACGCCGCCTCGACCCGGGCCTGCTTTTTAATATATTTTAGCATAACCGTTAGGCATCATGTCGAGAATCCGTCAGTTGAGCGGAAACCAATTCATTTTGTACGTTTTGTATCAATTGGCGAGTGCTCAAATGGCGAGCGCTGAATGTATATCGTCATATTTTTTGTTAAAATAAACCGATTTAAGATCTATAGTCAGGGCCGATAGGGTAAATTAAATTTTACGAATTTTTTATTTCCAAATAAATGAATATAATTTTAAATTTTTGAAAAAAGACGGTCGAATCTACTTATACTTGAATGACCGTGGAAAATGTATTATTTAATTATTTTGCAATTCACTATATTTGAATATTTTTTCTTAAAATTCAGAATCTAAAAATGTAAATTAAAAAAATGTCAAAAAGCAGCAATTTGTTCACTTATTCTTACTCACCAAATTTACAAGCTATGTCCATAATCATATTTACACACAAATTTATACTTGTTTCTATTGACAACAATCATAATTCAAAAATAAAAATAATTTAGATTGTGAAGACAAGTTTAAATTTTCGCGGGAAAAAATCTATGGTGCGAGTGAGAGGCAAAGCGCCATCTTTGTTTTGTCTCACTCGGTTTCGCTCTTTCAAAAAAGTGTGCGTTTTCGGTAAAAAACAGGTACTAATTTCAAGTGAATTTTAATAAACAAAACGGTAATTTTAATTACAAATACGTATTAACAATAAAAATATAACTTGGAATAACGTGAAAATTTCTTTTGCGTGGTCTTGCAAACTTTGATCGCGTTGATATAGACGGATTAAAATCGCTCCTACTCGGTGAAAGTGACCTAACCTAAAGCTTATTCTCAAACCCAGTAATGATTATTTAAATTATACACTTGTGGATTGCGATTATCAGTGATCAATATAAGAAAAGTTTTTGTTTATTGTGTGCAGACATGGCCCCTAAACGAGGAAAAGTCGTGAAAGAGGAAGTGCAGGTTTCCCTTGGACCCCAGGTCCGCGAGGGAGAGGATGTTTTTGGTGTCGCGCATATCTTTGCCAGCTTCAATGACACCTTTGTGCATGTCACGGATTTATCCGGACGGTAAGAATCAGTCAAAACAGTTTTTGTGCACATAAAAACATACAAAATCTTAATATCATGTATATTCTCACTAATGTTTAACCTAGTGAATGACCATTTCATGATAGTGAAATACAATTGTTAATTCGTATTAATTTTTTTTAATTTTGATAATTTCTTTGAAATTGTTTCCCAAGAACTGAAAATCCTGAAAATGCAGAACTAAAAATCAACAACAGAAATAATATCAATAAATTACCTTTATTCGTAAATATTGTACTATGTATGTTCAGATAACACGAATTATTATAAATTTCAATTTATAAACTGTTGTGAACATGAATGTTGATCTTTTTTTTATAAATACTGAATACATTGAACGCTGTGAAATATCTATAAAGTTAAAAAATATAATAAATAAAATTGTAACAGAAGTCATAAAGTTTTTTGAATGAAAGTGAACATTTTGAGTCATCTATAAATATTAATGAATATTTAATATGCTAAATATTGATATGATAACACAACTTTGTTCTCTAGAATATAAAATCTCAAACTTTGCATTTAAAATCGATTTTTCAAGAACTGGAAATACTGTTCTGATTTTAATTTTCTTAAGAAAATTCTAATTAATGACTTGAAAAAGGATTAAAATTATTATTAATTGAAAGTAATCAAATGATGTCTAATTTTATGAGTTCAAAGTTGAAAATTTGTTTAAATTTTTGAATATCAAATATTTTACAATGATGTCAACTGTGATATAGATATCATTATGAACAAATATCTTAAAATTGATTTTAACCATTTCATATCATATATAAATATTACGAAATATTCAGTATTAACAGAATGTTCTATAGATTCGAAAGCTGAAGATTTGCATATGAATATAATTTTGAAATAGATAAGAAATGTAAAATATTTACAAGAATGTTTAAAACAATGCAAGATTTTAGAGTGAACATTTTACTATTATAATTATAATCACGAACAACATTCGAATAAATATAACAAGTTTCTATTTCCTATATTGTGGAAGTTACAAGTGACATTTTTGTGGTTCAATATAAACTCCAAGGAAATTAACCTGTACCTAAAACAAAATAATGGCGAAAAAAGAGAATGTTGAATATTGCTTGCAATATATTCTGAAAAAAATTTGATATATTTCTTTACTTTGTTCAATTAAAATTATAGAATTATATAAAGCCGTACAACATAGATATTTGATTATTTTCATCTAAATTTTGATCATTAATTAATACAAAAACTGGCAGCAATAAATTACTATCAAATCTGACGATCCAAAAAATTATGGAAGAAAAAAATGAAAATAATAGAGTAGATATTCAAACATTATTGGAACTCAAGAATTTTAATTTCAAATGTACCTAAACAAATTTTTAACAATTTTCCTGATTTGGAAGTATTATTAAAAAATTTCCCTGTGGGGCTATGTGCATTAATACATTCTCAAAATTAAAACAAGGCAAAAGTAAGAAAATTCTGCCTAATATTGGTAATAGTTAACTTTATTATCTTTTTGAGATTTAACATCAAACTATATATATGTTACATTGGCGCAAAACTTTTCAACATGACTTTCAATCTGGATATTCAAATAATAAAACAGCTGGCAATGTTTTATAGAAAATTCAGAATGATATATTTCTTGAATATTTTTTAATCAAAGGTATGTAATTTTTGAACGCTGTAAAGTGAAACGTTAACTTACTGTTAGTTTTTAACTGTTGAATTATATAAAAAATTAGGAGTATACTTAGAAAATAAATCATTAAACAATCTGAAAAAAAATTTTACGGGCAAATATGATAATTAATAACTAGAATATCCAAACATTGTGAATAAAAACTCATCAATTTGAAGATGGGTACAAATCAATTTATGTATCTGTATCATTTTCCTTGAACAGAAATCATAATTTACTACTTAAATATGCCAGTATTGTTAAATACATCAATTGTGTACTTTATAATCTCGAAAACAAACCTCTTTATGTATTATTCATGTTAGTTGGACAATTATAACATTGAAATATAATGAAATGTAACAAAGTAAAAGCTTTGTTTTAAAACTCGGAAAAACAGAGTTATGAATGACCAAGAAGTTGAAATCTTCGTTATAATCTAGCAAAACTTTTTATTTATAAATTAAAATTGATGATTTCGTACTTTGCAGTGAAACGATTGCACGTGTCACGGGTGGTATGAAGGTAAAAGCAGATCGCGATGAAGCTTCTCCCTACGCCGCTATGTTGGCTGCACAGGTATTGATCCATAATGATCTGAATAAATCTTGTCCGCTTTGAGAAACCCTAATATAAAGTTTTTATAAAATGAAGGGACTCTCCTATATGTAGAGAAATCATGTCCCAAAATTGAAAAAAGAAAATATTTTCTTTGTTAATTTAGTCTATTGAGCCATAAATTTTCTTTTAACTCTTCAAATGAGAGTTACATAAATTTATCAGTTTTGTTCGACATTATATCCTTAATTCTTCCATTAAGAATTTTTACGCGTTTGTGTGATGACTGTCTCTAATTATAAATATTTTGTTTTTTCAGGATGTGGCTGAAAAATGCAAAACTTTGGGCATCACTGCACTTCACATCAAATTGAGGGCTACTGGTGGAAACAAAACTAAAACCCCTGGACCTGGAGCACAATCTGCTTTAAGGGCTCTTGCTAGATCATCTATCAAAATTGGACGCATCGAAGATGTGACCCCGATTCCATCTGATTCCACAAGAAGGAAGGGTGGTCGTCGTGGTCGCAGGCTCTAAATTTATTTGGTACTTTGTACTATTTACTATGTTACTTTGGGAATAAAATATTAAAAAATCTACAATGTTGTATATTTCACATTTTTACGTTTATTCAACTGTTCAACAATTATACAGTTGAGATTTCCTGTTGATCTCGATTTCAGGAAGTTTGACAAATGATAAATAATAATTTAGAAAATTTTATAACACGTCAGAAATTCTTGAAATATGAAAATTATTTCATTTTCCTTCATTATATATAATCTTAGTAATTTTGCAAAACAGTGAGACACAATGGCAGTTTTATTAATATTTATTAATAATACAAATTTTATGAAGGTCCATGCACATCACAATTTTATAGTATATAAGTGTAAAATATCTTAAAAATAACGTAAAAATATTTTATATACTGCACTATACTGATATAATTTGCATTCATATGACTGTTCAATAAATTAGATTTCGAGCCTACTGGATCATGAAAAAATTTTAATTAGAAGACCCCACCAATGAACCAATTGTCAAAAAAATTTGTGTTCTCAAATCAATTTTCTGAGGCTGCTTATTTTCGAGAGTCGCAATTGTGTTCACGTATCCATGTTGCATGACGAATCCGGCGATGATTTCGGTTCCTTCTTGCACATCTTTGTCCGGCGTGATATTCATTCGCAATATTATCTTGTTCCCTTTGCGCCACGCAACGAATCTAAAATTTGTAAATGGATAATAGAAGTCACAATGCCAAAAGCACTTGTTGCAGTGTATGTAAAAAAGGGAAGAACATTCACTAGTCATAAACCTGAAGAATGAAAAAAAATAATAAGGCAAGAATTTTACAAATATCGTAAAATTTTCTTTGGTTGAAAAAAGAATGGATTCTTGAGTCAATATTTAAGATTAATGTATTTTCAGTATGATTTGGAGGATTGCTATTGGTTCATAATATTGCATCAACAGTCAGTCAAATTATGGTAAAATTTTTTACAAATATTTTCTAATGGAAAACGTTTTCTAAAATATTGATTTAAAAAAAATTAGTTCCTTTAAGTGGAGGACACTTCATTTTATAAAATGAATGAATTGCGATAAATGCAATGAAATGCATTTTCTAAACATGTTCAGTAAGAAATTGGACAAATGGTACATTTCGCATCTAGGGAAAAAATAAATTTCTCACTAGGGATATATTCACCCGAGGGAGAAATTTATTATTTTCCACGGTGTGAACGATTTTTTCTATCGTAGCGGGGGAAAAAGCCGATATTTTCTCACGAAGCGCGTAAAAAAGTAGGCTTTTTAGACTGCTATGATAGAAAAACTTACCCCGTACGGCTAACAATCAGCATACTTTTTTTTATTTTATAAAAAAGGTGATAATTACTTTGGGTCATCTTGGAAGTTTTGAGCATCACTAGGATCATCATACTCAGCAGCGTCATCTCTAGCTGGAAGAATAATGGCTGTTTCTCGCACAGTCAACTCAGAATTTGCTGAAACAGTCATTGGCCTTGGGTCTTCAATGACAGGCGTTGGGCGCACAGCCAATGGCAAAAGATTAGGAGATTCACATCCCTAAAAAGTACAACTCTGGCATTCAATTTCAACTTGTTAAACTTTCAATTTTCATGTAACTTAGTATTCAAAGATTGCACATTTGTAGATGATAACATTATCTCCACCTTTGTGCAAAGTTTAGAAACTCAAACTTTTACCAGTTGCATGTTTTCTCGCTTCACTTCTTCTAACTGCCCCGAAGCAGACAACAGCGTCGCGACAGTTGGTGTTCCCAAAGGTAGCAAAATGATTTGTGTCAAATGTTGAGTTGGGTTGCAAAACTTCAAAAGCAATTCACTTGATTTCCCAGCACGAAGCGGTTCGCAGGTCACAATTCTGACTTCTGGTATATGATTGCTGAAAAAAAAGTTATCAATATTGTTTTCAATTTAAATTGGTTCTAAGAGCATCAGCAGAGAGTTCTGGGGGTTGGAACCACTTTTGAAATTCGGGTTGAATTAATTATTATTTCATGTGAAAATGAAAAATTTTCAACAATAGATGACAAAAATACGATAATAAATTTATAATGATGATTGAATTGAAATAATGAAAATAATGACAAATTAAGATACATAAAAATTATCGAAAATGAAAACTAGAGGATGTAACAAATGCTGTCATATAAGCTCCGGAAGTGAAACGAAATTTAGAAATCTTTACTGACCAAAAAAATTTGTTAATCCTGGTTTCAGGAGTATCTTTTATTAAACAGAATAATTCTAACTATAAATGTTTGGCTAATAGGATAACGCAAAAACTGCAAATTTGAAAAATCTTTTCAGGCAGGTAAGTAATAAAGAAAAATTTCAATATGCGGAAATCTTTTAAATCTAAAAAACTTGAAAACCTGAAGTATCGAATTAAAGAAATACTAAAAAATCTTTCAAATCATACACACACTAAATACATACTAAAAATGATGGAAATCCATGAGAGTACTGTTTCCTGAAAAATTTAAACAAATACTTTAAACCTGCGAAACTTAAAAATTTTAAAACATCAAATTCTATAAATCGTATATTCAAGCAATCTATAGAAATACTTGAAATCAATGAAAATATCAGAAAATGTTACAAAATCTTTTAGAAAACTACAAGAAATATTTAAAGACAAAAATTTATAAAAATCTATTTATATAACTTTTACAGAAATCGATAAAAGTACATATTGCAAATCGTTTTAAATTGAAATTGTAGGAGTTTATTTAGCAATCCAGAAAAATACTAGAAACCTTTGAAAATACATAAAAATCCTTCGAAATTTCATGAATACTACTTAAAGCGAGAAATACTAGAATTTTATCAATACCAAAAAACAACGCAGATAGTTTTTTTCAAAAATGTATCAAACTTTTAATCCTAGAGGGATATAATTCTAGAAATCTATAGAGAAATGTATAAAAATACTAGGGAATTCTTCAAATTGCATTAATAATTCTGTGGCTGGCCGCCATAATCGAGAAAGCCACACATGCCATAACGTTTAAAATTTTATCAGAAATATCATGTAAACTGAGCCTTATGGCACAAGTGACTTTCTCGATTATGGCGGGAAGCCACAGAATTAAAAAAAAAAAAACAGAAAACTAGTACTGGGCAGTTGTATGAAAGATTGTTTTTCGGAAAATCAATTTAATGTTCAAAATTGTTGAAATTCTAAATACTATAGCATAAAATTCTGAATATCTTTAGAGTGATCCATAAAAATCTTGAGATCTATCGGAATACAAATTCTAGTATTCTGTTCTTCGAGTTTACTATTCCAATTCTAGTATTCGAAAATGATAGAAATCTATAATAATACTAAAGTCCTTTAAAATTACATAAATACTAAGAAACGGGAGGAATACTAGAAATCTTTTAATATCAAGAAACTACGTATATATTTTTTCCGAAAATTTATAAAAACAATATTTCTAGAACGTATAATTTTAAAAATCTATCAAAATACAAGATTCTTCGAACAGTATAAATAATAAAAAAATTTGAAAAACAGAAAATTGGGAATTCATATAAAAGATACTATTTACTAAAAAACCGTTAAAATTTGCAATGCCACAGCATGCAATTACAGAAATCTATATAAACAGAACATACAAAAAAATTACATAAATATGATATAATTCTAGAAATATGAGAAATATCTAAAATCTGTTTAGATAATATATTTTATCTATCAAAATATCAAAAATTTCAATATCCAGAGCATCGAATTCTAGAAAGCTGTATTGACATCCATAATAAAATCAAAAAATTCTTTAACTGCATAAATACTAAAGAAACATGAATAATACTAAAAGTATTAGACAAAAAATCTTGACCTCAGTAATTTGTAATTACTTATATTAAATAAATATACGAAAAATGTGCGATTCTGGACTTCAAAAGTTGTATAATTTTAAAATCCCGAAATTTGATAAACGGAAAAATCGTACTCCAGTAATTAGGTCGTCAAAGATTCAAAACCATAAAATCTTGAAGGAAATATAATTCGTTCGAGAAACCTCTCCTAAGAATTTTTTCTACCTATGCCCTAGAAAGCTCATTCGCTACAAAAAATACAAATTTCTTACAAAGCGGATAGTTGAATCTTGAATTTGATGGAAACTGATGCAATATCAGGTTTGCTGACGTTGTGTTCGCAAGTACGACAGCGCTGGCATCTTTTCGCCATAAATTGTTCGCGCATCGGGCGAAGCTCGTGAATTTTTTCGACTTGCATTTCTGGTTGCTTCAAGCGCTGCTCGAGTGTTGATACTAAAAAATTATGGATTTGCAAAATTCTGTAGGGGCTACAAGAAAAAAGTAAGACACGGAATAGGCAGTTTACATAGTTAGACCAACAAAACAAATTCAGTTATGTTTTCATTATACTTTTCATGATGTCCACTTCTTCTGTAAAAATCTCTGGCGGTAATTCCTCGACTTCTTCACTAGCTGTTGCTGGTTGCAATTGGTCGGTCGATTGTCTGTGAGGTTCCGATAGTATTGAGCGCCCCGTAAGTTTTCTTGCAATCGCGGATGATATTCCAAATTTTTCCTACAAATTTTTATTGCAAAAATGAATAGGCTTTGAACAGATGTTCAAAATTTTGAACAATTTTTACGAAATGATTGTCATACATATTGCATGTAGGCTCGCTTCGATTTTTTTCGCTCGCGTAATTGCTTTTCTATCGACGCCAGAATTTTGAAATGGTCAATAAGAGCGTTTACTCTAACCGTGTAGGGACTTTCCGGTTCCGGCCAAGCTCCTGTTGCTGTGATTAAAAAAAACTTGATTATTTCTTATTTTTTTTGTATCTGAGTAACATGGAAAATCGTGTCATTTATATTAAAAGTTATTATTTTTGGGAACATTTAAAGTACTTGAAAACAACTATTACCAAAAATTTGATCAGGAATGCCAGCATCCCTAGAATTCCATCTACAAAATGGGCAAACCATGTAATACACTTTTTTTGGTGTCACTTTTGTTTCTTCGCCTTTTTCTAATTTCTCCAGTTGCTGTTGAGAAGGTTTCACAGGAGCATGGCCTGCTTTAGTGGTCAAAGTTTGAAAACAGCATGGGCAGTTGAAGCAGGTTGTACATCTGAATGTTAACAACCGACAAATTGAATGTACTTACATTTTGAAATTAAATGTAGCAAACAACAAAGGGAATTTGAACAATTTTTATTTTAGGTTTTCTGTAAAATATGTCTAAGAAAAGTATATGTCTTCGGAGAGATATTGTTTAGGCGAACTTTTATTGCTCAATGAAAAATGCAGATAAATTTCAACAATTGAATTCTGCATTGTTAAATATTAGGCTTGGTTATTATGATAAAAAATTCGATTGATAAAAAATTAGAAACTTCAAGTATTTTTGTGAGCACACAAAAATGTCTTTTCTAGTTTTAAATTGTTGACTGGTAAGATTTTTTGAATTGAGAAAGTTGAATTTTTCCAATTTCGAAATTTGGTAATTGATGTCTCCTCATAACATTAGGTATTATTAATCTGAACTTTCTTCATACATTATAAAATGTAAGTGAATTTCAACAGTTTAATACTGCATTACTGTCAAAAAATGGCATTCATAAACAATTATTGATAAAACATTGGAAACTATGAGTTATCAAGTTTTTAATGCATAAAAATGTCTTTTTGAATTATGAATTGTTGACTGGTCAGATTTTTGGAAATAGAATGTTGCATTTTTTTAATTTTGAAATTCTTTGATTTATGCATCTCCAGAAAGATATTATTTGAATGAACTCTAATTGCAAATATGAAATATGGACGAGTTCAACAATAGAATTCAATATTATTATACTTGAAACTTATTACTTGTACTAAATGAAGTGTTTAATACTTGAAAATGCCTTTTCAAGTTTTGAATTATGGACAGGTAAGATTCTTAAAAGCAAGGATGTTGAATTTTTTCAATTTTTTCATTTGTCCAATAATGTTACTTGAGAAAGCTATAACTCATACAAACTTCATTTGAAAATCTAAAAATTGAGAGTTTTACGAATTAAATTCTGTATGGTTCCATTTAAAATTTGTTAATAATGAAGTATCCAAGCTATGAAAATTTCAGTAGATATTCTTCAAATTGAAAACTTAAAACTTTAAAATGTTCTTTTCAATCAAGTTACAAATTGTTTAGTTGAAAGATCTTTCACAGTAAGCAGGTTATATTTTTTAAATCTCAAAATTCTCTAAATTTGTGATTTTTATTTAAGAAATTTTTTTTATTTTACTTGAAAATTCAAATTCAAGAATTCAACTTATGCGATTTTTTTGAAAAGCCTCAAATTCTGAATGAGCAAAAATACTAAGAGTTATGAATAAAAAATACAATCAATAGGAATTCGAAATGACAAAATCATTATAGTTAAAAAATCAAATATTCACCTATTTTTTTTCAATCGCACTTCAGAAGATGGCAAATTTTCCATACAATGGGCACAAAAGTGAGAGTCGATCTGCAAAAATCCAAATGTTGAAGATCAAATGTGTTTCTATTTTTTTATTTTTCTTAGAGAAGGTTATTGATTATGCATTAACTAATTGTGCATTATTTTCAATATTCATATTTTAATTGTGCCAATGATTTTGTACATCGCTAGAATTCCATAAAATTTTTGAAAGCAAAAACTGTTTGCACAAATAAATTATTCATACAATATACTCATAAAAAATTTTTACAGGGTTGTAAAAATGGACAGTGTGTTTCTGAACAATCATAGGATAGAAAAAAATACATAACAGTACTATTGAAAGTATTTTATCATATTCTAAGTATTGAAAACAATGCAGAATGAATTTATGCATAATTGATATTCTTTCTTGTTACTCAATACTTATCAATATTGGAGAATTTTTTCTAAATTTTTAACGAAAAATAAGAATTTTGCCAACAATAAAAAATATTTAAGTTTACTTAATTTCAAAAAACTTCAAAATTTTTAGTAGTTTCTGAAATCTCTTTTCACTGAAAATAAATTATGAAAAAAATAGCACAGTGATAGACTTTCGATTAACATAATATTTTATCAAATAATTAGGTATTGAAATGTAGAACATAGAAAATTGCAAATTTGTACCTCATGACAAACGCAGTAGCCACAGCGAATTTTCAAACAATGTCGGCAAAAAAAGATTTTCGAAATGTTTTTCAAGGACGCACAGGAACAAACATAGCGAACGTCAGGTTTCGTGGTCATTTTTTTTAAATTTTCTTTTCTCCCGCAGTAAACCAAAAATACTGTTGTCAAAGTTCCAAACACAACAAAACACTACAAAATGCTACAAAACGTCAAAATCAGTCAAAATATATTGTTCAGTTATCAGCTGAAATGTGTATATACATATATAATATATATATCGCTGTGTGTATATTAATCAGCTGTTTTTGGCACTGAAAAAGGGTTGGCAACAGTGATTATTCCGATATTCCGATTTAATACTTCAAGTGTTCTTTGCACGTGGTAAAGTTTTGTGATTTCAGTATTTCAGTTTATTTTCTTCATAAAAACTGCTAAAAAACAATTGTAAAAAATGGAGAAGGAGCAGTTTGATGAATATCTAGGCGGAAATCAACGTCTTCCTAACGACGTTTACACTTTAAAACTCGCAACTGCCAGGGCGACGGAAATCGCCGAAATGACCCGGTGTTTGGGTAAATATCTAACCTTCAACGAGTTTTTTCATACAAAAAAATTATTTTTCTATCACATAAAACTGTCTATAACAATATTTAAGATACAATAATTTATTTACTACTGATATTACTGGTTTATTTAAAAATTTATTAATCCATTTATTTTAAAAAGCTTTCAACAACAAAAATGTATTAATATTGAATATAATGAACATACACAGAATAATATTAAATAATGCAATTGATGATTTCTATTTATAATATATAATAAACGTATAAATATATAATTTATGAAATATAGTAAAAATAAAATAAAACATAATACACGCTAGTATAAAAAATGAAGCAGTAATTATTATACAAAAAAATTTTAAATATCGAAAAATTTCATCTTGTTGGATTGATAGCTAATGACATTTGCAAAATATTATCAATATGACTATTTTTTTCCAAATTTTTCCTGCAAGTATAATTCAATATTTTTTCAGTTGAATTAACAATTTATTTAAAATAGTATATTTCGAGGAGCAGAAGCGAGCGTTTTTACGAGTGCGGAGTTTTGCGAGCGAGCTTTAGCGAGTGAGCAAACTGCACGAGTAAAAACGTGAGTTGATGCTCCTTGACACGAAAGATATTTTTCATGTTCGCTTTTCGAGAATCATTTATTCTTTTGTTTGCTGCTGTGTCGTGAAAAAACGAGTTTGAGGGCGCGCGACATTGGAGCTAGCGGTGAAAGTGTGCGCCGCATACAACTCGTCTTTCACGGTACAGTAGTAAACACAAGAATGAATGATTTTCGGGACTCGAGCGTGAACAATTAATTGAATGATTTATTTGGTAAAGCTTATAACATGCAAAAACACATTAGAAATAAAATGAATATATGGGTACAAACAAACATGATAAGCACACGTGAAACACGGTGCTTATGATACATACATAATGCCTTTAGTTACATTTTTTTTATTTAATGAAATTCATTAATTTATTTATGTTTCTTGATTTCGCATTCTTTTGAAATTTATGAAATTTACTGTTTACCGGTAAAAATTCATGACTAAAGATTATTTTACACAAAATTAAACTAAATGAATCGAATTTATGAGGCAGGATGCAATCAATATGGAAAAAATGCCTTTTTTTCCAAAAATCATAGCTGTTGAACAAAAAACTTTGGCTGATGGGGATTCTAGGATATAAAAGTACAAACGGTCTACTTACTTCATTCACAAAAAATAAAAAAAAACGCATTTCGAGATATTGAATTAAAAAAAAAAAGTTTCATTGGAACCTAAAATCATGCCCCGAATGGACGGGTTAATTTTAAATGGAAAAGGCCTAATATACCGAAAATCAATCAAATAATCAAGAATTTCATATTGTTGAAGTATAACCAACGACTATTTTTTACAGGACAATTTTTTTCAAATTTTTCTTGCAAGTTGATAAGGAGGGGAGGACTAAATAATAAATAGCCAAAATGTAGTGATTTATCTATTAGACAATAGTTTGATAGTTATTTAATTTCATGCATGATAATGTTTTTCATAAAAATCCAATCATTATTGTGATTGATTGAAGTGAAAATTAAGGAATGGCATAATTTTTAGTTTTATTATGAATAATAATGCTTATTAATTTCAATAATTTATTATTCCAAATTATAATTTTGAAAGTTCAGTGTGCACTTCAAGAAAATACAACTTAGATTAGATGAAATTCATAAGTCGGAAAAAGAAAAAAATGAAGCCAATTTTAAGTATTCACTACATCCTAAACTTTTAATTTTATGGGGTTACAGTGAATTGATTTGAATTTTCACAAAGAAACGACGATAAAAACCAGGAATAAAGTCACTTAGAATTTTATTTGTCCCACCTAAATATATAGTTGAGTAAGAAAATATTGAAATTTGAACTTTGATTGGAATAGAATTGTAGAAATTCACACTCTGTTATTAATAAATTTTTTATAATTAATGTTAAACGCCCCTCTATTAGTATTCATGATTTAATTATTTCAACGATCATTTAGAGCAAGATTTAGTCAATAATTTGTCGAGTATCAGTGTGACAGTACATAGTCGCATTTTTCAAATCATTTTTTTAAATGAAACTAATCATTTTTCCTACTGACAAAAGCAAAAAAGAGAAAATGAGAAAAATCTAAAATTTGTATGGAATAAAAAGTCTTATAATTATACAATTACAATACGAAAAAAAAAAACACAAACATTTTTTATTTGCAGAAAACCCTCAACAGACAAAATTAATTTTCCAAAAACTCCCGGCAATGATGCGTCGCCGAGTGATGTCGCACAATGCCAAACGCATGCCAAGGAAACTCAGAGAAGGTCATTTGAAACAAATGGCAAAAGCTGGGCTCCCCGCGAAAACCAAAACTCCATCCCGAAAGTATCGCCGAAGACCCCAAAACCTACTTTCAGAATACACTCGCCGTCAAAAAGTCAAGTTTTGGACAGAACTGCACATATGGCATGCCAAGCGTTTCAGAATGAGCGATAAGTATGGTTTCAAAATTGCAGAGCATTCAAACGATCGATGTTTCAAGGCCAATTACAGAGCCATCAAAGACCATTGCTTGATCCAAGACATTTCGTACTACACTTGCTTAGAGCTGAGAGGTCCGCAAAGTGTTCTCCTTAAAACTTTGCAGAGCCATTGCAATCCCAGTAAGCTCACTTTTGGGGCCAAGTGTTGGTCGAGTGGAACAAGGGAAGGAACACTCATGTTCTATGCCAAAGAAAAATACCCTCATTCGGCTTTGGGCAATGTCCACTTTCTATGGGAATACGAAAAGAGTTCCAGTGACGAAAGAGCAATTTGGATTTGGGTCCATCCGGCTACTTACAACGATATCGTCAGAGAGATAATTTCGAGTTTCAATTTTGTCTTTCACAACGAAGAAAATCCCTCGCTCCTTGAAACTGAGGCCGATCTGAGGAAAGCAACTTGGAACGACGTGAGCACAATGCCACCAATGATGACCATTTTCAGGGACATGAGAACTCCAATGTACAGCAATGATGATCGTTGCTCCATGAAAATTTTGAGGAACGAATTGAACAGATTCCGTCTTCGAGGACCTCTGGCCTTAGACATAATCACAGAAGCGTTGAGAATTCCAAAACTCAAACTCGGCGTGTCAACACCAAATGAAGAGCAGAGAATGGTCACTGACGAAGAGCCTTCGACGTCGTGGTTCGATGAGTTCTACGTCGAAGAAAAAAACGCTAGCGCTTTTGAAGTGCAAAACTCAGTTTTTGGTGCCATGACAAACCAAAAACCGGGGACTCTACCACCAAATATGGTGATAGGATTGACGGTGTTGGACCCGAGATTCGTTTTGCCAAAAAAAAGAGTGAAAGCTTGTTCGTACATGGCACGGAGTAAAATGTTGCTGAAACCTCCAACTGTAGCGAACAACAGTCCACTGTGGAACTCGGATTTGAGAAAATCGGCCATTGACAATTTTGTAGCCTCTAATGAAATAAACAAAATCAGGAGCGAGTTTTTGGTGACTGGAGTGGGGAATGATGAATTGCTGGACGAAAACATGATGAAAAAAGTCCCGATCATGCTGGTGCAGAAACCTGGAAATTCCGGAAATCCTGGGTCATATGGCAATACTGACTGTAAGTTTTATGAGTACATTTCGCAAAGTTCTTTGTGTTTAAACAGTTTTTATTTTCAGCGTTTTCGTCCGGCATCGACGTCATTGTCCCCTCGAATTGGGCGATGCCTTTTTGGCTGGCATTCATCCTCCGCAACGCCAAGGCCGCGGGTTCCAGAGAATCCACGATGATTTCTTTCGAATCTTCCAACTTGGAATCCCCTGACTACCTACCTCCCGATAGCCCAGCTTACCAAAGAGAATCCCTCAACAAGAAATCCCTTCTCATCGAACGATACTTTCGAAGACCTCCACAAAAACGAGTGAATTTCGTGAAATACGGCGTTCCTGTTCCTTTTGCATGTCACTGGAAACTCCTCATGACCGAATGGGCTGGCACATCAGAATACTTTGTATTACGAGACCGCTCAAAACTTCATCTTCTTCAGGAACATCTCAACAATCCTCAGCTAGCTCTTCAGGATTTGAAGGGGAAATTCGAAGCTGACTTAAATTTCCTCGTTCCTGTGAAAGTCATTTTGGAAAGGAAAGGGTCGCCTCAGGATTTTGCCAGCATTTGCTTCCCACATGATGAAGATATGGAGCGGTTCAAGAAAGAGCAAAATTGGTCTGGACCAACTCAAACAATTAAGGAAGACCCTAATGAGACGTTCCGAAAAAACTGCAGGAAGAAGCATAAGGAGGCCTTGATAAAACGGAGGAGGAAGTTGGTTCGCTTGCGCAAGTCAGTGGAATCTTGCAGTCATCCTCCAGAGTGGCTGAAAAAAAGGCAAGAAATTCGGGCGCAAATTCTTCAAAGTAGAGAAGTGGGAAACAAGGCACTTGAGGGTCTTATGAGGGCATCTTATTTACCAACAGCGACAAATGTACGTAGCTCATGTGACAGAGAAGTTATTGGGTTTATTGATAAGGGTGCTTTTTCATACTCGGAAGCTAAGGGAGTTGGAATAGGTTATGTGGTGTTGCAGTCGATTTTTCAACTTGTTGAGAAAAAACAAAGTCTTGTCCTTATGAGGAACACTCAATCAAGGTATTTCAGGTTTGCAAGAGTTGAGGTTTTATGTTGATGTGGTCAATAATGACTTTGAAGCAGTGGTGTAGTATCGAAAATTTCTATTTTTTTTGGGAGGAATAAACATTTGACCATTTTTTGCAATTGTTAAAACCTGAAATTTTTGTGGTAGATGTAAAGCTTCCAAAATGTTTTAAAAATATTGAATTACAGAAAATTACAAATGTCTGGGAAATATAGAAAACGATGAGTTTCCTGGAAATAATTTTTATAGAAAAAATAGTCTTACACCACTGCTTGAAATTTAAGCTATTGAAGTATGAAAATATTTCTCTGTGATATTTGTACTGATTGTAAAAAAACGTTTTGATAAAAGAACTAGTTTCCTATTAATAGATCTTAATAAGCAATTTGGAAAGTGAAAAAAGCAATGTTTGCGGATTTATTTAACACCATAGTTTGTTGATGTCAACAATTTTTTCTTAATTGTGTCTTTTTCCATCGCTGCAATTACTACACAAATTTAGTACTTATTTTTCTCTGGCGAATGAGGGTAAAAAAATTCAATCAATAAAACAATTTTATTTTCCAACATGTGAGTTTTTATTATATTTTTTAAAAAGTGTAATAAAACTGTATAATGTTATTAATTTTTAAGTTAATTTTTTCTCTTTCAAAGGTTTTTCTCTAAATATGAAAATAAACAAATTTTATTGAGTTCATGATAAAAATTTATAGGATTTGTTATAAAATCTTATACCTAAGCATCCTGAAAATTGAAATTTTTTTATTCATAAAATTTTACAGAATCGAGGGTATTTAATTTAGCAATGAATCTTATTTTTTATTAGAAATGAATAAAATCCGTTTTCAATTTCCTTGACAAAAAATTATTGTGCAACCAACGTGAAAATTGATGAGTTTTTCCATTGTTCGTTTTATTGTAAGTTTAATAAATTCCCAAATTCGCTGCTCGATCACCTAATTTTTAGTTCTTGTTATTCGATTGCAAAAACATCAATTTAGTAGGATAGGTCGGTCTTTCTGATTTGCACATACAGGGATATCGCGACGAAATTTCGCATAGAGAAGTATACTCAATTGTTTAAAAGTTAATGTATCTGTGAATTTTTATTTTCAAGGAATTTTATGCATCGATTTATAAAGTTCGTAGAATTGAAGGTTTAATAGATTTTTAAAAAAATTATATCTGCATACATTCAAGATATTAAATACTCTGACTTTCCTTTTTAAGGTAATTCATAGAGTGCTACTGTGTTCAGGATTTTTCGTTACTATAAATTTTTGAGGATGCTCGAATATTTAAATATATATGACCAGCATTTTTATGGGATGTCGTGTACAGATTCTGAGAATTTGAAAATTGTTAGATTTTCAGTATATTGAAGAATTCTCGAGAAAACAGTATTCTTAAAAATAACAATTCTTTCATATATTTCTAGTATTTTTAGTATTTTTACGATTTTGACGACTTTCTGACATTTTGATAGATATATCTAGAATTTTGTGTTTTAAGATGTAAGATTTTATAGATACTGAGTCATTTCATAATTACTTCAAGAAACATATCTACATGGATTTTTAAAATTTTATTGATTTATAATATTTTTAATATTTTTCATTTTTTTTTCAGCATTACTAAAATTAGTAAAAACTTTTTAAGTTCCTCATAGATATCTAGTATTTTCAAAACTTCTAATTAGATTTTTAGTTTCATAATAAATTTTTCAGAAAACTGTCTTCATAGGTTCGAAGCGTTTCACAGATTTCGATACCATTTATTTAATTTTATACTCTTTCAATATTCATAAATTTTATTAAATTTTCCAAGGTTTTCATGGATTCTTATGTAATTTTTCAGAATTTGATGCTTGATGCTGTAGAATTGAAAGTTTCATAGACTTTTATTATTTCCATTAATTTTTGAGAAAATATCTGTAATCTTAGTATTTCACAGATTCCTATCATTTCCAGTCTTTCTTGTATTTTTTAGCATTAATAAAATATCGTAGTATTTTCTAGTATTCTTCTATTTTACTAATATTTTTATGGATCACTATGTAGGTTTTAGACTTTTTGTTGCTCTAAACTTAAAAGTTACGTAGATTCTTAATATTTCGAATGCTTCGTCCTAGTGTTGCAAATAATTATTGTTTTCTTTATATTATAATTATTATTTTCCATATTTTCTGAGCATTCATAAAGTTCAAATGATTTTTTTGTATTTTCCTGGATTCTTAGATGAAATTTTAGAATAAGATTCTCTAGGGGTTTTATTTCGGAGAAAATATCTTCATGAATTTCGTGTATTTCTAGATTTGTTGTATTTTTATGCATGCATAACATTTTGTACGATTTTCTAGTTCTTTTGTCAAATCTTCTATGCATTTCTAGAATGTCATGTTCACAAGCGGGGGGACAGGCACCCTCTTAGTCTCCCTAGTTGCGACGTTCCTGGTTTTAGGGAATAATTTTTACAGAAAAATAAGTAAAAGAAAAACACTTATTTGAATATTAAAAACCCACTTTATTGAAACAATTCTGGTGGGAGTTCGTTTTTTGTAGGAAAACTCGATTGCGTTCCTGGTTTTAGCACAGAGCAGGTAGCAATTTTGCAAGACCTCGAAACTTTTTCCTCCAATGTCAATTCCGGGTGACACGCTGTGTAATACGCCAATGTTCCTAGGAAAGAATCTCCGGCGCCCTGCAAATTGATGTACATAGCTTTACAAATTTGATTGTCGTAATGAATAATATTTTCAGTTTCATATTGAGTAATTTCTTTGAGAAACGAATAGTTCATTTAGTTTTTATTACTGCAGAAAGGTATTGAAATAATAATTATTTAAAATTCTTAGTCTGTCATGTTTCATAATTGAATAAAACTTTTCCTAGATACTGACCGTGGTATCAACTGGCTTCACTTTCTCAGCAGCAATATGTTTTACAGTTGTGTCATCTTTCGATGCAAAAACAACCCCCATAGAACCAAAAGTAATAATGATATTGTTACACCCCAACCTCAAAAACTCATCCGTCGCTTTTTTTGCATTAGACACTGACAAATATTCAATTCCTGTTATTATTTCAGCCTGAAAACAATTTAAAAATCGCACTAATCTCAAGCATGAATTAGACTACTTCAGACTCGAATTCTCTTGCACTAGTTTTTTTTGCACCCGAAATTTCTTGCTGATTTTGACTCATTTATTCTTCATCTTCACCTGATTTTGTAAGAGAAGATTAGGAAAGCTTCTAAAAGCAAGAAAAACGAGTTTTTAGTGTAAACTCTTTTTCTGTGTTTTACCTCCGTTTCATTGACACAAAATATGTCACACAATTCAAAGATTTCCAAATCGAGATCGCGTCTTCCAGGCGAGGCATTTACTATTGAGATTCCTGTTGATATGGGAAATTCTTAAGTGATAAACAATCCATAATTATCTCTGGTTCCATAATTTTTTACAATTATTAATATTGAACAATCCCAGGCAAAAATAAATTTCAGAGGTCATAAAGGTCTTGTATGAATTCATTTCTTAATTCACAACTGACTTTCACGAACCGTGATTTTTATAAATTTTCAAGGCCGCACGTGTAGTTTCCAAAGGCGTTTCGAATTGACAAACCAAAGCTGAACAAGCGCGAATGCTATCAGCGGCATTATCAACGTCACTGACTGATAACGAAGAATTCGCGCCTGGGACGATTACAATGCTGTTTTCTCCTGAAAGTGCAGCACTTGCTCGTTCATTTACTCAATGAAAAATGAAACTATCTAATCTACGATTTTGCACCCCAGATGAACTTGCCATTATCTGCGACAGTAATTTGCGCTACTCCTGAATGCGTGTCGCGTAATTTTATGAAAGTTGTATCCACGTTTTCGGTTTTCAAAACGTCCAAGTACTTTTGGCCCATAACGTCATTTCCTAGCTAAAATGTATTGCTTTTATTATTTATTTTAATTTATTAAATAGAAATTATTAATTTTTGTTTCATGAAAAAAGGAAAAAAATTGTAAATAACAAATAATCGAAAAACGAATGATAAAATAATGCAGAAAAATGATAATTGTGCATAATAAAATGGGTCAAAATTATGAAAAATGTACCTACTGAAATCTAGAGGGTATAACAAATAGATTCATATAAGTTTTCAAAGTTAAACAATATTTAGAATTCTTTATCGAAGTAAATTGAAAATAAAAATAATCCTGGCTTCAGAAGGATTTTTTCTGAAACGTTCGGCTAGGATAATGTAGAAAATAAAAATTTTAGAAATTGTTTCAACCCAGTGAATTATAAAGAAAAATAATATTTTATGAATATCCTAAAAATTTTTTTAAATTAAAACGCTTCAGTTTTGAAATCTATGTATTTACATAAGAAACGATAAAATTACCAGAAAATCTTTCAAATCATACAAACTTTGTATTCAGTCTTTAAACCTTCCGATTTCAGAGCTTTACATTCTAAAAAACGTGTATAGCAATAAATAATAGGTATTCTAGCAATTTATAAAAATACTAGAAAATGTGACAAAATTTTATAGTTGGTAAAAAAATCCATGAAATACTAAAAATCTATGCGCATGTTATTTTCACAAAAATCTATAAAAATGCTGGAAAAGAATTAAAATTTGAATTCTAAAGGATCATATTCTATAAATCTGTACAAGTATCTATAAAAATACTGAAAAATCCTTCGAAATGTTATAATTACCAATAAGAAAATGCGAGAGTAATACTTGAAATTTTTTAATACTCAAACACTATTTGGAGATAATTTCCTCAGAACTTTTTACAACTTTGAATCTTAAAGCATATAATTATGGAATCTACATAGTGAATCATTAAAATACTCTCCATTCAATTTATAAAATTTATATAATTAGAAATTCTTTCGAATCTATAAATTCTGAATACGAAAAGAAGTACTGAAAATCTATATAAAAGAAGCTTTTTGAAAAATCAATTTATATACTGAAAATCGTTGGAATCTTGAATAATATAACATCAAATTCTAGAAATCTCATCAGCTATATGTACTAGAAATACCATATAATTACTATAAAATCAACAAATGAATAACGTACAATGAAAAAATTTTGGAATTCCATAAAATGTAGACATTATTTTCCCAAAATCTATTAAATATTAAAAATGTTTAGAATTTTGATTCGTAGAGCATCTAATTCTAGACAACTTAGCTGTAATCCATAAAAATAATAAAAAGAATCTTAATCTCAGTGATTTGAAAATCAGAAAAATCAAATTCCATTGCATCAAATACGTACATGAAAAAATTGCGAATGTAGACTTTAAAAGCTGTATAACTTTAATTTTTAAAATTAAAAAATTGAAAATCATACTTCCACAACCAGATTGCCAAAGATTAAAAATTATAAAATCAAGAAGGAATAATATTCTCTCAAAAAAACCCTCCTGAAATTTAAAATTTAACTTTTTTCGATTCACGATATTTTATTGTTCCTACAAAAATTCATATAAATTTCTATGAATTTTATATAATGTTGTTCCCACAAATTAAGTATTTTTTATTTTTACCTTACAAGTGCTAATATAAACAAGTGTAAGGCAGATGTAATAATTAATCGCCAAAATATCGGATTTAAAAGATATAATTTAATATAATTCATAAGTTATAACAATATTTTTATTCCAAAAAGTTATAGTTCTTTTCTTTTTTCTTTTTTTTTTTGTATCAAAAGAATAATAAACTTTACGCTTGGATGACTTTATTGATTCGTTTGTAATTAATTTATAATTTTGTATTACTTGAAATAACAATTATTCAAAACTGATTACAGTTTACGATTGAAATTGCGGATGTTGGTAGTTTTAACTTTCCCAAACATTACACTTAGTCAACCAAAATAAAAACTATTTATTAATTGGTATAAAAAAGCTGTATCGTCTTATTAGAAAACATTCAATACATTGTCTTTAATTTTTATTGATTAGGTAAATGTAAAAAATATTTTGATAGTCTGAAAAAATTAAAAATATTTCAAAGGTGAATAGTTATTCAGAAAAATTTGTTTAACAGAGAATAATAAAAAAGTATAATAGATTATAAACATTTTAAAAAAGAGCAAAAATAAAAATTGATAAACTACGAAAGGGTCGATACTTACAAATATTTTTCTTTGCCATACGTATAAAATTTCGCAGAAAGCATTAGTGAAAATTTTAAGAGTTAAGAATTCATGTGGCTAGTACAATATCACATTATAATAAAGATAAATCTCTAAATTTTGGATAAGCTGAAAAATAAACAGTGTAATTAAGTGCATGAGATTGATTTTTTAAGAACTGTAATAAGTATATTAGACATACAAAAATGTACGTGGGAAAAAAAAAAAAAAACATAATTTAAATAATAATGTTAGTATAATTTTTTAGGTAAACATTGAATGGAGTTGGAATATGAAATTCATATTACAAAATATTATCTACAGGCAGGCTAAAAATCTTTTTTTTTACTGAGTAATAATAATAAAATTTATTTTCTAAAATTTCATTTCTTATAAGGAGGAAAATATTGCATACTCCAAATGAATTTTTGGCGTAGTGTTAAGCAAAATAGATAAACAAAAAAACAGATCCTTTTTCAATTCAACTGTGAAATCTTCAACTGATGGGTGTAACTATTCTTATTAAATTATTTTTAATTTGATAATAAACATGAAAGTAAAATTAATACTTTGCTAGCAAAGCTGTAGCAGAGTATTTAGTTTTTTATGTAAATTATACCAGATTAATATTGTGTTATAAACATGAATACCGAAGTTATAAAAAGTGTCGATGCCCCAAGTTTTGCTGCAGCTACACACTGATTAGCGCCTTTGCCTCCGAAACCTTGCTCAAATTTTTTCCCAAGTAATGTTTCTCCAGGTTTTGGCAAAGAAGGAGCGTATCTGCATTATTTGCTAATTAATTTTTAGGGTTATGCAAAAATTCGAAATTCATAGGATGGAATTCTTCCAATTCCCATATCTTGGATTTTTAGAATTCAAATTTTATAACACGTAAAATTATGATTCAAACAATAATTAAACATCAATGAATATTAATTAATTATAAATTCATGAATTAAAATTGTTAAACTCGAAAAGAAAAATCGTAATTTTCCACAACTCAAAAAATCCCCGTTTTCAGGATGGAACTTGAATTACATCCTCGTTTTCAAAATGAACATGTAAATGATGATTCCATGATGTATTAAATCTTATTTAAAAAAAATGAATCAAGAAATCATTTCAGAAAGCAATTATCTGTAGACTGTGAATTCTTATTGGAATTATGTTTTACTCATTCCGGAAAATTTAAAAACTTGCTAACGATTTCAAATGGCTAAAATCGATTCAAATATTTCCAGTTAAAAATCTCCAGTTTTTGGTACAAGTTCGAATCTTTTCAAGAAATCCTGTATATATTCATTATGCAATATAACCTAAAGAAAATAACTCAATGCTTAATAAAAGTAAAGTAATTAGACTAATAAACAATTCCTTACGCAAAAAAATCGATCATACAGGATCCAATCACAACAATGTCATGTTTCGATATACTTTCCATTTTTTTTCGAATTATATTTGTTAGTTATCGTGCAAAATTCAAATAAAAATACTCAAAATTATATATCTGATTCACTAGTACTTCCAAAAACAAAATTTCATTTGAAAAAAGCCGAAAAATAACTACACCAGTTTAACTCGTAGATTCGAATGCAATAAAGTGACGTCAGAAAACTGTAAGAGCGTTTACGCAATGAAAATGGACAGATTTATAATTACAAACACAATGAAGTTTTTCATGAATAAACGATAAGTTAAGTAATCATTGATAATTTTCAGCTGTGCAATGAAAAAACTTGAACGTGTATGATGAAATTTCCCTGTGTTGATTTCTATTGAGAAATTTATCCAGCAAATTAAAAAGAGAATTTACTGCAGTTAAGGCTAGTCATCAGCTGTGACAAACAGTACTTCCATATTTAATGTGTGTGAAAATGGCGGGAAAAGTTTGAATACACTCACGCAGAGTGGATAATAAAAAAATAAAACTAAATTGTTGATTTATAATCTATCGAACCGTAAAATTTTAGAATTCTTTAATTAATTTGATTCAACTTTCTAGCTATTTTAATATTCAATGTAATAAAGTTAAATATAAATGAATAACGTTATCTTCCCTCACTTGAAAAAAAAACAGGCCACTGAAATTGTGGGTTTGTGGTTATAAAATTCAATAAAAACCAATTTTTTAATTGAATTCAATTTATATTCATCATCTGATTTATCATTATAAAAATTTGGAAAATAAAATTAAAATAACTGCATGATCACCTTTTTTATTATATACACGAAATGTAAACAAAGGGATAAAAAAGGGATGGTCAGATTCAAGTATTAAGTTCATGATCATAGCCTGCAGCAACACCACTTCGGCCTGTTTCCACCGTTGCCACGTCATCCTTGCCAAGTCTTTGTTCCAAACCTTTCCACGATCTCTCTAAGAGAAAACTCGCGCCAGCTTTTCCGATTGCCACTGTAGTATCCGTTGACTTGCACATCAGTGCTTTCATATCACTCGATAATTCAGTGTTTTCGGAGTAACTACGAATTTCTCCTGTTATTAGAGAAACATCTGGCTCAGAAGACACTTTGAACTCGCAGTAATTAGGGGCACCGGGAAGTATTTGTCTGAAGTCTGAGCAATGGTGCACGGTAAATGGCCGAGAACTGTTGAAAGCTACTTCGACTTCATAAGGCATTAGCACGGGTTTCGGAAACTCACGGCTGTCGAAAATTTCACTCTCAGGGCATGATATAACGACGAAAGCATCCATCTACAATTTTTAAAATATAGAATAAGTCAATACAAGATCATATTACAGTATTGAAAAACATGAATACTCAAGGGCGTAGGCAGAGGGAGAGGTTTTGGGCAAAGTAAATTATTATTTGATGGAAAAATAACAGAAAGTGATAGTAATTATTATGAAAAATATGTGAAAATCATCAATAATGTACTTAGCGAAATCTAAATAAAATAAAAAATGGTTTCTTGTAAGTTATCAAAGTTAAAAATTCAGAATTCTTAATTTTACTCAATCAGAAATAACAATCCTGGCTTTAGAATTATTTTGTCCTTAACAGAATTCTTAATATAAATATCCGGCTAAGTTTTATAAGAACTGAAGAAAAATGCAAAATACTTAAAATACACATTGGAAAAAAAATAATCTCAGTGATTTGGAAACCATTTGGATCTAATCCGACTACATGAAATACATACAAATATGAAACATGTGCAATCTCTTGTCTTTAAAAGTTGTGCATAACTCTAAAATTCAAAAAACTGAAAAATCTTACTCTGGTTACCAAATCACCAGAGATTAGAAATAATAAAATTACAAAGTAGGTATATTTATTCAAGAAACCCCTTCCAAAAACTTTTTCTGCCTATGTCCTGTGAATACTTTTACAAACCTCAGGAAAATTCGACAACTTAGCGCAGTTTATTTTCCCTACGCTTAAAATGTAGGATTTCTTATTGACTTCTTTCAATATCTGTTTGATGCTAGAAATGGATTTCAAATAATCAGAAATTCCTAAAGTGGCCACAACGATCGCAACAACTTTTGAGTCCTTCAATTTCTCAATTAAGTATCTTCTTCTTTTCAACCAAGGACTGCTCAGCGATGAAAATTTTTGCAATTTTTCAGTTTGTGCATTGTAGTGGTACCAATCTTTTGCAGGAATACTAATGGTCATACCAGCCAAAGTTTTGTCAGTGGAACCAATAAAAATAGCATTGTAATCTTGAATTTTGAACCCATTTTCTAGGTCGTAATGTCTGCCTAAAATGACTGAGTTTTTCATATTTTCACAGTCGACAAATTCAATGTTTGATTTGCAGTTTAATTTCGATATGATGAGTTTTTTACATTTTTCCTTCAATTTGTCGTAAATTGATTCTGGAACACAAAATACATTCTTAAGCCTATTCTCCCAACTAATTCAAAAAATAACATTCTAGTCAACATTTTATCATTTTTGTGAAGAGAAAAATATGTTCTTCAAATATATTCCCTATAATTGTCAACTTGTTAATTTGTCTTAAATTTCGACAAAGTTCATCTTCAAATAAATTTCATACTTATAAAAAAAATTATAATACCTTATCAGCATTTTAAAATTACCTATTGCATGAGCGTAAGAGACATCATAAAATATTATAAAAGGTTCTTCGGTATCATTGAAAAATTGTTCGAAATTTCTACAAAAACTGTCAGTATTCAAATCATTTTTCATGAAAACGTGGAAAACGGGAAGACGACTCGTGGGGCTCAGACAAGCGTGTCCGAAATGAATTATGCCATCAGAATCGACATGTTTCGAAGCTACATCGTCGATGCAACAACTTCCATAAGCTGTGTCACATAAAATATAAATTTCTCTGTCTTTCAGGCGGTGTTTTAAATACAGCGCTATGTTGGTTGAATCTGGTAACAAGTGGTCGGGGAATTGAAGGCAAATCTGAAAAAAAAGATGGTATTTGTTGCTTTTAATTTTACGTATACTGTCCCAAAACCAGCATAATAATAAAACATAATTATTAATATCATATATTTTACAATACATGAAAACACTCTTGAAAATATAAATAATTTATTTTTAATAATAATGATTTGAATGTGTTTATAATATTCTAAGTAGTTATCAATATATTTTACAATAAAAACAATAGTATGAGAGTTACCAAAACTTAAAAAGGGTTTGGTATAACTCGAGAAATTTTTTCACTGTAGCAAAACTGAAAAATTAAGAATTTGATTAACATTTTAATAATAGAATTTTTATTTTCAAAACCTAATCCTTGCAATAAGTATAACAGTATAATAGTAATAATGGAATAAAACTTAATACAATAGCAATTACAAAAAATAGATAAAATAATAAAAATAGTGTCTAAAAAAAAAAGAAAACTAAAATAAATTAAAACAAGAACTGAAATGGCTTATTATATTTCTACCTTCAAATATCTGTTAGGATATTGTTAGAAAAAATTAGAAAGTGTTTAGTAAAATTTGAGACATTTTTTTAATATTCTGAAACTGAAAAATAAGATTTCAATTTTTATTTCCACATTTTTATTTCTGAAATATAATTATTCTAAGTATAAACATAATAATAAACCACAGTATGAGAATATATTAATAGTAATGAAAAATAGTTATAATTATAAACTAGTGCATGTATGAAAACAATCTGAAACGAATTGTAAAAAAACTTGAATGTATTATTACATATTTTACTCTCATACATTTTTTTGAAAAATATTGTTACAAAAAAAAGGTGACTAGTGAAATTCGAGACATTTTACCAGCATTCCGAAACTGAAAAATTAAGATTTTGATTAATCTATAACTTAAAAATAAGGATTTTAATATGTTACAGTAATAATATATTAATATGAATTTAAAAACTGGTTGAAATAATAAAAATAATTTATACATGAAAATAGCTAGTGTCCAAAAAAAAACATTTCACAATTAATTACAGGATGAAATTTTTTCAACAATGCAGAACTGAAAATTGAAGATTTCAATTACCAATTTGTGAATTTTTATAATGGAATTTCAATTGAAATTTTTAAAATCTTATCTTTACAAATTTTATAAAATTATTTATTGTTCTTAGGATTACCAAATGTATGTACTCGAATTACAAAATTCTAATTTTTCTAATTTCAATGCTCTAATTCAGACTGACAAATGGCAAAAGCAAAAAAATGGTTGCAAAAAATTGAAGAAATAGTATTTAAAATATTTGTTTAAAATAATGCTTCAAATGGTTGCTCATGGTTGCTGATAAAATTAATTAATAAATTGAGTTATACTTCCCCGCCCCTTGAATAAATAATAAGAATGAAAACAATACATTTTTATATGACATTACGAAAAGTTCTGTAACATTTAAAAAAGCGTAAAATTACCCTCGATTTGCCAAACATACCTTTTTGAGATCGCATTGTTCGATCCATTCGGCACATTTTTCTAAATCATATTTTTGAGGGACCAAATCTGCAGACGTCAAAGTTGACCCATTTATCGAACATTCTTTGGACATTACTTCATTGTCATCTCCAAACATTCGAACAGACATTTTCTAGGAATTGAAACTGACTATTCCGTTAAAAAATTGGATGGAATAAATAAATATCACTGATGCACGAAAACAGTTCTCGCGACTTTTGATTCGATTTGTTTACTATATTTTGGCTTTTGACAGTTTTTGATTCAGATGATTCAGATCATTCAGATATATGACTATGTATTGCTATATATACTCTTTCTCTCTCAACTCACTAGCACTACCAATCAATTGAGTAAAAAAATCCCTAGTAAGAAAAAACGATTCCCAGTTTCCCAGTTGGCTCTAATGGGATACAATTTTTTTACAAGAAATTGCAATTACCTACCATTACCTAACTCCCTACCCATATTCTTATTGAATCTTATAATCCTATATATACTTAGTTCAAATTAAAAACAAATTTTTAATTGAATATTTTCTAAAATTATAGACAAAAAAAATTTTTTTTTTTAAACTGATGGTTAAAGCGTTTTTTTTTAAATAAAATACAATTCATTTCAAGTAACTGATATTTATAATACATTCAAGTTTTCTCATTTGTGAATTTTGAAAGTTGGAATTTAAAATATATTCTTTAACAATTTGTTTCAAGTTAAATTTTTAGGTTTCACATATCTTTAATAAAAATCATGTAATTTTAGTGTTTCAAAAAATTATCAAATTAAGTTTAAAATTAATATGAATACCTGATGAACCTCAAAATTTGACATCACAAATCGTTACATAAGGCATTGGTTTATTTCCTGTATAAAAATATTTATTCATCTAACAATTTTTCTCGAACAGTCAAATGAATCAAAAAATCTAGTCCTCGCTAGTCAAGGTTATCCAAGTATTGGGAAAACAAGCATTTTCCCCACAAATCCAACCAAATTGTTTGCTGTAAAGAAGAAAACGCTTTTCTTTCGAAAAATGCCCGACTATGAAAAAAAACATTCTTTTAATGGGTATTTTTTTTATTGGCTTACTTAATTCTCTAAAAATACATCTCCATTATTTTTGTGCACATTACAATATGGTTTATAACACGTAATGTAAAGTTTTTGTAACATATACCAAAAAGATTAATAGCACAAAACGTGGACACAGGTTTTGAATTTCAACCATATCACAAAATCAAAACTTTTTGACCATCAGGGCCACACACAAAAAAAATATTTGTAAAAGGTTTTGCGAAAAATGTATTAGAACTTCAGTGGATAAATATATAACTTTCTTGATTAGAAAAAAAAAACTTCGTCTAAAACATCCGAATTCCAAATGAAAAAAGCTCAAAACATCCTATATATCAGGGTTTGGAAGTAACGCGTTACTCTAAAACGTTACATTTTTTACTGTAACGATAACGTAACGCGTTAGATTAATTAACAAGTAACGATAACGAGAACGAGTCACTTTTGTTCGGTAACGGGTAAAGAAAATCCCGTTATTCTACGTTACTTTTATGTGTCCCATTAAGTTTTTAGCACAATTTAGAACTTTTTAAAAAATTTTCTGAAACTAAGATCTTAGTAATTTTTAACTTCCTCATTTTTAGACATAAAATTCTATATTATTAATTTTTAATGAAACTATGTGGAATTATCGTAAGTTGTGCAAAAATCTTGACAAAGAATAGGCTTTTTTATTTTTAATTAAAAAACTCACGACTCAAAACATTGAATTTTAGAAAATCGCATGAAAAGATATAAAAATACTCAAAATCTATAGATCGCAGAATCTATAGCAGGATTTGTAAGATTTAGAGATCCTGCTAGAAAATTTTATGGAATAATAATGAATACAAAAAAAAATGGAGAAAAATAAAAGAGAATACAAAAAATACGGAAAATACTAAATTTTATTAAGTTTTAATATACTTGATTTTTAAAAAATGTATGTAATTCAAGGAATCAAAAAACTTCAATTTCTTGAGCTTTAAATTCTAAAAAATTTATGTTAATAGAAGTCTATAAGAAGATAAGAAAATTTTATATTGTAATAACTCCGTGAAAAATAAAAAAAAATATTGAGGGCCCTTTGAATACATGAAGAAACTGTTTTCTGCAAAATCGCTCGAAATATACTCCAGAAATTTAAAAACTCCAATTTTATTTCATTCTGGAAATTTAAAGAGATGTCTTTAAAAAAACTAAAAACTCCACAATATTCTTTAAATACTTAAAAATGCAGAAAAAAAATACGTTTGGAAAATACGTACAAATATATAAAACATTGAAAATCTTTCGAATTCCAGAACTTCATACAGCAATACATAAAAATAATAAACGATCCTTGAAATCATAGAAAAACTAAAGAAATACAAAAAGTACTTGAATAAGTGTTAGAGATTTTTCGGAGTTTTCGAAAGGCCTAGAAATAAGGAACCGTTAGAAGAAAGTGGTGAGGAATTAAGGGGAGAAATATCGGGTGTCGAAATGGGAAAGTGGAAAGTTCGGGTTATGAGTGCATTAGGGGCATAGATAACGGTTTGGTTAGAAAATAAGGGGTATTGGGGAAAGTGTGTCAAGGTTAAGGGGGAGGATAGTGTTAAAAAGGAGTGAAGAGAGAGCTGAAAGGTCAGTCGTTCTAGTTTTGTACCAAGGGCCGTATGGCTGTTAAATGTAACTTGAATTATATGAATAAATGAAGAATTATATTCTAACATAAGTAAAAATCTATCGAGACACTGTTTTGTGGAAAATCCTGTAACACACGTAATGCTTCATTATATTCAAATTCTAGAGCTCGAAATTCTTGAAATGTATAGAACAATAATTATAAAAATACCAAAATTATGTTAAAATACTGGGAAATTCTGCAGTATTCTATCATACTGAAAAATACGAATGGTTTTAAAAATACTGAACAATTTTTTAAATCGTAGAAAAATTAAAAAAGTTAAAAAAAAACAAATGAGAAAAAAATCTTGGAAATTTTTTGCTGAAAAATCCTCTCAAATACCAAAAATTCAATAAACTTATAATTCTAGAGCATGAAATTCTGGAAATCTTTATATCAATGTACAGTAAAATAGAAATTCATAAAAATTCTATAAAATCCTGCAACATTTTATACATACTAAAAAGTACAAAAAGATTTAAAAATTCTGAAAATCTGGGTAGGTATTGAGATTCTTTCAAAAATCTATGAAATTTGCGAATGTTTCCTTGTGCCTAACATTGAATCAAATGTTAGATTCAGAAATTTCGTAAACTTAAAAAAAAAATAAAAATTTGAAAAAGCAGATTGATTTTTTCTCAGGGTGAAAAATTTCAGATTAATATTTTTTACTATATTTGAAGTAAACAATTATTATAGAAAAAATCAGAAGTACGTTGAAATTGTATTTTTCAGCCTTAGTTTTTCGATTTTTGTTATTTACGTTCAATTGCATTCCAAAAAGTAACGTGAAAGTAACGGAACGTTACTTTTTTAAGTGGAAACGGTAACGAGTTACTATTTCTTTTTAAATAACGATAACGTAACGAATTACTTTTTTCACCTTTGTAACGGTAACGTAACGCGTTACATTTTTTCAAGTAACTTTCCAAACCCTGCTATATATACAAGTTAGATTTTAATTCATTATTCTGAGCTCACAAAAAAACAAAACAAAACAAAAAGATTGTTTACTTCATGTTTATCAAAAATTTTTTACTTTGCTTCATTAAGAAGCTCGATCCTTGAACCATGTACATTTTGAAATGAATCAGCTTGAAAAACCTATCAAGCATTTTGAATTTCACGTGTAATTATAATAGAAAATGGAGAATAGCAAGCCAATTAACTGATTATATTATATTACTGTTTTCGTTCTGTAATATCAAAGCAGAAAAATAATTTTAATTATAAAACGTAGTCAAGCTCATATCTAATGTACTGGTTGTTAGGATCATTCATTATCCTTGGGTATCCACTTGTCAGCGCATCTTGACCACCAATGTATAAAGAGTTGTAGATTTTCCAATAGACGTCTCGAACTTTCCTTGCCGGATGGAACAGACCCTATAAAAAAATACTCTCAATGAAATAAATCTTCAAACATTGCTGCTTGGATTCCTGATAAACCAGAACGCTTGGTCAACTAAAATTCGAAATTGGTCATTTACTTCAAGTTCCAATCGTTAAAGGAATTACCAAAAACGATCTAAATTAGTTTTTAAAGTTCACCCAAGAAAAAAAGTAAGAAATTTTTAGTAACGTTGGATAATATTTATCAAATGTCACTATTTTTTTTATTACTCTTGCTATGAAAGGTAATGGGAACGATTATTTTTTTCATTACGTTAATTTTGTAACGATTGGAACATCAGGAACATAATTATTCACTGGGAAAAAAATCTTGTCAGGTTAACTGGAAAACCCCGCTGCGTTAACAGGAAGGGGTACCGACGAGTTTACAACGTTGCATTAGCGTGGTTGCCATGTTAACGCAGCGTTGTCAACTCATGTGAATCCAGCCGTACGGTCCCCTGTCAATTTAACAGAGTGCTCAACGCTGGAATGCCGTGAAAACTTATAATAGGTATATCTATATATAGATGTATCTAATTATGTAGATAATAAGATATAGATAACAAGACGACGCGCATGCTATGTTGGCAGTATCGGCTCTGCAGCACTGCAAATCCCTGTTGATTCAACAGGGGAGCAACGTTGCGTTAACAGGGAATTGTCAACAGTGCTCCTCCCTGTTGGAGCGGCAGGGTTTTTTTTCCCAGTGTTGTTTTTCCTACCCAAAAAAGTACCATAGAATGACTTTTTTCAATTACCTGAACTGTGTATTGAAGTATCTTTATGGGCCCAAGTGCTACTCTAAGCCCATCCACAGCGTCCATGAATGCTTGGACCAAATGCGGAGAAGTTTCAAAAATGTTGGGCCAAACGTAGTTCAGCAAATGAGTCAATGCGTCTTCACACCCAAAACCATAAACACCGAGAGCCATGTGCTTTATGGCTGCACACGCTGTTTGTCTGTGCACCAAGTCTCTGCAAGGAAAAAATAAATTATAAACTATTTCGGACGTTTTTACTGGTCCCATTAATGAACATGTTTAAATATCTCCTTAGCGTTTCAAATATTTTAAATGATTAAGAAGATAAAATAAAATCTTATAAAACAGAATAATAGATGAATTTATTACATTTTTTATGCCTTAAAGGGTGTTTGATTTAAAATGTTTGCCATTACCTGTCCATCAGTGCATCTTCCAGTAAAGTAGAAACTGCGTATATGTAATCTTTTCCCATTTCTCCAATGTATTCGAAAAGAAAAGATAAAGATTTCAGGACACCATTCTGGACGTTGAGCTCGGGAACACGATATTCATTCATGAGCGCTGGTAAAACGGTGAAAGGACTGCAAGTTTCCGCGACAATGGCAATGGCGACGGTTGTGCACACACGGTTTTGACGTTCTTGAACTTTGAGATTGTTCAGCAAGGTCGCAAGTACATCATGAGGTCTGAAAAATAACAAAATTAAATTACTAAATCAACCTTTTAAGTCAAAATACATAAATTTTTTGTGTACTTTCTCGCATAAGCTAACAAATAAAGACAGAAAACATGTAGTTTCACATCTGCCTGTCTCTAACTTGTCCCGTTTTTCCTTTCATCCTTTTAAATATGTGTATAAATCTAATGAATATATTTAATATAAATAAATATAAATATTTAACATGTAATCATACATAACATAGATATACAATTACACTTGTACCCCTCTTTAACGAATTGCGCGGGAATTAAAAAACCTCTACATGGCATAAGTGTCAGGGGATCGTGACTATCTCCCACCACCTGCCATTCTCGCTCGGCGCTCTTGTATTCTTTGCTTTATTCGCTCTAAAGGATGTGAAGAATTCTTTAATGCCTATGGACCCAAAGAAATTCCACTCGCACATGAGCGTATAATTTTCAACGCGAGGGATATAACAGGATTTCTGAGCAAGGGTGTAAGGATAGAGGAGAGCACTTTCACTTTATACTTAACAGGTTCAGATAGTTCGTTATAGCAAGGTTTTATAATATAGGGGTACAAGTGTATATAATAGATATATTATATGTATAAAATACACGTAATACCATATTTAAAGGGTCTGTGGCATGTTAAGAGCAACGCTTTTAGAATAGCCCTTGAAAGGTTTAGACCACAGACCCTTCACTTATATATGTATAGTTTACCTATAAATGTTGTAACGAGGTGCCCGCTACCGGGCCCACCTGGTTACCAGATTCCTCGCAGAAGAGGACGATGTTCACCGACGAGCCGCGTCAATCGCCGGAGAGGGGAGGGGAAAAGGGCAATCGAGGGTTTCTTGGGAGAGGGCGAGAAAAATAAGAAAACCACCAATTCACACACAAAATCGACACGTTCATTAAATGATAATAATAAAAAAAAAAGGACAAACATAATATACAAAATGATCCAGGGGGAGAGGGAACCAACGCCGCCCCCCGCCCCAAACAACACGACCCCTGAACCCGAGAACATTCTTCCACTCAATCGATATAAAAGCAACAAAATATGGAAAAGAAAAGAAAACCCAAATGAAAATTGAACCCCGAACGCAACCCATACCATTCCCATTAAACCCAAAAGAAAAACCCCCCTTGACGGTCCGCGCACTTTCCCCGTTACTCATGACTTGGGGCCATCACCCCCGTCGACGCCGTCTCCGCCGAAGCCGCCGCATCCTTCCCCGCGACGCCGTGGTACCCTAGCCAGCCATCCTTTCCTCACCTTTTTCTCCAACAACCCAAAACTTTTTCCTCTCTCAGCTCCTACCACTTGCTCGCTCCCTCAACTGCCCTCAACAACTGCGAGCCATCGCCGTGGAGGCAACGACCCCCCCCCCCCCCCGATCTTCCCACTCTCGCGATCGAGGGCCCGGATTCGCCCGACCCCAACCGACGCCGCGGTCAGTGCCCCCAGCAACAGCTCCACTCGTTAATATCCGATTCCCCCACACTTCCCAGAATCCGCTTGTTTCCAGGACCTCTTTTAAGTGACGGTTGTGTGGAAATTTTGAATCTTCAAATCGACTAAGTCGAAATTAATCCAACCGTCACAATGTACATATATAAAAAGGAGTCATAATGTATAGAATGTATGTATATTTTTATTTTTTTTATACTTTAATTTCCGTATTCTCATTTTCATTATGCAATAAACATCAGCTTTCTTTAAAAACATTACAAACGATATTGTCGAAATTCGATATATAAATATCAATCAACGATTTTTTACTGCAATGCTTAAGAACAAAAGATGTTATACAACAAATCAAAAATTTAAGTAATTCTGCTAATCAAAAATTTCGAAGAAGCAAAATTATTTTGCTAATTATGTCAAGTGATTCGTTTCATTGAGTCGATTTTGAAAAAAAGTCATAGTTGTATTTTTTCTTATAAACACTCAAAATTCATAAATATTTAATTGTATTCCTTTAATTGTTGTGTAGAACTCACCCAATAGCTTTGGCGATATAACCAAACGTGTTGACCGTAGCACGCCTGATAGCTTTCTTGTGGGCCTTCAAAAGTTCCAATAATTCAAAGCAAATTCTCATCCATTCTCGAGCTGACACGTATTCTGGACCTCTGTCCGCTATTCTTCCTACCAAGTCAATGCAGTTTTCTTGCACCTGTAAACAAAAATTATAAAAATAAAAATAAAAATGATGAAGAAATTCTAAACGTGTACAAACGAATACAATATTATTACACATCCGAGGATATGCAAATATAAAAACGAATCATCCAGTATATTTTCTAAAATATTAGAAAGGTCATTAGTAGATTAAAATCTATACAATTAAAATTGAAAGTCTATACTTGATAATCTGAAAAATTCTAGAGAAAAACTCCTAATACTCGTTATTTGATGTTTTAAAAATAAAAATCATTTGTATACAAATTTTCTATCGACTATCAAGTTTTTTGAAGAAGTATAACTTTATATGTAAAGAAATTCAATAATTTTCTTCTAAATCCTGTAGATTTAACATTTCAAACACAAAAATTTAAGCGAATACGTGTAAATGTTCAGATTTGAAAATGTATACACTTGATCACGACTCTTACGAACTCCAGAGTTACGAGACTCCAAAGTTACGAAGACTCACGAGCAGAATTTGCATCCTCTAACCCTCACTCTTCAGGCTCAACAGAGCACGCGCGAATCAAAGTTGCCGTTCGTGACTTTGGAGTTTATGAATCTCGAACTTCTCGAAACAGTGGAGATCGAGTACAGGTAAAAATGAAATTTACAACAAATCATTCATCTTCTAAATAGTGCAGATAAAAATAAAAATGTGGATAAAATAACAAAATATAGAATTGAGAAAGAATTTTGGAATCGAATTATATTCTCAACGTAGAATTCAAGTAATTGGACTGAAATATTTTGAAAAAGAACGTTTTAAATAACAATTTGTAACGAAACCAATGTAATGAGATTATAAAACGAATTAACCAGATTAAAATTCAAATTTCATAAGATTTTGGAAATAATGTTGAGTGATTTCGAAGTATATTACTCTCAGACAAATTATTCGGCACAAGCTCATGCAATGTGTGTTTTGTAGTATTTATTCATATGCCCTCATCTTCGCAAACGGGAAAAACGGCGTGGTTGTTACAACCATATGAATAGGAAGAGATTCTTCAATTATATTTATGGTTGGCGCAATCACAGATGAGGTATCCAATAATCATTGGCTGTAATGTGACAACCAAGTACTTTGATGTCTTCATGTTTTAAATAGTAACTTTATCTTGAAATAAAGTTGCTCTAAACATAAATATAGTAGAATCGAATCTTACTATTTATATAGTTGTTGACAAGATTAGCGTTTTTTTTGTGCAAATTAGAGGACAAGACTTGGTCTGATTTCTAAAACTTCATAACTAGTTGTAGTAAATTTCATAATCGAAAAAACAAAATACAACAAAGATAGTTGTTTGAAATTTACTTTTTTTGCCTCAAAACTTGTCTTGAAATCGTTCAAACCATCAAACTTTTGTTGACTTTTTAGAACTTTGAAAGAAGCTCCATTCTTTATTCTATTCTTTTTTTTGTGTGTATTCAAAATCTCACTAAAAAAAAATCTTTAAATGCAAGAAACTCGGGAAAATCCTAAGAATTTCTGCAATCTTATGAAAACTTCATCAACTATACGCACTTTTTCATGTCTGTTTTTCAAAATTGGAGTCAAACGTGGGAGCAAATCTTTGATCGGTGGCGTCATTTTTGTCATCCCAATGACGTTGACAATTGCTTTCAGAGCTCCCAAAATGCTTCCCAAGACTTCCGGATATTCTTCTCCTAAATATTCATAAAGAACAATGCCCAAATGACCCATCAGCTTTTCTTCTTGGCAGGTCTTCATGACGACTGCAATTCGAGAAATGAGGTCTGCCGCTTGCTGACGAACTTTTGCTGCTTTGTTGTTCAATCGCCACAAAATTGTACCGCAAATTTGGGGCAGATACGGTTTAACTCGTTTCCCCAAAGTATTCACAATGGTACCAAAACCGTTAAGCATGACAACATCCTGGAACACAATTTGAAAAATCAATTAAATCCTTATTCCCAATACAGTGAGTTTTATTGAATTCCATAAAATTTTCAGTCTATGATAAATTTTTTATGATTTTCCTTAAGAAACGTCCAATTTAAAGAGTAATTACTGGATTCAATAGAACAAATAAAAGGTAATAGTACAAAAAATAGTATTTCCATGTTCTGCATAAACCGTTAGGAATTTGCAGTAAGATTTTGAAACAGAGGTAATACGTAAAAAAAAAAACTAACCTCTGTTGTTTGTTCTTGGAACGCGTACAAAATGCCATCGATAAGTTGTTCTTCCAGACGTGAATCAACGTCATTGGCACCCAAATTTCCCATGATTTTTTCAATGGTTTCCATGACCATTTTTCGGTACTGCTCGTTTTCATCTTTTAAATCGTCTACGATGCGGTTGATAATTTCCGATGCACCGACTTTGTTCGCAATTTCCACGGTCGTGTCAACGAGCTAAAACAAGTAAGTTTTATTTCTCAATATTTTTTCCATTTACTATTGTTCATAAATTTTGTTTCGGGTCTATTGCAACAATTGTTAATGAATTGTTGTCTGAAGTTTACGAAATTAACAGTTGACTTGTCCAAAGTCTTATTTTTTTATACGTACAAAAAACATTTTTACATATACATAAATTTTCAAAAATTAAGTACAATATGCTTTGATTAAAATATCTTTCTCAAAATTCAACAAATTCTTTGAAGCTCTTCAAATTTAGGTTCTATTAAAAGCCGTAGAACCCTTGGCGAATTTCAAAATATGTTGATTTTTTTTACAATTTTTCAAAATTTCTACTGTCCTTTATTTTCCAGACTTTCTTGCACAATTGCTAGCATTTTAATACTTTTCAAAGTTAATCAGTAATTCTAAAAGTTAAAAAATTAGTTTTAATCATACATAAAACTATTTTTAGTTTTCAAAAACTAAGTTAATTCTTCACACTGAATAAAAATTTTCTGAGAGTGTAGATTTGATCAATTTTTTATGATTGTAAGTATATAATATCGCCCTTCCCCTCCACCCTTACTCACATAGAAAATATTCTATGACTTGCATTGCACGGAATAAATCAAAGAAAACTTAAATAATATGGAAGGAATAATTAAAATAATTGCTATTATTACCTGTCGGTAATTCCTTCGGTCTAAGGCCATTCTATGGTTCCAGAAATATTTGAAAAAGTGAGGCAAGATATCCGCTTTTATGTAATGCGCTTCCACACCATCTGTGCTGCAACATTGTTTCACGACCTGAAAAAATTAATTCACCATATGTTTTGAAGAGACGAGAAAACAATAAACAAATTGAATACATTTCATTCATTAGATTACAATTAAGATTGAAAAAAGATATTCAAAATACGGAAGATTATAAAATTATGTATATTCTGTTTGGTGAAGATAGAGAAACATGGTTGAAAAATTTTAATAAGTAAATTATGAATCAGAAATCAAGCATGAGAAATTTCCTGTTTGAAGGTCATTTATGTTGAAATAAGAACACCGGAGAAACTTGGTAATGAAGCTCTTAAATCGGACAATGAGAATTAAAAAATGTCGAAACTCGGGATTTTTAACATTCAAAAAGAGAAAACTGGACATTTTGGGTTTTAAATAATAAAAAAAAAAAACCAAGAGTGAACACATTTTTAGATAACTTTTAAAGTTTTGAAAACTCAAAAACTTTGTAAAACAAAGTTATTAATAAGACAAGTTGAAAATATATCAACTAGATTTAGAATATTGTGTGCTTAGTCAACTTAGACCACGGTTTAAGTAAATTGAAAATAGGGATAAAAAAGTTGTAGAGCTCAAAAATAAAACTACGACATTTATACTTACACTAAAAACTTGGAAAAAAATTCCAGTTTTTTAGTAAAATATATTTTTTCAAAAATAGTTAATTTAAATCGGTAAAATTTCAATCAAGATGTCAAAAATTTCAAGATTGAAAATCCTGTATTATAAAATTATGAACCATTTACAATTTTATTGTTAGAAAATGATAGCAGTCTTTTTTTCAATTGTTTTGATGTTTACAAATCTTTCAATAACTACATAGTTGAGGTAGTTGAAACACAGTAATGTCGTCAATTGTCTGCTGTCAAAAATTTTTGTTTTTCTTTTTATCATTTCATATTCGTGCATTCATTTTTCAGCCGAGAAAAAACTGATGTCAACAAAAGACTGCGATCAATTACGTTATTGACTCCTAGTAATTAACATGCATTTTATAATAAAAATAATATAAAATGCGACAAACTTACCTTCAAGACGATTTTTTTCATTTCTTCGTCCGGCGACTGGAACTCACGGATCAAAATCAACACTACTTCTCGAGTATAATAACTCGCATACTCGGAGTCCATTAACGGAATCAAATATCCAATAGCCTTCAGAAAAGCTGCTAAACCTTTTCCTCTGTGAGTCCTGATACCTTTCCAGAGTGGTTTCAGCACGGAGTCAAAGCTTTCAATACCATACGGAGTTGCTGCTTCGGCCAAAGCAGCTATAGCCAACGCAGTGATCGTTCGAACCTTTTGTTGCTCATCCACCAATCCTGCAAAAATTGAATTTTCATATAATTTTCATTTTTCGACTTGAGATTAAATCACAACAACTCTAAAGTAACAAATAAAAAAAAAATTAACTTAATTTCGAAACTACTAGGCTCTTTCTAGCATCAATATTCTACCTTCCTTAATTAACAACGATTATTATTTTGGAATTCAAGAAAGAATTATATTTCTTAAAATCTAAGCCCATGTTCTTAGCATCCAGGTCAATTATAAACTCTTGTTACCAGTGGCAAAAACAGAGAAAGGGTTTTGGGAATTGAAACCCTCCCGAAATTCGAACAAATAAATTTTTTTTTGTCCAAATGTAACAGCAAAAATTCAAACACATCAAAAATGACACTTGAAATTTAAATATGAGTTTTTTTTTGAGGATTGAAATTTCTGATGATCGGTTCTCTCAGAAAAATTTAAATCAATAAATATTTTCAACAATCTACTACTGGCAGTTTTATTTTGCAATAATGTAAAATTTAGTGCAATAAAAAAATACAAAATAATAACTGAGGAATTGGAACGTTCTCAATAGTGTTAGAGAACAAATTTTAACAGTCGAATGGAAAAATTTAAAACAATTAGAATTTTAAATTATTTGTTTTGAAAGCTGAAATTCTAAGTGGAATAATGGACATCAATTTAGAATTTTCATTTTTAAACACAGGAAGAACAAATAAATTATACATCAACATCAAAAATACTGAAACCTCCATCCTTTTCAATTATCTATTTCATTTAATTATGTCATACCAACATTCATTTGTATGTAATTATCCTTTATATTATTTGATTGTATTATCATATACTATTATAATATGTTTAGATAAAGAAATAAATATCGATTAAATTACGTAATTACAAACAATTATTCGTATAATAATGACAATAAATTATTTACATCTTTAAATTATTATAATAAGCAATAAATTTTATCAAAATACATTTTATCACATAATGCGTTTCAACATAACATATAACATTGTGAATTTTAAAGGGTTTATTTTTCAAATCATAATTTATTGTTATCAGAAACGGAAAAATTTCTATGTACAGTGTTTCTCATTAATGCCTTTGCCTTTTCGAACACGAATCCATGTTTTCGGATGCGATTAACGTGAAGGCATTAATGAGAAAGACTGTGCATACAAAAAATAAAACTAATTATTTTTTCGAATTCGAAGAATTCAATTTTGTTGAATTATAGATTTCAACTATTCGAGATGAATTTTGCAAAGTAGGAATTAAAAAATACGATTCTCAAAAAATAAGCATTCTTGTTTGAAAAATAAACATTCATGAATAAAAATGAATTAAAAAAAAAAAAAAAAAAAAAAACTTGGACAATATTTCAAACATAAAAAGTTACTTAGTACGTTTAAGTATAATGTTAAGGGCGGAAAAATTGCAAATAAACTCGCTGTTGAACACACATTTAGATTATTCAACAGTTCATGTACAAAAAAAATGTTAAATAGTACCTTGAAATATATTTCTAATTATTACAACCTTTTAATTGTGATTATTCTCCCTTAATTTTCAAGGTTCAAAATCAAGCATGAAAAATTGCGTAAATTTGATATTTGAAAAAATATTACTTTTAAACAAAATTGTCGTTAAAGTTGACAATCCAAAGAATTGAATAAATTTAACTTAATAATTATGGTGATTTGATGTAGATTCTACTACAGGCAAAAATTGATGATTTTGCAATGTCAAAACAATTGTTTCAAATTGAAATGTTCTATTCTAAAACTTATACATGCGTAACCCTAAAATTTCAAATTGAAGTGTCTTAAATTAGAAATTTTAAATATTAATGAATAAAAAAAAGAGAATCCATAAATAAAAATTCAACTACTTGAATATCTAAAGAACTTCAAAACTCACAACCTGCATTTTTCGAAAACCTCTTCCAAAAAACTGTTATAATAATTTACGATTTCGTAAAAACTTACCATGTTCGATAATTTCTACCAAACTCTTTAGATGTGGCAGAATGGCGCAACCCATGAGGATGGCAATTTGCTGAACGATTTTGATGCCAGTGTGCCTGGCCTGCCACGATTTCTTGCTACGGCAAACGGCTTTGAGGAAAGGCAGCAGCGATGGGATTCCCAAAGCGGAAGCGACGACAGCGAAGGCTCTCGCGGTTGTATTACGCACGTACTCGTCGATATTGTCGATATCGGGTCTCATGGTCGAGATCATCGTGGCCAAACCCGCGGCTTTTGCAAGATTCGAGATGATTTCTCGACCTTCGACGCGCGCATAGTAATCTTCGTCGATGAGCAAAGGTTCGATGACGACGAGAATCTAAAATGCAGAAAAGGATTGCGAATATGAATAAAAAAGTATAAAAATTCAAGATCCAAAAAACGTGAATTGAAATACTCAAAATTGGAACGTGGTGATACGTTAGTCCGGATAAGAAAATTGTCTACATTTTTCAAGATGACCAAGCCAAATGTACGGAAAAAAATTTTTTATTTCAAGAATTAGAATTCAAAAATTAGACGCGAAAAATATGAGTTATCGAACTTAAGATTGGAATATAAAACAATTGGAAAAGAAATGGTAATTTATCTTATAAAGATTTTCGCAATTTACATGACAAAATTTGAAAAATGTTTCACCTTGTGCACGTAAGGCCTGACTAGATCGTCAAGCTTGTACAAAATTCTGTCGATGACTTTGACGAGGAGATGACGCTCTTGGTCCTCCAGAGTAGGTGACATCAAAAGCGGGAGAATTTGATTGAACAACGAACCGGCTCCTAATTCTCGAGATTTGTCAGTGATTTGACGAAGCGCGGCTTTTCTCATTGGCGGAGTGCCATTTTTTATCTTGAGAAGTAGCTTCATGATCTTTCGGTCTTTTTGATCTTCAGGAGAAAGATCCTCTTCGTTCACGTCAACTAGCAATTTGTCGAAATACTGGGCATCCTCGGGTTTCATGAAAGGAAGATTTCCTTTTGGTTGGTCGTCCACATACTTTGCGCTTGTACTCTCGCTTTGGATGAAAAAGCCTTTAGGAGTTCCAGCCATCGGAGTGGGCGTCGCCGTGAGTTTTCTCGCAGGTGTACGGATTGGAATGTAGCCTTGAAATAAAAATTTATGTATTGAATTTTGTGTATTTTACTGTATTATATTCATTCAGATTATATAATAAACTATTATTACTATGAATCATATTAAATGAGCTACTAGTTATATTAATGAAATTGAATTTTCATTATACTGGTAAAATTCAATGTATTATGATAAATATTTTATTAATGGTAATTCGTTGTTCATATTATAAGATAAATTATTATAGTTTTAAAAACATAATTAACAATTTTCAGAACGCTATTTGAGTTGCACAAAAATATATGACTTTGCAATCTTGTTCTATTTGTTTCTGAAAAAGTATAGGATTTCCGAGAATGAAAAGTAATTGATCAAAGTTATAGAAATTTAGAATTACATGGTATGTGCATTACAAAATTTTTGATATTCATAGTAACCTGGCATTCTGTTCAAAAATTTTTCTCAGTAAACTTGAAAATAAATTTAGACAAAAATATATCTAGTGTATTTTTGTATTTTTCTTGAAGTTAAAATTTTTCAGATCGCTATGTGGATTGCAAAAAATACGTTGCTTTGTTCAATCTTACTCCAAATATTTTCAAAGACATGTAAAATTTTCGAGCATTGAAAAAGTATCGTTTTATTCAAAATTGTAGGAATTCGAAATCACATGGTTTAAGAATACGCAAGTTTTGCCAGTAAACTTGTAAATAAATCAATAAACTTGAGTTTTTACATACTAGTGCATTCAGAAGAGTTTTTTCATAAAACCTTACGATTCATATCAAAATTATCCAAAAAGACTTGGTGATTTTTCCGAAAATATTTTCGTTTTTACTCAGTAAACAATTATTCTTTAACATTAATTTCAACTTACCTTTGATTTATATTTTGATTTCATTTTCAAACTCGAAAATTTTAGCAGTAAATTTCACTTTTTTTGAACTTTTCAGTTTAAAAAATTTCTAACATTTTTACAAAAGCATTCCATCAATGTTTTTCTGGTAACTGCCACAGTTATTGGCAATAGAATCACTTTTAAACGTTTTTAAAATTTGTTTACATTTGTGAAGACAATTTTTATGACTTTCAAGCTAAATTTTATTTTTAAAGGCAAAAAACTTGAGGATCAAACAATGAAATGCGTTATCAGAAACCATTTCTTAGAAAAAAAAATGGCTTTAAGTGATTATATATGAACCGCAATACGTACTTCATATTTCAAAAACGATTTGTCGCTAGTAATAAGTTTTATAACTTTTTATTCAACATTAAAAACGTCACTGCCATTCTTAGATCCTAGACCCAGGGATGGAAATAGAAACGAAAAATATCGATATCAGCTAAACTGATATATTGGAATCATCCAATATTCAATATTGATATACCGAAAACAAAATATAGATATGTCGATGTATTGAATATCGAATAGATTTTGATAAATCTTTCAGAAAATAGTTTGTTCATGGATACTTTGAATATTTTTTGTATTTTTTCAATATTAGTGAAATTTGAAGAATCGTCTGGTATTGTTTTTGGAGTTCTACACTGATTTATATAATTTGATCTTCAAGGATACGAAGTCAAAAACTTTTTTTTTAGAAATTCATTGATTTCCGAGAGAATTATATTTGCCTGAATATGTGATATTTTTCAACATTTTTGGTTCTTTTAGTATTTACAAAATCTCATAGGATTTTATAGTATTTAAATAAAAAAATACTAGTTTCTGTTATCTTTTTCCTTGCTCTCATCAAGTAGATTATATTATAAAATTAAAAAAAAAAGCCTCATCTTCGCTTACCTGCTGGAGGCTGCAGAACTTTGTAACCAGGCGGAAACATGGCATCAAGTTCGTCATCTGACAATGGGCAATTCCGTTCGTCAATTTCGCGTTCCCAACGGTAAGCTTGCAGCTGCTCCGGGGTCATGTTCATCATGTGTCCAGGAGTTGGTGTCGCAAGGCCCATGGCTTTGGATCCGATCGGAGTGACCGCACTCGGTGTCATCATTGATGATTGATGGGGAGTCGTTAGAGGCGTCGCCGGCGTCTGCGGAGTCATCGAACCGGGTGTCTGATTCGAGGGGGTCTCGTCCCATCGACTGCGACGTTTGCTCGCCGACGGAGTTGGCGTCTCCTGTATCAAGTCACCTGCGATTCTATCTGTTTTCGGTGTTTCAGCCCAACCACTGCCATGTCCAGGAGTTTCTACAAAACAAGAAACATTTTTTTATGTTTAATTTAACAACAGCTCAAAAATAACAAAAATTATTATTAAATAAATCATGTTATTATAAAAAATATTACAATAGTTTAGTGTATAAAAGTTTTATAATATTATTATTGAAACTTTAGAACTTTTAAACATTTTTAAGGAAGCAAAAAAAATGTTCGCAAACCAACAAAATCCCCAATCAACATTTAATCATTAAAAATTCTACAGAACTTTGGGATTGTATAATATTTTAAACAATGTCAAGAAAGTTTAAAAACTTCTCGGATCTTTTATACAAGAGCTATTTTTTATTCTTTTACCGTGTAAACTATTTTTCGTTTTTGTATAAAAAATGTCATAACATTCACAAAGAAACTAACATGTAAATAATTGAAGAAATAAATAAATAAGCACAGCTTATTTAAAGTCATAACATAAATTTTAATATTAATTCAACAATGTGAAGGTTTTCATCCCTTGAAATGAGAAATCGTAAAACATTGCTTATGTACCTCTTTCTGTTTTTGGTGTTTCATCCCAGCGATTTCTGCGACTGGAGACAATTTTTTCATGTGTATCACGACCTGGAGTGACAGCTCCTGATGCTGCGTGGCCAGGTGTTGCATCCCACATTCGAGTGCTGACCCCTGGAGTAGCTCCAGGTGTCTCGGCTCCTTTTGTGTGTCCTGGTGTTTCATCCCATCTCACAGTTGCCGGCGTCGTCTGCGAAAATGAGAAAATATTTTTTTTTGTTATTAAAAATGTCTTGAATAAATACTTTGAATATTTAAAAAACCTTAAAATTTTTCAATTTTATTTCAAGTACAATATACAACTTCTCCAGGATAACAATTAAAAATACAAAAATATGTTTCCCAAATTCGCTTTTGAACGTGGGAAAAGTTTTGTGTGTTGCAATCAGAATTCAAAAATTTTTATGTTTAGCAAAAATTCCAACTTGTTGATCTTATACAAGTTTTCCAAACCTGTCAGGAAATTTATCCTTCACAGCTTTATATTAATAGTTAAAAAATTATCTAAATCTTATCCTTCAATAATTGTTACTAACATCAAATTCACTTCATATTTTATCGTTGTTAGTCAAACATCATTTTCATTTGATTAGTGGTGAACACAAGGAGTGTGTGTATGCGTGTGTGTGAAACATTATAGAAAAATCAAGAAAATCAATTTTTTCAATAGCGAAAATTTAAATAAACCAAAAATGAAACTTGACATTCAAATATAAGTGTTTTTTTAGGGTCAAAATTTCTGTTGTGTCAAAAAAGTTAAAATAAATAACTACTGTCAACAATCTACTATTGACACTTTTCTGGGAAAATAATGTTAAATTAAGTACAGTAAAAAAATAATAACCGCGGAATTGTAGTTTTCACTGTCGAAAGTTTTAGAGAAAAAATTTGAAAAGTCGAATGAAAAATTTAAAAACGATCAGAATTTGAAATTATTTGTTTTGATAGTTAAAATTCTAAGTGAAATAGTAGACATCAGTTTAGAATTCTTATTTTTAAATACATGAAGAACAGATTAATTGTGAGTCAACTTCAAAAATACTGAATTTTTTATACTTCTAAATTATACCTTTAATTTAATTATACTATATACCTGAGTTAATTGTTATATAGCTATATTTTATATTATTTGATTGTATGAATGTATATTCTCATCATTCTAGATAAATAGCTTATTATAAATTAAATTGAGTACACAACTACAAAAAACAAATATACCTAATTGCATTATATTTATGAATTGTTGACAACGTATCAATTACAACTTTGAATAATTATTATAAGCAATAAATTATATTTGACTACATTTAATATTACAATTTTTTTGGATGATACATGTTATTAATAGCAATAAAATTATATTTTAAAATTCGAGGAATCCAATTTTTTCGAACTAATGATTTCAACTATTTGAAGGGAGTTTAAAAAAAAAAGAGTTCTAACGTACGATTCAGGAAAAATTAATATTTTCGTTTGAAAAATTTAACATTCATGATTTAAAATTTTTTTCGCAATTGAAATTTAAAAGATTTAATATTCCAAACTTCAAAAGTTATTCAGCATATTACTGTATAATTTTGAAAGTGAAAAAATCGCGAAAAAACTCGCTATTGAACGGACATTCAGATTATTGATATAGTATAAATTCCAAAAAAATCACCGCTTGAAATTTAAAATTCAAAGAATTGAATACATTAAACTCGAAAATTCTGGTGATTCGATATAGATTGCATTTTCAAAAATAACTGACGATTTCCGATTTCAACGAATGAGAAACTGACGAATTTTCTTATGCCAAAATAATTCTCTCAAATTAAAATATTCTATTCATAAAGTAATAAACTTAAGCATGTATAACCATACAATTTCAAATTACAGGACCTCGAATTCAAAATTCAAAAGAAGGATTGTATATACATGAAAAATATAATTCGTCAATAAAAATTCAACTACGTATTTGAATATTTAAAAAATCGAAGACGCAGAACACGTTTGTTTAGAAAACAAACTTCAATCCTATTTAGATTTGAGTTTCAACTCAAAACCTGAACTAGAAGTTAATACACAAAGAGCATGAAAGGGGGAGGGAAGAGTCTAGGACTAGTTCAAAAAATTATTTGATATCCTTACATCGGCATTATCCCAGGAAGTTGGTGTTGATGCTGCTCCAGTTGCTGCTTTCTTAGCAGCCGGTACATCATCAGTTTGGTCCCACCGACCTCGTTTTTTCGGCGCCGGTTTTGAATCGCCGCTAGACTTAAGTGTGCCATCCCTTGCTTTTTCGACCAATTTTTTCCTCAACTGCAACATTAACAAACAATCGTGAAGTAAACATTTTTGGTAATCTTATTATCGTTTCCGTCATTTTTCAAGATTTAAGATTATTAATTTCAAAACTATGAAAATGTGTGAAGATAAAATTTACTCGCATATCTATTTATTTACCTAAATTCTATAGAATTTTTATTCCTCGAGCATCTCATTCTACAAATTTATTAAAAGACCTAGAAATACATTAGAAAATCATTTGAAATTTATAAATATTCAAAAAACAAAACAAAAAATGAAATAGTAAGAATCTATAAAATTTTGAAATTCTGAGCATAAAACTCTTGAGATTTACATATCAATCCATAAAAAAATCAGAAACCTGGAAGAATACTACAAAACACTACAAAATTTTATGAATGCTGAAAAATATGAAAAAGACTAAAAATAATAGGAGCTTCTGTGAAGTACTCAAAATTTATTACTGTTTTCTGAAAAGTTCATTGAAACACAAAGAATCTATAAAACTTTAGAGTGCAGAGTCTTCAATTCCAAGCATCTATATTAGAATGCTTAAAAATACTAGATATCTATTGAAAAAACTAGAAAATCTTACTGTATTTTAATAATACTCAAAAATATGAAAAGGGCTAAAAATACTAGAAATCAATAGAATAGGTGCATAATTACCTCAGATTCTTCTCCTTTGAGCAGCTGCTCCTGCATAATCTGGGTATAAGTTCGAGATCCGGCATCAGGAGTTTTTCCACCTGCAATCACGAACCAAAAATCACGTTTAACGCAACAGCTAAAATAATGTTTTCGATATTGTCATCAGATTTTTTTTTACTGAGTGACCTAATTCCAATTTAGGTGTCTGTGGCATCATGCCTTTGAAATAATCATACTCCAAACAAACTGCTGAATATACTCAGATTTTTACCAAAATCATTTTATAACAAAAAAATTGTGGGCATACAGAGATACTTATTTAATCTTAGGATAAACTTCCTAAGAAGCAAAAACTCACAGATATTTGAAAATAAATCATCACGTTATAATTGGTAACGTGACAGGTTGTCTTGTAAAAAAATTCAGACTGTTAGACTCTCTGTCCAAAAATGATTTAAGCAAATGAGATATATTCAGCAGCAGGCACTGATCATACGTACGTGAAACTCTGGCGCCAGAGTGAGCAATACCCTGCTCATTTCTTCCACATCCTTAAATACTTTTTCCATCTAAAAATCAACTGGTTCTTGTTAATAATAATATTTTTACTCAACCCACTCATTCTATATTTTCCAATGAATTCTTCCATGAGAATCTGTGTGGCTCATCAATATTTATGTTCCTTAATACATTGCACCGATTTTGAGGAAAGAACGAATAATATAAAGTTACACATTATTTCTTTGAAGTTGAAACGAACATTAAGTCAAACAGTTACTTAAAGAAATTCTATACACTTAAATACTGATTATTGAATCGATAATTTCCACACTAAATTTGGCAGATTTAAATGTTTCTTGAAGAAAATTGAGATCAGAAAATTCAATCGATAATATTATTTCTTTCTGATCCCCAAACAGTTGTGAATCAATTGAGTATGATATTCTCAAATTTTTTCTAAAAAATTTTTTAACTTCAATAATAAATCATGAGATACTCTTGAAAACTGTTACAAATGTTTAATGAATTCAATGTCAATGTTTAATGGCTTCAAGACTTTTTGCAAACTTTCTCAAATATGAGGTTAAAAAATGTTGAACATTCCAGAATATAAATTCTATAAATTGTTGAAAATTGCTGCATATTCTTAGATTTAGGAAAAATCTTCGAAATCAAAAAAAAACAAACCACAGATTTTTCCATTTTTCGACACGTTATTCGAACCTCGATGTAACTTTTAGTAGTCAGCAAAAGTGAACTTCCACTACTCATACATTCTCATACATTTTTTTTAGTATAAATTAAATGTATAAATTCGATATATAAAATTTCATGAATCAACAAATCAAAAAATAAAATGCAAAGTGAAAAATGCACAAATTCAGAGAATTTGTGGGAATTAATGACTGCCAGACAGATTTTCATAATGGAACTTTTTAAAACAGCGACTCAACCTTCAGTATAGTATCCTTGGTAAACGGACGATTCCGACGGCACAGAACGTCACTAAGATTGGAAAAAAACGCTGGCATTAGTACAAATTTTTGTGTTGCACATCCATTCATTCCATCCATACCCAGTTTCAACAATCACAACGAAGAATTTTTTCCCAAGCAAAGAAGCACAGTTTGAATATTTTACTGCCCTGTCAAGTTACGAACTACTTTTGCGCTACTGTGTTGGACTAATTAAGACCCTTTATTTAACGAGCACCTTCAAAAATATGTTAAATTTAAGAAATGGAAATATGTATTAATCTACATACTTTTTAATTCACCTAATTTGCGAATTCTTCATGACCCTACAAATGCTAAAACTTTGTAAAAACCAAGTTACACTTCACGAGCAACAAAGTCTTAAATTTCATGAATTTCTTATATCTAAATTTTAGACTCTCTCAAGTATGAATTTTTGATTTATGAGTAGCACTTTTTAAATTTAGATTTTGTAACAGTTTAAATTTTAAAAATTAATGAAAAAATTAACGAAATTTCCAAATTCAGGAAAATTGTAGAATTTGAAATGTCAAATCTAGCTGTTGGTAAGAAAAACTAATTTTTCATTTACAAATCTAAATTCCAAGATTCTCAAATTCTCGAAACGTCAAAAGTTTAAAGTGATAGGTTTGTAAAATTGTGCATTCTGAAAATCTCCAACTCTTAAACTTAGTTCCCCGAAAATATTGAACATAGAAACTTCTGAAAGCACAAGCTTTATATTAATAAGTCTTTAAAAACTTTATAATCAGTAAAACCCAAAATATATTCATATTTTAAATTTAAATTTAAAACTGCGAATTTCTAAAAATCTGAAAGTTAACGTTTCCGAAATTTTTCTTTAATCTCATTCAAGTTCTTGAACGTTAGAATTTCGAATAATTATTAATGTATCGAACATTCCAAATTTTTTTGAACTCGAATATCAGATTCGAAAATTCCAACATTTTCAACAATGATGCACGATTAATTCAAAATTTCAGATTCTAAATCGTCAATCACTGAATTTCTTGAATGACAAAGTCCTCAATATCCCTCATTTGAATCTGTATCTAATAATCAAAATGTAGTTTTATCCTAGTTTTTTTTCTAAACATCTTAGTTCACAAATAACAAAGTTTTGATTCGCGATTTTCAAAATAAAAATATCTTCTAAATTTAAATCGTGAGGTAAAAATTTCATGAGAAAAAACTCATATGTGGCGTAGACTGAAGAAAGGGTACTAACAGCACCAAAAATCGAATTCGAGATAGTCAGTGATTCTGAATATAGAAATCTTGCTCTATCAAACGAGTCTACTCTTGAAAATGTATGATTTTTTTATTTCATAAAAAATTGAGGTACCAAATTGGACAGTCCATGCTACGCTTAGGGACCTTCTCTTTTCAATCTCGTTTTTTTCGAAAGGCGGCGAGGTGCTGTTAGTACCCTTTTTTCAGTCCACGCCACATATTATGTCGACAAGTAAATACTCGACAGGGCAAAAAAAAATAAATAGATAAATGTTTTATAAAAGAAAAAATAAGAAAAGGCAAGGAAGAGGGGGTAGGAAACATTGCGTTACATAGAAAGTAATTTTAATCGCTGGCAGCTTTGAACTGTCGACCTTTAAAAAGTGAAGTACAATGTGCCTTAAGCTATTCCGTGAAAAAAAAAAGTAATTGTATAAAAAACTAACCGTCTGCGAAGGGGTCAGTGCGTTCTGGTGAAATGATTCTTCGTACTTTCTTTCTCCTGTATTCGTCTTCTCTATCAGCGATAGTCGGTTTTTTTCGATCAGCGAAGACATCATAGTCTCTGTCACTCTGTGAAAAAAAAGGAAGAAAGAAAAAGTTTAGTATTAAATCCAAATCTGAATAAGTCAATATTTTTTTTCCAACTGGAACAAAAGTTTATGGTTTATGAATAGTTATTGTGTAACGCTCCATATATATTAATTATAACATAGATATTTATTTCGATCATTTGGAGCAAATGTAATTGTAGAAAAGGGAGGAATAATTCAAGTCCACCAATCATGCATTCTAGTTTTTGACAATAACTCAGCCCTAGTTAGGAATCATATAAACAAGTAAACAATAAGAGCTAAACGAATTGATACACATTTTCGTTACATCATAAACTGATAACAATCTTAAAATCAAAGGTATTAAACCATATCTTCAACAAATATAATTATAACATGATAAACATAAAATATACAAAAAAAATTAGAACATTGAAAAAAATTTACAAATATTCAACATACTAGACATATTAAAACATAATTAAACAACAAGAATAACACAAATTTACTAAACATAGACAATAAACAACTAATATATAATGAAAATTAATTAATTACATTACGATCAATAGCTAGTGATATCACAAATTTTCATCAAAGAAATTTTTTTCACCAAAAGAGCACTCAAAATGAACCCAAAAATCTGGTATATGTGACGAACTGACAGAGAAATTTTTTTCAGGGGGTGCTGCTAGGATGTAGTCAAGCTGGCAATACCCGCAAAAATGATTAGTTGCGGAAAATGGCAAGAACCCGAAAATTATTACTACCCAAAATGAACCCAAAATTCTGATATAAAAGTAATCCGGGTCTGTGGTGGGGGTATTACAAGCTTGACGCACCTATTGACAATAAAAATGGAGTGTTATCTGATTGAAAAATTATTTTTTTTTTGAGTGGAAGTAGAGAAGATCATAAAAATATGGATAAAATTGACCATTCGTGCATTAAATCATTGTAGGAACATTAAAAATTCAGAAATAATTGATTCAAGATGAATTTTTAGAACATGCAGTTGACAAATTACTATTTTGAATACACCTAACTTCGAATAAAAAGGAAACATGGATATTTGTGAAGAAATTGTGATATGAAAAAGATAAAAATTTTTTTTTTTTTTTTTTTTTTTTAAATGAATTGAAGACTTCTGTGGCTTCCAACCATAACCGAGAAAGTCACACATGCCATAACATTCAAAATGTTTTCAGAATATAATGTACACTGAGCCTTATGGCACAAGTGACTTTCTCGATTATGGCGGAAAGCCACAGATTTATTTTGATAACTTTGAGGACTTCATCAACCTAAAAATGAAAAAGTGCAAATTTAGTATTTTCGACCAATGGAGTTGTTATTATAAAGATTTACAAATTTTAATAATTAGAAAATAAAAAAAACCAATCCTGAAATTTAAGAACTTAAATATTGTAAACCAGTAATTAAATTTATTGAATTGAAAATTAGAACGTAACGATTTCTGACATGAAAAAAATTGAAAGATAATATAGAAAACCAGCCTGAAACCCAAATTATAAAATTTATCATAGCTCAAACTTTAGTAGTATGATGTGAATTTCGATTAGAAAACAAATGCATAAAATTGAGATTTCAGTGAGCGGGGAAAATAGGCGTTACATGAAAATGGTAACAATAGTCAAAATTTACTTCTCATATTGATGTATTTCAAATGAATAAAAATAAAAGAAATATAAATGCGCAACAAGGAATATATGAGAATTTCAAGAAATCAAATAACTGGAAATTCAGAAAAACATAAAAAGCATTATTTGAAAAAAAAAAAAACTAGCTCAAATTTATCAACTGTAGATTGAGAAATGTGCTATTATAAGATGAATAATATTTATATTTTCCAAAGATTTCTTGAATAAAAATTAAGCTGGAAACTTAAAAATAAAAATACAACGTTAATTCAGAATGCCGTATTTTAATTCGTAAATATGAATACTTCAATCCTTAAAATGTGCTAATTTATTTTTCAAAACATTTTTTAATACGCGTACAACTAATCCAAACTAATCGTATGTTGAAACAAAATCTAACAAATCCATAATCACGAGTTGAAAGTTTCATATTTTGTAAAAATTTCACGATTATTAGACATACTTGAAAATGTTTAAATAATAATTTCAAACCTGTGCAACGTCGTTGAGCAATGCTGCTGGAGCTGTATATCCTGGTCTTTTGGATGTGAACACGGGCTCCATATCTTCATCCTATAAAATTAAAATTAAACATAAAATGCAAAAATGAACTCCACTTTTTAATTCTATAATTGTAAAAAAATTCTGGTAAAAAGTTTTATGTTTTCGAATAAGTTTTTAGCTGGGAAAACATTTCAAAAATTATAACTAATATTTTCAAAAGAATAACACAATACAGTATTTGAAACATTGTAAAATTTAAATTTGAATTAGTCTTAATTGTAATACTGAAAAATTTGAAGGCTAAAGCAGCAACGAAAATGTTTATTTCAAAAACTGGATATATCTTGAAATTTTTGAAGAATTATTGTTATTGCTAATGATAAACAAGTTTAGAAATATTGAAAAGGTTCACTGATAAAATCTTTTAAAAAAGTGTTCTTTCTGTATAGGTTTCTGGTGTAGAATGACTTTTAAATTGACTTACGTCAACATCGTCGTTTGTGGGAATCGAAGTGACATATCCATCGAACTTATTTGAACCCTCGTAAATTTCTTGATCGAAATAGCCAGTTTTTCCAAGCCCAACTTGTTCATCTACTGGCACTTTGGTCTCCTTTTTCTTCGCCTGGATATCTTTGATTTGGGCCTCAATTTCTGCAAATAATTTTATTGTTCAGCAAAAAAAAAAAACACCTTAATTCGATAGGTCCCTGCAAGACTATCTTTTATCCTATGTTGAATCATACAACATAGGATTGTTAAGTTTGGTTTCACAGTATCAGTTTTTTGATTCCGAAGTTAAAATTGAAGAATTTCAAGATTCAAACTATTACAAATTCGATTATCCATATAGTTCATTTCTGAATAAAAAAACTTAGTATCATTACAAACCGTATACATTTCTATCAATATCAATCAATTTCGTTAGTCCTTGGAAACTTAGAATTAAGTAATAAAATTTAAGTGATTTTTTCTCTTTGAATACTTAGTAGTAAATACTTAAAAATTGTGAGTTTCTAGAATTTCAAGGTCTTAATTTTGGAATTTAAAATTCAGTAATTTCAGTTTTCTTTGTTGAAGCTGGATTTTAGCGTGAATCGTCGAATTTTCAATTTTTAGTATTCAAGTTGGAAATATTTGTTTTTGTTTGTTTTTTTTTAAACGAAATTTGTAAATTTTCTGAACCAGTTAATGTTGGATGTTGAATTTATAATTTTATTTCAAGATTTTTTTATGTTCGACTGTAGAATTTAAGCTTTATATTTCAAGTTTCAATTTGGACAGAAGTTTAACTTATCAACAGATAAAAAACTTTTCTTCAGCATTAAATTTATAGAGTTTTACAATTCATTATTCTAATTTTTGCAGCTCTTTGATATATTTCAATTTTTTCCACATTCACATAAAATTTTCAATCCGTGAGTTTTAGAATTTTTGAATGTATATATTTTACAGTGTTTAGAATTTAGAAAATTATTTCTTTTATTCAATTTTGTAAGCGTATCAGTTCAAGAATTTGAAACGTATAATTGTAAAATAATGCACAACAAATTAAAATTAAAAAAAATATAATTTCTTATTGTTTCATAATTTTCAACACTCAATTTTTGATCTAAAACATGCGATTTCTCAGGTTTATAATGTGACTAACGTTATCAAAAACTATCAATTTATCGAATTTGCTTCCTCTATTTTCATGTTCAAAATATAGAAAATTAGCAAATTTTAAAATATTTCATTCTATATTATACTTTTGATTGAATTTGTCAGGAATTATTGAGAAGTCGAATATGTTTTGAATATTGGCAAGTCCAATATTCCATACTCAATTTTATATAGTTGCACAAAAATTCTTGCAATTTAGTATGCTCAAATATTAATTCACAAAACTATGTCCGTTTAATTAATCCCCCCACTAATATAATTTTATGTACCTCTGGCATAGAAAACTCATTTTCCGGCCCTTGGTTCATAAAATATCGTACCTAACTAGGATAGAAATTTTATATTCACTTGTGTGATTGTAAACCTTGGCTTCGCCTAGGTCTACAAACATCACACTCGTAAATATAAAATTCAAGCCTTAGTTACGCAATATAGTGTAACGTATTTAATTATTGTACATTTTTTTTGTCATTGAGTAGAATATAATAATAATGAATATTATTAATATTACGTATTTGTCCACAAGCCTGAAAACAATAATTCAGAAAGAATGTAACAAAAACTTCCTTCCCCTTAAATATCTTCAAGCATTCTATCATTTATTTGTCGCGAAAAATTGAGTAAAAAGCAAGGAAATATTGGACCCCTAGAACAGGCCCAGAGATGGAACTCCGTCTTCCTTGGTCACTCTTTGCATTATTTTTCCTTTCCATGGTGTTTTCTTAGCAAGTATGATGAAAATCTTTTAAATTTTTCCCGGAAATAACTTTTTGGAGTGTTATGTTTCTAGAAAATAAATTTCGACTATAACAATTGAAGGATAATTTAACTTTTTATGTAAAAATATGCATGTAATAATCAGAATCACTGAAAAAGAAACAAGGAGTCCACACAAAGCATGAATACTCTACCTTTAGATTTAATATATACAGGGTGTCCCAAAGTCCGTGGTAGAAAAAGTAACCGTGGATTCCTTGCGTGATTATGAAGACATTTTGTCCTTTGCAATTTTTCAAAATTCGCAATATTTTTGGAGATCTAGGTGAGCATGTCATCACTTGCAATAGCCAATCAGCGCTCGACTTGAAGTGCGGTGGAAAGATCCACGGAAAGTCGCCCGTTAGGATAATGAGAACCTCTCTCAAGGCTCGTCGTCATATCCTCCTCCTGTACAAAAGTTGTTTTTCTAGCAGTACTCGACCCATCTCTTAAACATTTGTTAATCACGAGCGTTGAGAAAGAAAACACAATGACATGAAAAACAAGGAATGCTGATATGCGTGAACATGGGAATCTCGACATTTCCGAAAATTCGTACATCGAGATATGTGAATTTTTTATTTCGAATCTGTAATTCCAACGATTGAATATTTTGCGATTTCGAAATCGCAACACATATCTTTTCAAGTGCACCTATCAAAAATTCAGAACTTTATCATGTAAACTTTACATCTGAATTGGAAATTACCTGTTCTCACTTTATATTTTCATTGAAAATCAAACCTGTACATAATAATATTTAGAGAAACCTATAAGTGCTCAATAATCCAAACTGCTGACTCTGTCATTTCAAAAATTAAAAAAAATCATTAATACATAGATGAAAAGTAGCCAGAGGTCGAATATCTGAATTTCCATATTTCCTTAGTCAATATCAAATCACTTTACTTAATGCAGAATAATATTGCGAGAATCACTCAAAAACTTTTCTGATATCTTCTTTTTGGTGTTCTGAATAAATAGATGTAGTCGAAATTTTGTACTTTCTTACATAATGACTACTTAAATTATAGAAAATCCTTTGTCCACCACATTTTTATTTTAAATCACGATTAATACTTAAAGACTTTAAAAAGTAAACCCTCGATAATTTCGAAACAATTTAGTACACAATTGAAAATCCAATTATTGAACATATCTACAAATGGCGAGTTACTAACAAATGACCTTTATTCCTTAGGCTTACTTTTTTACACTCTGATTAGTGATCTGTTTTGTACAACATATTGTCTGCTGTATTTTGAAGATTGCACTGTTTAATTTTCACGAATAATTCTGTAAATATCAAAAGAATAAATTTGTAAAGTATGTGACACTGATATGTTAGAACAACAAACAATCTGTTTCATATTTGTTATAAGTTTAGATGATTAGGTGAACATTTTTTCAACAGATTGTAATATTTTTGTATCCAACAGATTTAGATATAAAGGGTGAATTTTCACAATAACAAGTAAATATTTACTCATTAATATGTGAAAATGTTAACAACAAAGTTAGTAAAAAGCTAATAATTCTTTTTTAATTTAGCGGATTTTTAAATTAAAACTTATTTTGCAACATCTAATCTAAACAAAAGGATCAATGATTTTCACTTTGAATTTCAAGATGTTTTCATGCGTACAGTTTTTGTCTTTTCAAAAGTGGAACAAAGTAACTTTTTTTAATTCTTTCGACTGCAGATTTTCACAGATATGTATTTCAGTATAAAAAGACAATTAACATTTCGAGAATATCGAAAATTCGAAGATTATCATGCGTTCCATTTACACGCTGCACTACCTTGAATTTTGAAATCGCAAAAATATTCAATCATTGGAAATACAGATTCTTAATAAAAAATGCACTACATATCTCGATGTACGAGTTTTTCGTTTTGAAATTAAATAATGGCTAGAATCGAGATTACAGGACTATTTGCTTGGATTTAAGATTCAAAGCATCTGAATCATGAATAATTTGAGCTTTCTCAAAGTATTGCAAATGTCGAGATTCCCATGTTCACGCATATCAGCATTCCTTGTTTTTCATGTCATTGTGTTTTCTTTCTCAACGCTCGTGATTAACAAATGTTTAAGAGATGGGTCGAGTACTGCTAGAAAAACACTTTCATACAGGAGGAGGATATGACGACGAGCCTTGAGAGAGGTTCTCATTATCCTAACGGGCGACTTTCCGTGGATCTTTCCACCGCACTTCAAGTCGAGCGCTGATTGGCTATTGCAAGTGATGACATGCTCACCTAGATCTCCAAAAATATTGCGAATTTTGAAAAATTGCAAAGGACAAAATTTCTTCATAATCACGCAAGGAATCCACGGTTACTTTTTCTACCACGGACTTTGGCACACCCTGTATAGGTATAGTATTACATGCTGGCTTCGAGTGGCTTGGACTTATCCTTTCTTTTCAGGCCAGCCTGGTAAGAATACATTTATTAGCTATATAGTAGCAAAAAAATGGAATTTCTTACATATAACTGAAAACAAGAAACTTCAGCATGAAATTTAGGAGAATTTATCAAAGGACTGAAAAAGGATAGAGTTGGAACGCAAGGAGCACAGAGTTCCCTGCTTTTTGCGTTGCCGCGCCCCTCTGGCAAGGACACGTCCAGCAATTTCAAAATTAAAAAAATTTCCTTTTTCGCTGTTAAAAGAACATTTTTGAGAGAAAAGGTTGTTAGACTTCGTGACGATGTCATATGGTACGCCTAATTAACATGCATTTTGTGAAAAATTCGCCGTTTCTTGACATTACAGAACATAACCTCTTGACGCGTCAAAAATCAATTATGGGAGAAAAGTGTAGGTCAGAGAAACATGTTTGAAACAAAACACCTTGTAAAACAAATAAACATGACTCACCCTCATGTGTACGAGGAATTTCGTCCATGATTGCAGATTTTCCAGGACTTTTCAGAAGATTTTTCCGTATTGTTTAAGATTTTCGACAATTTTCGATTGTTTTCGATTTCGCTCTGATCAGCAGCACAGTCAAGCACAGTGCTAAAGTGTTGATATAATATCGATATATCAAAGCGATATTTGAGGATCCGATATTATCGATATCCGATATTGAAATGACGATATCGGATATCGATATCGCTTTACAAAAAAACTCCAACTTGCAATACAAAATGCACAAATCAGCAATTGAATCATAAGAGAAAACCATTATTAAATCTAAAATATCGGTATATCGATAATATCGTTGGCCAATAAATCATTATCGATATACTGGATTATCGATCAATTTTTTTTGATATATCAAAACGTGATATCGATATTGAAAAAATATCGATAGATATCAAATCCGATATTGATCCGATATTTTCAAGATTGTGTACGAGTCGCAAACAAAATTAAAAATTAAAATTTAATAAAATTCTCAATTGCTTATGTGCGTTAAGACAAAACTGGGCAAAACAACATTAAAAACAAGACATTCGAGGTCATTGCAAAAAGGATCATCAACTTTTAGAAATTTTCCTGCGAAACGAGAAATAAGTTTATTGTAGTTGTGGTACTTTGACAATTTCGCTGCCTTTCAGGTAGATTGCGAATTTTATTTGCTTTAGCATTAAAATCTAGTTCATTTCCGAAGGATAGATTTTTGATTACTAACGACAATGGATCTGTAAGCTGCAGTCATTTCAGGTGAAGCCCCAGAATCTGATGATGAAAACGTCAATGTTGCCACTGAGAGTAAAGTTCTTTGAATAAATATTCCAATGTTCAATACACTTGATTTTTATCATTAACGTGCGATAAGTAAGAGATATTTTCCGATTGAAAATTATTTATACATACTTGTATTCAGTAAATTTTAATAATCTCTAGGAAAACCTCATGTTTTTTGATTGTAATACACAGTCTTGGATTGCAAATTCATTATGTTAAACAAAATTTTTAATTGTATGGACTTTCCTATTTTAAAGTTACGAATGCTTTTCTAAGCAACGGAATATTTTTAACCTCTCTATTGAGGGAGTGGTTTACTTTTCACGCTTTTTTTTTACCTCAAGTTTCTTGATAGGTTGAAAAAAATTACTCAAGATTTTCCAATGCAGTTTTTTTTTAGTAGTCGGTCAATTCAACATAGTCTTACATTGTTTTTTACAATCAATTACAACCATTATAATAAGGCCCATAGCAGAAACACAGTGTTTGGAAAGTAACTTAAAAAAGTATAACATGTTATGTTACCAGCGCTTTTATATATTTTTTGCAAAACACACAAAAAAGTTGTACTTCGAGGACCTGTATGGCCGCATTGAACGCGCCCATTTCCGCCCGGTAAACGCTTTACTCCCTGAATACACGCTCCGAAGCAAAAACACACGCAGTGATGCATTGCTCTAGCACGTGTCTTCAGGGACTGAAGCATCTGCCGATCGGAAATGGGCGTATTCAACGCGGCCCTACAAGTCCTCCAAGTATAATTTTTTCGCGTGTTTTGCAAAAAGTATCGTTTGCACCTCGGACCGTGGGACGTGGCTTTGTCCTCGGACCTAATATCAGCCTCGGCTACGCCTCAGGTCCTCGATACAAAATATACTATTTGTCATTTGTATAGATTTCAAGCTCTAGAATTGCAAGTTCATTAAGCTTTTTGGGTTTTAAAGAATTTTTCAGAAAACAATGTTTGAATAGATTTTAATTTCTTGTAGTATTCTTCGTATTTCTTCAGTTCTTCCACGATTTGAAATATTGTTCAGTATTTTTAAACATTGCTAGAAACATCTCTGGAATTCTTTCCTCTAGTTTGAAAGTTGTATACATTTACTTGTATTTTTTCATGTACAGTCGCCTCTAAACATATTGCTGCAGTGGGGACTGGAAACAGGGAAGTTTTGTTGAACTGGCGTTCTCTTCCTTTCTGACACAATTAAGGCATTGTGGTATTCTCTCTGTCCTCTATTCATATTGCCACGCCTTTTAGCACCGTTTGCATTAGGTGGCAATGGCACACTATGGGCATTTTCAATGGCGTGCGAAATATTTCTTGTTTTCTGAGTTAACACATTCAGGGTAGGGGCAGAGCTCGAGTTGAACACCGAGTGAATGAAGGGGACCATCAATATATTTAGTGTCAATATATTTGGAGGTGGCTTTATGTACATATTTTCTTTTTGAATTTTCTAGTATTTATAGAATTTTAGTTTTTCTGAAGTTGTTTCTTTGAATTTCCAGAATGTGATTTCCTAGAATCGGAAGTTTGAAATATTTCAAGTATTTTGATGGATTGTGCAGTAATCAATTTATTTATGAATTTAGGGCGCCTTGAAAATTCGTTTAAATTTTTCACAGACTTTTAATGCTTGAAAAATTTTCTAGTACTTTCATGGATCTATACATATCGACTCTTTTTACATTTGGAATTTACGCATGAATGAGAAATTTTGTAGCTCAGCCCCTGACGCTAGCTAAGGTGAATGACTTTTGATCAAATTATCAATTACGATATTTATGATTTTTGATTTTTCAAATTTAGAATCTAAAAATTATGTTTATTATTTGCCAGTTCGATTGACAAAATTGGTATAAAAAATATAAAAGTTTTCACTATCCTCTGTCTATTATAAAACTCATAAAATTAACAATCATGAAAAAATCTGGTAGCATATCTGTGGCTTCCCGGCATAACAGACAAACTCACACATGCTATAACATTCAAAATTTTATCAGAATATCATGTGCAATGAGCCTTGTGGCAGAAGTGACTTTTTCGGTTGTTTCGGGAAGCGACAGATATAATACAATCAAACTTTAATTTTTTATTTCTGGTCTATTCAATGGTTGATGTTTTTAATAAATATAAAATAAATATTAAAAAAAACCTTGTTTGATTTTATATTTATTTTATTATAGAATGGAACGATGTACATATCAAAAAGTGTTGTCTCTTAAATACGATTTAATCAATGCTGTGAAAAAAATCTCTTTGAGGTGATAAAAAACTCACTTCCACACAACTGACACTCAATTATTACAAATATACACACAGCCTTACAATTACATTTGAACTCAAACACAAGAACTTACAATATGAGAATGTTATTATATATTAAAATCATATTGATAACGCCCCCCCCTCCCCAAAAATCTTTTACTAAGCCACTACTGAAGACAATAATTTGAACTGATTGTCAATACAAATTGATTAGATGAATTTTCATCAAAGAAATATTGACAAATGAAAACAAATTCTCGAATAGAAACATTAAATCAGTATCCAAGCATAAATTATTAGTATTTGACATAACGTCCATAAGGCGAGCGGCCTTCGATCGGGTTGCAGTTGAGTAAAGCATCTCCTCGAGTGCCATCGGGGCAAGTGCATACAGCCAAATGTCGACGAGCATTGCAAATCGCAGTTGTACTGCATTGTCGGCCGTTGCAGGGATTCCGACATTCGTAATCAATACAGGCTCTGTTATCAGGGCATTCATTATCAGATAAGCACTCCCCTTTTCGACAACTGACCAGAGCGTTGCCTAAGTAGCCAGTTGGACATGTGCAAACTGGTCGGTCTTTGCCTGTCAATATATTGTTACTATATTATTTATGTTCAAAATATTCACTATGTTTATGAACTATATGGGATGCATCCTTGATGATTTTTATCCTCATAGAAAAATTTTTTCCATTATAAGGTTACTTTATGAAGTTTTTCATGGCCTTACATGAACTAGATAAGAAACAGAAATTATGTAGTAGAAATTTTTGTTATAAATTCATACAAGGTTTTTTGCTTATTACTAATAATACATATTGATTAGTAAACCTGTGTTGTCGTGTCCTGGGGTGCAAACTGCGTTTGATCCGCAAGGATTTGGCTCGCAAAGATCACCTGGGAGAAGATGTAACAATAATATATGTACATTTGAAAGGTCTTGTATGAAAAAAATAATACTCATTTCACAGTCGATGAATTTCTTAGATAAAAAATTTTTTATTTTTGCCAATTTTAAGATAATCACAGTCATTAAATTATAACATTATTCAGTCGTTCGTTATACATATTTCATATAATCCTTAGAGATCTTGGAAAAATTTTAGAAATTTGTTTCAGCTAACTATGTAAGGAGTACTTGCGTGCTTCAAAGGGTCTGCAACTGGTAAAGGGGTCTCCGGTCATGTCCCTGGGACAGCTGCAGACAGGGGTTATGTCACGGAGTTCGCAATTGGCGTTGACCCCGCAGACGCCGTCGCAGGGGTTCATGCATTTTTGGTACAAACAAGCAGGTCTGCTTCGTGGACAATCCGAATGATGAGTACATTCGGGTCGACAGGCTACATAAGGGCTTCCTTGCCAGTTCTTAAACATTGAAGGAGAAATTACAGGCAGAGCCAAAGGCCAATATTGTAATCCATTTACAGATCTAGGATATATGAGTGTATCTATAGGCTTTCACTTATAAAAAGGGGCTTTCGGGAATAAATTTACTCTTACTTTCATGAATTTCAACATGCATGACTGATATTTACTTACACTGTCAAATAAATTCATGTTCCTCGTGTCTTTCATGTTTTGCATTTTCGGATAACATGCACTTGATTTCATGGCATATAATTAAAATTTAATGTTTATATAAATTTTTAAAAAGGGATAAGACTCATGTTACTTGTATTATGTTTACTATGGCATTTGCAATAATATAGCTGTATGAAAAACATTTATTTTCTGGAGTGCAGTTCTAAAGGCAGTAAAAAGAAATAATTTCTAATATAAATACAATGATGTGAGTTTTTAATGCCATAATTGTAATGCGTGCAAGTCTGGAATTGTTCGGATATACCTTGATATCGAACTTCCGCTTCTGCTATAAAGTATCGAATAACTGATCAAGTTTATTTCATGAAGTTTAAACTATTTGCTGTTCGATTTCCAGAAAACTCAAACTACTCAAACGTATTTTGCCTTTACTGTTTCCTAAATAAGTTTTGATCAATTTTAACTTTGAAATGACCGTATAGATCTGGTGGGGTTTGAAATAACAGTAAGGTAATACAAACATCAGGAAAACTCGATGGCAACACAGAATTTTCAACCAAGACAAGATTTGCAAACTCTTTGATCGAATGGCACTTCGTTATTTCTTTATTCAGTGCTGATTGCAATTAGTTCATTTGTCGAGGAAATTTGTCGCTGATGTTTTCATTGTATTTTTGATGATTAACTATTGCGCTTTCGTGAGACATTTCACGATCATTCATCTTTATTAACTTTTAGGGAAAAATAATGCAAAAGTTTTGGACAACCGAACGTAAACTTTCAAAACGCTTGGTCAACTGACTGCAAACAACGTCCAGAAATTTGACGAAAACTTCATCATTTTGCGTTTGACAATCTTTTATCCTCACGGAGTTCATCAAAATGAATTTTCATCACTTTAAACTCAAAACCTCGCTCGAAACTGACATTTTGAAGTGACTTTTTGGCCATCGTTATGAAAAATACCTCACTTTAACAAGTACAGATGTGCTCATAGGCAGAACGGGTTATAAACCTACTCTTCGGCTCAGTCCGTGATCACCCGGTTTTTTCAAATTCGTACATCCATACCTATTGCATAATATACTATTTTATTTTCTCTAAACCTTCATTATGAAACCCAATTTCAATGCCTCATTCAACACTCAGTTTCGTTGCAGATTGCTTTGCAGCTGTGTAATAATTGCCAAATTTATCCAATTCCTTTGAGTACTTGAAAATTATTACAACCCTTTAAGGATAATTGTTAATCATCAAGATGGTCACTGTCTTAACTAAGCAGGATGCAAGACAATCGCAGTTTGTAGGAGAACTGTGAAAATAAAAGCGTCGATATACCAAATTTTTCCTAAAGAAAGCTTAAGAAAAAAGTCGAAAGTTTGAATTTGCAGCCAATGAAGATTGTCATTCTCTTCTTTGCTACGAATGATCATTTAAATAATTGATTTACAATCATCCAAAACTTTTATTGTTAAAAACTCGAAACGAGTCTAAAGGTTGCAAAAATATTCCACAAGTGTGTTCAGGGGATGTGCTATCTTTTTTTTTTTGGTGTATATGCATTAGTAACAAAAAATGTTTCAAATTTTGTTGCAAAGTGTTATTTGTCTCGGAATTGGAGACGAACGTACCTGGGGACAGGTGCATTTAGGGCGATGGTTAATGACTTCGCAATTGGCATTTTCGCCACACTTGCAAGGGCTCTCGCACTTGAATGCGGCGGAACAGGCCAAATGATTGCTGCAATCGGAATCATTCTCGCACTCGTGACGACAACCGATTAATGGCGAACCTTTGAAGCCCGCCAAGCAAGAGCACACTGGAACCTCGTTTACGACCTCGCACTTGGTGTTTTCCCCACAAGGACTTGGCTTGCATGCAGCTTCTGTTTTTACATTTCAGCATTTAAATTATACTCACAACATTTTTTTTATTCTGCCCATCTCGCATTTTCACCTCGTTAAATGATCATGAACATTCCAAATTAACCATTTTTCAACCTCACTCAAGTTGTGGCCTGGTATAATTCAATTTTTTTGAAATTTCGTTGAAAACAAATATGTCAGTTCCGACACTTTTCTATCACTTGAACGTGAAACTTCTGGAAATACGTAATATTAAATTGTAGCGAAATCTTGCCAGTCAACTTGTCAACAACATTGAAATGGAAACTGAGAAAATTTTTTAATTATAATATTGGGTAAGAAAAATTATATTGGTGTAGCTCACGTGGATCGGCAACGTAACAATTATTGAAAGGGTCTCCCGAGTAGCCTGGCGGACAGTAGCATGTCGGCACGTGATTTCTCGTTTCGCAATTAGCATTGGAACCGCACGTACCGGCGCAAGGATCGATGCACCGGTTGTTCACGCACGCCTTGCTTAGCGGGCAATCGTCAGTAACTATGACACGAAATTAAATAAATAAAAATAAAAAAGCCTATGATTACCGTAAAAAACTCGAAGGACTCAGTTTAATTGTAACGCTCGTCATCGGCTCGCGCCGCAATCTTCAGATTTTTCGAAATATTCTTTCCACGGTGTTATTATCATTTGTACCGAATTTGATAACTTGCGATTACATCTTCCGTCCTCTGCATAAGAGTAGTTAACGGCTCTTATGCAAAAGACAGCGGACATTTCATAAATTTTATTAATAACTGCGGATTCTCGGCAAATCTTATTCATATGAATGTTTTTTCGATTTGGGAAAGTTCTTAAAAACGAGGAAAATTTTTTTTTTTACCAGAAAGGAGATGGATTTGTCAAAAATTAAATTCTGCAAGAACTTATGATTTTCTAGCAATGAAGGAAGTTTGAGACATTTGAAGGATTGGCTAAGGAAGGCAATTAAAGAAGAATGGCTACATGGTCCTGATTATTGGATATTTTTATTGTAAAATAGATGTTATTGCTGAAAAATTTATTAACAAGTCTGTTCAAAATCGTAGGCTATTCAAGCATGAATTTGTTGAAGAACTTGAAAAACTTAAAATATAAATAAACTGACGTTCACGTACATAACAGTCTAAAATTGTGAGTATGCAAACATTTCAAGTACATTTGAACTCAAATATAAAAACTAACAATATTTTGTTGCATTCAGTATAAGAATTAAATCACTATTTCATACCCCCCCCTCCCCCCCCCCCGAAAAAATGTCTACTACGCCACTGGTGTGTGACTTATATTACTTGAAAGACTAATTTGTACGATCACTTGGAGAATCAATTATTTTTGTGAAAGGAATGATGTGTACGTACAATTAGCAATTTTTAGATGAAAAAATTTTTACTTAAAAGTGATACGTATTTTTATCTTGAGCTTGAATTTCATATGTAGAATGTTCATTCAGAAAATCGACTATTTCAAAATAAAACTACATTTTTGAACATCATCACAGGTATAGATTATTTTTTATTATTTTTTTTTTTTTAATAAAAAAAACTCATTTACATTCTTATTTCTATAATTTACTTTACATTTACAATTTGTAATAGAGTACAGAAGTATTTGAGAATTTTGTTAAATCGGTTAAATCCTATCTTTATTTCATAATAAAATGAAGCAATGTGCATCTCCAAAAGTATTCTCACAATTTATTCTGCTAGTACGAATCGGTCAATCCTATAAAAAAAAAATCTTTCACTTCGTAATAGTTGCGGATAAAACAATTTATACCAAATTAACACTCAAATTGTTGTAAACGTACAGTTTTTACAATTAATTCGAATTAAAGTATGATAAATTACATAACCTCTTCATTCCTTAGACTAAATTTTCACTCTACGCCGAGTCAAAATACTGCCACTCAAACTTGGAGTCATTTCTCACTCATTTCCAGTGAAAAGTCACTCGAAAGTAGTGAAATTTCACTCCTCTTGAAGTGATATTCAACTCATTTTTTAGAGTGAAATCTGACTAGATTCTAAGAGTGAAAGTCAACTTTTTTAAGAGTGAATTAACTTTTTTAATTCACTCTTTTGCATAGAATTTTTATTCTATAAGAGTGAATTTTTACTTCTTGCTTGAGTGGCTGTATTTTGACTTAATGGTGAGTCGAAGTTCACTCTAATTTAAGGAATTAAGAGAGTAAAAATCTAATTATTCAATATTAAAATCGTGTCACTGGACGTCTTCTGCACGATATTTTTTTCTACTAAGCCACCAGAACTTTGATATTGAAATCATGTTTCAAAATCGACCCTCTTACACATTTTTTACTGTACCATCGTCTCTAATCAATTATTCTATAAATTTTTACGTTATTCTCTTATGATTCCTTAGGTCAAATTTTTGCTCTACATCGAGTCGTAAACTGCCACTCTAACAGGGAATGGGAATACGCTCTCGAAGAGTGAAAAATTCCTCTCTAAAATTGAGTTGAGTATCATTTGAAGAGTGAAATTCTACTTCTTTTGAGCAACTTTTCACCCTAACTAAATAAAAAATCATTTCAAGTATGAGTCGCTGTATTTTGACTCGATGTAGAGTGAAAATTCACCCTAAGTAATTGAGATAGTATTTTAATCATCATTCTATAAAAAAAAATTGGCTTCGAGGACGAAGAACAAAAGATTTGAAATTTACAAAAGACGGAGCGTGTATAAAGATTTGAAATTTTTCCGATCTTTTTGAAAATCGTCTTAAATTGGCGAAACGTCGCCGTATTAAAATTTTTCAAAAATCAGCAATAATTCATAAAATCTATAAAAAATCACAAGGAATAAAATTTGTTGCGACTCGTAGTAAGTTTTTGGAAATATGAAGGTAGATTTCTTTTCATAATGTTTCTGAAGAATTGTTACAACAAGCAAAAATTTTTTTGCATATTTTCCAGCATTTATGAAAATTCTCTTGAAGTTAAAAATATATATAATGTAACAAATGATTCACACTTACTTAAACATTCAACGCGTACGCATCGCACCAAAGGATCTGCTCGCAAATTTAAAAATCGGTGTTAGAAAGTCATACGAAAGTGGGTAAATTTTGGCATTAAAAACAACAAGGTAAATGACATTACCTCCCATGTGCAAATTAAGGCAAGAGCAAACCCGCCGTCCCTCGCTCGTCGTGCATCTCGCGTTGTCGCCGCACGTACTTGAATCACAGCCTGCACCTACGCGCAAATTTCACGCTGTTCTTAATCTTTATCGCAAGATTTTTGCGTTTCGCGCTTCGATAACACAGTGAAAGTTGCAAAACGTTCCTAGATCATAATCGAAACCTCACCTGATGAAGCGATCCGAGAATACGTGTAATGGTCACCAGCGAAAACCTCGAAAATCCCGACTGCCAAAAGCACGGTTATTATTGTGCCCTTCAGCCCCATCGTTGCTCTGCCACTAAATTTTCCAACCACGTAATAGTTTATTATGCAATGCGTGTGATAATTTATACGATAAAAACAAATAACCGAGAATGGTCGTTATTTCGTAACTAGAATCGCATGAATTGCAAATTCCCAAACTCGCCAATTTTTTTTTACTTTCTATTTTCAGGAACAAGACAGAAAAGTTTCGATATGAAAGATCTCTGCTTATGTAATTTTATATGTATTGAAATTTTAAGGATTTGATCATTTTTGAGCTTTTTGACCTTTGAATGAATGAAAATAAGATTAAAAAATTGCAACGTATTTAATTTAAAGTTGTTTGAAGGAAGTTCAAATTTGTAAAATTCAAATTATTATAGATTTTTTCAAGTGAGAATCCTGAGATTTGAACTTAACGATGCGTTGGAAAATTTTCGTATTTTTCAAGGTGGGAGTATTTTAATTTTGAGTCGAAAAGTGCTGATGAATCGTTGTAGTTTTTGGGATATAAAATTTCTTATCCGATGAATATTTACACCGAAGTTGCGCAATTTCGAAAGTTCGTAAAATAGCAAACTGTACGAATTTCTAAATTTTACAAGTTTTAAATAAGTATGGAATCAGCAGTTAAAATTGAGTCTTAAACTTTAAAATAAATATCATCGACTGCGAAACTATGGATCGATTAATTTGATCCTGTGAAATTTTCAGAGAGCAGCAGTTTTTCATACAAATTATGGAATTTGATGAATTTTTATTAAACTCTCTTAATCCCCGAGAGTGAATTTTCGCTTTACAACAAGTAAAAATACTGCCACTCAAATAGAGAATTAAAATTCACTGTTCATAGTGTAAAAATTCACAACTAAAGAGTGAACTGACACTTTTAGAGAAATGAATGAATCTCTTAAAAATGAATTGATTTTCAATCTAGGAGTGAAGCTTCACTACATTCGAGTGACTTTTCACTCGAAAAATTGAAAAATCACTCCAAGTTTGACTGGTAGTATTTTGACTCGATGCAAAGTGAAAATTTACTGTAACGAATAAGAGATTATCAAGTTACAAGACTCAAAATTTGAAAAATTGTAATATGAATCTACAAGTGACATGAAAAAACGATCACTCTCTAAATTTTGTCGAGGGTCATTTCTTTCGAAAAATGTGACTGAAAAATCTACATATTTCTGTGGAGTTAAGTATCACTCTAATCGAGTGAAATTTCACCTGAAAGTTCGATTTACAGGATTCTCGCTCGAAGGAATTTTAAGAAAACTGGAACAAAAATTACGTATCAAAAATCTATGATTCTGTGCAAATCATAAAATCCTTGAATAAAAGTTTGGAAATAAAGCAATTTCTCACTTAAAAATGTCATATAGTACAAAAATTCTCGCCTGTAGAAATAATTTTCAATTTCCAGTAACTTAGTCCTAGACATCCAAAAATTAACTCAAACTTCCAAGACACATAAAAAATGCACACACCACCCATAAAAAGTTGAAAAAAAAAAATCAGCGTTTCAAAAATTCAACGCAAAAAACCACAAAATTCGCAAAAAAATCTTCACCCTTTTTTCACATTACAAAAACCTAGTTCCCACAACTCTATTTACAATTCAGATGCAATCGAAAGCACAAAAAATATGTTAATTAATAATCTCGGCGACATTCTTGAATATCATTTGCGTATATGACACGTATTTGTTTCACGTGGATGAGCTCTGGGAATAAATTTTTGGATGCGATTTTTTTTTTGGGGGGGGGGGGGCACTTTCGACTCACGAATAAATCGAGGCACGATCCTTTCCCGTTGGAGCGGCTGCGAGAACTGATGTATCGAGTGGCGACTCAGGCGATTCAAAAGAGTAGCCCGAGGACGCTCGTGACCACCTTTTTCATCGGCCTTCTGAATCCCAAGTGTTGTTTCCCACCGCGAAAATATTGCCCACGCACGACCCTGGTGGTACCCACGTCTCAAAAAATATAAGCATATACTACGAATTCGAAAACAACACCAAAAAGCGAATTCGTTAAATAATTTCAAATAATTTCTACTGAAATTATCAGAAAATAAACATTATTTGTAATGAAAAATTTCAAATAATTAGAAAAATAATGTTAACTTGTATTGAGCGTTAGATCATTGAAATGAAAGATAATAATTTTTTAAGTATCTTGAAGTTGGGCAAAAGAATTTTGTTCAAAGGTATAATGACCTTGAACTTGAGAGTGTAACTGAGTGTGAACTCAGTACAGAATTTGTTAAATATAAGGGGCCAGTCTTGAATTCCAGTGTTTCATTTAGCTCAAATGACCTTGCACTGAAGGACTCAAATCTGCCTTTAAGTTAGAGATATGACTCCTAAATTCAGTATTAAGCAACTAGTTCTAGTACGAACCTTGAATTCATGTGTACCCCTTCACAAAATTTTTTTTTTTCTTTTTTTGTGAGAAGTCACTAGGGAAATATTATTGCCTGTTCATATTCAGGAAAAAAGTACAAGGATTTGTAAAAAATTGTAGCGTGTTTAAAATATTTTAAAATTGGTTGTTCTGTTGATCTTGAACAAGTGAAAGTCTATTCTGACCTTTAAGGTAAAACACTTTAAAATCATTCTCGACTATGGAATTTTACCTTTGAACTGAAAGGCAAACTTAATTTTGATGGTTGTCCATCTTCTGCTGAAATTTGTTTTGAACATTCTAGAGATTTAGCGAATTTTCCAGACAGTTCTTTTTCTTATTTCTGCTCCAAGTAGGATGAACATTTTGTTAAGATTTTTTCACCCCTTATTATTCCACTAAAATTTTGTGTCAGAACTTGACCATTCAGTTTGGATAATAAGAGACCCGGTAGGGTCGAGAAGGCTTGTAATATCATGTTCTTTAAGTTGAACTTGGTTCATAATGCCTGAATTCACAATTGACGTTTGATTATTATATTTTAATGTTTCAGTTGCTGTTTTCAAATGTTGGTACTTTCTAATTATTTAGACATTTTCGTAACACAACTATTCAATTTTGAAGACCAAGTTTAAGAGTTTCTTCTACATATATAAGAAATGTATAATTTCCAGTATTTTTAAATACAAAAAGTTATACTGATCTCATTTTGCCTTTCGATTAAAATTGTAAAAATTATACATAAGTTTTTGATTCACAGATACTCGAACTTGACTAAAAATTTCTGAACCATTTGATTTTTCAATATCACTCAAAATTTTCAATATTCTCGAGATCGTAGGCTTGAATTTTAAAGTTTTTTCTATGAATCATCCTACCTTAAAATTTTCTAAAAGAAATCTCATTTTTTAAATTAACCAACGCATTTGGAATGAGAATTTTTTTAATATCAAAATAAAAAGCTTGTAACGTTAAGTACTCAAATTCTGCAAGTTTTTTATTCAATTATTACATAAAATTCTCGAAATTTCTGAATATACTCACATTTGAATATTTAGGATTCGAATTTTGAAAAGTTCTGGATTGGAACTTCTCCAGTTTTTCTCGAGAAATCATTTAAGTTTCAACAAGCGATTTCATTACCATAAAATTCATTTGATAGATTGATAAATACCCAACTGGGCTGAATTTTCCAAAGAATATACACATTTTTTACTGAATCAATTTTCTATTATATTTCCTGATATCGTGCATGAATAATGGTGATATTTTTTAGAAGATGAGAAAATGAACTTATTTACCTGACCACGATCTTGAGTATTGATGAGAGACCATTATTTTTTTTTCCTTGGCATTATATCATAATACGCTGTAGGACTTTCGCGGTGCGTTTTATGGAGTGTTTGGGAGAACGAGTTTGAGCTGCTATGGCAATGTTGAGGCCAACGAGATATTACGTCAAGCAACGTCATAAGGTCGAACGCGACTATCCCATGCAGTAGAATCTCAGAAAAGCATGTACATGTCCAATGATTTTACACATCTACAACTTTAAGGGCGTAAAACTTTGTCAAAAATATGAACCAGAGGGAATTTTAAATTGTATATTGACAACTTTACAACTCCAATTGACAATCGTCCATAAACTCAATCCAAAGTAAAAAATCTTCATCAACAAACTTACTCTTCAATCACTTCAAGGACAAAAATAAATATCCAAAACTTGATCTTTTTTTTCTTGTCTTCTATTGCACTTAACATCAAGAATTACAAAAATCGTTCACCGAATGATTTTACAAAAAAAACGATTTTATTCTCAATAAAATACTGAATCATACAAAATAAAGTGTGCACTTTTTCTATAAGAGTGACTCGATTTCATGATCTCTATTAAATTTAACAAAGCATTACTGATTTTTTTTTCTTTTTTATATGTTCTCCTATTTTTTTTTCTGCGACACGTTGGAAGATATACGATAATTTTACGAAAACAACTTAAAAATGACGATCTCTCCAATTAAACAGAAGAAGCATCGACGCTTTTTTCTCCATGCCTTGATCAAAGTCTACAATTTTACTTGACGAGGATTATGTTGTAGGTTTATGATTTTTCCATTTCGAAACTACTTATTGGCGATTTATCTGACTACTACTGTTTTCCGACAACTTCAAAAACTCTTCATAAGCCTCTGCGATTATATTGTCTTCGATGTCTTCCTCTGTATAATTTTCCTCGTTGCGATTAAATCTGCAAAACGAAAAAGCTCATAATTTTAATGTATTTTTGAAATAAGAAATTCTTAAAACAAAAATTCTATCTCACCCTAAATCTTCATTCGAAGAGTCTTTAGCGAGGCCCTGCAAAAAGTCACTCTCTTCGGAGGAAATGATTTTTCCGTCAGGTCCATAAAAGACGGGTTCATCAAGGTAATGTTGGGCCCTTTGCATGTTGGGTTCCGCGGGAGGAGGCTGCAACGGATAAGACGATGGAGTGATGCTCGAAGACATTCGTCCCCAGCTGTTATTCCGGAGATCGGAGACGCTTTGCACCATGCGCCCAATGCTAGCGTCCACGCGTTTATCAAGAACGAGCTCAGCCAACTGTGCCATCAATGACTCCATGTCTTTTCGACTCGCTGCATTATCTCGCTCTAAAGTTTGACCTGCAAGCTGTGATTATAACAAAAAAAACATAAATTTTAGTACTAATTAATTTCTAGTTTTGAGTTGAAACAATTGGCAAAAATTCCAGAAGATTTTTGCAATTTTTCAAATACTTCGAACCTTCATAACCAGAAGCTTCTAATTGTAAAATTCTCCAAAATTTTTCTGATATTGACATTTTTGAGCGTCATACAACATCTTAAGTAATGAGATATAGTTTTTAAAAAACCAACTAGACTATTCATACTTTTTCTCAAACTCTATTTTTCAAAGATTATCCAGTATTTTTTTTTTCATGAAATTCTCTAAATATTTTTTGAATATTGACGAAATTAAAAGCTGCAATGGTTTTTCTCTTTCAGTTTCTAATACAATGTAATTTAACTACTGATTTCTAGGAATCAATATGTCATTTTTTAGAGTAAAATCAATTCAGCCAAAATATTTTATTAGGCTTCAGGAGATGACTTTTATGGGCTCCAAAAAATCATGACTTTGCCCAATTCAAGATTTAACATATCAAATATTTTCATGATAATGAAATTAGACGTGCTTTAATTTTTGCTCTCACCTTCAAACACTGACAGACATGCTTGACCGAGTGGGTACCTGGTCTTGCCAGCACTACACTCATCAGTTGAATGACCATTTTCCCCAGAGTAGGAGCGAAGGTGTGCATCTGAGTGACCAGTTCAGCCAGGAACATGATTAATCCATGGCACCTCTTCTCCTCTTCCTCCGTGTGAATGCTTTTTTGCTGCCATAAATTGATTTGTTTTTGGGATTCATCCTGACACCTTCAAACAAAACAAAATTTTTTTTTTGGGAGAATAATGACACAAATTTACAAAACTATTGTATATACTATGTTGTTTCATTTATTTTCGATCTTGAACTGAAAAAGAAAAAAAAACGTACTGTCGAAGTAAAACATCTCTAAACGTGGATGTTGTCTGCTCTGCAGAGGTCGCTACTGTATCCAGATGGGTGCACAACCGGGCACCACTGTAGCGAAAGTTTCCTTCGTTTATAGACTGAAAAAAACAAAAACTCAACATTAAATTTGGAACTTCAAAATTCAATGTTCAAAATTCCCAAAACTGAAACACTCCTGTACCTGTTTTATAATAACTGCAATGATTTCTTGACAATGACTAGAGTTGTCCAAAAAGGGGATTATGTCGTTAACCAGAGTGGAGACTAAATGATCGAATTCCCCAGGACACATTGTCAACTTGTTCATTGACGACTCCAGCTGACTGATTGTCACGTTCAGGTCGGGTACTTGTACATTGTTTGTCCTTGATTGCCTCTGTTCCAATTCAAAAGACGAATAATTTACGCATTAAAATTAAATTATTTCAAGTTGTTTCTTGGAGAAGGAAATCTTGAGTCATTTATTAACCATTTAAAAACTCTGAAATACATGCATAAAAACTATTCTGCTACTATGATGAATTCATTGTCATTGATAATAACATAGTATTGTAAATAATTACATTGTAATCGTTGGACTGTGCACTGTTGTATGAGTCCATTTGCTGATCGTACTGGTAATAAATCTGATTATCTGGGTAAAAACACTGTTGGGACGAAGCTTGTTGGTACGAGTAAGGTTCTGGAACTTCCGCAACAGATCGTCTGGCTATTTCCAAACGATTTTGCACGGAAGGTCGTTGGAAAACAGATGGTGTTGTATGTGCCATGGCCTGGAAAAAATTAAACCCCAGAATTTACACAAAGTTTTTCAAAATATTCTAGAAATTTATTGTTCTCATTTTTAGTTACAAATTTTAAAGAAATTCATGGGTATTATTTTATGTGTTAACTCGCCACTAACGAGAACAAACAGCACGGGACTGAGAATTCACGAGAATTTTTGATCAAACGAGTATGCGAGAGGCTTCCACCCTCAAGCATCTCATTGCATGTGTTAGTGTGTCAAGAGTCGCACTGTGCAAAGTGAGATGCATGAGAGTCAGTCGAAGTCAGACAGTCGAACATGTCAGACTATAAAAAAGCATAGCTTTGCGGTTGCGGGACAAGCGGGAGAAGGAGTTCTCACCCCAGATTTTCATATATAGAATTTTTATCTCCAAATGGTGGAATACTGAAATTGGAAACTTTTTTGTTCATGAACTTCTAAGGTTTTTTGATTGAACTGGAAGAATAAAGAAGTGTTCAGTAAGTTTAACATGTACGCTTGAAAAATGTATCACATATTGGAAATTTAAACATTAAAAGAAAATTAAAGATGATTATGAAAATTTCGATACATAGGAAAAGATTTTCAAAAATTCAGTTATTTCATACAACAATGTTTTATAATACATGTGTACAATCATACCAAATTTTTGTAATTTTCAGTATTGCTAATAAACAAACAAAAAATCAAAACTTCGCAAACCCCTATACAAAAGTTTCTGTGATTAATTTTTTTTATAAATAATTAATCAATTTCTTGTATTTCATAAAACAAAATCAGTTTGGGCAATATTTTCATAAAATAATTGATATACATAGTAGTGATGGCTGATGCCTACTCGATACTTCGAGTATTAAATACTTTTTACTCGATACTTCGATGCTTGATACTGATACTTGAGAGGCCGATACTATTGGTATTTGATACTTTTTTCATTGGTATCGAGTTTCGATACCCGATTTTTATTTTCTTTTTTGAAACAGAAGTTTTTTGTTTGTATGGTGTGTACAGCGCATGCTCGCCATGGTACTGCAAACTTTATTATCCTAGTAAAATTATGTGGATCCCAGAATGAATGTGGATGTATCAGAAACAGTGTTCGCAGGTTTTCCTACATCGTTTGTCCTAATATGGGAAACTGGATACCTGAGTTGAGGTTGGTAGCGCTGATTCAATGCTTTTCTTATGGAATTAGTGCTACCAACCTCAACTCAGGTGTCCAGTTTCCCGTGGGACACACGGTATAGTTTGCTTACAAACACAACTTTCAGTTCTTCATTTCGGAATAAATTCATTAATCATAAGTTTAAAATTGGCAGGCAATCATTCAAGTCCCGTTAAAAGATAAAAGTAATAGAACTTTCTTTCATTGACAGTTCAAATAGAATTCACCATTTTTTTTCTAACATACATGAATAACTGAGTGTGTTAACTTATTTCATAACATGCATGTACGATGTTGTTGAAACCATATTAAATATGGCCGCACCGTTGCGCGTTAAATATGTTAAAATATATCTAGTAGTATACATACTCTCATGCACATTTAAAACACCTATACTTGTACTCGATACTTTCGGGTATCGGTATCGTCTATTTCAAAGTATGGAGTATCGAGCATCAATTACTTTTCCTAAATATCGGCTATCACTAATACATAGTGTATCAGTCGGCGGTTCATCAGAAAGCAATTTGATGCCTCATGAAATTTTAAGACACTTTTTTTAACAATTTTTCAAAATTCGCAAAATTTAAAGAGTTATAAAAAATTAAGTTTCGTCCATTCACCATTCGGGAAAGCAGAGCTTTTGATCAAAGCTCCTTCTCCCTTCTCTTTCTAAACTTACTCTAATAGAAAAGTGGGGGTGATTGAGGTGTGTGATAGAATGTAGATTAATGACATCTCTTAACTTAAAAGAAAATTTTTACTCTGACTCACATTTATTATAGTTATAATATGTGGCATGGAATGAGAAAAGGGTTGTAAGAGCACCAGTGTGCACGAATTTTTTTTCTTTTCGCAGGGTGACGTCCCGAAAAATCCCAGGTTTTCCCCTCTGCATGCCTGGGCAGGCCAAACTTATATCTTAATTATTTATAAAATAAAAAAATCATGCTATTTCACAAGTAGACTTGTTCGAAAGAGCAAGATTTTTATATTCAGAATCACTGACCATCTCAAATTTGATTTTTTGTACTTTTACGACCCTTTTCTCATTTCACGCCACATATTCTTTTGTCCAACTGTCACACAATGGAGTAATTCCTAATTTTTTTTAAAGAGCAATCTGTTCAAGTATTGCGAATTTTCAAAAATTGCAAAGGGAAAAGTATCCAGGAATTTGATGATTTTTGAATGATCCACTGACTTTGGGACACATTGTATGAGTATAAATTATTATTCCTGTCATCAGAATACATTTAAAACAAAATGTTGAATGAAATAACTAGCTGTCAATAAAAGATTCCTTTGTTAAACTTGTCATTTTTAATGTCTTTTGATGATGGGGAAAGATGCATTAATGGTTAACTTGACAACTTCATGAAATTACCAGAGTATTTTTACGATATGTCTTGTATACCATATCTATTATCATCTTGTGAAGAAAAAAGTGATTTGACATTGAAATTTTTATATTAATACTAAAACATTAAAGGGACACAGAGGCTGCTGAAGTGCGAGAAAGACGCACCGAACGGAAAACAAATGAGTTTAAGGAAGAGGCGGAGAAAACGGCCTCTGTGTCGTCTTAATATATATGAAAATGTATAATACATCAGTATTGATTTTCTAAGAAAACATTTAAAAATCAAAAGTTGAACAATGAATTCCCTAACTCTTTGCCAATGATGGATTACAATATTGTTTTATTTTTCTTGTCTTTTAATGACAAATTGAGATATCAATGACTCATCTGACTGTAAAATTAAGAGGGAATGTGTTTGAATGAATCATATACCACGTTGATGATATATAACAAAGAAAAAGAAAATTGTACATCAGAAATTACTTTTTTATAAAAAAAAACTTACCAAATTCTGCAGATGACTTGGAACAAACTCAGCAGCGTCTGGCGAAAGTGTAGATTTTGCAATATTGACAGTCTTTGACTCATCTACAAAAATACAGTAAAAATACTATAAATTTTCTTAGAAAAAAAAAAAACAGCCCTCAGTTTTCAGCAAGAAGTATTAAAAAAAAAATTCATGCTCGCTACCATAAGTGACATTTCCCAAAAAAAAGCTACCTTCATTTATTCCCAAAACAATTGAGGAAATAAACAGAAAAAGATGGGTAACACAACAATACAGTTTTTCTCATTTTCAAATTAATTATCGAAGTGTACAGAAGTGTATATGAATCAAAAAATAGAACAAATTCGTGCCACACGGCCTTGAAATGAAGGATTGTTCATTGCCTACGAGACTGTAAAAAATGTCAAAAATACAGGACCATCAAATTTTCCATACCATTATTCACTCCGGCAGAATGTGGCCTCCGTAAATTCTGATGTTCCTGGGGCCATTGTCCACGTCCTCGACCTCTTCCTCCCACGCCAAAGTTATTCATTATTGTTTTCGAAATACTTGATTTTCTCAACCTGGACTGACCTGGACGTTCGACTATTTTGAGGTTATGTCGGGCATGCAGGACCGCGTTGGAACAATATGCGCAGAAAAGAACGCCACTTCACTCAGAGAAAATCTTCGTGACACGTTTTATTAGATCGTTGCGATAACGAAGGCGGCGAATATCGTATTGGCGGTTACAGCGAATCGTTCCATTTGCTTCACAAGATGGAAACTCGACCCGTGTCGATCCCGAAATTACTTACAAATAGTTAAAGCAAATGAGCGGCATGGAGAAATCGCGAATGCGTGGAACCGGGCGGATCAAGCTAAATGTAATACTCGAAAAGTATTTTTCACATTTCCGAACGCATTTTTTCAAAAAATGCAATATTTATTCTGAACGGATGATGAGTTTTTTGCACTTGCTCACCAACACTATCAGTCATGCACTATACGGGAGGGGGTGGTGTCAAAAAGGGGGAGAATCTTTAGCGCGCGCTTTTTAAAAAATTGGTCCTAATCAGTATTTTTTACCGTAAAAATAGAAAACCTTGTAAAGAGTTTGTAAAAAACTGAGAATGTATTGAAAACTTTGCGACCGTTTTAAATAATATAAAAAGTAATAATGAAAATTTAAAGTCCAAATGGTTCATGTTTCCACATTTTTATATGTAAACGTAACATGCGTGGCTGCCCAATGCAACAAACTTTACAGTTACTTCCTTCCATATATGTAATACTTCTATATGGCCAGCGTCCCATCTTCCCCTGTGTAAAGAAGCATCCGTGATAGAAAGAGAAAGGAATAAGATGACTCGCGTGGTATTCCGCATGCGCGACTCACATACATATGCTCAGTTCTTGGTATTGTTGCACGCATTCTACTATATGCGTTCACATATTAACTCCAGTCAACTCCTGTGCAAGAGAGAAACGTCTACGTCTACGCTCTTCTCTTCCCGATGCGCTTCTCTCTCAAGCTGGCCATATAGTAGTATTACATAGTATATAAGTAGTAGTGTACATAGTATAGTAGTATGCTTCCTTCTCTCTCTCTCTCTCTCTCTCTCTCCTCTAATCTCTCTAATCTCTATGGCCAACTTCACAATACATGCAAACAAACAAATCAATTAACCAAAGTCTGCAACGTCTGCAAGTTAAAACGGTCAAGCATTGCAAAACTTAATACATTTATGTAATTTATCTACTAAAAAAAACGCTTGTTTTGCTGTAACACGAAAAAATTGAATAGTAAGTATAAAGTTAAAAGTGTTTTCTATAAAGTTTTTCAGTTGTCAAATTGCGAATATTCGTGTAAAATATTGTATTCCGCAGAGCCTAGTGTATGCAACCTCGAATGTCGTAGGATTTTGAAATACTTTCAGCAAATTTTAGTAACAGATTTTAAATGTGCGAACGCATACACAATTCCGAAATAATTTCGCGGGAAAAGTAATTTTAAATCGAGCATATTATTAAAATATCTACGCAACTTCATTTATTAAAACACACAAGATTTATAAATTGTTTATAGCATTGCGAAAATTTATAAAATTTGAGGTAATACGAGGAGTACTAGGTACCGTAGCGCGCTACACGCGTTAATTTAACTTGTATTTTCTTTGCAAATAAAAGCCAATTATTAGGTGAAGTTTATCCCTTGAAATTGGCACATGTTTTAAGCCACTTTCACGTGGTAATGACATTGTCATTCAAACGTGCCTTAATTAAAAAAAAAAAAAAACGATTTCGATTTATATAAAAAAACTGGTTTTCCCATATTTTTAATATTCGCAAAAGAATTTCAATATTCTACTCATAGACTTTTCCTGTTTTTAAAATAGTTATGTATTTGGATCATAGGTTGTTTAGCTCTTTCAAATACTATATATAAAGTGTCATAAGGAAAAAAATACTACACAATCGTGAACCCAATTTCAACTATTTAATTTTTATTAAAATCAATGAAATCAATTTGAATTAACTTAAACATATAATGACATTTCATTAGACATAAGATTCAAATTCAAATGCTTCGGTCAACTTCAGGGAATTACAGGATTGAAGTAAGCATTCAACATGGCCGCGTCCATTGTGGTGCTCCTTTTTCTCTTTAGGATTTTATTTGTGTATTTACATATTGTTCAAACTATTATTATACTTATATAAATTTCCGATTTATCATTATCTTGATGATTATTTCAATGTTTATCATTGACATTTTTTTAATATTAAAATGACTATTATTTAAATCATCATAATAGTTATTGTTATTACAATGAAAAATGAATTAATATTACTATTAATTACTTTCTTGGATCATTTATTTAAATACTAGATTTACCATTATGCGCTCCGCGTGTTTATTTACTCGGATGTACTACACTGCTGTAAATTTCCAATGACTCATTGGTATATGTTGGTATTCCAATTGGTTTTTCAATTAAAAATTGGACTCAAATTGTGAACATTATTGTGCATCTTAAAAACAATTGTGAATCACAAAAATAATTGATCACGAACAATTCTGAACTCGCAGCTAACTTCGGAGAGTTACACAAGATGGCCAACACCATGATGTCATCTCCTTTTTTTATTTGGGATAGGATAGAAAATTTGCCAAATGCTTATTGAATGTAGTGGTTTTTTTTGCTAATTAGGTGGGTAGTTACCAAGAAAATGAATCGAATATTTTCCGATCTAGAAAATAAATGCTTCTCCCAAATTATATAATAAAAGTGCCATGCAGGTTCCACCAAAAATATATCAATCCCTTTCAAAATCGAAAGTAAATTCTTATTTCGCGCAAAGAATAAAAAACATCTTCAAAGCAATCGGCAAAACGTAGCTGGGACTTAAATTGTAAACACTGTGAATCTAAATAATAATTGTGAATCACATAAACAATTCCCAACTTGCAGCTAACTTCACAGAGTACGCAAGATGGCCGCCTCCATGATGTCATTTCCTTTTTATATTTAGGATATAAACCTTCATTTTGATTATAAATGCAGCTACAATGATTGCAAATCTATATATATAAAGCAGAATGTATGTTCGTATGTCATCGCATCATGCAAAAACAACTAGACGGATTTTAGAAATTTTTTTATTATTTTTTTCATCATGGTCTGCAGATGGTTTCTAGATAAAGAAAATTTCGAATTCTCAGTTAGAACGTTGGGTAACCAGGAAGTAAAGGAATATGACACATACACACACAATGTCACAAAAACGCAAAATGTTACCAAATTATTATACGTCGCAAAGTCACGAGATATCAAAAAATGTCACAAAATCGAAAAAGGTTACCAATCATACAAACTCATAAAAATTTACAAAACTATGAAATAAAGGGTGCCCGAAAGTCAGCAGATCATGCAAAAATCAGTACCTCATGAAGTTCTAAGACACTTTTTCCTTTGCATTTTTTGAAAATTCGCAACAATTGAATGGTTATTATGTTAGCTAGTATATTATAATTTACAAATAGTTACTAGTTAAACTAGTAATTGATTCAGAATCAAACTATGTAATCATTGTAGCTTGATAAAGTACTATCAAGATTGAGGTTCTCGTAATAACGAAATCCTTTTTCATTGTTAAAGTTGCAGTTATGGAGCCAAGTCACTCTTCAGAATTACAACTTCTGGACCGCGAAAGAGTTTGCAAAGGATCAGCAGAAACTCTAATGGAATTAGCGGCAGAAGTTGAAAAAGTACTAAAATATATATTAATTTATACTTTTTTATACTTATGTGTCATGTACATAACATGAAGTGTAATGATCATATGTAATTATCGTATGTGAAGCGACAAAGAGCAAGCATCAATCTTTTTTTTTTTTTTTTTTGCTACATTTTGTTGGGTCATGTCAGGTGAATGAGCAACAAAGTGCACAAAAGAATATGCTCGTTCTTTGTCGCTTCACACATACAGGCCTTCATGGTTATGTGTGAAACTCCCCAAGTCCTACACAGACACACTCTGATATTACCTATTATTATTTTTATTATTATTTAATATGTATTAGACTATTTATTTTTTATTACGTTCAATGTAATATTTATCATACATATTATATTATAAAATATAAATTTTAATTTTTCCATACAATATAATAAAATTATCCCCCCTTCTCCTTAAATTTCCCTTCCTTTCCTTCCACATATATCCTACAATCATTAATGTCATATTTTTAATTTCATATCATCAATCACATTAAAGTTTAATCGTTACTTTTGATGTTTGTTTGTTTTTTTTTTTCATACTTCCATAGATTGTTGTAGTTATATTCTATTCTGAGAAAATAGTTTATTTGTAACATAAATACCATACTTGGTTTATTTACAGGCAAACTCGTTTATAAAAAACAGCACATGTTCTAAACTGCAAATGATTGTGGAACAAATGAAATTCTTGCAACAACAGGCACATAAAATTCTTCAGGAAGGGGAGAAAAATGCGGCTTTGCACAAAGTAGATTGCAATTTCGTCAAGCATCCTGGTCATATTTATCACTTATATCAAAGATCCTCAGGAGAGGAATATTTTTCAATGATCAGCCCTGAGGTCAGCTACTTTTCATAGAAAATATTTCTGATGCGATTTTATCAAGTTTGAATTGATTTATGTGTTTTTAGTTGTTCAGTGTGTGTAAAATTCATCATCAAATACTTCTCTGATAAATAAGAATTTTCCTTTCTAAGTATCATCAGTATTTTTTTTTTGGGTCAATTTCAACTTGTAATTAAAAGAATATTTTTTAGAGTTAACAAAAAGTTTCTTGTTGTTTTGAGAATGTTAAAGAATATTGAAAAAAGTTTTCTACCTCCCAATTGTAAATATTAATGGATTTGGAATGATTTTTTGGATAATTCCAAAGTTTGTCTCATTTTTGTAGTGTATGTTAATTTTTAATTTTATAATATAGTTTATTCTCTGAAGTTTTGACTAATTTGGAAATTTTACTTTCAGGAGTGGGGCACGTCTAGTCCTCGACAAGAGTACAAAGGTTCTTTTAGATTGGAACAAGACCAATCTTGGACTCCATTGTCAAAAATAGCGGAGCGAGACAACACTTTTGGGGCACTTGAGAATTTTCTCAATGACACAGGACACTCGAAAACGCCTCAGTTAACCCAGATATTGAATAACTGAAATGGTCCAAATAAAAGGAAGAAACAAAATCATGGCGATGTGCGAAAAAACCCTCCAAAGTGTCTGTAAGTCAAAAATAAATTTATTATTAAGTTAAGTGGTGTTTTTCTTTTATTGAACGAATAATAGTCACATATACCTGAATTGCAGTAGTAGAAAGAATTATAGTAATAATAAACAAATAAAAAAACAACTACAAAAAGGATCGAGCTTTTCAAATTTTTTTATTATCATAAGAAACTTTCCAAATTGTTCAAAAATTTACCTCACTCGTAAAGATTTCTAGTAAACTTGTCACATCTATGAATTCTTCATATTTTAATCCAAAAATAAAAATAAAAACATTATTATGCCTATTTCAAGGAAATACGATGATAGATATAATATAAAAATTTATATGAACACATTTCTGAAATTCTACAAATTTTTCTAATTTCTTAAATTATTGACTAACCTAAAATTTTTAATGTTGTTGAAGTTTTTAAGATTTTGAAAAATAATACGAAGTATTCAAATTTATAATTATTTTTAAAATTTGTCGATCTTATGATGATTTTTCCTAATTTTTTGATACTTCTCAAGTTTTTTATATTTTTATTAAAAACGAAAAAAAAGAACCTTTTTATCGGTACTTCCAAGGAACATGATCATAAACATAATTTACAATATATATAAACACTTTCTTGAAATTCCAAAAATTTTCCAAATTTCAGCTACCAGACTCTTTCCTAATTTTTGAATACTTTACAAGTTTAATCTATTTACTTAAAAATGAAAAAAAAAAAAAAAAACCATTAATATACGCATTAGCGAGAAATTCTATAGTTAACAATATCTACAATATTTATGAACATTTTATAAAATCCTAAAAAATTTTATGATTTCTATAATTATTAAAAATCTTTTAAATTTGTAATGTTTTTTGAGTTTCTTAAATTTGTCTAATTCCAAATGTAATTAAAACCGTTCAAAACTTTCTGAATTTTTTGAAAATTTGTCTACGTCATTAGGATTTTTCGTGAATTTTTATACCGTACAAGTTATAAAGATTTTTCTTTCGAAATGAAAAACAAAAACAAACGTTATTATACATTTCAAAAAATATGATTATAAACATAATCTACAATTCCTAGAAACATTTTCTTAAACTTTACAAATTTTCCTAATTTTTTAGAACTATTGATAATCTTTCAAATTTTCAATATTTTTCAAGCGTCTAAAATTTGCATAATTTCAAACCTAATCAAATTCATTCAAAACTTTCCACATTTTTTGAAAACGTGTGTAACTCATTAAGGTTTTTCTTAATTTTGTGATACTTTTCAAGTTTTTTATATTTCTATTCAAAAATGAAAAAGAACTATTATGCATATTTCAAAAAAATATAAAGTTTTAACACAATCTACCGGGTGCGTGAACATTGTTTGAATTTCTTTTTTCTAAATTTCCTGTAAATAATGATTCCATATCGCAGTATCATGCATTTTTTCTTTCTTGTTAAAAAAAATAAAGTGTAAACAATAAACAATGGAAACGGATATGACGCCTGTTTAATAACGTAACAAGTGCCTTTTTGGCGCAGATGTCGAAGCTTCGACACCCTTGAATAATCCCATGTATCATAACAGAGTTCTTCGTTGGCTAACATAACACAATGACCGTATTTGTTCGTCACGGCGGAACGATTCTCCGATTGTTTCTGCTGCGCCGATTAAACATTATTGTTCGTACATTTTCGCGGCGATTGTGCACTTGATACGTCACAACTCGCGCTTTTCAGTATCGCATTTCACGCTGTCTTTTTTTCTCTAGGCTTTTCATTAGCTACTTCATTGACTTCTTTTATTCATGCTGAAAATTAAAATGACACCATTTTTCTTACAGCAGCGTCTCATATTCAAATCGACACGATTTTATCGATTTCGTCTTCAGGTTTTTCTCAATTTTTTTCTCCCTTCTTCTTTTTTTTTCATGGATTTATCTTTTTCAATTCCTGGGAAGGAGTTTTTACTCCACATTGAGTAAAAATACTGTCGTTTAAACAAGGAGTGGTAATTTAATCTAAAGGAGTGAATCATATAGAGAAGCTGAATTTCATCCTTATATTATTATCAAATTCCTTTTTGAAAAGTTTTTTGAGTTTAACTCTATATAATAGGAGTGAAAATCTAAAAGGCCAGAAAAAAAGTCGAGACAAAAAATCGATCTGTCCGAAATTGTCTCATCTCACACAGCGAATTTTGATCATCTTAAATAACGCACATCCATAATTCGATGATGATCAATACGATTACCGAATCTGGTTAAAATAGCGATTGCTTAATCGAGCACTTGAAATGTTCGTGTAAGCGTTTATGTTTCATTATTACGTTACTCTTGCAAAAGTGCATCAACATTGCATTTTTTTATTAACATGTAACAAGGCCAATTACGACATATCTCTTCGGCATTTTTTGTATTCATCTTCGGGCGAATGCACCAACATTTTATTTTGTAGCTTTTTGGTTTCGGTCAAAGAGAGGCTACCCTCAAATAAAAAAATCGAATAGTAAATAATAAAATAGTTTTTAAGCCTGTTGTGACATCCTTTTCTATGTTACAAAATGTTACAAATTCGTAGACTCTGCCCTATATTCTGTGTTGTAAGCAATTGTGGTGTAAAAAATTAGGTACTTGGAAAACTTCATTTTCCAACTATCAGAAATCAGCTAAAATTTGAGAGTAGTACTTGTGTATTGAATTTTTCAGAATCGAGATTGAAGTTTAAAAAATTGTTTGCAATTGAATTACTTACAAAAAATTCTGATATAATCGTGAATATTGGTATAAATCAGTTCAACTTTTTTATTATTAAATAAATTTTATTTTTTATAAAAAAAAATATATTTCTCAATAAATTTTTCATTCCGTCTCATATTAAATTTTTCATATTGGCATAAGACTTTGTTGTAGAGAAAATGAAAAATTAATGAAAAATAGTTTTTTTCCAACTTACTATTTCAATATAGCCGATTTTATAGAGATTTATTTTTATACATCCTTAAAATTTTGAGGACTTTATCAGTTTTCAGTTTCAGTTACGACGATCAACTGGAACCAATAATTGCTAGTGTAATAATGATCCATGCTTTGGGTTTTTTATAAAAACCGTTTTCAAACTTACAATTATAAACATAATCAATATTTATGTCATTGATTTATTATTATCAAAGTATCGTATTATTCAATTTTGCAAAAGGTTTGGCATGCAATTTTTGTAATGAGATGGTAGGCAACACATAATTAAAATTATGAATGTGGAAAATGCTCAAAAACACCCACGCAAAAAAGCATCTATTCACACTTTTTAAATTGATTCAATCGTTAAAATTTATCACAATATAGAATTTATAAACATTTTCTGAAATTTTAAAATTTTGACAATCATAGACGATTTCCGTATGATGAAACATTTCTTGACTAAAAAATTTTTTTAAATATATAAGTTTCTGCAGTTTTACGAAATTTTCAAAATTTTGCACAATCGACTAAGCTTACAAACATTTTCTAAAACTTTACGAATTTATGAAAAATATCGATAAACTTGAAAATTAACAATGATTTTTGATTCTTCGAAAGAATACAAATTTTACAAAACTTTGTAGATTTTTATGAAAGTTTGTTCAAGCAGTCATAAGGGTTTGTGATTTCTTTTATTATTTTTCAAGTTACATTCCAGATTTTTACTGAAAAATTTAAAAAATATCATCATGCGTATTACGAAGAAATTCAGTATAAAAAACATTACATTACATAAAATTTATGAATTTTTCACAACACCTTACAAATTTTCAGAATTTCTTAGAATTGTTGGCATACCACCAAAATTCGTACAATTCATTTTCTTCGAGACGTTTCAGTACTTGTCAATTTTTTCAGATTTTTATGGAGAAATAAAGAAAACCATCGTATCTAATAGATATTTCAAAAAATATGATAATGAACACAATATATGCAATTCTCCAACATTTGTAAAATTCAACAAATTTTTCGAATTTTGAAAGGTCTACTGAAGATTTTTAAAATTGTTTTTTTTTTTTTTAATTTTTCAAAATTTTCACGATTTCATACTGAATACGAGCTGTTAAAAACTTTGTTGATCAATTGAAAATTTGTCTAACCTATTAAGATTTATCATATTTTTTATTACTTTTTAAGTTTTTCAGAAAACTTGTGAGCGAATAAGCCATAAGATGTATATTTCAAAGATATACATATTTATTATAATAAACCTGTCCCATTGAACCTCAACTACTACCCATTTGAAAAAATTGCATTTCGCCGTCTCTGTTAACAAACATTATTTTATCTGTAACATTTAATGTACCTGAAGTAAGTGTTTGGGAAATAAACGCAAAAAAATGATTTCCTATTTCCACCTAAGATCAAAGTGAAAAAATATTGTTAATAACATTGAATTATATCTGTAAAGTATCAATAATCATTTTTAACTCTCACAATACTGTGAGAGTTAACATATTTGAGAAGTAAAAAAAAAACATTTTTTTGTTTTCGTTTCTATTCAAACGTTTGTAACTTCATAAACATAAACACATGATATTTACACTAGTGGTCGGTTTCCATCATTAAAAGTCTTAATAAAATAGCGCGACCGTGGCTAGGCCGTCCATCGAGATTTTGGTTCGGATTTAAATTAAAATATTGTGATGCTCTGGAGTTCTGACTCCGGGCGTCATAAACAGATACAATGTACTTTACGACTTTTGGGGAGAAAATTTGAGTGAAAAATAAAAAAATGATTATACATTTTTTGCGACGCGGAGCTGCAATTTATTATTGCAAGCAGCCGAAAAATTGCGACTTTTAAATATTTTTTTGATTTTGACTTCTTTGATCAATCTCTTAATTTTGACATAAACTTTATAATTCAGGCCAGAGCTGGTTCTAATTACAAAAAAGTGTTTTTTACAATCACCCCATGGTACGTAGTAAGTTATCAAAATTCATGGTTGTGATCAAGGAACAGATTGAGTTAAATACATAAATACATAAAACAATATAAAAATATAAATAGCACTAAGACTGATCAATTTTGTCTGTAATTTATTACTTCTTTCTTGCTGAGGTTTCGACTTACTTAGGATCCTTATGAAAGCCTGAAACGGATACAATTTGATTTACTGAAAAAATGTTGAATCATCACTCTTCAATAAACTTTTTACTGTATAAAATTTTTTGCTCGTTCTAATTAAATAGACATATTACTCTCGTCTCTACTAATAAGTCTCATTCATTATTTTGCAGTTGACTCTTTGGAAGCTTAAAATGGAGGATGATAGAAAGTGTCGAGTTTGCGACAAAACTTTTAAATATCCAAGCGAAAGAAAGAGGCATGAACTATCGCATAGCGCATAGTAACGAGAATAGAAATGCAGAATGACCGTCATTGACCATCATTTCTTTTTGTTTTGGTCAACGACGGTCAATTTTTGCATAAACTTTTATGTTAAAAATTGACCGCCAATTGACCAAAAACGAAAGATGATTGGTCATTCTGCATATCTAAACGAGAAAGTAATTTCCAACGTTGAAAATTTTTTTCAACGTTGTGAATAAAATTTCAAGGACATCTAACATAAAAACGGGCATTTTCGACGCTGGCACACAGAGATACTGCCTCAGAAATGTGCATTTTGTGATAAACGGTTTTCTGAAACGTCCAACAAACTAGACCATGAATGTCGCAAACACACGTTTCAGAAATCGCACAAGTGCGAAAGATCCAATGCCTGTTTTGTCACTAAGTACGAAAAAACGGTTCGCGAACGTCGGAGCCACACATTACAAAAAACACATAAGTGTGCCATGTGCGACCGTTACTTTATGACTTTTGAGGAGAAACGTTCGCACGAAGTCAATATACACAAACGTTCGTTATGCCCGAAAACATTCCATTATTTGAAACAACAACAAAAGCATGGAGCAAACACACGAAAGAGGATTGTCAGGATAATACCATCCTATATTTTCAAGGTAATTAATTGTAACTAATCATAATCTAATACTCTTGAAAAGTTTGTTTTATTCTTGTGAATGTAATGTCTTTGTATTGATATATTTGTATTGTATTTTGACATATATGTGTTGATTTTCGGTGTATTTTCTAATAAATACAATTTTCAAAAATAAGGAATGTTTTCATTTTCCTTGTTAATTACATTACTTGTCGAAAAGTTTTTGCAAGATGACACATTATTGCAATGAAAGAAAAAGCTATCCAGAGTCACAAAATTTCTCGTAAGATTTTTTTTGACAACCAAGTATTATCATCGAATCAACAGGAGTTATACAGGGAAAAAATCTGCAACGACTGATAATTTCTATTGAATTAAAAAAAAGACATCAATAAAAATTTGCATCATTCTTTTCGGAACACCTTTATGTTTTTCAATTTTCTGACTTTTTTTTACTGAGACCATGGCCATTTTCGCGCTATTTTGTTCAATTTTCTAATAATTTTTCGCTCTTTCGCAACATTTTCCAAATTGTTGGATCGTTCTTCAGTTCTGGAATTTGTGGCCTCCACTTGCAAGTGCAATTGCTCATGTTTCAATCGGTTCTAATGCATTCTTCTTATTCTCTTTTTCAAATTTTTGACCATATTGTATTTTACATTTTTCATAGATCTTAGAAGTATCAGAAGATTAACCAATTTTGATGTTCTTTTATAGAATTGAGTAGTGTTTCTAACATTTCTAAAAAGCGATTCGTAGGCCTGATTTGGAACGGTTACTGAAAAAGAGACCGTAACTGTCATTCTTCAAAAACTGTTGAGAACCTTCTACTTGTCATGAACAAGGGTAACATTCTAGTTTTGGAGCCAAAATGCGTATGAAAAAACAACTTTCACGCGGCGCGAAATAAATATTTCGAGCACTGCAAACATGAAAATATTAAGCATTATTCAAAGATCAGGTCTTTTAACCATTATTTGTGTCACCTTGTGGAGACATTGAGCATTTTTGGCGCGCATGTAGTTTCAATTCTTCTGGGAGTATTGAGATTAAATGCATTATTGCAAAATATTTACTTGTCTATTATCACTGTCAAATTTCTATATTTCTAATAATAACTGCGTTAAAAAGTACTTACTTACGATGTATGTGTGTATACATGTATACATTAGGGTATACTTTAGGGTGGTCCTTAAAATGGGTTGTGTGGAGTTTTGATGGACGCACCCCCTAATCGTTTCCAAATAAAAAAAATCCCTGAATTTTTCCAGATTTTCGGAACAACGTTAATCCGTGCCTCTAAACGCGTCTTTTTCACCATTTAAATAGCATGGGATTTTGTCTTTCGGGCAGTTTATAATTTCTGTGAGGTTCAAAAAGCATTTTAAAAATCCGTTCAACACGGGAAGTTGTTGTCTATAGTTGCGACAAACTTTAAAAAAATTGGAAAAAGCTAACAACCACTGCCTTGTCCGTTAGCAAACCGAAGAAAAATGAAAAATACCGAAAAAACGCATGTTTCCAATACAATATTAGGGGTACCCTAAGTAAAAAAGTTCTATATATGTCCATATCTGGATTTTTCACGTTGAGAAATATATGGCAATCTCATTCTAAATATAGTTATGGAGGATTTGAAAAATGAGGCTTTGATAGATGCTTTAGATAAATTTAATTCTTGTGACGATAGGTTGAAATTTACACCTGGGATAGAAAAGGAGGGGACGATTAACTTTTTGGAACTGAAGTTAATTAGAGGACAAGAATGTTTAACATTTGACTGGTTTATTAAACCAACTTCATTGGAGAGGTACATGGATTTTTTCTCGAGAAATCCGTTGCATCAGAAGAGGGCGATTGTTTTTGGTCTTGTGGATAAAGTTATCAGATTATCAGACAGAGAATTTCATTTTAGGAATTTACCAAGATTACGTAAAATGTAAGTAAAGAAAAATGATCCCGAGGACTTTATTGAGAAGGATGTTGGAATCAGAATGAGGAAAATTAAATTTGGGAACTTGATGAATAGGAATCAGGAAAAAAGAAAGGAAATAAAACAATCAGTGGTTTTACCGTACATTGATGAAATTCATAAGGGGGTTTCTCATTTATTCAGGAAACATGACTTGACAGTAATATATGACAAATAATAAATTGAATGAAGGGATTATAAGAAAAGGTAAAGATGAATTGAAAAACATGGATCAAAGTAATGTAATTTACAGGATTGATTGTGAAAATTGTGACTCCAAGTATGTAGGACAAACCAAAAGGTGTTTAGGAACGAGAATTAATGAACATAAAAACAATATCAGACACTTAAAAAAAATCATTCTGTTTTAACTGAACATAGGATAAAAGAAGATCATGATTTAAAGTGGGAAAATATAAATATTTTGGATAAAGAGAGTAATTATAAGAAAAGATTGGTTTCAGAAATGATTTTTATCAAAAGAACTGGAAACACAATAAACAAACGGGAGGATACTCGGTTTTTGAGTTCGGTGTATGAAAAATATCTACATGAAATAAAAAGACATTCTTATCAGTGGTTTTCAAGATAATATTTTAGCTTAATACATTATTTTTCATTTCTTGAGTATACGCCGATGTAAGAGGTTCGGTATGGAAGAAAGAGAGTTATACGATGTCATTCGACGTATTGTTTATTATTATATAGTTTTTGCTGTTATTAAAAACAACCGACCTCATAAAGTATTGTAAAAAATGGGATTGCGTCATTAAAAAATATGTAAGTTATAAGTTTTATTGTTAATAGTTTGTGATTCTAATTTTTATTAATGTACTATTGTGAATGTAGTTCCTGAAGAGGGCCAAGTAAAGGAAGGCCGAAAGCTTGATAAATGATACGAGAATTTTCAATTATTCTGCTCCAAAAAGATCGTTTGAAGAGTAATGAATATAGAAGTCTGTAATTTTACTTTATCCGTGTTTAAAATGAGTTTTTAACTTGAATTCAGTTTATTTAATGATATTAAGGTCGTGCTCTTATATTTTCCAATGTTTCACAATATGACCAAAAATGCTCTAACACACATTGTTCCAACAAGATTATTATTATTATTATTATTATTATTATTATTATTATTATTATTATTATTATTATTATTATTATTATTATTATTATTATTATTATTAAATTCAATATTCAATCGTTTATTTTTGTCACCATCGATTATAATTGTAAATGCCATTTGTTTTACTAATTAATTCTGGAGATTTCTCAGTTTAAGACTATAAAATCAATGAAAAATGTTCATTACTTAAGTTCTAGCTATCATGTAATAAATTCAAAAGTTCTTCTGAAGCTGGACATGAAAATTATGATTTTATTCTTGTTTCATGTACTCTCTCATTTTTTTGTACTCGTTTCATTTTATTTCGGTTTACAATATTTGCACTGAAAAGATGATCGCTGATTTCTCGATGGGAAGGGATTACAGGAACGCGAATGTGGCGTGTACACACGCAGACTCCGCCTCTAATTTCTCATTGCGCGCCGCCTTATCTTCCCTCTTTGCCGTCGTCGCGAACACGCGAGCTCGCGGTATACACGCGCCGCGGCTCTATTTCTCTTAGTTTTCGAGCGCACGCGAAACGACTTTAAATCCCCCAATAAGATACTCTGATTTTCAGTGGTTCCTCATTCCGAAAAACATTTGCTCTAAGTTTCTTGCCCCTTTATCCTGCAACTCTAACTGCAAATTTTCGTTCAAAATTAAGTCCAGGAACGTTTTTCAAGACAGGAAATTTGTGCCCAAAAGCTGTGAAAAGCGCATTGAATTTGTGAACTTATTTGTGATTTCGTGGGTGCAATGAAGAACAACGTTGGTTAGGATTTTTCATACGAGGTACGAGTGAAAACGAAAATGAAGGTGTTGGGTAAATTAAACCTTGTGACTACTAACCTCAGGATATTCCATGAAAATTTATAGGATTCCTTATAGGAGATACCTGATGAATGAAACATCACCTGGGAGTGTTTTTGGAAAAATTGAAGTCAGTTTCTAGAAAATTTATTAGGTAGTTGACTCACGAGGTTTAGATACCTATTTTTCTTAATTTGAAAAAAATGATGACACGAGTGTATTATTTTAATATTTCAATATTTCAAACTTTTGATCTAAGCCTTCGATTCACCAAATTCGTAAAAATATTTCCACTCCAAAATTATTAGAATCATGATAAGAATATAAAAACTATATGTATAAAAATTACTCGGTTCAATTTTCTAGCTATTTCTACGCTTGGATAAACATTAAAAACAAAACAAAAACAAACAGTTGACTGACAATTTTTAGTCACTTGAAGTTTTGAAAAACTTGGAAAAACTTTAGGGCATATAACATGTAATAACTTATAACTGCTCGAATAATTTAGAAGGTTATCATAAAATTTTGGAAAACCTATTACGAGGTAGCTTTTGGAGTTATTGTTAAACTTTTCTAAAAATTCATAAACTTTAAGGTTAATGAATTCCAAGGTTAGCAGAAAAAGAATTTGAAGGTCTTTAAGGATAAAGACTTCTTTAAAGTTTCACCTGGTTACGTTAGGTGAGTTGTTAAAAATTTATAGTGAATTTCAAATGTCTCATAAAATTGAATGCCATGTCATATATTTTTCTAGAGATCTTACAAGTTGTTTGATACCATTTTAGGTATTTTTTATGATGCTGATAATAGAATAATTGAACCTTATAATAACCTTAAGGATCCGACGTACTCTATGAAAATTTCGATTTTTTATGAAGCCACCTTATAAAAAGCTAATACGGGGTTAGAATTCATATAAGGTGTCCTTAAAATAAACCTTCTAAGGAATTAATTTTCATCTCAGGAAATTTTCCTCATTCAGTTCTAATAAATCCACCTTATAAAGATTGAAAAATTTTTATAAGGTTCTAATTTGGTAGCCTCATAAGGATGCGAAATCCTCATCAGAATTCTTAAAATTATGTAACAAGGTTCGTATTAGGTTCGTAGTAACCAGTGAAAAATTGATGTACTTACTCTGTTACTTCATTCCTTGTAACTAAGAACCCCATAAAAACTTTATAAAAATCTGACTTTCATTTTGAGAATCTTAATTTCTTATAAAGCCACCTTATGAAAACCTTAAATGGATTTCTAATCCTCATAAGGCGGTGATCTTATAAGAACCTTATGAGGAATTAATTTCCCTATTAGGAGATTTTTTCTCATTCAGTTCTAATAAAGTCACCTTATAAAGATTGAAAAATTTTTACAAGGTTCTTATCAGGTTGCTTCATAAAGATGTGAAATCATTATAAAGATTCATATAAGTTTTTAATTTGGTTCGTATAAGGTTCATTGTTACCAGGGAAAAATTTATATACATACTTCTTGTTACTTGATCTCTTGTGAATCGAACCTTATAACAACTTGTAAAGATCTGACTTTCCTAGCAAGAATCTTGATGTCTCTAAGCTCACCTTTTTTAAAACCCTTAAAGGATTTCGAATCCTTCTAAAAACTTCATAAGTGCTCAATTTCTTTATAAGGATATTTTTCTCATAAGGTTTTTATGAAATTTCCTTCAAAGGATTTAGGACAACCAGGGAACAACCTTTATAAGGTTTTATAAGTTATTTTATGTGAAATCGTTATAAGATTTCATATTAGGTTTTAATTAGTTTTTTATAGGAACTGACTTTCCTTAAAAGAATTTCGGTTTCTTATAAGGACACCTTATTAAAACCTTATAAGGATTTTGAAACCTTAAAAAAACCTTATAAAGAGTTATCTCTTCATTATATATCTTTTTTTCTTTTAAGGTTTTTGTATGATCAACTTATGATTTAGGAATTATTATAAAGTTTTTATTGATAGGTTGTCTTACGAGGATGTTGAATCCTTGTAAGGATTCATGTATGATTTTAATCAGGTTTTCGAAAGGTGACTGTAAAAATGTTTTGAAAACTGATAAACGACTTCATGAGTTATGATTAAACTTTTGTTCAAAATATTAAAGAAATTCAAAAAAAGTTGCAAAATTTTCGGTAATTTATAATTCCAAGGTTCGATGTAAGAACCTACAACATTTGTTCCCTTGAAATATTGTGTATTTTTGAAGATATACAGTACTTTTTGATGCTTTTTGGGCTCCTAAGCATCTTAGAATTGTGAGAAAAGAAAATATTGAAAACTCGAGAGTAATAAATTTGAGTAAAATATGAATAAAAGCAAGGTCAACGAATCAATGGAACGAGTAAAAGCGAGATGAAAATGATTGGAGAGGATTTTGTGTGTGGGACGAAAGAAAGCGATACGAAGTGAAAAGTTCATGAATGATACATGGTGTTATCTACGAAGCGTGACATCTCAATGAAACCTTACAAGTGACCAAAAGTGATTCAGAGCTATCAGAGAGTGTTGCAACTTATCATTTTAAAATAATTATCCGCGCTGCAAAAAGTGCGCGCTATGTTTTGGCAACATTAAGGAATGATTTGTATTGCTCTTGTATAAACAGTCAATATTTCGATAATCAAATCATCGCGCGATTATCTCATGCTACGTTTTAGTTTTTCTTGAGTAATTGAGGGTTGGTGAAATTGCAATCTTCGTTTATTATCACGATAGAACGGAATGGAGGATTTTGTTACTATTTTGTTTCGTCGTTTTGTCTGGTTTTGTCATTGAAAAAAAAAAAAAAAGATGAAATGACGTTGGTTAGAGGAGATTACAGACGTAGTGGCTGTTAAAAAAAGTGGAAATTTTTTAGGATGGGGACTATGTAAAGGTGAAAAATGTAAAAAAAACGAGATTTGATAATTGAACTCTGAATTTCATAAGAAGTTAAGTAAAGCCTAACTTTAAAATAAGTTTTTTGGTTTTTTATATTTCTGTTTTCCAAAATATCGTTTTCAGTGGCAAGTCATGATTTTTATTCGTGATTATTTATTTTTTGTCGTCCGATGCACAATAAGAAATGTTTGTAACTTTTTAGTATTCTTGAAAAGATTATTATACGAATTTCGAATTTATCAAACTCTGAATTTCACCATTTGGGTTTTGGAATTTTTTTCTGTTCTTTCTGCAGCACACAAAAAAAAACGAATCTCTGAAACGTCCCAAACATAAGAAAGATATGATTTTTAAGTTTTCGAAACTAAATTTTGACACTTTTAAATTTTCAGATATTGACATTAGCTGAGTTTCCAAATTTCACTTCTTCTTAATCGCTTAATTTACGTCGATAAATTTTGTTAATCCTCCGAGATGATGATTTTTTTGTTTCCGGATGTCCAGATTTTTTAAAATAGGTTTTTTAACTGTTCAAATCTTTGATTGTCGAACTCAAAAATACTGAAATTCGACATTTTTAAAATTTTGTTTATGAGGACCTACACTCTGGAATTTTTCAATAATTTTCATTTTACATTTTCCCCAATGTTTGACATTACGTTTTGTAGTTACAATTGTTAAGAATAATGAATTTCTACCTAATTGAAATTTAAAAATATAAAAGTTGTGGTAATCTTAATATTGAGCAAAAATTTTTTGTGCAGCGAATTTACTGTGCATTGGACGATTGTGCAAAGTGCCACGAAACTTGTACACAGGATGATATAATAAATTAGTTCTCAGTACAAATTTTATAATTTAGAAGTTTTTCTTTCCGAATTCGTTTACTTTAAGATCATAGCGATGAAATTCGTACGAATTTGCACAATGGTCCAGTGCACAATGAATACGTTGAACAAAAAATTTTGCTTAATTGAGACCAAGCCCAATTTTCAATTCAACAACTAAGAATGTAACAATTAAAAAACTCAGGAGTATGTCTACTCCGACCACAAATTTTTCAGCTTTGGAAAACTACAAAAATTGAAATCTACCTTCAGGATTACTATTTTTCATTTTTATATTAACTCAATGGATCTTTTAATTTCTTTCTTCTTTGAATTGTTTGAATTTTTTTCTTACTGAATGCTGGAATAACTATGCATTCAAATTTCTAACCTATTTTATACGTTTGTAAACCTATTTTATATATTTTCTTTTAGATTCAATGATCTGAATGTTGAACACCTTTATTTCTATCAAACGAATTCGGACAAACAATTTGAAGATTTGAGAATTTATATTCTCATTCAAAAAGATAAAATGTTGGATGGGTATTAAATGTACACTTCCAACCTCTGACATTTGAATTTTACTTCTTCATTTTAGTAGTTTTAATTTCGTAATGTATCTTGTAAAAACACTAATTTTCATGAAAACATTTTCTGCATAAAATAACAATCATTCAAATGTTTATTGTAAATCCTTAAATTTTCATACATTTTGCTGTAAATGTAATCCTGAAAACACTTACAGTTGAGCATTACTGCCAATTTCAATTTCGTTTCCTGAAAATATTGTAAAAATTTTCTTTAAAAACGAGTATCGCGAACGAACCTTCTTTGCAAATAGCAAGACTATGATAACGTGGACTGTAAAAATTAAATGTTCACTTTCGTAATCCCTAGACATTAGCTGTAAAGCAGTACTGTAATTTTTCTGCAACTGTTTCCGGCAAATAATAGGAACAAGTCAATCGTAAAAATATTCAACTTCATTTAACTCCTCACATCTTGTCAAAAGGTCAAATAAACCTTCAATGACCACGCGAGTAAAATAAAAAACCAACAAAAGAAACCTCTGTTACAAATCACCGTTAAGAAATTCCTTCGCCGACAAATTGAAGAAAAAAAGCACCTCACCCCCGAACGAGCAAAATTTTACGAGATCAGATTTACGATTGATTTTACGACGGCGGTCAAGCCTCCAATACAGAAGTCATTAAAAAAACCCCTCGATTCCCTTGCCAATGTCCCCGAAAAAAAATAAACACGCGATTATTTATGTTTATTTATTTTCGTGGCTCCTCTTTGTTTCGACATCCCCTATTTATAAGCGTTAAAATGCATATTATGTCAAGCGTTCGCGGAGATTAATATCCGATTCGTTTTCCTCTGCTCTTTTTTTTGTCATTCGTTTTTATTTGGTTCTCGCGACGGAAAAAGAGGAGACGGCGGAAGTCCCGGGCGAGATATCGCGGCGTCGGGTCCTTTGGTAGCCGGCGGCGACAATTCTGGGTCGTGCAATATCGGCGACAATTTTCTCCTCTCCTCCCTCGGAGAGGGTGCTAAGTGCTCAGCTGTTGAGGACTCGTCATTCCTCGCGCCTAAAGCAAGAGATGAGAGCACGCCGAGATTACCGAGGCCGTCGGCGGCGCGTCCCAAAAAACGCCCGACGCCGCCGAGAATCCCGAGCCTCCTTCATTTTCAGATGCCACTTAATTCAAACGCGTGCCACTTTTTTTTCCCATTCTTCCCCATCAATCTGCTGGCTTTATGGGCTTCCGCTTTTTCCACAATACTTTCAATCTTTGAAATCGGAGACGTTTCATTTGAAAAACTCCTGAGTCAGTTGGGGGTGGAACCTAAAAAATTACCCTTGTGTAGGTTTCGAGAAGTTCAAAAGTACCTTTTATGGAAAAAACATTTGAATATTTGGGGGTGGAACCCTTCTCAAGATCAGGGTCATACACTCATTTGAGGGTTTTACTGGTTTTGAGAGAGCCTTATTGAAGATGGAACACAAAATTACTCTGAACTTTGCTGAGTTCAATCTTTCAGTTTGATTTTGGAACCAGTATTAATTGTATGTTCTATACTTTTTCCTAATACTACGTTAAACCATACCTATTGAAATGACCTTCAAAAAACTCTAAACCAGTTAGGGGTGGGACCTTGAAAAATACCCTTGATTTGAGAGTTTTAGGTTTCAAGGGAGAACCTTAGGTTCGAAAGTATCTATTATCGAAAAAACGGTTCACTAGTGTTAGGTGGAATCCTTCTCAAGATTTGGGTCATACCCTCAACTTGAGGGTTTTAATGGTTCCAAAATAACCACAATTCGAAGGTGGAACCTAGAACTATTCTGACCCTTTATGAGTTCAATCTTCAAGTTAGAGACGTTTTAAAACAGTTATTCTTGATGTGTTCTATATTTTATCATACAAGGTTATACTTAACGTACTAATGGTCTTCAAACAACACCTAATCAGTTGGGGGTGAAACCTTAAAAATGACCTTCAATTTGAGAATTTTAGGTTTCGAGAGAGAAGCTTAAGTTCGAGAGTATCTTCAATCGAAAAAACGCTTGACTATTCGAAGGTGAAATTCTTCTCAAGATTAGGGTCTAAGCCTTAACTTGATGTTTTAACCGTTTATGAAATAGCCTGAATTTGGAGTGAAACCTAGAATTACTCTAAACTTTCTTGAGTCCAATATTCAAGTTGGAAATATTTTGAAATTATATTTTATATAACAACGTTATACATTACGTACTGGAATGACTTTCAAAAACCCTGAACCATTTGATGGTGAAACCTGGAAAATGACCCTAAATTTGAGGATTATAGGTTTAGAGTTAGAAACTAAAGTTTGAGAGTATCTTTTATTAAATTAATATAAGAATAGAAATACTCTGGACATTCCTGAATTCAATCTTTAAAGTTGGAGGTATTTTGGAACAGGTATTCATAACATGCTCTATATTTTGTTTTTCTATCTTATACTATATTTTGTGAAATGACCTTCAAAAAACCACAAATAAATTAGGGGTAAAACCATAAAAACAAACTTCAATTTGAGGGTTGTATAGGTTTCAAGAAAGGACCTCAAGTTTGATAGTTTCTTTTATCGAAGAAAACCCTTGAGTAGTCGGGGGTGAAATTCTCAAGATTCCGGTCACACTCATAACTTGAGGGTTTGACCGGTTCCAAAATAGCCACAATTTGAGGGTGGAACTTTTAATCACTCTCAACCTTAATGAGTTCAATCTTCAAGTAAGAGAAGTTTTGGAATAGTTTTTCTTACTATGTCTTATATTTTGTCCTACAATGTTACACTTAACGTACTGAAATGACCTTCAAATAACTCCAAACCAGTTGGAGGTGAAACCTTGAAAATGATTCGCAATTTGAGGATTTTAGGTTTAGGGAGAGAACCTTAAGTTCAAGTGTATCTTTTATCGAAAAAAAAACCCTTGACTGGTTGAATATTAAATCCTCAAGATTAGAATTAAACTTTAGCTCGAGGGTTATATTGATTCTAAAATAGCCTCAACTTAAGGGTGGAACCTAGAATGTATTATTCTAAAGTTTCCTGAGTTATTATTCAAGTTGGAAGAATTTTCAAACATTTATTCATAATGTTCTATATTTTATACGTTATAATGCACATACTGAAATGACCTTCAAACAATCCGATACTAGTTGAGGGTGAAACCTTGAAAAAGATTCTTTGTTTAAGAATTGCAAGTTCAGAGTTGTAACCTAAAGTTCGGAAGTATCTTTTGTCAAAAAAAACCTTGACTGGTTGAAGGTGAATTCTTCTCAAGCTTAGGGTTATAGCCTGAACTCGAGGTTATAAACAGTTTTGAAATAACCTTAATTTGAGGGTGAAACCTATAGAATCACTCAGAACTTTCTTGCGTTTAATGTTCAGTCTTTAAGTTAGAGGTATTTTGGAATCAGTATTTACAATATGTTTTATATTTTTTCCTACTATGTTATACTATACTTATTGAAATGACCTTCAAAAAACTCTGAACTACTTGGAGATGGAACTTTGAAAATGACCCTCGATTTGAGGTTTTTAGGTTTAGAGTTCTAACCTTACGTTCAAGAGTATCGCATGAGAAAAAACCTTAACTTGGAGGTAAAATACTTCTTAAGATTAGGACCATACCCTCAACTTGAGGGTTTTACTGGTCTCAGAATAGCCTCAGTTCCAGGATGGAACACAGAATTACTCTCAAATTTTTTGGGTTCCAGCCTATAGTTGAGGTTATTTCGAAGCAGGTACCTATTCAGTGCATTTAAAATAGAAAATTTTTTATATTTTGTGATATTTTTCCATCGAAATTGAATCATACAACATATAAATCATATTCTCGGGGAATCAGGGAATCTGTATAACTCATGTTGTTTGGGAAGTAATTGCGATGTCTAAAATTTCACTCATGCCAATTTTCAATTTCGAAAAAAAAAAAATTTTTTTTTCAAAAATAGAAATTTTAGATGATTTGTAGATATTGAAGTTATGTGAGTGAAAAATACAAAAAAATTTTGAGGAGCTATCTAGATTTGAAAAAAAAATTATTTATTGTAAGCATTCCAATCGGGGAAATCAGATATCAAAGTTAAAAATGATTGAATTCAGAATGAATTTTGATTAGATATGGCTACCATGTATTCAGAATAGATTAAAAAGACGGGTCAATGAAACCTAGCATCAGCATGTTGAACCTGATGTAAATTTAGGATTTTCGAGTTTATGAATCTTCAAGTTCAAACATTTGTTGTAGAGAAATTACAACTAAAAAATGTAGGTATCTAAAAATTTTCTCTTTGCATAATTTTGCCACTTTGAATTTAGTGAATTTTTGAATATCTGTCTCTGAAACACAATCTTTTTCAATTTTTTTTTAGTTTATGTATGCATTAGAATTTTCAAAAGCTTACATTGTTTAAGATTTTATTTGTGTGTTTTTTTTTAATTTTCGTACAGAGCTTGGGGTTCTCAGTCAGAACTTTGTAGATTTGAATTTACAATGCTTAGTCTTAAATCTTAAAGTAAGGGGTCGTTCACATATTACGTATCGCTTTTTTCTGTTGGTGTCTTTGTCTCACTTATCTTAAATCATATGTTTGTCCTTGTTTAATAGCGTTACGTAATATGTGAACGACCCCTAATGCATAATTTTTTTTTTTTCATATGATGTTTGTCACAAAACTATAATACTATCTATGTTTGTGTCGGATAGAACGTTCTCAAAAGTTTTTTGAAAATCACAAAGTCCCTTTTTTAGTTATAATACCTACAAATCAGTAGAGACGCCGCACAAAAGCTGTAGGAAATAAATGTTGATCGAACAATTAATCTACTAAATTTCAAATGATCTGATTTTTTAGTCCTTTAATACCTTTATTGCAAAAATTTCCAACTGCAGAGTTTTCTTACATTTTCCACAATTCTGAAATCATATCTATGAGATAGAAATTCCGATAATTTTGTTGTAATTTAAAAAAAAAAAAATTCCAGTATTTACACTGTTCCGTTCATAAAAAGTAACTATTTTTTCACTTGAGGATATTAAAAATTTTTTAAAAAAAAGAGAACCCAGCTGAACCCAGCCTTCTTAAATGTGAAAATATATCATGCGACGTTGAAAAAGCACGATTTCGAAGTTTTACTGTATGAACTATAGAAACCTTCGTGATGCTTGATGCTTGGGATACATAGCTCACACATATTCAAAGTCTATCGTTTTTTCACCTTGCTGCATCATATACTATTCGAGATTTTCTTCAACTAGAATTCCCATCAGGATTGTCAATTTATCAATGATTTGACTTAAAAAATATTCGATTTTTTAATTTGTAATTGTATAACATTATTCTATACATTTAAAAAAAAAGGTGGAAAGAACATGTACGTAACTGTACATTACTGTCAAAAGAAAATAAAAGAAAATTAAAAAAAGAAAAGGAAATATTTACGAGAATTGCAGAAAAAGCGCTATTTTTAATGCACGGATATACTTACCGTCTCAAAGCTCGAGACAACAAATCTTCAATTTGCTTGAAATCTATTGTTTTTTTCTGAATTTTTAGCGCACTGCTTTACAATTCAAAATTCACATTATTTTATTCTTCGTATTTTTGGATTCTTTGCATTAGAATATAATGTTTAGAATCAAAAGCTGGAGTCTATCAATGTAGAGAGTCTCCAATCAAATTTGAAGTCATAGTTTTGGGTTCTCAAATTTTCTCATTCAATTTAATTTCAAACAAAAAGCTTTCATAGTTTTCGAATCTAAACTGATACATAAATTAAAAAAGCAGCCTTAATACTTGCATTCATAATTTTCAGAGCTGACAAATTTCAAACGTAAGTTCTTGAATATAATTCGTAAATCTCGGTGGGATTATTTCAAGTTTTTATGTACAAATTTTTTAAATCGGAACATGAAAACGTTTTACTCTCAGATTAAATCATTTTTTTTTTACTTATTATGTTGCGTGATTGAATCAACAGAAAAAATTCAACAAGAAGAAACTTTCTTTACTGTAAGAAATGTTTATATTCCTTCCATATTCAAGATTTTGTATTCTAGTGTGCCAATTTATCCATAAAAATGTCACATATTTACGTTCTGTAATGATAAAGCTATATGAAAATGTGCAGTTCTACAATAATTAATAATGTGAAAATTTCGATCATTAGATGGGTAGATAACTTCCCATATAAGATAGTAAAATTACTGTAGATTTTTGTTCCTAAAGTTCCAAGCGTTCCAAAATACATAAGCACAATGAAAATGTTGCTATCAACTCACAAATTTAAAGTAATAAATAATCACAGATATTTTACAAATCCTTTACAATGCTGCACTTGCCATTTTTCACTTTAATCATGGGTTGTAATGAAAAACAAATTTATTTCTTTTTCGTCTATCGCTTGAACGTTTGGAAATTCAGATTTTCCTTACATTACAGATATTCTAGAAAAAATTTCACGATTTTGAATAAAAGCAGAAAATTCATCACATCACAGTATACATCAGGTCGAATGCTGCGATCGCTTTTTTCGCCAGTCAAAAAATTTTCCTTTCGCCTCGGGACCCGACATCTGCAAAAGTGAAAATATGAAAATTCTGAATGCTGAGGAATCTCTCACATAGACATCGGCAATGGGCCCGTTATCGATGCAAAATAAGAACGAGAAAGAGACTGATAGACGAAAAGAGGTCGCGCCCCCTGAAAATTTCGCAACCGCTTCAACTACGTTCTCCGCGAGACTGGCTTTTTTCAACGCGATTTTCTCGTACCCGGGATAATCCCGAGGCGGGAAAAATATTCTCGAATAATCGAGCGGCGAATATACGTTCGACCCCGGTTAAAATAAGCGAGCTCTGACAAAAGCGGGCGCGGATTAGGCGGATTAGTGGCCAAGGGAAGGAACCAGAGTCGTTTTGTTAGCTCGCCGAGATGACAAGATATAAAGGCGCCCAGTAAACTACCGCAGAAATGCATCAACTCGTTGACAAAGACATACTGCACCGACTTTGACTGATTTCCCGTATCCTCCGAATCTTAAACAGTGAAATCATCACTGATTTTAACAATGAAATGATACCGTGCTCTGAATAAAGGGACCTTAAATCCAGTAAATGATCTTCGAGATTATTATAATTCTGAGTGGAAGAGGAAAATATATCTAAAAAAGTCCAACCAGTATTTGTTTACTTCGAATATTCACAATTTTTCTGAATTCTCACACTACAGCGTTATTGCACCAATCCCTATGTCGCGCTCTGAGGAAAGGGACCTGAAATGAAAAAAATAATTTTCGAGATTATCATAATTCTGAGTAAAAGAGAAAAAAATCTTTCAAAACGTCCAATCAGTAATTGTCTGCTTCAAAAAGTGACAAAATTTTTTAAATTCCTTTACTACAGGGTTACTATACACAAATCCCTAGGTAGCGAGAAATAATCATCTCTCTCGTTTCAATTTTCGACAATTTCAGCAAAAACGTTGAGGCAATGTTACCAATTGCGGTCTGGGTGGAATAAATTTTCGGGGAGGGTTTTTCGAAAAAATATATTTTCTTCGAGATTTGAAAGTTGTACAACTTTCAGAGTCCTGAGTCGCGCATTTTTCATGTTTGCTGTATTTTATATAAAAATGTGGAATTCGATTTTTGTGATTTTCATGCTAGCCACCAAATTTCGAACTTTTTTCCAATATATTTTGCGTTTTTGATAGATTTTTTGATATATTAATGAATTTGCATATAGATATTTATAATTCTATGCTCTAGGAATCAAAGTTTTGAGTTTTTATTATTTTTATGGATTTATGAGGAAATTTTGTTAACGAAGATTTCAAAACTTCATAGATTTCTAGAATTTTCGTGTGTTGATTATGGAATTTTTCAACATTGTCTGGAATATTTACGAGTTTTTTATATTTCGATTGATCACTCGATAAAATTCTCGAAGTAGATGCTATAGTTTTAAAAGTTTCAACGGTTTTGAGTATTTCAATTTATTTTTCAGAAAACAGTATCTTTTTTACAAATTTTCGGGTTTTTGTTTCGTTTTTTTTTTCAGTGTTTATATGATTTGAAGAATATTCTGGTTGATGAATTTCTTTCTAGATTTTAAAATTTTATACTCTAGGATTTAAGGATCTATAAATTCTTCAGAAAATGATACATACCCATAGTTTTAGAGTATTAAAATATTTATAGTATTTCTCGCATTTTTTAGTATTTATGAAACTTCGGAGGGAATTTTACTATTTTTATCAATGAATAGTATTTTTGCAGTTTTCTATACTGAGTCCCAGAATTCGACGCTCTATCATTCGAATTTCGATCGATTTTCAGAAATTTCATGGATATTTTGGAAAATTACATTTGTATAGATTTTTCATGTTTCATAGGTTTTTTGTATTTTTTTTTTTTTTTTTTTTTTTTTGTATTCATATGATTTTATCGCGTTTTCTAGTATTTTTATATATTTATTCTATTTTATATACAATAAATTGCTATATACGCGTTTGAGAATTTTATGCTCAAGAAATCGCAGTTTTTTAGATCGTAGGTATTTGTTTCGACCAATGAGCAATAGACAATTTTAATAATTGTTTATTATCGTGTGATAATTATAGTTTTCTTATATTGGCTGATTAAAAAAAAAACAATTCTTTAATAGAATTCTATTATCTTTAGAATTTATTCAGATTTTGTATGATTCGGAAGATTTTTTGGTATTTTTATGGTTTTATCAATAGATTTCCAGGATTCGATGCTCTAGGCTTCAAATTTTTTAGATTTTTAGCTTTTTTGTGGATTCTTACTTTCTTCTATAATTTTTCAAGTTGAAAAAATATTCCAAATTTTTATTTTCTTTGTTATCCGATCTAAACATTCATGATTAGAATTTTGTTTCAGAAAAAAAATATTCTAAAACCGGGATAGTTGTTATTCTCGAGTTACTAACATTAAGAATCTTGAATATTGTTTGAACTCTGAGAACTTACATGAAACCATTTACTATGTCCTCTAAATTTTTAGTAAAAGTATGTTTTTGATAATTTTTACTTATGTTCTAAACTGTAATTTTAATTTTTTATAAGTTATATTTTTGTCATTTGTTATAAAAACCGTTTTTATTTAATAAATTATAATCAAATTTCGTGAGGGGCTTGAACCTCAAAAAACTTCTCTCTATCTATATGCTTATTGCCAAACATTTTTCGAAAGGTTTTTGGAAAGTTGAATCTTTTGTTTTTGAATTATTAATTTTTTGAATATTCAATTCTTACTGAGATTAAAATTTGTTATTGTTGACCGATTTTCTCGTAATAAGAAACACTTTGTGTGTTTTACAGGGCAAGAAATTAACTCCCATCATTATTCATCCAAAAAAACTGATGATTCGAAAATTCAAATTTGTTACTAAATCGAAATTTCGTATAATCGGTTTTTTTGGAAAAATAAAGAAGGAATTCAATTTATTTCCTCTTGAAACCCACAAAGTTGAAAAACCCTTTTGGAAATCTATCTTACACGTTTTGGCAAAAATTTCTCGTGCCTAACTTCAAAAGTCACCATTTACCTAACTATGTCATTATACTAATTATTACTATGTAAGTAATCCTGAACATTATATCAAGCAACATTACACTTGTAGTGCTAGTATGTTTTGATCACTGACTTCAAATGACACTTATTAAGCGTGAATGCATTCAATTGATGTTGAAATTGACATTTTTCCTGCTTAGATCATAAAATAATTCGATATGGAACAACCAATCAACACACGATTCACGATAGAGCAAAAGCGTTAGTTTCTCATGGCATAATACGCACTTGTCACAACAGTCTGTCGGTATTTGTAAGCTTCGTGTGACGAAACTTCAAACAACGCGAACTGCGAGCTTGTAGCCAAAAGCTCGATCCGCGGAACATTTGTATTCCCTCAATTAAAAGTTGCGCTTTTATTCGGCTCATTTTTCGTCCCCGACAATTTATCGTCGCTAACGTCAAGTTTAATTACGATGAATTTCGGGAAAACCGGATTTTCTGAGTTTTCTACAATTCGAGTATTTTTTTCATTTTTAGAAAATCCACGGGGCCAGTATGCAAGACGTGAAGATTAAGGAGAATTTCAGGTCGGCAGCTTTGTGTGGATCGATTCCAACTTTTTCTTCCGGTAAGTCAATTTTATTGAATTGATAAATTTCTTGAATCCTGAAAAAGGCTTTCCATACGCGAATCCCCCCCCCCCCCTCCCAGCAGTAAATTCTCTATATTTAAATGAATGAACTTTTACCTAACAAATGTATTTTGAAATTGTTTGAAAATTTAAAATTAATGACGAAATTTTCTACTTTTGGAATATTTTACAATCTAAGAACATTAAATGTTGTGATGATTTTCTTGAAAATCAAGTAATTTTGATGAGTTAGCAAAGAATAAGAAAATTATATTTTTTTAAACAGACAAATGTAGAGGAGGGTTTCGAAATTCAAAAGGCATCAATTACTTTAATTGATATTACATCGAAAATTCGAATATATGACGGTAAATATGACTTGACATCCGAATCTATATGTGACCTGGAACCACAAAAGGGACCTTAGGACCAAATTAGCTCAGCCTATTCAATAATATGCTAAAATAAAGAGAAATTGGGCTTTTTAATTTCAAAACTTAAGATGAAGGAAAGGAAAATCTCTAAATAAAAGTAGGTATTAAGTTAAGGAATCGAGTATTCAATAGTATTTTACGCATCTGTAACGGTTTTTTTTATATCAAACGAGTGTGAACTATGTAGACTGAGGCGAAGCCGAGACATGTAATTTGATAATTTCGCAATTAAAAAAAAAGAAAATAATCACAGGGTCAGAAGGTATTTTATACATCAACTGTCGTAAAATAAGTTTAAAGTTTTCGAAGAGGACGTAAAAATTTCGTTTTATGGTTTAAGGTCTATAAAATATTTCAACACAAAAAACATTGTTTTTTCGTCACACCCTTACCAAAAATTTTTTCTGCGTGCACCTCTGAATTTTGAAACTGTTCTTCAAATGCACAGTTACTCTTTTGTTTTTTTTTTTTTTAATTTTCATGAAATAGTTCAAGATTTTGAAGACTGAAATTTTTCATAAATTTCTGTGATTTACAGTGTTCTAATAAGTTAAAAGATTTCAGGTGAATTTTGAAAATGTCTAATGAATTTTGAGATCAGTTAACATTACTTTGAAGAAGGAAAATCCTCTTTTTGGCCTTATTTAGAATGACCAATAATTTAAATGGCCAGCAATCGCCAAGAAAGTTTTTGTCATTTTGGAAAAATCAGACATAAAATTTTCATGGAAAGTAACAAAATTTTTCTAAGAATTACGAAAACTTTTGCGTAATGTTGAAAAATGAGTCGCATTTCGAAACGCTTGCTTCAAAGAAAAGTTATTATGAATTCTTGCAAGGTTTTGAAAAGTAGATATGATTATTAAGAAATCTCGAAATGCCTTAATAATTTTGATAATAAGAAAATCATAACCATGAAAACAGATGAAAAAGATTTAGTTATATTCGTGAAAATTCTCTTCCTTCTTTGGAGAAAATATTTAGGAAAATCAAGGAAATCCTATAAATCCACGAATAGCAAAAGATATTAATTTTCATCGCAAAACATGACAGAAAAAGCTCTAGGGTTCTGCCATCGGCTTCGTACTTTTATTATGGCGAAACTTGATAGTGTTGTGTCGGCACATTGATACCTTCTTGCTTGTCTATCTTATACTGCCGAGCTCGAATCATCTTCACGTGCGCGAACATGGCAGAAGAAGGAAGGGGGGTTATCAATTTCTTGGCTATCACTAGAAACCGATCTTTCTCCGAGCTGCGAAGTCAATGGCTTTTCTTGAAAAATCCTTCTTGTGGATTCCGCTGCCACATCCTTTTTCGTAAATAGAAATCATTTTTGTATGCATGATAGCGTCACTCCATAGGATTATTTACTAGAAAGGATAAAAATTATAAAGAATGCTTTTTTTGCAGTGACACTGGTTTAACTAAAAATATCTTCTGAAAAGTATGAACAATTTCATAAAATTTGAAACGTTTTGTAAATCCTACGGAAATATTAGTTATAATTTTATACTTTTTGTTCAATAATAAGTAAAAGTGACATTTATAAAGAGCATTGAGTACGAAATAGTAGAGAAGTTTTATCTCATTTTGTTGTGAAAATGGTTGTTTGAAAAATATGCTTCGCCTTTTTACGAGTTACAACACTAATGATAGTCTAAAGCTGTAGTAGATTAGATTGGTGGTCATATTCCTGCATTCTGAACTCCAATTCATATACTCGCGGGATTCAGAAAGTTACAAGTATAATAAAATAATTCCTTTGATTGGCATTGATTGGCATTTGAAACTTACTTCTTCGGGAAGATTCATTAACTATTTTTCTCAACATCCATCGCATCAAAAAATAAGTACTGTTATCAGTTTGATTGATAAAAATTTCAAATTAGCGGATCATAAATTTCCTGAGAAGAACTTTAGAATAATTACTGATATATTAAAGATGAACAATTACCCAAAAGATTGTATTGACAGATATATTAAGAAGAGGAATAATTTTTTCAAGAATACTGATCCTAAAGATAAACAGAAGAAGAATTTTGATAAAACAAAAGTAATAATATTTTATGTTGAAAATTTAAGTATGAAATTGAAAAGAAAATTCAATGGACATAATGTTCAAATTATAAAGAAAATTGATTATAAATTGAATACTAAAATTATTAGAAGAGGTAAAGATAAATTACCATTTTTTGATCAACAAGGAGTAGTTTATAGGATTAATTGTAAAGATTGTAAATTTTGTTATATTGGACAAACTAAAAGGAATTTAAAAACGAGAGTTAATGAACATAGAAATAACATTACATCGATTTCATCTAGTCATAACGTCATGACCAATCATAGAATAAATAGCGAGTTAGAATTTGACTGGGAAAACGTTAGAGTATTAGATCGAGAAATGAATAGATGAAAGAGAAATTTATCGGACATGATACTTATTAGGAAGACGAATAACACACTCAATAGTCTAGAAGATACGAGGAACTGGGGTTCGATTTATGACGGGTTTTTGGCATACTTTGATGATGATGAGTCATGAAATAGGATTTAATTTGATCTTTCAATGTGTTTTGATAATAACGTTTTATCTTTAGGAATAGTTTACTTCTGATGAATTTCTAGAGTCGTTAGTCATTTATTCGTCGTCGACTATTAGTGCAACTTATTGTAAAGAATATGGACGCAATTTTTTGTATAAATATTTATTATTTTTGAAAAAATGACGACTTAATTGTGATCGTGTCTCAGTTATAGAAAGTTTAAATAATGGTTGGTTCCAACCTGATTCTTGCCGATCACAATTTTTTGAAGAAAAGAATCTTTGTAATCGTGAGTAAAAAAATTTTTTTAATAAGTCTTCTTCATGATTGTTTTTGTTAAAATGTTATTGTAAGACATTTTTCTGAATTTTGATGAAATAAATATATTGTAGACAAAAATTGAATGTGGCTCTGAGAGATCATTTCATTAATTTTAATTTACGAAAAACGGAGCATACAGATACAAAAAACTGAAAATTAATATGAATGTATGTTTATTAACAAAAGTACTTGACAATGCATATTTTTTATGATGTGGCGTGTACAGCGGTCTCTTTGCATCTTCTTTTCTCTGATTCGATTTTCAATCTATTCGTCTTTCTCGCGCTTCAGCAGATCTCGTCTCTGCGAAAAAATTGGAGGTTTTTTTATTCCAGGCTTTCAAAATCTCGTAACGCGCATTAAGCCAGTGTTAGCGGGCATGAATTAAGAGCCTCCGTCGTCTCGACGGGTCTTTTGCTCAGCTATTTCCTACCGCATCTACATTTTCGCGCGGTTGAGTGGCGCGATAAAGAAAAAGGAGAAGCGACGTTCGGTGCAATCGTCGCGCAATATATATTAGGCAGAATCCGAAAAAAAGTTCCGGATTAACTCGCCCGGATCGTAATTCACCCGCGCACTAAACGCGCCCTGTCTTAACCGATTTCGCCAGCCACGGTTTTACTTCTGCCCTGTCAGGCTATTTAAATATCTCAATAAACGTGAATCCGCGCAAATGGATCGCCCTGTCATTCGCGACCCCATGCTTCCAAGCGTCGCTCTTGTTTTGTGAGATAAACACGTGTACTTTCATGAATATCGCGGTTGATTTAATTTAAGAAAAGTTGTCACACTGATGGAAAAATCTGTAGTAATTTTACCATCTTGTATGGAAATTAACCCATCTTATGATTGCAATTTTTCATACTTCAGTATTTAGGGCTCGGATGTATGTAGACTGAGAAAAAAAAAACAGGGAAAAAGTAAAATGCGGTCATTGAAAGAGTCCCATACTAGTTCGATAACGCGGATACAACTCGCTAGTATGACGGTGATTCCTACTTTATATGGTAAAAACTTCAAGCTAGTCTGTTGAGAAATTGAAGTTCGTACGAGAAAAATTGCTGGAAGAACATGCAGTTTTAAACATACCAAGTAGGGAATTCCGTCATACTAACGAGTTGTATCCGCGTTGCTGAACTATTGTGGGGATTTGTCCTAATTTTTTTAGGTCTCTCAGTGTAACGAGTTACGAGTAACGTTGCATTAATTAACAAGTAACGATAACGGAAACGAGTGACTTTTTTTGAGTAATGAATAATGAAAATCTCGTGGTTTTTTTACCTTACTTTTATCAGTCTCATCAAGTTTTTGGAAGATTTCGTAACTTTTCAAGAAATGTTCTGAAACTGAGATAAAAGTAATTTTAACCATCTTTATTTTCGAATCGGAAATTCTATATTTATAATTTTTGATAGAACAGAATGAAATACCAGTAATTTGTATACTAACATCGACGAAAAATATGTTTTTTCCACTTTTTATTTGAAACTTTCATAATTCCAAACATTGAATTTCCTAAATCAGCGTAAAAATACATGAAAACATTTCTAATTTATAGATCTTACAATCCGTAGCAGGGTCTATAAAATCTAAAGATCATGCTAGAAAACCTGACGTTATTTAATTAAGTAATGAAAAAAAAAAACACACGAAAAATACGGAAAATACGGAAAATAATAGATTTCGATTAGTTTGTTCAATTCTATTAGGCTCTTCAAAAACTCATGCAATTGCAGAAATGAAAAAATTCAATTTCTCGAGCATCATATTCTAAAAATGTAGGTACAGTAGTGCATAGAAATAGTAGAAAATTTTTCAAATCTTAAAAGTCTATAAAAATGCATGAAATGTTGAGGGCACTGTAAATTTATAAAAAAACTGTACTCTGCGAAATTGCTCAAAATACTTTAAATACTTTAATCTTCCAATTCTAGAAAATCTCATTCTGGAAACTCAAAGAGATATATTTAAGAAAATGAAAAATGCACTATAAAATACAAAAAGAAAAATACAAGTAATTAATTTATGAAAGATTAAAAACCTATACAACTTAAATGACTAGAGCATCAAATTCCAAAAATTGTACAGATATATTTAAAAATACTGAATGATTCTTCAAATCGTTGAAAAACTGAAGAAATACGAAAAATACCGAGAAAAAAGTAAAAATCTGTTGAGACACTGCTTTCTGAAAAATCATTTGAAACACGAAAAATATGAGCTTCGAATTTTACAGCTCAAAATTCTCGAAATCTATAAAACAATTAATATAAAAATGCTAGATATAACTAGAAAAAGTTGAAAATCCCGCAACATTTTATACATTTTGAAAAATACGAATAATTAAAAAAATACTGCACAATCCTTCAAATAGTAGAAAAACTGAAAAAGTACAAAAAACTAAAAAAAAATAAAAATATACAACACACACTATTTCCTGAAAAACCCTCTCAAATACAAAAAATTCAATGATCTTTGAATTCCAAAGCATGAAATTCTTGTAACTTATATAACAATGTACAGAATGATAGTAGAAATTCATAAAAATACTAGAAAATCCTGCAAAATTTTATAAATACTGAAAACTATAAATAGTGTCAAAAAAAGCTACTAAAAATTTGGGCGGATAAGATTCTTCCAAAAATCTATATAATTCGCAAATTTTTTCCCACAGATAACATTGAATGAAATGTCAAATTCATTACATTTTTGAACTCAAACAAAATATAAAATACGAACAAGCAGACTGATTTTTATTTTCTCAAAGTCAAAAAGTACAGATTTTCAAATGCTTTACGATTTTCCACCCCTAAAAAAATTATCCCTTGAAGGCTCGTCCTAACAAACAGATCTCGAAAATATAATGTTTTGTTGAAACTCAAATAAAATTGAACACATCTAATCTTTTTTCGTCTTAAACTATTTTATTATATCTGAAATAAACAGTGTCTAGAACAAAAGTACGATTGAGTTAAGATTTCTTTCATCCTTAGTTTTTCGATGTATTATTGTTATTTACATTCAATTTACTGAACGAGTTACTTTTTTCACCTAAGTTACGGTAACGTAACGCGTTACATTTTTTTGAGTAACTTACCAAACCCTGTCAGTATTGTACAACTACGAATTTGCGTGGAACTTTATCATTGCAGAATGTAAATATTCAACTGTTGTATGAGAAAATTGATATGCTTATGTGGAAAGTCTTAAGTATGGAAAAAATTCCATGACGTACGTTACTATGTAAAAAATTCAAAAATTCATAACAAAATACACTGTAAAAATGATCTGTAACAATTTTTTCTTAAATGGGAAGCTATTTACTCATGTCATTATAGCAATTTTTCAAATCTCAGTGTTGTGGAACATAAAATTGGAGTTGAAATTCATCATGACAGAACATACATGTTTAATGATCTAGGCTGTTAAAAAAATTTAGTAAATTTTCCATTCTCTTGATCTGAAGCTGTTGAATTCAACAGGCTTTCTGTTGCATTCTATTTTTCTGATGTTAAAATCTTTAGAATGTAATGTCTGAAAAACCAACAAATTGAATTTGTAGAATATGATAGACAATCTGTTGAATGTGACAGATACATCTGTCAAGTATTAATTTGTCAGTAAAAATTTTAAGCAGATTGCATTTTCTTGAGATGCAACAGATTCAGATTAAGATAACATAAAAGTATTGGGAGTATCTATGAAAAATTTATCAACACTATTAGAATTTTTTGTATTGTGTTAATAATAAAACTTGTCTTGGAAGTTTTTTACATATACGCCTTTGAAAATCTCGTTGTTAACTCTCGGTAAAAACTCTTTCTTACGTAATTTTTATTGTAATATTGAAAAACAATGCCTTTTAGATAATTGATTGTCGTATTCATCGATTATAAAAATTCATCATGAATTATTTCTTATCCAGACAAATGTTATAACAAAGAAAACGGAGTATCCCCGGGTTATAATGGAATGAAAACCATTTTTTTGTCATTAATTGATGAAATAATGAAAATTATGATACAGATCGCAAAAATTTAGTAAATGTTGACCGTGGGATAAAGTATAAAAAATCTTTAATTCGGCAAGCTTAAGTAAATAGAAATTCAGAAATTTTATAAATTCGCGAATCCAGAAACTCTCGATACTCTGAATTTCCATAAAAAACAATAAAAAATTTTCATTTAAGTAAAACTCGAGATGTTACATAAAAAATTCGTAGCTACATAATAAGGTAATGTGTAGATCCTTCAATCACTTCATTTTCCTAATATTCTGACACACTCAAAAAAGTTAGAAAATTTTATATTTATTCTCAAAATCTGTTATTTACGGCACTTATAATCTGAATCGTTTTCAATTTCAAGTATCCAAAAATTCAAAGTTTCAAAATAAAAAAAGCTGGATTAAAAAAAATGTGAACTTTTAGTTGTTCTAGATTCTAGAATTGGAAAAAACAAACCCCCCTACAATTTTTAACACTGTGTATTTTACTTTCAGGAAATTCAAAATTCCAATAATTATTGTAAATATGTAGTTCTAATAGTTCAAAATTTCCAGCTCTTTACTCGAAATATACGAATATTCTCACAAGGAATAACGCGTGGGGAAAATGACTATTTTTCCCACTTGGTTGGGAAAAAAATCAAGATTGTTCTCTAATCAAATCAGTAACGTTCTCAAACACCAAGACGATTTGTGACGCGATCAAAGCTTGAAATTCATATCTATGTGGAGCATCGGCGCGCGGACGATATTTTCCGTGTTTCGGTATTCCTTTTTGCGTTCAATAATTCTGCGCCGACAAGATAAATATTGCATCGCGACAAATGTGTGCAATGCGATATATTTATAGATGCGTAGTAAACAAGGGCGCGATTTAGAAACGTACACTTACACTGATTGTATGTGCAATGAACATGTTATGATAGAAACGCGTATTACGTAGCTCGTATGTATCAAATGACACGACTTCTCTCAAGTTCAGCGAGTCAATGACGCGGGGATAAAATGATGAACCGAGGGATGTCGAAAAAACTCCGATTATCTTAGAACGCGAATCGCCGATTGTCGCAAATACTCGCAATTTTCATTCGAGTAGCAGAGATTTTTGCGTGAAGTAACACAAAAAACAGTTTTTTGGATCAAATTGAAGATGTTTAGTTTAGGGCTATCCAGGGAGAAGTTTTTTTAGGTTTTTGGAAGAAATAACCCGAAAATTTCACGTTCCGGAAAATTTTTTTATTTTCCTTACTATTGTTCAATTACTAGTCAATTTTTCTCAATATTCCTTACTCTTCTGGTGTACAAAAGTAATAATTACATTATTTATTACTCGCATTACTAATAATTTTGCTTCCCAGAAAGCAAAAAAGCTCATTTGTAATGACGACAAATAAATGATATATTAGGGGTTATATTACACTTTTTATCGAGGAAAAAAATGCATTTCCACGATTTTTTTGGGAAAAATAAAAAGAAATAATACAAAGAGGCCGTTGGTATCGGAATAATGGAAAGTAGTTAATTTACATATAATTGAAATAAAATAATACGAAAAGATGATTTGAATTGGGAAACCGAATGAAATGATGCAAAGAAACTATCGAAATGGAAGAATAAAAATTGCCTCATTTTCATTGAATGGAAAAAAAAAATACACAGAGAGATTTAAATCGGGGAGCAACAAAAGATACTAATAGAAAGGCACCATTAGCATTAAATAACAAAATTGCCTTCTTTCCGTTTTATTAAAAAATAATACAAAAACATATGAAAAGGAATCAGTTAAATTGTTAGTTAAAATAAAACAGTCCTACTTATAAAATTTTACAATGTGTGCAACCTTGATTATTCACGCTTTTTTATACACGCCTAATGAGTGCAGGCTGGATAAAATTTATTCAAAAATTTTTAAACATTTTTTTTAACGAGTATAATAGTTTAGAGGAAACAAGTAAATAGTAAACCAGGAATATGATTCCAGAAAATTTTATCCAGGAATAAAGGGCATTTTATATTTTATTTATGATAAAAATTTTCGTCTTTGTATGTGAGGCTGTAATTTTCCATCAGTCATCAGTTCATGATTTTTTAGTTATAATCAATCGCTTCATTTAAAATTATTTGATAGAGAAATTTTTCAAATATTTGAGCTATCAGTTGAATAATAAAGTATATATATATATATTTTATAATAAGGGTTACTTTATAATTTTTATTTCTTCTGAAAGGGGCCTTAATTTTTCAATCCTTCAAACATTTTTTTTTACTTACATATTATCGTTACCTCGATTTATTATGATTTCATTAAAAGACTTGTCAAATATTTTGGGTCATGTAAAATTCATTTGTTATAGAAATCAAGAGCATTTTTCACTTTTAAATTAAGTATTACAAATTTTTGTTTCTGTATGTGATTCCATAATTTTTTAATCCTGGACCCTCATTTTCTCTTAACATCCCAGGTTGGGTTGCATAAAATTGTTATTCCTAGCTAATGACTCTTGTCAAGAAACAAAAAAAACAAAAATATTAAGGTAACCAACCACAAGAAATATATATGCAACTTTGTGGTTCTGCTAAGAGTGGGCGAAATAATAAATTACCTGACTGTTGACAGATAGCATTAGAGGGAACACAATATTCATCCACTGTTATAGTAAGTGGAAAAAAGTTATTTATAAAAATTATAAATTCAGTAAATGCTGATTATAACAATGTAATCAGGATTATGAATTTAAGGATAAACAAAAAGAGTGTAATATTTATTATCTTTTTATAGTAATTTTGATGATTTCAAGAATCATAATGTACTTTCGAATGCTTGTACAAAAGTACAACACAATAAAATTCTCAATATCCGGAAGTATTAGCAAAATTTTTCATGTATACAAAGTCGTAATTGTTTACAAAAATACAAAAGAAACTCACAAGCTTTGTGTAATAAGAAAATGGGTCCAATTGACGTTTCATTGATTCAAGAAAACATGTTGGTAAATACGTATCCAACAAGAATGTTGAAGAAATGGAATTTTTCAACTTAAAAAAATGGGCTAATTCGATCTCTCGTAAAACCGATCCTTTTGGCACGTGGACTAATGAACCGCGGGTCTATTATATCCCGTTACAACTCGCACGTGCTCAATGGGCATTTTGCTCGAGCGCATGAAAATCATGCTCGCCGTTCGAACCATGCGGATTTTTTATCAGAGAAATCTCGGAATGTACTTTATTTATACGCGCGTGGTTGAAAAAATGACTTTTTTTCCTGGTAGAGCGAGTTTTGCGTTACACAAGAGAATTGTTCGTCATGGTATACTTCAAGATGCTGCCTCAAGTGTAAGAATGGCGAAACAGAAGCAAACGCGTTTTTCAGATACTTGAAGTTTGAGAATCTTGAAATCAAATCAAAGGATTTCAAATTTATTGTTAAATTTGGAATGATGGGAGTTTGAACTAAAAAAATTAAATTATTCATGATCTTATAGTTATTATTTCAGAGTTTTGAGAAACATTCTTATAATTCCATGGTTTTTGAAAAACGGAGCAATAGATAAAAATAGTTGTCTAAATTAAGGAGACACAAAAGTCTTAAAGTTTTGAGATATTGAAAATTAAGTACACCTATTTCCAAAATGTAAAATGTAAAACGTAAGTTTCAACTTTAAAAAGAAATATGCTCTGAAATGAAAATTTTTTGAATCCTTTAGTTGATAGATGTTTCAGAGTTTGGACAAAAAAATGGTATAACTCTACAATTTTTAAAATAGGCATAATAGAAGAAAACTCGTTCTTCGAAAATGGCAAAACAGGCTGAGAAGGTTGTGAATCAAATGAACGTATTTTAAATAAATTTTCATGTTTTCACGTAAAAAAAGACATACCTTTTTTTCTATCTTCTGTTCAATGTTCAACTTCATCTTTGATTTCCAATTCGATCAGGTTCTTTTTTATTTTTTTCATTTTTTTTTTGATAACTCCATGCTGGAAACGAAATTTGACTTCAGGAAACATTAATAACAAGATCTGACAACACGAAGTTTGTGTTTCCGTTTTTTTTTTCGGAGTTTTTTCGAAATTTATATAAATTCTTTCTTCCGGCATTTCGGTTTTGCAATTTAAAATAGATCAAAAAATATTTTAATTTTTTTCATTTGTTGTAAATAATGCTATTTCATGGTGTATTAATTATTGAGTATTTTTTTGTCATTAGAGAACAGACTGGTCAACAAAATTTGAGAAATTTTTCGGGTAAATTTTTATGATTCTCGCGAAAACGTTTTCGAGCAGATATTTTCGGGCAAGTGAACAGTAATTTTGAATTTTTTGCTTAGAAATATGTACACGCAAGTTTTCGAGTTTGAAAATCTTCACATCATTGCACGAGTTTCTAATATGTATCTACTGAAATGTGGGATAAGAATAGTTAAAACTTGAAAAATAAAAAATAAAAATATCAATGAATAAACATAATTTCGATCTGATAGTGTTTGAAAGGTTCTAAAATAAAAATATTTCAAATATAGAGTTTTCTCTAAAATTACAAGATATCGGAGGAAAAAAGTTTTTCAAGTTCCAAAATCTCGAAATCAAATGAACGAATTTCATAAATAAAATGTGTAAAAATTTGAGTTTTAACTTGCAATAAATAAAGATATTGAAAATGAAAATATTTTGAATATCATAGTCACCATTTCAGAGTATTTGAAATAATTGTTATAAATTGATAATTTTTGAATTTTCATGATTCTAAAATCTGAAAGAAATAACTGCCAAAATACGAAATGAAGTAAACCAATTGTTTAATTATAAACATTTTCTGATTTACGTACCATTGTTTGATCATTTCAGGCCCAATTCATTGAAAGTCATAAATAACTGACAAATTGAAATATATTTGATCACCTTTCTATCATATAATATGCCTTATTATAATTAAAATTGAAATTCCTTCAAACTGAATCAAAGTTTTAGTGTGCGCAAATTCGTACGTCTTTGAAATTTATATGAGTTCAAAAATTATCGAAACGTAAGAATTTGAATTGAAAATTTTCAATTTTTAGTATTCCAAGTCCAAAAAAGTGCAACTGAAGTACAAAAAAATGATGATTTATGAATATTACTCAAAATACCCTTGAAATTCCGAATTTCTAATACGTGTTGACTCCAAAATTTAAGGATTCGTAATTTAAGATAAATTATATAATAATTAGGTTCGGAAGCAACAAAAGTTCTCGTTTTATTTTTCTTAAGTAAACAACTATAAATTCAAACATTTCACACCCTAAAAATCAAGCCAGTCGACATGAGATTTTATTTTTATAAATTTCATATCACAATCCTGAGAGGAGCCCACAATGTAATGTCACAAATTTTTATCCATGAAACAATGTCTCAAAGCAACAATTTGTGGCATCTTCTTCATTCTTTGACCTGACCCAAAATGGGGCGCGAGAAGGTAAAAAAAGAATTGAAAAACTATGATGCCATTTCTGGAAGCTTGCAGTCATGGTACATAGCTCCACTATGAAAACCAAAATTAAAAAACTCTCTCTTAAAATATACAACATTTTATCAGAGCTTCGAAATACGTGTCGAATATTTGAAATCAAAGAACGCAAAACAATATTTTACGCGAAAAAAAAAAGAAAAAAATGTCAAATGCCTTGGCCTGAAATGAGTCTTCTACACTTGGAGACCCTTTCCCCAAGAAGGTTAAACACGGAATATTTTCCATTTTGTTCTTAATGGCGAACGTGATTTATGGTGCAAAAATGAGGGGGAAAAAGGGGGACGAAAGACCACGGATTCCAGGAAGGCAACGTGGCATAAACAATTGGGTCTTTAACAAGAAGTCCGCAATGGTCGACTCTTGGAATCGCCGATCGTGTCGACGGTGGTCCCGAGTTCGTTATTTAACGCACCACTTCGATACCGTCCGATAACGCACTTCGATCCTATTACTTCAGATTATCCTCCATTATTTCTTCCCCCTTCCTCAACGTGAGCTCTTAATTTCTCGAGTGGCCCGAGAATTTTTTATTATCTTCGTAATCGTTGGCTTGATTTTCGACTCAAGTTACCATTTTATCAGCTCTCGCTTTTTTACGACGTAACTTCAGAAGGGACGAATTCTTTCAGTTCCCGAATTGTGTTTCTAATTCATCGTATTCGAGTTTCACGATAAGCTCAAAAATTCTTACAAGGGGTGTTCAGTTTCGTGATTTTTCGATCCATTGTAATCATAAAGTTTTGGTATTAAATTATAGGTCTACCGGGTTTCTACAAATGATGTCACGAATTTTCACAAATCATGACCTCGCTTTCATGCCACGTCAGAATATAAAAAAATACTACAATTCGAACAATTTTTCATTTGACATAATTTATGGAATGTTCGACAGATCTTCAAGTATAAAAAATTCAAAGTAAGATCACTACTTGCAGCAAGGAGTAAAAAGAAAGTTTATGAAAATTTGAAGTCATTTTTGTCGTAATTGTTTAAATTATCATTTATAACGTATAGGGATTTTTTTTGAAGTCATGATTGTTAAATCATTAAGACGAAAAATTTATGGTTTATAAAGTTTATTATGTTATCTAAATAGAAATGAATTATCCTTGAAAACGAACCCAAACTCGGGACGAAACGACGGATTGTATATGATGGGAAAATAAAATTTTGACGTCTTATGTTGGCTGACTTTCAATTTTTCTTAATGACACATTGACAAAGAGCCCTTGTAGAGATAGTTTACATTAGTAATGTTTACGTAAAGTTTACAACCTATTGCGTTCTCGTGTTGATGTAAAGTTCACGTAAATATGATTTGACGTATAAACTTTATGCAAACGTTAAGTAGAATCGCTGTATATTTGACGTAAACATTGTGTAAATTGTTTGCGTTTACTGTTTATTATGCTGTTTACATTAAACTTACGTAAACATTTCTACCAAGGAAGGACGAAATTCGATTAATAAAAGAAATAAATAATATAGTTTAGAACTTCTGAAAATTATTTATTCGTCAGAATCTAAAATTATAAAAAAACCTAGAATTTTCCAGATTGATTCGAACAACAAATGAATATATAATATTATAATATCTACGTATGTAGTTTAAAAGTTTAAAAGAATTTTGTGAAACCTAATACAAAATCTATTTTCACTTTTTTCATATAATATCGAAGTATATTTCAGTAAAAACTTGAACATTTTTTTTGGTTAAAATCCTGTTTCGTCTATATCTATGGCAATGTGTTGGATTGTTCAAATAACTGTATAATTTTTCAGGAATTTCGGAAACAGCACTTTTATACGAAAACAATTTATTTTGTACGTTTTACAGTAATAACGACATAATTTTTGCAACCTATAATACATTTTGGGGATTCGTCATTATTTATTGATTGATCTGACATTGTTTCACACACTTTTGTCATTTACATTTTATATATTTATCTGTATGTAGAAAGTTTTTCGTCTAGTACTCAATGCATGGTATAATAAACATTGTGAATATTATTATAATTTTTATGCCACAACATTATTTTTCCATAACCGTGATGAATAACCATTTTACGCTTATGAAAAAATGACTGATACATTTATCAATCGATAATCGCTACATAGTTACCACCTACAATATTATTTTTTTTTTTAAGTTAAATTATGAATGATCGCCATATATGAAAAGAAATAATCCATGATCTTCCAAGAATTATAAGTTAATAGTTTATTAATAATTGAAAATGATTGCTGTTTATGTAAAGTGATTATTTTATATTTTATAAATAATAATGTACATATACATATACACCTTTTTATTTCATTATTTATAATTCAGACGTATTTCATGTATTACGAAACGACAAACATTTTATCCTACAGCTAATATCGAATGTTTTACACTTCATCTTTTTGTGTACAACTTACATATTAATGAAATATTATAACTTCAAGTATTATAAATATTATAATTATTGATAACACATACTTTTTGACTGGTTTATTTAACTTTATTTTCCTTCAACATTTTTTTATTTTTGTTTTGCTTTTGTTTTTCTTTTTTTGGTACAACATAAAAAGTTTTACCTCAAACCGACGGTCCAACAAGCACGCATCCAACTATTTGTAATTTTTTATCCACTGAGCCTTGAAGAATATAAAATAATTTTAATATTATTATCAATTTGAAGAATTTCGTTTTTTAAAATTTAAAGAGTTTAACATTACTTTTGAAAATGACGAAAAAAACTTTTTAACAGTTTTTTTTTTAATTTTAAGGGTTCTCAAAGAGCCATGATCATTGGTAATGATTTTAGGGTTATTATTTTTAAAATCAGTTTGGCCGTCACTGACCAAATCACCGATTTCTCTCAATTTTTTTAAATTTTATAATCACTTGCTAAGGACTGACTGAAAAATCGGGAAAAAATGCCCACTTACGAACGAAACGTTTTGGCATGTAACGGTTTTTACAGAATGTAGTTCATAGCTTTACCAATCAATGAAAAAAAAAAAAAAAAAAAAAAAAAAACGGGAATAAAAAAAATGATGCAATATGAAAACTATTCACTCAAACATTTTGTACACTTTTTTCATTTACTCTAATAACAATTCAATAACGCTACAAGAAATATTTTCAATACATTATTCATAAATTTCGTACAATTTTGAACGTTCTCGTACAAAAATTATCGAAATCCATAAATTTTTTGATAAGAAATAAGGATTAAAGAAAGTTTTCGACAAAAGTGAGGTTACTCTGAATTCGACAGCCTAATATAAAATCTGAATTTCTCGACAAAAACCAATTTTCAGCCGAAAATAAAAAATACGTATGTTGTAAAATTAGTTTACGTGACTATTCAAAAAATTTGACAAAAATCGGTGATTTGATCAGTGACGACCAAACTGATTTGAAAAATAATGACCCTTTAGCAAATTTTCAAGTTTTTATCAAAAATTTTGAGACCTAAAATTTCTACAATTATTTAATCGTTTCTCATAAATTTCTCTATAAATGCTTAGAATTTCGGGAAATAATAGAGTAATGAAAAACTATACAAAAACTTTTTGAATTTCTTTAAAGTTTCGGAAAATGTTGAAATTCCTGTTAGAAGTCAATTTTAAATATTAATTATTTGGCGTATCACGTAGATTTTTCTTTTTATTATATATAATCTTTAAACATTCTCTACAGTGACGATGAACGAAATGAAAAATTCGAAAAAATATTCACGCTTCAAAAACGAGATAATGTTTCATAGAAAATGAATTGGCACAAAACTTTGATTGTTTTTAGTAAATACAAAAAAATTTATTCACAAATTGTCTAATAAATTTAACTTCAACACTGTGGAAATTCATTAGACAATTTAGAATTAAAGTGGACGAATTGAAAGTCTTTTATACAATATTTATTCACAAATTTATCTGAAACTATCACGGGACTAAGAAACACTATGAAAAATAGTATTCACTGTTGAAATTTGATTTTTACAAAGTTCGAGTGATATAATCAAAAAAAGTAAGTGATGAAATAATTTTATATTCTAGTTCTTATAAAATTTTCTGAAATAGTTTGTAAAAATACAGTTTTCCGAAAACCATTGTCATTTTTTCGACAGATTCTTCCTATTCTGGTTTTGTCTGACTAATGCGGCTTTTTCTACTTACGATTCTCCTGTTTATGACAGAAACATTCTTGATAAGTTGAATTGTGTAAAGTAGGATGGACTCGTAATTATGGGGACCATTTATGGTAAATACTTTTGCTATTCATCTACGAACAACATGCTTGAAGTTTTTAATTCGCTCAAAACTTGATATATTATGAAAAATTTATGAACGGATATTGAACTTAAAACAAGCATTGTACCTCCCAGTTCTGTTTTTATCTGTAACACTCATGTTTATATTTATGTTTATTTATATTCTATCAGCATTTATTCATGTTTCATTCAAAATAAAATTTATGCGAGTTAGGTAACAATGTTAAAACTTATAACAATGTTCAATTTTCGATTCACTTTCAATTTATTCTTACTTTAAAATTTTCAATTATTCCGAAAATTCGGTGCAATTTTCAGGGTTAGTGTACGTGAAAACAATCTTTAAACGTTTGTTTTCCGAAACACAACGACAAATCTTTTAACTTTAGAAGTCGTATTTTACACATTACTTCATATTTATGACGGTTTTACTACTGCTAATAGTAGGTTTTGCAACTAGTGTAATAATAGTTAGCAAACAAATGCGAGGTTTCTAAAACAAGCAGAAGGCGAGTTTTATAATAACCAAGTTAGCTCAAAAATAATTCTCACATCGATTGCGAAGTTTATTTAGGCATACAAGGTGAAATAAAAATTATATAAAAATGAAGGCATATGAATGACAGTTTATTTATCGATTTAGATTTAAGAGCTTGGAAATTATATTTACGTTGATTTTTTTATAACACTCTTCGTTTTGTCTAACCGTCCATGAGAGTGAATACAAAATAAAAATATTCATATTCGTTTCAATAAATGTGTCTTGAAAACGTTACTTCAATCTTTTTTTCAGTATTTAACTTCAGTAAACTTTCATAAATAAAAAAACGATAAAATTACGATTAAATGTACCAAAATTCTGTACATAATTCACTGCAGTTATTTGAAAGTATTCAACTTCAAAAACTTGGAGAAAATTACCTTGTCTTTTTTCACTCAAATTTCAGAATCTTTAGTGAATTTTCACAGCCTTATTTACTACGTTTGTGAGAAACTTAAAATTTCATTCATTGATCAATTTTATTGCAAATGGGAAATTTTGAAAAATTAGAAAAAAACATTTTTTATTTTGAAATTTTTTCCATGTATTCAAATCCATGACCCAAATTACATATTATCGTCAGTCGAATTGAAAATCACAATTTTTTTCAGTATCCCATTAACTACGAACCAAAATATCTCTCACTGTTTATTTCGTAAACTACTTAATTGATGCATCATTATGAAACAATCGGTACCGTGTTTAATCGGAGTTTTTTCATGGCTCCAATGTCAACAATCAATGTTTCGCTCGATAATTAATAATTGAAGATTAAATGTCAAATGAGGGGAGAAATTTTTCTCCGAGGTCCGCCTTTCTACTCGATTAGCTCCACGTCGGATCGGGTAAAAAGGCAGAAAATGCGAGCGCGCGCTTACTCGGAATAAATAGAGTAACGTCAATTACCTTTTACACTGTTTGAGGCACGTGTAACTGGAACTCGATGTAACCTGACGATCGACGATCCAACTTGATCACGTGTGCGAAAAAGAAGAGAAGAATCGAGCTTCAAATATGAATTTTCCTCTCTGAGTGAATCTGGAACAGTGAGATTTCTACGATTTCAGTGATAATTCAATGATTGCGAAATTGAAAAATCAGCGAATCAATGATGCTGGAAAGATGTAGGAGTTTTCTGTGTGGAGATAAAAAAATGTTTTTCGTTCAAATGTCCAGCCCGTTGCACTGACACGTTCGGCACATTTAAGAGAAATGTATCTGAAAACGTGTAAAAAATTTTCATTGAAATACGCAAAACCTATTAGTGTACACTAAAAACTCGGAATTTAATTCTTGCTCCCTCAAATCGAATCAACTCGCGTGAAACTCAATTTTTCTACCTTTAAGGGTTTCTACTTTTCTTTTAGTGGAGTCAAGTTATTGGAGGTGCGAAATCAGAAGAAGAGGAAGAATAAATGAGCCTAAATTAGCAAAAGATTTCTGGGTGCAAAAATAACGAGTGCAAGAGAATCTGAGTTTGTTGTGGTATGTTTTTGCTTTCCGGGTATTAAGGCAGGAGAGTTTTTTCTGCATTTTTAATTTCTTGGAATTCTAAAAAAATCGTATTAGTTTTTTTATAAGGTTTTCGAGGAGAGTATTTTTGTATTTTTTGGACACATTATATGTAAATTAGTGTGATATAAGGAATGTTCCTAAATTTTACAAAATCTAGTGATGAAAATTCATAAACTGTTTCATGAATTAGTGGTAGTTGTAGTAATGCAGTTTTCTTACGATTCTATGATTTGAGTTCGAAGCATTCTGAATAATTTTTAAGGTCTAAATATAGTTCACAATTCAAAATTCTTCAAACTTTTTTGCACTATCGAAGTTTTTTGACTGCTACGCAGATTCTCTGTTTTTTTTTTGCTCCATAGTCTTACCAGGTTTTTCATTGTCGTATTTTTTTTGAAATTGTTATATTGATAATGTACGTTATTCTTTTCGAAATAAAATTCTTAAAAACTGGCACAATTTCAAAAAATTACAGAAAATCTAAATCAGTTCGATAAATTTTGATGAAATTTATATAGTTTAGAATAGTTGGAGTTATTTTTGAAATTTCGGCAATTTCGAAAAACTTGCAAAGCAGTATTTGTAAATTATGGATAATTCTGTAAAATTCGAAAAATTGTTGAATTCCAAAAAATGCCCATAAATATAATGAATTGTTGATATCATCATATATTTTCAAAATATTCATATGAGATTTTTTTAAATTCTGAATAAAAATCTAAATAACTGGGGAAACATAAAAAAATTAGGGCGAGTTTAAAATAGTTGGACATATTTTGATAAATTTATTTTGGAAAGTCTAAAAAAAATTGTATATTGTAGTCAAAAAAATTTTTTTTTCATTAAAAAACATTAAAATTTCCGAGGATAATTATTGATAATATAAAGCCAAAAAAATTTGTAGAATGTAGAAAATGTTCAAAAAATTTGTATATTTTTTTCACTATCATATTTCCCTAAAGTATTTACGACAATGCTTTTTGAATTTTTAATATAAATTTTAAAAACTTGAGAAGCATAAAAAAATTCTAAAAATTGATAATAATTTTGAATAATATTTGTGAAATATTTACTGCCCTGATTAGTTCGTATTATATTTAAAATTTCATAAACTTTAGAAGAATTTTCAAAAAACACTCAAAACTTTAAGTAAGATCAACAATTCTATTACGTTCAAAAAATAAGTAGAATTTCAGAAAATGTTGGTAAATTTTCTAGGTTGTGTTCATTATAATATTTCTGAGAAACATATGAGATGATTTTGCATTATTTTATACACATAAACCTTAAAAACTGAAAGGTTTTACAAAATTTCGAACTATCTTAAGTATTAATGAGTTAAGCAAATCCAAAAAAATTTTGCAAGTCTTAAATAGCTTGTATTATGCTTAAAATTTGAAAAATTTCTAAATTAAAAAAAAAAACAATGAAAATTGTGGAGATCATTTGAAGTTCTTAAGGGGTTATATACCTTTTTGTGCGGAAAAATTGTGAATGGTTTGAAGTAACTTTTAAGGTATACAGCAATAATGTTATGACACTAAAGTTATACTTTTTAATAGTATATTTTCCACTTGAAGAAACAAGTATTTGCTTATAAAAAAAAATTGGCGGACTTATGAAACTTTCCCCGAAACAATTTTTTTTTTAAGAGGCTAGTGGTGACCACGACGCAAGTCGAACAGGTCAAGTTAAATAAGAAAATCCGACAAATTTCATTAGTTTAGGAATATATCTAGTTCTTGAAAAATCGCTCTTTGAAAAAGCGATTTTTCAATAGGTAGAAAAGTTTTTCTTTAGTATATAAAAATTTTTGGGTAAAATTGTTGGAACTCAAAAAATCAAAATCTTGCGGAAAACGTTCTTGCATACAGAAAAAACGTAATATTAATTTTTGTTAATCGTTCAAGAACTAGATATAATCTTAATCTAATGAAATTTTTTAGATTTTATGATTTAACTTGACCTATTTGACTTGCATCCCAGTCACCGTAAGCCTCTTCAAAAAAATTTGTTTCGGGGAAAAGGACCGTAACTGCACCAATTTAGGATATTTTTTTTTTTTTTAATACTTGTTTTTCTAAGTGGACAATACACTATTCAAAAACTATTACTTTGATGTCACAAAATTATTGCTACATGCTTTAAAAGATACTCCAAAACACCCTTCATTTTTCCGCACAAAAAGGTATAAAAACCCTTAACGATTTCGAAAAATTTAAAGAGTTTAAGAAAACTCAATTATTCACAAAGATTTTTTCTCAATATAGTATTTTCGAAGTATGCATAATACGTCGAAAACAATCTGAATAAATAAAACAGAAATAAAAATTACGGAAAATCCTAATTTTTTAGACAAATTGTTATCAAATTCTGAAAGTTATGAATAGTTTGTAATTTGTTTTGAATTTTTAATATTTCAAACAATTAACAAAGCGTGATACATTTTAAAGATTGTGAATAATTCACTTTCATTCTAAAAATTTGTAGAACTGCAAAAAATGATTTCAAATATTCTAGATTACGAAAAGTTTTGAAAATTCATAAATCGAGGTCCTCCGAAATTTTGAATGGCTTTTACAAAGTTTTATCAGAATGATCTTTCCATATAAAAAAATTTGTTTATGACCTAGAAGTAAAGCTTAAGAGGATCCAGTAACATGAAAAAATTTTCGAAAAAAGCTAATGATTTTTTCAAAATTTGATGATTTTTTAAGAAATGACGATCAGCATATTTTCACTTTCACCATTTCTAGTTCTGCTCTACATATAAATTAAATTATGTACATAAATGATTGAATTATACACACTAATCAATTGTATATTTTATTTCAAAGAACCAATGATGATTAAACTGCCTTGAATTTTGAGAGCATATGTGTACACATGGAAAACGCCTTTTTCTGCTGCAACACGCAAAGATGTAGGCCAAAATACATGGACGTTGAATTATTGTTTCGTAATAATTATGGTTGGTCGGTGAATGAAGTAATTGTTACACCAGACTTTCTTTGCAAGCGATTGCAAATTTTGTTGTGGAAAAATGCAGCTGAGTTCGATTAATTTTTTGCTGTGTCGTTCATTTCGGGGTCTCGTCAACCTGGTGACCCAATAATCCAATCTTCAGAAATGTTGAGGACAACTCAATATACGACAGCCTGGATTTCCAGATGGGTTACAAATTCTTTCCATAAAAAAACAAATCTTAAAATTCATCCTTTTTTTTTAGAAAAATTCAATGATCGTTGTGACTGTATGAAGGAAACTCATCGTAAGTGAAAATTCCAACAAAAAATGCAAAAACGACGAAAAGTAAAAGGCGGAAATGCGATAGTTGCAATCTTCGAATAGTCAGCCTCTCGCAACGCGCTTCGTGATCCCCGAGAGCGTGATGTCACCAGCGAGATATCGTATTTCGCTTATCAGAGCTAAATACCCATTTCACGTATAAGTCATGGCAGCAGCCAAGTTGAAACGTTACATGCACCAACGATGTTTCATCATCTCCGCTGACCTTCTCCCCAACTAATGTCTTGCAAGAAAAAGAACAATGGGTTTGACCAGGCATTTTCTGACAGACGAAACCTATTTTGATATTGTATTTTAGAATTCCATGACGACGAAATCCTACAATAAGTCATCAACGCTTTGCCTGATTATGCACTGATGAACAATTTCTTGTAAATTATGATAAAAAAACATGAGGATTCAAAACGAAGCAAAAATCGTCAGATTTGGACGTAGGTTTCTTAATATTTTGTCGTACTCACATTGTCTAGAAAAAGAAACAAGAACACAAAAGTAATGCTTCATGAAAGCAATGGCTCGAATTTTGAACCATTAGTATGATGATTTACATGTTATATAATCAATTTTTGAGGATTGACATGTATCACAGTGTCTTATTCTTATATTATATTCCAATTTTTAGGATCAAACGATGAAGTACGGTTTCTGCATACATTTAAATTATTTTACATTCTGGCTTCTCTTTTTAAAATATTTCATGAAGAGTGTTTTTAAGATTTTTCGTATTTGATACTTTTTATGAAATTTTGAAGGATAGTCTAGTTTTTTTTACATATTTCTTTCATTTTGTAGATTGTCATATAAGTTTTAAGACTTTGATTTATATTGAATTCGAAAATCATTAAATTTTCAGTATTTGAATAAAATTTCCAGGAAACAGTATTTCTAAAGTTCGCTAGTATTTCATAGATTTCAGGTACGTATAGTATCCATCGTTTTTTTCTGTACTTTTTCAGTTTGGACGTTTTTCAAGCATTTTATTGGATTTTTATATAGACACCTTGTATTTGATGCTGTAGAACTCAAAGTTTCATAGATTTTTGTAATTTTATAGCCATTTAAGGAATTGATATATAAATGTATTTTCAGTATTTTCTCCAGTGTTTTCCTATCTATTTAGTGTTTATTCATTCATTCATTAAAAGTCTTATTCATTCATTTCATTGATTCATTTATTTTTAATTCATTCGTTCATAAATTTATTAAATTTCTGTTGTGTGTTTATTTATCAAGTATTTATCTACGCTCAGACAACTCCTGAGTAAATTTGAAAGGGATTTCGTTTCAAAGACTTTTTGAAAGAAATCCCCTTTCAGTATTAGAGTTCTTTCGCGTTCATCAACAATTATGCCCGGCCATTGGGGGAGAACAATGTGGCCCGAACAAAGGAATGAGAACGTTAAAAGGGAAATCCCTTTCAAAATACCATCGCAGTAGCGTTTCAAAGTAAAAGGTTAAGTTCTTTCACTTTGAAAAATCGACCATTTTAAAATAAATAGTTAATTTTTATTTTGAAAGGAGGTGGCTTTAAAATCATGTCCATTTCAAACCTAAACGGAAATTTCTCTGAGTGTAGTGTTTTTCATATTTATTACTATTATTAATATTTAGTAGAGTTTTTCATGTTTTTCATGGAAATTGAGTATTTTTTATAAGTTTAAATTGAGATTTCTATAATTTTATAACCTAGAATATGAAACTCTAAAGTTTTTTCCTCTTTCCAAAATTTATTCAGGAAGCAGCATCTTCATAGATTTCAAGTATTTAAAAAATTTCCAAATCGTGTAGTTAATTTCATATTTTTTCAGTATTCATAAATTTTATTGAATTTTATAGTATTTTGATGGATTCTTATGTAGGTCTTCAGAATTTGATGCTGTAGGATTGAATATTTTATCAATTTTCATTATTTCCACTAATTTTTGTGACAAAAGTATCATTATAAAATTTCAGTATTCCAGCGATTCCTTTTATTTTCAGTCTTTCTCATACTTTTTACCATTTATGATATCGCGATATTATTCTTCTAGATTCCTAATCTTTTTATGGGTCGCTTTATGAATTTCAGGTATTTAATGTTCTAGATTTCAATAATCAGTTACAGATTTGTTAGTACCTATGTCAAACTATTTTCGAGGATACAATTTTTCATACATCTCTAGTATTTTGAAGGATTCTCGCTATTTCAGTATTTTTCATATTTTTTCAATATTAATATAACTCGAACGATTTTTGGATTTCATGAATTCCTACATACGTTTTTAGAACGAGATGTTATAGAATTCAAATTCTGTAGATTTTAGGTAAATAAATCAGAAACGTTTTTCTTCGCACATTTCGTGCATTTATAGATTTGTTTTATTTTTTAGCTCTTATAAAATCGTGTACGATTTTCTAGTTCTTTGTGAAATAATTTATATGAATTTCCTGAATTTGATGCTCACAAGCAAGAGAGCAAAATGAATATACATCCCTCCTTCAGAATTTCTAGGAAGTGCAGGTATCCCTTGAACCCCCCCCCCCCTCCCCCACGGAAAAAAATGTTTCATTCATCCAATGAAAATTTCATTGTCCATATATCAAAGAAAGTTTTTCATTGATACAAGGAATATTTTCATTAGTACAAAACACATGATTCTTGTTCCAAAATAAAAAGTTATTAGGCTAACAAAAACCTTACTTATGTAAATGAAAAAAGTGTTCTTGATATATGGACAGTTAAATTTTCATTGGATGAATGAAACATTTTCTCCGTGCCTTTCTCGCGTACTGACCTGTCCACGAGCCCTGCATACAACCTGACAATGAAAAAAAAATGAGTCTCAAAGCCTTCTCAATACCCTGACCACTTCCCAACGCTTTCCTATTTTTCACGCCCCCAATTTTTCTCTGTTACAGTCAACAACTTCATCGCGAAAACCGAACCAGAATCAGAACCTGAACATGAGTCGAAGTACCTCGACCACGTCAACCTCATCTCAAGCATGCACAACCCACACCTGTCGTACCTGTCACTTTCCCAGCATTTACCTGACCCGGACCTATCCCTGCAGCATTACAACAAAAGCAACAGCACCAGCAACAACCATCACAGGCTGCACCCCTACACCACCCCACGACGTACCAATTCCTCCGCCTCTTCCGGCGGCCACCATCACATTTCCGTCAACAAGATACCATCCCCTTCCGGGTTCTCGTACACCCTCGCAAATGGGAAAACCCCGGATTCGCGAACCTCGAGCACGCGCATTGCCACCATTTCCGAGTCTGCGTCGTCCACGTCTTCGCCCCATCATTCTGTCAAGGACTCCTTTTTGCCGGAAATCCTGCGGGATCCAGCCAATGGAAAAGAGGCGGATATGAAGGGCTCGTTACTACCCGAGATTCTGGAGAACTCGACGAACGGAAAGGACTCGCGACCTTCGAGCACGTGCGTTTCAGCCATTTCGGAGTCGGCGCCTTCCAGCTCTGCTCCAGGGGATAATGCCCAGGCCAAACCGCCCTACAGCTACGTCGCTCTCATCACGATGGCCATCAAGAGCAAACCCACCAAGAAAGCCACTCTTAGCGAGATCTACGCGTATATCATCGAGCATTTTCCGTTTTATAAGAAAGACGGCAAGGGATGGCAGAATTCGATAAGGCACAATTTGTCGCTGAACGAGTGTTTTCAGAAAGTGCCACGGGAAGGAGGTGGCGAACGGAAGGGCAATTATTGGGTTCTAGGTAAGAGAGGATTTGGGTGGATCAGTTTTTTTGTGCGCAAGTTTTTGAGTTGTCGAGAAAAAACATATAAGGTTCTGGGCGTTGGGGGACAGAACTTCTAAACCAAAACATTCAATTTAAAGTAATTAGAACTTTGACTTATATATGATAAATGAAATAAATACAATGGTGGAACCGTTTTCAATCTGGTGTTGGACGACATCCTCAGTCTATACGCTTTTTTAACAGAGATGCGACGCGAGCAGGGCGACACAGAACGCATACTTAATCAATAATCCTTGGGACAGTAAGTCAGAAATTCGCTGTCAAATTATTACCAGTCTATTGAGGATAGTCTTTCTGGAGTAGTAAATCATTACGACGAGTGCAAAACCGGAAACAATGCAGTAATTGAGTACATAAACAATATAGGACTTCATTTGCAAACATGTGAAATAAATGTCACAAAATTCAAATTGTAAACAAATGCAATAAAAAAACTGTAGCAAATCTTATATTAAATGGATTTTCAAATCGACGACAAAATGTGACTTGTTAAAGTTATTGATGTTGAATATACCATCATTTAGAAAAATATCGCAGAAAATTACGAAAAAAACAAATGGAGAACTTTTTGTGTAATCTAACTTCGTACAAAGTTATATTTTGTATTTTCACCTAGAACACTACACCAAAAACTTGGTCTTAATGTTTTGATGCTTTGGAGTTTTTAGTTTTGATTTCGTGGTTTTTTGATGATTTATTTGGATATTTTGTTCCTTGGAAAAAATGGGCTTTAAATTTTCTAGAATCTGGATGTTTTGTACTATGGATGTTTTGTACAAATGATGTTTTTTGTACTTTTTTGAAAAAGATATATTGCCTTTGAGATTTTGCAATTTTTAATATTTGACGATCTGTTATAAGGGTACGATTTGTCATGATTTTTGAATTTTGTATTTGTAGCCGTGATTTTTAATTTTTTAATTTTTTTCATTTCGGGATTTTAAAGTTATACAGCTTTTGGAGTCCAGAGTTACACATTTGTCATATACGTATTTAATATGATTGAATTCGTTTTCGTGATTTTCAAGTCATTGAAGATGAGATTTTTTTTCTAATACTTTTAGTGTTTTGCATATTTCTTCAGTATTTATACAACTTGAAGGGATTTCGATCGATATTATTATGGCTTTCAATTTTTTTCATGACGTTTTTAATTTTCCATTTAATTTTTTTGATGGCTGGTTTTGCTACTATGATTTTCGAATTTCAAAGTTCTTGAATTTTAGGATTTGAACGAGAAAAACAAAAACACAATTTTTTAACAATAGAGTTGCACATTTTTCTCAGACGTATTCTATGTGTTATTTTATACTTACAACTCGATTTTCGTGGTTTTCAAGTGACTGAGTTTCAGATTTTGTTTTTGTTTTCTTTTTTCTTACACTGTGATTATACGTATGTTTTATGAATTTTCTAATATAATTATGGCTTTCTATACAGCTTTTTGGAATTGGATGCTATAGGAATCAAATTTTTGAAAAATTTGAATATTTTTGAGAAATCTATATCTACACAAAGTTTAGGTATTTATGATATACTTTTCTTCAAATGATATCTACATAGTTTTTGAATACCTAATAATAGATTTCTAGCGTTTCTGGCATTTTCATAGTATTTATGAAATTTCGAAGGATTTTACAGGATTTCATAGATTTTTTGTATTTTTGTTGAGTGCTTTATAGATTTCTGAACTTCAATGCTCTGGAATACAAATTTCAATAAATTTGTAGTATTTTTACAGATCTCGACGAAAATTAAATGTACGTAGATTTTTGGTATTTCATAGATTACTTGTATTTTCGAATTTTTTCAGTATTCATAAGATTTTGTAGCATTTTCTAGTATTTTTTTAGATTTCTAATAATTCTAAAGATTGAAATTTAGTATTTGGTAAAATGTTATCTACATAGTTTTTCAGTATTATTAGACTTCAGGTATTTCTTGCATTTTCTTAGTGTACTTATGAAATTTTGCAGGATTTTATAGTATTTTATAGATGTATATTATTTCTGTAGAGTCCTTCATGGATTTCTCAACGTTGATCCTCTAGAATACAAATTTTAACCAATTTGTAATATTTTTTCAGAGTTCTGAGAAAATTACATCCATATAGGTTTTCAGTATTTCATAGATTTCTTGTATTTTCGCATTTTTTAGTATTTATAAGATTTTGTAGAATTTTCTATTATTTTCATCTATTCCTTATATTTTTGTAGGTTTCTGTAAACCTTTTTTAGAGTTTGATGCTCTCCATTCGAAGTTTAATAAATTTTTAGCATTTGATAAATTTCTCGTGTTTTCGTAGTTTTTTAGTATTTATGTACAAGATTTTGTCGCATTTTTTAGTATTTGCATAGATATCATAGAATAGTGTAAACGTTTTTCAAAATTTGATGCTTTCAAAACTTAAAGTTTTATAGATTTTCAGTATTTTATAGATTTCTTGCATTTTTGTATTTTTTTTAGTATTCAAAAGATTTTTCTACTATTTTCACAGGTTTTTAATATTTTTATATTTTTTGCTCTATACGTTCTTTAGAATTCAATGCTCTAGAATTTTAATTTTTATAGATTTTTAGTATTTTTTAGATTTCCTATATTTTTATATTTTTCGATTATTTATAAAATTTTCTAGAACTTTCTATTCTTTTTATAGATTTCTAATATTTCTATATTCAAAGTCTCATGAATCTCAAGTATTTGTTTGGATTTTTTAAACAACAATATACTTTCGTAAATTTATATTACTGTAGGTATCACTTAGGTATTTGTATGATTCGAAAGATTTTCTGGTATTATTATGGATTGTTATGTAAATTACCAGAATTCGATGCTCTAGGATGGCAAATTTATCAGATTCTTTGCTTTTTCGTAAGTTCAAATTTTCCTTTATTTCCAAAGTTTCCCAAAACCTTTTAACTTGTTTTCAAAATAATTCGTAAATTTAGGCAACTTTAAAAGAAAGGGGAATCTATGTTTCCGATCCAGAAAAGTTTAAATCGAATATTTCAAAACTTTTTTGCCAAAAAAAGAAAGAAACTCATTTTTTGTCGTGTGTATGGATCGATAAAAAAAACAGCAATTATTTTATAAACTCAGATCCTCAATTCGAAGATATGTTCGAAAACGGAAATTTCCGGAGACGCAAGAGAATGAAAAGACCGTACAGAAGTCATCCGTACCGCAACGGTCATTTATACGCGGATCCTTACACGACGCCGCATATGCACCTTAGCAATTTCAACACTAGCAGAAACTGGTTAACACATTCAACGCAGTCTTATGCTTCTCCTTACCAACGATTTGAACCGAGGTAAATTGTTTTTTTATTTCTTTTTCAATGTTAGAAATAGACAATATTTACAAGTTGGTTAAGTTTTTGAAAAGAGTATTTTTCAATTCATGGAACCTCGAATATTCTTAAAAATTTCTATATTTTTGAGGCTAAGAAATTTTGATTTTATATTTTGATTTTAATTACAGTAGTTAAAACAGTCGTCGGAGCTTTTTTGCAATAAAAAAATTTTGAATGACTCAAGTACGATTGTTTTGAACACACCGAAAATTCGTTGTTTCAGTGTTTGCAGTCTCCAGCAAACACCATCGTATGGTCCCTATCAAGTAAGTACAAATTTATTAGTACCCTGAATAAGATAAAATATATTGCAAATCATTAAATTTTTAGAAAAAGGGGTTTCAAATTACAAAAAAAAGTGCAATTTATAATTATACGTTGTTCATAATAGCAATTTTTTACAATCGCTAGTTACTCAAAGACTGGTAAACATAAAAATTCTATTGTATCAAAAAAAACACCCAAAATTGATTTAAAACATCCTACTTTTTTGATAAATTTACGTTATTCAACTTTTCAGTCATGAAACTTTGGATATTTTCAAAGAGAAGTTCTTCATTGAAACCTTTCCGTTTTTTATTTGAGCTATCAAGTTTAATATAAAAATTTTTGATGGTTTTATTCCAAAGATAATGTTTTGAAAACTTTCAAGTTATTCCAAGTTTCAAGTCCTGAGCTTAATGAAAAGCTAGGCCCTTTCAGTAGACACAAAACTGGCGAAATTCTTCACTTCAAGAATTTTTTGTATTTTTTTCCATTCTTACATATAGCAGTTTTTTCATCTTTAAAATCTTCTATATGAGAATATTAATTTCCCATAAAAAGATCGAATATTTACGTTCTTTAATGATAAAGTTCCATGCAAATTTGTATTTCTACAATACTAAAGTATGGAAAAATTGCAATCATGAAATGGGTAAAATAACTTTTCAGACAAAATGTTAAAATTACTACAGATTTCTCTAACAGTGTTGATGTTTTTTTTTTTTTTTTTTTTTTGTTATTTTAATTAACAGTTGCAACAGCCATTGCAGCAAATGCAGCCAGTAGCTGCAGCTTATGCAGCTCGTTGCGGCCTGTTGCAACCCATGCCATCCGTCCAAATTCCGTCGATAAACGACTATTGCAACCAACTGGGCACGACGTTAGGTGAGTTGGCTGATTTTGGGGGGAACCAAATCGCGTTTTCGAAAATTCGCGAATGATCTTGCAATGTGCTTCAAGGCAATTATACCGATGTCCCAGGGGACCCCGGGAGTGGAAGTATGAGCGGCTCGGGTTCAGTTTCTATAGGAAACAGTGGATCCAACTTTAGCTGCCCCAGAAGATCCGACAGTTCGACCTACTGGCCAGAAAGTGAGTCCATGTTTCGCGAATAATTTACACAAAATAAATTTAATGCACGTGACATCCATATGTAATGAACCATATTCAAAGGGATATGTGTATCCTTTTTTTTTTGTAGTCTAGAAAGTTACCTGAAAAATTCTAACGCGATACCTTACCATTACTTGGGTGAAAAAAGTAATTCGTTACGTTACCGTTACTTGAAAAAAAAGTGTAACTCGTTACTTTCACCACTTTAAAAAAGTAACCTTCCGTTACTTTCACGGTAGTTTTTTCAATGAATTGAATGTAAATAACAAGACATCAAAAAACTAAGGATGAAAAAACAATATTAACGTATTTATCGTTTCGTTCTAGAAACTCTATATTTCAGATATAAAAAAATAGTTTGAGACGGAAAAAGATTAGATGTATTCAATTTTTTTCGAATTTCAACAAAACTTATTGCTCGAATAAAACATCATCTTTTCGATATACATAATTGTTTGTTAGGACGAGCTCTCGATCAATAATTTTTTTAAATGAGGTTAATCATTATGTATTTGTTAATATTTACTTTTAGAGCCTTAGAAAAAAATCAGTCGGTTTGTTCGAATAAAAAGTTTTTTTCAAATTAAAAAAACACTGTAAAAAATAAATGGAATATCTTCATGTATTTGTATGGATATTTTTCCATACCATATAATGTTAAATGTATGGAAAAAATCTTAGTTTTTTATAGAATATTTCCAATATTTTACCACTTTTTCCCATAACTTGGCGAAAATTTCTATTCATTTATGGAGAAAATTCTATATATGAATGAGAGTTTCATGCGAACGTATGAAAAATTTCCATACCATGGTAATAGTAAATAGCTTTACTTACATGAATGTTCCATATTTTTTTTTCCACAGTGAAGTCCTGAATATGACATTAGCTACGAGGAAAAATTTGCGAATTAAGTAGATTTTTAAGAGAATCTTATCTACCTAGATTTTTAGTATTTTTGAAACTTTTTGTATTTTTCAATATATATAAAATGCTGCAGGATTTTCTAGTATATTGTGATAAATTTATACTATTTTACTGTACATTGCTATACAGATTTCGATAATTTCATGCTCTAGAATTCAAAGTTCATTGAATTTTTTCTATTTGAGAGAATTTCGCAGAAAATAGTGTCTATGTGGATTTTTATTCCTTTTAGTTTTTTTGTTACTGTTTCAATTTTTCTACGATTTCAAGAACTGTTCAATATTTTTGAAACCATTCGGATTTTTCAGAATGTATAAAATGTTGCAGGGTTTTCTAGTATTTTTATACATTTTTAGTGTTAGCATAGAAATTATTATATAGATCTCGAGAATTTCGAGCTCGAGAATTCAAAGTTCATATCATTTTTCGTGTTTCAAAGGGTTTTTCAGAAAACTGTGTCTCAATAGATTTTAATTTCTTTCAGTATTTTACTAATTTCTCAGTTTTCTACCATTTGAAGAATCGTTGAGTATTTTTAAATATTGCTGTATGAATTTTTGGACTTCGATCCTCTAGTAATTTCAGTTATATGGATTTTAAATCTTTCATAGATTTGCTCGTATTTTTCTTTCAAAGATATCTCTTTGAATTTCCAGAATGATATTTCATGGAATTTAAAGTTTAAAATATTTGAAGTATTCCTATCGATTTTACGGAAAACAGTATCTTTAGATATTTAAAGTACCTTCAATATTTTTTGAGTTTTCTACAGACTTTTGAGATTTGAAAAAATTTTCTAGTATTTATAGACTTATATATGCACTCAGAGAAATTTCAGTTTAGGCATAAAACGGAAAGAATTTCAAACGCATCCCTTTTCAAAACGAAACTTAATTCTTTCATTTTTCAAAAATCGATGTTCAAAAATGAAATAACGTTTGACAGTGAAAAGGAATCCTTTTTACTTTGAAAAGGAAAGATTTGAAATGAAATCCCTTTCAACTGTAAAACTTTGTGAAATATTTACTCATAATATTTATGTTTATGTATTTCTTTTTTGTATTGCCTAGTATTTTTAGAATGTTGCAGAATCTTTTGGTTTATTAAAGATATCTCTTTGACTTTTCAGCATCAGATTTCCTAGAATTGAAACTTTCCAAAATTTCAAGTAATTCGATCGATTTAGCAGTAAACAGTTTCTTTAGAGATTAAGAGTTCCCTCAATACTTTTTGAATTTTTCACACTCTAAGATTTGAGAAATTTTTAAGTATTGCTGTGGACTTCTATATACATAATTTTTATAATTCGATGCTCGAGAAATCAAATGTTTTTCATTCCTGGAATTACATGAATTTTTTAAGAATCTAAATGGCATTTATGAGAAACTAATTAAAACATTGTATTGTTCGGATTGTTTGTATTTTTTATTGTTATAAAATTACTTAAAGTTTTCTATCAGGATCTATAGATTTTAAAGATCCTGCTATTGATTGTAAGATCCTTAGATTTGAAGGGTTTTTATGTATTTTCATGGGGATTTCTAAAATTCAGTGCTCTGAATCGTAAAAGTTTCTAATAAAAAGTGAAATAGCATATTCTATGTCAATATTTGTAAACAAATTACTAATATTTTACGCTGTTCCATTAAAATTTAGAAACATAGAATTTTTTTCAAAAATATAGAACTTACAAATTATTTACATCCCAGGTTCGGTATATTTCTTGAAAAAATACAGATTGTTATTAAAACTTGATGAGACTGATAAAAGTAACGTCAAAGTAACGTGATTTTCGTTACTTGTGACTAAAAACAGTAACTCGCTCCCGTTATCTTTACTTATTGTTACTCAATGTAACGCGTTACGTTATCGATGCAGAAAAAAATATATTAAAACGTTATATTTTTTACTGCGTTACTTCCAAACGTTCCGAACCTTGCATGAAACCATTTGTAATTTTCCTCAAAATTTCAATTAGTACATTTTTGATGATTCGTATATAGTTATTTATCTTATTTTTCCTGCATTATTCTTTATGATTTATATATATGTTATTTATTGTTCAAATTTTTATTATTTTTACATAAAATAGTAATTTTATCCAAATTTTGGGAGGGGTTGGAATCCCCAAAACCTCTCTCTGCCTACGTGCCTGTTCGTAAATTTTCTAGATAAGTACATCCCTAGTAATTTTGATCCTTATAAAAACCGCATAAGAAAAAAAAATTTCTTATATGAAGTTATTTTCTCATAAGGTGCAGCTTATGAAAACCTTATAAGAATAAATTTCACTTTCTTATAAGGTTTTTATAGGGATCAAAATTACTAGGGCTCGGCAATACTTTACATATATCGCATTATTTAAGTTGCTACTCAACGCTAAAATATTTCCATTGTCACACGAAGAAAATTTAAAGAAAAAATGGAAATTTTCTAATTACTAACTAAAGAAAATTTAACATACTCTTCATTTTCCCATACATTGTCATATGCATGGGAAAATATGAATGTTGTCAAAACTCAAATTCTAAAAAAGCAAAAAAACCATCAGTTTCCAGCTCCATAAAAGAGGAACCAGGATTATCAGCTGAAAGCATCGGCTTAGCCCCGAACATGACTCCCCCCATGACTCGAGTCACCTGGTCCGGGAGCCCAACGGCGAATTCGGCTATTTCCACAAGTTGGACGGATTTTCAATCCCGGCCAAGTGTGTATGAAAAGTGTACATGAAAAGCTCGGTGAATGGAACGAACATTAAAAAGCTCGATGAGCTCCTACAGTATACACATAAATGTAACGTATATACTAGTCTGTATACGTGACTGTTAATTGTTAGCGAATGATTTTACCCTTTTTTTACACTGTCACGGAGAAAAATTTTGCGATTTCCAGGGGAAACCTTCGAAATTTCTTTCTTGATTTCGAATTTTCCAGGTATTGAAGTAAAAAACAAAACTCTTCTTCAAAATATAAACAAATGTGATCTATTAATCAGAATTTTTTATTTCAATACTTAGATTGAGCAATTTTTTTTTGTTATAAATCCTAGGCAGAAAATTTAAAAATTTTTATTTCGGAACACACGAAATTTAAGGTTTACTTCTGAAAGATTCAAACTTTGTTCATAAAGTTATTCTTTCTGTCCTCATTTGGGACAGCACATTTTCAGTCAGTAAAAATGAGGTATACAAATTATAATTTTTATTTATGTAACTAAGGTCCGAATATTTATATTCTACGTAGAATAGAGCTTCTCTCTATTTATTTTTCTACACGACGCGATTGTACGTAGCTTTATTGATGTCGAGTAATTGCGAACTGAACAAAGAAAAACTTGTTATTTTCTGTTATGTAAAAAATATAAAAATACATAGATGTTTTTCTTTGCTTTTCTCTACTTTTTCCCGACTCTTTCGAGAGTTTTTCCTCGTATTTCAGGTTTGTATGTAAAAGTTTTATTTGATGGAAACGATGATTATTAATATGTAGTAATAAAGAAGACGTTGATATTTGAATCGTTTTTCTTTTTATTGGTCACGTTGCAAAATTTTCAAGTTCGTACATGTCTTTTGGTTTGGCAAAAAATTGAGAATATTTTAAGGGGACGATTGAAAACATGATTTTGATTTTCTGGAAATGGCTGTGTGCCAAAGTGATTGACGGATCGATACGTTTACGAAATTTATTTCGGTGCTGAGTTATGGAGATGTAAAAATAATTCCAATACTAAAGGAGTACAAGTACATAAATTACGTTTCGAGTGTAAATGTAGAATGTTTTTCTTTCGGGTTTTTCAGACATTTTCCCGACTTTCCAGGTTCGATTGTTACATTTCATGTGAAAGTCCGATGGAAAATGGTTTATGTCGATTTTTTTATTAAATCTGCCATTCGTGGAAAAAAATTTACTCAATTTATGCTTAGAGTATGTATTTTTTGATACAAATCGCTGTTGACATAAATTATAAATTTTTCGAGAAACAAAAACTGGTTGAGATAATATTGATCATTTTACATTGTCATTTTCTTGAAATTCATAATGCCTCGATATATCAGTCAATTTTTTTTTTCAAAAAACAGTTCTCAAGTTCAAAGTTAATGGTGAAAGATTTTTCTTGTTTATGTAAATCTTTATTGTGTCAAAAAATTCCTGAAGTTTTCACATTATTAGCTCAAAGTTATACATTTAAAAAAAATGGCAAAATTTCCAAACGTGTTATAGATTCAAAGTAATTTGGAAACAAATTTTTCAAAATTCTTAAAATCTGCTCGAAAATTCGGAACGTTTTGCTAATTTTTCATAGCTATCTAATTTCTGATGCATAACGAAATAATGAAAGAAAACGAAATTGAAGAAGACCAATGTTAGGTATTTTTCATTAATCATCAATAAAAAAATCTTAGCAATCATTTTCATTTTTATTTTATACAGTTTCTATGAAAGCCATACAAGAATTTGATGAAATTGTGAAAAAAAATTGTGGATACGTTCTTAATTATGTAAAGACTATTAATTTGAAAAAATCCCTAAAATTTTCGTAAAGTTATCTCATTGTGGGATGATACGATGAATTATTTTTTATTTAGCGAACATTTCTCGAGCACAAAAACAGCAAAAGCTGTCAAGAGCGATTGTACCGGCGCGTATCGAGGCGCTAATCACTCGATCGCTCAATCCGAGAGAACGTGCCTCGCTTGAGGGTTATTTATGACCGATTTTATGCGACTAATAACGCAGCTAGAGAAACAGGGAACGCACTGTGCTTTTATACCAGCCCTTGAGCCTGCGCTAAATATCCACGAAATATATTTACGAGCCCCACTGATCGACAGCTCCCGATGGAAAATTTGTTCCACTTTTGGTTTACAGCACCAGGCGCTATTTCAAACGAAAATCAAAAATCGTCGAATGTGCTTCAGCCACTTTTTCACCTTTTTGCGAATTAGTTAATTAGGTTTGAAGTAATAAAAAATATTCGTTCTAAGATATTTCGTTAATTTTTAATCACATAAGATAATAATCCAGCAATTAAAGTTACATTACATATTAAATAAAAAGTCTGGAAATTTTTTTTTCTTTATTAGAGATCACTTTTGATAATTTTCCATCGAGCTTTCAGCCGTCTTCGAGAAAACTCGATACTTAAAAAATTACTCAGTCAGTGCTAAAAAGAATCAAAAGTTTGAAGAGAAACGAAGAAAATTTCAATTGTTTTCAATAAATAAATGGACAGGGTTTGAAAAGTTACTCAAAAAAGTGTAACGCGTTACGTTACAGTTACTTGAGTGAAAAAGTAATTCTTTGCGTTAATACTGTTACTTGAAAAGAAATAGTAACTCGTTACTGTTACCACTTTAAAAAAGTAACGTTCCGTTACTTTTACGTTGGTTTTCTTAATAAATTGAATGTAAATAACAAGACATCGAAAAACCAATGATAAAAAAACAATATCAACGTATTTATCGTTTTGTTCTAGAAACTCTTCATTTCAGATATAGTACAATAAATTGAGACGAAAAAAGATTAGATGTGTACCATTTTTTTGAGTTTGAACAAAACTTTTTGCTCGAATAAAACATTATATTTCCGATATTTGTTGTTTGTTAGGACGACCCCTCTATGAGTAATTTTTTTAAGTGAGAAAAATCAATAAGGTAATCTTTACTTTTCGACCCTGACAAAGAAATCAGTCAGCTTGTTTGAATTTTTATATTTTTTTCAAGTTCGAAAAATTTCTGAATATTTTTTCATTCAATGTTAGCAAAAAATATACGAATTAAATAGATTTATAAGAGAATTTTATCTTTATTACTTTTGACACTTTTTGTATTTTTTGGTATGTACAAAATGTTGCAGGACTTTCTAGTATTTTTATAAATTTTTACTATTTTTCTGTACATTGCTATTAGATTCCAATAATTTCATGCTCTAGAATTCAAACTTCATTGAAATTTTTGTATTTAAGTGAATTTTTCAGGAAGTTGTGTCTATGTAGATTCTTATTTGTTTTAGTTCTTTTGGTACTCTTTCAGTTTTTCTACGATTTCAAGGATTGTTCAGTATTTCTGAAACTTTTCGTATTTTTCAGGATTGTTGCAGGGTTTTCTAGTATTTTGATAGATCTCTAGTATTTTTGTATAAATTTTTCTATTGATTTAGAAAATTTCGAGCCCTATAAAATCCGAAGTTGATTTTATTTTTTGTGTTTCAAAGGATTTTTCAGAAAACAGTGTCTCGATAGCTTTTTATTTCTTTCAGTATTTTTCGTATTTCTTTAGTTTTTCTGCGATTTAAAGGATCGTTCATAATTTTTAAATATTGTTTTATAAATTTCAGGAATTCAATTTAAATTGTACAGATTTTCAATTTTTCATAAATTTACTTGCATTTTTCTATATATGTATGTTCTAGTATTTATAAAATGTAGAATTTTTTGGTTTCTTCAAAGATACCTCTTTGAATTTCTAGAATGAGATCTAGAATTTAAACTTTGAAATATTTCAATTATTCGATCGATTCTGCAGAAAAAAGTTTCTTTAGAGATTTAGAGTACCCTCAATATTTGTTGAGTCTTTTATAGACTTTTGAGATTTGACAAATTTTTCTAGTATTTTTATAGACTTCTATGTACACTCAGGGAAATTTCCGTTTAGGCATGAAACGGAAAGAATTTCAAACCCATCCTCTTTCAAGATGAAACGCTAACCCTTTCATTTTCAAACGGTCAAAGTTCAAAATTGAAATGCCGTTTGAAAGTGAAATGGAAGCCTTTTTACTTTGAAACGGAAAGTTTTGAAATGAAATTCCTTTCAACTGTACGCAGGAGTTTTCTGAGTGAATTCAATGCTTTAAATATAATGCTCGAGAAATTAAAGTTTCTTGATATTTCTGGGATTATATACGTTTTCGAAGCATCTAACAGCATTTATAAGAAACTAATTAATGTGTAGCATTTTTAGTATATTTCTTTTTTTTTTTTGTTTTAATCAAATTGCGTCAGGTTTTCTACCATTATCTATAAATTTGAAGTATTTCTATGTATTTTCACGCGAATTTCTAAAATTTAATGATTCGTATTGTGAAAGTTTCTAATAAAAAGTCAAAAACGGTATTCACTGTCGATATTTGTACGCAAATTACTAATATTTTACTGTTTCCCATTATAAACTATGAGTATATAATTTATTATTCGAAAATAAGGAAGTCACAAATTTCTCATATCTCAGTTTCAGAACATTTCTTGAAAAGTTACAAATCGTTGAAAAAACTTGATGAGACTTATAAAAGAAACGTGAAATAAATAACGGGATTTTCGTTACTTGTTACGCGTTACTTCCAAATCCTGTGAACGGAAAATTAAAGTGATCGAATTTATGAATCTTACGATTGTGACATTTGTACAATACTTGAAAATTGAACCTCATTAGGACAAGCTGTAACGAAGTATCATATGTTTTTTTGCCTAACTTTTATAAAATTATCAATTCAACTTTGTTTCATATTTCAAAAACAAAGTGAACACTTTTACTCCGTTATTATGGATAAATTAGATTTTCACCATTATTATTTGATTTAAACTACAAAACGGCTATGCTACTACTATTTTGAAAGAAATTTCCAGTCGATAGATCTTGAATAATATATTCTTGTGAGTTAAAACTTTTTTTTCTATTCTTTCTTCTTTAAAAAGGAGTATGTGAGGTTAAATTTTAACTCTTGATAAATAACGGAGGTTGAAAAGGATCCAAATTTTTCTGGGAATGAACAATCGATTACATATCTCAATAGTGCATTGTAATAATTTGAAAATATTCAAGTTTTTCGTGTTTTTAGACACCAAAGAAAAGGGCTTGGTGATAAACGGCGGCATTTAAACGAACAGATGACTCGGTCCACCCAACTAATAATCAACTCATGTTTTATTTCTTTCTTGTATTCCCTTGAGAGAGAAACGCGCTTGGCAATGACGCGGGCAATTTGTAGTCGAGTGTCAACTCCTTGGCTATTTCTATTTTTGAGTGTGCCCGAAGAAGAGGATCGCTATCACGTTCTCCAGTCGCCACTTTTCTCCTTTTTTCCCTCTCTGTTCCATTTTACACTAAAAACTCGGAATTTCTTGCACACGCAAATTAAATTGCGCGAAACTCGTTTTTTCTTACTTTCGAAGGGTTTTCACTCTTCTTTCTGCGGACTCACGTTTTTAAGGGTGCAAAATCAGAAGAAGAGGGAGAATAAACGAGTCTAGATCAGGAAGAGATTCCTGGTGCCAAAAAAATCCTATGGAAGAGAATCCAAGTTTGCATGTGTGTATATAAGATGAATTTAGGATTTTCAAAGACTAGGGTTTCTATAGAAGAAGGTCAAAGTGAGGAGCAAACTAGGGGCGAAAATTTTTTTTGAAATAGCAGTTTTAAAAAAAAAATAGGATGGAAAAAAATGGAAATTTTAGAATTCTTGAATATCTGAATAAACCTTTTCTTATTTCGAAAACACTAGCACAAAAAATGATCGTCAAGTGAAAAAAATTTGAAATTTAGGAAGTTTGAAGGAAGTTGATGGAAAATTTTGGAAAATCATGATCAATCTATAAATTTTTCGAAAATTATTCGGGAAAAAAACTATACCATATAACTCATCAAATTTTACAAACTTTCCTCGAATGAATAAAAAGTTTCATCGAATATCTTTGATGGATTTTGTAGTATGATCCAGAGAAATTTTTGGTCAAATTTGTAGTCTTCAAGATAAAATAAGATCGAATAAACAGAAATTTAAGGGCTCTTGATTACCTGAATCAATCACTTACTATTTTCAAACTGAAAGCAACAAAAATTTAATTTTTATCAAAGTGAAAGTTTTTCAAATTTCTGGGGCTTGTAATCATTTTTGAAAAATTCCGAAGATATTGATTTTCTCAAATAGTGCTTGAAAATTATTGACAAAATAAATAAAATAATGTGATAATTACGGGTTCGTGGAAACTTAAAAAATATGTGATGATCCTAGCCAGCATATAGCCGTTTCAGATATATTTCTGCAATCTTTCAACCCAAATTTCAGACATTGAAACGTTCTGCCGATGTAACTGATAAATGAGTGAAAGGTTGTAAAATTATATGGGCTGGAAATAATCAGAAATTATAATAAATTATGTAAAATTATACAAATCTGGAGGAAATCATGGTAAACTATAAAAAATCATAGTACACCATAAGTTATAATTTTATGAACTCATTCGAGTAGATAGGAAATTCACAGAAATCATGGCTTATTGTAATAAATTATAAAAAATTATAAAAAATAATGAGTAAATTTTAGGAAACAATATTATAAAGTGCCAAAAATTGTGAAAAAGCATGAAAGATTATAAGAAGTTTTTGATGGTGATGAGAAACTTTGAGATGTTTTAGAATGTATGAGAAACAATTAAATCTTTTTTAAAGTATGGCCATCATGGGAAATTATCGATAAAGTAACAAAACCCTGGAACATTTATATGAGTCGTTGCAAATCATGAAAAAACACGAGAAACTATTGAAAATCATTAGACACAATAAAAAATAATATAAAACTATAATAACATATGGAGTCTCAGAGAAAACTGGAGAAAACTATTCGTAATCATGATAAATTATGAAACATGCTACACCATATGTTATTATAGGAATTCATGGTAAATAATGAGAGATTAATTTAAACCTTGGCTCATTATAGTGAATCATAAAAATTATACTATTACTAAACCATGGGGAATAAAAGGAAGAAACAGAAAATTCTTGCAAAGCATGGAAAATACATAATAGGAAAATGTAGGAAATGATGCTAAACTGTAAAAAATTATCAACAGTTATGAAAAACTGCCAAAAATACTTTAAGCCATGAGTAAACTAAGGGATACAATAATAAATTATTAGAAATTATGCATTAGCAAAACAAAAAAACCTTGTAAAACTTTTATGAATCATCGCAAATCATCATGATGCGAAACTTTTGGAAATCATTAGATATCATGAGAAATATTATGAAATTATAATAAACGTATGGAAAATCAGGGAAAACTTTGGGTAATTATAATAAACTATTATATATGCTACACCATAGGTTACACAGAAATTCATGGGCAAGTATGGGAATTAATTAAAATCATTTTCAACTATAGTAGACCATGGAATATTATGAAAAATCATGAGTCAACTATAGAAAATAATTGAAATGTACAGAAAATTCTAGCCAAGCATGGAAACAAATGAAAAACTGTAAGAATAAATTGTGATGAACTATAAGAAATATTTGGAAGTCATGATTTTAATTGTTTTAAACCATGGGTGAACGAAAGAATATAATTTTAATTATTAGAAAATAAAAAATTTATGAAGAGTAAACCTCGTTAACTTTTCCCTGAAGTACGTTGTTTGAAACTCATAACTTATAAAAAATGGGAACAGCGAGAAATGCACGTAACATGCATGCTCTCCAAGCACGTATTTCGGCAAAATAGAACATCGGCAGATTCCTTTGAAAAAGTAGATGAAAAGCACACGAATTTTCATTTTCTTGGATTTTTGGTAAAAAATAATTCATTGAAAAAGTACTAGAATACAGGAAAATATAAATAAAAAAACAGTGATACAGTGAAAAATTCATTCATCTGCTATATTATTATTTGAGTACATCTGCAATGATTTGTTGTTGTTTTTTTTTTGTTTGTTAATTTTTCTAGGAACAAACAAAATCTTAACTTCCAAATTTCCACTTGGAAATGTTTTTTTTTCTTTCTTTCAAATCCTATTTTCTCGGATTTTCTACCCTTACGAGAAATTTCATTCAAACTCTAAAATAAAGAATTCCTCATGATTTTCAAAAATTATTTATTTATAACTATACATATTTAATACCTGTTCATATACATATATATAATATATATCAAATTCGTGATAATTATACACTTCAACTCTGCTTTAAAATAAAAATGCAACGGAATAACATTTCAGTAAGAAAACGCAGTGGAATGACCGATAGAACGATGATTAACTTTCAACAATTCACGTTTAGTCGTCGTCCAAAAGTTCATCGTCCAAATTGACATCCTGAAACACGCAAATTTGAGCATTACTTCCCTCAAATTCCTCAACATTTTCATCCAATAAACTTTCGAATATCAGGAAGTATTTGCTCCTTCATAATTCAAGTATACTAATAATTTTTGCAGTAATAAAATTAATTATTCATCGACTTTAGCACTACAATTTCTCAATTTCAACATTTCTACGTCCACAATTTAATCCGTTAACTGATTAAACTGCGTACATGATTTTTACACAAATTTAGAACACGATTTTCATTAAATACAGAAAATTATTCTAGATGTAGAAATCATCTAACAATATTTTTTATTTCGCCCTTGATTTCACCAAGACACGCGTTGGTTCGATCGATGTAACGAGAATCTCGTAATGTTTTGGTAATGTTATAACCCATCTTAAATTACCCATCCATGTTCCAGAGTATTAAACCATCAGCTAATTGCGAACCCTGGATAAAGCATCTCTCTCCCCCCCATTCCCCCTCCCCCCTTTTCCCTTGGATACCGGAAACTTCTCTTTTTCTATTCCCCAGTACGAAATTTCCCACTCTTGCCCTTTCGTTCCTGCCCACTTGTTTCAGGCAGTCACTGCCCTCGTCTCCGCCTCTGTTTTATTACCCGATCATTATTTCGCACTATTTCTATCGCGAATCATTTATACCTTTATTCGTCCAATCGCGACGCTCTGATTCGCAATATAAATGAAATTAATTCAGGAAAAATGCGCTAGGATGAAAATAATAAACGTTTGATTTGGGAAAATTAATCTAAACATATTAAGAAATAATGTATCTAAAATCAATGTATTTGTTCTGAAATAATATGATAATAAACTCACAAAATTTATGAACCTTTTCTGAAACTCTACGAATTTTTAATGTTATTTATTTAATGATTTATGATATACAAGGATTTATTTGTTTTGGTTTTTCAGATTTTTATTGAAAATGGAAAAACATTGATGTTTGAAAGATTTAATATTGTTATGTACTATGATAAATTATAATATATTATGATGATAAACATTATCTACAAAATTTATTAACCTGTACTCAAATTCTACACATATTTTTTTATTTTTCGACACTTATAGAAAAATGTATGTTTTTTTATGTTGAAAAATTTTCCGAATTTCAAACATTATATAAACTTCTCAAAACTTTCCAAGTTTTATAAAAATTCATTCAACTTATAAAGATTTTTGTAATTTTTCATTCCCATTTTTAAAATTTTTATTGAAAATGAACAACGCTATGATAAATAATTTAAAGATTTAATATTTTTATAACATAATAAAATAAACATATCATAATATGGCATATTGTAATATTATGATGATAACACTACAAAATTCATCAGGCACCGTTTTCTCGAATTCTACACATTTTTTTTTTAATTTTTGACAATTTTAGCTGATTTTTCTAACTTTCAATGTTTCTCTGAATTGCTTAAGGTTTTTCAAATTTTGAATATAATTAATAGAAACTATTATAATATTTAATTGCAATAAAATATTGAACTATTATAATATTGAAAAAATGTCCACGTTTCACAAATATTTGTCCAATACATAAAAAGTTTTCGTAATTTTTAATACCTTTCCAGATTCTCAAATTTTCATTAAAAAATGTAAAAAACATTACCATGCGTAATTCCGGATGAATATTATTATGAATACAATCTACTAAATGTATGGAGATCTTTTCAAATTTAACTAATTTTCCGAATTTTTCAGTATTGATAACAATCTTCACAATTTTTCATTTTTATATCCTTCATATATTCTTCAAAATTTTCATAATTTCAAACACAACCCAAATTTTTCAAAACTTTCCAAATTTGATGAAAGCTTGCCCTACTCTTTGAGATTTTTCGAAATTTTTTAATGCTTTCCTAGTTTTTCAGGTTTTTTTTTTTATGAAACAATTTTTCAAGAAATAATTCCGAAGAAATAAAATTATGAACATTGTTGAAAAAATTTATTAACATTTTTTCAAGTTATTCTCATTTTTTTATTTTATAGATTTACTTAACTTTTTAATTATTTCAATTAATTTGTCATGTTTTTCAATTTTTCACAATATAGAAAATTTCAAGCATAATACGAAAGTAACCAATCGCAATTTTTCAATTTTCGTCACTAAGTATTCGTCCAACTTACGAAAATTTTCCGTAATTTTCAAATATTTTTCAAGTTTTTTTTATTTTCATTCAAAAAAAAAAAAAAAAAAAAAAAAAAAAAAAAAAAAAAAAAAAACAACAGAATGATGTATATTTTTAGGAAATAAAATAATGAACGCAATTCACAAAACACATGAACACATTTTGAAATGCTCCAAATAAATTTCGGAAACTTTTTGAAATTATTGACAATTTTAAAAATTTACTGAGTTTATCGAATTTTTTTAACTATCTGAATTTTAAACATTTTACAAACTATTTAAAACCTTCAAAATTTTAGAAAAATTAATCCAACTTATCAGGCTTTTCAGTAATTTTTTGATACTTTTCAAGAGTTTCAGATAAAAAAGGGAGAGTAAAATTTTCAGGCATATTTCGAAAAAATATCTTTGCACCATACAGAATCTTCGCATTTTTTTTTCTTAATTTTTTTGAATTCGAAAAAAAATTCAGTTTCCTCATAAAATTGTGTCAAAATCATTTTGGTAATATCTTAAAGTATGTTCAACTAAAATTCTCCATTAATTTTCGAATATTAAAATTGTCAATGTACCTATTTCTTTGATTTCTCATAATTTTAATATTGAAAATCTTTGCAATTTTTCGAGTCCTCATATTTTAATCTTCACATATCCTTTGACATCCCAAAAAATCTTTGACTTTTTCATGAAATTGTAAAAAAATTAGTTTTTAAATGTTTGAATTATTCAATAATTGGTGAATTCTTCGGTTTTATATGAATTCACTTGATTTATTATTACTTTGGAGATTTTTCGGACGTGTGATCTGAATGGTTCAAAGCGTTCAAAGTGTCTTAAAATATATCAATTTCTATTTTTCTAACTTGTATCATTAACTTGAGAAACATTCAATCAAACATACTTTTTCATTGAATTTTTTGTCAAGACTATTGCATACCTAAAAGATTTAAAAATTCCTCAATTTTGATGAAACTATAGACATATGTCTAGATATCTAATTTTCCTGGAAAAGTACCATAATCTCGTCTTTTTATGGTTTCTATTGAATAACAATGTAACAAAAATGCAAGTTTGACACATTTTTAATTACTTAGGTAAAAAAATTTTTCTTCACAAGACCTTGTCAAAATAAATCTTATTATTTCAACTTTATACTTTAGAAATGTTCGAATAATTCCAGAATTAAAATTTCTTCGAACCCTCTCATATTCTTCTTCATTTTTTGCCAAAGTTTTAAAATCTATGTATAGTTCAAAATATTCCTATTTTTTTATGAATTTCGCCTTTGACTTTATTTCGATGTATATATAAGAATCTTATTGTAATTACATTATTAATTACATTTGTAATTACTATTAATTACATTTGAATATTGTAAATAGTAATTACATATTGTAATTACTATTAATTACATTTGAAACACTGAGAAACTTTGTTGGCTTTGACATATTTTCAAATTTTTGTTATCTTATTTTACCATATAAATAAGAAAATAATAATAAAATATAATAATGAATAAATAATACATTCATAATTAAGTAAATGACGAATTTGAATTCATTTTCTTAAAAATTAGTGAAATTCACTTCATTTGAACTTATATTGAATAAAAATCTAGAAAAATTAAAGTTTGATACATTTTTAAATACTAAAATAAAAAAATAAAAAAATTAAAATTGTTCTTTTTTAAGGCCTTAGGGGCCGTTCACATATTACGTAACGTTCTTGTGGGGAGGGGGGGGGGTCAGCCCGAGTGTTACTTTCTGTTAGCTCTTATGGAGAAATGAGTTACGACGAGGGAAGGGGGGGGGGGGTCTAAAATCTCCAAAAAACGTGTTACATAATATGTGAACGGCCCCTTGTCAACATTTATGTAAATTGAAATACTTTAACTTTATACTTTGAATATCCAAATAGTTCGAAAATTGAAATTTCTTCGAACCCTTCTTTATTCTTCTCCATATTTAGCGAAATTAAAAAATTTTGTATTGTTCAAAATATCCACCTTTTCCAAGAACTTTACCTTTCAATTTATTTCGATTGATACGTTATAATTTTATTGGTGTAATTAACTACATTCAAAACACTGAAAAACTCTGTTGACATTTCCTAATTTTCAAGTTTTGTAGTTCTTTATTACTCTATAAATTGTGCTAAGGAAATTTTACTGTGTCTTGAAATTCCATTTATTCGATATTTAGTCAAACATTGCTATCGAATTTTTTATCACATAGAAATTCGATATGAATGTTGAGTGGTAATATCGAATAAATGGGATTTAAGTAATTGTTTTGGCCCAGTGAATAATAAAGGAATAATTTAAACATTTTTATGTGTTTGAATGTGAGAGAATAAAAGAAAAGAAAAAAAATGAAACGTGATATTTCGAGCATTTCGAGGTCCTCAAATTTCGTATCATACAAACCCTTGACTGTTGAAGCTCGGGCAATAAAACGAGAAGGAGTCGGAAGTGACTTCATTTTTTAGTAATTTCGGGCATTGGTTACGTTGATTATTTTGAGAAAGATTTATGGGCGTTTCGCTATATTTTATTGCAAGTTAAGGTGACGTGGTTTTTGTCATAATAATGAAAGACCCGAGTCTCAATTTTTTTTTTTAGTAGCGAGAACAAAGTAATTCTTAAAAATTTCACCTATTTTTATTTTCATCTTTTATCAACATAAATTTTTATCATCCAATACTTTAACTGCAATAGTTATATTTAATGCAATCAGATATGAATATTAACAATAACATCACTCATTTTTCAAAATTTTACCGTAGCTAATTGGTTTTCTGTTCCATTGGAAAATTATCAAACGAGAAAAGTGAAAACAACACACGAAAAATTTTGGAAACTTCCTTCGCAAGATTAGACTCTTTGAAATAAAAAAAATATATGATGCGCGATGTCGAGATTTACTATTTCTAAATTTTGGCATCCGCATTTTTACTCCAAATTTCAAAATCTGATATTATTTAATCAAATTATAGTATTCTTGATTGTTACACTTTAGATATTGACTATCATAGTTTATGTACTTGGAAATTCTAATTAAAAAGAAAAAAAAATGAAAATAACAAATAAAAAATGTCAACAACGAGATGATATAAGATTCATTTTAAAATTGTACATAAAGCATTTATCGTATCTTTTTTTCACAAATTTTCAAGACATTTTGTTTTGAAATAAATTATTTACACAATATTTGTATATTCCAACTTGTAGGTTCTCAAAAGTTGAAAAAATTTAATTTTTCTACATACATAGTGGTCATTTTGGAATTTATTTCCCATTAAGGAGGTTTCCATAAATAATTCAACAATTTTATCCCAGTTCTTAGCATTTCTTAAGCAGTAATCTTATTCATTTTTTAGCACTTTTTTTCACCAATAGCAATAAGATAATGATAATAATTATGATGATAAATTACTATAATCATTATAATCATTTATTGTTTATTATATTCTGAAAATTTTTTCAAATTTATATAATTTCAAAATATGTTCACATATTATGTAGTTTGGGCTCATTATCATATTTTTTTTAAATATACATGATAATTTTTAATAGAAATCTAAAAAACCTCAAATATATTGAAAAATTATAAAAATCTCAATGAGTTGGACTGATATTGATAATATTTGCAAAATTCTGAATGGTTTGTTTTGTATTATGTTTAAACATTTTGAAATTTTTAAAAATATAATAAAAAAATATAATAAATAATTTGCATATTTTAAAAATATATTAAATTATTTCTTAGGTTGTCAGTACCCATAATCTTATTTATTCGAAATATGCTTGATCATTTTCTTTCATTTGCAATAAAAATCTGAAGAACTCGAAGTTTTAAAACAATACGGAAAATCTTGATGAGTTAAAAAATCTTTCATCAAATTTGAAGAGTTTTGATTTACTTTTGCTAAAAAAATTCGAAAAATAAAAAAATTGGAATGTATGAAGACTGTCAACAATACAACAAAATTCGGGAAATTGGTTGAATTTCAAAAGATGTTCTTAAATTTTGTAGACTGTGTCAACAGTAATATTTATTTGAAATATGCATGATAATGATTTTTCTATTTTTAAAATAAAAATATCAAAACTTAGATAAGTGTTAAACAATTACGAAAAAGTTTAATGTAGGTACCTATTGGACGAATATTAATAAAAAGTGGAAATTTTCAATAGTTTGTATTATGTTCAAATTTAAATGGTTTTAGACAAATGAAAAAAACATTAAAAAATTCAGAGATTGTTTATAACTTTCAAAAATTCAAAAAATTTTACAGAATATGAGAACATATATTCAATTTTATACATAGTATTTATTGACAAATTAATTACAAAAATATTAAATCTTTGAAATATCTTCAACTATGTTGTTCCATTTTTTAAAGCAAAAACAGAAAAACTTGATTGAAGATGACAAAAAATCTTAACAAGTCGAATAAATTTGTACTTAATTTTGAAAGTTATGAAGGTTTTGTCTCAAGTTTGAAATCCGGATATTTTTTACGCATACAAAAACATCGGAAATTTGATACCTATATTGGCTATACTTAATACCAAAAAAAATTTTTTTTTCATAAATGTGCGTTCTATTAATATATCTTTCAGAAGCTTCACGAAAAATACAAAATTCCAAGTTTTTACTTTTTGATGAACTTACTTTCTCGTGAAGTGGTCTGTGTATCCAGCATGCATAATGTGAAATTTTTTAATAATTTTGTTAATAATTTGATTTTTCATAAAGTCATGCTTTAATTATTATATACTTTGGAAATATCTAAAAGCGTTATTGTTCAAAAAATAACAGCAATAAAAATTTCTAATCAAGACAGTCGAAACTCACGCTTGTATCTATGTTGTCATCAAGCTCGAGGTCAAGGTCAATGTCATCGTCATCCACTGTCAACGGCCGAGTCGCACTCGATGATTTCGCGGCTTTTTCTTCGGTTGGTGGCGTATCTTGCGACATTGATTGTGGTTCCAAATCGAGATTTATGAGTCTTTCAGACAAATCTCGTTCAACGCTCGATGAAGTTTTTTGACTTGAGCCTGTCGCTGCTTCCATTTCCTCCAGCACGTTTCTCTCTATATTTGGCTGAAAAAATACAAACATTTTTACTTATTACTTTCAAGCTAGATAATTTCAAGTAACCAAAAAACAATATAAACAACAATTGTTTTAATCAAGTTCCTCTAAAACAAACAGCAAATCGACAAATAAATCCAGACCTCAAATTTTTAGGTTAGAAAAGAAACGCACAACATTTCTTCAATTCATAATTTGCAGGTAAGTGGAGTGCCTAAGAACAATGAAGAATGCCCATATGTATTTTTTATTAGCAAAAACGCTAAAAGATAGTAAAAAAGAAAAAATCGAAACGCCTCGGGCTTGTTTGAAAGGTAATTTATGTTTTATAGAAAATCACCGGAGAACGTGTTAACGAGCTTGTGAAAAAAATTATTGTCGCGCGTTATAATTTAAGATCCGACGCCCGTTGGCGTGCGAAATCGATTTGTTTTACCCTTGTGCGTGATTATATAAATACAAGCAGGGTTTACCGCTGCACAATCATCGTAAAACATTTTTTTATTTTGTATAAATATGGAGCAGCGTCTGTATTGTTTTTTTTTCTCTTTTATTGAACTCTCTTCGCAATAAATGCTCGTGTGATAAATTGTAAATGTGATATAATCGTTTTGTATTGTTAATCTTAATTTGTCAATAAGACTCGACAAATGTTTAAAAAGGCAATCAAAAAAATTTTCTTCCATTCTCGAATTGTTCGAACTTCTTTATTAAATTATTGACAATCGTTACAATTTTTTATAATTCGATATGATTGATACTTTCATTTTTATTCCAAATTCTCCACGATACTGGTAAATTACACATTTTAAAAATCTATTGATTTTTCGGAAAAATGGAGAAAATTACAGTGCCCGTCGTTTTACGGAATATTTCAAAATATTCCAAAATTTGCTTAAATCCCACAAATTTGTTATGTATCGCCATATCAAGCATGTTTAACATTTCCACAGTTGCCCGATTTCTCAAAATTTTCCATGTTTCTAATAATTGAAACTTTTAAAATAATAAAACGTCACCGCATAAGAAAAAAATTTCCCGATATTTTCAAAACTTTAGGAACTGTACACATTTGCTACAGTTTTATGAAATATTACACATTTTTCCACAATCTAGAAAATTTATTAATAATTCCTAAACTAAACTACTCTATGTATTTCAAATCGTTCAAGATTGTTGATAAGCTTTCAAATTTTTAACGTCATTTTATTTATAAAATTATCGACGATATCATCTGTACGAGATATAACATTTTTTCATCGTCTAAAAATTTGATTAACAATTAATATTCTTTTTTTTCAGAACTTATATATAACTTACTGCAATCATCAAATTTATTCAAAGTTCCCTAAAATCATACAAGTTTTTTGGATTTCTTAGAAACTGGAAAAACAACCCTTGCATTTTTTTTTTATGCTATTCAGTTTTTTTAGAATTAACCGAATCATTCGATTTTTTTTGAAAATTCGAAAATTATCGACCGTCGTCATACGATAAACACGTCATTGTTCATACAACTTTAATGAATATTACAATTTACGTAATTAAACAGACTTTTCATAATTTCCTTAATGCATAAAGTTTATCATTATTTTCTGAAATTTTAATAACTTTTTGAATTTTCTATAGAATTATTGACAATCTTTGACATTTTCTACGTTTTTAGTTTTTCATAATTTTCCGGATTTTCGATTTTTATATTCTCTAGGAATTGTATTCTTATTTAACAGTTTTTTTTAGTTTTAGAGAACTTCATAATTTTCGGCGACCCTCAAATTTTCTCAACATTTCCTGGAATCATACAAATTTTTCGGATTTTCTAGAATTATTGACAACCCTTTTAATTTACTATATTTTTCAGTCTTTTATAATTTTCTGAATTGTTTCATTTCTATTGAAATTTCAGAAAGTATCAAAAATCTCTGTATACAAACGTGTATGATTCTTACAATTTTAATAAATATAACAATTTACCTAATTTGACATAGTTTTCAGAATTTTCTTCAATTTACAAAGTTTATTATAATTTTCTGCAATCTGACTTGTGTATCACAAGTGACACGTGTATCGAAGGTCTTCGTACGATAAACGTGTTATAATTTCAACAATTTCAAACAATATTACAGTTTACGTAATTGAACAGAATTTTCAGAATTTTTTTAAATTAAAAAAATTTATAATCATTTTCTTCAATCCTACTTATTTTTCGAATTTTCTGTAATTATTTGCAATTTCTTTAATTTTCCATGCTTTACAATTTTTCATAATTTTTTAATTTCTATTGAAATGTGAAAAATTATCAGCAATCTCCATACGATCAACATGTTATCGTATTATAAATGTGTTATTATTATTCTTGTAATTTTGCTGAATATTACAATTAATGTAATTTAATTAGAATTTTTCTTATTGTACAAAATCTATCGTCATTTACTGAAAGCTTACTTATTTCTGGAATTTTATAGAGTTAGAAACACGACACGTAACGCACAAAAACTATCAGAGCCTAATATAAAATAGTGTTTTTCCTAAATTCTTGGTAGAGATGGCGAAAAATGCCACATTTTAAAAAACGAAAATTTTATAAAAAGTGAGTGTATGAGGCTTGGTCGTAATATATTCAAATACATGATTAACGTAACTATAAAAAACTATCCAGACTCTGAGATCTGATCAAATTTTCAAGTTGTTTAGAAGGAGTTGGTTGAATATGGACCCTTCAAAATGACCAAAATGCAACTTATCTAATGAAAGGAAAGTTTCATGAATAATCCATTATTTACTGTAAATTTCAAGCAGTATAATGATTACTTGAAAGATCAAAACAGCAAGTAACTTCTAATCTACAGCATTGATTTTAACATTTTAGACCCAGGTCTAATCAAAAAGTAATCCTCTATTGACTCACCTTCAAATTAGGATAAGCCTTGGCAGGGATCCTGCGTTTGTACTCCTCCCTCAAGTGTTGCTCCACGAGCAAACTTTCTTTGTACCCCGGGAAAAGATTTTCATACTGCTCCGGGTCTGCTAAACTTTGGCCTGCTTTTTCGCTGACAGCCGACAGTTTTTCTTTCCACAGCTTCATGACACGCGATACTTGACTCGGGGCGTAGGCCCTCGCGAAAAAAGCAGCTTCGGGGATGCGATCGGTTTTGATGAGTATGTCTAAACACTTGTCGATGTCTCTCAACAAAAAGTGCGACAGGAACGCAATGTTGTTCTTGCCGGTCTCAATGGCGGTGGTACCGAGCTTTTCCACCATGTCTCGATTACCGGTACTCGTCGCGAGCAACAAAAGCCCAGCGAGATCCTGCGCCTGGTGCAGGCATTCCTGCGCAAGCCTCAGTTTTCCCTTTTGCGTCGCGAGAGTCGCGAGTTGTCTCCACTTTTGCTGACTGTTGGCTTCTTTCGCGAGAGCGTGCGCAACGTCCAAATTTCCCAAAGCCAGGGCGAGCTCGAATCTGTGCTCCGGATCCGTGGAAACAGCCAAAGCTTGTTCTTTGAAGCCCTGAATTATTCAAATATCCAATTATAGTATCAATCCTCTATTGTTAATTCAATGTAAATTTAAGACCTTGGAAGTAACATAATAAGTAACTTGTTATTATTATAAAATCCCGTTATTCGTTTCACATAATCTGAAATAAACAGTTTCTAAAACAACACCACGAGTACGTTAATACCGTTTTTTCGTCCAATTTTTTCCAGAAAGAAACACTTTTCTAGGTACAATTCCAAACCCTGATGAAATTCGGAAACATGTTCGACGTAACGAACCTGCTTTTCGAGGAAATGAGCGACTCGTGTACGGTGCTCTTTCGGGACTATTGGCAATACTCTATCGGCTGTTTCAAAGTCTTTTCTCATAACGGCTGTTTGGTACTCCAAGACTGAGAGTAGAAGTGAGTACGAGACAATGGTCAATTCTTTGTCGCACAGGTAAAGTCGATTGTCCCTTGGTACGTAGCCCAATAAGTACATAGGTCTATCGAGATGTGAGATGGTCACAACTTCTCCGCCAACGAAGTAATTTATTCGATTCACGCTGTTGGTGTAAATGAAACAGTCGCCAACCCAAAGGCCAGTTTTAACTGTTTCGCTCATTTCAGCGACCATCTGAAACAATAAACATTCCAGTTTTAAGTTACCCAAAGAAAATTAAAACCAGGGTATACTTCTCTTATATCTTATTTTTCCCACATTATTTATACTTTGGAAATGAAAGATTCAGAATTATACAAGCTAGATTGAATAAATTATGTTGGGGATAACTTTGACTCTGCTGATTATACCTCCCATGATTGTATATGTAACTTGAAAGTTGTCACATGCCAGTGGTTTCAAAAGTGATCAAATTTTCTACTACCAAAGATGTAGATGTATTGAATAGTACTCATTTCAAATAACGTATCGTTAAAAAAATGATGGAGTAGGTATTTTTTTACTTATAAACCGAAAAATTTATTTAAATTGTGCCAAGAATAATTATTTCAAATTTTGTCTCTAATGAATTTTCAATGCTGATTTTTCTTATAAAATTATTAACGAAAAAAGAATCAAAAAAGAAAGACCAGAATTGAAAATAATTACAGTTAAAAAGTAAATTATGAAAAATAGGCATTTCCAAACGATAAATTTTGTTAAAATAGGCATTATGATAATTGATGATCAGTAAAAACTTGTACAGTAACAATCTGCAGTACTTTGATGAATTTATTGATTATACTACGTTCATACTTGAAGACAAATGAAAATATTCGATAATTTCTCAATATATTTCAGTTCTTGGTAGAAGAATTATCTTTTGTTCCCTCTCTTCTTTTGCATATAGGAATTCTGCTGGAAATATTGTTTTACCTCAAAAGCATCCTCTATATCCTCTGTATTTTCCCCAGCATTGGCAACGCTGTCAGCGTGGTATCTAAGTATAAAATACTGTTCAGCAGTGGCGAGTGCAACTAAAGAAGCATTCTCCGCCCAGTAAACATGAGTTGGTTGAATGTCTATGCGCCTGACCAGTTTCAGCGTTTCCCAATCGAAAAATGATAAGCCCGCTCCGGAAGAAACTGCCAGCATAAACCCTCCAAAAATAGCTAGAAAAATATAGAAAAATAAATATAAAATAGATATTCACCCATTAAAATGTGGCTTTGATTATCTATTATTTTTCGTCTACAGGAATAAATAAGAAAGCCACAGGAATAAACTAAAGAAGGATTTTAAGAAACTCACTGTCAGCTCCAAAATCAGGCTTGAAACTCTTCTTCTCCTTGAAATTCTTGAAAACCTTGATGGTTGTGTTGGACTCTCTAACTGCGTACTGACTCGAATCCGAGGCCCAGACGAACTCCGAAGCTTGACCGAAAGCTTTATTTCTCAAAGCCATAGAAGTGTAAATAATGTACTCTCCATCGCCGCAAACAACCAGAAAACGGCCATTCGGATTGTGCTGGATGGTTTGAGGGTAAATTTCGCAAGCTCCCATGTCCTTGACGGAAATTGGAAGACGCTCGCCATCTTGGGCTTCTTCTCCGAGGGCTTTGAGATTCACTTGTTGGATTTCACTGTGCTTCGCCCAGACGATTTTTCCACCCGATGAATCCATGGACACTGCTGGTTCTTCGCGACCTACTTTGACCATTACACTTCCTTCGTCGTAACCAATTGCCACGTTGTTCGAGCCTTTCAGGCATGCAATCGTCCACACGCGTTCGAATCCATAATTAAGGGAAGACTCTAATCTGAAAAAGAAAGCGTCTGGTGAACAAAAAGAAATTATAGGAAAATTCTACGGTTCATATTTTTAGGGATTTTAATAGAGAGGGGAGGAGGTTGGGGTGGAAAAACCCCTCCCGAAATTTGCCAAAAATGATTATTTAAAGGAAATAAATGCCAAAAAATATTTTAATACTAAAATCTTGAAGACAACTTTTTTACAACTTGAAAATTAATTGTAATTTTTCAGCACAACTTTGTATTGATTTTCTATTATTGAAGACTTTTTGTTGACGATTAAAAATTGGAATTCAAAAAACAGAAAATGTAGATATGTCGATTATGTACACTCTTTTTATGTTAATTTTTTACAATATTTTGTTACCTAGATACGAGAACAATAGAGTTAAATTTAAAAAATAATTAATAGGATAAACAACATCCCATATATATGTCCATATATATGTATATCTCATCAAATATATACAATATCAAATTAATTAACTTAAATTACATCTGAACCAACTTTGCTGTATCTCACCTGTATGTTCCAGCATGCCAAATTCTAACGGTGCCATCTTCCGAGCCAGTCAAAACGATCGGTAATTCTGGATGAAAAGATACAGCCGATATGTTCTGCGTGTGCCCCTCCAAAGTCTGGACACACGTCTTATTCTGGTAGTCCCAGATTTTGACGAGTCTGTCATCTGCTCCAGAAATCAAATAGGGTTTGTCACCCCCATGATAGTAATCGACGCAGTTAACACCTTTCGTGTGGCCCTCTAGGGTGAAATTTGCTGTTACAGAACCCATCTGCCAAACTTTCAGGGTTCTGTCGAGCGAGGCGCTGACAAAAGTATTGTTATCTTTAGGGTTGAAAACGATTTGCATCACATAGTGCGTATGGCCTTCGAACACTTGCTGGCAAACCGATTTTTCCCAGTTCCATAATTTTATCAGCATGTCATCTGCAATAAGCAATGATTGCTCAGAGATTTTTTCAACTTGCTTGATGCTTCAAATTCTGACCATTCTGACCATTCTTCATTCTCATTGATTTTCAAGTTTATTAAATTATCTGAAGTAACAAGTTATGGTTAGTGCACCAAAATGATTTCTTAAAGTTACTTAAAAAATTCATGCACAAAACGAAACGTCTTGAATCAGAATTATCCTGAACATTTAAGGTTTTTTTTATTTTGTTTATGGCTATTTGTTTACCACTGCTGGTGAGGATGAAAGGCTGTGTTGGATGAACGATAATACTCCTGACGTAATCACTGTGCGCCTCAAAAGTGTGAACCCTTTCCATGGTGTTGTAGTTAAAAATTCGGACTTGCATGTCGTCTGAACCAGTGACGATCCAATTTTTGCGGGCGATGAATTTCGCCGCCCTCACCGGTAAGTCACATACTTCGAAATTTTTCACTAAAGTTTGTGTTTCATGGTTCCAAATATTGACATGGCCTTGGTACAAGGAGCATAGCATCCATGGCTCGCTTGGATGTAAATCGACGCATTTTACACGGTCTGATTGTGAGGTCAGTTTACGTTTTATATCTAAACGCAGAGGCTGTAACAAAAAAAAAGTTTATTATGATAAATATTTGTTTATAATAGGAAAGACTTGATCTCTCACAGTTGAATTTAGATAATTTACTACAATTTCCCATTACGTGTAATCTTTTCCCAAAGTTTTTCCCGATTTGCAATATATCAATACTTTCATTATTGATGTGAAATAAATATCATTAGAAGTAACATGCATATATTGTTTTCATATTAAATTATTTTATATTATTTTTCTCAATGTCGAATAATTTCCAATAATTTCACAGTCTTTCATGATTTTAGATAATTTATAATGATTCATGAAAAATTCTGTTTCTTTATTTTAGTACCTTAAAATTTTGTATAATTTAGTTTGATTCCTAAAACTTGAGTACCATATCTTTTAGTTCACCCATAGTTTTTAACAATTTTTGATGATTTCCTATGGTTTCTCAGAGTTTCTGTAATTTTCTATAGTTTATCGTGTTTTTTCCTCAATTATTTTATTAGATTCCATGCTTAGCCAGGATTTTCTGTAAATTCCTATTATTTTCTATAGTATGGTAATGATTTTAATTATTCCCTATACTTTACCATAAATTTCTATATAACCTATGGTGTGGCATTACTCGTAATTTATCATAATAACACATAGTTTTCTTTAATTGAGGATGTTCATCTAATAAGGGCATAGGCTGGATAAAACTGCCTAAGCGCCTATGCCCTTATTGCATGCGCACCCTCAATTTTCTATACGTTATAATAATTTCATTTCATTTTTCATGGTGTCTAGTGATTTTCAACAGTTTCATATAGTTTTTGATTTTTGCCATAATTTATAAAAGTTTCAAAAAATTTCTTCGTTTTGGTAATAACCTTCTATAGTTTATTGTGATTTTCAAGAATTTATTATCACATCTTTTGGATCATTTATGGTTTCCAGTTTTAAATAATTTTTAACAGTTTCCCATGATTTCTCATGACTTACTATAACTTTCCATAGTTGATCATCATTTCTTACAATTCTCTATCACATCTGATGCTTTGCCCAGATTTTTTGAACATCTAATCATTTCCTATAGTTGAGTAATGTTTTTTTTTCCAATTAATATTGGTTTACTAAAATGAGGCATAGTTTTAATAAATTTATCATTTTTTCCCATGAATTTTTATAATAACTAATGGTGTAGCACGTCTCAAAATTGTTCATGATTATTCAGTTTTCTCTATTTTTCATACATAATCATAATTTCAAATTATTTTTAGTAATGCTTACACTTTCTCGTTTTTTTTTTTATGACTGACCCATACAAATTTTTGAGGGTTTTTCTATTCAAGCTTTATTTCCCATGATTACAAAATTTTTCAATTGTTTTTTATAAATTCCTATAATATCCCATAGTTTCTCATTACCATCCAAAACGTTTAATCATTTTTTATGCTTTGTCATATTTTTTTGTAACTTAACAGTATTTCCTGCAATTAAATCATAATTTTTTATAATTTTCCATGATTTACAAAAAGGCATAATTTCTATTAATTTCATATCCTTTTCCATGAGTTCATAAAATAGCTTATGGCACATGAAGATTTCTTATAATTTACCAGAATTACCCAGAGATTTCTCCGATTTTACATTATCAAATATATCTGTATATAATTTCTCATAATGTATAATATTTTTAACAGTTTTCTATGATGTTTAATCATTTATACGTATTTATATTTCTTATATATGTATATAATTTTTCATTATAAGTAACTAATTTTCTAGGGTTTTCTTCTTTTAGTAATAACTTTCCATGATCTTAACAAATTTTTGATTATTTTCCATAAATTTCTATGATTTCCTATAGTTCCTCATCACCGTCTGAAATTTTTCATGACCTTCCATATTGCAACAGGGTTTTCTGTAAGATTATATTATTTTTCACAGTTTACTTATAATTTTTTATCTTTATTTTATGGTTTAATAATGAGCCATAATTTCTATGAGAATTCTATCCTTTCCCATGAGTTCTTAAAAACTTATAGTATACCATTATCTCCCATTATTGACCAGGATTACTCGTAATATTCTACAATTTACCTTGATTAACTAGAATTTTCTTCAATTTTCTATAATTTCATACAATTTTCTATAGGAAGCTTGCTGGTCCAAATTTTTCAATATATGTATAACTTATGTATATATACTTTTTTATATTCTATGTATATATGGCTTGAGTTAACAAATAAGAACCAATTCAGCAGATTCCTATACCAACCAAAAAAGAAATTTAGTCAAATAAATACTCTTTTTCATTTTTTTTTTTCATTTAAGGTTCAAAATTAATAAATTTTCTGGCTGATTTTAGAGTATAATTGGGTATGGAAGATAAAAATGAACAAAATTTTTCATATAGGGAACAATAATCACAAAAGTCAAACTTCATTAAATAATAAAAGTTGAAATGTTTATAAGATCCAGAGTAGAAATTTGCATAATCTTGCACAATAATTCACGAATTTCAAAATTTTCATACGAGTTTGCATCAAAAAGCAAACATATAAAAACAATAAATAATTTAAAGAATTAAAGAAATCTTTGAACTTCAACCAATAAACTATTTATTAAAAAATATTCAATATTACAATCTTTCATTTTGAGTCATCACATTTGAAAAAAAAATAACCCAAGTTATCCATTCCATGTTCAAATTAGTAATAAAGAATCAGGATCCAAATTTTAGTGCCAAAATGATGAAAGAAAACCTTTAAATATTGGTAAACTTTGATATAAGAGATGTTTGGAATCAATGATTTCGGAATTAATTTATAATTTTTTTTCTGTCAATATAATTGCTTATAAAATTAATATGATTTCTTAGAAATATGCTGTACATAATGTCCAATATGTATAATAAAGCTTTGTGTATATTATAGTAATATTTGTTGTTGAGAACTATACTCACAAATGAATGATACATTGTTTACAAGGAAAGAAATGGTCTTTTTCATAACTTGACTGTGTACTGCCAATACAGTAATTATTAGCTATGTCCACCGTATGCATTACGGTATTGACAGTACTGAGTCAGGTGATAAAAAAATTTCGTTTCTCCTGTAACCAATGCGTTATACTTTTTTCACTGTATATAAAAATATAATTTTTTTATCAATCTTCAGTCATACAATTATATAATTCATCAAGAATTGAAGTCTGTAACTTATGGGATTCAATCGGTATTTTTCAATTGATACATTTATCATTTTATAATGAAAAAGGAAAAATTAAATTACTTTCATCAGACAATAAATGAGAAATTCTAGCAGTAAAAATACAATAAACAAATTGTCTGTGTTAAAATAAAAAAAAGGGAAACATCTATGCACAGTTCACAATTTCAACATCGGAAAATAAAATCTTAAAACTTAAAAAAACATTCAAAAAACTTCTTTTTATCAGAAAAATAATAGATTGTAACGTCAGTGTGACAATTTCACATCTGCAACATGTTTTAAATTCGAAGTGAAAGAAAAAAAAACTTTTGACTAAACCTTCAATACAACAATTAAGAACTTATCTAAAAAAAACATTGTAAATAACTGCAAAATCGTGGGAAATTGAAGTAAAAAACATGCAAAATGGAAACGTCAAAACATACGATTTGACAGTTTTGACAGAAGTTGGGCAAAATAAAAGATGAACAGGGAATTTGCTTGACTTACCATTTTTCTGAAAATTGATTTGAAGACGAATTCAAGATTTGTGGAAAATACACAATATTTTTGACAAACCAAACAGTCAAAAAGAACATATGAACATTGACGTGGCCGACTATTGCAGACTATTGTCATAAATTGTCATTCCAAATGACACAAATGACAATAGTGACCATAGTGATTTTCGCAAGATGGAGTTCTCAACTGTTCTCAACTTTTGGGATGGTTCTCAAACTACAAATTTGAGATTTAAAATCACGGTAAATTACGGTAAACAAAATTTCGCTCAAGTAGCATCCATTACTTGCATTAGGAGTAAATTTTTGGTAAATCTGCAGTTTAACAACTTCTGTAAAAAATAGACTTTTTTTTCGAAGAAAATAAGGGTGTATTTCTGAAAAAAAAACCTAACCGAAGGAAAAAAAAACTCTTTTATTTATGGAAATCGCTAAGCTGCAGATTTACTAAATTTTTTTCGGTAATTACGCAAAAAATTACCAAATCTTCGTAATTTTCCGTCATAACGCGGTAATTTATTGTAATATTGCCCAGTATATTACTAAAAAATTACTGTAATATTACCGTAAATTACGTAGACGAGGCACGTAATTTTTGACGTAATTACCAATGATATTGTTAAAATAGTCGAAATAAAATACTTCCTTTCATTGTTAATATGTTTTCAAATCATATCGAAAACGGTGTGGTATACCAAATGAAGCCTTTTTTGTCTATATATAGGATTAAAGAACATTCGAAAATGGTCGACCCATCGAAATATATCAGAAAGAGATAAACTTACCTCAGAGGTAAGTCTATCCTTGGTTGATCGCTTGGTATTGGCTACTTCAATTATGGTCTAAAGGATTACGTCCCGTGATTTTGTCAGTAATTGTCAATTGTTGACAATTCTCTCTCCCCGCTCACCACCGCTTGACCCGACATTTTTCCTGTTTTCCTATTGTCTGTTATTATAAACAAACTCGCCTACAATTCGCCGTAAACTGAAATAACCCGTGATCTTACCTCATCAATAATTTTTCACTAGAACTTTTAGACTTGTAAGTATGCAGAAGTGTGATTACACCTTAACTGACAATTTTCGTTTTTTTATTTGCTTGAAATTGTGCGATTTGCAGAACCTAATTATTTGAAGCAATTTTTTAATTAGTGTTATCTATTTGAAAGTTTATTTTTGTCGAGGTTCTCCGATTTTTAAGACGTTTTTCGATAACGTTGCAATCAGCGTTTTTGTTACGAAAAACTAACCTGGTTTTCAACCAGGATTCTATTCGTGTTTTTAGATAGTTGTAAATAATGTGTATTATTCATAGACCTTATAAGTGCTCAAAGAATCGATAATTATGATTTTTAACACAAGCCAACTTATTTATTTCTTTTGGTTTTTGGTTTAGTCGAATAACTCTAAACTTTGTTACCTATTGTTTTAAAACAAAAATTTTTTTAACTGTCGTTTTCAGATTATCATTTTATCTACATTCACGGAAAAATGGTTGACTCCAGTGACTTGGATCGGCAAATTGAGCAGTTGAAAAAGTGTCAAATTATTAGGGAACCGGAAGTCAAAGCCTTATGCGCAAGAGCAAGGGAAATTTTGATTGAAGAAAGCAATGTCCAAAGAGTCGATGCGCCTGTCACGGTATGTTACACATTCAATAGTCGATTGTTTAAACTTGATATTCTTAATAAAATAATTTTTTTTTTAAATGTCTTATAAAAATATATTAATTTATAAATTACTATATTTATAATAATAAATAAATAATTATATTAATTTATAAATTATAAATATATATTATAAAAAATAAAAATTAAAAGTATACACATTATATGCATATTTTAATAATTACAGCATTTTTGTATGTAGACGAAAGTTGCAATGTTCATATTCTCAAAATAAAGTAAATGTCCCACTTAGTACAAATGTAAGGATTTTTGTTGTATTTTCTGCATGCAAAAGTATTTTTAATATAATTTACTAATAAAAGATTGCAATAAGCACCCAGTTAAAACTTTTGTGCATTGAATTCAATCAACAGATCGAAATTAACAACAATAATTAATTGAATAATTGATAATATTAGACGATATTACAATACACCTTTTTGTACAGATGAATTTGTATGTCAAACCTAGTTTGTATGGATCAAAAATTTCCTACTTTGTATGAAAAATGTCATATTAAAAGTATAACCAAATGATGGATTCCTTGATTTCCACGGATTTGTACAGGAAATGCAATGAGAAATTTGGGACGTGGACAGAAAATTTTTTTTGGATGAATTTATTTAAAAAATAATTTGTTTACTTAACCTTTAGCCAAAAAAACTTCCATACGCAATAATAACCCTTTTTTCCCTTGCTACCAAACTGCCTGTCAAAACTCTAAACTAAACTAGCTAAACAGAAAAGTAGAAAAACACGTTCGATCGGTGAGAGATGGCAAAATGTGTCATTATTTAGCGCTAAAAGATACAAATTCGTAATTACAAGACTATAAAACCTGTATCAAAAATACACTTTATTTATCCTAGAATGTGATTAGACTAATAATCATGTGTTATTTATTAAGATTGTTATTTTGCGTGATATTTGGTATTTGTACAAACTGGGTTGCTCCTACAAAGTAGAACATTTAACTTATACCTTGAATTATTTAAATTTAAAAATGACATGTATGGGGCTGTGCACATAATTTATCATAATTTTTGGGGAAGGGGTGGGGGTGTTTGGGAAATTGTGATGTGTGACATGGAGGGAAGGAAGGGTCTATCTTCAGCGTGACGAAACTCCAGCAGTGGTGTAGGTAGCTTTAAGCTATGAAGGGAGATGAGATGGGATAGTATTGTGAACTGTCCAGAAAAAATACATCGTGGAAAAAATTTTTTTCAAAGTCCTCTTATTATGCTCAAAAAGTGCTGAAAGAACTCATTTCTTATGTTTCATATCATAAACTCTTAAAGCGAATACTCCAATATTTCTCAAATCGTTTTCATAATTTCGTGAATAAAAAATTAGGTTTCAGTGGGTTATCCAAATATCCTCAAAGCCATCTTTTTATCATTCGGATGTTCTCAGAGTACACAAATTTGGATGGGGCCAAATTAAACAAGGCGTATACAAAAACCCTTAATTTTAGAATACAGATTTCTGGAATCTTGAACTATGTAATATCAAGCACTAGAATTTTAAATGAAGAAATTCAGAATCTTGAATTTTTAAGAAGAGAAAACAATAATTGTCTCCAATGAAGAATTTCAGAGCTCTGAATTCGATGGTATAAGGCTCAAGAATTGAAGACTACACGTTTATTAATAAGATTCTAAGCCTGGAAAATGAAATTTTGAAAATCTTCATAAAATATCAAGTCAAAAAATATTTCATTCCAAAATGTAGAAAGTCAGACTTATAATGGGTGACATAGATAAATTCAAAATTGATTCGTGCAGTGGTCTTGAAGTTACAGGCGCACAACTTACAGAATTTCACATTTATATATATATAGATAAATTTCTAAAATTCACAATTCTAAAAAAATTAGAGGTTTACATTTTAGAAGAGAGTCTGGAATTCAAAATTTTAAAATACATTAATTGAATTTCATTGCATGAATTATTGATACTAATGATCTAAGATTAATAATGAAATTGACTCTAATGATCCTAAACTTTATAGTATGTGATCGCAGAATTTCAGATCTTAGATTCGTAGAACTCTACGATTCTGGTATTTATAATAGTTGGTTTTGTAACATGGAAATGTTATTTTCCAATTCTTGAACGTCAAATTTTGAGGGTAACGATTTACATTGTATAGAATTAAATTGTGAATGGACTCACAATACATTTCTAGAATTTTGAATTATAGAAGATAGGAGACTGCAAACTAGTGAGATATTGTTCTGAAAATCTGAATTCTAGAAATAAGTTTCTGTGATGTTGAATTATTATAAATAGCAAATTTTTGGATTTGATTACTATAATCAAGGGGGAATTTCTCCCTGATCCCCCTTCTATCTACGCCACTGTGTCACACATTTTTCTCTAATAAGTTTATTTCTTTAGATTTCATCAATTTTTTTTCAATTTCATGGGCTTAAAATAATTTTTTTGTGTTGAGTACACTGTTCTCCACTTAACCGCCAACGTTCGTGATTGCTGAAAATTTTATAAAAAAAGATGCGTGACGAGACGTTAAGATAGAAGGTGGATCTAAAATTTGTGACGATGTGTGACATGGGGGGAGGGGTTCAAAACGGATAGAAATTGTGTGACGCATTATGTGCACAGTCGCTATTAGCTCTGATAAATTTTCGTAACTATTTTATAATTTTTCCCATATTTCGAATCATTTCTAAATTTGAATCGCAGTAGTTAAAATTTAAACCACAATGTTTATTCTTCCCAAATTGATGTATACAGTCCAAAGTTGAAAGTAATGAACCTTTTAGATTTCTGAAAACAGTATTTTGGTCCTGCAGTTCTTATTTTATTTATTTATGCATTACACAAAATTAACAGGAATGCTTATGTACACGCAGTCTCAATGATTCGTTGTTTATTTGCCTGATTTCCCTAGATTTAACAAAAGAAATCTAGGGAAATCAGGCAAATAAAGAAACGAATCATTGAGACTGGGTGTACATAACTAAAAAATAAATACAATATAAATACAATATAAAAAATTTTTATATTGTCACTTGCAAGAAAATGATGAATTGATATATGTAGAATAAAATTTATAATAATATTCCAGGTATGTGGAGACATTCACGGTCAATTTTACGATTTGAAAGAACTATTTAAAGTTGGAGGCGATGTCCCGGAAACAAACTATTTATTCATGGGAGACTTTGTTGACAGAGGTTTCTACAGTGTAGAAACATTTCTGCTTTTATTAGCGCTCAAAGTAAGTTGGCAAACTTTATTTTCTGATAAGAATGGAAGTACAGACATTTTCATTGCCACTTTTGTGTATTGTCTTAGGTCAGGTATCCTGACAGAATCACTTTGATCCGGGGTAACCATGAATCCCGTCAAATTACCCAAGTTTACGGGTTCTATGATGAGTGTATCCGTAAATATGGCAGTAACACTGTCTGGCGCTATTGCACGGAAATTTTTGACTACCTATCGCTCTCGGCTATCATCGACGGCAAGATCTTTTGCGTTCATGGAGGCTTATCGCCCAGTATACAAACCTTAGATCAAATTCGAACCATAGACAGAAAGCAAGAGGTAAGTTTTTGTTGTTTTCTTGGATTGCAATTTGTAATCCATGACAGGTTTGCTGTAATCCAGATGTGAAAAACAAACCCTGTAATCCATACTTTTCGACTGTAAGTCCAAAAAATAGAGGTGAAAATACATAGATACGCAAATTTTTACGGTTCTACGACGAAATTAGGATATTTTTGTTGCCATGTGAAAATGAGCAAAAAGTAATCCATGCCCATCCCTCAATGGAAACAATGTTTGTTTTGTATTCTTTTATTTTTAAATAGTTGGAAATTCAGAGACATCAAAAATAGAGAACTGGTTTATAAAAATTTAACTATGCCAATATTTAAAATATTTAAAGATGAAAAAAATGTATTTTTGGAAATACTATCTGAAAATTTTTTCTGTTTGCCCCCCTGATGTTCAACGTTATTTTTTGAGTGAAGCGATAAGTATAGACAGTTTTTTGTGTTCTTAATGTTTTTGTTAACGTTCGCTGAATGAGTTGTAAACATATAGTATAATTTGATTGCAAGGTCCCTCACGATGGCCCAATGTGCGACCTTCTCTGGTCAGACCCTGAGGATACTCAAGGTTGGGGTGTGTCACCTAGAGGAGCTGGTTATCTTTTTGGTAGTGATGTCGTGGCACAATTCAATTCTGCGAATGGCATTGACATGATTTGCCGAGCCCACCAGTTGGTCATGGAGGGATACAAGTGGCATTTCAATGAAACAGTTTTGACCGTTTGGTCTGCGCCAAACTACTGTTATAGGTGAGTAATTTTTTAATTTTTTTTTCGTTAAAATTGAAAAAATAATGTATAAGTTGTCTGAAAAATCTGGAAAACTTGATAAGAAACCAGTGTTTTTTTTCTAAAAGAAAATATTTTTTTTTTATATCTAAAGTTGTGTAGCTGTGAGTTTTGTAATACAAATGACGTGATGACAGTAGTATTACATTTTAATAGCATTGCCATAATATGTATTGTAAAAACATTCCCGTTTCACAGGACTCTTACACTAAATTTCATATTATAAATACATTATTATTGTAAAAAATTCTAGCGTTTCCGTAAAATCATAGAAACTGTATGGAATTTAGAATATTTAAAAAAAAATCAAAGTCTATTTTGTCCTATGTACTAAGATCGTTGATCGTTTTTAAATTTGAAAGATTATATCAATGATTCCAACCAATTTGAAAAGCATAGAGAAATTCAGGAATTGTTTGATAAATTTTCTTGATTGTGCAAAATGTGTAATAATTCATAAAACTGCAGATGCTCAGTTGAGTTCCAAAAATTGAAAATGTCAAGAAATGTTTTTTCGTATGATGTCGCTTAGTAATTTAAGAAATTTTAATAACTATTCAAATTTTGGAAAATTGTGAGAAATTGGAAAACGCTAGAAATGTACAAGGCATTGAACATTTAAAAACATAAAATATTTGTAGGGTTTTGAAGATTTTCAACGAAGATTGTAGAGTTTTGGATATCTTATAAGATTCCCTAAAATGACAGACCCTGTAATTATCTCCAATTTTTGGAAGAATTAATAAATGTTTAGTCATAGGAAGACTGGATAATTTCGCAAATTTAAGTAAAAACAAAAATATTGAACAATTTGTATGATTAAAAAATATAAAAAATTATAAGGTTTGTCAATATGTAGGAAAATTCTAGAAATGACGTAAAACTACAGAAACTATTTAATAATTTTGAATTTTTCAAAAATTAAAAAACTTCACCCGGGGAGTTTAGAAAGTCCGCCATCACCTTTGCTGAAATTGAATATTTTTGTTTATTACTCTTAAAAACGAATTATAATTTCAGATGCGGAAATGTAGCCGCAATTCTGGAATTGAACGAGCATTTACAAAGGGACTTCACGATATTCGAAGCTGCCCCCCAAGAAAGTCGTGGCATGCCGAACAAAAAACCCCAAGCTGACTATTTCCTGTGAACTCGCTTTCGTAGTATGTTAACTCTTTTGACACGTTTTGATGGAGACAAGCTTTAATCTAAAAGGAACTTGGATAAATAAAGTCTAAATATGAATGAATTTCCAAAACATTCTTCATTTAGTGTCATCTTTTGTTTATAATACTTGAACAACACACTCTCTTCAATCAGAAGTAATGTAATATCGAAATCGGCTGAATTAAATGAAATTCAAACGAATATAGGAAATCTATGCCCAACAATAACATTGTAACACTTAAGTCATTTTAAACTTGATACTGAGTTTGATTGAATGGCATACTTTTTCTTGCGAAATAATGAAAAAAGAATAGATTCACAATTGAGAATCTTTATATTCGTACATCGATGCATTTCCTTAAAGTGTAAAAGGTCTTTGAACTGTATTGAAATATATTTATTTTACAAAATTTTTTACAAATTTGCGTGTTTTCACTTTTGTATTTTGGAGGGACGGTCACATTGTTTTTTTTTTTGTTTGAATCAAACGCAAGTCAAAGGAAAAATGCATGTCGATGTCCTCGTTGTGGCCACGATTCGAGCGAAAATTTCTGCGAGGATTTATATTGATACTTGCACTTGATAAAAAATGTTTAGTAAAAAAGTGATATAGTTTTGTAAAAATTAAAGAAAAGTCTAGACAGCAATTAATACAATTGACTTGCGTTTGTTTCAAAAATTTTTGGGTTTAGTTGCATGCTTTTTTTTTGAGTCTTAAAATTCATCCAAACTGTTTTCCTCTGTCACGTAGGAATCGTCGTATCCAACTTCTGCGTAATCTCGTTCAAGGGCCAACAGATTTTCGTGGGAGTCTATAAATTGACTTTCTTCCATTCCCTCGGCCATGTACCAGTGCACGAATGCTCGTTTTTTGAACATTTTCTTGAACTTTTGATTTAATCGAACCCATACTTCGCAAATTGCAGTGGTGTTAGACAGCATCAACACAGCCCGTGAAACCTTGATAAAATTATTCCGTCGTTTGGGGAAATTGAGTTATAGAATAGTATATTACGTAACTAGCACTCAAAAATTGCTATTTACGTACGATATTTTATGTATCAAGAGCTGGAAGACGAATTTAGAGATTTTAAACTGGACGAGAAATGAGTTTTCTATCACAGAGGTACATAAAAAAAAGTTTCTTGTAGCTTTTACCAATGTTTTTTGTTCGCCTGAACAGGAAAAATTCGTCTCCTAGAAGCTTTATGTACTATACCAAAGGCAATAAGATTCTCACTTTGGCAAGATCTCCGCCAGGAACGAAAGTGGGAGGCTGGTAGTTAATCCCAACTTTAAATCCTGTAGGGCACCAATCGACAAAAGCGATGTGTCTTTTATTCTTCATGGTGGAAATAGCTGCATTCACGTCTTTTGGAACGACATCTCCACGGTACAGAAGGCAACATGCAATGTATTTTCCATGCCTGGGGTCGCACTTCACCATTTGGTTGCATGGTTCGAAGCATTCCTACACAATCATCCAGTGAAAACAAGTACAAATTCTGCATTCAATTCACAAATTTAGTGTAAATTCTACTTTCATTATTGTTTTCGGGATTATAAATTTTTATATGAGATCTTCCACACATTGTAATAAGGCTACCCACTCGAAAAAAATCTTTTCAAAAATATTTCTAAATGATTTCTCATAAAATATTGCATCTTTCAGTAAATTTAACAGAAGTATTTCAGAAAGATATAATAAAATTAGTTGCTTTAACAATGTTACTTCAATGAAATCTTTGTATTATTGTTTTGTAACGTATTTGAAATGTTTTGGGAACATGACATGTAATGGTTCTGCTTGACAAATTTCTATAAATATTTTAGAAAGATTTCTGCATCATTTTCGTAAATTATTGCCATTATTATTAGACTGAAAGGTTTCTGCATCATTTTTGCAACGTTCCAGAAAATGAAGTGTATGAAGATATTGACCTAAAGTCGATAGAACTTAAAATTCTAGAGCATCTCATTCAAAAAATTAATGTAGTGATCTATGAAAATATCAGGAAATCATTCAAATTTTATAGATATTCGAAATATATGAAATAGTATATTTCTCAACGAGTGCAGAATGAGCTTGTTTGGCGAATGTGAAGTTTGCAAAACTCGCCTTCGGCTCGTCTTGCAAACTTCACATTCGCTAAATAAGCCCTTCTGCACAAGTTGAGGACTATATTTTTTCCAACTAAGTGGAGGAAATGCGATTTTCGACCAATCAAGCCGTGGAGAAAAACGCATTTTCTTCACTTGTTGGGAAAAATACTTTAATAACAAGAGTTTTTTGAAACAATAGAAATGTACGAAAGAACTGTTTTCTGGAAAATCGTTTGAAATACACTAGTCCCTCGCAAGAATGAGCATTATCTGTCCTTTTTTCCTGATGCTAACAGATCAGAATAGAAAGAGAAGAAAGTACTCGTTCTTGCGAGGAACTAGTATACTAAGAATTTGTAAAACTTTGAAATATTTGAATTTACATAGCGACCCACGAAAAAAAAAATTAATAAAAATACGAGAAAGTGCTATGAGATTGTATAAATGCTTACAAATATAAAAAAGACTAAAAATAAAAAGAATTTCTAAAATACTGCAATTCTGTGATATTATATTTTCCAAAATTCATGAAAAAAATCAAATTGTTTAGAAATTTTAATTCGAAGGCATCGAATTCTGAAAATCTACACAATAATGGATCATAATAATATAAAATTCAATAAAATTAGTGAATGTTACAAAATACAGAATAAACTAAAAATTTTTAATTCTGGAGTATTCAATTTTAAAAATCTATGCTAGAGTTTGTGAAAATAATAGATATTTATTACTATCCTAGAAAATCCCACTGAATTTTAATATTACTACGAAATGTGAAAAATGCTGAAAATACTAGAAAGCAGTAAAATGTTGAAAATCCACGTGGATATAATTTTCTTAAATAACTATAAAATCACTAAATATCCAGAAGAGCTTGAGTTCTAATTGAAATATCGAGTTCTATGTATGTATTAATGTAAAAATCCACAAAAATACTAGGAGGATAAATAAAATATGAGAACTTTGAAATACGCAATTCTTTAAAAGTTTTAGAAATATATGAAAAATTTGAAATTTTTATGGTGGTACTGATTTATAAAAAATGTATTGAAATACTGAGAATCTCTAAAATTTTAGATTCTATGCTGTTGAATTATCTATATCTATACTAGAATTTATTAATGTACTAGATATCTAAAAAGAGCCTGGAAAATGGTCATAAATTTTAATACTTAAAAGTATAAAAAATAGTACAAAATACTGAAAATCCATTCAATACATATTTTTACTTAAATCACTATGAAATTACTGACAATCTATAAGATCTTGAACCCTAAATAATTGAATTTTAGATATCTCTATAAAAATCCATAAAAATACCAGAAAATCGTCGAAACTGTAAAAATACTAAAAAAATACGATAAATACTATAAAAAAAAACTAGAAATATATGAAATACCAGTTATTTTTGGAAATACTGTATTGTGAAAAATTCAATAAAATACTGAAGATGTAATGAGCTTTCAATTCTAAATCATTAAATTCTCGAAACCTCTAAAACACTTAACAAATATGCTAGAAATATATGAAAAAACCAGATTATCCTTCAAAAATTTTTAAATAGCACTAAATAATACCAAAAATCCTCAAAATACTATCAGTCCATGAAATACTTCAAATGTATGCAGATATGATTTTCTCAAAAATCTACTATGAAACCTTGAATCCTAGAGCATCTAATTCTGGAAATAAATGTAGTAAATTTTTACATACCCAAGATGATTCTTCAAATGGTACATATATACTGACAAAATAAGTACCTTCAGACGTTAGAAATGAGATACTATGATTTTCTATGGAAAGTGATACATTTTCAAAAGTAAAAGTTTGAGCTTGCAAACCAACTTCTAAGATATTATGATACTAGAATAAAAATCCTCCGATACATCAAAATATATATATCGGACCTTTCTGACATTTGAGTTTGCCCGTCCGGCCCGTCCATACCCTAGTAACGGGGGTCCCAGAGTCCACTCTCGGAACTCTCTTGGACAATTGTCCGAGATAGTTCCGAGACACTTGCATATGCATTTCATGGTTTCTTAGGTCGCTGATCATGAATCTGAGGTCAAATTTGGTAAATTATTTCGTTTAAACAATTTGTAATAACACATTATAAAAAAAAAAAAATTCACCAAGATGCATATGCTTTTCATGGTTTTTTAGGTCGCTGATCATGAATCTGAGGTCGAAATTGCGAAATTATTTTGTTAATACAAATTGTTTGAACAAAATTATTTTGCGATTTCGACCTCACATTCATGATCAGTGACCTAAAAAACCATGAAATGCATATGCATTTTAGTAAGTATGTTTTATAATTTTAAAAGCAAATTGTTTAAACAAAATGATTTTCCAAATTTGACCTCAGATTCATGATCAGCGACCTGAAAAACCATAAAAAGCTTACGCATCTTAGTAAATTTTTTTTTCATAATTTGTTAATACAAATTTTTTAAGCAAAATAATTTTCCAAATTTCACCTCAGATTCATGGTCAGCGACCTAAAAAACTATGAAATGCATATGCAAGTCTCTCGGAACTCTCTCGGAAGTCTCTCGGAGCCCCGTCACCAGGGATGTAACATTTTTTTTCAACGCCCCTGATGCTACGCTATCTCTCAACACTTTATAAATAACATTTTAGACACAATTCAAATGCGATGTTGTAGTTGAAATGTGATTGAAGGGTTTCTATAATATTACACAACATCTTGAAACGCTACCCTAGTTTAACCAGCCAACATTTTTTTGAAACATTTACCGCCGTAATTTCCGCGACAGAGCTGGTATCATGAACCGACTGGTCGACGGGCACAACCGGAGAATACGCAGCCAAAGGAAAATGGATCCTCGGGTACGGCACCAAGTTGGTCTGAAACTCTGCAAGGTCGACGTTCAGGGCTCCGTCGAATCTCAAGGACGCCGTTATCGAAGAGACGACCTGGCTTATCAGCCTGTTCAAGTTGGAGTAGGTCGGTCTCTCGACGCCCAACTTTCTTTGGCAGATGTCGTAGATGGCTTCGTTGTCCACGACGAAGGTGCAGTCGGCGTTGGACAAATTGGAATCTGTCATTAGGCTCGCGTTGTAAGGTTCCACCACCGCGGTGGAGACCTGGGGCGCCGGGTAGACGGCGAATTCGAGTTGACTCTTCCGGGAGTACTCCACTCGCAGACGGTCCATCAAAAGAGCCGCGAAACCTGAACCGGTGCCTCCACCGTAGGAGTGGATTATGAAGAAACCCTGGAGGCCAGTGCATTGGTCCGCGAGTTTTCGCACTCGCTCCATCACGGCGTCGATCACGTCTCGACCGGTCGTGTAGTAACCTCGGGCGAAGTTGTTGGCCGCGTCTTCTTTCCCGTTTATCAATTGCTGCGGGTTGTAGAGGTCCTTGTACGCTCCGTTTCGAATCTCGTCTTGGAGTACAGAAAATAAGACCATATGCAATGTGGAAGTTGGCGTTTGCAAAATACAGACGATGTGGAAAGCAGAAATGTTCTCCACTTCCGAAGAATAATGAGGAAAAGTCATGTAAACGCGTTTGCACATTTGCTTTAAAATTGAAACCCAAAAAGTGAAGATTTTCTGAACGAGTGGTTTTCAGTTTTTTCAACTTTTTGAAATCAAATTAAGTTGAGTAAGGAACCAAATTTTGCTTCAGTACCAATAACAGTTGGTTCCAAATCGACCATGATAGAGCGAGGGACCATTTTTCCTCGCATGGTCTCGCTGAAAAATGTGTTGTGATAACAATCCTTCAAAAACGTTGAATCGCACGATGGCATCATTTGACCGTCTGGCTGGATTCCATGTTCTGGAAATCATTTATACGAATTTTCAAAATTTACAGAAATAACTCACTTTTGCATTCAATTTAATCAAACAACTATTAGTTCGAAAAAAAGACAATGTTCGAACGTAACACGTTACGTGACGTAGTAGTAACATTGTGATGTAACAAATTTATTGATAAGTTATGTTCAAGTTACTTCATCTTATAGTAACATTTTTAAGTTACAAAATTACTGATATGCATCACAACAAAAGGTACATAACATTGCGATGATTGTAAGATGTAGCAACGTTGCATGAACGTAACAGTATAACATTGTTACATAACAGTTTCGTAAATGTTACGTCACATTGTCTGAGTGGTCAGCTCGCAGTAATAATTTGTTTTAATTTTGTGCTAAAACGTTTCCAGCAAGAGTTATGTTGCAAATTTTACATTCATATTTTAGAGATCATAAACATGTTTATTGATTATTTATTAGTCATAAGAATATTATAATAATCGAAAACCTAGACAATAGAGCTGCCATATGGTTTCTCCGATTTGAACTCCGGCTTGTCCAATGCTGATTGAAATACACTCACGCTGAAAAATTCGTTATTAAATTCAATAACTGCGAAATGTAAGTTAAAAAGTTCTATCCAAATTTAGAAAAAATATAATTTAATGACGCTTGGCACGCGTATGTGATAAATAAAATATATTTCAATACTTTTGTTTGTTTACACATAAATACTGTTAAAATTTTGTATCAAAAATGTATGTTCACGATATTTTGAGTTTCTAAAATATTTGTAACTCAACATGATATACGATTAATTCATCACCGTCCTGAACTTTTATCTTAGTTTTTGGAAATGAACCTTCTACAAAATAAAAGAGCATTTTCTGTTCAAAAAACATACCATTCTTATGATTTTTCTTCTCCTTAGATCTTCGACAAAAAATTTAGTATAAAATTTCCAAAAATATAAGTAAAAGACTATAAAAACTGTAAAATTTAGAAAATCAATATGAACGTCCCATTGGAAAAAATGAAACTAAACTATCATTATCGTAACCGTGGTAACCGAAAATTTTATTTCATTTGTTTTTCAAAAGTCATGATTTATATTTGACATTTGTCAAAAAATTTATCGGTTATATGTGATTTGTCAATACCACTTTGTCATGAGAAAATGTGCAAAGCTGCCATCAGTGACATGGCGTAGCATTTTTAAAATATAAAAAAATAAAGAATTTCGACTGATTCAAAATAAATAACTTGCTATAGCTTTTTTCAAAATCGAAAGATTTTATTTATATTTAAATCATTGGTATGTTTCAAAATTCGCGGAATGAATACTCGATTAACGAAAATAACGTTCTTTTTTATTAATTTACATTGCAATATAATTGAACGCTTTTTCTTTTGACCAAGTCATTACATTTTCATTAATATCGAACCATTTTAATTGTTTCTGGTATATTTAACAGTAAAACTTGTAGTTATCGAATAGCTTGGCAAACTTTTCGAATTTCCTACCAACAGGAAACAATTTACCATAAATTCAGCATCTAACAATTCATTATGAATAGCGCTATAAAAATGATAATCATTCTATTTGCCCAATTAAAAGTTAAAAAAATTGAAAAAACATAAACAAAAAAAACAGCGTTTGTAAGCCTACAAACCAATCTCAACACTTTACAAAAACGATTTTCGATTAGAATAACCGATTTCAATGCACATCGCTTACTGTCGTCATACAGTGACACCCACTTCGCCTAAAATTTCAGATAACTTTTCTAAGTATTTATTGACCGATCCATATTCTTGTTTGCTCCTTGCAATGAGTTGGAAGGCGTTCATATACTCGAGCTCCGAAAATTGAGGGCCATGCTCCAAAACGCTGTTCAAGATTTCCTCTGGGCTTTCATAAAAAAGTTCGAAATATTGCCTGGCATAGTCCAGGGCCAATTCCCTGGCCATTGTGATGTTCGTCAGCGTTTGTTGAAGCGTAAAAACATTGCGACACATGCGCCGAATCCCGGAGTCGTCGATTTTTTCGATGTATTGGGCAGAAGTTATGAGAATCTTGGCTATCAAATGACCGAGACCCTCGAAAATGTACTGGAAAAATTAAAAACTCGACTTTCAACCAAATTCGTTAGTTGTGAAAAAAAGAACCAATGGCAAGAATATTTGAAAGTTCAAGACTATTAAAAATTTCCGAAGTCCTAAAAAATAACGAAAATTTATGTACAAATTCTGCATAATACCACACTGAGAGAAGAAATATTACCTATTAAGATATCTATATTTGATTATGGCGAAATAGATATATATTTGCTTCAAATATATGAAACTTCAAATCAAGTATAATTTGGTAGCTTTTAACAAATTATTTTACATTGACAGCGTCATACATTTCAGGCAAATTTATATCTTTTTCACCATAATCAAATATACCTATGTTAATATCAAATATTTCTTTCTCTTAGTGCAATTTACATAAAAAATTTTAAAAAAGTGTTTTTTTTTTCAATAATTTTCGGTCGTTGAGAATACGAAAATAACTGTCATTTATTTTTCCTAAGTAGCGTTTTCAAAATAACGAAAAACCTTGTTTTCTGTCCTTTTCTCGGTAATCGCCAGAAACATCAAGAAAGATCGATTTTGCTCACATCAAATATATACATCTTTCGAAAGGCGGACTTGTTAACTTCACGACGACATACAATTTTTTGTAATAAAAATAGTGTTTTATAAGTTACAGGCGTTCAAAGTTGAACAAGAGTGCATTTTCGAGTTTTTTTTTGAAAATTATGCACTTTTTTCGACTTTCAACACCTGTAACTCATTAACTATTATTTCGACTAACAAAAACAGCATATTGACGTAAAGCTTAAAACTGCACCTTTCAAATGATATCTATTTCATATTAATAGAATCGATCGTTCTTGAAGTTTCTGGAAATAACTGAAAAAGGCTGAAAAACATGTATTTTGCTAATATTTTGAAAAAGATTATTTGGGCAAATGAACGACCGTTATTTTTTCATTCAGCTACCCCAAATTAGTCTAAAAAACTCTTTTTTCTAGAGGTAGTTACGATTAACGAAAAACTCTCAAGTTATAGTGTAATCAATACATTTTTTGATGGCTCTCTAAAATTAATTTCTATGAGTATTTTCAATATTGCAAAAAATCATCAACGAAATTCTTTTTCGGTTTGGATTCATGTATGATACAAAAAACAAGAATTTTGATAAAATTATTGAGATCATCGAAAATTTATTGAAAATATTCAAAATTTATTACTTGTGTAAAGGAGAAACAATATTAAGAAAATTTTAAAGTTTAACACATATGTATTGAAATTTTTTTAAATTCCAAAACTTAACGAAAATTTTTGTACAATTTTTTCAAATCCATGAATTTTCCGACTGTCTAAAATCAATTTTAATGACCACACCCAATACGGCAAAAAACTAACATTTTTTCCCAGTTTGGATTCATGATCAGGCAAAAGTTACGAAAATTTGGAAGAAATGACCCCTCGAAAATGTACTGAAAATAATCAAAAATTAACTGTAGACAACGTTTATTACTTGAATGCAAAAAGAAGAACCAATTTCAAGGATATTTGAAAGTTTAAAACTTATTAAAATGTTTGTACATTCCAGAATATTACGAAAATTAATGCACAATTTCTGCAAATCCATAAATGTTGCGATTATTGTTTTAAATAAATTTCGATGAGCATTTCCAATATTGCAAAAAACTGACAAAGAAATTTTTTTCCAGTTCGTATTCATGTATTAGGCAAAAGTTACAAAAATTTCGACAAAGTTTTTGTTTCCATAAACAAAAAACGGAAAAAAACAATATTTGAAAGTTTTGAACATTAAAATTTTTGTAAATCCAAAAAAATAACGAAAATTCATATACAATTTCTGCAAATCCATAAATTTGCCGATGATGATGCGAAATGGGTCATTATTTTCAAAATCAGTTTGGTCATCATTGACCAAATCACCGATTTCTCTCAAACTTTGTAAATAGTGACGTAAACTAGTTTAAAAATATACGTATTTTTTATTTTGGGCTGAAAATCGGTTTTTGTCGAGAAATTCAGATTTTAGATTTGGCTGTCAAATTCAGAGTAACCTCACTTTTGTCGAAAACTTTTTTTTAAATCCTTATTTCTCATCAGAAAATCTATGGATTTTAATGATTTTTGTATGAAAACGTTCGAAATTGTACGAAATTTATGAATAATGTATCAAAAATATTTCTTTTAGCGTTGTTGAATAGTTATTAGCGGAAATGAAAAAAGTGTAAACAATTTTTAAGTGAATATTTTCCATATTGCATCATTTTTATTTCCTCCCCTTTTTTTTTCATTAATTGGTAAAGGTATGAACTAACTATTATTCATGAAATTTTTTGAAAATCTGATGTCATGTTATATCTCGAGTAATGAGTAACAAAAAAGTAAGTAAGCCTGTCATTAACAAGTGAATATAAAATTTCAATATATTTTCACTTTTATTGATCCTAAGACACTGTAGTATGTCTCATTCGATGAAAATTTCACAAATTAATTTTTCATTACTCGGAATATAACGTGACTTCAATTTTTCGTGCATGTCTCTTAAGGATAACTTTTATATGTATATTTACTTGCGTGGACCTGGTTTGATTGTAATAGATCTTTGCATACTGTTTATAAATAAAGATTAAATTAAGCTCATGTATGAAAATTAATAAAATGCATTTCAAACGCGAAGATATTCGAGAAACTGAATACTGGTTACACGTCAGATATTAAACTTTATGATATCACACGTAAAAAAATACTAAAATTCGAGAAGTTTTACAAAGAAAATCTATTCTTTTACAAAGTAATTCGATGTATTCATATTTGAACGAAATAGTATAATGACGAAGAGTACCCTTTGTTCACCGAAAAAACATTATCACGTGAGCACGTTGAACATATTGAATAATTTATTTAGTTGGAAATAAAATGAACGTTTCTCAAACATAAAATATCGTTTTTATATGTATAAATTATGCTTTAAATTGTGGGGAAATTTTTCAGAAAATTTAAAATATTGGACAAAAAAACTGATGACATTATCGCATAACTCCACACTTGAATATTTTCCGATACATAATAGACCTACCTTCATATTCCTAAATAAAAATACAAATGTAATAAAGTGTTTTAGAGCAATGAGAACGAAAGTACTCTTATGAAATTATGTGTGATAATAAGTATTTAAGCAGTTTAGTGATATACGCGAAAGCTTGATTTCAAGTTATATTCCGAGCCGTTGAACGTCTAGTTAGAAATTTGTTGTTTATTACTTTCGTTTGGAATATATATAATCATTATACGGAACATATTTCAGTGTCTTAGGATCAAGAAAAGTGAAAATGTATTGAAATTTCATAATCACTTGTTAATGACAGGCTGGAAAATCGGAAAAAATTCTCACTTACGAACAAAACGTTTTGGCATGTAACGGTTATTACAGAATGTAGTTCATACCTTTACCAATTAATGAAAAAGAAAACGGGAGGAAATAAAAATGATGCAATATGGAAAATATTTACTTAAAAATTTTTTACACTTTTTTTATTTCCGCTAATAACAATTCAACAACGCTAAAAGAAATATTTTTGATATATTATTAATAAATTTCGTACAATTTCGAACGTTTTCATATAAAAATCATTAAAATCCATAGAATTTCTGATGAGAAATAAGGATTAAAAAAAAAAAGTTTTCGACAAAAGTGAGGTTACTCTGAATTTGACAGCCAAATCCAAAATCTGAATTTCTCGACAAAAACCAATTTTCAGCCCAGAATAAAAAATACGTATATTTTCAAACTAGTTTACGTGACTATTTACAAAATTTGAGAGAAATCGGTAATTTGGTCAGTGACGACAAAACTGAATTTGAAAATCATGACCCAAATGCATTTGGATGAGTATGGAAAATCCACAATATTGCAAAAAACTGACAAAGAAATTTTTTCCATGATTTTTTGAGAGCTTTCAAAAACCTTGGAAGAATTTCAATCTTGAATGTTTGGATATTTCGCCAGATTTTGTAAATCTCTTCTAAAAACATTTTTAATCGGACAATCTTAACTTTATTACTTAGGGTAGGAATATTTTATCGAATGTGTCACTCATAATAAATATTATTTAAGAAAATAGTCAAGCGTTTATAAGAATATGATCGTGAGAAATAAGCTTTTTGATTTTTACACATTTGATTTATGTTAATGTCAAGAATTTTTAATTTTCCGATTTCAATTCATGCAATCATAAGTTTCGATGTAGCTGAATTTCCAAACGTTTGAAAAAAAAAAAAAGGTTTCCATAACCTCTCCAAGCTACTTATAGGTAATTACTGATATGTAACTATTTGAATATATTTATTTAATAACTTATGATTATTTCTATAATTATTGATAATTATGAAATATTCTTCACTGTAATCTTGGATGGAAATGGACACCCAATTTATTTTTCGTTTTCGATTACTTCCCATATGTTTAGAACTGCAGGCACATAAGTTTCGAGAGTTCTGTCAAACATTATATTTTACAATCACAATCAATATCTCCACATCGCTTTTAAAAAAAGAAATCCTACCTTAGTTTTTTTCGGGTGAAGGGTAATTTGCAGGGACTCATCGAGTTGCTGGAGCACTCGACTCAATTCCTCCACGCGTGGATCCGCGTCTTCCTGATCTTTAATAGCTCCAGAAAAATTATTGTATTCTCGACGAGGACGCAAATAATAAAAACACTGCACCCGAACCTAAAACAACGTGCAAAACACAAACGCTGTATACATATATTTTTATTTAAAAATGATTTTGACAAAAAAACCACGTAAAGTTTACACTAAATGACACGCCTTATCCTCCAAAATTCGTAAATAAAATTTTCTCGAACCTCTAAATGTAGAAGCAAAATACAAGTATTGGCAAGTTCGTCGAATTCATTCGCGACTTGCTCCATCGAATCGATCAGAGATTCCGGCATCGAGGGAAGAACAGTTTCTTCGGCGACTTTTGACTGCCTTAGCTCGAAAACGAAGGACCTAATGGACATGGAGAACCATTCGACGCTTTCCTGAATTAGAGCTAAGCTGCGCAATTGATCGATGTCGGGAATAATTTCGCTGGCGTTGATCCCGCCCTCGCCCAAAGTGCTCGCCAGAATTTCCGCCTCGCGAATATTTCGCTGTCGAACGTCTTCGGGACTCTCTTCGTCTACGGTTTCCTGCCTTTGAGCCATTCTCCTTCTGTTCAACTTTCCCAGAACCGGTGCGTGGAAAGTTTCGTTTTTCAAGCTTTCCCAGTTTGGCAGGGACCTAAAAAAAGTATATTCTGAAATTAGATGCGTTCAGAATTACATGTTTTGATTCCGCTTATTACTTATTGGTAAATTCATAAATTGGATAATCAGTTAATGCAGAATTGTTAGTTAAATATTTATGAAGTTATTTGGAATTGAAACTAATAGCTTCAATGAATAAATGAATTTATTATTTGATTACATTGAAATAAACTGATTCAATAATTAGTTATAAGTGAATAACATGATCATAATTTATTGTTAACTAACTGTCCCAGCGGGCTTTGCTCCGTGGTTACCACGTTGTTACACGCCGTTTGGTCAGGAAAAGTCAATTGTTTAATTAAAAAACGAAAATTATCAAAAAATTATTTGAATCCTAAGGTACAAAATCTTCCCTCTTTTGTTAAACAATTTCTAATTTTTTCACGAAATATGTCTTAGACAATAATGAATTACCACGAAGAGATATTATACCAATCCAATGGATTATGTATATATATATATATTGGTAAAAAAGATATAAGTATTTAAAAAAAAAAGTTTCTAATTCTAAGGATACTTTTTTACGATGAAAGTAAAGAGTAGAATTGATGAAAGTTCATTTGTTAATCAGGATGAGGAGATAATCATGATGAGGATCATAATAATAATTTTATTATCACTTTTCATGATTTGTGAGAATGTATGATTTTGTGATTCATGGAATTTCGTGATGATTTACCATTGTGATATTTTGTGACTTTTGTAACAATTCGTTTTCTATTATTTCTTATAGGGTGTCCCAAAGTCGGCGGATCATCAGAAAACCATCGATGCCTTGTGAAATTCTAAGACACTTATTCCTTTGGAATTTTTCAAAATTCACAAAATTGAAAGAATTATAAATGATTCAGTTTCGTCCACTCACCATTCGGGAAGACGGGGCTTTTGATAATATTCTTTCAACCAACTGTCGCCTTTACATTGCAGTATCTTCTAATTTTTTTAAAGAGAGATAAGAAAAACCATTAACTTACATTTAATTATAGACGCCTCAGTGATCCCAGTATTCCCATGAGAGTAAGCTAAAAAAGAGGAGTCTCTTCTATGAAAAGCCCCGCCTCTCCAAAAGTTAGTAGCCAAAATTGAATCATTAATATCTGTTCAAGTGTTGCAAATTTTCAAAAAATGCAAAGGAACAAGTGTCTCAGAATTTTATGAGGAATTTATTATTTTTGATGATCTGCTGACTTTAGGGCACCCTGTATTTTATGGTTTCGTGAATTTTTATGAGTTTTTGTGATTTTTTTCTTTTTCGACTTTTTCTTATTTGTGTGTGTGTGATAGTTCAACAGTGCAGAGGGGGTATTTGTGGGAGAATAGGCAATTTAGTTAATTGATAAAAACATGCCTATAACTTTTGCACGTACATGATCAATAACTGTGCAAAATTTCAGTACGTTTCGTGCAGTGGTTTTGAAGTTACAGGCGCACAACTTTTACAGATATTCACATTTATATATAAGTATAGATTTAACGAATCCATTAATAATACAGTTTAAAGTTCATTATTATTTAAATTTATTCAATAACATTAATGTAATAATAAACTTCAATATAATATGAATAATGTAATGAGTATTATATTAAAAATATTCGAATACTGTAATGCAACATTGTGATAAATTCATTTTATTTTTCAGTTTAATGTTTTTTATTAAATTTCATAAATTAATGCTCATGACTTGTATACTTATGTATAGTATATTTATTAATCAAGTTATTAAAACATGTATATTTAACCATGATAAATAAACCAATGATATTGATTATTTCGATCATGTAATGTAATTAGTAAGAATTGAATTCAATCATTTTTTCCCAATAATATGATTATTATGGATAAATTAACTCATTTCATAAGTTCAATCAGTTAATGCAATCATCAAATTATGTATTGCGTTATTAAGAACTTTGAATTAATAGCTGAATTGGTCAATTCATTAATTTGTTGACTTTAACAAAGTTAAAAGCCTGACATTTGAAATAATCCATTTTGTTTTCAATTCTAAGTCAATTTTTAGTAAAAATCGTACTTGATAAATCTGCTGATGTCATCGTCTTTCAACCAGGTGGCCGAGCAAATCCGTTTTTCATCGTCACTGGGTTGTACGATGGCCTTGTATGCGATTTGACAAGTTTCTTGATAATTGTGCAGCACATTGAGCACCAAAGTGCAAAAGTGTTCACCTTGTAAAGGCAAGTCAATCATGAGAGTTCGCAATTCAGACACGCATTCCTGAACTTTCACCGTGCTCTGGAAAATTTATGATTTCTTACATTATTGGAGAGAGTCTCCAGAAATTTCGTAAAAAATTTTCGGGCAAATTTGAAGAATATGAGATACGATATTAAATTTCAATGGTTTATGTACAATCAAATATTAAAATCAATTATTATTGTATGAATAATTGATCGTATGGTTATTCAATATTGGTAAATTATTACAATTATTTTTATAAATCAATGAAATATCATAATTCGATATAATTTCATATTATGATAAATTCGTTGAATATTTCCGTCAAAGATTTTGTATGGTTAATATAGTAAATTATTATCAATGAATCAACAAGAAGAATTGATGTTATGTATATAACATAATTAAAAAATTAGCATAATAATTATTGTTGTAGTCATATTACATTATTGACCATTATTAAATTTATTTAATCGATTTATGATATTATTGAATTTTTCGTTAGGTTTTACTTTTATATTTTTCAAACAAAAACTATTTTTCTACTGACTCAGAAATTTCTGAACTAGTTGTTTCTATTCTACTCGAAGCTTAAAGAAGACTCATTTTTCAGATTTGATTTATAATTTACATATTTTAAGATTTTTTTAGATTCATTATTATGAATTTATGTATATTATATAAAAATATCATAATGTATTCAGATTACATAATATTTTATATAAATGTAATATTATATGTATAAAATATTATATTGATTGCATTAAGTTAAATTTATTTATTTTATACCGAGGACCGATTCATTATTATGCTCATTAGTATATTACCATTTTTATTTATTTATATGCATACTTATCTTTAAAATTTATTTTAGGTTTATTTTATTAGTATAATCGAAATTATATAATTCTATATCATTTGATATAATATCAGTGTAAGATTTGCAAATTTATACTTTAAAATCTATAATCTTTATTTTTTGAAATATCACGTACCTCCAACAACGGCCGAGATAGTCCCAAATCTCGCATACGTTCCGTTGAAGTCATTATACGCCAAGCTTCCGGAACTTTCGTGGCTTTTTCGATCGCTGTAGCCACCAAAATATGGTGTCCACCCAAATAGACTTCTTTCACATAATCAGCAATGAAAGAATTCAATGCGCAAGGGTTGCTGGAAAACAACGAAATACAATGTAAACAAAATTTAATGCAGGCTGGATATTCGAGAAATTTTGAAACTTTTCTTGTATAAAAATATATTATTACTAATATTATAATAACTTGTGGGACATGAGAAATTCAATATTTAAATTTTCAATTCTCGGTTCGCAAATTTGAGGATGTTGAAAAAAAAGTTAAAATATTGATGGTAAGTTCTGAAAAATTAACTAATAATCTACAAAATTGAAAAGATCTAAAGATATCCCTAATGAAACTAAAAAATCTAAAAAATTTACATCGATGGAAAATTTGAAAATAATCATGTACTATAAACAAAAAATATCAAATCAGGTAAACTTTATAATCTTAACCTGAGAGTTTATGAACTTCGAGCATGGAATTCTACCTCAAAAGTACAAAAGCTTGAAATCAGGTATTTTCAGAATTCGGAGCCTGAAAACGGAAAAATTCTAGAATCTTCACTTATTTCGGTTTACGTTTATATAACTGAAATTATTTTTCCATTCAGTAGTGAATTTAGAGTTGTGAAAATTCTAGGCCACATTAATAAAAACCAAAAAGAGAAGTAAAAAAACTGTTGAATATTTACTTTGGAGTACATCCTAAACATTTTTCAATTTCATCAATGAATTGCATCATGGGACGGAAAATGAGTGTTATATTTTTTGGGTCTGGCTCGCAGACCAATGTTTTCATCGTCATCACTGGTGCAGGTTCCTAAAAATTTCATAGGTCAACTATTTTTCAAGTCAACTCACTTATTTTTGAGTGATTTACAGTAGCAAAAAGAACACACATCAATTTTCTCTTTTTTCGTGCAAAGAAGTTTCTTTTTATATTTATGTAATTCCATTGAAGTTCAAATCTTACCGTAACCGTTAAACTACTATATCTGTGCTCTTTCAAATAACTATTCAAAACAGTTGGCTGAGAAGAGCTCTCAAATTTGAACAAAGGTCTAGCTTTTTGTCTCTGTGGTTTTTTTCTGAAAAAAGCATTCACTTCCACAATTTGTTCGTTCAAAGTCGATGAAACTTGATACATTCCATCAGCCATATTTTGAATATCCAAATAATCAGACAAAATTATCTGAATCTGAAATGAAAATTCAATAATAGAATATTTTTATATTAACAAGCTACAATTGAAATTCGTAGCTTTATTTCACATTTCTTAAAAAATGTTATACATACGACTGCTTGAATTTTGTTCCAAACATCAGCCATGTCATACAACTGTACATTGATATTGTACTTTTTTGTCACATGCGACAAACTACGAAGTGCTATTGAATGCACTCCAGCAACCGATTTAAATTCCTTGAATATTGCTTGCAACAAATTCACGAGCGGAGATTGCTCTTTATCGATTTTGATGTCAACCCCGCATTTTTCTCCTGACGAGGCAGAAATCGCAAGTTTGGTTTCATTTTTTATCTGTTCGGAAATCCTCGTCGCAATGCAAAGCAATTTTCCTTGCATTTGAGCTTTGATAACCTGAACAAATGATAAAATTTTGGTTTAGTATTCTTATTTCAAAGTATTGCAATTAATTTCAATGTATCTAGATGAGAAATTACCTCGATGGCTTCAGGTATTTTATTCAACAATGCAAGGCACTCAATCAAAATAGCAATGAAATTCTCGGAATTTTCTTCAGGATTTATAACATCTTCATCTTCTACGAGATTATTCAAATCTATCGAATTCGCAGCATTTCTGGGAATAAGATCATTTATTAAAACTGGATTTAATAGATGATAGTTATCCTCTGATATACTAATCAGACATTTTTTGTTATTTATTTTTCTTATGTATGATATAAATAATAATACTTATATATAATAAAATATTATAAGAGTGATATAATTTTTAATTATATTTTAAGTAATGTTATACATAAAATTGTACTATGATATTTTATTAAAATTTATTTTAATATTTTTCAAGTTTTTTAGATTTTGAGTGATTTTTGCCTCGGACATTGAGATTTAATTAGTATCATTTCCGGGAATATTAATGACAATAATCACGTGTGTATGCAGAAAAAAAATATTTCATCAAAAAATATACCTTTGTCCTGGTACTCCTGGAAACGGAGGAATTGCGTCGAACAAATTTCTTTTGTTCTTGTTTCCTCTGGAACCCCTTACTTCGTTGCCTCTTTGAAAATCTCTGTTTGAGCCTTGTCTTTTGAAACTAGTCATTTCCCTGGTTGATTCGATGTATAGTTGCTTTCCCAGTTCTTTCAAAAGTTTCAAGTTCAATTCTTGTGTCCTTGTTTCAAGTTCCATGCGAATTTCTCGGAGACCGTCCACGTTTTGCAAGGCTCCCCCTCCTACCGTGAACGTTGAAACCAAAATTTTCGTCGCATGAAGGTACAACTTTTTGTCCAGATAGTTGGCCAAACGTGAGGGTACACCGCGTAATTGGTCACTGAAAATTTGGAATCATAAAGTTCAGAATTATTTTCTATTAACATAAAAATTTTGTCAAATTCTCCATAATTTCACCATAAATAAATGATTTTGCTCTAACTCACACATCATTCAGAAGCTGCAAAACGTATTTGTGCTCGACATTTTCAAGCCACAATTTCATTAATTCGTCCCTTCGACATCGTAGCAATTGTTTGCATGCATTCAAATTTTCTTTTACGCCATGAATTTTTTCACGAGCTGCAGTGACTCTTTCGGATAAAGTGCTAAATATCTGCAAAAACCAATAATTACGAATGAGTACATGATTGAAGTTCGAGGTTTTTATTTCAGCACTATTAAGAAAATTTTTTGTTCATATTTACTTGCATAACTTCGGTAAGATCTTGATCATGAAGCGAAACGAGCTCGTCTAATCGCTGATCACTCTTTTTATATTCTTTTTCCAATTTTGCTTTCTCTATCTCTCTTTGCTCGTTTGTTTCACTCGCTGAGAGTGCTCTAATTACTGTCATCAATCTGTTGTCACCCTAAAATCCAACATTTTATGCAGATTTCAGAAAACAAAAAACACATGTGAAAAAGTGTTACAGCTAAATTTTCCACTTTTAAAATTAAATATAATTTCTACTGGATATATTATTTCATAAAATATTTCTAATAAAATTATAATATATATTGCTTAATTACGTATATTGCTCTTATTAAATATATTAAATATAGTATGTAGTTAAAAATTTTTAATTTATGTACTTTCGATTTGTAATAAATTTTATTGTAAAAAACTACTGTTTTTGGAAGATAGCAACACAGAAAAATATACAAGGCGGCTGAAAAAAAATTCATACATTTTTGATACCATTTCTTGATTTTCGTACTGTATTTCCATTTCTTTTTTTGTTTTTACGAAATCTTACAATTCGTCAGTTTTTTTCTTTTTTTTTTTTTTTTGGATTTGGGGCATTTTCTAGGAATTTTATTTACCAATACTATCTGAGTTTTGGATAAAATCGAGTGTAATTTCAACTTTCCAGCGATTTTTCGAAAAATGCTTCTGTTCAGTTGATGAAATTCAAAATAAGTGCATTTCTTATTGAACAAGTTTTGTTCTTTGCAATTTTTAATCCAATTACACTGTTAAACTTTTACAACATACTCATTGTAAAATTTTGTTATCTATCTTTTCTGGAATTGAATTTTTGATTTCCAAGACACCAGTTTCTTTATATTCAAAGCATTATGAATTTTGTTATGTTTGGAATTGACAATTTGGGCGTTCAAAAATCAAGTTGTATTACTTTTAAAATTTGTCATTAATGGTAATTTGGAATGATAATTTTAAAATTTATAAATTCGAAATTATGTATTATTTAGTTTCTTGAAAAATATTGCATTAGGGCAAATTTCAGAAAGCACAACTTTATAATTCAAATTTGTTAATCATTGCTATCTGTCATATTTCAGAAATTCAAGAATTTATAGCTATATCATTACAAAATGTTTATTAAAATTTTTTATTTAAGCACTCTAGAAATCTTGAAATGAGGTACAAAATTATGAATTTAAGAATTTCATAAAATATACAAATAAAAATGATAAAAATAACATTACATTATTTCGCGTTTTTGGGAATTGATAGTTTCCAAAAGAAAAAATAAATGCAATGTAAAAAATTGCAAATACCCAGAGAATTTGCAATTGAGGATTATTTATACTTTAAAATTTTGTGTAATGAGATTTCAATACTGCTTAAATTTGATAACATAAGCATAACAAACTATTGCTATTAATTTTTGATATACACTCAAACCTCATGTTAACAAGCTCTATGTTAACGAGCAATTTATGTTAGTGAGCTCTCGAAACTCACATTAACGAGCGTTCCCCTCTGTCATTTCACTCCCACAACTGAAGCGCATGCGGTCACTAGAGTAGAATGCTAGCCAATAAGAAGGCTCATGCATACTCAGCTCTCCGTATTACATGATCCCACGTGAACAGACAACGTGCTCGCCAAAATTCTTGGCGCGTTTCATTGGTCCTCATAAAGACCATTCACGCAGGACCATTTGAGTGGTAGGGTTTACCCTGACAGCTTGTTAACGTACGTTGCTTGTGCATTTTCCAACTCGTTAACGTAAGGTTTGAGTGTACTGTATTTTTTAAAAATATAAAGTTTTAGAAATCAAAAATCCAATGTTTCTTTTTTGCTCTGTTAATACCCATAATCACTACTTTATCAAATCTTGATCACACAGAGCCAAAATAAGGTCATCATTACAAAACCTCAATCAAACACAACACAGTGTGAAAAAACAATCCTTTTCTATATTTCGGCCAATAGTTTGGGCCCTCTTCAGGAACTGTTACAAAATTAGAAAACCACGTATAATAATCTAACAGAAATCGATAAAGGAATCAATAAAGTCTTACAATTCGTACATCATAATTCAACAAATAAGTGACCGTGTATCTCAATAATTGTCAAAAAACTTCTTTGGTCTCAAGATGACCACTGTCAAAGACAAATACACATTTTAATCACTGTCAAAATCAACTCGTATAAACAATATGAATCAAAAACAGCCATGGAAACATGATCAAAAACAAAAAACGTCAGAAAGGTGATATGCACCTCACTGCGTACTATGGCTGACTGACAATGAAACGGAGTGATAACAATACCTCTATTGCCAAAACACATTGAAAGTTGATAATGAAAACCAATTTATCTCCAAATCTCAAATCATCTTCAAAAATCCATCGTAAGCTCCATTCAAATCTTTTGTATCCTCCAGCTTATTGAGAGTAAAATCTCACTTCCTGATGTAGATCATCACCGAAATATTCCTCTTATACTAATCAGACTCCCTATCCAAAACCTTCACATTATCCCAATCGAAATCATGTCCTGTTTCCGTTCTATGACAAGTTAAAACATTATGGTAAGAAAGTAGTAATTCAATATTGTTCCTATGTTCTTTTTTTCTAGTACCTAAATTACCTTTTAGTCTGACCAATGTAACAAAAACTGCATGTTCTACAATGAATTCTATATACAACACCTTGTTGGTCAAACAAACACAATTCATCTTTCCCTCTTCTTATAATTTGATCATTTAATTTGTTATCTATTTTACTGATAATGTGTACATACCTTTTCAAAACTCTTTTCAGTCTAATATCTAATTCATCATTATAAGGAAAAATGAATTTTTTCTTACTTTTAATATCATTATTCTTAAGGTTCTTAATATTTCCATTTAGAAATTTAACCCTTCTCTTTATATACTTCTCTACAAATAAAGCAGGATATTATTGACTTGTAAAATGTCTCTAATAATATAAAAATTCTTCCTATAAAACATGGGGTCAGCTAGTTTGAATTTCTTATCAATTAAACCAATATCTGTGCCAATTTTTTGTTGGAGTGGGTGTTTGGAATAAAAATTAATAAACCTCCTTGAAGAAGTTGGCTTTGTATGCCAATCAAATTCCAACTTCCCATTGCCTTTAATAACCTTCAACTCCAAAAAGTTTATCATTCCATTTTCTTCAAGTTTGTAAGTGAAATTCAACCTAGGGTAGTATGCATTAAAAATATCAAGGACTTCCAGAATCTTATCTCTAGGAATTAACGTCAAAATATCATCTACATATCTTATGAAAAAAGGACAAACAAACCCAAATAATTTCAAACAAGTATCCTCTAAATCGTGCATAACTATATCTGCCAAAATTGGTGAAATCGGAGAGCCCATAGGAGTACCAAATGTCTGTCTATAAAATGCACGATCAAAACTAAAATGTCAGTTCCATCAAAATTAAAACACAATTTATGTGTTTTAAATTAATTTGTTGTATTTAATTAAAATTGTTAAAATTGTTTACAATTTAAAAAAATGTGAAGATTTTATATAGGGAGTCTGAATATTATAAGAGGAATATTTTGGAGATGATCTACATCAGGAAGTGAGATTTTACTCTCAATAAGCTGGAGGATACAAAAGATTTGAATGGAGCTTACGATGGATTTTTGAAGATGATTTGAGATTTGGAGATAAATTGGTTTTCATTATCAACTTTCAATGTGTTTTGGTAATAGAGGTATTGTTATCACTCCGTTTCATTGTCAGTCAGCCATAGTACGCAGTGAGGTGCATATCACCTTTCTGACGTTTTTTGTTTTTGATCATGTTTCCATGGCTGTTTTTGATTCATATTGTTTATACGAGTTGATTTTGACAGTGATTAAAATGTGTATTTGTCTTTGACAGTGGTCATCTTGAGACAAAAGAAGTTTTTTGACAATTATTGAGATACACGGTCACTTATTTGTTGAATTATGATGTACGAATTGTAAGACTTTATTGATTCCTTTATCGATTTCTGTTAGATTATTATACGTGGTTTTCTAATTTTGTAACAGTTCCTGAAGAGGGCCCAAACTATTGGCCGAAATATAGAAAAGGATTGTTTTTTCACACTGTGTTGTGTTTGATTGAGGTTTTGTAATGATGACCTTATTTTGGCTCTGTGTGATCAAGAATTGATAAAGTAGTGATTATAGAAATCAAAAAATTTTGACGACTTGAGAAAGCTAAAACATCATTTTTGTAAAGCAGTAAATTTTACAATGGATGCTTCGAGAATATTTGAAGATTTAAATATTTCTGAATCGAGAAATTCCTTGTGATTGAAATTCCAAGAACTAAATTTTAGCATTATTCAACTTGATCACAGAAACGTAAAAATTACTGACTTCAACATTTTTTAAAATTATTATTTATTTTCACAAAAAAAATATTTGAAGCAGGAAATGTGAATTCGATGTTTCCAGAATTAAGGAAAACGTGAATACTACAAAATCGTTAAATTCCTTGCTATTTAAATTTGAAAAAAAAAACTTTTGCTACACTCAACATGATCATAGCAACAGAAAATATTCATTTTAGAAATTTATTCAATTATTTAATTATTGATAATAAAAAATAGACTTTCTGCAAACAGATAAACAGTTTATCGGTTACTATTTATCATATGAATCATGAAATCCAAAGTCTACAGTTTTTAATCATTGAATTGAAGATTCATTTTACTGCGAGTTAAAAGTTTTAAAATCTGTTTATTTCATTACTCAAGGTGGGAAACATGAAATTTTTAAATCCAAAAAATTGAGCCTTTGTTTTATATTAAAAATTATTGCGATAAATATTTACGTTAAAATGTTTTTTCACTCCTCGATGGAAAATTTAGTCCATTTTATTTTAGAAAGAGCTAATTATTTCATGATTTAAAAAAATTCAGTGCCTGAAAAAAACAATTTCGACAAGCACGTAGATTGTTTAAACAATCATTTTGATAACAAAAACATAGGTTCTTCCTTTAATTAGCACCAAAATGTATTTTTCGTACCCCATCTTTGGAAAGTTTTATTCCTCGGGGAGGTTTCACTGGCCCAGGCACAGACATTTTTCTCACGTTTATTTTATTTTTACTATGTTTTTCATTCAATTAACAAGTTGAAAAACATTGAAAAATGTAGAAAAATGTAAATTGATGTAAATAGTGGAAATATCATATGTCGAAATATGTAAAACTCACAGGAAAATATCGATTAGTATTCGCAAGTATCGATTTTCGTTCTCTTTCTAGTGCCAGAAACGTATATAGCTTGTCTTTGTTCAAAGTGGAATATATATTGATATACTCAGAACTGCGCAGAACTGCTCAGTAACTGCTCAGAACACTTAACAGCTGACATTGAAACACATCAAAACCATTGAAAAAAAAAAAAACAGGAAACAAACAAGAACATCATTCGCGTATTTTTCAGAATTTATATGAACAAAAACCGACAAAAACCTAAAAATGGAAGGAGATAATCACGGAGGTGGTCCCGGTTTCGTCGGCATCCGATTTTGTCAAGAATGCAACAACATGTTGTACCCGAAAGAAGACAAAGAAAACAAAGTACTCATGTATGGGGTATGTAAATAAATCTGCCTTGAATTCAGGGAACCCAAGGCTTTGAAAGTTACTGGAAAAATGTAACCCGTTACGTTACAATTACTTGGATAAAAGAAGTAATTCATTACGTTACCGTTGCTTGAAAACAAATAGTAACTCGTGTAAAACTAGTGGCTTATCTTTTCCCAAACCTAACCTAACGTAACTCGTTACTGATACTATTTAAAAAAATTAACGTTCCGTTACTTTCACGTTACTTTTTGTGATAAATTAAATATTAATAACAAGACATCAAAAAACTAAGGATGAAAAAACAGTATCAATGTACTCCTGGTTTTGTTCTACACTCAAACCTTATGTTAACAAGTTAGAGAATGTTGGAAAATGCACAGCGACTTATGTTAACAAGCTGACTGGGTAAGCTCCAGCATTCAAGCGGTCTTTATGCAGACCAATGAAACGCGCCAAGAATCTTGGCGAACGTGTTTGTCCACGTAGCTCATGTAATATGGAGAGCTGAGTGTGCGTGAGCTTTCTCATTGGCTAGCATTCTCTTCTGCTGAGCACATGCGCTTCACTGGTGCGAGTGAAATGACAGGGGAACTCTTGTTAATGTGAATTTTGAGCGCTCGTTAACGTAAGGTTTCAGTGTATAGAAATTTTTTATTTTAGATATAATAAAATAGTCCAGATAAAAAAAGATTAGACATGTTACATTTTTTTTAAATTTCAATGAAGCGTTTTGTTCGAACGAAACATCATATTTTTTAGATTTAGACAAGCCCTCCATGAATAATTTTTATATTTTTTTTTCAAATTCAACAAATTTCTGAATATGACATTTGATTCAATGTTAGGGGCAGGGAAAAATTTGCATATTTTATAGACTTTTGAAAGAATCTTATCCACCCACATTTTAAGAAATTTTGAATTTTTAATATTTTTCAGTATATAAATGTATATTTTTCAAATGTTGCAGGCTTTTTTAGTATTTTTATAAATTAGTTATATTTTGCTGTACATTGATATATGGATTTCAAGAATTTTATGCTCTATAATTCAAAGTTAATTGAATTATTTGTATTCGAGAGGATTTTTTAGCAAATAGTGTCTATAAAGATTTTCATTTCCTTTGATTTTTTAGGTACTTTTTCAGTTTTTCTACGATTTGAAGTATTGTTCATTATTTCTGAAACTATTCATATTTTTTAAGATGATAGAATGTTGCAGAATTTCCTAGTATTTTTATAATATAAATTTTTGTATACATTTCGAGAATTTCAAACTCTAGAGTTTGAATATAATAGAATTTTCCATGTTTAAAAGGATTTTTGAGAAAACTGTCTTGATACATTTTTACTTATTCAAGTACTTGTATTTCTTCAGTTTTTCTATGATTTCAAGGTTCGTTCATTATTTTTATATATTGCTGTATGAATTTCTAGAATTCCAAAGGTTTTTAATGTTTTATACATTTACACATTATTTTCTTTCTGTATTTATAAATATTTTTATAGAATGCTATAGAATTTTTTAGTTATTTTATAGGTAACTCTTTGAATTTCCAGAATGAGATTTCCTAAAATTGAATGTTCGAAATGTGTGAAGTATTTCAATCAATTTTGCAGAAAAAATTTTTTTTATAGATTTAGAGTTCCCTCAATAATTTTTGTATATTTTACAGTTTTACGAATTAAAAATTTTTTTTCTATTTTCATAGACTTCTATAAACAAATAGGTTTTGAATTCAAAGCTGGATGAATTGAAGTTTCTTGATTCCTGGAATTAAATAAATTTTTGAAGAATAAAATAACATGAAACTAATTAAAATCTAGTATTTTTCGTATTTTTTCTTTGTATTCATTATATGCTATCAGATTTTCTAGCAGAATCTCTAGATCTTAGATTTTGCTATAGATTTTGAGATCCATAGATGTTTTTTATGTCTCAGTTTCAGAACATCCATTAAAAAGTTAAATTTTAATTAACACTTAAAAAACAAATTGTGCTAAAAACTTTATGAGACAGATGAAAGTAACGTGAAATAACGAGACTCACTTTACTTGTTACCAAAAAGAAAGCCACACATTCCCAATATCGTTACTTGTTAATTAATGTAACGCTTTATGCTATCCTTACAGTAAAAAATGTAACGTTTTAGAGTAACACGTTACTCCCAAACCCTGCTAGAACATACGAATTTTTTTTATAAATGCCTAATTTTTGCATTGACCAAATCATTTATTGCATTTCAGTGCAGAAATTGTGACTACAAACAACTTGCTGACAGCAACTGCATATACGTCAACAAAATTATGCACGAAATTGAGTGAGTATTATTATGAAAACAAACGTCTGTGATAGGGTGTCCATGTCTGTATTCTTTTTCTTCTTCTTGCATCAAGAAAAATATAAGTTTGTCTTTTTTTGTCCATATAAATAAGTCACAATCTGGACACCCTAGTTTGTGGAATAAATAAAATGACCATGTTCATGAATTTCAGCGAGTTGACTCATATTGTCCCGGACGTCATTTCCGACCCGACATTGCCTCGTACTGAGGAACATCCTTGCCCAAAATGTGCTCACCGAGAAGCTGTTTTTTTCCAAGCACAAACTCGAAGGGCTGAAGAAGAAATGAGATTGTATTACGTGTGCACGAATAATCATTGCACTCACAGATGGACTGAATGAGTGTTTAATAAATTGTATCTCATAATATTAAAATTCTGTTTTAAAACATTGCTTTTTAAAAAAAATGAACTGTTGATAAAATTAATATATGCAACATGAAAGAATATGTTTGTTTATTATTAATGTCTAAAATGAAGAGATGATTCAGAATTGCTATCATATACACGTTCATGTGTATGATAATATACGTTATTGATTATTACATGTACACATATTGTCTAATAAGCAAACACACAACACAACCTAAAATTTGACCTTCGAACACCTTTGAATATTTCCATAGTTTTGCACAGTGCCGGCCATAGACCTTACAGTACTTTTAAGATCTATGGTGTCGGGACTCACAATTCACAATCATGGTGACCCTCAAACCCCTCAAAACATGTTATATTGAGAAACAGGATAAAATTCATTGATTTTACCAGCTGCTGCATCTAGTAGAGAAAAATTCACATTTTGCAAACCTTTATTCGATAAGTGTTGGAAAAATAAAAATAAAAGTCTATAATTTCGAAAATTGGGTAATGATCCTAGCCAATTTTTTCTCAATTACTAACATTACGCCCAAAACGCAGTTTGTACAAGGCATGTGAAAGAAATTAATCCATGTCTTCGCCTAGCCATCAAACTTTATTCACAACAGTTAATAACATACAAAAATAACTTATCCGTTTACATAGTTTTGTTTGCTATAATAGTTTTTTCATTGTACGCGCACAATATGATCCGTGTTTTGCTGGTCACGGATTGAGCGTAAGATGTCCCTTTTCGAGCGGTGAATGGAAGTGAAAGGACCCATAAAAAAAAGTACCATTATTCCACAGGTCACCATTTATTCCACTGACTCGAAAAGGGGCACCTACGCTCAATCCGTGACGCAGCAAAGAGGCGTATCATTTTCCGAGCTAACAATGAAAAACATAGTTCATATCATGAGGGAGAGCCTTTCCACGCGCGACGGCAACATTTTCGAAATTAGTGAACACCGAGCGCCGAAGGCGCTCGGTGTTCACTAGTTCCGAAAATGTTGTCGTCGCGCACGAAAAGACGCTGTTCTCCTTCTTGATATGAAATATACTATTCCAGATTAGCTTTCATCGTAAAGTGGAGTTCCATCTCCACTCAATGACATACTTTTGGGACTCGCATTTGTGTTTGGTGTACTTCTTGGACTATATGAATTGTTCCTCCTCCTTCTGTCTTCAAAAGATTTTTCTTTGATTATTTTACATCCATCAGATCTTGGGGTGCTACTGCTGAAAAAACGTACAAATCATTGAGAAATTAATTCATCTGAATTCCATTTTTTTTCTTTTATTCTCACATGAGTTCACAAATTTCAGTTAGTCTTTGAACCCCCAAATCCCTTCTTCACCTATGCCCCCCCCCCTCCTATTTTCATAAACACAAAAATCATAAAAACTCAAATTTTAAAAAAACTTACAAGCTTCGAACGCTTTGATGGGATCTACCACTCCATGTTTGAGCAGCTTCTCCCCAGTCATCAGCGGCATTTCTCGAAGCTGTCGGTGTGGAAGGTGCATGACTTACAGAAGGTGCCATGCTCTGTTGTCCAGGATGAGCAAATTGATGAGATTTCTGTTGGTGTCTCGGTGTGACTTGAAAAGATGGTGGTGCCATTTGATACGGCGTCATGAATGGCGTTTGCCCAGAGGGAGTGTAGGGAGTAGTATTTTGGTACGGGTGCATACCTGTTGAAAAAAAAATCCTTCCATATATTTTCCTACATACTCCCATTAATAACAAACCTAGTTTTTATGCAAAATATTAGAACTCAAGAATCCAAAAAACCCCAAGAAAGTGTGTAATGTACTATTATCAACAGTTTGTCTAATGATTCACATCAAAAATAGTAAAAGTATTTTACTTCAACTTACCAGTCATCGGGGAATTCGAAGTTGATCCACTGCCCATGGGACCACTTGGCATTTGCATTGGCGTGCCCATACTGTAAGGAGTTCTTGTAGTCATTGCACCACGTGGTGTACTAGGAGTCGCCTGACCAGGGATTGGGTCCCTGAAATGCTCCTTGAACCAACGGAAAAGTTCACCAACGCGGCTAAACATCTGTCCTCGGAATCGAAAGCCTTTATCCGTAACAGTAATGTACTCATGGCGACATCTCAGACGGGGCAAATACGAAAGCATGAATTTGCCTGGGTAGTTCTAAGAAAAAGGAAATAAAATAATCATTATTAGAATAGTAACTTATATAACACTGTTCAACCAATTTAAACTTTTGTTGATAAATTGAAGAAACTCAATTTTTTGCATACCTTGGCAGCAGAAAGGATATACGGTATCCCGTTGGGATTCGCTTCTTTTTGATTTTTCAATTCTTTTTCTGCAACATCCTTCATGCCGCAAATGTTGGCCTTGTAGTATTTGAAATCTAGCAGCTCTTGGGCACACATTGCCATCGGATTGATATATCTGCAATTTAATATTAATGTCGATATAGATACAAAATTATTAATTTGGATATCTTTCAAACGTAAAAAGCGAATTATCAACGATTTGACTAACCTTGCAATGATTTCATCCAGATCCTCGAATTCTTCATTCCCGATCCAAAGGTTTTGCCCGATTGAAAAAGAATTCTCTTTTCCTTCTTCTCGAACGTCGACGTGTTGATAAATGTCGTCAGTGACTTTCCAAGTTACTGTCAGGCGATCGGAGCCCTTGCTACTGGGACGTACAATAACGTCTCCTTGTTTCATGGTTTTCATCATCTTTTCAGCTTCTATGAAACCGACATTATGGAAGGAAGGATGAACAATGACACGCTTTTGATACATTTGACGACTCTTAGTTTTTTTCGCATCTTCTTCTATCTGACGGTCTTTCTCTTCAGTTTCGGCGTCGTAATAGAGATCTTTCTGTGGCCTGAAACATTTCAATCATGTATTTTATCTTTAATTTTTATCAGTTGGACAAGTCCTCTGATTTCTTTGTAATTTACTGAATTCCTGTAGAAAATCTCAAGATTTTGGTCGGAGAATTTTTAAAATTGTACATTTGCATTAATAAATAGATTTTAAAGCATTCTAAGGCAGTCATAATTGGGAAAAAATATAATTTTCTTGTAGTAAAAAAGTTCTAAGTTTAAAGTTTTACTGCGCGAATCATTCAAAAATAGCACATTTTCCCTTATATGATTTAAAAACCAAAACATTTTTTTAGATAAATAACGTATGATTTAGACGTTTGATTTCAAGAATCATTGAATTAGTATCATGTAGGTGAATTATAAATAAAGTAAATTTGTCTTGACATGAAAAATTTTGACTGTCGTATCGATTTTAACGAAACTCACTAAAAATATCAAATTTACAAACTTCTCCGATATCGAAATTTTTATTTTTCACCAATTCAATCAATAGCTATAATTATTTTGAATACTTTTATTTATGACCTTTTTTTCACAAACAAGAGTGAGTGAACGGGCCAGGAGAACTCTAACTTATGTGACCTACATCACGAAAGGCGCTGAATATAACGCCCATGTGACTACCTATAACGTGACTCGAGTGTACACTACATAGTTTGTATTAATAAAATACCATGAAACTCCAAAAAATCTATAAAACTTTTTAACTAACCTCCACTCGTGTTTTTTATCGGACAAATCGCTGCTTTTGCAAGTGCACTCCACGCTGAATTTTTCGACCTCAATCTTGATGATTCTGCAATGTATCATCTGCCCGACTTCCACTCTCTCCGCTGGATTAGTGACATGTTTGTCGGAGAGATTCTTTATATGCACGTAACCCGAGATGCCGTTGTCCAAACGTACCCTCACTCCCGTTCCTTTGCCAGGACAAGATCCAGCATCAAAATGGTTCCAAACTTCGGAAAGTTCCGGGAAGTCATTTTTAAGGCAAAACGGGCATTGCCAAAGCCCAGTTTCATCATTTCTAACAGGATTCGCCTGGTCCAGTTGATCCCCTTGAGGTTTTTTGTGGGCGATACCCACAACGGTGGCAGTGATCAATTTTCCAATGAAAAATGTTTCTGGCGATTCTTTTGTCAAGATGTCAAAAAGAACCTCAGGCGAGGGTGCTTGATACAATTGACGGAGATCTTTGTAACGGCAGCTTAACTCAGCTCGAATGTCGTACAAGGTGATGGCTTTATTTCCAAAACCTTGACGCTCGAGCTCTTCAGCAAAGGCGTCAAGATCGAGGTCTTTTAGCCTTTCTGGTGACTCCAGGATATCTTCGACAGCGCCTATAACAAATTCATTCACTTTCAATATAAATAAAATCATAATTCAAACCCTTATTCAAATATACCCCCACCTACAAAATTTACACTTTTAATTCCCACGCTATAGTTTTTCTTCCATTACCATTTCCTACCTGCAGGATTAGCGACTTCTTCTTCGTCCTCATACTCAAGAGCATCAACAGCCATTTTTCGTGCCCACTCGTAAGTCTCAGGGTGCACCCTCGAACTGTCCAAAACTTCAACATACGATTCTGTGCTGTCACCCAAGCTGCTAGTATCAATTTTGATAAAACCCGCGCAGTTGATGAAAACTTTCGGCCCCATGTGACACGACGTCACGAATTGTGTCCTGTTTTCAAGCCTCTTGATCGTCTGTTTCAGCAGTTTTATTAAGGCTTGGCCTTTTCTCGGGCCCAAGCCGCAAATGAACTGAACCAAATGGCTGGCATATGGAAGATTCAAGGCTTTGTTAAAATCAACGCCAACCTCATTGACACGATTCACAAACTCCAGATTAATGTTTTCCAACAGTTCTTCTTTAGGCAGTTGTTCCTAGAAAAACATCACAAATTCGGTCATGCACGTCTCTGAAATTTGTAAAAAAGACTTCTACCTGAAACAAATCCTACCTGCAAAGAGTGGAATCGTAAGCAGAGAATTTCTTCATCTTCAGTGCACAGCTGTGAAAACTCCATCAGAGGATCTTGGAGCCTGCGAGCCAGAGAGATTGCCTGCCGTAACAGTTCAGGATAATCACGAAAGTCAGCGGTGCCTTTGATACTATTTGAGTAGATTTTGGAAAAGTCGTTCTCCAAAATTTCAACCGGGATTTCAGGGAATTTGTCCTCTTGAGTAAGATTCACTAGAACTTCGCGAATGTCTTCGACGACTCTAATGGCGTCGCGAGACTCGCCACCAACTACGATCGCGTGGGGTTTTTTCGTGGCTATCAGGTTACGAATCGCCAATAGATCGGCTTCTTTCATGACTTTTTCAGCTTCGCGATAGCTATTTTTGCGTTTCATGAGATGTGGAAGACGCAAGAAATCCGTACATTCCCCATCAGGAGCAACAATGCACGCGAAAGCAGCCTGAAAACGAGTGACACAACAATTAAATAAGGATTCTAGGACTGGAATTTTAATAGAAGCTCTCTTCTATATTTTTCAAGATGTGATTTTATTTATTTATTCAGCTTGTTTTATTCTTGCCTGTGAATAATCAGGTACGAACGCTACACCCATGACACGAAGACCTTTTGATTTATCCCAGTCTTCGTCCTCTTCCCAAGATTCAATGGTGTAAGGAGCAATTTTTAGCCAATCGTACATTTTGCGACAGCAGGCTCGCATGACACACTCTTTTGACTCAGCGATCAGGGTGGCGTGAAGTTCTTCTTTTAAATCTCTGAACACCTACAAAGTACCCAAAAAATTTTAGTATCATCGAAATCCAGATATGTAAAAATCTATCGTGAGCTCAAAAACTTGCTAATATGTCCAAATAAAAGAAAAAATTCTAAAGTTCTCCACGTTTTTGACATGAATCTAAAAATTACACGTAAGTCACTACCTCAAATTTGAAATTTTTCTCAACTGGAGTTTTAAAGAATAGTGATGAACTAAAGTTAACTATTCGAACAACTAAATTTGTTTTTCGCCTCAAGATTTTTGGAATACTCAGTCAGAAAAAGCTGCTCGTGTTTTCAAAAACAGTAACATATATGTTTATCATAACCCCCTTCCCCCACCACCCCCGCCGAACATTGCCAATGTATAAATCCTAGAATTAATAAAAATAGAGTATAATTATACTTACGAGAAAACGCGTGAAAAAAGTGAGATACAAAAGTATTGAAATCAGTACTGAATTAATATATGAACAGGGAAAGTTTTCAATTGTTATGCAATTTTGAAACGGCTAGAAGTAGCATGTTGAACTGAAACGTCAATAAATCATAGCAAAAACAAAATCAAATTTTTTATATGATATGCCATTACACTTGAGTGGTAAACAAAACAAAACAAAAAATTACAAAACATTAGTTTTTATAGTTCTGCGTGGAATACAGATACGGTAAATTTCATAAAAATGAAGTTTTGTGAAAATCTAATAGTCTCAGAAGTAAAAGTAGGTGAAAATTAATTCGTGGGCTGCTGTGCAAAAAACAACGTCTCATATGTTAATAGTAATATTGCGATGGTAATATTGTGTAAACATGAAATTTCATAATAATAACCAAGCTTTATTACTTATCTGAGATTAGATATCTCTATCACTTCATTTATACTCATAATGAGCAGATAACTTGGAATTGAAAGAAATAAGTAATGCAAAAATTTGACATAATGCAGTTTTCCGGGGAAAATGATATCCAATATAAAATTTGGCTTGAATGATGCCGACGCCATAAAAGTTGTATATACTTGTTGAAAGTTACGGACACGCTTTTTCCATTATTGAATGAGATTCAGTTTCTTAATACTGATTTAGTAACCAATTGTTGTTCCCAAATTATTTTTTTTTAATGCATTTTTAAGTGGTTTTGTCTTACACTTTTTAAAGTTCTAACTTTTTTAATTGATGGAATAGAAAAAAAAGAAACATTTGTAGAGTAAAAACAAAATACAATAGCAATTGTTGCATCATTATGCATCTATTATTCTGCGTATAAAACAGTATTTTTTATCAATTTTGACAGCAGCCTACGAATTAATTTTCACCTACTTTTACTTCTGAGACTATTAGATTTTCACAAAACTTCTTTTTTTTTAAATTTACCGTATCTGCATTCCACGCAGAATTGTAAAAACTGATGCTTTGTAATTTTTTGTTCTGATTTGTTTACCACCCAAGGTTAATGGCATATTATATAAAAAATCTGATCTTGTTTTTGCTATGATTTATTGACGTTTCAGTTCAACATGCTACTTCTAGCCATTTGAAAATTGCATAACAATTAAAAACTTTCCCTGTTGATATATTAATTCAGTACTGATTTTAAAACTTTTGTATCTCACTTTTTTCATGCGTTCTCTCGTAAGTACAATTATACTCTATTATTATAATTTCTAGGATGTATACATTGGCAATGTTCGGTAGGGGCAGTGGGGAAGGGGGGGGGGTTCATTAATTTTTTCATAAGAAAACAATTTTTTTCCATACACGGAAATGTCAACTGTCACAAGGCAATTTTAGTAATTAAGAAAACAATAACATGCATACAAAAAAAATAATAATAATAATCAGCACTATCTCCAAAAATAATAGACATTTTCTAAAATTTATTAAATGTTCCATATTTTTCAAATTCAGGGTGTCCACTGAAAAAGATTCTGTATATTTCCCATAAATTACTGTATATTTTTCAGTTTTCCCGTACAGGGTTTTGGGAAATTCAAACACTAAATAATATTGTCATAATTCTTTTATTGTGTAATAATGCATTGAATAGATGAATTACTATAATAATTGAAGTTACACAGCGTATCAAATAATTCAATTATTCATCCATTTCTGGTGTGAAAAATTTCGCACATAACAATCGATTTTAAAATTTACAATTTCGAAAATTACTTAAACATAATTACATAATATAATTAAGTATATTACCTATTAGTTATACATAATTTAATAACATAATTTGAATAATTTATTCATTTCTTGCTTGTGTTTTTGACTTGTATTTTTTATTCAATCTGATGAAAAAAATCATTATGAAAAATGTATGAAATTTACAAATCATAATAGTTGATCTTCAAGGGGTCAATATCAGTGACGTGTATTTTTATATTTAAGACTCAGTCACAATTTGATTACTCAAGAATTCATTTTTTATTGTTAAATTGTTTATTATCAGTGGTGGTAGATTTTTATTTAAAAGTGTGTGTCAAAATTTTATTATTAATTTTTTATTACATTTTGTCATTACATAATTGTTTAGCTTTTCAATAAACACTGTACAATTTTTCAGTTATTCACTAATATGAGTTTTTCATTCAGAAATCATTAAACTAGAAATTCTTTCTAACTGCAATGATAGCTTTTAAGTAATTCAGTAACTTTGGTTTTTCAATACGAATTTTTATTATGACTTTTTATGTTGAAAAAAATTATTTAAAAAAAATACTCATGAGCCATCTAAAATACCCAACAATTAAATATTTTGGATCAATCAAATTTTAACATTACACAACGAATTCCCGTACATAAGACACATAGCTTCAAAATGGTGTGTATAAGAATTTTTAAAAAATTAACTTTTTGCGTTATCATTTTTTGAAAAATTAAAAACGTCATAACTCCAGAAGTTCCGAATAACTGCCGTAATTGTAGCCTGAGCATGAATTTCAAAACGTCATTGGAAATAGCGGACAAATAGCTTTAAAATAGTGTGTATAAGAATGTTTTTCAAAATTAACTTTTCGAGTTATCATTTGCTGGAAAATGAAAAATGGCATCGCAGCTAGAATTCTGAATAAATGCTATATCTGTAGCCTGAGCATGGATTTAAAAGCGTCATTGGAAAGAGCAGACAAATAGCTTCAAAAAGGTATGTATAAGAATTTAAAAAAAAAATGAACTTTTTGAGTAATTATCCTTTGAAGAATAAAAACCAACTAATAAATATGTAGCAAATTGAACTTGGAATAATTTCTGTAATTGTAGCCTAAGCATGAATTTGAAAACGTTTGAATGAGCAGACCAATAGCTTTGGAATGGCATAGAAAAGAATTTTTTGTAAAATGAACTTTTTGAGTAATTATATAAGAAACAACTAATAAATATGTAAGTAGATTAAACTTGAAGTAACTTCTGTAATTGTAGCCTGAGCATGAATTTGAAAATGTCATTTGAAAGGACAGACCAATAGCTCTTAAAGGGTATATAATAGAATTTTTTCAAAATTAAACTTTATGAGTAACTATTCTTTGAAGAATAAAAAACAACCAATAAATATGTAGTAGAATAAACTTGAAGTAACTTCTTTAATTGTAGCCTGAGCATGAAATTGAAAACGTCATTTGAAAGAGCAGACAAATAGCTTTGAAATGGCATGTAAAATAATTAATTGAAAAATAAACATTTTGGGTAACTATCCTTTGAAGGATACAAATTAACCGATAAATATGTAGTAGATTAAACTTGAAATAACGTCTCCAATTGTAGCCTGAGCATGAATTTCAAAATGTCATTTGAAATAGCAGACCAATACACTAAAAAAAAAACCTCTTAAACAGTACGATACTTGCATTCAGTATCTGCTATACTTCCATCGCGACGTGAAAACGAAACGAATTTACAGTTGTTTTTAACATACTTTTCGTAAAAAGTATCATATGAAGCAGCTGTTTTGAGTAGATCACTTACACAAAATGTAAAATGTTGGTGTAGCACAAGTCAAGACAATGGAATTATACTTTGTGCAAAATTTCAAATTGTATAATATGTGTTCAATATATTTTAGTGCATCATCAACGAAAATTTACAATTTTTATTCTACATTAAGCTATTTGAAAGATCAACTTATCCGATCTCATAAACGACAAACTGCTATTCTACTTTGTATGAATTCATATATGGTATAGCACTTTCAGATAAAACTTCCTCTGCGCATGCACAGATGTGTCACGTGACAAGCTTCTTCCTCGATGCAACAATATGGCTGAAATCGGATGGATTGAAGCGTTTATTTAGTCTAAATTGTGTTAAGCAGTGTGTCGAACAGTAGGAATTTATTGCATGGAAATACAGTCCTTCGTTTCTTTTTCCTATTTTTTTTATTAGTTTCGTGCTTTGTGGGTGCATTTTTAAAGGATCGTGTTCACCAACTTTGGGAAACGATATTGATTTGTTTAGATTATGTTTGTTTTTTTGTTGTTGTGATCATATTTTGTTGATTATGTTTTGAGCTTTTGGTCATTGGTCATTAGTCTTTGATAATCGGTGATAATATATTCACCTTCACAGATGCCTAATTTATGCAATATAAATTTAATAATTTATGATAATATGTGAATTACTTTTTTTATGACAGCAGTACTTAATTTTTCAGTAAAGCTTATATTACCCAGTAAGCCAAGCGTGCACATCCAAATCAGCACAATGTCATGGCGTCAATATCATGCAGCTAGTTTGCCCCTATTATGCAGCTAAGAATATTCATATCCATTTTCATTCCTCAATCTTTGTGAAATGTTTGCAACAAAAATGGCCAATGTCTTGCCGTTATTAACGAGCAATAATTGTAATGCAACTGCTGTAAATTTGGGTACAAACTGTTATAGCAAATGCGTAACTTCAAAATGACTGAAGTTTTTCGGAAATATTTTTCGTATTTATATTTTTGTTTATCTGCTGCCTATTTGAGGGCAAACTGTTAGTGATAAACATTTGATCATGAACTAACTGATAAACTAACTGAAATTTGTCGACAAAAATTTTCTTCAATCATAAATTTTTTTACAATAGAAAAATTATTAATTGTGTATATATGGATAAATAAATGTGATCGTTTTGCAAAATGTGTTAAATAATTTAGCCAAATTATTATTTATCCATAACGAATTATTTGTAACAAATTACAAACAATGAATTAATTAAAAATTGAATGATTGGTTCATGTATAACTACACCTTATGTAATAACTACAGTCAGCTGCAGTCAGCTGTGATTTTTGTGCGTTGACTGCAACGGCAACGCTATTCGGAACACGTAAAAATTACTAATAATATGCATATATTTTTTGTGGTTATTGTATTTATACATTTTTTTTTATTCTTGTCATTGGTTATAAGTATGGCGCGTTGATTTGAGTGGAAGGTGCAAATATTAAGACCTGGCCACGCTGTGGTAGGTTAGATTTCCGTCCTCGTGTTTTTGTCTGACGCAATATGGAATGATTGTCGGTGGTGCTTATTTTTAATCTTCTACGTTATGTTAGACACAACTTGAGTATAAATTTGCGGCATTTAATTTTTTCAGTTTATTATATTATATATTTTTTTATTATTATTATAATTATTATATATTATATTATTATATTTACTTCAGGAGCATATAATTGCGACAATATGACGTTAAAATTAATATTTTGCCCATGGGCAGTAAAGGCATGACATTGAACCAGCTTGCATCATATTTGTAGCTGTTTTGTTGTGACAAACTGCCGACCTATTGCATCTGCAACTGCTGCCAACTTTGCGTCATGCATGTCAAAGAGCATGCAGCAAATATGACCCAAAAATTGACTGCGTTTGGCTTTCTGGGTACTTTTCATTACACCATAGTCTATGAACAAGTACAACACTATAACGTGATTCAAATACATGTACTACCTACACCAGATTTTGCTATACCAACTATCATTTTCTAATAGATATTCATTTCGTGTTTCCGGAGCAAGACTAGTATAGCACTTTTTAAGAAAAAAATTTCGGGATTACTAAGAGGTTTTTTTTTTCAGTGTAGTTTTGAAATGGTATATGAAAGAATTTTTAAAAAATGAACTTTTTAAGTAACTATTCTTTGGAGAATAAAAAACAACCAATGACTATGTAGTAGATTAAACTTGAAGAAACTTCTGTGATTGTAGCCTAAGCATGAATTTATTAACGTCATTTGAAAGAGCAGACCAATAGCTTCGAAATTGTATATGAAAGAAGTTTTTAAAAAATGAACTTTTCAAGTAACTATTCTTGGAAGAATAAACACAACCAATAAATATGTAGTAGATTAAACTTGAAGTAACTCCCGTAATTGTTGCCTGAGCATAAATTTGAAAACGACATTTTAAAGGGCAGGCAAATAGCTTTGAAATATTACATAAAAGAATTTTTTAAAAAATGAACTTTTTAACTAACTATTCTTTGAAGATAAAACACAACTAATAAATAAGTAGTGGATTAAACTTAAAATAACTTATGTAATTGTAGCCTGAGCATGAATTTGCAAAGGTCATTGGAAAGAGCAGACAAATAGCTTTAAAGTGATGTTGTTATATGGTACATAGATATAACTTATTATTTTTTAAGCCCTTTTTTCCCTTTCTGACTTAGGAGATATATATTGGAGCGCCGCAGGGGCCCCGACTTGCCACGCTACTGGGCTAGGCGTTGGGCCTGTCGGGCGCGCGCAGGTGGCGCGGGCGCACGCCCGAGTCCCTATATAAAGCCCCGCACGGGCGAGAGGATAGAGACGATCTCGACTGACCAGTCCGGCCGAAACCTCCCAATCCAACGCGGAACGCTCGCTACAAAAGCGGAAGGCTCGCGCTCCTAACCCGACGCGGGAAGCTCGCTGCCAAGCGGAAGGCTCGCGCCTCCAAGCCAACGCGGAACGCTCGCTACACAAGCGGAAGGCTCGCGCTCCCCTGCGAATCAATAACGTCATTCCCATGGATCGTACCACTGTAAGTAAAGAAAATTAGACATAAAGACATCATAGAACACCGATCGTCAGCCTCTTTGTTCGAACAGGTGAAACGTCCTCGGGGAGGGAAGAAGCATAAAAAACAGGCCCTGGAGGTTGTTCGTAAGCGGATACTATGGCTCCCGCAGCTGATGAACCTACCATTTCAACCGCCCCCATCCCTAGCATTCCCAGGACCCACGCCGCCACACCCCTCGGCCCCGTGGAAACTCGTGGGGGCTCCTCAACCTGTTTCGACAGTCCGGACTCAATACCGAGCACGCCGTCGGGAGCAGATAGAGACCTGGGTCAAAAAGCGGCAAGGAGGAATCACGTGGTGGTTATCACCGATAAAACGACCACTCAGCCTGAGGAGGCGTTTCAGGCCCAACCCGCGGGCTGCCTCACCCCCGTCCCCGCAGATACGGTCTGTTGTCGTCCGGCCTACAACGCCGAGCGGCACAGAGAAACACCCCAAAATAAGGAAGCGTTCATTGTTCTCCCCGATCAGCCCGAGAGACCGAGCCTCGCCCCCGGACTCCCTCCCGTTGCGGTCCTTCACTCCGCTCCCCGGCGCGGAGACCATCGACGAGCTTCAGGCCTACGCCCTAGAGCATGATATACACCCCACCGACAGCTCCCTCCTCTGGGACTGCGTCGAAGGAAAACACCTCCTGGCTTTGGAGTAGAATTAGTTTCATTTGTACGTCATTAATTATAAGGGTACTTGTATTCGGGTTACTGAATATACCACCTTAAGTGGATTCTGCTCTTTATGATTGACTTTACCTCTGACCTTGTTATTGCCTCCTTATAACAATGTGTATAAGAATTTTTACAAAAATGAACTTTTTGAGTAATTATCCTTTGAAGAATAAAAAACAACCAATAGATTTGTAGTAGATTAAACTTGAAATAACTTCTGTAATTGTAGCCTGAGCATAAATATCAAAACGTCATTTGAAAGGGCAGGAAATAGCTTTGAAATAGTATATAAAAGAATTTTTTTAAAAATGAACTTTTTGCGTAACTATTCTTTGAAGGATAAAAAACAACTAATAAATATGCAGTAGATTAAACTTGAAATAACTTCTGTAACTGTAGCCTGAGCATGAATTTGAAAACGTCATGTGAAAGAGCAGACCAATAGGTTTGAAATGGTATATGAAAGAATATTTGAAAAAATGAACTTTTTGAGTAACTATTTTTCGAAGAAAAAAAAAATGACCAACAAATATGTAGTAGATTTAACTTGAAGTAACTTCTGTAATTGTAGCCTGAGCATACATTCAAAATCGTCATTTAAAAGGGCAGACAAATAGCTTTGAAATGTTATATAAAAGAATTTTTGAAAAAATGAACTTTTTAACTAACTATTCTTTGAAGTTTAAACACAACCAATAAATATGTAGTGCATTAAACTTGAAATGACTTCTGTAATTGTAGCCTGAGCATGAATTTGAAAACGTCATTGGAAAGAGCAGACAAATAACTTCAAAATGGCGTGTGTAAGAATTTTTAAAAAAATGAACATTTTGAGTAATTATCCTTCGAAGAATAAAAAACAACCAATAGATTTGTAGTAGAGTAAACTTGGAATAACTTCTGTAATTGTAGCCTGAGCATGAATTTGAAAACGTCATTTGAAAGAGCGGACAAATAGCTTCAAAATGGCGTGTATAAGAATGTTTTCATAACTGAACTTCTGAGTTATCATTTTTTCAAAAATAAAAAACGTTATAGCAGCTGAAATATTGAATGACTGCTGTTATTGTAGTCTGAGCATGAATTTCAAAACGTCATAATAGCTGGATCACGAATTTCATAAAGTCTTTTTAAAGAGTAGACAAAGAGTACTATCTAAAATACTCAACACTTAAATATTTAGGATTAAGACGACTCGGAAGACGTTCTTTCTTCGTCCTCCTTCTTCTCGGCCGGTTCCCTTTCTATTTGTCTTTCTCGCACTACAGTAGGTTCCGAGTCACCTTAATCAAATTTTAACATTACACAACAAATTTCCGTACTTTGTAGAAAAGTCCCGTACACTTCAAATTCCCGTGAAATTCCCGCATTTCCCATACAGTTGACACCCTAAGAACAATAAACATATTTGAAACTCCCTATGATTATATTGAAAATTAATTTAAATTCCAAACTTTACACTATTTTACACACTTTGAGTTTTCCGTTTGAATTTTTTTAAACATTATCCTTACCGTTAATAATTCCGGTACTTGTTTTTACTTTGTATCAGATGCACATATGCATTTTTCAAACGCAGAGAATGTGGATAATATAAAATACACAAATGTAGGTAAACAATATCAAAATGTTTTTGTCTGTTTTTAATAGTACATTGTAGTAATGTAGTGAAGTGTAGTGAAGTGTAGTTGAATGTAGTGATAATGTCCTGTAACCTATTGTAACCTATATGTATGTGTCTATACTCTGTACTCCAATGATATGTGTGTGTATGTGCCGATCGCTTCGACCTATCGTAGGAAGATAGGAAAAAAATATATAGATATAATAACTGGGTTACGTTTAGGTAGTCCAAGTTTTCGCCGCTCGGGGCGCTGCGAACGAGGCTGAAGGAATCCCTACGAGAAGAAATTTCTGAGGCATGTTATGTATAATACTCTCAGTTGACCTTGACGTTTTTTTTTTTCTTATTAATTCTATAATCTTAACTGAAATTATTCGAAAAAAAAGAGATGATTAAACACATTTTGAAGATTCAACGAAGTAAATTTTTTTCAAAGACATAATTTCTATTTTAAACATTATAATAAAAAATTTCGCACTTGAATACAAAACAGACTCGTTGCAAAATTAAAAATGTTTCAAGAAATCGTGAAAGAATATTGAAATTTTTAACGAAGATACTCAATTCTTCAAAAAAAAAAAAAAAAAAAAAATTCTGAATAAAATTAGAGAAAAAGTCAGTGTACTCAAATTTCATAACTTACGAAATTCGTGATGGCCATTTCCACGCAAGATGCTCTGAGGGCATCCCATTCTTGCACGCTCTTGCTGTACTCATCCTTCTTGTACAGCGACTTGATTTCATCGACGTAGCTGATACGTCTCGACAACGTGTTGGTGTCTCCCTCAATGACATCACTGAAACTCATTTCCACCAGCTTGTCCTCCTTGGCCATAAATAGCTTCAAGTACTGGTCCCCAATTAAGGTTTTCACAGGTTTTTCCTTTAAATACTTCAGCGTATAAATCTGATGGTTCTCATCGATCTCTTTTATTCCTTTCTTTGTTGGTCTCACGGTAAGCGTCGCCTTCTTCATATAGGCCTCTCTAGCGCATTTTCGCACCAGAGGCTCTCTTGCCAACTGAATAGCAACCATCATTTTTACAGCATTAAGAACTTCTTCCACAGTCTTGCACTTGTCGCTAACGTACTCTGCCGCAACCGTACTAGGATCAGCAGGCTCTTGTTCTACCTCAAATTTCTGGTAACAGTCCCTCAAATTGATAGCGAATTTCTCAGGAGACAAACCGAACCGTTTGGAAAATCCTTCCAATCCTGCTTTGCGACAAATTTCGTAGGGCCCTGTTCTGACAGAAGGTTTCAAGATCATTTCTTCGGCGTCCTCGTCCTCCATTACTTCTTGGGCTCCCTCTTCTTCGTTTTCCTGGGCCTCCAATTTCTTCTTTTCCAGCTTTTTTGCTTTTTCCTTAGCCCTCTCGACCGCCTGCATCGCTGGAATTTCCCTCGCGTAATATAACATGAAATGCTTTTGGACGTCCTTGAATTCTTCAGGAGTTTCTGCCTCTTTCAATCTTTCGAAATCACTATCGCTGATGAGTCGCATGTTTTCTGGCAATTCCTCATCACGATTCGCCATTATCTGGTCCATTTGGAAGTTGCGCATTTTTTCAAACAGTTTGAGTAGATGTTCTTTGCGCTGTTCAAGTGAGCACCATTTGGCGTCGTATTTGTAAATCTTCCACAAATCATTGATGTTGAGTTCTGGAAGGACATATTCCTTGCGATAAAAGCATATGAATGGAACTTCAAAAAGTTGGTTGCGTATGAAGTCCAGGACTTTTTTGATTTTTGGGATTGTTTCTGGTCCTTTTCGGGCACGTTCCTTCGCTTCCTCGTTCAGATGCCCGTCTGTGATCGATATCGTTGGTTTGCAGAATGCTTGTTTATATATCCACTCTCCCTCGCGATCAATTTCTTCAGGGGTGGCTGAGGTTATTGGGACTGTGCGCAGCTGCATGCGTTCTGGGACATCCTTAGTGCGAATCTGGGAATGGGTAAAAAATAGCACACGTTATTAATTTTTTCCTTCGATTCCTAACCTCGAAATGGCCAAAATAAATTTTTTTTTCTCGTTTGATTAAATACATTGACTTACAGTGTACTTTACTTTTTGACAATTAAATTATACTTCTGAGGATTTGTCATAAATTAAAATTTTTCAAGGATGATTGGGTTGAGATATTTTGGACTAATTTTACAACGTGTCATAAGATATTGATAATCTTTTAGAAGTGCTATCAAGTATTTAGGATTGAATGTTTCACGGAAACATATGATTTTCTTGAAAACTAAAATACTATACTAAATTAAACTAATAATAACATTTTTCAAATAAACTGACAGTATTAATGGCATTCATTTTCTCATATTTTCGATATGCTGATTTTAATGATTCATTCTTCCTAATTTTTGAAAGTATCGAAAAAGTTCTTTATAAAAATTTCGTAATTACATAATTTTATAATTTATTTGAATTCGAAAATCTGAAATTTCACAGGGAAAAACATTTATTTGCTTTTTTATTTGATTTGATATGATAAAAAGTTTATTGGCCAAAAACGTACGTCATAAATTCGGAATCTTATTCCTCTTATCTCTTAGAAAGTCAAAAATCAGTATCAGCTTGAAAAATGTTCTCACCTCGTTGTCCAGATCTGTAAAACGAGCCCTCTTGAGTTCACTAGGTTCGTAGATTTCGAAAATGCTGGTTTTGGTCTTCTTGTGCTTTTGCTTTTTCTTTTGACGCTGTGTTCTTTCGCCACCTTCCTCGTCGACGTCGTATACGTACTCTTCATCTTCTTCATCTTCTTCGTCGGCTTCATCGTATTGCTGAAAATCGTCATAGTCGAAATCCACCCCAAACACTTCTTGAGCCGCTTGAATTGCACTAGAAATACAAATTTTTATTGACTGGTCAAAATGCACAACAAACACAAGACAATACATTCGAGAATTATTAAAAAAACCCATCAAATTGCTCAAATTTCACTTAAATATAAATGAAATGAAAATATAAAAATATTTCAAGCCTTCTTTTACCTATTGAAAAACTGCAAACATCAAATGAATATAACATGATTGTCCAAAATTTGATAATCTTTAAAATTTTTTAGAGAATCGTGAAAATTCCCTAAAAATTGATACAGGTTTTTTCAACTTAGAAAGTGTATTAGTAAAAAGATGAATTGTGTAAAGCTGATAAATTATATCCATACCTGTCGGAATGTTTGAATCGTTTTTTTCTTTTTTGATTGATTGGGACACCGTCATCATCAACGATAAAATCATCGTTGTCGGAGTCCCCGATATCACTCCCTTCTTCAAACGCTGTTTCTATAATATCTGCTCTATGACCAGCCTCACTTCTTTCGTCATCCTGTTGATAATTAAAACACTCAATCAGAACTTGGCAATTTACCAATGTCAGTGACAATAAATTATTATTTCTGAGTATGACTTTTAAATTCTCATTGTAATAATCAGAACTTTTTTTGTAAAAAACAAGTTCTAAACGATATTTTTCGATTCTTATGTTTCTTTAAGGTGAAATACATTCAAAACTCTATGTAAAAAAACTTTGCTAATTATAAGGCACATTTTTTAAACTCAGTAAGAATTAAAAATTCCATTACATGGGACATGCACACAAAACATATAAATATATCAACTTACATCTCCAGAATCAAAAAGTTCATTAGCGATTTTCTCTCGGTTATCGGTTTGATTGTCGACATCCTCTTCAGCATCAGATTCGTCTTGTTTTCGCAAACGTTTAAAACGTTTCTGAAACACAGAAACAAGCTAAAATCAGATTCCCATATATGTATATAATTAAAAAAAAGTTTGATATCATTGTTTTGATTACAAATCTAACCTTCAAAAAATATAACTTGATTTTCACATTTCATTAGTTTATACATCAGAATAAATGTGATTTCTCCAAATTACTCTCGATAATCGTTTTAAATTATTAAAAAAATATGTATTCAAGCTGTCTTATTATGCATCGTCTCTGACAAAAATTAACGAAACCGAACATCCTTACTCTTTGGACTTTGACTCCTAAATTTTCTTCGAGTAAATCGTAGTCATCATCCTCCAAACGATCATCAAAATCATCATCGTCACTTTTCTTATGATGTTTGTCACCTGAGGCATCGCTTTCAGCATCACTGTCATCCTCAATTGGATTGTCATCAATCAAATCTTTCAGCTCTTCGCGTAAACGCTCTTCGTCATCTGCAAAAATTTTGTACTCATATTTTAATCATTCTAGTTTTATGAACAACAGTAGTTTTTTTCATTCTATTTTTATGAGGCTTTTTTAGATAATTAATTTCTTAATACTATTGTGGAAATTTGAGAGACGTTTCACACAATTATGACTCCCTTTCACTTTTTAATGAAATATAAATATTCGGTTATTTTTAATAAATTTTAATTGGAATTTTTCGATCAATTTGTTATTCTGTACTACTAGTGTTTTATTTAAAAAACGTGGTGTACGTTTGACAGTATTTATATACAAAATCTTTTTTTTTATCTTGAGAAGGACCAGATATAAGCTTAAAATATTAAAATGATATATCAGCCTTGATGAATGTTATCATTTTTTTGAAACAACTTTTTCCTCATTCATTTTCTCATGTCAGCCATTTTACATATTTAACATGTAGGTTTTGCAAACTTCTAGATTAAATAACATATAATGTATCACTTTAAAGGTAAACAATTTTTACCTTCTTCGTCTTCATCGCTTTCCTCAATTTTTTTGTGTTTCTTGCGACTCGGTTCTTGTACCTCTTCCTGTAACATAGAATGATAAGAAATTGTATTAATTCAATAATCTCGCTGCATTCATGTTAATTGGGAAAAATACATGATCGAAAAATTGATGCAATATTGTATGAATCATTTTATCAATCATCCACCAACTCTCACCTTATACATATGAAGAGCTGAACATCAAAAGCTGCTAAGTGACATTTTACATAAGGCCTATTTTTTTATGCAAGAACATGGAAAAATAAACCTAATGCAAAATGTCGCTTGGCAGCTTTTGATGTTCAGCTCTTCATATATGAGTGTACATAATATTTTTCTTAATAATTACACAGCTAATATTCAATTTATATATTCATGATGAAATAAATGTAATAACTGAAATCTATAGTTTCCAATTTCTAAAAATGATTTCTTTTAATTTTTAAATATGAACTTAGCATGAAAAATTGCATAATTTAAAACTTTCATTTGATTGATATTGCCTTCACCTTGTCTAGTTTAAGAGTTTCAAGGGTTTTAGCTGTGACACTTTTGACACTGACAAAATGTTGGAATTTTAACTTTACATTATGGGCATTTCTAAAAATTATAAAGGGCAAAATCAAAAAATTCAAAAATTTTGAATATGTTCAGATTTCAAGTTTATACCAGAATCAGTTTTCTCGTTTTTCATCAATATTCTCAACATTGAAACAGATATCATGGTAGTCTTCAATTTTGAATATTTTCATATATAATTGAGAAGTGTGCAATTCTGTTTTTTTTTTTTTTAATTTATTCAATTCTTACCATAATTACGATAAAAAAAATTTTTCTTCGATCATATCGAATTTGACAACTCAGAAATGAGCGTGAGTTCAGATTCTAAGTATTGAAAAAATTTTCAAAAAAATTAAGGGTCAGTGATATGGTGTCCAGATCGTAAGAGCCAAAAACCAGGACATGTTACACAACCTCCCCCCCCTGCCCTCCTATAATTGATTCAAGCCTTGAATTGACAAGTTCTAGAAAAAAAGAATCAAAAACAAGTATCTTCACATAACAACTAGATTTAATTAATGATGATAAATCCATTTACCTGTATATATTACACTGAAAAAAAAAAACCTCTTAGTAATCCCGAAATTTTTTCTTAAAAAGTGCTATACTAGTCTTGCTCCGGAAACACGAGATGAATATCAATTAGAAAATGATAGTTGGTATAGCAAAATCAGATGTAGGTAGTACATGTATTTGAATCAGTGGCGGCGCTACGATTTAGGGGGCCCTGGTTTGATTTATGTGAAGGGGCCCTTCGAAAATAAATTTAATTGTGCTTTTATGGAACTCAACATGCATGACTGAATTTTACATAAATTCTCAAATAACTTTGTTTTTTTATGATCTTTGGCATTTTCAGATAATATTCAATATTCGTGGTAGTTCAGATGAGGTAGATTTGAAAAAAAAGTAAGACTTGTGTTTCTTGCAATATATTTACTTTTACATAGCTGTACTACACACTTTTTTCTCGAGAAGTGGAGTATAAGAAAAAATAAAAAGAAAGAAGTTTAAGTGTAAATGAAATGATAATACGAGTTCATTGAATACCAACGCGCGGAAGTATGTAATTTTTCAAATTAACTTGCGTCGAACTTTCGTTTCTGAAAAAGTATCAATTAACTGATCAAGTTCATTTCTCAAGCTTTTGGCTATTTTATGTTCGATTGACAGCAAACTTAAACTACTCAAACGTGATTCGCCCGTACTGTTTCTCAAAAAAGTTTTGATCAATTTTAACTTTGAAAATGACCGTTCAGCTGTGGCCGTCGTGACTGGTAGAGTTAAAAATAACAGAAAGGCAGTACAAACATCAGGAAAACTTGTTGACAACGCTGAATGTTGAACCAGGACCAGATTGGCAAACTCTTTGATGGATTTACACTTCGTTATTTCTTTCTTCAGTGCCGATTGCAAATGGTTCACTTGTTGAGGAAATTCTTCGCTGATGTCTTCGTCATATTTGATGATCAACCGTTGCGCCTCGTTGATCAATTCACGATCATTCATCTTGAGTAACTCCTGGGGATGGATGATGCGAAAGTTTTGGACGACTGAATGTAAACTTTCGAAACGCTTGGTCAACTGACTGCAAACGACGTCCAGACATTTGACGTAGACTTCAATTTTGAATCTTGACTCTGCGTTTGTCAATCGTTCATCCTCACAGAGTTCATCAAAATGTTTTTTTATTTTCTTGAAACGTTCATTATGAAAGACAGTCTTGATTCCCCACTCAGCACTTAGTTCTGTTGCAGATTGTTTTGTAGCTGAGTAACTATTGCGAAATTTATCCAATTCTTCTTTAGCGTTTAAAAGAAGAGAACTAGCCAAAAATAAATCACATTCTGGATTTTGCAAAAGTTTTGAAACAGTGTTTGTCGTTGTGAGAATCTTCTTATGTAATATCACTTGAAAAACGAATTCAAATTTTTCCATGTGTTGCTCGAGTCCTTTCGCTTCATTTTGTTCCTTTAAACTTCGGCCAACAAGAATCAAATGTGATAAGGCTCGCAAAATATCCTTGTATCTAAAAGCGATTGCATTCAACGCGTCATCTCTCGAAGACCATCTGGTGGGGTTAAGCCTTTTTAATTGAATTCGACCAGTGTTTTCTTTGTTCTCGAAAAAAGATAACAGTAAATCCCAACGAGGGGCGCTTTGAGCGAAGAAAACGTAAATGCTTTGAATCAAATCAAAAAATTTTCGTACTTCTGGAATTCCATTGGCAGCATCATTTAGAATAAGATTCAGTCGATGTGCAGCACAATGAACAAACGTTGCGTTTTCTTGTTTCTGTGAAATTCGTTCTTGTACTCCGGAATAAATGCCACTCATGACAGCCGCTCCGTCGTAACTCTGCCCTCGACATTTTTTCAGATCTATATTTCTTTTTTCAAGTCCATTCAAGAGTTTTAGTTCTAAACCAGAAGCTGACTGATCATCCACTCCCTCAAAACCAAGAAAAGATTCGTTTATTCTTATTTCTTTTGATTTCCCACTTTCGTCTTTTTCGATTTCAACATATCGAATAACTTGGCTTAACTGGTTGATTTTCGTTATATCTTGAGTTGTGTCAGAAATTATTGAGAAAAATGGAGCGTTATTGATGCTTTGTACTATCCTTTTCTCTACATTTTTCGCGAGCAGACAAATTAATTCATTTCGAATGTCATGGCTCAAATATTTGACTGATCGCTCAGGTTTTGAAATTAGTTCTTCCTGAACAGGATCGTAAATAGCGAGAAGCTTTATGATAGAGAGAAAATTTCCTATATTCCCCTTGTCTTCTGATTTTTCAAGACTCTCGCGATGTCATCTTAAGGCCAAGTTAGACGTCGCCAAAGCCAGAATGACGTTGAGTACTCGATGCAACACTTTACGCCAAAACGATTTTTCTTGTAAGGTTTTCTGTTCAAGATCTTCATCAATAGTCTTATTTGACCGCCACAACTCAAATATGACACATGCATCATGATGAACTTTCGACTGTTCATGAATTGTGATTTTATTGCTTAATTTCGGCCAATTTTTAACACCTTCAACCCAGAGTGGTTGATAATGGGGATTTTTTCTATCAGCAAACAACCAACAAGGTTCACAGTAAGCACAGTCCAGAATTTTTGAATAGCATATCCAGGCACGAGTGAATTTCAATCCAACTTTATTTGTTGTTTCATAGAAGTAAGCAGAAAAATGAGAGTTCGAAGCAGGATCGATGGGAAAAGGCCCTTGAGGTCTACAGGAACCAGTTGCGATTATAAATCTTTTTTGTTCTGAAGATAAAATTTCTTCGAAATGCCCTATGTCAGTTGGATTTTCTTTTTCAAGTACATGTTTATCTTGAATACTTCTAGGATTCGTTTCACGGAATGCGTTTTCTTCAGGATGTTTTTCTTGTTCACTCAATTCCTGGTCATCGTTACGAGCTTCATGTTTCTCAACTTCTATATTCTGATCTTGTTCAATTTCATGATTATTTTCTACATCTTCGTTTGAATTTTGTTTATTTGCTTGCTCTTGAATTTGCTTCTGCTCTAAATTGGACGTGAAGAATGAGGAAATAGACTTCAACTTTTTTATCTCAGCTTGTTCTTCAGCTTTCTTTTTTCTTTTTTGAGCTCCACTAAGATACGAACGTTTCATTTTTCTGAAACACATATACAGACAAAATCCTCACATTAACACAAGATTCATAATTTCAACTTCAAGGGAAGCAAGAGTTCGATTGCAACTACTTTAACTAGATGTACCAACTATGTATTATGAGACAAAATTTCTAAAACTTTAGGTCCAAATATTTCAGTGGGAAAGTCATGTGGATCATAAAATCAATTATTTTCAATGAATGAAAAACATAACAAAATTTAACATGAACATAACTATTTCGTGATAAAATTGATCAATTATTATAAAATTTGGAAATTTGAATGATATTTTTTATAATATTAAATTCTCAATATATTTAACAATATAATTTGTTTGACTATTTTTTAATCAGTGTAAATCCAATTCCTTGAGATTCAATTTTTTATCATTTTTACTTTTCCAATTTACTTGAATTTTGTTACTAATAAATTTACCTCTTTATCATTGGAAGTTATGTTATATTATACTATAAACTTTAATTTGAAAGCTAGGATCAATTTCATTAGATAATAATAATTATTAACGATAATATTTTTTACCAGAAATTTTATATTAGACATTTTATGAAGGAGAAACGAATTCGATTTGTAAAAAATAGCAATGCAATTTTATTTTTGACGCAGTTTATTTACCTTCTGTTCTGATTAACAACATGAGTCTGAACAAAATTTCCTTGAATCTATGAAACCCGCAGAAAAAACACAAGAAACTGATGATTTTTTCTGAAAATAAATGATGTCATTTCATAATTTGAACCTTTATAGGTTGGTACAAAAAAATGTCAAAATAACTCGAAATATCACGAAATAATAATTATAAAATGACAAACATCTAACAAATGTCTTTTTATTTTTGGAAATGCAAAAAATTTATGAAATTAACTGTAATTCAAACATCTATTGTAATCAATATGAACAGTGTTTCATTTCACACATCGAAAAATTCCCAATTTTTAAACTGAAGCGAAATACTTACTCTTCTCGATTATGGAATATCCTTTTCAAATTTTTAAACAATAATAATAATTCTTATTATATAGACGCACCGAACGTAAAAATTTGCGAGTCATACGTACGTCACTCAATGTTTTTATTTTTTTCACTAATGCAAGTTTAGGTTAGGTTACATCGTGTTGAGGTGACACTGTCATGAGCTGCCATTTCTCGCTAATGTTTGAAAATTTATTTGAACATTTTGATGATACATAATTTCAAATCATCGCGATCGATAGGAATGTCTTAGGAAAACTCGGAAGACTTTTTCCTTTCATCCCTAAATAAATTGTCTGCAAAACTCAAATTTTGGGGGCCCCCTGAGGAGCGGGGCCCTGGTGAAGCTAACCACCCTGACCAGTGGTAGCGCCGCCACTGATTTGAATTACGATATAGTGTTGTACTTGTTCATAGACTATGGTGTAATGAAAAGTAGTACAAGCTATACTGAAAAATTAAGTACTGCTGTCATAAAAAAAGTAATTCACATATTATCATAAATTATTAAATTTATATTGCATAAATTAGGCATCTGTGAAGGTGAATATATTATCACCGATTATCAAAGACTAATGACCAATGACCAAAAGCTCAAAACATAATCAACAAAATATGATCACAACAACAAAAAAACAAACATAATCTAAACAAATCAATACCGTTTCCCAAAGTTGGTGAACACGATCCTTTAAAAATGCACCCACAAAGCACGAAACTAATAAAAAAAATAGGAAAAAGAAACGAAGGACTGTATTTCCATGCAATAAATTCCTACTGTTCGACACACTGCTTAACACAATTTAGACTAAATAAACGCTTCAATCCATCCGATTTCAGCCATATTGTTGCATCGAGGAAGAAGCTTGTCACGTGACACATCTGTGCATGCGCAGAGGAAGTTTTATCTGAAAGTGCTATACCATATATGAATTCATACAAAGTAGAATAGCAGTTTGTCGTTTATGAGATCGGATAAGTTGATCTTTCAAATAGCTTAATGTAGAATAAAAATTGTAAATTTTCGTTGATGATGCACTAAAATATATTGAACACATATTATACAATTTGAAATTTTGCATAAAGTATAATTCCATTGTCTTGACTTGTGCTACACCAACATTTTACATTTTGTGTAAGTGATCTACTCAAAACAGCTGCTTCATATGATACTTTTTACGAAAAGTATGTTAAAAACAACTGTAAATTCGTTTCGTTTTCATGTCGCGATGGAAGTATAGCAGATACTGAATGCAAGTATCGTACTGTTTAAGAGGTTTTTTTTTTTTTCAGTGTAGGGTGGTCCTTATTTGGGCAAAGTTGGAAAATGTTATCGGACCGGCCGGGAAATTGATCAAGGTAAAAAAAAAAAATTTCCAAAGTTTGAGCAAAATCGAACCATATTAACACGTGCCTCTAGGCGACTGAAATTTTAAATGGGAAATACATGTATTTTTTCACTAAACTTAGTCAAGATTTTTCGTAGCCCATATGAATTTGCTAAAAAAATTGAACCTTTGCTTTTATTTTTGTATATGATGACAGGTTTTAACCATAATTTTTCTAGAATTTTCCGAAATTTCTTTCCCTATTTTCAAGTCTAGTGAATATAGCTGTCACAGAATACCCCGAAGCTGGCTGTAATATAGTGGAAAAAAAGAGAGAAATGACAAGAAAGTTGATTTCTAAGGATTTTGTTGCACTGAATCTGAATGTGCAATTATTTTTTTTAAATCTAATTGTATTTATAAACAACTGTTATAAAAAAATTGTTTTAAACGATTGTTCTTGATTCCTAAGGATTTGGATGCTCTGAATCTGAATATCCAATAAGTTCATTCAGAACAATTCGGTGTTATAAACAATTGTTATAAACAATTTGTGTACATTTACTTCATGTCCGATTGTGTACATTTACCTTTTTTGTTTCATAAAATTCGACCAAAAATTCAAAAACAATGAACAATTACTACATAGTTGAAAATTAAAGTTCACTTTGAATAACCCTTTAGACGAAATGTTCAGCTGGTCAAACTCCATCTACTTTTGCTAATTTCGACTCGTTCGCAACACTAAAGTTAAAGTTTGTTGCACAGTGGAATTCACAGATTGTTGAACTGCTAGAGGTTTTGCTAAAAACACATTGTTGTCTTTTTTTGTTTCAGAAATTTCTTTTAATTGATTATTATATCGAACAAAAGAACATCGCTTATTTTAACATTTTTCAAGTCCAAGGACAATACTGATTTTTCGAGCGACTCCAGATAATTTTCCATTTTCAAATCAAATCATTCAAAATCCTCCACGTTTGGAAGTGATGCACTTCATTTTTTCTTATTCGGATGTTTTTTAGTATGCGAAAAACATAGAGTCTATAAATTTTAATTAAAAAAAAAACGAATTTACGAAAATAACCGAAAATACGGGCATTTCTCGAAAAATACAATGTCCCTCAAGCTGGCACAACAATTGTAGCACACACAACTAAAAAAAATGTACTAGATTAGTACTAATTTAGTGCTAATAATATCCGCAAAAAAACATATATTGCCAGATTATTTCGCCAGACATGAGTTTTTGTACCAGCTTAAGAATTAGCCTAGCACACATCGGTAAAATCACTAATTTCATACCTTACCGCCTTCGAATAATTTGATGCTCATTAGGTACGCGAAAGAAAATTTATTGCCAAATTTTTTCAAAAGATATGAGTGAGTGTGCGAGCTTCAAAATAAACTTAGAACACACCAACTCCAAATCACAAACAGTATTACTTTTTGCTCAGGAATAATTTAGTACTAATTTATTACACCAAAAAAACGAACGTCACATCAAATTTTCCCAAAATTATCGTTACCTAACCTGCGTGTGCTAAGTTAATTATTGAGCCAGCACACTCTTTAAGATTTCCAAAATCAAACTAGTGTACTATATTAGTACTAATTAAGTGTTAATATATTACACAAAAAAAATTTATTGCTAAATTTTTTCGCCAGATATGAGTAAGTATGCTAGATTAAAAATAAGGTTAGCACTAAATTATTCCTGAGCGAAAAGTAATACTTTTTGTGATTTGGAGTTAATGCGTGCTAGTATATTTTTAAGCTAGCACACTCACTCATACCTGGCGAAATAATTTGGCAATAAATTTTCCTTTTGTGTAATGTTTTAGCACTAAATAAGTACTAATTTAGTACACTAGTTTGATTTTGGAAAACGCAGAGAGTGTGCTTGCCTAATAATTTACTCAGCACTCGCAGGGTAGAAAACGATAATTTTGGGAAAATTTGATGTGACGTTGGTTTCTTTGGTGCACTAAATTAGCACTAAATTATTCCTCACCGAAAAGTAATAATTATTGTGATTTGGAAGTTGGTGTGTTCTAACTTAATATTCAAGCTAGCACACTCACTCATATCTGGCATAAAAATTTGGGAATAAATTTTTCTTTTGTGTAATGTATTATCACTAAATAAGTACTAAATCAGTACACTAGTTTGATTTTGGTAATCGTGGAGAGTGTGCTGATCTAATTATTAACTTGGCACACGCAGGATGGGTAACAATAATTTTGGAAAAATTTGATGTGACGTTGGTTTCTATGGTGCACTGAATAAGCACTAAATTATTCCTCACCGAAAAGTAATACTTAATATGATTCGGAAGTTGGTGTGTGCTAACTTAATTTTTAAGCTAGCACACTCACTAATATCTGGCGAAAAATTTGGCAATAAATTTTCTCTTTGTGTAATATATTAGCACTAAATTAGTACTAATTTAGTACACAAGTTAGATTTTGAAAATCGCACAGAGTTTTCTGGGTAATAATTAACTTAGCACACGCAGGGTAGATAACGATAATTATCGGAAAATTTGATGTGATGTTTTTTCCGCTGTAATAAATTAGCACTAAATAATTCCTGCGCGAAAAGTAATACTTTTTGTGATCTGGAGTTGGTGTGTGCTAACTTAATTTTTAAGCGATCACACTAACACATATCTTTTGAAAAAATTTGGCAATAAATTTTCTTTCACGTACCTAATTAGCATCAAATTATTCGAAGGCGGTAGGGTATGAAATTAGTGATTTTACCGATGTATGCTAGGCAAATTCTTAAGCTGGCACACACACTCATATCTGGCGAAAAAATCTGGCAATAAATTTTTTTTTGCGGATTTAATCAGCACGTAATTAGTACTAATTTAGTACACTTATTTTAGTTGCGTGTGCTACAATTAATGTACCAGCTTAAGGGACATAAAAATATGGAAATCAGGACAGTACACGTAATATACGAACATGTCCGTATTCATATGGACGTCTGAACACCCTAGTCAGTGTAGACATCGTTATTTCGAAAAATTTTGGAAATTTGTTCAATACTAGAAAATCAATGGACTCAAAAAAGCGAGCTTTAATATTTTCATCAGTTGGAAATTGAGAACTTTTTACAAATAAACTTTTAGATGTTTTCAAAATGAAGGGAAACGAAAGGAATATAAACGTTGAAATTTTTTGTGACTCATTTTTATGAGTTGGTTCTGTTTGGTTCGCAAGATGTTAATTGTATAAAATCTTAAAATATTGATTGAGAAATGAACAGTTTAGTTTTGAAAAAATTGACTTAGGAAATTTTGGCAAAGAAAGGTTGAAATTTAATATGGAAAATATAACACAGCGCATTAAACTAGCATCAAAGTAGCCTCAAAGCTTGATTAATTTTTGTGTCATTCGAACATTTATTGTTCGAAAATGTGTAAGGTGATATGATAAAGGCATATTAAGTGTCTTTATTTGGATAAATCATGACACTGTGCCTGAAATTATTGTTTTTTTTTGTTTGTTAATAGTCTTGTATTTGTAGGAAATTTCTACATTTATTTCTAGAATTCAAGGTTTCATAGATTTTTCCTGAATATGCAAGAAAATTATGTCTACTACACATTTGAAATATTTCATATTCTAACTTCCTTTGAAACATCCTTTATGGAATGTTATTATTTTCAGGATTTTTTGTAAAATACTGTGGATAAAATTTTTGAGGATATTTTTCTTTTTCATTTATCTTTAGCATATTTGTAGATTGTAGTATAGATTTAGAGAATTTGATAATCTAAAATTAGAAAATTATTAGAATCTCACAATTATGAATTCTCTATAAACATTATTTAAATTATTTTAGTCATTTATTTTGCTACTATTTATTCTTAGCATCATAACACCTTAAAAATACATTTGCAAGATTAAGATTTGTTGAAAAAAATGTTTAAGTAGAATTGATGTATTCAAGAGAATAATATTATTTGAAGTTTCCTTTATGTGTTTCAGCATTTATAATTTTGCAATATTTATCAATTTCCTTCTAGATTTATAACACTTTCATGGATTACAATTAGCACTTTTGGACGCAAGACTTTTGTCCGCTCCAAGCTCAGACTCGATAATTTGGCTAAAAGAATGAAAAATTGTGCAGGAAATTTTGCATTTTAAAATCCTAATGCAATTTTGCATTATCTAAACCAGATTATCCAGTCTGGACTAGACAAGTATATTACCCAAAAGTGCTACACGGAGGAAAATGAAAATCAAATTTTATGACAAAGAATATAATCTACATTAACCCAATAACAATTCGTAGTTCCTCGTGTTTTACTATGGCATAATACGAATTAGGGTAGGCACCACAGGTCATGACAACTCCACAAGCATGCACACCACGAAATATTTCCTGTCCGTGATCATATTTCTTATGCATGTGTGAAGCTCATGGAGTTGCCACGACCTGTGACGCCTGCCCCAATTCATAAGCGATAGTGGAACACACCCCTATGACAATCTGCGTTCCACCCTATAAGAAATTTAGTTCCTTATGTTCCACTATCGCCTATGAATTAGCGAAGGCGCCACGGTCATGGCAACTCCACGAACTTCACACATGCATGAAAAATACGATCACGGATAGGTAATATTTGATGGTGTGCACGCTCGTGGAGTTGCCTTTACTACTAGCGCCTCCCCAATTTTCATGTCTTTAATTTTCATAGCGGAACTACAGATTGTCATAGAGGTGGTGGAACATGAGAAACTACATTTCTTATATGGTGGAACGCTGATTGTCGTAGGCGTGACTACATGCATTCAGATTGAAAAAGAAGTATTTGTGGCAATAATTGTATTTTGTCATATACAGAATTGTCGTAAATATTTTTTTTTACTGCGAATGCATATAGAATCCATTCTCCATAGTAAAATTTACTTATAATTTTTCCTCAGTATATATTTGACCTAACAATATTGTTGAATTTTATATCACTTCAACCTTGACAAGACGAAATTTTTAAATTAAAAAACGTTTGATTGGTTGCATTAATTGGTTGTATATATATACCAAGAGATGTATATATATACATCTCTTGGTTTAAATGCAAATTCAGTAAAAAAGTGTTATTTTCGATAAACTAAAACTTTTCAATATTCAAGTGGAGAAACATGCTGAAATATTAGAACAATAAATCCATCATCTCCAACTCACATCGCTTTCTTCAGCTTCCGATACGATGTAATCCATGTTGAATTTAACTATTCAACTGATTTTTACAACAATTTGAGCCGCGACACCAAAGTTGTACTTTTTGGTACTTTTTACCAAACTAATTGAAATATTGCCCGAAACGGATCCCTCGGAAACCAATTCCGAGAACGTTGTCGAAGGCAGTCGAAGTCTTGAACTTTTTGGCACTCACTGCCACTTCCAAGAACCTCCGGAACTTTAATGTCTATACTTGAAAGGGAATTTTGAAAAGGGAAATATCATCGAGAGAAATGGAAATCATTTACGTGTATTTTTACTTTTTTTACAGACTGTTATAGACGTTAAGAATTATTAAGAATTTAAGAAATATTCAGAATGATTCAGAAATATGTTTTTTATTTGTTTGTAGTTTTGTCGGAGGGTGGAAAAAGACACCAAAGACACTAACTGCTAAAGTCCCGAATGCCTGAAAATCCCGATTCCTAAAGTCCCGAACAAGCTTTAATCCCGAGAAAGAATATATCCGATCGACTATTCCGACATTCAAAAATTCCGATGTATAAAGGAACGTTCGGAAATCTACTCGCCAGTACTGCCAGTAAAAAGAAAAATGGAAATTTCTTACTGGCAGTACTGCCAGTAGATTTCCGAACGTACTCTAAATGACCCTCCGTTGTAAAGTCCGGTTTATTGGTCGCCCCGATATTGATAATCCAGAATGCTCATTGACCCGTTGTTTGAAAGTCACGAAGCTTGAAAGTCCCGAAGTTGCAAAATCCCGACAGCAAATGAGAGCTCTCGTCTCTAAAAGACATCACCTCTCATTGGCTGTCGGGATTTTGCAGCTTCGGGACTTTCAGCTTCGTGACTTTCAAACAACAGGTCAATGAGCGTTTCTGGATTATCAATATCGGGGCGACCAATAATCGGGATTTTTGAATGTCAGGGAATAGTTAATCGGGTATATTCGTTCTCGGGATTAAGCTTGTTCGGGACTTTAGGAATCGGGATTTTCAAGCATTCGGGACAGTTAGTGTCTTTTTCCACCCTCTGTTTTGTCAAGTTTGTTTTGTTTGTTCCTTTGTTCAGCTTTGTCGCGTGAGAAGTACATATGTATATATGTCCATGTATATGCATTTAACTTATGCATACATACATATATATGTGTGGACAATATGGTTGATTGTATGTACCATCATTGTACAACATTGTATTCATTGTGATTCATTGTGCTGTGCACAGTTGTGCATGATTGTGCATTGTTGTGCGTCATTGTCATGTACTATGTACACGGGCATACACGGGTTGAATTGTTAAATATATTTTTGGTCAAATTTTTGTTGTGTGTGTAGTTTTTGAAAACGCGATATATCTCTGTACATCTGTGGTTTTCAAAAACGTCGAATTTTTCACTTGTGATGTTTTGTATGAAATTCATTAAAGTTTCGTGAAATTTTTCGATTGGTTGATGGGGGCATCGTTTTCTAACAGAAAAAGAACGAACATGGATAAGTATGTTTATATTCATTAATGACTGTTATTTTTCACTTATACTTTCCTATTTTTTGAGTATTTATAATTAGTTTGAATTTTTTTATTTTTATAGAAATCTAGGGCAAATGACGAATTTCATGGCTTTGGCCTTGGAACGTTTTTAGGTTATGAGTTGCGAAAACGATTAATTTTACCTGAAATATTTCGTAACTTTTTCATCGAGTTTTACAATAATTTGGATTTTCTTGAGATTTTCGGTGTTTTCCTGCTCTTTTCGAATTGGCAAAATTGCTGATTGATTTTTCATGTCGAAATGTCAAAAAAATAAAAATTTCCCCAAAATGTAATTCAAATATTGAATTGAACGAATTATATAATGTAATACAAATGTATATTCACGATTTCTTGAATTTATTTTCAATCATGATGTATTATAATTATAAATACATTTAAATTGAATAAATATTATGTATATCATGGATTAATTTTATAGCAATGTTAGTTTTTCAGGAAAATCAATCATTTTCAAACATTTTCTCAAAAAATTTGTTAATAATGAAACAGTTTTCAAGATTCTTATTTCATCAGCAATTAAAACAAATTTCTGATTGATTTATAAGTCCAAAGGTCCAAAAAATCAGAATTACCTTAAAATATAATAGTATTGCATTAATTGCCTAATTTTTATACAATAAAATAAAGTCTTATTACATATGCAATTTTTTAGCATTTATGGTATATTATAATTTGATATGTATTAATTATACAGAGTGTCTCAAAGTCAGCGGATCATCCGAAAATCATCAAATCCTCATAAAAGTTTAAGACACTTTTCCCTTTGCAATTTTTGGAAATTCGCAACACTTGAACAGTTATTAATTACTTAATTTATTAATTCAATTTTGTCTGCTAATTTTTGGAGAGCCGGGGCTTTTCATACAAGAAACTCCTCTTTCTTAAGGCCCGGTTATATGGCATGGTAATCTATATGGAGCCAAAGGCATTTGTATATCCTGTGTATATATTATATATAGATATGCAAATGGCTTTGGCTTGAGATGGAGCATCAAGCCGTGTAATCGGGCCTTTAGTTTACTCTCATGGGAATATTGGTGTATTTCCATGAGAGAACTGAGGTACGTATAATGGAATGTAGGTTAATGGCTTTTCTCATCTCTTTCAAAAAGAAATAAGAAGATACTGCATTGTAAAGGTGACAGTTAGACAAAAGATTATTATAACTAAACAAAGGTGAGTCAGAGTAAAAATTGTTTTTCAAGATAAAAGACATCATTAGTCTACATTTCAACACACACTTCAAGTACCTCCATTTTTTTTATTAGAGTAAGCTTAGAAAGAGAAAGGGCTTAAATTCAAAGTCCCACCTTGCTGAACGGTGATTGAACGAAGCTGAATGATTAATAACTCTTTCAATTTTAAGAATTGTTATAAATTGTAAAGGATAAAGTGTCTTGAAATTTTATGAGTCATTGATGGTTTTCTGAAAATCCGCTTGCTTTGGGACACCCTGTATGAATATTTCACATAAAAGTTGAATAATATAGTAATGTTATTTATTTGAGAAAAGTTTTCAAAATATATATTTTATCATAATTCATTCAATTTTACCAACTGTCAATAATTGGCCAGAATGTTGCATAAATTTCTTGAGTTTTTTTTTTTTCAAAAGTATAAGATTATTTTTTCAAATTTCACCTGTATATATTTTTATGACGTCATAATTTTCCCAAATTTTTCCAAAATAATTAAAAACTGTTAGAATTGCTTGACTTGATTTTTTAAAGCAATTTTTCAGTACAATAAATTATCATCTTGAAACTTCTTTATATTCCCATGGTTATTTCAATCATTAAAAGTTATAAGTATTATATTTTATAAAAAATCAGAAAGGTTCAACATTTTTGTGCCAATTTTTTTGGATGAAAAATTTTCTTTTAAACAAAACAGTTGATAAATTTTTCGAGTAATTTTAATCTTCTAATATATTCATAAATTTGTTTTAATTATATTCTTTAATGAAATTGATTCATTTTCTTGTTATATTAGTTATTTGAGCAAATCGTTCAATTTTTATGACTTTCCCTCAAAATTAGTTAATTAGTTAAAATAATAGAAAAGTTTTTGAGATACTTAGGTAATTATTAGCTTAAGTATTTATCTGTGTAATTCCAAGGCACAATTTTTACCAACTTTTGATCATCATACAAAATTTTGTATATATTTTTTCGTTTATTAATTTCAAAAAAGTAAACAACTCTATTTCGAAATGTTACTTGTATGTAGTCAAGTTCTATAATAATAATTTTTTTTTATATATATTTTTTAAGGGATGATTCGGAATTTTCAAATACAGTTTTTCTAATTTTTTTGAAAAAAATTTTTCCGTATAATGAACTATTTCTTTCGAACATATAAGCATCCTTTTAAGTATGTTAATCATTTATAGTTACATCTTTCTACATTTTCAGAAAATCAGAAAAGTCTAACATTTTTATGTTAATTTTTTTATGAAAAAATTTTTTCATAACTAATATGTATTATAATTTTATTAGCCGGAAAATTTTTTAAGTATATTAGAGACCTCTCATATATTTAAAAATTGTACGAATTATATTCTTTAATTGCAATGTAATTGTTCAAGAAAACAAATTATTATTGACCATTTTTCCGTGGAATTTGTTAATTGCAGAAGTTTTCAAGATATTTTTTTTGTCATCTAATTTTTAAATATTTATTTGTGCAATTTAAAAACCTAATTCTTACCAATTGAGAGTATTCTCAATATTGTATTAATTTTTTATGTGCATTTATTTAAAAAGCAAATGATTTCATTGCTAAGTTACCCTCGTATAAAGTTCATGTAACATCTTGTTTTTTCCCAATTTCCTAGGATAACTCAGAATTGTTGAAAATGCTTTAACCAATTTGTTGAAATAATTTATTTGCATGGTAAATTATCACTTCCAAATTTTTTGTAAATACATCAATTACATAATGTATTGAAAATGATAGAAAGACCTTACGTTTTCCTACCAATTTTTGAATTAAAATTTATTGTTTGAAATAACAATGAATGCTTTTAAGTGTAAAAATATGACAAATATTTAATTACCTCAGAGACTTTTTATGTTTTTAAAATTTAAGGAATTATTTAGTTTAATAAAAAATATGTCAGTTCAAACTAGGGATGGAACTTGCAAGTGAGTGTACCCGTACTTCAAGTATCGCGATACTGTTTATCAAGAATCGATACCTGGTATTAAATGAGAACCAAGTATCGATACCTTGAAGTATCAATTGATTATGTATACAATTTAAAAACCATGTATATATATATTAAAGTGAAAAAAACTCTTAAAAGGTAGATCTGTTTAAAGTATTTTTCTCTTCCATTCTCTTAGGTTATGAAACGTAGAGAACAGGAAATATAACTCGGGTGGAAGGGGTACGTCTCGAATTCTTGATAGCTACGCCCGAAAAACCTGTTCCTCGAACACCGCGCAGAACGCTAAAACTCGTTTCTGCGCCGATCCACGTGCGGTCCACGTGCATCTTGAATTTGTATCTCGTTGAATTTGTTTTGATGGGAAAGTGCTAGAAGGGAGGGGTGGTGTAGAAGCGAGTTCTGGCGTTCTGCGCGGTGTTCAAAAAACTGTTTTCTGGGGGGCAGCTCATGAGGGATCGAGATGTGTTGAGAAGCATAGCGAGGGATAGGGAGTTATATTTCCTGTTCTCTACGTTTCATATCTTGGGTAATGAAAAAGATAAAACACCTTATAACACTGTGTGCCCGAAAATAACTTTGAAAATTACAAAAAAATGAAACTTGTCTAGAACGATTGGTAATCACCCCCTAAATACTTCCTTCAAACGTTTTTTCAAGATTTGCCCCCGTTTTCATTAAATTAATTAAATATATATATTTTTTTAAATCATGCTCTAAATCACATAATATTGGTCCTTTTTTCTCGATCAAAAGATGATTTGTGTTCTATAACTACCCTGTTTACGTTCCTGCGATAAAATAGGTCGAAATATGCATGTAAAACATTTTGGAATTGCACTCAATGAGTCTTTATTTTTCTACAGCTGGCTTCAACACCCGAATTAAAAAAAAAAGGAGCTCCAGCTATAGAAAAATAAAGACTCATCAGGCGCTATTCCAAAATTTTTGCATGCAGATTTCGACATATTTTATCGCAGAAATGTAAACAGAGTAATTAGAGAACTCAAATTGTCTTTTGTTCGAGAAAAAAGGACCAATATTATGTGATTTAGAGCATGCTTTCAAAAAAAATTGATATAATTAATTTAACGTAAACAGGGGCTAATCTTGAAAAAACGTGTGAAGGAAGTATGTAGGGGGTGAATACCAATCGTTCTAGACAGGTTTCGTTTTTTTGTCACACAGTGTGGTTAAAAAGTTATTTTAATTTTAATAGTAGGAATACAATTTTTTCACATATATCTTTTCATTTCATACATTGAGAGTTGCTTTCCACATTTCTGTAGCAAGACCGAAGAGGAAAACTCTCTGTTGAAAATGTTCTGGTGTCAGTCTACTGCTTTCATCGTACTTTGCATCGGAGGCATGTTTGTTTGGTTTTTGTTTATATTTTTTATTGTTTTTATAAGTTTACCAACCAAGCCAATGAAGAAGTGCATAATTTAAAAACAAAAGACAGTCATGTTGCACAAGCAAATGCAGTAATGTATATAAGCAAAACGTAAAAACAAAAAACTATCATGCTGCACAACGTCAGAAATCTTTCCTGCCAACGTTGCTAATTTGCTATCGTTTTGATACAAAAACTCACTGTTATCTAGTACAAATTGGAGTCCGATACTTCAAGTATTGTAATCAAAGTATCGTTAATTGAAGAAATCTGTACTAAAAACCCGATACTTTTGTTCTAAGTATCAATATTTTTAAGAATCAACTTGGTATCAGACATTTCTAGTTCAAACAAGGACAGTAGCAATAATGTAATATCGCAATATATTCTTATTTTCCAGTAAAAACACAAGAGACGAGCAAGACAACACCAGGAGCAATGTTCGACCACTTTCCATTGAAGCGGGTCGAAACAACACTGGAAATCAACCTCATGAAATTTTGCCAAATCAACCAAGGCAACCTAGGAACATGCAAGGTCTGCTTCGATTTGCTATGGAAGCAACTGAAGCAGAAAACACTTCACACACTACGCATAATCAACCAATAGATGAAGAAGTAAAAATTGAAAAATTTTTCTCTAGATACCAACAATTCTCAATTCTTCCTCATGCATCTTGATTTTGCGTTGATTTTTGATTTTTTCGATGTGAAAATGAAACAACAGACAATTAGTGTATATCAAAAAATAGAACTTGAAAACCACATACAACAGTTCCGAACAATAAAAAATTAACCATGTAGAGTTACTCAATTTTGTCATTTTTTCAAAACTTGTCATTTCCCAGCCAAAAAACGAATAAGAAGTAAATAATTTAATCACATAATGTAAAGATTTGTAAGTCAGAAAATTGTAAGCTCATTTTTTCAAAACTGCAAGTACTTCCAAATGAACACAAAATTCATAGAATTTCGATGAACTAATTTTTTTCTGTGGATTCCAGCGCAAAAAATTCCTAAATGATGCTTTGTCATCGCTGAGTGTCAACATCATTGAGGAACTTCAAAAAGATGTGCGATTCCTAAAAAATGTTGTTGAACTTCGCGAAGACGACGATCCTTCAGAATATGAAGCCGCGTTGGAGAGAATTTCGGAGTATTCAGATAACATGGACATTGCAAATGACTTTTACAAAATCGGCGGTTTTTCAATTTTGGGCCCTTGTTTGAATTCTCAACATTCTGGTATACGATGGAAAGTCGCAGATTTGATAGCGGAATTGACCCAGAATAACCCTTTTTGCCAAGGGAAAATTCTGGAGGCAGGCTTTTTGCCAATTCTTTTGATGATGGTGGATACCGATACTTCAGAGCATGCACGAGTCAAGTCTTTGTACGCTGTTTCTTGTAAGTTTTTTTGCAATTGAGTATAATAGGGGTGTAAGAAGGAAAAATTTCTCGAAGGGGTTTACCGAGAAAATATGTTTCTTTTGGGATTTTATAATTTTTATTCTTTGACGACCTGATTTCTGAAGTAAGACTTTTCAATTTTTCTAATTCAAGTTATATTACTAATAGGGCCCAGAGTTGAACATTTTTCATTTTTTTTAATTTTTCACTGACGTATTTCAATCATTGAATCAGATGTTTATAATTTTAGGATTATTGGGGTTGTTTTTTTTTTTTTTTTTTTTTTTTTCAGAAAATTACATCTATATACATTTTAAGTTAAGTAGAGTTTTGGTATTTTCGTATTTTTTAGTATTTATGAATCTTCAATGGATTTCCTAGTATTTTTATGTATTTCAAGTATTTTTGTGGGTGGCATCATTATTTTCTAGATTTCGATGCTTTGGAATTCAAATTTAAATGAATTTCTAGTGTTCTTACATATGAAAAAAAAAAAAATCTACATGAATTTTAAGTAGACTTTTTCTATCTTTTTACTTTTTGGTATTGTAAAATTTCATAATGTTTTCTGGTATATTGAAAGATTTGTGATATTTCCATGCATTACTATTGTAAAGATTTTTTAAAATTTTATGTCCTAGGAATCGAAGTTTTATCGATCTTGAGTTTTTAATAGGATTTTTTCAAAAAACAACACATAGATTTCTGTCTTTTCCTATTTTTTTAATGGTTAATATGATTTTCAAGGTTTTCTGGCATCTTTTTCGGTTTCTATGAGGATTTATAGAATTTGAGGCTGTAAGAGAGTAATTTTTTTTGGATTTTGAGCATTTTCGTAGATTGAGATTTTCATTTGTTATTCACTGGGTTAAAACTATTTTTGAAATTCTAATTTTCTTCGTTATCTTCGCCAATTATTTATAATCGGAACTCTGTTATAAAAAAAAAATTTTTCAAAGCCAGGAATGATGTTAATTTTTTGTATATTTCCAGCACTCATACGATTAGAATTATTTTTTGGTATTTATATGAATTTCTGTTTAAATTTTTAGAATACAATGCACTGCACTTCGAAGTTTTGTAAATGTTTGAAAAAATCATATTCAAATTAAATTTTAGTATGCTTTTTAGCATTTTCATATTTTTAACTATGGAATTTTGAAAAATTCCCTTTCACTTTCAAGATTGTTAGACTTTTTTACTCGCTGTTGTTTGCTTCTAGAATTTAATGCTTTAAAATTCAAATTTATAAACATTTTCTTTCTTTTAGTATTTCTACAGATTTATGAAAAAAAAAAAAAAAAACATCTACATAGATTTTGGATAGACTTCTTTTATTTTTATGCATTATTGTATAGATTGTTTTGAATTTGATGCTCTAGAAATCAAAGTTTTATTGTTTTTACATATTTAATTAGATTTTTGAGAAAACATCACTCTCATACATTTCTTTCACTTTTTGTATTTTTTCAGTGTTGATATGGTTTTCAAGTTTTTCTGGTATCTTTTTGGATTTTTATGAGGATTTAGAAAATTTCATGCTTTAAGAAATTATCGTTTTTGCATGATATAATAATTAATTTTATCTATATTTAGAGCTGTATTTGAACCCCTAAAACTCCACTCTGCCAATTTCTCTGGAGTATGGTATTCAGATCTCCATGATTGGATTATGAAATTCTAAATTTGTTTTGCGAAATGTTTTAAATGCAAAACAATTATAAAAATATATTTGAAGACTTGTCCTAATTACGCATGTTTAATGTTTTTAGGTATTGCCAGAGGCCACAATGAAGCTTTGGTGCACATGCAAAAATACGATGGTTTTTCCGTACTTATTCGTGCACTTCAAAGCTCAATAGAAAAATTGCAGATAAAATCAGCATTTTTGTTATCAGCTCTGTGTAGTAAGGACAATAACGATGGCTTAAAATCAGATCTTGTAAAAATGGGAGTTACTGAACAAATCGCTGGATTGTTGACTATACCGAGTCTCACCCAGGATACAAAGTAACTTTTATTGATCTTTATTCATTTGTTTATAGGTCAGAAAAAGCTCAGTGAAGAAATTATAACTGTTTTGGATGTTTTGAATGTACATTGTAGCATAAACATTAAATATGTGCATTTCACATCTATAACTTAATATTCATACTGCGCAAAAATTTTTTTTAAGGGAACAGTTACTACACGTGTTGAACAATTTGTCGAGCAACAATTATTGGCCAGCGTTGCGAGAATTTCGACGACCTGAACTTTGCCTACAACTCACTTTGGAGAGGCTTTTGAAAGATGCGAAAAAAGAACAGAATATCGATATGGAAGACCTTTGCAAAGAAATTTTACAAAAAGCATTCGCTAATGAGGAAACAGAGGTCCAGGAAAGATAAAAGAATTTTATTGTAAGTTTATAACAAATTGTTACTTGGAACAAATCATACGTGCTTACTGTAAAATAAACTCCAACGCAGACTTAATTTTCAGCAGTTATAATGTAAATGGAACAGGTCGTAATTTAATTTGTATATACATGTGTACATCTGAATATTACGAAATGCTCTGTAGAATTATGTAACATGTAATTTAACTCTGTAATGTGTACGATTTTACTGAATGTAGTACAAAAATGAAAAAAAAATATTCTACCTTAAAAAATTTTTTGTCAATCAAGAGACTTATCAGTGTAATAATAAATGTTTTACCGTTTGATTCATAAATTTTGAAGTAGGTATGAATTTTTATTCAAGAATTGTAAAATGACATTAAAATCAATATGACAGATTTTCGATTATTAATTATGATACACAACCTTCCCGGAAAACAAATAATTTAAGTTTTGACTCAAAAAATGAGGAAGATTTGAATATAAATAATGTTATGTACTAATGAAACGATTATAATTTCATAACGAGAAGACTATTTTCAATCATGATATACATTTTTAAAATTAATTGAACATTTTCCCATTACATTACAGTAGAATATTTAGCACGAAAAATTTAAACGCATATTAAATTCTGAGCATGTCATTTTCAATTGGTAAATATTGAAAAAAATGTACTTCAACGTCATTTGCATGAATAAATTTTTTGTTAATGATGAGTCAACTAATTAGAAATCATGTTTGGCATCCTTCCTATGAAAATCTGATTTTCTAAATTTCACGGAATAAATAATAAAACGCGTTGGTTGAAAAAAAAAAAATGATAAAAATCAAGCCTTTATTTTCACATCAATAAAATTGATTATACATAAAAATGGATAACAAACTGATAATTTCACTGGGAGTTTTCAGTAAAAATTTGAAGTCCCAAAAACGTGATTTCCAGGGGTCACGACCCATTGGTATGTCCACAAACTTTCTGCTGCGGCCTTGAACACCTGGCCCAATATCGCTACCAAGTCCTTGATTCAAACTGTCACTCTCTGTTATCAAAAAATAGTACATTTTGCATCTAGGGAAAAAATAAATATCTCGCAAGGGTGTAGGTTATGTAATACCAGGAATCGAGAAACTTGAATTTTTCAGCATCGAATTCTCAAAATATATGTATAATATAGAAGTCCATAAAAGTACTAGGAAAATTTCCAAACCTTAAAAGTCTATTTAACAAAAAATATATATATACAGGGTGTCCAAAAGTCACATAAAAAAAAACCTCGGGTTCCTCATTCAATTTCAAGTCGAAAAATCTTTTACCACTTTTTATAAAACTCAGAATTCAAAAAATTATTTGAGCCTAAAATTTAAACAATAATTGCGCTCTCTCGACTAGTGGGGGTCGAATTCACAAACCAACTCTACTCAACATTTCCTGCTTATTTTTCTGAGTCTAAAAGTCTTTTTCCATTTTTCACAAAACTCAAAATCAAAGAAGATATTCGGGTGACATTTATTCAATCAGATTTCTTACATTGTAGACTCGAATATCTTCTTTGATTTTGAGTTTTGTGAAAAATGGAATAGTATATTTCGTATCAAGGAGCAGAAACGAGCGTTTTTACGAGTGCGAAGTTTTGCGAGCGAGCTTAGCGAGTGAGCAAATTGCACGAGTAAAACGCGAGTTTTGATGCTCCTTGATACGAGAGATATTTTTCACGCTCGCAGCAAGGAAATTACTTAGTCTTTTGTTTACTGTTGTCAGTTGTGTAGTGAAAAGACGAGTTTCTTTGCCGCTCGACCTTCGAGCGGCATAGAAAACGGCGAGAACGAGTTTTTCACGGGACAATAGTAAACACAAGAATAAGTGATTTCCGTGCTGCGAGCGTGAAAAAGTACTTTTCGACTTAGAGAAATAAGAAGGAAATTTTGAGTAGAATTTGGTTTGTGAATTCGACTCTCACTTGTTGAGAGAGCGCAATAATTGTTTAAATTTCAGGCTCAAATAACTTTTTAAATTTTGAGTTTTATAAAAAGTAATAAAGGACTTTTCGACTTGAAATTAAATAAGGAATCCAAGGTGTTTTTTTATATGTAACTTTGGGATACCCTGTATATTGATGGTGCCCCAAATCTATAAATTATAATCCATAAATCTATAAAATGAATATAAATAAAATGATTACTGCACAATCAATTGAAATACTTAAAATTTTTCAAACTTCCAACTTTAAGAAATCTCATTCTGGAAATTCAAAGAAACATCTTCAGAAAAACAGAAAAATTTCACATCACATTCTATCAATACTAGAAAATACAAATAGAAAATATGTATACATATAGAAAAATACTAGTACACGTATACAACTTTCAAATAAGAGGAAAGAATTCCAGAGATCTCCGATAGCAAATGATTAACTCGAATTTTGGTCATTCATGTTTGCGACAAGATGTATCAATCATTTATATATCTTTACTGATCTTTACGTATTCTCATCGCAGGGATTTTATTGTCTGAGCTAAGATGTGTTATTCATTTCACAATCGAAGCCGAATTGTATGTTAGCTAGAGAATCAGAAAATAACGTAGCCTAATGCCAACGCATCTTTGTATGTTTTTGAAACAATCACCGGTTGACTTGTGAGTGTGCTTTGAATGAGCATTTTTCCAGGCAACAAAGGCGTTGCTCCTGGTCGGTGCATAAAAGCGTCATTAATACATCACAAACCAGCGCTCGACTCCCCAACACTGCGTTGCAATCAATGCAACATTAACTAGCATTCAAATGTTCGAAATGATGCTGACATCAAAGCTGTATTTTTCGTTACTAAACCATTTCACATTTATTCCGTCTCACAACAGACTTTTCAGTTTGAATTTAAGTTCTTTATCGTTCTTTGTTAAATGTATACTAACATAGATTTGGATAGATAAATTTTTATTAGAGGTTCTTGAGGAGCCCGGGGCAAACATTGGACCCGACGATGGACTTGTAGATTTTTCCTGGTAAGGTGGTCAAGGTCTTTCTATTCCATCGTCGCCAGTCGGATTAGAACGTTAAGCAGTCGATTCTCGGTGAAAGCACGTGACACCAATACACTGACATACGCACACACACACAGACTACACTCCTCTCACATGCATTTCACTCATTATCACATACATACAAACAGGGAATGCAGTGGTGGACCTGCAGGTCTAAGTGTTGTAGCTGATAGAGAGGGGAAAAGTACACGTTGATACCGCAGGTTACGGGGCCTAAAAGAGGTACCATCGTTGCAGGGGATTACGTACAAATCCCCATTCTTACGCGATGCCTCTTTAGCAGAGGACCCAGAACAGAGCCAATCCAATCCAATCCAAATGCAATAGACACTATACAGGATTTTTGAATCCGAGAAAAGATAATGCCAACATCTGTGTTAGTTCATTTATAATATATAATGTTTTCAAGAAATTTCTTAGAAAGTTTAACAAAACCTACATACAATTACGTTTTTTATACCCCCATGAGCCTACCATGAACTGAAATATCACTCATCTCTATGTTGCTCCAGCTGTGTCAAAACTGTCTCTAGTCTATAGAATGTTTCAACATCACATTTTTGTTTTGTATTATTTGACTGATCATCCGTTGGAGTAGATTTGTCGTTGAAGCCAAAGTAAAGTTAATAATAATCGTTTGAATTATTGTAAAAGTTAATTTCAGTGTATCGCAGACACGTATAATCATTTTCTTAGATTGGCAAGTTGATTGCTTCTTTTTTGATCAATGAATGGGTTTGTCAATATGACTATAAAGTATTGAAGTTTTTTAAAATAACCTTCATTAGTTCACACTCCATTTATTAATTACTTTGAATATTTTTTGAATATGTATAATCCAGGCTTAGGCTTCACGACAAATGAACTTGGAAATGGGACTTTGCTTTAATTTATTACTACCCATAGCAAAGTCTGGCCGTATTTATTCGTAATGGTTGTGAATATTGTAATCAGAATAAAATATTTGTCAAACAAGTGCTGTGAGGCAGTTTATCCGTAATCAACAAATGTGGATTTTTTCACATTTTATTCCAAAACACAAAAGCTAAAAAAGGAGAAAAGACTTGAAATATATGGCATGTTTTGTTATTGATTCCATTTTTGAATGAAATTATGCATACCTAGAAATTTAATAATTATATAATAAATTTTTTATGGTTAGAGTAGGTGCAACTTTTTATAGAAATTATATGAATAATGCACGTTCTCTCGTTTAAAATGTCGTATTTTTTTAAATTGATTCAGAATTCCAATTATTTTATGGATAAAAGTTTCAACTCTTTATGATTTGATTATGATGACAATTATTTTTATAATTTTTAGCACTTGTGACAATCATAACTCATTGAGTAAAACTAGGGAAGGAATTGTAAATTTTTGTGCAGTGAACCAAAGTTTTGAATATGAAAAGAAGTATAAAAACCTTACATAAAGTGCGCGAGGAAAAACAAAGGATTCGAAACTGTAAATACTTACCTGCTAGGAATATAAAAAAATTGTTGCACATTTTTAAGATTGATTTGATTCTTCCAACAATGATAAGTAATCAAACGTGTATTCAAATAAAATTCTGTAATCGTGAAAAATACATTAATTGATCATCAAAAGGCTCTCAGAAAACTATTACATATTAATAATATCTGCATGAACTTCTTGACCCGCTAGAAATATTTGAAATGATTTGGAATCATAAAAAATTACAGCTCACTTAAAACTTTCTTGCAATAAATTCCTTCAAATTATTTTTATTTAAAAAAATACAAACGCAAACATCCTTTGCATGGTCAGCTTTTGTATATGTGTGCGTGAATATTGGCGGATTGGTCAGATTGGTATATATGCATACATTGTATGTATATGCATTGAAACGAGGATGCATGCAAACGGTGTAGACAGCTGATTTTGCAAAAATTTGTAAAGTTGTCAAAATTGATTAAAATGTCTGAAAAGGAAAAAAGTTCAAATGAATCAGAAGATGTCGATATCAACGAATTACTGGATAGTATGTTAACGTTATTTATTTGCTGCAATTTATTGTACAAATCACTTTTATTTATTCGCTTTTTCTTTAGCTTGCAGTGACGTTTTGGCAAACCTAACCTCACTTTTTTAGCCCATATCAGGACTATTTTTTTCTTGATTAATTTTTACTTGTGAAACATTGCGAATTGTTTTCAAAATAATTGATAATTTAGTCACCATTTTGTTTGTTAAAATTTTTGTAGAATTTGACTATAATTTTGTTATGTAATCGACTGTCATGAAAAATATCTTCAATTATATTTTTTATGTTTTGAGGATGTTTAGGATGTTATTTTCAGTATGAATTTTTTTACACTAATCTATTATGTGTCAATAGTGTTGAGGATATATGAATCATTTTTTAAAATTTGTGAAATTTTGTACATTGAGAAAATTGTTCAATGTCATTCATTTTATTATTTTTTTTGCTTTTTCTTAATATTGATGCTAATTTACTATGCAAACAGTAAAAAAAAAGAAAAATTTTTATTATTATTGCAGGTGCTCTTGAAGATTTTGATAAAGAACCAAAGTTAAAAACTCCACAAGAAACCGATAAGAGTGAGGAGAAAAAAAACAATAGCACTCCATCAACATCATCGACAAAAACAAAAGATGATGTTTTGGATGACGAGTGGTCTCAAGAATTTATCAAACAAACAGCTGAACAGCTTGAAAAAAATTTACAAAATTTGATGCAAAATGGGGGTACTTGTTAATTTTTTAATCGGATTTTGTTTATTGTTATTTAAAAAACACTTTAAAAACTCAAATAAAAATCTTTTAATTTTGAATAAGTCAAGTTTGAGATTTCGAAATTGGAATATCCAAAACCAAAAATTGAACACAAATGCATAACATTTTACAAATTGTTCTTGTTCTGTAGTTTTACATTTTTTGGTGAATTAATGTCCAAATTCAGATCTAAAAACTTGGAATATGACCTACAACATTTTTTTAATAACGAATCTTTTAAATTGAGCCTGCGGATTCCATAACGTGCTCTATGCGTGGCACCGTTCACCCATGTCCTCCATTCTCTAACTGTCCCACACATACAACCCGTTATGGAATCAACAATCAACAATCAATTTGTGTACTCAGCATTAACTAACTATTTTTTGATTTGAATTTCTAGTCTAATTAAAAATTTATTATTTTCTGATAAATTTTTCGATATTCAATATGTTGCCCTTATCAATCAATTTCGTGTTATTTTATTTATTCTTCTGTAAATAAAGAATGCCTCATTTTTTGTGGCTTGAACCACACTTTTTAGAGAACCTGAAGTCAACAATATTTTGCACTTTTGTGCTGAAAATACTTATGATGACAAATCAATGTTTTTCAAGAAAACTTTTTTCAGGGGAAGGATTAGATGCGTTTCAAAAAATAGCACAATCAGTATCTGGTACACTCAGTGATGACACCGAAAACACTGAGTTTCAGGCAGCCATAGCCCAAGCTTTAAAAGATTTTTCTAATGTATCAGAAAATTTGCAGGTATATAATTCATACAATTTTTAAATATTCACAAAAAATGTCAATTAACGATATTGTATATGTTTTCAACTGATCTTCAAAATTTGTTGAGTGTCGAAAGTTGATTTTTATATTCTTATTTATTTTATTTTTCAAGTAGTTTCAAAGTACATATTTTTGAAAAATCTGAAAAAAAAAATGGTTTTAATTATGTAGAATTGCATTTTACTTGATTTTTTAATGCTTTATTATAAATTTTAAATCGTTTAGAAAATTTACAGAATGCACCCCAAATTTCTGAGGAAGATTTCGCAAATATATTCAATCAAACATCGTTGGATGATGCAACAAATGAATTTGTGCCATTTATGCAAAACATGTTACAATCTCTTTTATCTAAAGAGTTTTTGTACCCTTCGTTGAAAGAGATTGCTGAAAAATATCCTGCATGGCTGGAAGAAAAAAAACCGTCACTTTCAACAGCTGACTTTGACAGATTCAGCAAGCAACTAGATATTATGCAAAAGGTGATACAAATATTTAATAAAGGTTTATATAAATTCAATAAAAATTATAAGTATATTTTGTCTAATTTTCGAGAAATAAAAGATTCTTTTATAATTTTTAAGATAATAGACAAATTTTTCAAAATGCAGCAAGAATTTGAATAGAAGTACATGTAACGTTTTTTTGATTTCGTTATATTTGTAGAAATTTTCATTAATTTCAAAATACTCTTCAAACGAGATTTGGAAGTTTATCATGAAAAAAAAAAATTATATTAAGATTCTGGAAATTCGAATTCTACGTTCTGCAGATATATATATATAAATAAAAAATCAAATGATTTCTTAAACCAGTTTTCTTATTCAGAAATCTAAAAATGAGGTTTTAATAAGTAGGAAATTGAAAAATAATTCTTCGTAATTCTTTTTATCCCTGTTTACTGCACTTTTTCGATGCATTTTATTTTATTTATACAATTATATTTACAGAGCATATATTAATTCATTCTTCATAATTTTTATACAAAATAATTTTAAAAAATTTGTATGTATTTAAAAATATATAATATTTATATAATCAGTATAAAATTACACAATATGAATTGCATCAGAAAAAAATATTTTTTAGTTATATAAATAATTTTACACTTTTTTCCTTTTTTTCACTACATTATCGATTTTCAAAAAAATAATTTGTTAATTTTCGTGATTCAGTTAAAATAAAAAATAGGAAAATGCGGTGATAAATATTCTAGGTTTGTGTCGAAATGGAAAATGAGAAAGAGGACGACAGTATAGCCATGAAAAAACAGCGTTTTGGAAAAACCCTTTCGCTGATGCAAGAAATGCAGCTTTATGGTCAACCGCCGGAAGAATTGATAGGAGAGATGCCGAATATTTTTCAATCTGACGCAGAAGGTAATTCATTAACGCCAGCGTTTCCACCAGGATTCGACGCGTCGCAAGGTTGTAGCCTCATGTAAAATCGCGTGTATTTAGTCAAAAGGTGATGTATCATTTCGCACTCGGAGTTGCGGCGAATTGTCTGAAACCAAAATTACTTGCAAAGTACGATTGTAACGCGCCACAATGTATTTTAGTCATTTTACTAAACTTTGGATAGAGTTCGGAATGGTGTATTTTAATTAATTGCAAAATAAGTATGGCAGAAACGGAGAAAACAGCGTTAAGTTTATTTTTTTGTTAACCATTTAAAACGAACAATAATAATAATAAAAAAGAGGGAAAAAAGAATAGGAATTTGAAGAGAAAGTTTGTTTTTGACCTTTAATTTCCACAACCTTTGAAAGATTGAATGTTAGGATTTTTAAAAAACTGCAAAATTCAGAAGATCTTAAAATTTAGAATGTGAATTTTTATAGTTTGAAAATTTGAGCTTTGTGATTACTGTAAACCAAATTAAAAAAAAAAAAAAAAAAAAAAAAATCGAGAGAAAAAAATATCCTGACTCAAGCAATTCAAAACAATTCGAAACTTTAAGACATTTATTTTTCTTAAAAAAGCCATTAATATTGCAATTAAAATAATGACTTTATTTTCATGTGCACTCTCCTCTACTTGCATTCCACACATGCAAGTGCATGCAGGCAAGCTTTCGTCTACGGAATAGCTATAAATAACCCTTTCTAACTTTCGTGATCGCGTTGCAGGAGACAATATATTTTCGAGTGTCTAACTCCCTATCGCATAAAAATGTCAGTAATTCAAAAGATTGTGCGAAGTTCGCCGAATCTTGTTCAACAACATATTATCAAAAGGAATTACAAACCAAGTTCTATGATTGTCTGCACTCGTCCAAGAAATCCACTGACCAAAGCTGTGAGTTAAAAAATTTCACGACGTTATGTAACGCTTTAAATCAATTATTTATAAATCATAGTTATTTTTCAGTAAATTCTGTAAATGCGTACTCCAATACTTGAATAACTAGACAATTGGTGTACATGAAAACTATCTTCTTATCCTATTTATTAACGTATCATTTTGTGTTTCAAAAGAAACTTCAGAAAAGTTTCGTTCGTTGGTTCTCTTATGAAAACATTGTGAAAGTTCACATTGTAAAAACTTTATAGCAGGTTTTTTCATATAATGAGATGATAAAATTTGGAGACCTTAAAATTCCTTAAGGTGGTGGTAAGGGATAAAAAAAAACACTTTTTTTGCTGATTTTTCATGGAGATACAGCTTAAAATAATTATTGTAAACTCTTTTTAAATTTTGAAGTATCATCTGAAGAACATTTAGTTGAAATTTTGTGCTAAAATATTGGAAAATAAGCCGGTGACAGAGCATTTTCCAAAATGTCTTTTAAAAAAAACATGAGGTGAACACGATAATTCAGCGTGAAATCATCTGAAGTTCAAAATTTTGAAAAATTTACTTGGAATATGAGTTTATTCTTCCCCCTCCGTCGTTCCTAAGATATTATTTACATTTTTTAATTGTTCGTGGCTGTTTAAAGCAAAAAATGCAATTTTCCACTAAAATTTTCCCTATGTTGTAGATGAAAAACCACCTGAATTCGAAATAGAAAAAAAAAAACGACGGAGGAGGGAGAATAAACTCATTTTTCAAGTAAATTGTAAAATATTTTTAATTTTGGATGATTCTACACTGAGCTATCGTGTTCATCGCATAAAACTTTTTTTTTTCAAAAGACGTTTTGGGAAATGCTCTGTCACTGGCTTATTTTCCAATATATAATCAAAATATTTTAACTGAATGTTCTTTAGATGATGTATTATAATTTTAAAAAAGTTTACATTAATTTGCTTCAACTATATATCCGTAAAAAGTCAGGAAAAAAGTGTGTGTGTTTTTTTGGAGTTATCCCTTACCACCCCCTTAAGGTTTTCCAAAGTTGCATTCTTCTTCTTTTAGTAGAATTATTTCGTACAAGGTTTTTATGAATTTTTAAATAAGTAAGGGTGGAAATTTGAAAGAAGTTGACAAGGGTGAATACGTAACAAACTTTACAAGGAGTGGGGATTTCCTAACAAATGTTTCTTGAAGTTTTGAATCGTTGAATTTTTAGTTTTTAGTTACAGAAGTATGAATTTTTTGTCTCTCTAATGCTGATGTTTATGAAAAAATATTACATTGTACATTCGCAGTTTTTATTGTTCAAATATTTTTATTGGGATTTAAGTGTGGCATTATGTGATTTAAAAATTTTTATATTTCTATTATTGAGATTGTGTAATTAGAGATTTGATAATTTTCCCAAGGATTTTATAATAGTAAAATTTATATTTTTTTTCATTAAAAATCAAATTGAAAAAATTGAAAACATGTTTCTGAAATTTAAATAATGTAAACGTCATAAGTTTATAATATAAAAAATATGTTACTAGGATTTTTCAATTTTTGTCCTCTAACATTTATAATTTGGAATTTCGTTTTACTTTTTTCACTTTAAATTTATAAAGTTCTTGATTCGAAAGTATTGCTTCGAAAATGTTGGAAAAATGAAAGAAAATGAAACTAATAACTTAAAGATTTAAATTTTTGCTGAGCATTCAGCATTGTAAACATAATTTTCCTTCGACATTTTTACATTACATTCAATATGAGAAATGTTCCTTATTAAATTGTTCACTTTCACATTTTTATTTTCTGTTTTTTTTTATTCGAATATGTATGTTGATTGAAGTAGCACACTCATGCAATTCTTTATTCATTTAATGTTCAGATTAACTAAATTGTTAATATTGTAACTAATAATTGAAGTAATTAACTAATTTGTCGTTAATTACTTTTAAGTAGACACTCAAATTCCAATTGAAAAATATGTGAAACTACAAATAGTTACTCTTTTTTGGTCCTTGAAAATGATTACAATCTAATTCTAAAAAATCTTGCATATTGAATTTTTCAGATTCTGAAGTGAAAACGTGCTATTATCCCTGAATATTTTTTTATTTATTCATATAGATGTATTGTTATTTATTTATAAATTAAGAATTTATTTCACTAAAAAATATGTTCAGTTTTTAAATATTTATAGATATTTTCAACGTATTTGGTCTTTTTTTTCAAATTTACACTCTCTAATAATAATGATTTTTAAAAATGTAGTCGGTTTTAAATCATTGCAGTGATTAATTTTTTTAGGAACTTGTGGGTGTTACGGTCTTTTTCACTGTCGGAATGTTAGCTATTCCGACATGGGTCATGGTGAATTTGAACAACTGGCGTGGAACACCCGAAGATTAAATAATTCTTCAATCATTACCATAATTTTCGATTTGCACGATTCGATAGTTCAATGCAAATGACTTTTTTCGAATTAAATAGCAGTTGGGAGTTTTAATGTATCATTTTTTTCAGTCATGTTTGAATACAGATCCAATACGGTATATATTTCTGTACGTTCTAGCAAATAAAGGAAAAGAAGTTACAGATATTAAAATTTTTTAAAATTTTATTCATGTTTCATATCGTATTAGTGGATAAAGAAAATGAGGGAAGGGGTAATTAGTTACAGAAATTTTTAATATTTTTTGATGAAAAGTATAAATTGTCTTAAAAGTAGAGTGCATATTGTGAATAAGGTTTTATTTAACTTTAATATTTACAAAACAATGAAAAATTAAAATGAGTTGCTTAAAATTTCCAACACATGTATTTCCTCAATTTTTGAATATGGTACAAAAAAACATTGAATTTATCAAAACTAATAAGTATGAAACTCTTACTTCACATGTAAAGTAAATTATAATTATATGTTATCAATAAACAAAAGAATTTGTTCAATATGAATTACAAATTCTCAAATGAAGTCTACTTAATTAACATTTGTTTGGAAAAAATAAAGCCATTTTGTTTTAGATTTTTTGAGAATTTGGATACTTGGAAAGTTAAAAAACGAAAAAATTATCAGTAGTGCTATGTATTAAATTATAATAATAAAATTCCAGAAAGTTCCAAAGATATTATTGGCATGATTTTGAATTTAAAAACCGATGAATTTTATCAAGCATCGAAGATTATACAAAAATGAAGTTAAATATAAAATTTTTTTCAATAAGCTGGATTTTTAAAGTTGTACAAGTATTTGAAATAATTTCAAATGAACAAATAATTTAGATCATAAAATAATTATAATGGTTGAATTAGTATAGTTAAGATTTTTTTTAAAGAATAATAATTTAAAAATCAACGAGTTTTGACACTTTTTTAAAAATTCAAGTATCAGAAATTTTCTCTTCATAATTGATGCAAGGAAAATCATCAATTTTTTTTAACTATTAAAAAACCGTAAAATAAAGTAAAATAATTTCAAAGTTATCTCACATTTAAATGAAAACATTCCTTCATGAAAAATGTTTTCCAAGGGTGGATTCACCCTCAGTGGGGCCCTAGGCATCAATTTATGGGACCCTTCTTATTTTTTCAAATAAAATTTGAACTCGTAACTTCTCTAAAATTATTTTATTCTAAATACGTTAAAGTATAGATTGAATTGCTAAATTTATTTAAAAAATGCTGTTTTTATAATTTGTATTCAAAATTTACTTATGAGATCAAGTAATAAATATTGCAGAAGCTAATAAAATTGCCGAACACAATAACGAAATACATTTTCAATTTTGTTTTCTCTTTTTAGATATGTTCAATTGCTTATTCTTTTTAAATAAAAAGATTGATTATTAAAGTATGATCTCAAAGTTTATTTTGATTTCGGCGGATTCGTCAATTGTATGATCAAGATCAATTTTCATAAATACATCTGATTCAATACAAAGTATACCCAACATATTTGATCCTCCAGTAGGTTTGGAACGTTTCTTTGCTTTTTGTTTTTTTATTTTAAATTTCGTGTAATCTTTTTAATATTTATTTGCGTTCTTTGTTTGTTTAATTATTTAGAAATTCTTTAATAATTTTCAATTGTTACCTTTTTCTTTTCTTTCTCGTTTTTCAAAATTTTATTTTTGCATTTTTTTTTTGCGAGGGCCCCTTTAAGGGGACACAGAGGCTGCTGAAGTGCGGGAAAGACGCATAGAACGGAAAACAAATTAGTGGAAGAAGGAGGTGGAGAAAACGGCCTCTGTGTCACCTTAAGAAAGAAGCTTAGGCAATTGCTTATTTTGCTTTATGGTTAATCCACCCCTGATGTTTTCCAATTTTTCTTCATAAACAAACGGAAATTTAGTTCAATTTTCGGAGGTTATCTGAAACTTATTCAATTTTAATATTATAAATTTATAATTAATAATTCAATTTGATCATGTGATTCATTAGTTCAAATTTTGCGCGCTTGAAAAAACCGTTTTTTTTTGTGTTGGTACTTTTGAATCCTGACGCAGAACAGCTGATTTTGACGAAAAGGTAAGCAAAGAGAAGTGAAAGGAAGCTCACAAAAAAACCGTGATCTACTTTTGGTCGATTAGTTGTCAATTTTTGGTAATTTCGGCGAAAAATCGATTAAATTGAAAAAAAATGTTTGCCCGCGCTGGAATGTCCGTTGCCCGAGTTGGCTCCACAATTTCGACCGTGCAAACGAGGAATTGCTCTCAGGGAAGGCACATGATAATGTCGACTCGACCACGCAACCCATTGCGTAAACACGTAAGTTTCTGATTTTTTGATTCTGTTGATTCTTATATTTAACAGTTTTTCACACAATTCCAGGACATCCAGTTATTATAATATGATTTTTTTCTGTATTAAACATGTTGACTTTTTTGACAAATGCATATATGTATACATATGTACATACTTCGTATTTGACAGAAATGTAAACTGAGGGAGGTTTTGGGGGTTTGACTTATTTTCGAAAGAGAACTTGCAAAATTAAAATATCCCTGATGTGAAAGAAATTCTAAGAGAATTAATTTTTCATGTCTTTAAGTTTGAAAAACTACAACAATTCGATTTTTTTCCAAAATGTTGGAGTAATCAAATTAAGGTAGTACTTGCACATGGGCAATTTTCTATAGATTTTTCTGAAAATTGGAGAATTTAATCTTGATATTGTACCTAATGTATGGTAAAAATATCATAATTGCTTACCGCACAGATTTTTTAGTTATAATTTTTTGAAATTAACACGCATATATATGGGGAATCCTGCATTTCTGCTCATATTTCAAAAATTTTCTATAATTCTGTGACTTCCCGGAATAACAGACAAAGTCACACATGCTATAAAGTTCACTTTACATGATATTCTGATTAAATTTTAAATGTTATGGCATGTGTGGCTTTGTCTGTTATGTCGGGAAGTCACAAAATTTATTATGAAAAAATTACTTTTATTATAAAAATCAACCTTGAAAAATTTCAACAAGGGTTACTGAACTATTTTTTGAGAAATCTACAAAAAAAATATACAACTGTCACTTTTCAACGGACCATGCAACTGAGGTGGTACTCTTGGCAACGCGACATTTTGAAAGACGCAATGATAATATTTCCTACATATTTATATGATCCAAAAATTTGAAATAAATTACAAAAAACAGTATATGTGTGAACTATGGCTACGGCTGCGCATTTAAACATGTTTACATATTTACATACCTTGAGCGAGATATAAAAAAAACAGTTGCAATGTTTTCAAGTCTACGAACGAAAATTGCGGAGCTGAATGAAGTTGGCCATGCAAGACTGTATGACTAACTTCAATTTCTTTCAAGTGCAAGAACTACCTCAAACAGTTTTATGAAATTTCGTTTGTTAATGTATCTATAAAAGCAATTTACATAACTATTTTTTCAATTAATATATCTAAATAATTATTAATGTGTATCTCAATAATTATATTATATTATATATATTATTATATTATACATCTGTGGCTTGCCGGCATAACAGATAAAGTCACACATGCCATAACGTTTAAAATTTTATCAGAATATCATGTAAAATGAGCCTTATGGCAGAAGCGACTTTATCTGTTATTCTGGGGAGCCACAGACATAAAGTATATATATTTATTCATTTCTAATGTTTATAGTAAACTGATAATATATCAATAGTTAAGATAATCCTATTTAACAATGTGATCTAAAAGAATTTTTACATTTTTTTCAAACTGTATTTTATTATTTTTCTAATACTTAATCTCAATAATAAAATAAATTTTATTTCGAAAAAAATATTTATATTGTGATATAAAATGCAATAACAGTTATAAAATGAATATGATGGAATAAATAAAAATGCTCAACAGCTCTGATGATAGAAAAATACTTGAAAAGAAATGTGAACAAAGTTAAACAATTTGTTTTTTCAAACTGCATTTTATCATTTTTTCCAATACTTATTTCTAATGATAAAATAAATTATGACTGAAAAATAATATTCATATTATGGTAATAAAATGTAATAATAGTTATAAAATAAATATGAATAAATGAATAAATGAATAAAAATGCACCAGAGCGCTAACTATAGAAGAATACTTTATTAATTTTTTCATTGAAATTAGATTTTTAGCTTTTTTGATTCAAAAAAAATTTTTTTTAATAAATTAATGTTGCAAAGTGTGGTTCCAACAATTTCATTTACTCCTAAACAAATGTTTCCTTACAATTTATACTATTTATTATACATTAGCGAGAAATATGTATCTAAACAAATTGAAATGTTTCCATTTAATAATGACATCTGAATTGTATTGTTTTGTATTGTGTTGTATTGTATTGTATTGTATTGTATTGTTTATTCAGGTGCAAAAAATGCATTATTTTTTTCTTATAAAGTATAAACGCATACTCCCTGCAAGATAAATACATGAAATCTGTCGCGGGCCTGAAATTTATAAACTAAAATATAAAAATGAAAATAAACCTAAATCGGGAAAAAATATATACTATATAATCATTACATATAAAAATCTATTGTCATCCAAACATTTTATCTATGGTTACGTCCTCAGCGTTCCATATCCATTTTTTAATCAGCCGCTTTAGCTTAAATTTACTCGTAACCTCCAAATTCAATTTCTTAAGGTTCTCTGGTAGTGCATTAAAAAACTTGAATTTCCTGCAGCAAAAGGATATACCATAAATCTCCCTCTTGACTAGAGGTAATTTCAAAATACCCCTTCTGGTACTCCTCGAAATAAATAAATCCAAATATCCTAGTTGTAAATCTACAAATTCTTGAGACAAAGTATTACTCACAAAAATCCTTCGAATATCCATAATTCGATTTTCCCTGAAAAGCCTAGTAGATGGATAGGTCTTTTTTTTGTTGAAAATTATTTTTATTACTCTTTTCTGTAAAGTCTTTATAGAGTGCAGTACATTTTTTGATGCACTACCCCATGATCTATGAATAAATTTTCACAATTTTTCATTAAGTGCATAAGATATTTTCTTATACTTCTTCTCAATAATAGAATAAATAATGAATTGTAAAAAATATTTATAATATGATAGAAAAATATAATAATAGTTATAACATAAATGTAATGAAATACGCTCAACAGCTCTGATTATAGAAAAAAAACCTTATTCTTTTGTTTTTATCTAAATTAGATCTTTCACGCTTTTGGTTCAAAAAAGTATTGCTTAATCAATGATCTGAAAGATGGCACTAACTTTTTTATTTAAACCTTAAATATTAATTTTCTTATCTTCCTAATATATACTATGTATGATAAATATGTATCTAAATAATATATACTAAATGTATGATAAATATGTATCTAAATAATTTAGATAATTTCATTTAATCATGAAATCCGGATAAATTTTTACTTTTTTTATTTCAACTGCGTTTTATCATTTTTTTTCTATAGTTTTTCTCAATATTAGCATAAATTACAATTTCAAAAGAATATTTATAATATGATATAATGTTATAATAGTTATAAAGTATATTCAATGGAATTTATAAATATACAAATAAATATGCACAAAAGGTTTAATTATAAACAAATAATTATATAATTTTTTCATAAAAATTCGATTTTTAGTGCTTTTGTTGAAAAAAACTTTTTTTTGTTAATCTAAATAACTTGGATATTCCTATTCAATAATGAAATCCGAATACATTTTTACAATTATCTTTAAGAATTGCATTTTACTATTTTTTCTTGTATTTTTTGCTCAATCATAAAAAAATTATAGTTAAAAATAATACATTTTGAAAAGAAGATGGCATAATAGTTATGAAATAAATATGATGGAATAAATATACCTATAAGTAAGTATGCTTGATAGCTTCAATTACATCAAAATATAATATTAATTTTCCAATTAAAATTATATCTTAAAAGCTTTTGTTTCGAAAAGTTATTGTTGAATTAATAAACGTTTTAAAGGTATCGCCAACATTTTCATTTTATTCTAAAATTGCGATTTATGAAAAAAAGGAAATTAATCTTAATCAATTATATTATTTCCAAGTCTTGAATTAGGCATAATTTTTTGCAGCAACTAGTCACCCACTGTTCATTCATAGCTGCTGGAATTTTGGCGATTCCTATTTGGGTTGCGCTCAACTTTAATAATTGGCGAGTGGATGAAGAAGATGAATAAGTTCTTTATCTCAACATAGAAACTCTAAATCCATGTACATTTATATGCTTTCTCTAGAAAGAATTATTGTAATTGTAATAAAAATGTTAAAACATTAATTTCTTGTAATTTTTCTTTCAATTCTTCACACAAAAAACCTGTTGTTTTTAACATAGGACAATTTTGAGTTATCTGATTTTAGAAGGCGTCTTTGCAAAAATAATTCTAATTTTAACTATTTTTTATCAGAAGTGAAACCATGTTATTTTGATGTATTTTCTATTTAGTAAAGTTGCAGTGTTGGATTTTGTTGTAAAAAGCTAATTTAATATCATTAGAAAAATCACTTTTCTAATATAATGGATTTTTTTTATTATTCTTTTTTGATATAAAAATGATAATTGCGAAAATTACAAATGCAGAGATGAAAATGAACCTGCTAGTTTTTTTGTACATTGGAAAAATCTTTCAAAAGCTTGGGCAATGACTTGGGAAATCAGCGTTTTTGGTGTCATCAGCGAGTGTATTTGTGATTCATTGTGCTGCTTTTTGGAACATGTCTAATCCATCTCCAGAAAAAATTTTCATCGATGGATATTGGTTTGTCAATATAAGAATTTTCAGAGCGAAACTGGAAAATCTGGTTGATTTTAGGTTTTCCAAAGACTTTGGTTTAGGTAAAAAATGAGGAATTTTGGTACACAGAAAAATTAATGAAATGATGAGAATTCAGTTGATAAAGACTAATTTATTGAATAATGCCAAATTTATCAGAAAATATTGAATTTATACTTAGATTTGGAGTATAGAATCATTATAAAAACAAAATCGACAAGTGTTCAGTGAATGCTGAATGAACAAATTGAAAACATTAATATTCCACATTCTCTAAGTTTTTAACTCTGACTTTTGAAATTAATTAAAAAACTTCAAAAAACTAGAGAACGAGAATAACTTTGTAAGATCTTATGCAATTGTGTTTCGTTTTTCTGTTTTGTGTATTCGAATTTCAAAATGTGAACTTCAATCTGAAATTTGATTATTCAAAATTTCGAGTTACATTCGAATTTTCGAAGTGTTGGATTTGAAAATTACATTTATAAAAAATAAATGTAAAAAAGTTTGTCAAGTGCGTCGAATTTCTTGAATTTCATAAAATGTTCAGCTGATTGTTAAAAAAAAAACGTTCTTGAATTTATTTAAATCCATCCGAAAAATCTAGTTGAACAAAATCCTACATAATTACTTCTTTCTTTCCTCAGATTTTTCAAAATTTTAAACTATTCGAAAGGTAAAACAATTAAGAACACAAAGCATCAATTTTTAATAAAAAAAAAAAGATAAAAAAACTACGAAGATTAATATTACAGTAGAATATTACAAATCGACGTTTTTTTGCAAACAGTTCAAAATTTCATGAGCTGAAAGAACATATTAAATTTAATGTAAATTTTTTACTTGCATATTTTCTGATGCTTTAGAAAAATCTTTTAAAACTTGAGCAATGGCTATCTAAAAATCGGTGTTCCTGGTGTCATCGATGAGTGCACCTGTGATTTTCTGTGATTGAAAGTGCCAATCTGTTTTTAAAAATTGGTAACTTCACATTCGAAAGAACACATGACGTAATATTTGTGATTAAATAGCATTATACTTGAAATGTTACCAATTACGCAAACACAGCATCAAAGAAATTATTGTTCCTCGATCGCAGATTTAATTTGCATTTTCGATGAATTCTATTTGAAAGACGAGCTAATTGCTTTATATAAAGAAGACTTGGCATTCATTTTGCCATTCACATATCTTACTGTCAAATAAAATTACTAGTAAAAGTGCGTTGAATTTTCTTTATTCTACTAAAACCAGTGTTTAGAAATTCTGGCTGTAAAATGAGGTTATCAGAAAAAAAATCACTGAAAATTTCAATGAAAATAACCTTTTTTTGTATTTTTTTTAGATGAAGTGCGTTTTCGTAATTTGCGCTGTATTGGCAATTATTTCTGCATCAGAATCATGTTCTTGTGTGCGAAGAGATAACCAGGATAAGTTTTGTGAAGCAGACTTTGGTACTTGATTCCCAATTTTTATTTATGTAAAAATGTCAATTCGACAGAATATTATATAAACATACTTTCTTCATAGTTGGTGTTATAAAGGTATTGAATCAAGTTCAAGCAAATGAGTACGAAAGGATTTACTCAGCGGAAATCCATCAAGTTTTCAAGGTGAAAAAATGTTTTTTACTGAAAAATTTCGTTGAAAAAACTCGAACTTGTAGGTTCAAGATTTACACATGTTAAAAAATATACATTACGTAAGTATATAAAATTTTGAATAATTCTAGAACACTGCCAAACCAGTAGTTTATTCGAGGAAAATCGAAATTACTACTCATTCTCAAGGCCCTGTATGTGGTGTTACATTGAAACCTCAAACATTGTATCTGCTATCTGGTTCCGTTTCTTATCACAGACTTCAAATTAATTCATGCGGAATAGTCAGGGAATGGCCTGGAACTCTCAATTTTATCGAAAAAAGAAGTTTCGAATTGATGTACCAGCAAAAATGCCAATGTTTAGTAAGTTGCGTAAAATAATAATGATCGCTTATCATTAGCGGAGTGGTCTTAACCCGTTGCGACAAAATTTAAGGTCATGAGTTCGAATCCTTATGGAGAATAATCTTCCCCGACAAAGATTTGCGACTTTTTGCCATTATCTACGATTTTGCATCGGCTTTATAATTCTTTATTTTTCTTAAATAAAAAATAAATTTCGTCGATTGATACGTGAACAAAAAAGTCGAGTTCAAATTAGTGAATCTCACAATTCGTGTCGGATTTCGACCGTCGTAAAAAATGATAACAAACTTTTTAAATTTTTTTAGAAACGCGTGTTCAACCCATTGGGCCACATCGTCTGTATGTAATACGTTGTACCTGAATCAAGAACCTATTTTTTGTGTTTTTCGTCGAAAAGTGCAACTTGAGGAATTAACACGAATATTCTATATTTATCGACGCACTGACAGAATTTCTGATTATAGAAAATAAAAACACTTCTTTTAGAACGCTTGTATGTATTATTGAATAGTTTTGAAGGTATTTTTAAATCTTGCATACTATGATTTATTTGAATAAAAATATAACGAAAACAATTATCCGACTAAAATGTTGAATTCATTTTAAGACGATTCGGAGTACATTCTCCTTACGTACTATTCCTCTCAATCAGTTTCTGATAGTATGTTCCGAGTCATCTTAATGTGATCATCTAACGAACGATGCTATTGAGCAATCGCTCTTGGCAAATTTAGTGGCCATATTAGTATTTATCAATTAAATTAGTAATTTTGTTTTGTTATTAAATATATGGAAGGCTTTGTTTTTATCGAAAATTCAGATAATAATATTTCATTTTCCGACGTATTACGAACTGAACTCTGAGTTCGACTCTGTTTTTGTAGAATTTTCGTATTTTGGTGAGTTTTAAAAAAACAATGAATAGGTTTGCATGCAATTGGACTTAGTTTTTAAAACATCTGATTATAAACTTGAATTTTACGTAAAATCGAATATACATATTTTTGAAACCTCATCAAATGATTTATTCAAAAGTTTTCGAAAATTTATGAAAAATACGGGCAAAAATCTTCAAGTTAATGAGCGTTCGTGAAATCCACCCAATAAAAGAAAGTCCATGAAAGTTTTTAAAACAATTTTTAAAATTCAAGAGAAAAATAAAAATGTTTTGGCGACCATTGAAAATTTATCATAAACTTTTGAATTTCGTGAAAATGCTCCAAGTTTTTTGAAATAACGTTTCTGTTTAATGTTTTCAATAAAACCAAATCCCGAATAACTTTAGGAACTATATCTAAAAATTTTATAATCCATTGCATAACTGTGAATTTTTCAAAAATGAATCCCTATTTTGGAAAATTCTTTTTGCAAAATGTTTTAAAATCGATTGAAATTTATCAAAATATTCTGGAAAGAGAATTCTCGACAAATCTTAAGATTTTTGACTCTCTGAAAATTTTCATTGCAATCTTATATTGAATTTAGGTAGACTTTGAAAATGTCAAAATTCACCCTATTTTTCAGGTAGTTAGATAATTTTAAATCAATTAAATTATTACTTTTCATATTAATCATTCATTTTTCCGGTCTCACAAAATTTTATCTGAAAAAAATCGAATCACCGGCATTGATCTTCGAGGATAAGTATCGACATGAATTTATTCCCTCATCACCATATCCATAGAATATCATCATATTGACGATATTCTATTAGCGCCTGATGTGTAACTATGTTAATGGAAATGTGGTTAAATACGGTACGAATAAAAGTGCATCACTTCGAATTATATATGGAATTTCAAATGTATTCGATCAAATAAGTGACTTCACATTTCAGATAACACAATACGTCATCAAATAGTGCAAATACTTCATATGCAAAAAAAGTTATCACCTCGTCATTTTTTTAGGAGCGTTGTTTACCAACTTTTGAAAATAATCAATCGGGGTATAAATAATGCAGTTACGAGTTATTTCAATCCAGTTTTATGCATGCACTTGTATTTATACAGCACGTAAAAGTGAGAAAGCTTGAATTTATTCAATAAAGCGTGACGTTGTTGGTTCTTGTAAAATTAATAATTAATTCCGAAAAAAAGACATATCTTTAAAAAAATTTTTCACAGTAAAAAATGAAATGTACGAACAATGAATTATTTTGGCCTAATTATTTTATGGTTTTATAGATGAATCAAATAACAGTTTTTACCTCAATTTTGGTGTTGGCCATTATTTCTTCATCGGAATCGTGCACGTGTATACGCAAAGATCTTCAAGAAAAGTTTTGCGACCTTCAATTTGGTGACTTTTTTTTGAGAGTATTGTATTTCATTGTTTAAAGAATAAATCAAATTTATAAGAAGTTATATTGAAATAACTCATGAATGATTAGCATTTTGTTTTGCAGTTGGCGTTGTAAAAGTACTAAACTCAGTCGTATTGAGTCCATTTGGAAGAAATAATCCTGCGATAGTTGAAAAAGTTTTTAAGGTATAATAAAAATTTTACCAAATTGTTTGATTGTACAACTCACGAGCGTGAAAAATGCTCGCTTTTATCACTTAGATCTCGTCTTCGGCTCGCAGTAAAAACTTCAGATTCGTTTAAAAAACTTTTCCACACTTCATATCAAATACATGAAATAATTTTATTTGATATACAATTAAATGAGACTAAGTTCATTAAAACATTAAAGATCTTTGGAACGTTCAGAAAGAAGGAAAAATGTCACTCGAAAAATTAAAAGTTTTATCCTTATTAGGACCGTAACATATGATATTCTTCTGAACCATTCTGCTTTATTTTGAACAATTATATTTAGTAAAATTGGAATAATAAGATCCATGAAAGCTAGTAGATACGACGTATTTTCTTGGATATTTTCCAAAAATTCTGTATAACCTTAACGAATGAAACCCTTCATACATAAATTTGAATTTTGAATATTGATAAACTTTGAAAAATTTAGAAAAAACATGAGATCCAACAATTTTCGTAGTGTTTGATGTAATCAGGCACTCTTAAATTTATAGCAGCAGTTAGAAGAATACAAAAACTTGTGATTTTTAAAATTTTTAGAACACTGTAAACCACGAATTTTTCTTAAAATTCTAACTATCTTTAATTCTAGATTACACATTCTGATATGTGACTGTGAATTTTGAATTGCGAATACGTAAAAAGTTTTATGTGAAGAATTTTCAAATTATTAGAAATCATCAAACTAACTGAACATTTACGGAATTACGATAGTAAAATTATGACTTTTCCAATTTTGAATTCACTAGAATTCGAAGTTTTAATAAATCGAGGAACCTCAATATTAAAAAAGAACCAATGGTTTAATTAGCCATTATTTTAGACAGAGAATGTCATAATTTCGTATCATATTTTTGCAACTCTTGTAAAAGTCTGTAAAGTTTACAAATCGGAAATCGAAAAAATAAATTTTCTTCGTCTCTATTATACTTTCATTTTTCAATATTTTTGGTACCATTCTTATGACTCAATACACTAAAGTTCCGATTTCCTAGCTAACAAATAAAAAATAAAAAATTTAAAAATTGCAAGATCAATGTTTTTCGATCTTTCCAATTGTAATGAACGAGTGAAACTCTTCCGAAAACATCTTGTTATCGGTACTATATTTGAAACCGAATGTTTATAATTTTTAGAATACTGCTAATCCACGGATTCCTTCAAGAACAATAGATTTTTTTACTCCTACTGGCGGTAGTTTATGTGGATTAATTTTGCAACCGCAAACCATTTATCTGATCGGTGGCTCTATCAATCCTTTTAACGAAGGAAAACTTGAAGTTTCCGCGTGTGACATAGTTAAACAATGGCCTGAAAATTTGAATTCCAGTGAACGAAGAAATTTCGAAATGTTGTACCAGCGAAAATGCCAATGTTCTGTAAGTGACTTTAAATTAATATTTAAAATAATTCTCTTAGAGATATCTTTACATGAATTATTTTACACTTATTAAAACAAAAGGAAAATGACATAATTCGAAAAAAAATTTAATTAGCTGTATTTTAATCGCCAGTGTCTGAATTCTCAAAAAAACGAATCATATTATTTAATACTATGTGAATTATATTATTTAATGCTATGTAAATATTTTCCAATATCTTTTGTGTGATTTGGTTACGGAGCGACCCTAATTGACTGATTACATCATTTTCCTTTTTATTTTTTGACGAACAATTAATGAAAAACTCGATGGACGTTCGTGGAATTTCGCAGACGTTCGGAACGTCCGCGAAATGACAGGCCAATAAGGTGGGCTGCAAAAGTGCTAAATTTTGCAAAAAAATTTTTTCAGTAATTAATTTTTCTAATCATCTTTTTCAGACACGTGTCACCCATGCTGAAGGCTATATTACATGTTCGTAATTAATTTTCTCAAATATTTGCGCATTCGAGAAAATATTATGAACATAAGAAATAAAAAATAAATAAAATCTAGTTATGTGTTTTTATTATCATGATCAATAACTTAGACATTTCTTGTTAAACCGTCATTTTACATTGTTTTAATAATGTCAAAAGTTATTCAAGATCGCAATATCTTGATGAGTTATTCATGATTGCAGTATGTTCAACATTTCATCGCAACTTCAATCAATGTAAATGATAAAAAGTGTAAACTAAACAAACATCCTGCTGCTGAAGAAAAATTAGTAAATAATTGATTCAATTAAACACAAAAATATATCTCTTGTTGGATTTCGTTTTTTTCTCAGTTTTCAGATGAATTGTATATTCTTTCTTTATTTGTTCATATTAAAAAGACTGTATATCGATATTGAACAAGAAAACTAGATGTATCTTCAGTGAACACACATTCGTGAAAAATCTCCACGAATGTGTATGTTTACGCGAAAGGAACTAATTAATTTATATATAAAGAAAATTTGTAAAACACGTAATTTTTTTCTGGCGTAGTAGAGGTTTTACAGAGATTTTATCACGCTTTTTGAAGCGACATCACAAAGTACTGTTCTTTTTCGAATAATTTAAAAAATGGCTTCATGATTAGGGTACAAAACTTCCATTCCAAAACATCCAAAGGTCGAAACATCCAAAACCCAGATTTTCCAAAGTCGAAAACATCTAAAGCACAAAACTTCCAAACCAAAACGTCTAACCCCTACGATATCCAAACTCCAAAAATATCCAACCTCACATGTTTTGGATTGGATGTTTTGGTTTGGAAGTTCTGCCCCCCCAACGAGCTTTATAATGGATAATAAATTTCATGATGGGAATTCTTTAACGGTTTTATGGGGAATTTAATGATTAGAAAAAAACTAAGAAAACAAGGTACAAGGTAAAAGAAACAAATTACAGTTACATATTAACTAATTACTACTAATTACTACTAATAGACTAATTACTAATTGATTAATTGTAAGAAGACTGTAATTATTTACTCCTTAATTGGGATTTTCAACTGGCCCCAAGTTGGGTTTTCTTATTTATCTATTAGAGACAAATAAGAAAAGTCACTGCAAAGTTACTGAAGGAGATTTATTTATTGCAACACGGTCCATAAAGTTGTATTGGAATCAAATACGCGTTGTTAGGGGTTATTTGTTTCGGCAAAGCAGTGAAAATAAACTTAAGTCCCAACTATAAATAAGTCAACTTTATAGAAAAACTGCCCTGCCTGCTTTATAGAAAACGCTTATGCACCTCTTGAATACATATATAATTCTAATACATCTTTTGGCTGCGTGTCGTACATGCGAAAAATCTCTTAAGTTATTTTTTTCCCATAGTTTTCCTACACTAGCCCCAATACGTTACGTCATCCAATCTTGCCTGCAGTAAACGTTTACCTCTTGGCACGTATGTGATCCTAATACATATTTCGCGGCTACGACAATGAGATAGGAACTATGAAACCGGGAGGGCAAGCTGCCCCTCAGCGTTGCGTTCCCACCATCATAGCCCACTCGCGCGGCGGGCTCATTTAGGCACATTAGAGTGACCTTATTCACCAAATTTTTTCAATTCCAGTAAGATAATTTTAAAAATAATAAAATACAGTTTTTTATTATATTTGATAATTCCATCAACCAGAACTGGTGAGCGAAAAAAATAGCAACTCAACTGTTACGAGAATACTCGATTCAAGAATTCGTCTCATTCTAATTCTTCAATAAAAATCTCATCATTATTTTATGAAGTAACAACCTTGTCACTTAGCAGTGAGCAGTCGACATGCATAATAGTCACTAAGATCTCATTCGTTATTATCATAAATGAACGGTTCATTTCCCGGAGAGCATACTTCGTCCCTGGGACTTCCCCAGGACGTACCAGGCACGATCCGAGGACGATACCCTTATAATAATCCTGGGATCCTAGATTTTCTAAAATTTTTTAGAATTTGACAAGATCGCTACAGGACGATTCCAGCACAACCCTGGGACAATCTCGCGGGATGATAGCGAAAATAAATTTTAATTTCATTCCTTAAAGGATTTTTTATAAAATTATGCGTTTCTTATTTCCCGGTAGTATTGGTGGAAATGTTCGACACCCAAAATTGAATACATAACTCACATCACACTTATATAACACCAAACTAAAACTAACTAAAACTGATTAATCAGAAAGGAGCTTTTCTTTGTTCGGTAATATTTTTCGGATTGAATATCCTCACCCCGGGTTACGTAGTAAGAGCGTAGAAGGTTCATGGAGATATTCGTGCTTATATGGTATATATATATATATATATATATATATATAGTATATATTTTGTAGTACGTACTACAAAAATCAAAGCATAATATTGAAATGCAAAAAGAGATGCAAGTTTTCACTGTCTAATATGCGTTTTAGACTAAAAGTTTTAGTAGGTACGTATTTGTTTTTTTTGACGGATGAACTTAACATTGGAAATTTTCTATTGATTTGTGGATTTGAGATATTCGGTTTATACATCTTCACTGCTTAATGGAAAACTATTATTTTTTGTCAATGTATGTGATCCTAGTACAACTTTATGGACAGTGTCGCGATATCTCCTCCGGTAACTTTACAGTAGTTCTTTTTTTTTTTATTATTTATGTTTTATACGCTGCTGGTCCCAATATCATCAACATGTTACTGCAACTTGCTGCAACTGCACGTAACTGCTGCTTGCGTAATTTCCTATCTTAATCCTACACTGTCCTACACATTTATACTGGTCCCAAAACCGTTACGTCACCGATTTATATAATACCGATTTATAGAAAACTTTTACCTCCTGTCAACGTATGTGATCCTTATATAATTTTCGTGGCCACAAGTCGTGCTGCCCAGATTGGAAACGGCAAGCCCCAGGAGGGTCTCACAGCTTCGTCTCTTTCTATTCTGATCTGTTATCATCAGAAATGAAGGGCAGAGAACGCTCGTTTACTCGGCGATAAAGTGAAATTTTACCTTGAATGATTCAATGGGACTCAATAGTATCCCTTTTTTTTTAAAATGGATTATAGATGAACTCAAATTTTTTTTAATTAAAATAATCAAAAGCCTTGTATGTGAATCGAACTATTATTTTGAATTTTTGAAAAAGCAAAAAAAAATATCTCGTAAAAACTTCAAGTTTTACATAAAATTATCTAATTATCTTGAAGGTGAAAGTTTCCATGGTCAAGAGTTCCAAGAAATATATATATTATGTTCTATGCTTGGGCGATTAAGTTCATGTAATTAAAAATAAATAAATTCGAATGAATTGAGAATCAGAGATTAGTCTGGTGGTATCAGGTGGTATATGAGATCATGACTGCTTTATGTATGCTTAATAGGAAACGATGACTTTCTTACAACGTATATAATCCTGATTCAATTTTATGGACGGCGGCCAAAAGCAAGCTGCCAGATCGTACAGCGGACCCCCTCGGCCCAAAATAGGTATATAGAGATAGCCGAGCTATTTGTTTATTTCACGTATTTTACTACCTGCCGTATCCCGGATCCGTCCTTTCGAAATGCAATCCTTTCTTTTCCGAAGCTTTCCGAGATTTTCAACCTCGGTAAGTTTTTCAGTTTTTTTATCGAATTCGGATTACATATCACATTTTTGTGCAATCGATAAATCAAAGGAATGATTTTCGAAAAGGTCGGATTATATTTTTTGAATAGTACGTACCTCGAAATGTGCGAATTTTTCGTAACAGTAACTCATTGATAAAATTAATGACTGATTTGTGCTGAAATAAGATTCAGGAGGATCTTAAATCGTTGTGTGGTGCGCATATCAACCAGTAAAATTCAAAAATTCAAATATTTATTCGAAATTCCATGCTTTGTATATGATGTATAAAAAATTTTTTGAAACCGTCTCTTTTTTGTTGTGCACTACAAATCAAGATTCAGTACATTTTCCATGAAGTATCGGAGGTTTTTAACTACCTTATTTTATATAGAATTTTTTCAAGGAATAACTAGAATCTGGAAATTTTGATTACTCGATGGGAATTCCCCATAGAAAAAGACGTAGACGTAGAACAACGTAGAAAAAGCATAGAGCACCATTAAACAACTCTTACTATTCTCTACTCTCCTAGTAAAAAAATAAGAAAAATGTAAGAAAAAGGTATTCTCGCCTGAAACAATATGGTGGATGGTGGATGCCAATGGATACGTTAACTGGCGGTACCGTATGTACGTCACAAAATGTTTCCGGGCTCCCGAGTCTCAACAACATTGTGACCACAAGTCACATTGGAGAAGATCTGATCCATTCGTGCTAGGATCACATACATTGTCAGGAGGTTATCGTTTTCTATTTTCTATGGAGCTAAGGTCTCACACGACAATTAAAAAGAAGTATTCTTCTTAACGCAAATGAATCACGAGGTGCGCAAAATTTGAGGTTTACGGAATTTATTAGTCATAGTGAATATAGAAAGCGTAAACGAAAATAAAATAAGCCAAGTTCACGGAGAAGATCATGGGTCCGAAACTTGTATTAGGGTCGCATAGGTTAACAAGAGGTTCACATTTTTTGCACAGCTAGCACAGCTACCTATAAGTAGATGTAACGGACCTTAACTGAGCCTACACTGTAAAAAATCTCGTAGGAAAATAACCAAACTGAGTTTAGAAAACAATCCGACCCACTCTGAGTGTCGAAAAAACCGAATCAAGATCGTTCATTTACATAGGGTAGGAAATTAATGAGCAGCTCAGAAAATTCCTGCCGCACATGTATTTGACCAGCTGGTAGGTGTTTGACAAGTGAGTAGTTATTTGACTAGAGGGTAGTTTATTGACTATTCTGTTATATGTAACGGGAATTGTTTTTTACAGTTAATATATCATAAATAATGGCAGCAGGAAGAAAAAAAGTCAAATATCCACAGATCTGTACAATTGACATAATTTATTACAAATAATAAATGCTTTTGTACATGGTTGTGTGACGCATAACCTACAAATTGTAATCAAAAAATATGCTTTATGACATTATGTGCTGCACATTCCAGATTTCACAAAATTTTTTAGAAGCTTAACATTTGTCTACCCGGTAAATTATATAAAAAGAACAATGAGAAAGTTAAAAAATTATTTTATTCGCGTTTTCATTGCGTTATAACTGATACGGGTAAACTTTCACTCACTTGCATTGCACTCACTGGATTTTAAAATCGCTCATTGCATTTTTACTAACTTGATTAGTTATTTACCTATGTCAGGTAGGATATTGACCAACCTATTGTCGATTTACGACCCGCTTATTTTTTTACGAACGCATGATTATTTTCCCAGGCATAGTAAAAAACTACACTCAGTGTAGGTCGGATTGTTTCCTAAATTGAGAGTCGATATTTTACTACCTGGTAGCTAACCTACTACCAGGAATTAATACCCACACTGAATGTAGTCGATTTTCTTGCCTCTCGTTATTTTCCTGATCCGTGTATGAAATAGGTGACACTGAGTACTAAAATAATTTCCTACCCGTTAGGTTTTTTACGAGGTGATTTTTTACAGTGTACGGACCTGGTGCAAAACTTATAAAATAAATGAAAAAAACTAGAAGGCAGGCAAGGTAGTAAAATGTAGGTTTATTTATGGATCAGTGTAGGAAAAGTTTAAGAAAAAATAACCAATGTTACTGGAGGACATTTGTCGCATTGTGAGACGTTGTACTAGGAGCGCATGTATTATCAGGAGTTAATCGTTTTGTTTACACGTCATTTTTCATACCGCGCAGACCGCGCTGCGCGCAGACCAATTTATAATTGGAATTCTGAGTTCGATATTATCCGTGACAATAAACACTAAAGCAGTCTTACAGTATAGTTTTACCTTCGAAAATCTATACAAAGTTTTTGTAAAACCTGTATCAAAACCAGTAAAAAGAATAAATTTTCAGTTGACTTCACGTGTTGGGACCAGTGTAGAAAAATGAATGAAATAAAAAAACCGAAGTGATTGGATGACATTTCTCGCATATGCGCACATGTGCGACACTCAGTGTGTCCAAGTGCTAAACGCAGTTCAGGTTCAGAGAACCGATCCTTCTTTTCCGTCTGAACCGCGTTTGGCACTTGGACACACTGCCGACACTGTCACGGAAAGTTGTTCGAGGATCACATGCGTTTACAAGAGGTAAATTTATCCGAACCGGGACTCTTCTTCAGTGAAAGTTGGGACTTTCCGACTCAAATTCTGCGCGCATCTTGTGATGCATTTTGCGCTTTTCGACGGTCGACAATGAACGTAAAAAGCTGAACGGAACGCAACGCAACAACGCAACGCAAAAGTTGAATGGCATCCAACATTGTCTAGCTTGCGTTGCGTCGTTGCGTCCAGTTGCGACGACGCCGACGACGTTGTACGTCCATTGTAGACCGGGCCTAATGCGTATAGGTGAATTCACCTCCTGTAAACGTATGTGATCCTCAAACATCTTTCGGGACCGTGTCGCATATGCGAGAAATGTCATCCAGTGTCCATCCTAGTAAAAAAATGAGAAGAATGTATTCTTGCATAAAACAATATGGTGGATGGTGGTTGTATTAACTGACTTTAACGTTAATCATAAAATGATCGAAGGGGTCCAAGGTAATCATCTTGTACGAAGCGCAAGCAAAAATTGCATACCGCGCATACCAATTTTAAACTTATAAAAAAAAGGAAAATAACTTGAGGCAAGATGATGTAACTTTATTTACGGGACCAGTGTAGGAAACCTTTTTATAAAAAATAACCAATGTTACTGGAGATTTGTCGCATTGTAGGACGTTGCGCTTATGGTGGTTGACGGTAGTTGATTGTTTTCTTTACATGTCAATTTTCATACCACGCAAACCAATTTATAATTTTAAATTTCGAGTTCAAAATAATTATCCGCAACAAAAAACAATGAAGCAGTCTTACAGTAAAGTTTTACTTTCAAAAATATATACGAAATCATTATAAAATTCGTATCAAAACCAATGAAAATAAAAAATTTTTAGTTGACGTCACGTGTTGGGACCAGTGTAGAAAACTGATGGAAAATACGTACATAACCGAAGCAACCGGCACCGAAGTAATTGCATGACATTTCTCGCATATGGGACACGGTCCCGAAAAGTGTTTGAGGTTCGCATACATTTAGAGGAGGTAGATTTATCTATACGCCTCATTAATCCTATTGGTCAAATGGTGGGATGAGAAATATTTCACGGGCCGAGTGGTGGGAGGTAAAATATCCCAAGGGCCGAGTAGTGGGATGTAAAAACTCGCACGATCTGAGAACACTGGACTAGGAGCGTAAGAGATTCAAGGAGATATTCGTTCTCTTGTACAGATGTATAATATAGATGTATATACCATATTATGGTGGATTGATTCAACTCGAAGTAGATATATATAAGCACTTCAGATCAAAAGAATGATAAGAGTCGTGAGCATTACTTAGAGGATTCTTACTCTGGTCAACAATGTCAACTGATATTAACCAGCAAATACCCCGTTTTTTTCGAGTTTGATTTACTTACAGCTTAGCACTATGTTGTACGTTGTACGGCAAAGTGTTTATAAAAAAAAAAAAAAAAAAAAAAACAAATTAAAGAAGCATTTTTATGATTTCACACAAGATTTTGTGTATATTCTATTAATGTCATAATAACAACGTTCTCGATAATTTTTTGCAAAAAAACTTAAGTTTATGTATAAAAAGAAAAACCCAGGCACGATACCAAGTCTTCGAAAATTGTTGAAAACTAGAAAAAGTTTCACTGCATAAAGTTTTGAGGATTATTTCTGTCTTCTCTGTCAGTTAAACCTGGTTTAACATTAAGTAACAAATTGGGAATACTAAAAAACGATGACCTACTTTTTAAAGGCGCATGTGATCCTTATACATCATTACGGACAATGCCGTGAAGGCTCTATAAACTTCTTGATCCCAAAACATTTTTCAACTTAAAAATTCGCTATCCTTGTCCGACTTGCATAATATCTTACCTAGATTTGTTAAAAAAATTTTCATTGGATTTACAAAGCCCGTTCTGCCTGACGAAAATTCGAAACTAATACCTTTTCAAGAACCAATAATTCCATATACGGAACTAAACGATGTTAAACAGATTTTATAAAAATGGTTGAAATTCGGCCTAGAAAAATTCTTAAACATTTAAACATTAAAAATAACAGTTTATATTTCCATATACTCACCTCCTGCTAACCTCGAATAGCGCTATTTTAGGTTTTCTCACGGCTTTGATTCGACTTAGTCTGTGGTTAGAAATTTTACTTGCAATAAATTGCAATTGACTACTTATGAAGCGCTGGTTACAGCTACTAGGTGTATTTGTGTTTTTTTATTACTATGCTAGATTAAAAAATAAATCCGAAAAGTTTTTGTTTTTTTGAATGTGTTGATGTGTATATGTAACAGTATGGCGGATAGTGCCTGAGGCGACGAAACAGATTTGTGACGCCCCTGCCAGTATTGCCACAACAGGATTAGCGGAGTTACTAGCTCGACTAATGGCAAGGCATGTTACTAGACCAATCAGCGGCCTGTTCGTCTCCCACCGAACACGCTGATTTTTCATTCGGTATATCGATTACATATCGAACCAGCACGCGCCGCATCGAGGACCGATCTTTCCCACGCACCGCTGACATCCAGCACGTGTCCATTTTTCCCGGAGCCTCGTCAACCGCCATCTTGGAAGGCCCCTTAGGACCCAATCTCCCACCTAGGAAATCCAGAAACATCCACTCCGCAGTGCCCCTACAAGGGAAATCAAGAGGAATACCTGACGAGGGACGAACTAATGGACTGTAAAAAAGGGGTATTTCGGGAAAGATTTTCTTTTCTTTTCTGTAAGGTACTGTACACGCGAGCCACACATATTCTCTTATAACCGCCACTATGACGAGTAGTAGCAAAGAGGAATGTTCCGACGCGAATCAGCTATTCGTCCAAGCGACGCGCATCTCAAAATTTCCCTCATTTTATCGGGCTGACCCTGAATTCTGGTTCGAGCAGGTAGAGGCCATTTTTGCAACACACGAGATCACGAACGATGATACCAAGTTTCGCTACGTGGTGCAATTCGCCGAACACGAGATATACCCCCATATCATCGCCCTGGTGAAGAGACCCCCGACGGAGAATAAGTATCTGGCCATCAAGTCCCGCATAATCCAGGCTTTTGCGGAATCTGAGGAGACCCGCATGTGCAGAATTTTCCAGGGGCAAAACATCGGGGGAAGGAAGCCGTCGCATTTCCTCCAAGAACTACGGAACACAGGAGGCGAACAGATCAGCGACACCATCCTGAAAACCCTTCTACTCGAACAACTTCCCAAATCCATCCAGGGGGTACTTAGCATTTCCACGGAGACTGACGTCGACAAGCTTGCTTCCATGGCCGACAAGATGGCAGCGTGGCAGAACCCCTACGAGGTGGTCGCCGTCGACAGTCACCGACACCCAACCCAGGCAGGTCAAGCGCTATAATATATCATAAATAATGGCAGCAGGAAGAAAAAAAGTCAAATATCCACAGATCTGTACAATTGACATAATTTATTACAAATAATAAATGCTTTTGTACATGGTTGTGTGACGCATAACCTACAAATTGTAATCAAAAAATATAATTTATGATATTATGTGCTGCACATTCCAGATTTCACAAAATTTTTTCGAAGCTTAACATTTGTCTACCCGGTAAATTATACAAAAAAAACGATGAGAAAGTTGAAAAATTATTTTATTCGCGTTTTTATTGCGTTATCACTGATACGGGTAAACTGGCACTCACTTGCATTGCACTCACTGGATTTTAAAATCACTCATTGCATTTTGACTTACTTGATTAGTTATTTACTTATGTCGGGTAGGATATTGACCAACCTATTGTCGATTTACGACCCGCTTTTTTTTTACGAACGCATCGTTATTTTCCTAGGCATAGTAAAAAAACTACACTGTAAAAAATCACCTCGTAAAAAACCTAATGGGTAGGAAATTATTTTAGTATTCAGTGTCGCCTATTTCATACACGGGTCAGGAAAATAACGAGAGGCAAGAAAATCGACTACATTCAGTGTGGGTATTAATTCCTGGTAGTAGATTAGCTACCAGGTAGTAAAATATCGACTCTAAGTTTAGGAAACAATCCGACCTACACTTAGTGTAGTTTTTTATTATGCCTGGGAACAAAACGATGCGTTCGTAAAAAAAATAAGCGGGTCGTAAATCGACAATAGGTTGGTCAATATCCTACCCGACATAGGTAAATAACTAATCAAGTTAGTAAAAATGCAATGAGCGATTTTAAAATCCAGTGAGTGCAATGCAAGTGAGTGAAAGTTTACCCGCATCAGTTATAACGCAATGAAAACGCGAATAAAATAATTTTTTAATTTTCTCATTGTTCTTTTTGTATAATTTACCGGGTAGACAAATGTTAAGCTTCGAAAAAATTTTGTGAAATCTGGAATGCGCGGCACATAATGTCATAAAGCATATTTTTTGATTACAATTTGTAGGTTATGCGTCACTCAACCATGTACAAAAGCATTTTTAATTTGTAATAAATTATGTCAATTGTACAGATCTGTGGATATTTGACTTTTTTCTTCCTGCTGCCATTATTTATGATATATTACCTGTAAAAAAAAATTTCCGTTACATATTACAGAATAGTCAATAAACTAACCTCTAGTAAAATAACTACCCGCTTGTCAAACACTTAGACCATAAAGAGCATGGACTGCTAACCAGCTCCGAAAAGTGAAGCAAAGATGAAATTGGAGTAACGCTATTATCTAGATTATCTTGACGGTTCTGATTGGTTCCTTGACTTTCACCGTTTTCCAGCCACTACAGCTGACGTGTATTTGACAATATTCGATTGTTGTTTTCGGTATAGAAATCGTGAAACTGATTGTAAAACGCGAATGAATAAATCAAAAAATGTTTTCAACTTTTATCTCGAGTGTTAAGTGAAAATAGAAAATGGAAAAGACGCTTAAAAAAAACTGCGTCATTTGTGGCGTCATCGAAAACGTGGATGGAACGATTTCCTGCCACAGGTAATGTTTTTAGTGTAAATAACCACCTATTTTACATTTCATATGTGCATTTTGTAACTTGTGCCTCGAAATTCTTATTATGAACGAATGATCGATATTGATTAATACATTTTTAATTATTGAGTGTCGGAGATTTTCCTAACAATAGCTAAAAAAAAATGTTTTTTTTTTGCAAAATATTGAAAAAATGTTTTTTTTTGCAAAATATGTGCGACGCATACATACTAAGTTAGTTCTTTTTAAAAACCAATTCGATTTTGTACGACGATAATTTCCAGATATTTATAATATCTATTTTATAAATAAAACTGACATACGACTTAATTACCATATATTTATTTAACCCATTATCGCCTTACTCGAAATTTTACGTAAGTTTGTTAACACTATTGATTATATTGGGATCCGTTATATATTAGGTGTGTCGTATAATATATTATTAGTTTACTTTTAAAATATCATAAAAAATCTCTATACAGTTACAGAATAAACTTCATAACGACAGAAAACATTGCAATGTTTTTGACATATATTTGACAGATATCCATTAAATTTAAATGATTATACTCATAAACAACTTTTTTCAAAAATTAAACAATGATTTATCGACAATTTTTGTAAAAAAAAAAATTTTGGAACCCTAAGAGTACGCGTCACTGTTGACACAACGGGCCGTTCACCCGTAGATACGGCACTCGTTAGCGTTACTCCACCGTTATCTTGGATTCAGTATCTACCATGGCAAGGCATAGGCGATTAGCAGTCCATGCTCTTTATGGTCTAAGGTCAAACAACTATCAGCTGGTCGAATACATGTCCGGCAGGAATTTTCTGAGCTGCTCGGTAATTTCCTACCCTATCGTAAATGAACGATCTTGATTCGGTTTTTTACGACACTCAGAGTAAGTCGGATTGTTTCCTAAACTCAGTGTAGTTATTTTCCTGCGAGATTTTTTACAGTGTACACTCATTGTAGGTCGGATTGTTTCCTAAACTGAGAGTCGATATTTTACTACCTGGTAGCTAATCTACTACCAGGAATTTTAATACCCACACTGAATGTAGTCGATTTTCTTGCCTCTCGTTATTTTCGTACCCCGTGTATGAAATAGGCGACACTGAGTACTAAAATAATTTCCTACATGTTAGGTTTTTTGCGAGGTGATTTTGTACAGTGTATATATAACTCGGAGTACACAAAACGCCGTGATATATTTTTGAACAAATCTTTGTGAGATATTATGCAAGTCTGACAAGGATAGCGAATTTTCAGGTTTACAGAATATTTTGGGATCAAAAAGTCTATAGAGCCTTCACGGCATGATCCGTAATGATGTATAAAGATCACATGCGCCTTCAGAAAGTAGGTAATCGTTTTTGAGTATTCAAAATTTTTAATTTGAAGTTAAACCAGGCTTAACTGACAGAGAAGACAGAAATAATCCTCAAAACTTCATGCAGTGAAACTTTTTCTAGTTTCAAACATTTTTCAAAGACTCGGTGTCGTGCCTGGGTTTTTCTTTTTATGCATAAACTTAATTTTTTTTGTAAAAAATTATCAAGAACGTTGTTATCATGACAGTAATAGAATATATACAAAATCTTGTGTGAAATTATAAAAATGCTCCTTCAATTTGTTTTTTTTTTTTTTTTTTTTTTTTTTATAAACACTTTGTTGCACAACGTACAACATAGTGCTAAGCTGTAAGTCAAATCCAAAATCATTATAAAATCTTTGTAAAGTTTGTAAATCAAACTCGAACAAAATGGCGGATTTGCTGGTTAATATCAGTTGACATTGTTGACCAGTGTAAGAATCCTATAAGTAATGGTCACGACTCTTATCATTCTTTTGATCTTATGTGCTTACATATATGTACTTCGAGTTTGAATCAATCCTCCATAATATGGTATATACATATACATCAACATCTGTCCAAGAGAACAAATATCTCCTTGAATCTCTTACACTCCTAATCCAGTGTTCTCAGATCGTGCGAGTTTTTACCTCCCACCACTCGGCCCGTGAGGTATTTTTCCTCCCACCATTAGACCCTTAGGATTGATGAGGTGTATACACTGGAGAGCATTAGATCGCTTCTGAATTTAGGGGATTTAAGCTTGTCCTGTTAGACCGGTCCGACAAAACAAGCTTAAATCCCCCAAATCAGAAGCGATCTAATGCTCCTCAGTGTAGATAAATCTACCTCCTCTAAATGTATGCGAACCTCAAACACTTTTCGGGACCGTGTCCCATATGCGAGAAATGTCATGCAATTACTTCGGTGCCGGTTGCTTCGGTTATGTACGTATTTTCCATCAGTTTTCTACACTGGTCCCAACACGTGACGTCAACTAAAAATTTTTTATTTTCATTGGTTTTGATACGAATTTTATAATGATTTCGTATATATTTTTGAAAGTAAAACTTTACTGTAAGACTGCTTCATTGTTTTTTGTTGCGGATAATTATTTTGAACTCGAAATTTAAAATTATAAATTGGTTTGCGTGGTATGAAAATTGACATGTAAAGAAAACAATCAACTACCGTCAACCACCATAAGCGCAACGTCCTACAATGCGACAAATCTCCAGTAACATTGGTTATTTTTTATAAAAAGGTTTCCTACACTGGTCCCGTAAATAAAGTTACATCATCTTGCCTCAAGTTATTTTCCTTTTTTTTATAAGTTTAAAATTGGTATGCGCGGTATGCAATTTTTGCTTGCGCTTCGTACAAGATGATTACCTTGGACCCCTTCGATCATTTTATGATTAACGTTAAAGTCAGTTAATACAACCACCATCCACCATATTGTTTTATGCAAGAATACATTCTTCTCATTTTTTTACTAGGATGGACACTGGATGACATTTCTCGCATATGCGACACGGTCCCGAAAGATGTTTGAGGATCACATACGTTTACAGGAGGTGAATTCACCTATACGCATTAGGCCCGGTCTACAATGGACGTACAACGTCGTCGGCGTCGTCGCAACTGGACGCAACGACGCAACGCAAGCTAGACAATGTTGGATGCCATTCAACTTTTGCGTTGCGTTGTTGCGTTGCGTTCCGTTCAGCTTTTTACGTTCATTGTCGACCGTCGAAAAGCGCAAAATGCATCACAAGATGCGCGCAGAATTTGAGTCGGAAAGTCCCAACTTTCACTGAAGAAGAGTCCCGGTTCGGATAAATTTACCTCTTGTAAACGCATGTGATCCTCGAACAACTTTCCGTGACAGTGTCGGCAGTGTGTCCAAGTGCCAAACGCGGTTCAGACGGAAAAGAAGGATCGGTTCTCTGAACCTGAACTGCGTTTAGCACTTGGACACACTGAGTGTCGCACATGTGCGCATATGCGAGAAATGTCATCCAATCACTTCGGTTTTTTTATTTCATTCATTTTTCTACACTGGTCCCAACACGTGAAGTCAACTGAAAATTTATTCTTTTTACTGGTTTTGATACAGGTTTTACAAAAACTTTGTATAGATTTTCGAAGGTAAAACTATACTGTAAGACTGCTTTAGTGTTTATTGTCACGGATAATATCGAACTCAGAATTCCAATTATAAATTGGTCTGCGCGCAGCGCGGTCTGCGCGGTATGAAAAATGACGTGTAAACAAAACGATTAACTCCTGATAATACATGCGCTCCTAGTACAACGTCTCACAATGCGACAAATGTCCTCCAGTAACATTGGTTATTTTTTCTTAAACTTTTCCTACACTGATCCATAAATAAACCTACATTTTACTACCTTGCCTGCCTTCTAGTTTTTTTCATTTATTTTATAAGTTTTGCACTAGGTCCGTAGGCCCGAGGGGGCCTAAGCGAACAAAATTCGTGCTAAAGTTTTCTCCCACCACTTACTCCTGTCTCTCCTACTACAGTCAGCCACTATTCCCAGCCACTACACTCAGCTTCCTTACCCCCTCCAGACTCAGACGATTCTGGACGATAGTAGTGATGTAGTACGCGGCTTAAGGCCAATTCATACTTACGGTTCTTGGCGCCGATTTACCAGTCCGGTTGAGCGCTCGACCAATCAGCGCACAGCCGTTACTGATGACGGTTCGATTTGAGCATTTAGGTTCGATTCTAATTGGACCGAGCGCCCAACCGGACCGGTGAATCGGCGCCGAGAACCGGCAGTCTGAATTGGCTTTTAGGGGCTACGTTCAATAGTATGCACTATCCGACAGGGGTCGATCACTTCAGGTCGAAGTTTTGGCTAAAACTAACCTCAAAAAAGTATGAGTGTATACCTGTATATATCTACATAAATAAGTATACTTTACTGGCGATCCCTCTCGCCCCGTCGCCCACTTTTTTAGTCGAGAATTCCCTACGGATTGGTCGACCCCTGCTATCTAATGGATTTCCATTTGCACTGTGAGTGCGAGAAAGACAGAGATCTCTCACTCGCACTTACGGCCGTAAACGGGATTATCCATCGGATAATTAGTTAGAAAGTGCAGCTTGGGTCCCCCTGCGTAGGCCTAGTTAGGCCTGTTACGTCTACCTATAGGTAGCTGTGCAAAAAATGATAACCTCTTGTTTACCTATGTGACCCTCATACAAGTTCCGGACCCGTGATCTTCTCCTTGAACTTGGCTTATTTTATTTTTTGCCTCTCACACATTAAAAATGAGCGTATTTAAACACGTTTCGACATACACAAATGAAGTATTCCAGGCCAACACGCTGGCTGTCGACAAATGACTGTTGGCAGGGAAAGGGGGGGGGGTCCTTTTAACTCGCCGAGTTAAACCCGGCGGACTAAATATACACTATGACTAATAAGTTCCGTAAACCTCAAACTTTTTGCACTTCGTGATTCATTGGCGTTCATTATCATCTTTTTTGGAACGAATCGAAGGAATTTTGATTTGTAAGTTGAAAAAAAAAGTATATCAACCTAAGTTAGTTATGCACCCAATGCGATGGTCACTTTTGTATTTTGAATGTAATGTAGATTCAGTAGGTCAATTGAGGTAAATCATTTTGAGCTTCCAAAAATTACCCAATCCAGGGGTGCGCGCAAGACAAATTTTCGGAAGGGATTTTTCGAAAACAGATATTTCACAGTATCGATTTTGCAGTAAATAATTCAATTAGTATTTTATTCCTTACAAAACACGTTTACATTATATCTTTAACTTGTCTATTTCTCATCAGGGCAAACCACCCTATTTCTGATCCAACCAAAGAAACAATTCATTTTTTTTATCCGTTACACCAATACAACTCCTATGGAAACTTAACCTACAATGAAATTCAACCACATTCAGATGACACTCACAATAAAAACCTGCATCATTCAATACGTATAAAAAGCGAAAAAGTTTACAGCCTTTTTGTTAATAACTTTACGTGAAACAGCAGATATTTTAATAAAAAAATCTCTTCCAACAGCAACGCTTCGGTAATCGGAATAAGTCAAAATTTGTATAAAGATACAAATTTTCACAAACATATAAAGATATACACGCTGTGGCACAGTAGTGGAGGAAGTTGGGTAACAAAACCTGTCCTGAAATACTTGGAGTCAAAAATGAAAGTCCACAGAAACAAATAATTTATCAGCAATCAAAGAAGTTTTTTAATTTGTAGAAGTCTGAAAGAGTGACTAAGGAATGAAACTGAAGAAAAATAGGTAAGCTGTCTTGCTCTGTATGCTCGCAAAAATGAATGGAAGTTATTTTATGTGCACAAATCACAAATTTGATTGAGATTTTTAATTTTTCAACTCAGCTCATTTTATTTGATGATTTTTGTTTATTTGTATCCTTAAATACAGTCTTTATCATAATTTTCCTTTTTTATTTAATTTTGAAAGTGACCCACACTTCCCTACAATTTTAATCGTATCTTCCTTGCAATTAATTCGTTTAAAACTGTTTCCTAAAAAAGTAAGCTTCTTCCACATAATTTCACATCCACTTTCAAAACGTATATTAATCTTCAGTATTATAAAAATAAGGGTTCAAAAGTGTTACCCACAACACCCCAACTTCCCCTACTTAACCCAATTATTGCAAATGTTCAAACAACTTTTCAATTACATTTGAAGTAAAAAATGAACAATATTTAACTCTTATTATACAATACTGAAATCACATCGGTGCTCACTCTCCCAGATAGCAAACATGATTTCACAGTTTAGATCATGCGTGAAATCACTCGCATGATCTCATTATGCCAAACATATGAAATACGATCTGTGAAATCATTCCCGTGAGCTCAAAATGACATCATAGTCACATCATCAATGTTAGACAATGCGCATGCGTCAAAAAATCATGCGTGATTTCAATTTCTTGTCATTTTGAAATCAGAAATTTTTGTGCTATATTATCATGGTAGAATATTTTTTGTTTGTCCATGTGCCATGATGTGCCAAGATTCAGTACCAGTGTAACTATCGCATCGTGGTCTCTCGTGTTTTCGTTTTGTTTTTGTTTTTTTAAATAATTTTTTGTGGTTTTCTTCGAAAAATTTTTATATCTTGTGTTCTGTGATTTGTGATAAACCATAGTACCGCATTCCTCGAAATCAGTGTTTACCTGGAGGTTAGAACCGTTTTTGTTTTATTATGTGACAGTTTTAACTGTCATAATGTTCATCGACATTTTTAAACTATATATTTGTGTAAAAAATGTTTAAAAAATGAACGAAAGTGTGGTTAAATATAATATTGAGTGTCTTTTCTGCATTAGCATATTATATATTGTATAATATTATGATGTTTAGTAAAAATGTGTTTACAATTATTGCTTTCGTTGTGAATTAATACTGCAATAGAACAGAAACAAGCATTCACATTTTCCCGCGATGATCATCTGCGCAAGCGCATCCACGAGGGAAAAATCTAAAAATCACGCGTGATTTCATATTGACATAACAGTGAATCGGTAACGGAGGTACAAATGTCTGTCACGCGTGATTTCTTTTTTTCACGTGTGATTTGCATATGATGTGAATATGAAATTATTTTGATATCTGGGCTCCTTCAAAAAAAAATTTTCTACTACACCACAGCTCATATGGTAAATAATTCAATTGTTTGGCTCTGTGATTTTCCACGTTTCGGTAACGCTATTTTCTGGTTCGATTTCGAACAAAAAATCTTATGAACTAAACAAAGCGTTATCGTTGAATGGCACGTAATCCACGCTCGAATATACGAGAACAGCGTGGAAACAAAAATGTTCACTTGCTCAAACTTGGTCGAGCCAGTTCGTGGGAGATTAATAGGGCGGGGCGGCAAATGAAAAACGGAGCGCTTTCCGCTTCACACATTCCACAAGGTACAGATTTTAATTAACAAAATTCTTTTGCAAATCGCGCGATGAGAAAAAAAACTCATGAGTTGGAGGAAATGGCAACTGAAAAAAGTTTCATATGATATCATACAAAATTGATTATTCATCGTACTTCCAAAATATCAGAATTCTCGTGGATGAAATGATAATATTCATGAAATCGATAACTCGTAAACATTGAACAATTGAAAAACATTGAAGTATGTGTTTTGCAAAAAACGACCTTAAGCTACAGTCAAAAGGATTGGATTTAAAATTGAGAAGAGAAAATAAGTTTTAGCAGAGTAAAAAAGTTTTTCGTTTGGCCTCAGAATCAACAAGGAAATAACTTTGAACATGAGGTCATGACGGTAAAAAATTGCATGGTGAAAAGGGAAACGTTCATGGCTGAATCAGCCATTTATGAAGGCAATATCTGCATCTCGCGTGACGAGGAATCATCGATTATACGCTTTGGCTCAGGTTAATCCTTCCGCAGGATTGATCCTATCCTCTTTCAGCAGATTGTAGCCAATTTCAGAGTATTTTACCGGGTAAGCCAATTGTTTTCCTTGATTACAGGTGTACAGTTCCTGTAACAACAACAATAACAATATAATATTTCCCCTAATTTTGAGAGCAAACTAAATAATATGTGGCCCTTGAGTGATTCTAAGACATATTTGATGGCAGTTTGAATTCTTTCATATTAGTGATAAGGCGTTTATTATGATTTCATTTGTCTCCTGGTTTTTTTTTCCGAATTCTTTTTATCTATGGTTTGTTATAGTCGCGTTAGAATGTTGTGATTGTTTATGTATATTTTTGCTTATTTTAGCACTTGTGATGTACCGCCTTCATAGTGTGTTATGGAGTGATTTTGTGCGTTATGTACTGCGTATTATTACTATATTTTTTTGCCTTTCGTTTTGTATATTTTTTACTGCGTTTTATTAGCTACTTCATATGTGGCAGTATTTTATATTTCTTATGTTTATTAAAAAAACGCATGCCTGTGCATTTTTATAATAAATAAATAAATGAATGAATAATTAATTATTTTTTAATTGCGTAATAGAATCCTGAATTTGATGTATCAATCTTCAATTATCTAAATTGTTGTGGCAATTGCCGAAATTAGTGAGAAATGTCCAGACCCAAGTTTCTTGAATTCTTGAATAAAAAGGGAGAAAAATTTTCAACTAAGAAATCGCACATGTAGTAATGCAGGTTGCATAATTTTAACACACGTTACTTTTCCCCAGTTATAAAGCGAGAATTCATACAAACATATGTAATCTTAGAGATTTATGGATATAATCAAGTGGATTTGCATGCTTTGGAAACAAAGTTTCGTCGCCGCTCGGTGAATTTCATTGTTCAAGATATCCAAATGAATCGTGAAAACCACGTAGAATTAATTATTTGTTATAAATAAATAATTTGCTATGGGACGATTGCAGAAAGTTGCTTCAGCGTAATTAAAATGAGATCGTGCTATGAAACTCCTGTCGCATAAAGTAAAATTTCTCATTCCAGTACCTTATGATGATTTTAATTAAACTTATGGGGATACATGAGAACTCGACGTATGTCATGATATCATTACAAAAATTAAACTCGTAGTTATCTAAAATGAGCTTCAGTAGCAAAGCGTATATATATAATTTCAAGAAGAAAAAGTATTTATGCTATAAGTTATATTATTTGTTTCGCAATACGATATTGAAATTTGATTGTTAATGTTATACAAGAATATTTTGAAACGGTTCGTCAACTTTAAATACATTTTTTTCGATTTATTTTTTATGTACACCGATAAAAAAGTTTCAAATAGCCAAGACAGATTTTATCCTGTAACACAACTTTTTGATTGAAACTTTATCTTTTCTCTAATTGAAGTTTCATACTCCCAAGAATTTTTATTCCCAGAAACAAACATCTGTTCAATCATTTGTTTTTTCTTTTCTATGAGAAGTGAATGACGATTTTCTTTATGAAAGAATTTCACACTTGAAAAACTTGCAACCAAAGTTGATTAAACGCTGAGAAATCCAGTAAAACGTGGCGAATTTAAGACTGAATAATCACGGTTCGTGCCCTTTTAGGTTTCCTATGAACTCATCGAGGGAAAAGCAAACAATTTCTCACCTTGGTTCTGTAATTATATGCAACCATCGTAGTTTTCGCAAAGGGATTCGTAAATGATAAGTCAACATCCAAAGGCGCACCGCGGTACAGATCCAAAGCCAGCCTGTGAACGTAAATATCGAACAAAAAAGGCAGATAAGTTTTCTGATACTTTGATTTTTATGCAAAAATTTTACGATAAATATCCTCGGGCTTTTCTGTACATAATATACCGATAAAATGATGTGATTTCTTTCAGTATGGAAAAATACAAGCAATAAAGCTATTTACATAAGATTAGAATGGGCGGAGTATCATATTAGCAAAAGTCGCGCAAATATTTTTGATGCATTTGACTTGTCAGAAAAACGATTTTAAAAATGGCCAATACACAAATATCTTTTATTCGAATGGCACCCATCCTCAGAATTTCCAGCTCGAACGTTGGTAAACAATTTTATTCTCGATATTTTTCATGTGTGCTTTCTAAAGGGGTCTTTTTGAAATTCAATAACTTGACAAACTCTTAAAAAGTAAGAATTTCGTATTGGTCGGCCCAAATTTTCAAATATCCATACATTTCAGTGAAAGCAGTTAGTTTTCGCAAATTTTCCTTAAAATACGATTTTATCAGCATAAAAATGTTATTGTTGCTTGAATTTTTTTACATTTCTACAAATATTCTCTGGCCAAATACAGTCATACAGAATGTCAATGTTCGTTGTTGTCCATAAGAATCAGGATTCCTGAAAATCATAGTTCACTTAGGAATTTTTTAAATTCGGAAGTATAACAACTAGAATCAATTAAAACACACGTTTGATACAAAAACTCTAATGTCAATAATAATGTGAAATTACTTGATTTTAATGTCGTTGCTCGTCACATTATTCACAGCGTATAGGACCCCTCGAGCTATGAACATTTCACCGAATTTATGGTGATCGACGGATATATTCCACGCGTGCTGCGGAATCATCAGGACAGGATCAATCTTCATGACGACCGTGGAATTCCAAGATAACCCGTAAATAGCCCACAAACCTGCACGAGAGATCTGAGTGACAAATACTCGAAAATGCATGTTCATTACGTGACAAAAGCAACCTGGACTTTCGTTTCTTGCCCATTCTAAAATTCCAGGCATTGGAAGCCACTTGCATCATTCAAAATCAAAAAGCAAATTTCTTCGTATATTTTTTTGAATGTGTTATTTATAATTCTAATTTCTATGCAATAAACACATAAGTTAATGCGCAACTTAATGATACAACTTTTTCCTAAAACAAAGTAACATTCTGGAAATGCGCTGGATTCTCAAATTATACCAACAAAAATGTAGATATCAGAAAAAGCCCTTTAAACGAATTTCGTTGAAACGAAGAAAAAAAATTACCATTATATACCATGAAACTGTTTCGAAAATATCGATAATCACCAAAATTACTTAAATATTGAACTCGAATATTCTTATTTCATTCTTGTCGAGATTATATTATACTGAATAACTTACCGTTCTCGTCTACATCGAAGTCCACGTAATTAAAGTTGTAATCCGGAGTGTAAAGATAATTACGCGTATTAACGACGAGCCCAGGAACCTTCATTTCCTTTTTACTGAGGTACTGTCCAATAATCCCTACGTCCGGCACCGTTGGTATATCGAACCTCACGATCGAGGACATATTTTGTGGGTTATAAAAAAACGACCCGTTATAAACCACGTGTCCATTCCCCTAAAAAGATGATGGATTCATAAAAATCAACAACAGTGATTGTCATGAAAACCGACTGTTATAAAGACACTATTAATGAAATCTGTCGTCCAAAAAATTAGTATAAAATGTCTATCTAGATCTAAATCTAGTATTTTATCTTCAGAGCTCACTATGAAAAAATGTTGAGATAAAATATTTTATGAGTAATATTGAAAACAAGTCCTGTGGAGAACATTGAAGCGTATCTAAGTTGAAGATAGCAGGAAATTAATTTTTGTCGTTGATTGATAACGGGGTGGCATCATTCACCTGAAAGGGGTAAGGAAGTTTAATCGCCTTGGGAACGACCCTCTTGTCAATGAAGTCTTCGTTCCTTTTGTACTCGTAGATAAAAGAGTTGTTACTTCTGCGAGTTACCCAGAGTTTATCAGCCACTGCGTCACTTTTCGGCATAGCGTCGTGCATCCAGGCTCCGTGGTGGTCGTCCATTTCGCATTTGTACACAGGTTTTCCAACTGCTACAGGTACTCCTTCTGAACATTTTAATTTACAAGTCCATTGAAACGTCAATCAACTTATAAACGACATTTCACGTGTTTTCTCGTTTGAAAATTCTTAAGAAAATATAAAGCGATACTTTATGATGTCGAAATTAATTTCACTTTTTCGCAAAGAAGATAAAAAAATCATTATCCCCACACGAAAGAAATTGGAGCGTTTATTGTTGCGGGTGAGCGTTACCCGAGCTTAGAAATTTTTCGTGGATAATGAAGTCGGAGCCGCAATTTGCATTTAGATAGGATGCGCTTACTTATAAAACTTCAATGGGATTATTTACCCTCCTGTTACGATTTCAAGTGCTATTATATTCAAAGATTTTCTTTTTTTCATCCGATATCCATACACATGAGGGAAAACTCAGGAGTCATGGTTCTGGAAATATCGTTTATGAATAATTAATTTTATAGTGCCTGGTGCTTTCGAATATAAAGTATGTTCAGACGCTCAAGCTGCCGTCACGATTTTGTACTTTATCAATGATATTTGTGATGGACGGTGGAGAGTGAACTTTGAAATTTTTCAAAAGTTTGGCGACTGGAATAGATGAAAAATTATTGTGGCAATGTCCCTTTTTCATGCTAAATGAAAATATCTTTTGGGCATCAATTATTGTCTATTATGTTTCAATAAAAGAAAATGCAAGAAAATGTAGAAAAGAAGTTGATTTGGAAAATCATATATAAAATTATCAAAAATTAAAAAAAAACCTACCAAAATTGTTTTTTTATCAAACTTTGTTGTAACTTCACGAAACATGCAATTTTTTCATGATTTCTGGTTGTTTGAGTCCACTTATTAAAGAATTGATTGAAGACCTTGATAATTTTATTTCAGTTTGTCGTCACTGTGAATAATTACTCGGCATATCAAATGAATTTTTCAAAAAACTTGTGTCAAAAAGAGTAGAGATTGTTTTTTAACTTATTTTTCCCTAATTATCTGGCAACATTCAGGCACTCCCTTTATCAAAATTCCACCCAACCCCATTTGACTACCACCCTTGTATGTATGCGTGTTTGAGAATTCAATCATACCGAGACTTCGCGGTGGCATTCCCGTGAAATTAATGCCCATGAGTGGACGAGCAATGTCCGGAAAAACGCATTTTAAACTAGGACAAGCATCACAGTTTATCCTCGACGCGCACTGGTCATCGTAGTCTACCTTAGGTGGTGCAGGTTTTCCGTATACCACGATCTCGTGCTTTTCTTCCGACTTAATCGCCTCGGACGGAGCACCTACAAGACAATTTGCGAATGTAGAGCGAGATAAGTAACTCTTTTAGCGTTCCCCTTTAGAGAGAACCGTAATTTCACTAACTTTATACAGCATTTTTTCCCCCGAAACTCAGTTGATTCAGACCTTCGAGAATCATCGAACTCGTGCTTTTGAATATTCGAAAAAGTTATGAAGCTTCAGGGATGAAAAAAATTATTGTATGATTAGTCTATTGAACGATTTTTCGTGGATGAAATTCTCGGGAGTAGAATAAACAATTGTTTTTTGTCAAGAAGATGGCTATAAATTAAATGAAGATTATACAGTCATATAAAAAATTGTTGTTAATTATCTATACGACATAGAAAATATTTCTTTTTGTAACTGAATGAAATTCACACACGAGAAAGCATGCCTGCACGATGCCTGCATATTAAAATTGAAAGATTTTTGAATTAAACATTTTTTCTCTCAGACACATTTTACCGATCACTTTGATTAGTTGAGTGTCGATCAATTTTTAACATATACTATTTTTTACCTTTTTGTATATGCTAATAAACAAATCATTGTCTCATTTTGCAACATTGTATTATTATCTTCAAGTTGTCTGTAAGTCACAGATATAAAAATAATTTAGAATAGGTATTTTGTGTAATTTGTGAGGAATGTCTGTAAAATCTGAAAAATTGTGGTCTTGCACGTGAAATATAGATTTTAGATTGATTAAATCCCGCACGACATGAAAATTGATTATTTTCGATCACTCACGAAATCGCAGATCACGTCAACTAATACCAGATTTATTATAGATTCAACTTTGTGAAAGTTTTTTTTTACAAATATTAACATTGACTTTGGTCATTATTTTTATTTTAAACGTAATAACTTGGTATGAGCAAGAATCTCATGACATTACCTTATACCTTAAGAAGAAACGTACACTGAGAAAATAATCTAGTACTTTCTGACATATAATATGTTGAAAATTAGTATGATATTCTCGCATTGTAGGTTTCACAATAATGTTGCAGTTATTACAATATTATTGTCGGTTTTACGATGTAATTGCTAATTTTGTCTTTTTTATTTTACTCATTACAATATTTTATAGTAAAAATTTTTCTACTGTACGAATCACATAATGTTTATTAGTTTTTACTAGATAATTTCAAAAAATTCAAAATTTACAGAATGCAAATCGCAATACTAAATTGTAATTTTCATTTTACTAGTGCTCAAGATTTTATATCTACGCATAAAGAAACATCAATAAAATATTAAACCTTTCATACTTTTAGCATTTTTAATATTGTATTAAATTATAATATAATATACTAGAAAGAACAAAAAATTATTGCAAAAAGAACTATACAGATCTAAATACTGGCAAAACTGTATGGCATTTTTTAAAATCTGGATTAGTAGGAATAGCAAAATGATACTGCAAGAAGTACGGAAAAAAGTAGAGAAGAAAAGGAAATATATACGAGTTTGTACAAAAAAATATATCTACTACTATAATATTTAGTAACAGTATTTGCTATACATTATGACTAAAACTGCTATAAATATCTAGCAAAAAGTTCAATATTTCATACTGGTTCATGGTACAATAAAATATGGCAATAATCACACTACATTTTTTTCACAGTGTAGGCTTTCAAGTTCTAAAATATTCTAGTTTTACATTAATTTCGAAATTCTTATGTAATAAAATGAATATTTTTATCATCGTCCTGTTGCGAACATACTGATTGCTTTTTAAATATTAAAAGTTCTGTACAGGATCAGTTTTCATTTTCATTTTACAGTTTTCACAAATTTTCGCATACTATTCCCTCAATATGTATGTTGTAAAATGTGTTTGAGTCACGCTGAACAACGTTATTTGCACTCTTTCTAAAATCCAGTTAAAAAACACACAAAGGATTTATTCAATTCGAGCGTAGCTTGCAAACTTTGAAGCTTGTTCGACTCCCTGATTTGGTACGAACTAAAAAATTCTATTTGCATGACTCGCGGACCCAGAAAAAAGATCAAACGTCAACATATTTGGGAAGGGTGTACATCACGATGACAGTAATAAATGATGTTGTTATCATTGGTGAACAAAAGCTAATATGAATTCACAGGAATTTCTTATAAAGGTCTTATTAGGAGCAGCTCGTTCATTGGTTTCAAAATTTTTTCAAAGTTCGTAGCTCTTTGTTATTCAAGAGAACATTCTTTAATCCACACTATTCTCGGAATTTTTCAGCGGCATCGTCAAGCTCGAATTTTTTTCCAGCATCCAATCTCTGCTCATTTCGACGTAGAAAACGAGGTGCAAAAAGTGTCGGATAATACGCGTCGAACGTGAAACCATTGAATGGATTATTGCCGCTCTCGCAGAGAAAGAGCTTCCATCCGAAGAAAACATGAAAATTTACCTTTCACTTCGAGGAGTCCTTTTGTCGTGCCAATATTGTTTCTTGCTATGCAGTGGTATGTGCCATGATCTTTTTGCGCGGTTCTTCTGATTTCAGCTCGCATCTTGAGCTGAAATTCAATTTTCGAGGCTGTTCGAAAAAGCAATCATTGGACTGTTGGACAGTGTGTTACGCTCGAGGAAAAAAGCTTCGCGAAACGAACCGAGGATAAATTTGCGGAAATCAATCTACAAGTTTTCGTATAATTGTGTCAAAGACGTTGATGAAATGTCCTGCAAATTAAGCTGGAGTTTATTATTGTTTTAGATTGTGGATGATGAAGTTCAGAGTAAAGTACTAGCAGGCAATGTATATTTTAACATATTCTATCTACTTATCATTCAGCCTTTTGTAATTTAACAGAAATGAGATAAGCTAATATGTTACAGAAAAAATGAAAACAATGAAAGAAACCACGCAGTGATAAAAAAAAGAGTGTTTTTAATCTCTAATGGAAGCTATACTTTCTGGTATCTGTTCTTTTCGACCGCAATTCAATTAGTTCATCAAGTGTGAATGATATACAGGTTCAGCTGAGTTGAGTCTGTTCCAGGTTTCTCTGGAAGCAAGGAGCTATTGTTTTCAAACTTCTTTCTATTTTGTTAAAATAAATCAATTTTTTTTTTTTGAGATGAAATAAATAAACTAGAGTATCATTGTTTGCAAAAGAAAAACTACGAATGTAACAAGAATGGATAGTTGAATCAACAGGTATGCAAATCGAACTTTTTTTCATGTAAAGAAAACGAATCATATAATACAGTAGTAATGAAAGTTTCTGATTGGCAGAAAATAGATCGAGTTGTTGCCTTGAAATTTACATGCGAAATTTTGATCTTGAAAGGTAGATGAGCTATTAAAACCTTCATTTAGGTTTGAAAGAATGCGTTGGTTATCGCTTGATTTTTCATAGTTTATTCTAGACATTTAAAAATATAATCTGATAAAAGCATATTATTTGAATGCGAATTTTCATATATGTGATTTCATAATTTACTATTTTTCAGAAAATCCTTAAATACGTATTTTATAAAAAAACTAACGATAATATAAAATTTTTCTATATTTTTAAACTTAAACAAATTAAATTTGTTGATTCTAAAGTTTTGATTGTGCACTTTTGTCAAATCAACAGTTTTTCAATCAAATCGTTTTGATTTCAATAAATAAAAAGCCTCGTATTCTTCTATTTGACACTCTGACCTTTTAGTTATTGTGCTTGAATGAGCTGATTTTTATTCAGCAAAATGAAAAATTTTGATTGCAAAAACAAGTTTAATTGAAACCTGTCAGAGGATTTTCATTCACTCTGAATTCATTTTGATATTCAATTAAATTAAAATTTGTGAATCTGGATTTCGTGGAATACCATATTGGAAACAAGAACATGCGACTAAAATTGAAAAACCAAGACAGTCACAAGACTAAAACAAAAAATTTCAAAAAATGATGTCCTTTTTTATAGAGGGCTCGTTCAAGCATTACGTAACACTTTGGGGGGGGGGGGGGGGGAGTTTTGTCTAATGTTACGTAATGAAGAATTTATAGAACTTTGAAGTTTAAAGTATCCAATTCTTTAAATTTACATAGAAATCCATAAAAATATGAAAAATCTAGAAAAATAATAGAAAATACTACGAAATTACATAAATGCTGAAAAGTGAAAAAAAGACTTAACTATATAGATTATAGATATTCTTTTATAAGAAATTTTCAAAAATAATATAAATGCTCAAAACTTGTAATCTTTGACCATCTAATTCTGAAAATATATACAAGAGGAGATCAAAATGTCAGAAAAATGAATACAATTCTTGAATTGATTGAAAAAATTGAAAATGTAGTAAAAGTTTCATAAGTGTGCGTGAAATATTTAAAATCCATGGAGATACTGTTTTTTGAAAAATTTATTGAATAACGTAATAACTCTAAAATGTTATATTTAAGTGTACTAAATTGTTAAAATCTATATAGGAATTTTTAAAAACTCTAGATATCCTCAAAAAACCTAAAAAGTCATACTAAATTCAAATACAACGTGAAAAATATGAAAAATACTAAAAATACTTGGAATCAAAAAAATACTCAAAATTCACGTAGACATTCCTTGAATAACTTTAAAATTACCTAATATATATGAAACTTTGCAACCTGAAGTATAAAATTACGGATATTTATAGTATAAAAAAAAAAAAAAAAAATTCAAACTATAATAATGCTAAGAAAATACAATAGATGCCCAAAGTTTTGGACATCTATAAAATACCATTTATCTTTGAAAATGTTGTTTCATGGAAAATTCTTCATAATACTTTGCATCCTAGATCATCGAATTTTCTAAATCTATATGACAAGTAACAAAAATGCTGGAAATTGTAAAAAAATTGAGTACCCCTAAAAATTCCACAAATTGTACTAAATACGAAAAATCCAAAAAGCCTTTTTTTAAAAAAACTTGAAAAAACACTTGAACAACAATGAATCATAGAAAATATATATCGATAATTAAAGCGTTCATTCAACTCATGTATGATGTTTTTCAAAACATATTTTTTTTAGGAAAATTAATTTGCTCGTATTTGCCTTTTGGGTTTTAACTTTCAAAAAACAGTTTAAACCAGCATTTAGAGTTCCTGATTTTTTGAAAATCCTGTATTTAATATAAAAATCTCAGGTACTTCCTAGATCCATCACACTCTCTGGTCATATCCCATTACCCTCTCTCTGAAAAACAACTTGTAACGCAATTCAACTGGTCCATAAAAGTCAGCCAGCAATTGATGTAAATTCAGTTCAAGAGTTTACTCGACTTAGCATGCATCAGCAATGAAGAAAAGTATAATTTAACATAGACGCCTCGGAGTTGCGAGATCAAAAACACTTTAAAAGCAGCACTCGTGGGAAATGCAAAGCAAATCGTAGAGGCGTAGGGACTAATGCACAAAGCATTATTCCCAAGTTTTTGACAAACTTGTAAATTCTGTGGAAACGCGATGAAATTCGAAGGTGCAAAACGGCTGCGATTCGCGATGCATCGTCGTCTAAATAATTCATTCCGTAGGAGCTGAAGCGTGTCGAAGAATACCTTGTAAACGTTCCGTTTATCGTACACCCTGATGTGGTACTTGTCGGACTCGTTCAACAATCGACCGTTTCCGCGCTCCCAGAACATTTCTGGTTCCGGAAAGGCTTCGACTTCGCATTCCAACACAGCCAGGCCCAGATTCACGACGCGGATTTTAGAGTTGCGGATGCGAATGAATGGTGCGACTTGAACAAAAGATTTTGGTTGGGTGTCATTCGAGAAAAAGTCTTTCGTGCATTGAGCATTTTTAATCGTTATTTGATGCAGTATAACGAAAACTATTCAACTATCATTTGTTTTCTTGAAGACATTTTCAATCAAGATTACGTCTTGCGGGACAAAATTTATATGCAACTTCTGACTCTGAGTCTATATACTGTGCGATTTGTGTTTGATCAACCTGATTTTGTGGTGTTGAAGATTGTGCATCGCACTTTTGTGCACATCTACAATCGCTTTTACAATAGTCGAACGATTCTCTAAGATGGTTTTTTCTTGACATGGTGTTCATACTACACTGAGAAAAAAATTTAGTAATTATTACAATAATGTATTCTACTGTGGAATCAGTTTGAAATATCGTACTTTTTGCCAGATATTTATAGCAGTTTCGTTCATAATGAACATGGCGCGATTCGAGAAAAGGGACCTACTGTCCAGACCCAAAACTTTAGGTGACAGGCGATTGAATGAATCAAAACACTGTGGACATTGGAATGACTCATTTTTAAAAATTCATAGCATCATGAAAAATCAATATAAGTAAAATGGGATTAAATGAAACTGAAGACCTGATTAAAACCTATATGAATCATTCATAATCTGGAAAACGATTTTTGGGATAGAAGGTCCCTTTTCTTGGATCACGTCACATACAATAGCAAATATTGTCAAATGGTATCGTAGTGGTGTACATATATTGTTGTAAAAAATTTTATAAATATTTAATTTTCAATTTTCAACAATACTTTTTTTAACTTTTGGCAATATCATATTGTGATTTCTATCAACCCAGATTTCAAAAATTGCCATAGTATTCAGATCTGTATAGTTCTTTTTCGTATATTTTTTGTGTACTCACTTGTATATCATATTCTATTGATACAATATTGTAAAAAGCCAAAAAGTTATTGCAGATTTCACAATATAACGACATGAATTTTGGCGATGCTTGTAACTGCTTGTACAGTATTTTCTCTCAGTACATGAAATATCATATTATACGAACTGAAAAAATAAATTAATTAAATTATAAATTAATAAAAAGTGGAAACCATATTTTATTTAAGAATATAACTCTTTCCGCGTAACTACAAAATCTATAATAATTTCTTCACATTGACAATAACTGAACTATTATAATCATTTATTTGACGACACATTTCAACTTTCGTCACAAAGTGAATTTTTTGAGCTACAAATAGATTTTGAGTAATGGGCACTTAAAATTTAAAAAACTTACAGCTCTTTAGATTTTCAAAAAATTTTATTTTTTAAGAAAGGTTCAAAAAACATTTTTAATAAGCACGTGTGGAATGTGTTTAAACCCAGGGAAAAAAAGTTGTTCCGTTAAAATCTTAAATCAAAGTGTACGTAGTTGGTAGACTAATTGATATAAAATTTAACGAAAATTGAGTAGAAGGACTGTTTTTTTGCAGATGGATATTTCTTTTCAAAAATTTTTTTTCGAAAAATAGTACTTCAAAAAAGTTGATTTAGTTTTCCTCAAATAAGTCAATCATGAAGGTTGGAACGAAAATATCAAAATATATTAAATTTTATGTAAGTGAAATCAACTTAGAGAAGTGGTTTTGTTCTAACTAGTAAAATTTATTTAAAATAAATTAACTTAATTAAGTGCACATCAGAAAAATTTTAGTTATTTTTAAGAAATTATTGTATATTCGAATTAATTTCTCAATATTCTGAATAAATTACTTCGTCTTATTCAAAGATATAGACTTCACACAAATTAAATTTTTTTTGAACACATACCAAGGAAAGTTTATTCATTTAAAAAAATCTTATTTGTTTTGATGAAACCTTTTCCCTGAGTGTAGGATCATGTTTCTTATCATTTCAATTTATATATCGGAATATCTGCATTTATTATTTCTAGCTTCATATGTTCCATAAAAGTATTTCTCGAAAACATATAATTGCACTCTTGAAAACGCATTCGTTTATCACTAGAACAATGGAAAAGTAATACTCTTGGAAGCATAATGAAAAAATGAAAAATGCGCGAGTAATAACGTATCGAGAGAGCACAGTGCAGCAGAAAAAGTAGTACATATTGCGGTAAACGTGGATAGGTTTCAGAGAAAATTACAGGTCATGTCAAGCTCTCGACATTCGTAGATAATGATGGAATGTTTTGTGAAAGATCATCTTTTTACGAAAGAAAAAAAAAAACTTTTTTTCCACCATTTGTATTACAAAAGCTCGACAAATTCTCAAGATTTAATAGAGAGTAATTTTTGGTTTTTATGTAGAAGTACTTTCATTTTCAGTGACATAATATATTTTCATATAGTTATAATCAAAGATCTATGTGATACACTGTTTCATGAGAAGATCGAATTTATCCACGTCTATCTTTATCACACTCAATGCTAAACATCATTTCTCTAACTTTGAGTCCTTTGAAAACCACGTTAACAACAAAATATTACCAGCAACCGTGCATTTGGCATTCTGAGTTCTCCTGGTAACGTTAACACGTTCGGATGCATGTCACCGTGTACATAATATACAATATCGGACACACACAGGACGCTAGCATTATCGCACTTGACGTGATCAACCCTTGAGAACACATGCGACGAAGCGTAAAGCATTTGTATGCAGCAATAAACACTTTGTCGTTGGGGACCCGTAATGGCAAGCTTTCAGTAAATTGAAATGATAATATTCTGAAGAATTCAATTTCATTCTACTTTTTAAGGTATATATAAAATATTTTGAAGTGAAAAAGGAAATGTGTTTTCGGCGAGTAGAAGATATCTCTTATTTTATTCACTGAAAAAACTATAAGGTCGCAATAACAATAACTGTCTTTTGGTTGGTATAGGCTCAACCAAACTTTTTGGTTTTAGCAAATCATGGATGTCAGCGTAAACATAATATCATTGGAGTTTGTACTAGAATTTTTCGATTCAATTTTGAAATGTAGAATTGATAATAACGGTTTTACAAGATTAATGTTCATGGAATAATTTACTGCCAGTTTTTTAGAATCTCAGTTTTACTAATTAAAGATGATTTCGTTTAACATTTTTTACTTTTCATGTTTCGTATTTCCCACACGTTATATTTCGCACCTTTAATTTTTAAGCATAACTACTTTTTTGATACATCACTCTTTTATTAATTAAAGGAGTTCTTGTTTAATTTTCTTCACACTCAACGTTTATTCTTATCCAGGCTTAGTTTTCATTATTTTGTATGTTCAAATCTATTCTACTTGAAGTTTTATTTTTGTAACAACAAGTCAATTATTTTTTATTTGCTCTTCAAATGATTTGTTCCAGATTCTTTTATTTTCTAAATTTGAAGTTTTTAAATGATGAGATAACCCATTTTTAAGGTTACAACAAGCGAATAGGCAGAGAGGGACTCTAGGGGTTCAAACTACTCCTGAAATTTGAGTGAAATTAACTATCATTTTTTCAAAGATGAAAGAAGTTGCAATAATAAATATTAAAGATACAAATAATAATAAATGTAATAAAATGCTGATAACTTACAATAAAATATGTAAAAATAATACAATGTATTAACTGAAATTTATAGGGCCAAAGAAAAGATTTCGTGTAAGTTCTCCAAGTAGAACAGTATTCAGAATTCTTAATTTTACTAACTCAAAGATAACAGCAATCGTAGCTTTAAAAAAGCTTTTTCTGAAACGAAATTCTACTCATAAATATTCGGTGAGAATAGAACGTTGGAAATAAAAATTTTGAAAATTGTTACAACCAAGTAAGTTACAAAAAATGTAGGATCTACGTAAATACTAAAAATCTGAAGAAAACTTACGATCCTTCGGCATCGAATGCTAAAAATTTAAATAGTAACCCATAAAAATAGCAGAAAGTTTTTCGAATTATACAAACTTTGAAGAAATACTAAAAGTAATAGAGTTCTATGAAAGAATTGTTTCTGAAAAATCTGAACAAATACCTACTATGTATGAAATTTTGAATTCTAGAGTATCAAATTTTAAAAAATGTATGGATCTATCAATCTAGAGAAATACTAGAGATCGATAAAATTACCAGAAAACTCGACAAAATCTCATTATCAATAAAAAAATATAAGTATAAAGAGATCTATAAAACACGGAAAGTCCATGAAGTTGCAATTTTTTCATAAACTTAGAAAATTACTGGAAATCGATCGAAATTTGAATTCGAAAGCATCGAATTCTAGATATCTATAGAGTAATTTATAAAAATACTAGAAATCTATAAAAATTATAAAAATTCTTTGAAGTATCATGAATACTCAAAAATTCGAAAAATACTAAAAATCTTTCAATGCTTACAAATAATGTAGATTTTATTTCTTCAAAAATCGATAAAACATTATATCTTATATCTTACAAATCTATAAGTCTATATAAGTAATCAATAAAATACCAGTAAAATATTTTGTTGTATAAATACCTACTAAAAAAACACGAATAAAAACAGTATCGGTAGTTTATATGAAAGACAGTATTTCCTAAAAAAGTAAATAAAATACTGAAAATCGTTGACATTTTCAATATTAAAGCATTATATTCTCAAAGTATATATACAATAATACACTAGAAGTTCTAGAAGTATATAAAAATACCAAAAAATACGACGAAATTTTGTGAGTAACTTACAATCCGAAAAATCTAAAAATATATCATACACTGAAAATGCAATTATAATTTCCTCAAAAATCTGTAAACATGTTAAGAAGTTTAGAAATTTGATTCCTAGAGTATTGAATTCTGTAAAGCTGAATCGAAATACATGATATCGGAAAATCCTTGAAGTTGTATACATATCAAAGAATAATGAAGAAAACCAAAAGTATTAGAAAGAAACATCTAAAATTTCAGTGACTTTAAAACCACAAAAATTAAACTATTATCAACTATCATATACTTAAATTATGTAATTAAATATAATACTACTATTACATAATTAAACATTTTTCATATTAGCATATGAAAAATGTGTAACTCTGGACTCCAAAAATTTCGAATCCTAAAACTCAGAAAATTGAAAAATAGTACTCTCGTAATGTCACAGATTAGGTAAAAACAATTGCAAAACTTCATAAGTATTATATATTCTCATAAAACCCCTCAAGAAAAATGTGCTGCCTACGCCCCTGGTTCCAATATATTGCACCACTTGAGATTATATTATGGCATTAAAAAAATATTCAAATACTTTTATGTTCTTCCTTCCAAGACGACAAAAATACGAGGTTTTTCACGGATCTTATTCGATCCTCGTGACATTACATACCCTTCGAATGATGGATTTGTGAGGAAGAAAAGTGCAGAAGCCGTTGTGAAGTAATGGCAGTGAAAAGGAAAAGAGGAAAAAGTGCGTTTACATTTTGCAAGCTCAGAGTACTCACAATGAACGTTGAGTTTGAACGTTTGATTGACACTCGGTGGTATCCCATTGTTAGCGACGCAGGTATATTCGCCCATGTGTTCGCGATTGACAGAGCTGATATTGAAGGCGTTCCCCACCGCAGACGACACTGTTTTTTAACAAAAATTTATCGGATTTCCACGTGTTGTAATAAAAACGGGAATTTCAGAACGACGGGGGATTTTTGTGGTATTTTTTAATGGATGAAAGAGGTTTAAAAAGTGTGAAAGTTTACAAAGCTCATGTGTGCAGACGAAATATATTTGAACTGAATAAAAACTTTCGATTTATTTATCAGATTCATGACAAGTTTGTGAATAACCCTAATATTTCTTTCAAAGTTTTTATTTTACGTAGTGTACATCATTTTTCCTCTAAAATTTACAGCTTTCTTCAGAAAGATTTAGAAAGATACTTGTAGGGATGGGAATCGAGACGAAAAATATCAATATTGACTCATCTGACGTGTTCGAATCATCCGATATTAAATATCGATATGTGGGAAAGAAAATACTGAGATGCCGATGCATCAAATAGATTTTGATGGATTATTCAGAAAACAGTTAGTTCACAGATTATAGTACTTTCAGTATTTTAATTTTGAGTAGTATATCATAGATTTTTTCAGGCAATCATATATACCTGGATTAAAAAATTTTTCTGTATTTTCATTTATTCGTAAAATGTTTCAGGATTTTCTAGTACATATTTCTATAGATATTAGGTATTTTTATGGATTGTTATGATTCAGATTTTTAGAAAGTGCTTAAAGATTAAAATTATAATAAATTGTTTGTATGAAAATTGATTTTCCAGGGAATATTATTTTCCTAGATTTATAATTCTTTCAATATTTTGTGTGTTTCGTCAGTATTCGTACGATTACAGTTTTAAAATTCCGTATAAAGATTTTCTAGATTTCGATGTTATGGTTCGTGGAGTTTTATGAATTTGTGTTATTTTATATCGGAACAGTATTTTTACATTTAATTTTTTTTAATCTTTGTTATTCACAGAATACTGTAGTGTAGGATTTCCTAATTTTTTTTTTAGATACCTCTTCAGATTAGTTATAAGATGCGATTTCCTTTTATTCAAAATTCGGAAAATTACAATTCATTTGATCAATATACAAAAAAACATCATAGATTTTAAATACATTTGATATTTTGCGTATTTTTAACTGATTGCCACGATTTAAAAGGTTTTCTTGTATTTTAATAGATTTATATAGAGATTCCAAGAATTAGAAGTTCTATGAATCAGTTTCATTGATTTTCAAATTCTGTATAGATTTTTGAAAAAATTCAATTAGCATTTACAAGTATCTTGAAAAGTTTTAGTATTACAGTTCATTAGTAGTACACTCTCAGAAATTTCTCTATTAAATTTAAGAGACTGTCTTTGAAGCAGGTTTTTCATACCGTCTATTAAATTTTTTATTAAAGTCATAGGGCGCAACTATGAAAAAAATAGACACTGTCTATGAAAATTAGAAACCTTCTATGAAATCGAAGTGTTTATTTAATATGAAGCAGATATTAAAATCATTTTACCTTTAAATGATTTCTCATTGAAAATGTGTATTCAAACTTTTTTAAATTCAAGTGGATTTCGACATAATAAATTTTTTAGAAGCAGATTTTCCTTAATTTATCAACAGCTATTTGATTGAAACAAAAAACTTATATTTTATGGAATATAAATTGTTCAACAAAAGTTATATTGTATATTTGTTAATATGCAAAAGATATTTTAAAATATTAAAACATCCCAGTGTCTTACAATAAAATTAATAATAATAAAAAATATTGAAATTAATATATATAATATGAACACAATAAATTTGATATATATTTCTTTGTAATCCTTTCCATACATGTGTCCATGAAATTTCAAACACGATTTTAAGACAAAGTCTATGAAAGATGTTTAAAATTTCAAATTTTTTTTGACAGTATAGTACTTTTCGTATTTGTTTATGATACATATCGAATTTTGTAAGATGTCATAGAAATTTCGAGATTTTTAGTATTTTTATATATTTTTATATTGATTTCTGAAACTCAATGCTTTAGAAATCAAAGTTTGATAATTTTGAGAATTTTCATAAAATTCCGAAGTAATTAAATCAGCATTTATAACTATCTTTTTAATTTTTAGTATTTTTGTGTGTTTAGTATACTTTGTAAGATTTTCTCACATGTTAGAAGATTTTTATAGATTCCGATAAAAATTTATAAAATTTAATGCTTTAAACTCTAAAACTTTATAGATTGTTAGAATATTTATTATTCGTGCATAGAACAGTTACTCCATATTTCCAAGTATTTCATATATTTTTGATAAATTATCATACAAAATTTTTTATTAGATAAATTTATGAAATTTGTTTTAAAGTATATTTTAAAAGAAGATAATAATGAGAATATCATTATGAAAGAATCATAATGTCTGTTGAGTATCCCTGCAATTACATTTCTGAAAATGACAGCCACATACTATCATCCATACGGACCATGTAACTATGATATTCTGAAGGTAAAAAAAATTTTGAAATTAAGCATGGAACTGATGTTGGAAGAAATCACTAGCTTGAGTACTGCACAAGTTAATTAAGAAAACACCAGAACCTAAATTTTTGTCTAAATTTCTCTCCTTTAAAAAAGGATTGCGATGCCATTTGATATCACAATTAAAATATCGATATAACGACTATTGGTTGAAAAATAATCTGTAAAAAAGTTTTTAGTTTAAAAAAATAAAAAATAAAAAAATGTCAGAACCGTGATTTGTTTACCCGGCACAATGCTTGGAGTATTTTTGGTGTTCCATTCAGATTTCACTCGTAACTGTATTTCTCGAAACACCTTTTTACCAGAAAGAATGATTCCGGAGGAAACGTCGCGTACAGGAAAAAAGGGCTTTAGATACGAGTGAAAAATAGCGCGAGGAGTTGTTTCCGCCGGTCGCGTATCAAGGGCGTTTATTGCAATTCTTGAATAGGATATATCAATTCTCGCCAGGTGCATTAGGGGTTCAAAGAATTACCCTGCCAGGATCCTATCGGTATCGGGGCGCCGTTGCTTCGGAACCAGTGAACGACGGGACGAGGATTTCCGTGGACTGCACACTGCAGACGCACGTTCACGTCCGCGCCTTCCTCGACATCGATCAATTGGCTTTGCTGTCCACTGCCTGTCGATTAAACGAGAAACTCGGAGTATTGTCAACTGGTATAGCCATCGATTTGGTATTCTAATGAAAAGAGAACGACGCTTTGATTTCAAAACGTGCGAAAACAAAGATTTATGGAATGCCACGAACTTGGCACGTCAGATAAAAGATGTTAATCAAAGTTTCAAGAAAGAAGATTGAATTTTAAGATTTAGTGAAACTTGAATCATCGTTATAACAGGCCTGCTCAAGATTTCCGATCAACTGGAGAAATGAGGACGGGAAAAAGCAAAATTAAAGTTTAGCAGTGTGCTATATGTTTCATGTTTTTTTAAAATTTATTTATGTGTAATGAATCGAAAAAAATAAATTAAAAAGTTACGCTTTTTACCAATGTCGTAGAATGTAATAGATTCTGAAAACCAAGATCATCTTGGATCAAATTGAACATGCCAAATATCCACAATAAAAAACAGAAAATTTAAATTTCAACAGTATTTATTCTTGAACATACATCATTTCGTTATCGTTTGTTGAAGCTAGACTTGTTGTCAATAACTTAAATGATGTATTCGTCGTAAACAAGGCAAATCAAGCATTATGTAACACAAATATTATAATTTTATAGACTCTAAACAAACTTGCATTGCTCCAGAAATTCTGTACAAGAAGCCATCAATTTTTCATCAAAAAGCGATCCAATCGTCTACCAAGCTCGATAATATCAACCGGAGACATCTTTCAATTTCCTATTTCTCAGCAGATTTCACCGCTTTAATCGGACGCGAGTTTGGAACAACTTTGTGTCGCGGAGGATGCGATTGTATCTTGTCAGACCCGGTTTTGTCGCGACCGCTCGCAAACAGGTCGAATCAAATCAACCCCGACTCGTGTTTTGATCTGCCACAATGCCAAAGTAGATTTGTTCGCCATCGGTCAGACGTTTCGATCGAGGCAAGTAGAAAAATCTCTGTTTTGCGGTAACATCTTTCGTAGAAAAGATTGAATAGAAATGTTTTTATGGTCAACATATTCAGCAACGTTTTATTTGACGGTTAAAATGTTTCAAAAATTATTTATTGATTTTCGAAAAACAAACAGAGCTTGAGTTCTACTTTATTTATCGTAGTAAAAAATATTTGACTATTAGGGTGTCTACTCGTAATTTTTTGAAGGTAAAAGATACGCGAATTTTGAATATTTATTTATAAAAAATGCATGATACAATCACGATCTTTGGAGCCAAACAGGGCTCACTTATAAAAACGCGTAACAAAATATCAAATATAATTTTTCTAAAACTTTTTAATTGTTTCAACTTTTATTCTGTCAATGTGTCCGAGTAACAAAGAATTTTTTAGTTGATTGAAATGATGCTCTACGAACAGGGGTGTAGGCAGAGTGGGGTCTTGGGGGGGGGGGGGGGGTGAACACTTCCCGAAATTCGAGTAAATGATATTATCACTCTATCTAAAAATAAAAAATGGCGTTAATAGTAAAAAGTGATTAATGAAACTACGAAAATTCAAAGCGATGCACATGAATTATAATATTGATGATTATTGAAATGAAATAATGAAAGAAATGATTTAGAAAAATAATCAAAATTAGTGAAAATTATTAGATATATACGCATTGAAATCTATAAGGCATAAAAAATAATTTCATGTATATTTTGAGAGTTACTATCCAGAATTCTTGAATTCATCCACTCAAAAATAGAAAAAATGATAGATCAGAAGACTTTTCTCTCGAACAGAATTAGGATGATAAATGTTTGGTTAAGAAAATGTTACAGTTATAAATAAAAATTTAAATAACTGTTCCAACCTACTACATTATATAAAAAGATTATTATTGACGAAAAAGCTGAAAATCTATAACATTTTGAACCCTGGAGCCTTGCATTCTAGAAATCAACATGGAAACCGAAAAATAATAGAAAATCTTTTAGTACATTTAAGAACTAAAGGAATACTTAGAGTAATTGAAATATATAAAAGTATTATTTTCTGAAAAATCTTGAAATAATTCTCAATACTCGAAAGTTGAAATTCTATAGTATCAAATTTTCAAAAACTTATATAGCAATCTATAAAAACGTTAGAAATTGTTAAGAATACTAGAAAACGCTACAAAATTGTGTAAATTCTGAAAAATTGGAAATATTGAATACAACTATAAAAAACTTCAAATCATTGTAGATCTGGTTTTCACAGAAATTTTTGAGCATACTTAAGCATACTGAAATTTTATCGAAATTCGAATTTTTGAGTATCAAATTATAAAGATCTTTGTAAGAGTCAAAAATGCCAGAAATCTTTAAAAAAACTAGGAAATCTTCTCAAAATTCATGAATACTGAAAAATGAAAATAAATACAAGAAATCTGATAATACTTGAAAATTATCGTGGAGTAATTTTTTTAAACAATTATAAAACTTCAAATCACAGAGCATGATGTTTTCAAAATCTAAAGAGAAATCCGTAAACTTAGCGTGAATATTTTAAAATTTTATAAATAACAAAAAATGCAAAAAAAAAAAAAAAAAAACAAAAAGTATTGGAAATTCTTTGAGTAGATACTGTTTCCTGAAAAATCAATATCGTAACTCAGAGTCGTTAAAATATTTCATACAGTCACAACATCCTCTTGAAATTTATAGAGTGATCCATAAAAATCTATTAAAAGTTTATAGTCGTTGAAATCTTAAGAAAATTAATAAAAATTAAAAAAAAAACCAGATAATTAGTACCAAAAAATTTCAGCAAATATCATAAAATATGAAAATTCTAGAAATCTGTGAAATAATTATCTGTATAGATATTATTTTCTCAAAAATGTATAAGAGTATTGTAAATTTTTTAGACATTGATTTCTACAGTATCTAATTTTAAAAAGCTGTACAGAAATCCACGATAATTCCAGAAAATATTTCCAACCATATCAATACTTAAGAAATATGAAAAATATTCATCATAAAAACGATCGTTGGGAGCCAATATCAATGGGTTATAAAATAAAAGACTTCCCATTTTTTTTCTCGAGCTTTCGGCTTTTATTAAGCTCTCTTCAGGAGCTACCAAAATTTACAATAACAAATAATCTATAAATATTAATATCCCATTTTAACTAATTCTCTCTACTTACATTTTTCACTTCCATGAATTCACATTAACATTCAAGAAATTGATTATTACAATAATTCGTCATCATGGACTTAGTCAATGATGACGATTATAAATTGGGGGAGTGCAAAGAATCTATTAACAAATATGAAATAGTTTGTATTTGTAAGAATTACAAAAAAAGAAGCCTCAGTGACAGGACCATCATAAAAATCGTATTCCATTATATTAAATACATAAAAAACAGTACTGCCATAAGAAGATAGTCAAAGATTAAGAATTATGGAATTTCAAAGGAAATAAATTTTTTCAAAAAATCCCTCCGAAAAATTTTTCTGCCTACGCTCTCCTGTCCACAATACTTAAAACAGCGTTTTCACGATTTTTTTTTTGGAAAAAAAATACAATATTTTTTGAAAAACTTATTGCCTATATATTTGTTAATGTCACAATGTATTTCAGAAATTTTTTCAGAATGCAATCTTCGTTATTGGGTGCGCTACAGGAATCGGGCCAAAATCCGATGTTTTTTCGCGATGAGCACAGTTTCTCCAAAAATATTTAATTTGAACAGTCTGAATTTATTTCAGCTTGTTTATAACTATAGTAGCCTCTGCGTGAACGAAGGATTTTTAATTTTAAGCAAAACTCTATTTATTCTTGCTGCAAGAAACCAAAAGCTCAGACGTTGAAAAAACAAACATTTTAGGAAAATGACCACAATTTTCGTAAAAATACAAATCAAGCAAAATCCTTCATCCACGCAGAGCGTAAAGGTATAAACCAGAGTTTTTTTTGTTTCTTTGTATTACATATGAACAGTTCCTTATTTATCATGCTCACCGCGCACGGTATCAGAAAAACTGTGTTTCGGCACAATGCTTGCTACGACCTTAAGGTAGTACCTCCACGATAGAAATTATTGACCGATTTGGACGAAATTTGGAAATTAGGTTCAAAAAAATTAAAGAAAATTCCTTGCAAAATTTCAAGTCGATCCACTACTTCAAACATTCAACAATTTTTACATGCGTTCTTATGGGAATAGCATCATTTTTTCGAATAAATCATAAATTTATTGGCCGAAAATTCTGGAAAATGAGGACATATTGTTCAAAATGTTTATAAACTCTGTGCAAAATCGCATCAAAGTTGACTACATATTTATGCAACAAAAAATTATTTCATTTCATTCTTATCAACGTATATTTGGCAACGTCGCATTCTAAGCGAAACAACGGCCGATCGTATATATAGCTACAGTGCTTACCCGTGCTTACCAGTGCTTACCACTGCTTATGTGGAAGCAGGTGGCAGACAGTGGTAAATGCGACGTTGCCGATACATGTGCACAGAGCCTGAAATGTGAATGTGGCTGCAAGAGTTTTTTCTTGCGGCTATATTCATATCATTTCATCCTGGAGGTACTACCTTAATCACAAAAATTGTTTTCTGAAAAAAAAATTATCAAATACCTTGCCACATGAATGCATTAATAGGCTTTGAGTTAAAAAAAATTGTTTTGTTTTTCTAGAAAAAAATCCTGTAAATGTCCCTAATTTCTCGAGTGCAAGGGTAAAAACCTCTTAAGGGTTTTAAAACAAAAAGCCACGGTTAAGTTTTGACATCCTATTGGTAAAAACACAACTATTTCACTTGTTACGAAGTTTATCGGAAAAAGCACTCCTTTAATCATAAAAGCAGAGAAAGAAGGCATTGTTCTCACAACGTGTGATGAAATTCTTTTTGTTTGCAAAGCACGTCTCACAAGTTTGAATCGCTCTCGCATTTCTTGTTACGCGAGCATCCATACTTTTCGCGAAAAGCTCGGGCGCGTAACACGTGCTCGTTACCCATGGAGGACAGTGAATTTCCGCGCCCGAGGAGCGCGAGGCAATTTAGAGTGGCTCAAAGTGCTACTCGTCATTTTACCCGAATGTGTATACAAGTATATACGTACTGACTATAGTGGGGGCGATGAGCAGCACGCCAGGGGATGACGCGTTGGACTTGAACTCGTACGCAACAACCCCCGGAGTCCCGGGCTGGCCGTCCTTCCCAGAGTAGCCTCGTAACCCTCGAGGACCTGCAATCATCAAATTGTTTCAATCATTTTTATGTGTCATGAGATAAATGTTCAGCTGTAAATAGCTCGTCGGCTCAGTGCCGAGTAAATACAAATTTTTACAGCTCGTAAACTACCCTGCAGAAGCATAAAACCACCTGCAGGGAAATACTGCTTTGGGGGTCACTTTACAGGAAAATATTTTCCCAAAAAACGCTTTCCCTCGGTATTTTTCTTCTCAAAAGCATTTTCTCCTGGAAAACTTATTTACCATTTGATATATTCTTTTAAATATATTCGATAATATTTTTAAAAATGGTTAAAATAATTGAAGTATGTACATCGTTCTAGAACTATTTCTCAAATAAAATCTGTAAACAGCAAATAATGGAATAATAAAATACACAAATACGTGCAGAATATATCTGTCTTGTTTAGTTTATATTTAGACTACTTTTTTTTATAACAGCCTAAAAATCGTTCATGAAAATCACGACAATATAACAAATGCATCCAATTTTACTAATGTGAACAATTTTTTTCCTGTCATTTGTACACTGTAAAAACTCTAGAAAAGAAGTATCTAGCTCATTGTCAGTCACAGTTAAAATGATACCTGGCATTACATTTATCTGAAATGAGAATTCAAAATCTGGAGGACAAAATTATTATTGAACCGACTGTTTATTTACCTTTCGCCAAGGGCTGATTTCACCAAATGTTTTCATTTTTCATGGATAATGTAAATTTACTATCTGGAAGAGAGGTGATTCTGCGGCCTATCATGAAAACAGTGAATTTAATATCGCTGAGTCATTCTACTGAACAGTGTTCTGTTTATTCTATAGGTTGGTAAGGTTGCTTGCGCACATAAGTAACATCGAATACGGCCGGATAGTAAATTTACTTACATACTGCAAGTGTCATAGCAAGTCTGTGTCGATAATAACGTGCATATACGTTACAATTGACGTCGGCCTCAGAATTTCATCTCCGGACAGTATATTTCCACTGAGATTTTTTACAGTGTATGAATGTATTGAGTTTTATAATTATATTACTGGTAATATATTCAATATTGTTTCAAAATACTACGATTATGATGATACCAATGATGTCGAGTATCGGAAAATTCAAGGATATTACGTTCGCAAGTGTGCAAAATCATTTAGTAATAACTGCTTGTTTCTCATGAATTCTTCACTATTTATAATTGTTTTTTCTAGAAAACTTATTATTTTTGTCGAAATTTCTGATCATTAAAAGTTGATTTCATTCATATACTTCAAACTTCTGTAATAGAAATCACTTTGTTGCTATCGTTTTTTGAAAAAAAAAAGGAATTAAACTGAAAATTTTTTAAAGCTCATGACTTATGACAATACAATTTTTAATGCTTTAAAATTTATGGGTTAAAACATTTGAAACTTAACAATGGAATGAATTTCATGGAGTTTATGTAAGTTAAACAAAATTCCGAAAAAAAAAAAAAAAAAACAATATTTGTAGACGACCTTAAAATTGTTAGAATTGAATTCCACGATCGAAACATGTGAAAAAAAAAATAAAAAAAATGAAAAATTTGAAACTACAAACTTTTAAAGTTAGTTGACTCGAAAATTCGAAAGTTCTGACTAGTGTTTTTGCAATGATATTGTTTAAAATTGAAAACTACCCAATCCCAATACAAATATGTATAATTTTCAAATACGTAAACTATTTCCAACTTTTTCAAGCAACCGAATTTAAATTTAATATCAGTATCATAACAGCATCTTCACCAATAAGTTTATAAGAGATAATCTTAAAGAATTTCATTTTTGAATATTAGGCCAAACATCATTTTTTTTGAAATTCAGAGATTGGAAATTCAGAAATAAATTCAGATAAAAGGGGTTCACCTGTGTAAGCGCGGTATTTGAGTGCCTTTTCGGGAATTTTTGTGGGGAAAACTAATCCGAATATTTGAACAAGTTATACGTTATTTTAAAGGCTCATGTTCCTATTTTACTCATATATTTTTTCAAGAGTGTAATTTGAAGCCTTGTATTCATTTAGGACATCGAAAGTGACCTCCTTAAAATAATATTGCAAATTTGCGAACACGATTCCGCTTGAACCAATTGAAATCAACTTTTACATAAAAAATAAAAAGAATCTTCTTCGTTTCCATATTGCTGAGGTACTGGCGTAGGAATTTTCTAAAATTCCAAAAACTGAATGAATGGCAGTAGTTTTCGTAAAAAAAGACCATTTCTACATTTTTTTTTAATACAGTGAACGCTGTTTAATTACAACTAATTGCATCTTCATTAATTTGCAAGTTACCTCTATAGAATATAATCAGTTTAAATTTCAAGTCAATCTGTAGAGTAGATTTTTGTCAATCTTCGAAAAGCGTCATACTTCATCGTTTTTACGATCTAAGCTATAGCTATAACTATAAATTTTTTCTAGCTATAACTATACAAGAATTGAAATTAAGTAAACGTTTAATGTTGAAGGAATGTAATCACGCATCTATTTAAAAATTTGGATGTGAGATTTTAAAATACAATTTCTTCATTGTATTTTACAACACTAAAATCTTTCTAATTAAATTATATACTATACTTTTTAAAACTCTAATCACTATTCACCAAAATTAACCGAAAAATTAAAGAAAAAAAAATGGAAAAAATGAACCATAAACAACGAAACATTTTATATTGTCCAACAAAATAATGCTTGTCGATTGGCTCCGTTCCTGTTATTCCGGTTTTAACGGTAACAATCGCTGTATTAATACTCTCGCCAGGTATTCAACGCAACACCTACTTCCTACAACAAACATTTCTCCCATTCATTTCTGAGAGCACACAAAAATCGTGCTCCGCTTGAATTTACCAGCAACCGTAACGTTCATAAAGTTTATAATTATCCAAGTTCTGTCCCAAGTTGGAAACTTTGAACCACGCTTTCCCGGCAGTAACGAAATTTCACGTATTCTTGACCACCTGTGAAAACGAGGTGATTTAATGACGTCTCGGAAACTTTTTTCTTCGAACGTTTTTCCATGGACGAATGAAATCGAAGGATCCTTAATTAATTAGTGCAAAAATCCGCGCCAAGGCGAGATCGTTGAATATTTCAATTATACCCGAGGGAGTGCGAAAACTGCCCACCTCCGGCACTCGTAGGGTCTTAGGTTTTCCACGCGTATTAATTAAAATTTCATCCAACCTAGCACCTTAGTTGAGAGCGAGAACTGTCTTATTTGAATATCAGGAGACTACAAAATGTAATTGGTAGGAAATCTCGAAAGGGAATTACTTTTGGTATTCATTTCATTACGGAGTCCGGAGAAGTGAGCAGAATATGATTGAAAACAAAAATTGTTTCTTTCAACCAAAAACATTGACTGTTAAAACAGGAGAAATTTCATGGAATCCTCATAAATATTTAAGAAATTCGAGGAATTTATGGCTCATGACAATTTTTTGCGTTTTCAGTATCGTAGTGCAAATTGAAATTCATTGGCATGAAATATTTTTAAGATGAGTATAAGTTTTCAAAAGGTTCAAGGTTAAAAACTTATATATTTTTGATCAAAAAATTTTTCAATACCATAACTACAATAATTCTTCTTCGCTCGTGAAATTTGAAGTAACACACAATGGGCGAAATAAAGTTGCACTCTTTCATATGCATTATCAAAAAATGAATCGAATTGTAATTCGCTTAATAAACCTAATTAATGTAATAAGTCGTCGCAGAGCGCGCGAACCATTTGCCAAATTAAGGGTCGTAAACGTTTTGCCAAAGAAGTGATGTAACAAAGTAATTAGGAGGTCATTAAGTTAAAATCACTTGACGCTTAATCAACTATGAGCGCCATTTTCTCGAAAATTAATTATCTCTAGAAATGAGGAGTCTCCCACTCCCGAGGCCATTTCACGTATCTCGCGTACGGTTGATGAAACTTGCCGTTTACCAATTTTATCAGTCAATGCCATTCAAACTTCCATTTATCTATCGCGTCTATACCAAGCTTCTGCTCTGTTTCGTCCGATTCAGCTCTTTTTTTATTAGTTTTACCTTGTATGCCTTTATCTCCATTTATTCCTGGAGGTCCCATTGGTCCTCTATCGCCAGGAATACCTGAAACATAAATTATTGTTGCTTACAGTAAAGAAATATTATGAACTCGTGAATTTCAGGCAAGAATAAGAGAAAAAACGTATCTATCAATCGCGATTTCATTAAGTTGAAAAATCCTCAAAATGAAAACTTAATCAGGTTATAAACATTCAAACAATTTTCAATTTGTGACAATAATTTACCATTACAAATCGTCGGAAAATAATATGTTCAATAATTTTTAAAAATTTTGATCGGATATCAGATACTTAAAATATCAAAAATTAGAAAAACGTGTACTTATAGCTATTTATAATCAGGTGCGTAGGCACAAGGGGGTTTTAAGGGTTCGAACACTTATCAAAGTTTGGATGTAATTCATTATTTTTACATGTGAAAATGAAAAAAAGGATGTATAATTTAAATTGATATAAATACGAATTCAAAATAAAAAAATCTATATTAGTAAATAATACTTGTACATGACAAAAAAAGGAAAGATTATCAAAAATGTACATACTGCAATGTTAAACCATATTCAGAATTTTCAATTCAACTTACTCACAAACAACAATAATTTTGGATTTACATAAAAAGGATCGCTCTCAAAAAAATTCAAATTACTGTTGTTAGCTAGGATTACATAAAAAAATGTGAAATCGTTTCAACAAAGTTATATTATACCTAACCAATTATAAAGAAAAATCAGAATCTCAGAAAATACTGGAAATCTAAAAAACTTTGAATTGTAGACCAAATTATGAAAATCTACATAGAAATCCATGAAAACACCAGAAAATTTTTTTAATCGCATAAACTCTGAAGAAATACAAAAAGTAGTACAATTCTATGAAAGAACTGTTTTCCAATAATCTGCCCAACCTACGATCTGCAAAACAAAATAAAAATCGTGAAAAAATCTTAAGAATATTACAAGAAAGAAGAAAAACAAGAAATTTATAAATTAATAAAAATTCATATAAATGAAATTTTTCAAGAGATCTATTAAATTGCTGAAAATCAATCGAAATTCGAACTGTAGAGCATCAAATTCAAGAATTTATATAAAAATCGTAAACAATTCAACACATCTCTAAAAATACCAAAATATCCTTGAAAGTTCTATAAATATTTAAGAAAATGCAGAAATGATATAAATTGTTCAATTATCAAAAACCATGTACCTTTATTATTCTGAAAAATTTGTGAAACTTTGAATCCTAGAGTATATAAGATTCTATATATCCATGGAGGCAGCAATAAACATGTTAGAAAATACTTAAAGTTGTATAAATACTAAAAAACTATGAAAAACATAAGAAGTATTAGAAATATTTGTAAAAGATTCTGTTTACTCAAAAAACAAATAAAATACTCGAAACAATACTACAATTCTAAAAAAATATAAGAAAACGCGACACAGCCTTTTAAATATTTTGAAAATAAGACAGTACAAGAACTCCATAAAACTAAAAGTATTTTTTCCTGAAATAAATGAAAGTACTGAAAATCGATCGGAATTTGAATTATGAAGCATCATATTCTGAAATATATAATAAATTTAGAATATGTACAGCAACGCATATAAAGAAATGCTAGACATCCCTAAGAATACAAATAAAATCTTTCAAAATTTCATTATTACTGAAACAAAATGCAAGAAATAGTAGAAATTTTTTAACACTTCAAAATTGTGTAGATATGATTTACTCAAAAACTTATGAAACTTTGAATCCTAGAGTACGCAATTCTTAAAATCTATTTAGATATTCATAAACATCCTGGGAAATTCTGCAAATTATATTTCTAGTTACCAAAATAAAAATAAAAATCTAGAAAGTATTGAAAAAATGTATAAAAGATATTGTTTACTAAAAAGTCAACTTAAATACTAAAGACGAGTGAAATTTTCAATACTCTAACTATAACATCATAATCTTAAACTCTGTACAGCAATTTATATAAATACTTAAAATCTATAAATATATTCATGGAATATTCAAAACCCGTGTCAATACAACTTTTTCAAAAGTATGTAAAAATAATGATTAAAATTTAAAACAACCTTGATTCCTAGAGAATCGAATTCTTAAAAACTATTCGAAAATTTATTAATACATTAGACAGTCCTACGATTTGTATAAATACCAAATAATTGAAGAAAATCCAAAACTGTTGAAAGAAAACATCTAATAACCCTTAGTGGCTTGCATGAAGATTACAAAAATCAAATTCCAATTAAAATCAATTTGAACCAAAAAAAAGCGACTCTGAACCCCGAAAGTTGCATGACCTAAGATCCCGAAACCCAAAAAATTAAAAAAACCAGACTCTTGTAACCATATCATCTAACACTAAAAATGTTAAAAATAATTGAACAAATCGAACTATCTTACGTGTAAATTCAAATTCTTACAAGATTCTCAAAATTCTTGTGAGAAGGAAGGTTGCTCTGGAATTCGCATTCTTAGAGTAAAGTTGAAAATCGATATACATCCATACCACGCAATAACCACGACATCAATTCACTCGTAATAATGACTCGATGATTCGTGCTTCAATAACGAAGGATATTCGTTCCCATTTGCGGGCTGGCTATTAAGCGTGACATCTCGAGTGGAACGAAGAGTCTCGGCGAAGAAAAAGGCAGGCTTCGTATTGTATGTAACACGCAGCATGGTCATTACAGTGCCGCGACGCGAGATTATTCATCACGCGAAATTTTTAGGGAAAATGTCTTTGTGTATCACCGCGCTAATGAAGATTCAAAGCATTCGTCTTCGCGGTGCCCCCAGCCGTGGTTTCACCTAATTAACTTCATTCAACTCTCGCCCGTGTGCCAGACAAATTACTCGAAAAATGATTTTAATTGCGAATCCCATACTAACAAGTATGATTAGTGGGTTTGAATTAATTTTCCCATACCGATATGATAACTATTTGGAGACTAATAGAAATTTCAAAAACAATTAACTACATATTTTGTACTCTAATTTGATTGAAACTTGATTGTGTAGCTGTGATTTGGTCATGGTCGATATGAACTATAAATGTCAAAAAAGATTTCTTATATTCCTAGTATGGTGAACAGATGGAGTTTATTTTCCTAATGTATCAGCTTATCACGATTTGTGTAGAAGAGTTTTGGACGTTGGAAAACAGACGAACGTATATTGGTTTCATGTCTTTGTTTTAAATTCTTCGTAATGTCATCGATTCTCCATATCTCTTATCTGCGATTCTATTTCATGTTCCTCGTATATCCTCTAGGCAAACTGAACCCTTCTATTTGAAATCTTCGAGTTTTCCAATTGAATATACGCCATTGGATTGAATTTGTAATGAATTCAAATATCAAACAAAAAGTTAGGGAACCCTTTTTGCATCTCCTTGTTTGATTTAATATACAATACCATTCATCATTTTTACAATTTTATGTTTCACTGCTCGCTATTCAATTTAACTTATGTAAACTCTGGTAATTATTGAATAAATAAATTGTTTTCTACTACGTTTTTCTTTTGAAAACATTAACACTTTTGGCCTTAATGCACCAGCTCCTTTATCCACGTGCAACAAACTTTTCCTCGCACGCAGAAAACACGTAATTTAATCTTCTCTGACTTTTCGCGTTTCCCTTTCGAAACTGCCCAACAAACAGCACTTCAACGAAGCAGAAAAGGAATTGTTTTTGTGATTGTTCGTGCTCCGTCGCGGCGCGCGACAATTTCTAATCACACTTTCGTGCTTGCACCCGAGGGTTTTTTGTTCTTTCTTTGATCATCCTAGTAATGATGAAAATTTAATTCCACATGTACTGAGACATGCGCGAAAAAAACGCGTCATGCTTTCACTTGTGATAAAAGAAAACGAAAATTTTTGTCCATGAAATAAAAATTAGCTTCTGAATGTAAAAAGTAGAAAATGAGTAAAAGAATAGTTGCTGCAAGATTATTGTAGATTGCTCTCGAGAACGAATTGAGTTTTTCAAGTTTAACTGATGTTTGAGAGTTTCTGATGTTTCGACGTTTAAAAGTTTATAAGATCGTTTGAAAATGTACTTTTTTGGCAACGCAAGTTTATTAATTAATTTTATTGTTGAACACGATTCTTTGCTATCAATAAATATTTTGATTAAGAAATCTGTTATTACTTGATATTTGAAGTCAAGGATAGTTAATTGCTTTAAATTATTTTATTCTCAAATATTACGATAAATCAGATCATCAAACGTAAAATTCAGGTTACAATAAATTTTTACTATTTCTCAAGTTAGCGTATATTTTCGAAGATTTCCTTGAACTTTCACGTACTATCTTAAGATTTCTTGTTTTAATTGAAAAAAATGTTGCACTTACCGTTCTAAATTACAGAAAATTAACTAGCCTTCATCTAGCAGTTTCAGATTTATTATTTAAGCCTTTATATTAAAGTCGTAACCAAAAAATTGAAAATTTTTATCGGAGTTTTTTACCTTGAGCTGTTGAAATTTGAATATTCTTTCACTTGAATTCCACAGCTTGAAAATGAGTTCAGCAATTTAATAATTTCCATACTTTAAATTCCAGGATTCCCAGGGTTCTAATATTTATAGTTGGAATAATAAAGTTCGAAATGTCCGACGTCACATTCTGGTACGCGTCCCGATTGCTTTTCTCGAACAAAAGAATCACCAATAATTGATGTGATGGAAGTTAATTTGAAATGATTTCTCTTCGTGTATGTTTGTTGCAGTAACATGAAAGTTTATGAAAATTGCTAGAGACTTCTGAAAATTATCATGGAAATTTGTTCGAAAAAGTTAGCGAAAAAAAGTAATCTTCAAAGAAAACAATGCTCAGAAGTTTAAAATAAAATTTTTAAATCTCTACTGTTCGTAATGTATTTTGTAGATTATGAGTGAACATTAAATTAAACGTGAGGATGATTTTTATTAAATTTTATCGCCTTTTGAATTACAATTATTGCCCCCCTAATTCTGAAAAACATTACCTTGTCACCTTTGAAAATCCTCTCTCAAATTTTAGCTACATTTTCAAGCAGCAATTTATTTTTCTGTGGGAAAAAGGAATCGAAACTGATGAAATTTCCCAGTACACTGGACAATGATGGCCGCGTCTTATCAAGATAGGAAATCGCGAAAGCTCAAAGGATCTGCATGCGTGTCCGAGGAAGAAATCCGGCAACGAAAAATGCACCGCGGCATATTCAATAAGAACCCTTTGTCGCCTCAGGAAAGCCACGAAGATAAAAGCTCCCGGACGAAATCCGGCCTATTTTGAAAACTCGAGCTTCCGAGTAGATGGACGATGTAGTTTCGTGGATTTTGTAGAAACGGGTTGGTGTTGGTGAATAAATACTCTTGAAAAGGTTTATTTCAGAATAATATAAAATGGAATATCTTTAGAGTAGCTGATCAATTTAAATTTTTAAATGCGAATTTTTCTTCGTATGTTTATAACTATGTTTCGAATGATAATCATTGCAAATATTTAAAATTATGAATTAGTTTTAATTCCATATTCGAACTTTTGCAATTAATTTAGTAGATCATTATCAGAATCTTTCATTTCAGCAACTTGCAAATTGTAGTTGAGTATTTCAAAATGATTTCTATTGCTTTTTTTGTTTGTAAACACCTTAAAAGGATCTGTGGGTGATACATCTGAATGTAGAATTAAGGCTGATATCTCATTAAGTCACTCTCTCTATTTTTACGAATGACAACGGAAAATGGTACAATTTAAACTCATTGAATTTGAGAGAACACCTGGTAAACCTGTACACCACTGGATTTTTCCCCTTTTTCCATCACGTAATAATCGACTTTCCGGAGGAGTTTTACGTTCGTGCAGCACGCGAAAAGCACAGCCCGCGATAAGAAGGATTTAATTGTGCGAGGGAGACGATAAGTCAATGTTATCGGAGGCGGCGAGTGACGGGGAAAGCGCTACATGGGAAAATCGCTGCTTTTTCGCGATGCGAGAATTTCAGACCCACTGATAGCCGCGAAGCATAAACAGTAGGTACACGATAAAAACCCAATCAATCGTGCGCCTCCAATGATTTTTCATTTAACGAAAAATAGATAAAACTCTATTTTCCCATATAACACATTTTTTTAAGCTTCGTTATAATGTGGGAGATGCGTTCGTGGCATTTTTCGAAGCTCCTGGAATATTAGGTACAGCTATGCATGAAACACTTTGTAAAGGTGAATTTTTGATATCGTGAGAAAATGAAATGACGAAAAATAAGAGAATAAGGGAGGGAGGAGGGGGTTTAAACAGAACTTGAAAAGTGTGAAGCTATAGTGAGATTCAGTGGGAATGCTTATTACATCTCTGAGAGTTCCTTGACATTTGTATGGAGTATCAAGATTGAAATGAAACCTTCCGATTTCGTCGTATTTTCGACATGGAAACTGCGGAAACATGCAACTGGGTTTCCCAGATAATTGACAATTTGTCGAGAAGAATTTTTTTACACCTGAATAAGTCTCAGCGAGGTATGAAAAAATCGTAACTGAATTTCGATGAAACAGTAGAAATATTGTTGTCAGACGTTTTGCTCTTGAAATTTTGGTGAGAACATGATGTCAGGAAGAATAATTTTTCTCGGTTTGTAAATTAGTTGCTTATTTCACTTTTAATGTAAACGCAAAGCATTTTTCGCTATTTTTCGTGCGTATAGACTAAACTTTACTTTATAAAATAATTAAAAAAAAAATCAAGTTGGAAATTGCTTCCTAAAAATTTAAAGAATAACTTCATTGATACTCTAATTACAATAATTTCAACTCACCATTGATGCCGTCATCCCCTGGTTTCCCAGGAATGCCATTTAATCCAGGTGTACCGTCTTTTCCAGGAATACCATCCAAACCACTGCGACCAGGTACGCCATCCAAACCTGGTTCACCAGGAATCCCATCCCTTCCATCGAGTCCGGGATCACCTTTTGCGCCCTGTTTGCCAGGTAAACCATGATCCCCGGGTGGACCTAGAAAAAAAGTTATTTTCCTAAATATAATAATGCAGGCAATAATTGATTGTCAGTGTTTGGACAATTTTCTCAGCAGGCATTTATTTACCTTAAACAAAGGGGATGGATCCCAATTTTCTTTGGTAGGTTTAGTAATTGATAATCGTTCAACAATGGTGGTTATTACAAATAGAAGCGAATTAAAATGTCCAAAGGGTCGATACATGTCTATTTCAGTGCATACATAAATATTTATTTTAGCATCGTAACATCTTAGGATACGATTTAGAGGTTCATGATTTTAGCTTGGAAAATACACATCACTTTCTATTCAGAATCACGATGTTTTATTTCCAACGTATTTTATTACTTTATTTTCAGTAAGTAATACCATTTAAAGGATTATCTCGTAAATATATTCATATATTTTACTGGGTTAAAAACATTACTCTATTTCCTAGTCAATGATTCCTCTCATTGAATTCATATGTGAGAATATCTCGATTTTTTAAATACGAGAATATCTCGTATTTAAAAGAATGTCTTACTTCAATTCCTTGTATTCGATCTTCTAGAATTAAAGGAATCATGGATTTTGAGTATTTTAATCGATTTTTGAGAAAATTATGTCTGCATGTATTTAAAGTATTTTATACTGACTTACTTTTTGACAGTTTTTTGTGAAAGGCTAGAATTTTTAGGATCTTTCGTATTTAATACTATTTATAAAATTCTTAATGATACACTAACTTTTTTATACATTTCAAGCGATTTCGTAGATTGTCAAACTTGTTGTAGTTTTGAAAACTGGATGATCAAGAATTCAAAGTTCATTAGATTTTCAGCATTTCAAAAATTTTACAGGAAAAGCATTTCTGAAGATAATTAATGTTTTATAGACTTCCAGGTATTTCAGTATTTATATTGTTTTTTATGTATTTCACAATTTTGGCGATTCTTCAGTATTTTCAAATATTTTTATATAGATATTCAGAATTCGATGACTCAAAATTCGAAGTTTTAAAGATTTTTAATGATTTGACAATTATTTAAAGTAATAATGTCTTTGTGGGTTTCGAATATTCTATTGGTATCTAGTTTTATTAGTATTTTTCATATTTTTGAGTTATTATTAATGTTAAGTAGGTTTTAATACGTTCTTTATTGATATCCAGTATTTTTCAACGTTACATTAATGTCTGAAAGTTGCTCCTCTAAAATCTAACCTTTTAGATATTATTCGTATATTAATAATTGTTTTAGAAAGTAGTAACTGCATCGTTTCAAGTATTTCACTTATAAACTACAAAATTTTTCAATATTATAAATTTTGTTGAATTTTTGATTACTTTGGTGAAGTAGTACGTCGAATTTCAGAATCAGATGTGCTCTGATCAAAAGTTTTCTAGATTTTGATTATTTTCATGAATTTTCGAGAATGTAGTATGTATCATTATATAATATATTATCAATATCGGTAACTAAAAGATTGTTTTTATTTTTAGTCTTTTTTATATTTTTCAGCATTCATGCAATCCGTACTATTTTCTAGTCTTTTTCTCAATTTTCGATATTTTATAAATTTTAATGTTAATTAGTGTAATTGTGCACTGGGTATTGTATGATTATAATGATTCGATTTCCCAGTCAAATTTAAAATTGTTTATTCATAATCGGTCGACGTTTCGGCTCTGGTTTTCATCCCTTTTCAAGACCAGTCAATTTTTTACGATGTAATTATTAATTCAAATTATTTATCAAAGTAACAAATTATCGATATTACAATTTGTAATTTACAAGGAATGTTTAAATCGTTAAAACTCACGTCTTAGTTATGCACGATGCAATAAACCCATTAAAGCGAAACATGTTTAATAATAATAATAATAATTTTTATGTTAAGTTTAAGAATTTGATGCCATGTTTTAAAGACTGTAGGTGATTCAAATAAAGTTTCTTTACACAGTTTTTTTGTAGATTTATAGTCTTTTAAAGAATTCTCGGTTTATGTTTCATATTTTTCGAAATTGAATGAAATTCAAATGATTTTTGATATTTTTTATAGATTTTTACATAAATTTTCAGAATGAGGTGCTTTAGAATTTAAAATGCTATAGATTTTAGGAAAATAAATTAATCTCCATAAATTTTAGCATTTCAGCATTTCAGCAACCAAAAAAGCATTATCAAATCTCTCAACTCCTCCTACCACCACGATATTATACATGGGGTTTTATGTGCATGAACCATTGTTATTAAAAAACTTTTATACGAAAAATTGATGCGTTTTTGAGATAAAATGCAAGAGCTTCCGTGCGGAAACAGCGAGGTAAGATAAAGAAAATTCACCTTGTGGCCCGGGGGCTCCTGATATTCCAGGCAAGCCCGTATCTCCGCGTAAACCTGGTTCTCCACGAAGACCCGGAAGTCCTGGTGGACAGTACTCAGCCGACTTCCGGCAGAAAGTGTCGAGAGCGGTGTACTGCAAAGTAAAAGTTTCCCTTTCTTAACCCGTGTTTGCAGAATTCTTTCATTGTCACATCACAACATAGAATAGTCTTTTAAATTTTCTAGGCGAAAAAAAGACATTTTTTCTTTTAAATTTTTACAATGTGCGTTTCTATCAAAAAATGTTGAATTTTTTTTGTTATACCCCGTTTTTCTAGATTTTCGTCTCACGATACAATAATCTGCTGTATATATATTGGAGAAATCACCAGAAATCCCCTGGCCACTTAAATTCCTCGTAAATACAGAGACGTCGAAACCTGTTAAAAAGATTAGACACCGAACGAACGCAAAATACTACGAACTCTGTGGAACGGGTAATACCTGCTCCATTTTAATCGACATGAAAAGCAAATTACCACTATCGTTTCTTCGATTCCCAGCCACGTAATATCAAGTTTCATATTTGAAAGTTCGCACACGAATATTCATGCTCGAAGGGCGAGAAGGCTTTTATCGCGAAATTGTTTCAAACAGCTCTCCAATCAAATGATGGTGGCAAGATTTCTCCGGAACCCTAATTCAGGTGGCGTAAAAACGTCATCTCTTATTTTGCGCTTTTTACGAGCTCCAAGCCGCGGCGAATTGACGTTTTCTCTCGAAACAGAGCATTGTTCTTCCAATAAAAATTCTAATTTTTCAGGAAAATCGAATAGCGATCGATTTTCCCGGGAAAATGCGCAACTTATTCCAAATGCTTCGTACGGGAAATGGGAGAGTTGACGAAGTTGATAGTGATAGTGGGATCGTTTCAAGAGAATCTTGGATATGGTGGAGTAGGTGCATAATGACTGATTATTTTTCTCTATAGAATCGCAGTTTCGGAGTACCATTTCATTTACGATTTCTGACGATTCAACGACTGAACTTTTGAAAATAATTATCATAGTATTTGAAGTAGTGAAAATTTAGACAGCTATTATAGTCTTAGAAATAAGAATTTCAAACAGTTTTGACATCTTTTAAAACGGCTTTGACAGTTATCCACCAGTTTCTACGAAATAAAAAGTTAAACTGTTTTTATTCTGAGGTTTTTGATTGTTTTTAACAGTCTTGGTCGTTTTGGCAGTTTTTATCAGTCCTGAAACTTCAAAAAGAATTTTGACTAATTTTGCCTAAAATTACACTAACTTGTCGAAAGTTTCAGTTTTAACGGTCGCGAAAATTCAACAGTTTTCACAGTTTTTCGAAAGAGTCGAATATTTCAACAATTTTACAAGTTCGGCAGTTCCTAAATTGTTATTTAGCTTTGACCATAAAAGAGTTCATAAGCATTCGAATTATATTAATAGATTCATTTCTTACTCTTTCTACCGGTTTTAATTGGACAAATGATTCTAAAGATTCTGACATGATTTAAAGTTTTTATATTTTGTTCAAAGTTCCAACAGTTTCATTGTTTCAACAACTAAATTTAACCATTCAAACATTTTGTAACAGTTTTTTGAGTTTTGGTTGTATCTTATAGTTAATTACAATTTTGATATTTTTATCCTGATCAGATTTTTTATAGTTCATGAAAGTTTTGATATGTTTACCTATTTTAAGGCTAAATAGTTGAGAAACAAGGATCACAGTATGTAGGTGTTCATAATTTTCACAATTTTTAAAGTCTTAGATTTGTAGAAATTTTTGACAGTTTTGACATTATTTATTTAAACTGCTTTAACAGTAAAGTAGTTTCTACTGACTTCAAAGATAAACTTTTTATTTTTATTTTTATTAAGATTTTGATCGTTTGTAAACAGTTTTGATAATTTTAGCAATTTATAAAAGTCCTAGCGCTTGAATAGATGATAAGAATTTTGACAGTGAGTGTCTGAAATTTTATTAATTTCTCGAAAGTGTCACGATTTCAGCAGTCACAAAAACTCTACAATTTTCTGAGCTTTAAAAACAAGTTTTATGTTTAAAAGTGATTATAAACAAATATGACAGTTTTGACATTATTTGTCAATTCTGACGGTTGAGCAGCTTACGACAGTATAATTATTTTTATAGATTTAGGTTTATTAGACGTAGCTTTAACAGTTTTTAAAAGTTTTAACAGCTAAAAAGCGTGAATAGCTTTTGTTTCAAAGTTTTGAAAGTAAAATAGTTTTAAAAAATCAATTTGAAAATTACAACGATTATTCAAGCAATGTTTTAATGCTATCATTTCTCACAGTTGATAACAGTTTTGAAATTTTTTTATCCCAAAATTAAAAAATCTAGTTAAGCATAAGCATTTTTTAACGTTTTTTAAATTTTGAAGCTTTTTAAGTTATTCAAGTTATGTATAGGAATTATAACAGCTTGTAAAAACCTGTAATTCAAAAGTTTTGTTAGAAAATTCGAAAATTTGTTTGACTGTTTCAGTAGTTTAACAGTTTTCCGAATTTTACAAGTCATCCCCAAACCCAGATTCTTTAATAACAATTATTCACTTACTGAATTTTCCCAATACATAGTTTTCAAACCCAACATGAGAGATTTCGAAATGTGAATTTTCATATTGCTGGTATTCATTATATTTTATGAAAAAACATAATTACAGAATGAAAAAGTAATTTTGAATGATTTTCCTCGTGTATATAAAATAACAATCTGTTTCATATCGAGTTATGAGAAAAATATCTCTGGAACTACTCCTTAATTGAAAGAACTGTCCTCCTACCCATTTTCCATGAACCCAAAAGAACACAATTTTCGCTGTAGAAGAATGATCATAATTTTTTTACTGAAAAACTTGCAGAGCAATATCGCCGCTTGGGACGTTACGTATTAAGCGTCGCTATGTAATAATGAAAAAAGTGATTTGAAACATGGAAGCACTTGGAACGCAGAAAATCATGAATGGCTCGCTCGGAAAGCCTGAGGGTAAATCTATTTTCACTCGGGGTTATAACATTTCTAACCGCATTTTACAATTGCTGGGCATTGTTACGATCGTGTTATGGTTCGGGGGAAATCTCAGCGCCAGGAGAATTAACGGCTGTCTTGGCTCCTATTATTGGGCGTATAAAATACCGGAATCACGGAAACGAACGTGGCGAGATTTTTAATCATTTTTACGACAAGGGGCTCTTTTCAACGACCCAAAGCTTCGTCTTTGTAACATCCACGCTTTCTTGGTTGACGAATAAGAGCAAATTTATTGCCTTTACTGAATTCATCTGGGGAAAAAGCTACAACGACGGGTTTCCCGAGTTTGAAAGAAATGAATGGTGTAGATGCAATATTATTCTACGCATGGATTTTCCTATCATATTCACAAGTTGGTTCACACCAAAAAACTAAGTTGAGATTCTTAAACATCGTGGTTATTCACGAAAAATAGTTCTCAAGGAACGATTAAGAAAATAAAATTGTAAACAATAATTGATTTTTTTTATATTCTTAAGGCTTCTAGATGTATGTAGAGCGTTTATTTGTGTATCGATACGGTAATCATTTTCATCATTTATGGTATATACGCGGAACTTCGTTTAGGGCAGGTGTTTAGTTAGAGAAGGATATTTATATTATTTTTCCCATATGAAAATGAAGAAAATTATTAACTATGAATAATAGAGGTACAATTCTAAATAAAAACGGAAATAGTAATTAATATTAAAATGAGTAAAAGATAAAAAATGTACTTACTGAAATCTAAAGGATACACCGAATGGTTTTATATTGTGTATAAGTTCTCAGAGTTGCACAATATTCAGGACATTTTACTGACTCAAAAATAATGATCATCCTGGCCTCAAAAGAGTTAAAAAAAATATCAATTTTTGGCTAAGATAACGTAGAAAACAATCATACAATTATTTGAAAAACTGTTTGAGCCTAGTCAATAAGAAAGAAAAATTAAAATCTACGAAAATGAAAAACTTTTTTTTAACGCTGGACCAACAAAGTTCAGAAATCCCAACAGAAATGTATAAAAATTAAAAAAAAATATTTCTAATAACACAAACTCTGAATAGGTACTGAAAGTAAAAGAATTAATTATGGAAGAACTGTTAGCTGAAAAATCTAAACAAATAATTGAGATCTATAAAACCTGCAATTCTAAGGCATCAAATTTTAGTAAAACCGTAAATATCATTATTAGAAATAACAAAAATACTAGAAAATGCTACAATATCTTAAAAATAAAAAAAAGTATGAAAATCTAAGAGCCGTATGAAATAGTTGCAATGTACAATAAGATGTTATTTTTCCATCAATCTATAACATTACTGCAAATCTATTGAAATTCAAATTCTAGAGCAGCGAATCAAAGAAAAATATGTATACATATGGTAATTTACAAAAAAAAAAAAACTAGAAATCTATCGAAAGGAACACAAAATATCATTCAAAATTTTATCGAAAAAAAAAAAAAAAAAAAAAAAAACGAAACAAAAATGTGAGAAACACTGGAAATACAGGGTGTCCCAAAGTCACATATACAAAAAATCACCTTGGATTCCTTATTTCATTTCAAGTCAAAAAGTCCTTTACCACTTTTTATAAAACTCAAAATTTAAAAGGTTATTAAGCCTAAAAATTAAAAAGTTTTAACCAATCAGATTTCTTAGATTTAAGACTCGAATATCCTTTTCGATTTCGAGTTCTGTGAAAAATGATAAAGGACTTTTCAACTCAGAAAAAAAAGAAGGAAATTTTGAGTAGAGTTTGGTTTGTAAATTCGATCCTCATTTGTTGAGAGAGCGCAATTATTGTTTAAATTTCAGGCTTCAATAACTTCATTAAACTTCATATATAACATAAGATACGAAAATTCTCAAAATCTAAAAAAAAATTTCAATTTTAGAAATGAAATTCCTATAACATCAAATATCAAACATCGAATATCAGACGGCTGTATATGATTCATAACAATAACAAAAAATCTTTCAAACTGCATAAATTCTGTAAGAATATGAAAAAAGCTAAAAATATAATACGAAAAAAATATAAACCTGTGGGACTTGAAAGTTACGAAAATTGAATTCTACTATATCAAATAATACGAACATGAAAAATATGCGACTCTGGACTCCAAAAGTTGTTCGACTTTAATCTCTCGAAATTCGTTCTCATATCATTAGATTGTAAAAGATAGAATATTATAAAATCTTTAACGAAATTCATATTTTTTCGAAAAACCCTACCCAGAAATTCCTTCTACCTACGTATTGAAGGTAGGGTAAGAATTTTCAGTGAAATTTCACATATATCTTATTACATACTTCCTTTGTACTATCAGCTACTTTTTCGTATAATTGTGCAGGTCCTTTTGTCTTTTCGAAATCGTCGTATTTATGAATTGAATGAATTCTGGGATTCTGAAGAGTTTTTATCGAGATTTCTAAAAATTTCATCAATTCTGTCAATTTTCGTTCTTTGAATTACAAAAGTCGGAGTGCCAAAAACGTAATGAAGAAAAAGATATAATGTAAGAGAAATGAACAAAGAAACTGGGCATCTATTATTATTAATAAGTATTATAATTACAAAAGTGAAGAGATTAGAAATATATATATTGCAGTATACATATAAATAAATTCACAAATTTACCAAAAAAAAAGGCTGCACGATATGTAACATGCTGAAAATCACTTTTGGATCTTGCATATCGAAACAATCTGAAATCACTTCGATCATCGGAAGATTTCCTGTAACTCAATGAAATTATTGAAAAAAAATCCCACTTCCTGAGTACGATGTTACTTTTTCAACTTTGTATTCAAAAATCCATGTGTATCCAAAAATGCATAGCGAAGAACACGAAACATTCAGTTCATTAAACAGGAAACTCCGGCATCGGAGTCACGGCACGACCTTATAAAATATTCAGAATGAATTGCGGGGAACGAGTCGAAAAAGAAAAGGAAAAGACCTGGTTGTGTTGAAAACACCGCGGCTTTGCACCGCGACGATGTATTCCGCTGAGAAAAGGTGAGTGAGCTTCTCACGCAAGATGTGAAAACTCTTGAGGATGAAATGGGATGTTTCTTTGGCCCGTCAGTACCCGCAAAGAAATTTTTCCTCGAAACGCAAAAAGAGCTTGTTACATTTAACAGGTAACTGAACGTGAACAGAATAGTACATTACGTGGTGGGTACATATCATTGATCTATACTACTGTATAGTTGACGAAAGAAGCTATTATATTTTTTTTGTATTTACGAAAGGCGAAATTTGTATTGCACGCTTTGTTCTCACGATATTACATTTTATTTATATTCATATTCTTGATGTACATGAAAAAATTATTCCTTCCCATTTAGATCATTCATGACTTATTCGCGAAACAATGGAGCAACAATTGAAATTATCGACTGCTATAATACTTTTCATGATATTTGAATATTGCATTTATGATAATTTACAAAAAATTAAAAAAAAAAAGTTATTTAGATCATTTTTGCTGTTTGAATTTTGCATTCACCAATTTATGTACGTCTTTGTCATATTATCCATGGATTGCATATCCTGCATGAGAAAACACTTTAGAACCTTTTTTCTGAGTGATTCAAGAGATTCCAATATTTCATCGATTTATGGTTAAACAAAACAAAAACAGCTTTTTGAGTCGTAAAATTTCCCCATTAATCATCAGGAAAAGCGTGTTTATTATTGTCCTCGCAACGAAGCTTAACTTTATAAAAAAGTTTTGCAGTATGATTTTTTTTCTCAGGTGCATTAAGCTCACCGCATTTGCATGGGAAATAAAAAAATGACCGAACGAGAAAAGTTCAGTTTTTATACCACTTCCATACTCGTTTGCGAGTTACCATTTTGCCCGCGAAATAATTTGCTTTGCGTTAATAGAATTATGGTCGAGGAATGATATTCAAAGGTTGGAGTTCGGCGAAAATTTGGTTAGCGTCCATACAATTATAACAGTTCATGTATTTCACATGATTTTTTTTTCAGCGAAACTTTTGGCAGATTATTTTTCTCGTTCGAGTCCTGGCCATTCACGAAATTCGAATAAATTGTCTCACGAAGAATTCCGATCACTAATTGATTAAATTCGCCCCGGCCATCGGAGTGAGAAAAACACTACACAAATTGTTTCACGTGCTTCTCGCGTTCACGTTTTCGAGTGATCGTAATTTAAAGCCAGAGCCGAGAAATCCCTGAATTTTTGCGAACGATGAAAAATTTTATCGTTTTTATTTTGTTTTGTCTGCAGGGAAACCTTCAGGCTCGTGCATTTTCAAATAAATTGAGCGCCATGAGAGCAAATATTTTAATAAACGGTAACGTCTCAATTTTTCAGATTTTCAGAAGCGTGATTGTTTTTATTCAAGTATTTGTCAGTTTTTTTCTCCAAACATTCATACATTTAACATTTCTTATCCTGAAAACAATGTATAAATTGTCACATTCTTTATCATTTTCGAAAAGTATTGATCGACATTTCGAGTCGTAGATGAGGAATGGAATCACACGAGTCAGAATCATCATTGTTACCATACAAAGTGCAATTTTTTTTGTAAGCTCTATAATACACAAATCATTGGACTCTGCTTCGTTCTGTTACAAATCTATTATCATTTCAGACTTTGAGAAAATATTTTTTATGATAAAATGACGTTTCTTACTGGAATACGCGTGTCAGCAGTCAACCAAACCCAGTTATGTCCTCCCCCAGCCACGGTTGGAGGGACTGAACCAGTGGAGGACGTCGTTGTTTTTTTTGTCTCTCTCTGCTGCTCCTTTTCATCTCGAGCCTAAAACACGAGGGAAAAATAAACAGTAGCTTTCCCTTTGAGACTATCATGCTCATTTTTTAACCACGCACTGATATTAAACCGTGAAAAAAAATTTTCCCTGTGGAAAAATCGCGAGTTTTTTAGTCTCTGTTCCATAAGGCACAATTCACCATCACGAATAGTTGAACGAAAAACTGAAACGTTATTCTAAGGTATTGAGCTTTTTTCATGCATTTTGCAGTTCTACTATTTAACGTGAGAAATGTTTGTATGAAGATTTTACTTTAAAATAAGACAGTGCTTTAAAATTAATTGGATTAGTGTTAACTGGATTTGGAATTTGTTTCTATTACTTAAAAAGTATAAATTCTTGGCATCTTTTAGAGATAAGGAACGATTATTCATGTGCGTAGTTGATTAATATCTTCGATCTATGAATGAATGTTAGGAGCGTAAGCAGAATAAATTTCAGGGAAGGGTTTTTGAAAGAATATATATATTTCAAGATTTCATTATTGTCAATCATTAACAATATGATTACGGGAAAAGTATCTTTTCATTTTTTAATCTTTTATGTTTATATACGTATAATACAATAGAAATCGATTTTCGTAATTTTCAAGCCAATGAGGTATGAAATCTTTTCAAATACATACTTTTCATATTTTTCATAATTCTGTGGCACAACTCGGCGAATTTTTTGATGTTGTACAGAATTTATTTTTTTTTTTTTTAGGATTTTATGCTTTGGGTATCGAAGTTTTAGAAAATGTGAATTTTATTATAGACTTCTGGGAAAATCATAAGTACACTGATCTCAAGTATTACATTAATTTCAAACATTTTCGCTTTGTATGTCGTATAAAAAATTTTGTAATATTTTTTAGTAATGTTTTAAATTTCTAGTACTTGTATGGATCGCTCTAAAGATTTTGAGAATTTGATGCTACAGTAATAAACTATTCAAACATTTTGCGTACATATTAACCTTGATTATTCAGAACACAGTATCTTTGATATAGATTTTTACTACTATGTTTCATACATTTTTAGTATTTACTAGATTGAGAAAAGGTTCAATACTATAAATTGTATTAGTTGGATTGAAAATATTTCAACATTTTTCAATATAGGTTTATGTAATATGCTATAGGATATAAAGTTTGATAGATTTTTGAGAAAGTGATTCATGCGCAGTTTTTGAGTGGGTATGTATTATATGATTTCTGCTATTTTTTGTGATTTTTCGTAACATATACATGTAACATTAAAGAATGGTTCTGTATTTTTATAGATTTCTAGTATTTTTGTGGATTGCTGTAGAGATTTCGAAAATTCGATGCTTTGGAATCCAAATTTCGATCGACTTTAATTAATTTTATAGATTTCTGAAAAAATTGCATTCATATAGATCCATCATGTTTCATAGATTTCTTGTTTTTGAATATTTTTGTCTTAATATTTATGATTTTTTCGCGTTTTTCAGTATTATTTTGAGTTTTGAGTATTTTTGTAATTGCTTTAAGGGTTTAAAGAATTCAACGCTCTAGAATTCAAACTTCAATTATTTTCTAGTAATTTTATTGGTGTCTTAGAAAATGTTAGCAATATAAATTTTAGATTTTTAAAGATTTATCGTTCATTTATTTATGAGATTTTTTTTGTCCACATTTTCTAGCATTTTTATAAGTATATCTACAGATTGCCATGTACCATTTTTTAGAAATTGATGCTCATTTTAGAATTAGAAATTTCATAGTCCGTGGGTATTCCTTCAATTTTACAGATAACAGTTCTTTCAGAAATTTCGATCACTTGTAGTATTTCATCGAATTTTGTGTGATGAAAAAGATTTTCTGGTATTTTGAGGGATTTATATGTAAATTTCAAGAATAAGTTCCTTTGAAATTCAAATTGTTTCAAATTATTAGCATTGTTGTTAATTATTCTTAATAACTTACTTTTTATACTGATTTTTCAAATTTTCATTTTCCACGTTATCCTGGCCAAATATTCATGATTAGTATTCCGTTTGAGAAACAATTTTTATGAGGCCAGGACTATTGTCATGTTTGAGTTAACAAAGTTATTTTGAATATTGTTTAACTTTGAGAATTTACATGAAACCGTTTATAACCTCTATATTTCAGTAAGTACGTTCAGGATAATTTTCTCTCACTCTATTATAAATAATTTAAATTTAAATGAATTTCATTAAAATATATTTGTGCATTATTTATTTTTCAATTTTTCCCAATCTAGCATAAAGAAAGTCATTTCTTTTATTTGGATTTCTGTAGGGGTTTGAACCCCCAAAACCCTCCTCTGCCTACGTGACTTAGAAATGTTACTTGAAATTATTACGAATATAACTTAGAATAGAACGTTAAAATTTTACGATGAAATTCTAATGGCAGGAAATATATATATAAAGTTTGATAATGGAAAAAATAAAATTCCTAATTTTTTTCAAGGATATGAGTAATATTAAGCATTAATAAGCTAATTTTTTCGACCATCAAATATAGGACAATGGAGTCAAAATATCAAACAAACAAGTTATGGAAAACAGAAAATTCAAAGCTGGAAATTCAATGTTTCTAAAATATATGTATATTTTCAAAATGAAGAGTGCACGGTTTATACTCATGTAAACATCAATTCCAAAATCCATTATTTAGAAATCTAGAGGACATGAACGATTTTTTGTTTGCAAAGTCCATCTTTGACATTTGCTCCACATATATACAATTTAATCATAGATGAAAAGTTGTATTTCTCAAATTCTCAGCTTACCCTAAAAATATCCGAGACTGCGTTGTCCTCGGTGGCAAGAAGCGCGCTGCTGCGTTTTTTGCGAGGGGCGTACTCGCTCCCGAGGAATTGACTATTTTGTATTCTAACGGGTTCCGGAAAAACGGACTCAATTTTCTCGATCCTTCCGTAAAAATATAGAAACGCTACGAATTGGGTAACAAACTGCGCTAGCACGAGAAAGTACAAAAGTCCGATCGACTTGCTCGCCGATTTCTCCATAGCTCGTAAAGCCTCAACATTTACGCCACTTTGATTGGCCCAGGTAAAAAATCAGGATCAATATGCCAAAAAATTACCACATGTGAGCGTACATGACCTGTTAAATTCATAAATGCACATAGAAGTAAATGAAATCAAATCTAAAAAAGTTTTTAACACAGTTACTAAAAATCCTAACACTCAAATTAATGTTTAGTTAACGTATAATCTTTCTTAATGTGAATAATATATTACGGATTGAATCATGATGTTTACAGGAAAATTGTGAATAATGCAGTAAGTATTCGTTTGGGAAAAATCGGTTTCCGTACGTATGACACCAAAAAAAAATCAGACACGATCACTCGTTGGCTGACATTGAAAAGTTCACGTGATGAATTCGAATTCAGTATCGAGGATTTTCTCTATCAAACATATTGAGAAAAACAGGGGAGAGGGCGTAAAGATAACCGGGTTTCAAGTCCAATTACAGCGGGCTATTTCTCGATCTCTTGATCCGTCTTATCCAGACGCGTCGAGGCGAAAGAACTTGAAGCGATCGAGCGTCCCAACGCGGTAAAATTCTGCGGTACAACGAAAAAATTGTGTCAAATCAAAGAGGTGATTCGCTTTTCAAAAAATGGGTTTTACTCATGAAATTAAAACGTTCGTTTTATACTGTGTATATTCAACGTATTTTTTTAAAATTAAAAATAAGTCTGAAAATGAATGCATTGGTGAATGTCGAGTTGATTCAAAGAATAATATGTATCAAGCTAGAAATCTTAAGATTTGGTACTATTACTTTGAATGCAAAAATCATTATAAATTTGATCGAGTAGAGATGTTCTTAGTATTTGAGTTGACTGACTTTCAGGGACAACGCAACCAGGGGGCCAAAGGAGGAACCTGTCCTCTAGGAATTCTGAAAGGGGGCAGTATATTCATTTTGCACTTCTGCTTGTAAGTATTGAATTCTGAAAAGCTCTAGAGGATCTTGCAAAAGAAGTAGGAAATTGTACAAAACATCATAGGTACGAAACATTCAACTCATTCTTAAACACAAAATTTATGAAAAAAATTTTCTCGATAGTCTATTCATTTACCCGAAATCTATAAAACATTCAATCTTAGAGCAACTCATATTTAAAATTAATGAAATAATTCATAGAAATATTGAAAAATCATTCATATTATAGAAATACTAAAATTATTTGAATTATTCAAAAAAAAAAAAAAAAAAAAATTCATTGAAAAGCTAAAAATCTATGAAAAAACTGTTTCTAAAAATAGTTTGACATACATAAAATTTAAATTATTTTTAGGTTTAGAGCGTTGAATTCTCAAAATTTACATAGCGTCTATGAAAATAATAATAATCTATAAGAGTGATGGAATATGCTACAAAGTTTCATACATGCTAAAAAATATCAGAAAAAAACTAACAATGAATGAATCTCTATAATACTGAAATTCTATGTAGATGTCATATCTTCAAAAATCTATATGGAAATGATGAAAATGTATAAAACTGTAAATCCTAGAGCATTTTATTCAGAAAATCAACATTTATAGGGATTCCTCAAAATACTATAAAATTTAATAAAATTTCTGAATATTTGAAAAATAAAAAAAGAACCAAATTTTATTGCACTCCTACTTACAATTTTATAAGTTAACATTTATTACTCCTTTGCATCGCAAAGGAATCTTCCTTAAATGACAATAAATATTTGAGAATTCATTAAACGTATTCAATTTCCATATTCAATAATTTCGCGGCTGAACAGTGTGAATGAAAAACTATTATAGGAAGAAATAATTGAATGTAGGAAAATATTGCGCGCGTTTTATGCAAACCCAATAACCCATGCATAATTTATTTACTTTCGTAGCAATCAACGCATGAAAAAGCTTTCAACGACGAGGCGACAAATGAATAAAAACACTTCGAAAAATAAACCTCAAAGTTTGCGCGCTAATTTTATTCGTTCACGTTCCCCAAGCGAAATTTATTGCATTCAGAAGCATGAACCTACGTGACGAAAACAATATTTTTGTCACTGATTTATGATGTTATTTATTTTAGGTTAATGACATTTATTTTGGAAATTAACACTGACAAATATTATTCCATAATTTCGTATTATCTGATTTTCAAAACCTTAAACCATTTATTCAGAATAACAAGTTTTCAAACCGTTGATACACACTATCAATGAGCTGTGGTAGTCGAAAAATTGCTTTGAACTTGAAAAAGATGATTATTTGAAGCATTCTCTTGTTACTTTTTTACTAGGAAATTGGTTTATTTGTCATTTGGAATAACTTATGTGTACGTTTGATTACAAACTAACTAACAAAGTAACGGAAAATTTAAGTTGTACCAATGTAACACACTGAATTTCACAGGGCTTCATTCACCACGAAATGGAAAAAAGACAATTATCTGCATCCAAAACAATTCATCTCCAATACCCTACATAATTTGTTTTTCCTCAAATCTACAATCCACGAAAAAAACCAAATCTGGAATTGCTCAGCGATTCAACAGCACAGACAATTGAAAATCAACATCAGTCACGAAACATGAACAATAGAAGAATGAACAATAAAATTTTCCAACACGAAACACCTCAACAACGTTATTCCATCATCACGTTCGTCCCCAAAATTGTTCTATTTTACAAACAGTATCATATTCATCCAACGAAAATTCCCTCATCTGATGCATGATAATTTCCATTTACTCTCCTTAATTAACCTTAATCATTGAACCCTCCAAATAACTCGTTCTCTGTTTCGCAAGTTTGTATCAACGTCCCAACTGGCGATGTTCTCCCACACGAAACTCGCAAGTTTATTAATTGTATATGCATTAACTTCTGAACGAGTTTCTAAAGTTTCTAGGATTGTAATGATTACATCGCATCTCCATCTACCCAACCGAAAACGTACATTCATCTGCGGGAAAATCCTCGATACCGAATTTCATTTTAAATTTTCACAACGGATCGCCGACAACTTGTTGAACAAATCATGCTGATCCACCAGAAAATATCACATGTTAATTGCTTGAAAAATTTCACGAGTCCGGGGGAGATTCGTGAGAATGTTATTTTTGGGGGTGGAAGTGGAAAACTCGGTTCGCGTGAGCGGAAAATTCGTCGATGAACGCGCTATGGCACTGTTCGGAACAGCGTCCACAAACGGACTGTTCCCGCGGTAATATACCCGAGAAAACGCGACTCGAGAGGCGCTTGCGCCACGTTATTCGACGTGCGCTAGAAATGAATCCATCAAGTATGAACGAAAAAAGATACTAGTCTTTTTTGGCTTCGGCAAGAAAAACAAAAAGTTGAATCGCAACTTTGCTGTTGTTTCAAGGAAACGAGGAGTTCACGTGAATTGTGGAAGATTGATGATTTTGTACGAGTGAAGTTGAAACGAATGTAAAGAAAAACGTAGAACGGAATTTTCATCTGAAGAAGCTGAGTTTCTTTTTTTTCCTTAGGCTTTCTTCGAGTACATTTTGCCTAAAAATTTTTTCCTGGACTTTTTTTTCCTGTATACATTTTTTCCTACGCTTTCTTCACAGGTGTAATGCTGTAGAATTTTTCTTCTAAAAACCTTACCTGGATTTTCTCTTCAGAATTTACTTACTTCAACTTTTTTCTTGGACAACCATCTTTCGACTTTTCCTTCTGGGCTTCTTTCTTTTGAATTTCTTACCTGAACCTTCTTTCCTGAATTTGATTCCTTGGACTTAATTTTTCCCTAAGACTTTGTTCTATGGATCATTTTTTCTGAACTGGCATCCCTGCATTTTCTTTACGGAAATATTCATCTCTACTCCCTACGGTTCAGAATCTTCTCTTGACCACTCGATCGAAAAAAACTGCAATTGTCTTGCGTCCTTTCTACTTAAGGCAGTGACTATCTCAATGATTAAAAAGTATCCTTAAAGTGCTCAAACAAACTTTTAAGTATTCGATGGAGCTGGATAAAATTTTTTATAATTACACACCTGCAAAGCAATCTGCAACGGAACTGAGTGTTGAATTAGGCATAAAAACTGCGTTACATAATAAGCGTTTGAAGAAAATCAAAATCATTTTGATGAACTCTATGAAGATCAAACACTGACAAACGCAGTATCGAGATCAAAAACTGACGTTTCCGTTAAATGTCTGGACATTGTTTGCAGTAAGTTGACCAAGCGTTTTGAAAGGCTACTTCTGGTTGTTCAAAAATTTAGCGTATTTTTTCCCATAGAAAGGCTCTGAAGGAAGAAATAGAAAAGTGCTATCCAATTAAGAAGTTTGTCAATCTTGTCCTCGTTAAAAATTCTGCACTGTCAACAAGTTTTCTTTATGTTTGTACTGCCTTAATACTGTTTTCTCTAACCCTACTCACCACGACGGCCATAGCTGAACGATCATTTTTAAAGTTAAAATTATTGAAACTTATTTAAGGGGGTCTTCTACCTTGTGGCTTTGTTTTTGACCCTGCTTTTCGAGTATGAATTATAGGGAAACCAATAATGCAATTAAGGTGCAGTTTTTTGCATTTAAATAATTCATTTTTATATTATTCACACGAATTTCACTGAAATTTTGAGTGTCCTCGATTTGACCTTGAAATGCTTCTGATTGAAAAACGCATATTTAAATGGTTAACACGATTCAGCTTATGAAAGTCGTCAGAATCCAAAATATCAAAATGATTTGGTTTTTTGATATCCTTGGCTATCCTTTGACAGATGGAATTTGTAGGAATCGAAATTTTCACAAAGTAGTCGACATTTTATATAAAATTTTATCATAATTCCATGTTTTCAGAGTCAAAAACAGCTGTAGAAATTGTTAAAATAAAAAATTTCTTAAAAGCATCTGTCAAACGATAGTCAAGGGTATCGAAAAACTAAATCCATTTGATTTTTTTGTTTCTGGCGACTTTCATTAGCTGAATCGTGTCAACCGTTTTAAAATGCATTTTTTGCACGGAGACTCTTCAAGGTCAAATCAGAAACAGTCAATTTCAGAAAAATGTATGTAAATAGTCTAAAAATGAATAAATCAAATGCAAAAAACCGCGACTTGATAGCATTATTGGTTTCCCTACAACTCATTCTCGAGAAAAAGTATCAAAAACGATGCCACAAGGTAGAAGACCCCCTTAAGAAACAGTAGGGGCAAAACACGTTTGAGTAGTTTGAGTTTTCTGGTAATCGGGCATTAAATAGTTTAAAGCTTGAATAATGATCATTTAATAGATGTTTTAGCAGAAGCAAAAGTTCAGCGTAAAAGTATTTAAAAAGTTGTAGACTTATACGCAATGTAATCAAGTCATTACGAAAATTCGTATCATTTTTGTATTTATAATACAAGTTTTTTTTTTTTTTTTTTTTTTTTTTTGTTTGTATTTTACTTCTGAAAATATAAAATCGTTGTACAGCTATAATAAAGTACATGCCAAAGTTAATATAATACAAATAGATGGTCTCAATTGCGCATAAATGTATTGAGCACCGTATTTATTGTGCACTAGACGGTTAAGCAAATCGCCATGAACGTGTGCACAGGGTGATATACAGAATAAATTCACTATATAATTTTGATAACTTAAAAGTTTTCATGATGAAATTTCATAAAATTTGCTGAATTGTCCAGTGCACAATAAATACGCTGCTCAATAAATGTATGCACAATTGACACCCTCTCAATTCAAGGGAGTAATACGAGTCTTAACTCTTTTAAAATAATAATTTCACCATTTAAATACCATGAAATCAGTGAAATATTATTTGAACTTGTCAGACAGCATAAAAGACACAAAGAGCATAAAGTTATTGGACAAGGTAACCTCAAAATCCAGTAAAGTTCTGAAAATCACCATTATCACAATTTTCGAAAAATTGAGATATTGTAAGTCGAAGCATACTGAACGTGAATATCAATTATTTTTTAGAAAATTCAACAAATGATCGGTTTAAAAAAAACTGTCTTCTAAAAATCAACATATGGAAAAGTGGATTGTATATTATGCATAGTATCATTTCCTCACCTGTATTTGCTGTTTCTCAGCTACATAAACAGTACGCTCTCAGTTCAAATTAGTAAAATTTTTATTAATTTAATAAGTAGGTAAGAGATAGTCAGAGATCTACTAATAAATTACTAGAGTTCTGCAAAAAAAAAATCGTTGAATTCTACTAAATTTTATGTTATATGTACCTAGTTATAAAAAAAGGTGATGTAAAAAATATTGTCAAAAGCTTGATGTTTCAAGTAATAATTATTTAAACAAATGTCTAAATATTTCTATGATTATTGTTTGATTTTTTACTATAAAACAATGATGAATCAGTATCATTTGAATGCTGTTTAAATAATCGATAATTGCAGTGGTAAATATTTATCATCATGAGCAGAAACCATTTACTAAAGTTTAAGTAAAAATTGACTTTTTCACTAGTTGAACTATACTTATCTTTTAGTCCTAATGCACGAATAAGACTACATAGTCAAAACTTACGTAGTGCAGTAGTGGATTTTTACTAAAGTTTAAAGATAGTTGTTATTCGCTTTTTTCTTCAGTCAAATATTACCAATTTCATCCGTAAGCTTTATCACTAATTCAATCCGTAGAGTTTTACTAAAACCTTAGTTGCTCCCTTTTCACTTTTTCAATTAGTAAAATTCTACTATTAATTAGTGGTTTTTTACCAATTCAAACAGAGAGTACGATGAGAATTATTTAAAAGCGTTGTTTATAACTTTCTTCTCAAAACTACAAGCTTATAATATCCAGTTGAGATTGTCCAATTTTCCACTCCTACTTACAGTAGATGACGAAAAGCCATAAAACGTTTAAGTTCTTCGCTTTTTTTTAAACAATTAATTTTTTTGCAAGTCAACGGTTGGAAATTCCCAGTATTTTCAAAAGTACCGCTGAATATTCCGTCACTTTATTAGCTTCAAAGTATCGCACATCAATCAACGAGAAAACTTGCAAAAGTTGAAGGTTTCATTCGATAAATCTGGACTCGACAGCTTTACCTTTCGCAATTCCAGCAAATGACGCTCAGCGGTTGAATCCCAATTTTTCTCGGCTCGCCCGAGGGCACAAAGGGTGTTTTGTTTTGCGTTTGCGGGCGCTCTCGATAAGCTCGCGCGATTATCAATTAACGACGACGGCTGCGATCGGCTCGCGGAGAAAGGCTCTCTGTGGCTCGTCTAAACGATCGTTAAATCGAATTGCGTCATCCGGGCAGCGATTTTGCTGATAATCACGTTACTGGGATCGTCAGCGACCTCGTTTCATTATGCGGCCCGATGCTCGTGTCAATAATCACAACATATCCACGAGATGTACGTTGCATTTACGCCCAGAAAACGAGCTACATCACGTACGCTCGAAACAGAGGGACCAAGGGAAAATCTTTCACGCTCTTCCGATCATTTTGTGTCGTTTTCATTACGCCCCAAGACCCCCAAGTCAAACATTATTACTAGTTTCATCTGTTTGCCAGTCGCGAAATACATGTTTTCGGAGGAGTGGGATTTGATTGAACCCGCTGATACTGGGATTACGCGTCGGGAAAATAATCTATCGGGATGTTTGTTCGGTCGGTCGATGGTTGGGGGAAGGGAAGTGATAGTAATGTGGACATTACGTTTATTTGAAATTAGGAACCAGTCGACACTTTTCTCTACACTCCAGCCTCTCTTCATTTCCTCAAACCACTGTTATTCTTTGGCATTTTCAGTAGAAGAATATTACTGTGAAAACAATTATTTTTGTCAGATGCGCAGAAAAAAGTTTTCTAATTTTTTATCCTTGACGATCTGATTACGAGGATATAATTTTTAGATTTTTCGAATTTCTAGATTTTCAAGTAGTACAAGTTTTAGAACCAAGAGTCGCAGATTTTGTATGTGCGTATATAATGTACTGGAATCTGATGTTCGTGAATATTAGTCACTGAGATTAAGATTTTCTCTGTCAAGTATTTCAAGTATTTTTCATATTTTTTAAATATTCATACGAAACCAAGTATTTTATTATGTTATGATGGATTTTTAGATGTCTTAGGATTCGATGCCTTGAAAATTAAAATTTTCGATATTTTTACATATTTCCGAAAAAATGATATATCCACAGTTTTGAATCGTTCTCTCGGATTTCTAGAGCTTTTGTATTCATGATATTTTCTGAAATTCCGTAGTATATGTTGGTATTTTTATAGATTCGTAGTATTTTTATAGGTGCTATAAAAATTTCTAGCATTCGATGCTATAACGTTAAATTTCAATGATTTTGAGGGTTTCACTTGATTATAAAGAAAACGGTATCTATAGCAAAGATTTTTACGTACTTTTTTTGCCATTGACAGAATTTTAAGCCTTGTATGATATTTTTTATAAATTGCGTTATAGATTTATAAAATCAAATGTTCTAGCGTTTAAAGTCTCAGAATTTTTCCAGTAAATTATACTGCATATAGTTTTAAAGTATTGATAGATGTATAGTTCGTCTCGTTGTCTTGCATGTCTGTAGTATGTATGAAATTTCTAAATAATTTCTGATATTTTCTAAGGAATTTTAGAATTTTCGAACATTGATTGAAGTATAATATATTCCTAAATCATACACTTAAGAGTTACAATTTCGATAAATTTTCATTATTTTTATAGATTTTCGTATTTCTATAGATAGTCTTACAAATTTCCAGAATTCGATGCTGAGATATAAAATTTTAAAGACTCAGAGAGTCTCAATCGATTTTTCAGAAAAAAAGTATTTTTACCAAGACTCTCAATGTTTCGATTTTTTTGAATACATATAGGTCTAGTATCTACACGATTTGAATCATTTTTCACTAGTTCATAAATTTCTATATAGGTTTTTAAAATTTTATGTTCTGGTACTGAAAGTTTTAGAAATTTTGAGAAAATGAAACTTACATAATAATACATTACTTCTCAAGTTCTAATAGATTTTTAGTACCTCATGCATTTCTGTAGTATTCATGAAGTTTTAAAAGATTTGCTTTTTTTTTTATGAAATTTGAGTATGTTTGTTGATTGCGGTATCATATGTTACCAAGAACTCAATACTCTAGAATTAAAATTTTAGTATATTACAATTATTTTCATGGATTTTTGATAACATAACATCTAAATAAATTTTTAGTACCTATGTAGTAGATTTCGCGTAGGTTCGTATTTTTTTTTCGTATTTATAAGATTTCGTAGCGTTATTAAGCAGTATTCTTTTAGATTTTTTTGCACGTTTTTTCGAATTTGATGCTCTAGAATTGGAAGTTATATTGTTCTCCAGTCTTAGTTTTGGTTAAATTTTTTTTGTATAATAGTTCTTTCATAATTTGTTTTACTTTTAGTATTGCTTTTAAGCATTTGTATGATTTGAAAGACTTTCTGGTACTTTTATAGATTGCTACATAGATTTATAGAATTCGATGCTTCATTATTTATATTTTAAAAATTATCAGCACCCTAGTTTTTCTTATAATTCTCCGGGTGGGAATAATTTTTCAATTTTTTATTTTCTACATTATTCTTGCGAAATATGTATAATTCAAATTCTGTTATAAGGAAATTCTACTGAAACCAGGATTGTTATTTTTTGAGTTCATTAAATAAGGAGTTTCGAAGTTTATTCAATTTTGAGAAACTTCTGTACATAAGTCAATCTATTTTTTTTTTTTTTTATTGAAGTGAGTAAATTTTTGATGAATTCACTTTTTTCAATATTCAGTATAAAGTTACTTTCATAACTCGATTTTTATTATTAATCATATTGTTTTAATGCGTTGCCCACTATATGATTTGTAGTTTTACTGTCCTTGATTTATTATTATCACTTTTTCTCATTTTTACATCAATTCACAAGTAATTTTATTTAAATTTCGGGTGAGGTTTGAAACTCTACTTTTTGTCATTCACGTGATACATATTTTGCCATCATTGTTTATTATTCATAGAATTTGGTCATCAGTTTTAAAAATTTTAACAACCTTCATTTTCTGTCCCAGAATAATAAGTGAAAAATTTCTGATAGGTTTGAAAGTCTTCAAAATCCGTAGGATATTTTAAGTACAAATCTTACAATTCTCATTCCGATGAACGTTAGTATTTCCAATCTTTAAAAAAATTCATTTACCCTTCAGAACACCATAATGTACTTTCCCTCCAGTCCCAATGTTCATTTCATGGATCTCGGGCTTGAGTAAATGCATTTATCGCGAATCCGAGCTTTTTTCGGTGATCAAGAGCTTTTTGCGTCTCTTGATATCCTTCGTAATTTAACTGCAAACAATAAGACGATTGGAAATCAATGCAGCGTCGGGGTGAAAAAAACGATTGAGAGCAACCCATCAGCGCTCGCGGCACTGGAACGTCTTCCTCGATTAATCACTCGAGCGCGAAGAAGAAACGACTGAATAAACTTGAAAAAAAGCAATGAAAAACTCGGAAACAATTATATATGTATTTCTGTTCAATTTCTTGGAGACTCGATGTTTCCTTAAATTTCTATCATCGACTTTTAAGTATCTCAAAGAACTCAATGAAAAATTCACACTCAAAGATCTTCTAAAAATCGAAAATAGCCTGAAATTGAACACCTAAGACATTTAATTGAATAATTTTTTCATAAACGATTCCTTCATGAACTTTTTTCTGTCCTCCATTAGTGCAGCAAAATGTTTAATGTTACTCAAAATTCTGTCTGGTTATTTGAAGTCGATCTTGGCTGCACGTAATAATCTTCGGAAAATTATAGGGCAGCTGACGATAACGAACGCCGTGCATTTTATTTTCACAACGGATTTTTTTCTTGAACGCCTGGTGCAATAACGAGAGTGATGTCGCGCGTTTAAAAATATTTCGCGTTTCATCCTGGCGAATAATTTAACGACTTTGGAGAGTATTTAGCGTCAGCTGAAAGATGAATGTTCGCGGGATGAGGGTGACTAATTTTCAAGAGGCCATTTCACAACACCACGCTCCCTTATGGCAAGCAGAGGGCTGTTCGACGAAAAAAGATTAATAAAGTTCAACGGTAAAAAAACTGAACGGCCATATTCTGAAGAATCGTTCCCAAGTAACCTATAGAATGGATGAATCATTAGTAAAGTGGGTACAGACAATTTGAAATATTTTCTGTGAGCTTTCAAAAAAACAGGGTACAATATCTTTTGAAAGGTGATTTCACGTTTGTAAAGATTTTGTAACATATCAAAAATAATTTCGATCAGGAAGGTAGACAGAGGAGAATTTTGGGGTTCAAACCCCTCTCGAAATTATAATAAAATACATGATTATTTGATGGAAAAATTAAAAATATTCAATTTGTAACAATTAAAAATGCATGCTATGATAAAAAATTCATAAGATATGAATGGAGAAAAACGGAAAAAAAAAGGAAAAATGACAAAAAATGTATTTACTGAAATTTAAAGGACATAATAAATGGTGTCATGCAAATTCTTGAAGTTAAACAATATTCAGAATTCCTTATTTCACACACAAAAAAAACAATAGTACTGGCTTCAAAAATATTCTTTCATAGGCAAAAATTTTAATCATTAATGTTTGGCTAGGATGATGTAGAAATTGAAAGTTAAAATATTTCATCCAACTTAGTGTATAACGAAAACAATAAGAATCCAGGAAAATCTGAAAATATACAAAATTTTGAACACTAGAGCATCTATTTCTAGAAATCCTTCAAAATATCAGGGAATCTTCCTAATCATACAAACTCTGAAAAAATGTTAAAAGTACTAGATTTCTGTTAAAAACTGTTTTCTGAAACATCTGAATAAATACCTTTGACCAATAGAATGTCGATTTTGAGGGCATCAAGTTTCACAAAGTTTTAAAGCAATCTACAGTAACTAAAACACAGGACAATATCTGATAAATAGTAAAAAAAATACGAAAAAAACAAGAAATCTGTAAGACATGCAAAACCTATAAAAATAAAAATTTTCTCATGAATCTATGAAATTAGTGAATATCGATCAAAATTATAACTCTGTGGCATAAAGTTCTAATAATCTATGTAGTAATTTACGGAAATATTCAAAATCATTAACAATATTAAGAATCCATCACAGTTTTATTTTAATAAAAACAATGCGAGAAATACTGAATTCCTTAATACTTCAAAACTATGTCGTATAACTTTCTCCAAGACTTGTAAAACTTGGAATTTTAGAGCATATTACTTTTGAAAATCTATGTAAATATCAATAAAAAGACAATGAAATTCTCTAAGTTGTATAAATACAAGAAAAAGGAAAAAAAAAAGAAAAGTACTAAAATCCTTCTAAAAGATATACTGTTATTTGAAAATATAACTTACCTACAAGACATCTCTAAAAGTACAAAAATTCTTTTTGAAGTATCATAAATAAAAAAAATAAAAAATCAAATCAAATCAAATGCAAGAAATATTGGTAATCTTTTAATACTCAAAAACTATATGTAAATATAATATTCTCAAAAATGTATGGAGTTTCAAGTGCTATAGCATAAAAATCCAAAAAAAAAAATATAGAAATTCATGGGAATACTATAAAATTCTGAAAGTAGTATGAACACTGAAATAATATAGAAAAAAACCGAATCATTAAAAATCTTAAAAAAGATATTTTTCTCTAAAATTTTATTGAAATAATCGAAATCGTTGCAATTATCAATAATATAGCAATGAATTCTAAAAATTTCTAGAACGGCCTAGAAATCTAAGAAAATATCAGAAGATACTGAAAAATTTATAAATAAATACAATACGAAGACTATAGAAATCTACGAAATACCTAAAACCTGTGTACCTACATATTTTTTTCCAGAATCTATATAAATATTTAAAATGTTTAGAACTCTCATTTGTAGAGCATCGAATTCTAAAAAGCTGAATATCAATCTGATATAAAATCATAAAATCCTTCAAGCTTTATTAATACTAAATAATTATAAATAATACAAAAAATACGTAGGTATTAGAGTAAAATCTAAGTTTTAGTGACTTGAAAATCACAAAAATCGAACTCCATTATATCATGTACGAACATGAAAAATGTGCTACTCTAGACTCTAAAAGTTGCGCAACTCTAGAAAATTTCGAAAAATAATTTTTCTAAAACCATATAGTCAAATAAGAAATATCACGAAATCCCAAAGGAAATAAACTTTTTCGAAAAATTCACCTCGTAAATTTGTTTTCCCTACAGGCTCTAATTTTGATGAATTCATAGAAACTTCTAATGATTCATAAAATTTTCACGTATTTCAGAGATCTCTTCAAAAATTGAACTTGCACGTTACTTCCTTTCTTTTTATTGATTCCTTTATACTTGAAAATAACATTCGGTATTTATCGAAAAAACACTTTGACCCTAAAATCTTCTTTTGCCTCTAAGAAAGTTTCCATACATTTTTATCTTATATCATCATCATGGAACCATAAAAAATTATCCATACTTTTCTATTACCATCTAAAGCGCCGGAAAATATGAGTGATGATCTAGAACGTTAGTTTGCAGTGAGAAAATCAATAGGAGACAATAGTTGACCCCAGAGTACCATCTTTCACAGCGAACTTCGCGAGTGAAAAAGAAGACGCTGTTAAAGCTGTGTACACGACCCACTTCCAGTTGCCCATACGTTCGGCTGAAGCCATTACTTAGAAAGCTCGTCCATCAAAAAAATAACGCACATTAATTAAAACGCTCGTTTGAAAAGCCACATGTGTGTGGGAAGCAGTGGGAAGCAGGAAACGCGAGTCAAATTTATTTTAGAAGCTTTTTACATCATGCATGTTTATTCGACTCGATGGTAATTAGCAGATCTAACTTTGGAATTAGTTGCTCACATAAAGAATTTCAGACCAAAATAAAAATAAATATGTTGAAAATGAACTATCTTGAGTAATTCACTCTTCTTCATTAACAATTTCAGAATAGTTTTTCTTCTTTTACCCAGTTTTGAAACTAATCAAAAGTTTCTCATTTAAAATTCAAAGGAAAAAATTCATGAAAATTTTGTTTGGAAGGAAACTTGAATAAAAATCTGAAATGGAAATTCATCATAAAAACAATATCAAAAAATATCCTGAGGATCCTGGAAACATTTTTTACGGAAAATGGGTTTTTGAAATTTGGCATAAGATATCTCGCCCCAAGCGGAATCGTAAATAAAGAAGAAAAGATTCTTTCGAGAGCGATCAGTTGGACGACTGTTATTTGTCGAAATGTCATGAAAAGTGTTTAATTTTACTCTTAGGTAAGAGACACAATCTCGCGGGAAATACAACGTTATTTACATTTTCTCGTTCCCGAGATACGAAAAATGTACTGTTCTGAACTTTACACTTGAGAAAAGCGTTGGTAAAAGAATACGTTACATTTGCCAATATGATAAAATGCAGGGAAAACAAAATATTAAAAATGACTACTTCTATCGATAAGTAAAATAATCAATTAATATAAATGCAAACTTCTTTCTATGATATCTCTTTTTTCATCGGAAATAACTTTGTAGAAGGTTGAGGTACAAAGGCGTTTTAATATAGGAACTTTAATGACGAACGAAATATACATTTGAAAACTTTTATACGTGATAATCTTTTTACAACCCAAAGTTTTTACTTTTTTTCTTGAGTTAAAGTTAAAAAATGGAGCACGACATTTTGAAAAGTTCAGTGCTCAAGTAATTCTTCACGATCGGAATAATTCTTGGAGTTTTTGTCGACTTTCTTTAAGCTACATGAAAGGTTATATCAACTGATGAATCAAAAAATTATGTAATAATATATTACTGAAGTAGAATATAAAATACTGCGAGAGAAAAGAATTGAAATCCAGAAACCCATATCGAAGCATTTATTAAATGCAGTCTCACTCATTCACAACTATTTAAACAAAAACTACCAATATATTATTTGTCATCAAAAGCACTATTTTTCACGTCAGTTTTAATTTCATTTATTAAGAAATTAGATGCAAATATTTGATCGTGAAAAAACATGCAGCATTCGTTTCCAATCTTAATTGAAATATGTGATTATTTGTTAAATAAATTATATATCAATTCATACTAATCATGTATAATTTGCGCTTCACCTTATAATTTTGAATCTTACTTCAGCAGTATAATTCAACTTTAGTGAATTATCATTAAACTGAAATAAGCTTTGTTATTAATGATACAGGCAACTCAAATATTAAAATTGAAGAAACATGAACAATATTGTTAGAACACCCTTTAAAATTACAAAATCAGCCCAACATTGATTATTTTATATTTTATAAAATATTGACTAGGTGCTAAATTATTTTCATATTTATCTTAAAAATTATGGAGTTTATACAGTTTTGTACATTTTAGTTCTCTTTATTTGCATTGACTATAGTTCTATCATATTTTGAAAATAATCGTGTTTGCAACATGTCTAAAGCAGATCAAAGAAACACTGTTATTTTTATAAATAAAGTATTTACAGTAATGCTCACCGTAGTGCAAGACATGCGGTCTCCACCTTGCACTACGATGGACAGCGATTTGTGGGCGTCACGCCTCAAAGCAGGAGCGTATTCATGTATATGCGCATATGCGTGGTTCCCTGTATACAGCTATAACGTTTGAATATTTCTAGTTGTATTCTTGTGTTGGTAAAATATTTTGTAAATTATTATATTTATTTTATAATTACGCATACTGCAGTCTTTTTTAACTATCACAAGATTCACAAGGAATATAGTAAACAATTGAAGAAAATTAAATCACTATATTTTTTCTTCGAAATGTTAAAATTATTCTTTTCTTTCATTAAGTCATAAATGAATTATAAAAATCATTATTATTATTTATTGTTATGCATATTTTAAGAACAACAAACCTTTTTAGAGAAAATATGAAAAAGAATTTATTGATAACCGTCTCTTTGAACTGTGTTGAAAGCATTTATCGTAAGTTCTAATTCTAATGAAAAATATATTTCTTTCATCAATCTATTGTTTTATAAAAGAGAAAATATATATCAGTGTACTATAAGTTATTCATCACATTATTGTCCTTAATATACTTTTTGTATAATAAAATTCTTTACTTTTTGTATTATCATTATTACAACTATTATTCACTAGTACTATTATATAAACTTTTCTAATATCTAAATGGTTAATTATATAACAGAAAGTAGGAGAGAGAAGTGGATTGAGTTGAAATATAACAGTAATTTTTTTTAATAAAATAAGAATCGAGTCATCGAATAAAAACGTGGGATTCCTGACGAATCGAATAATAAAATCAACGCGTCTAGTAAATTGGGTTTTTATAAAATTTTTATAAAATCCCTTATTTAATTAATTTCATTCGCACAAAAGTGTTTTTCTCTATGTTCAAAGCGATTTTATATTTTCATCTTGACAAAAAAAATTATATTTACTTATGTATAAAAGTATTATTTAGTATATATATATGACATAAAATGTCATGTATCGAAAGTCCAACAATTCAAAATGCGTATTACGTTTCGTCCTTTATAAACTGTCCGTACATGTACTTCAGTTTTGTTATAAGTTTGAATTTTTAAAATTAAAAGTCATGATTATATTTTATAGCTAATCGATATCATGCACCGTTAATATTAAAATTCTGAACAATTTTCAACAACCCTAGTAACGGGGGTCCGAGAGACTTGCATATGAATTTCATGGTTTTTTAGGTCGCTGATCATGAATCTGCGGTCAAATTTGGTAAATTATTTTGTTAAAACAATTTGTATTAACAAATTATGAAAAAAACAATATTCACTATGATGCATATGCTTTTCATGGTTTTTCAGGTCGCTGATCATGAATCTAAGGTTAAATTTTGAAAATTATTTTGTTTTAACAATTTGTATTAACAAATTATGAAAAAAAAATATTTACCAAGATGCATATGCTTTTCATGGCTTTTTAGGTCGCTGATCATGAATCTGAGGTCGGAATTGCGAAATTATTTTGTTAATACAAATTTTTTGAACAAAATTATTTTGCAATTTTGACCTCATTCATGATCAGCGACCTGAAAAACCATACAAAGCATATGCATCTTAGTAAGTATTTTTTTTTAAATTGTTAATAAAAATTGTTTAAAAAAAATAATTTTCCAAATTTGATCTCAGATTCATGATTAGCGACCTGAAAAACCATGAAAAGCATATGCATCTTGGTAAGTATTTTTTTATAATTGTTAAAAAAAAATTGTTTAAACAAAATAAGTTTCCAAATTTGATCTCCGATTCATGATCAGCGACCTAAAAAACAATGAATTGCATATGCAAGTCTCTCGGAACTCTCTCGGAAGTCTCTCGGAGCCCCGTCACCAGGGAACTGATTAGCACTGCATGCCATCGCGAGTAAATGTTAAATGAGAAGATTTCAAGAAAACTTCAAAAATAAATCAATAAATCACGAAAGGATTGCATGTAAGGGTGAAAAACAAGCATCAATTTTTTTAATGCAATTGTCATTCACATTCTTTAAAAGTAAATATTAATACTATATGTAAGATATAGGTAAAATCAACATTGAATATGTCCATGTGTACTAAACAAGATTGCAATTATAAATATGTATAAATGTACATCATTGTACATAATTTTTTGTAACGTAAAACAAGTAGGTAAAAATTAATCCTCGGGAATCAAATGATTATTCGGATGATTCCCGTTATTGGGAGCATCGGGTTTCGGGCGTTTCGGCACTGGTCGCGCTCCCCTCAAGCGAGAGAGTGAGGGCACCGCTTGAGGGGAAGCGGCCAAAACCTTGCACTACGATAGCCAGCGGTACGGTGAGCATTACTGTACTTAGAACATTCGATCGTAGTAAAGTAATCGATGCAGTAAATTGCTTAAAAAATTTTTTATAATATTTACCGAAGGGATCGCATCCGTTACGTTTCAATCTGTGTTTCTAGATGTATACTAGATATTTGAGTTGATTCCGACATATCCGAACTAATAACCTTTATTTTGTGTTTGTAATTCAATTTCAGTAGTAAATAAATTGTTATGATGTTTGGATTATGTCTTTTTCACGATGAATACTCGAAAAAACAACATCGTTCAACCATTCTACACTTGCATTTATGAGCCAATTCTGGAAACATCTGAAAGTTCAAAAATTTCTTTACTTTCTGGTAAAATTTTTTTTGCTCCAATTTTTGACTACTAATATCAAGGGACCTGTCCCTAACCCCACACTATTACACCACATCATAAGCGGATTTTCTTTTTTCCTGATAAAAATTCCGCTCGCGCTTCACTAATGCTCATGCTTTTGGAGCCGCGATTCTTTGAGATAATTCGCTAGTTTCACGGCAAGTCGCGTTTATTTCATGAAATTATATCAAAGCGCTCGAGAGCGGGAACGTTCTAGCCGGGGTGCATTACGCTTGAATGGATTTGAATGCTCAGTGTCAGTTTGAATCTTATCTAGTTGGTTATTTTGGACGGCATGAATGCCGAAAGATGGAAGCCGAAGAGATGCCCGAGAGGTGAGATAGCTGGTTATTACGGCCTCCGCGGGATTCGGTGTCAACCCGCTTCGCGAGCACAACTCGTAAAATTTGCCCGAGATCCAGAGAAAGTCCCGAGTGGGTACCTTGAAATTACTTGAGGGAGCACAAGAAAAAAAATTCATAGCTATTCAACGTAACTTTCATCTTTTGGGGCGAAAAGGGAGGTTTTGGGTGCTCTCAGAATACGAGTGAAACGAAGTATCGCTCCATGTGAAAGTGGAGTATTTTTCATGCGGTAAAAACAAAGTTTTAAAGAAATTTGAGATTTTTGATGAAATCAAAGAAACTTTGAACAACTTGTTAAGCATACGTGAAACTTTTTCGCTATTTTTGTCAAAAATTTGAGTAATGTGTAGAACTTTAATTTATTTAGTCATTGTTTCAAGAATCTATAAGTTCGTGTGTCTCCGAAATTGTTCAAAACATTTACTTTAAACAAGAAACTCAATTGGAACGTTGTAGGGCAGAGACGAATTAATACACAAGAGAGTACACGAAATGATCCATCTTTGTTTCGGATATCACCTCGATTAGTAGTCAAATCAGTGTGTAGTCAGACGGCGTGAACTAGCACGAATTGTACGCCAGGTAAAGAATAATGCATTTGCATTGTTACGTAGTCTGAATTATAATATATCTAGTAATTATTTAAATTATAAATCCAGCGCAAGTATCGAAAAAGGCAAAAAAATTGATGTAACCGAAATTGAACTTCGTTTTTTCGCTTCACAATTATTTTAGTTGTCACAAGGTATTGCGATTCGTGATATATTATAGTTTTGCATTAAACGTTACTAAAATAGTTTGAATCAACCACTCCTTCAAATTTTAACAGGTAGATTGACCCGTGAACAAAGGTGATATTCGTGATTTCAACTGACCATGAAATGAAAGAGAATCGTCGCCACCGAGCAGAACGAAACCATCGCACGTTTAACGACGCTGTAATTTTCACGAGATCTCTTTCGCGTCCAAAACAAAGGGTCGTGACGACTATATGACTTTGTCTCCTTGTCTGTTGAATGCCAGCAAATTAGCTTCGCTCAATACAAATTAAATGGAGCTCTTTCACTTTTCAACTCTCGGGTCGCCCGGTCTTTAGTGAAGGGGCCATTCAACTGCGAACTATTTTGCAGAATTATATACAACTTGCAACTTGTTCTTTGATTTACATCAAAATTTATCGAAAATTGTCATGATTTTGAAAAAAATTGTCAAACTTGTTAGGATTCGACATGGATTTGGAACTTTTTTTTATTTTTTAGCATTACCATATTACTTGAACTGACTTTTTTCGAAAAAACAGCTGATATATTTCGGATGTTTGAAATGATTATATTTAAAATATATGCGAAGAGATTTGACAATTACAATATGGCGAGAATGGAAACTTCACACTAAAGTTTGACAGTTGAAAGAATTTCTAACGGTCGACTTTCGAACATTGAATATCTAAGGTCACCTTAATTTGAAAAAAATATTGTAAGCATCAAAGATAAGTGAGCTGTTCATCCATATTTTTCACGAAAGGATCAATTTCAGTGTATTTGAATGACTCGAACGGTTTACGTTTAAAAGCGTGCGTTTGCGATAAAACTAAATAAACCATGGGATAAAGTAGCAACGAATGACGTGACAGCAAATCCAATTTCGGCTGACCTTTCAGGATTTTGTTGGATGTACTACGAACTCTGCGTCTGATGTCTCGATTGAAAAGTTTCTCGGCCCCGCATGCTAAGAAACAAGATGATATAGCTGTCGTTTTTCAACGCATCGCTTGGCGATGAAAATGCGGTTGAACGATGCGAGACAATTTAGCTAAAGTATACCAGAAACAGGAGTGATAAGATATTGTGGTTGTAGAGAAAATTTTTCCGCTTAAATAAGCAACGACTGTATTAAAGTTAGTAAAATATTGATTTAATCATTCGTGATTATTACTTGATAAACTTCAGATCTTCTGTTTTGTGAACTTAGAGAACATAAAAATTATTTAGTTTTTTATCCTAAATGAAAAAAGGAATAATCACTTTTGAAAAATATAGATATTTTATAATCAATAACTCAAAATTGCTAATCAGTTAAATATTGTCGTAAGAGAGAAATATGCAATTTTCGAAGTACACTTTCCAAGTGTTTCAGTCATTATAATGTCATGGATTTATGAAGTAATTGTTGCTCATCATAGAAAATTTATATTCTTGAATTTAGAAACACTGAATATATAAGTAAATAAGTTGAAAAAAAAGGAATACAATAAAATAAAAAAACATTTCATTATGCGAATCAAAATTTCGTAGTTTTTTTTAAGATTTACGCATAAGGTCATGAGAATCTCGAATATTGCAGGATTGTTATATTCACTCTATGAGTAAACTACATACAATGGGTATAGACATTTTCTATTTCTATAGACTGCAAGTGTTTCAGAGTTCAAATATGTTATCTCAACGCTTATGTAGATTCCATAGATATTTGTATTCATCGAAAGAAAAAAATTCACAAAAAGAATATTTTAGCGCTAACGAATGTCCCAGATTTTAGTTAAAATTTATATGAATTAAGTAAAAATCATAAAAAATGGCGCCATCGATAAAAAAAATAATGAAAAAAAAAAAAAAAAAAAATACATAAAATGTTTCACAGAATCATAAAAGTTAATACAACTGGAACACTAAAAATATACGTTCAATTATATTCTTTCCACTTGTTTGCTGACCTGGTTATTGTATGAGACTGTTCAAAATAACTAAAGATATATAAGCAGAAGAAATCAATTGTTCATTGTCTTCTTCGAATTTGCAAAAAAAAAAAAAAAAAAAATGGGAGTGAGTTGAAGTTTCCTTGGTTAATAAAAAAACCACTTTAGTTTTTTTTGCATTGAATAGCAATATGCAAAAACACGTTTTAAACTACCAGTTCAAGAATTAATTCGGTGAACTATGCAGTGAAATAGTCTGTCAAATTGGTAATTGATATTCAAAAAAAGATTTTTTTTAAGTAAAGAAATCAAACTGATTTTTTCAGATGAAGCCAGTTTTAGCACTTTGTTTCATTTTTGTTTTCTTAGCATTTATTTCTTTTTCGGAATCATGCAGATGTCGACCAGAAGATGCGCAACAACAGTTTTGCTCATTCTTATTTGGTACGTTTCTCTTGCAATTTTCAAGTGAATTCAATAATTTTTTTATCTGAGAAATTTGACGATTGATTTTTTAAAAAAAAAAGAAAAAAAAAACCACCTAACATTATAAAGTATTACAATTTCAGTTGGCGTTATAGATATAACAAACTTCGGTACCCGACAAGGAGCCACGTACTATTTCTCAGTAAGAATTCTGGAGATTTTCAAGGTAAAACCTAGCCATCTGTAGAAAATCTGCATTACGATAAGAAAGTTCTTTTTGTAGCATCGCATTTTCATGTATTTATTTAAAAAAAACTAGTTTCCTAAAAAAATTGACTTATAACTTTCTAATACTTGAAGTTTATGAGAAGAACAATTTTATGCCATATTTGTGTGTATTTTCAAATGTATCAACAATAAATTTTCAAATATGTAATCATATATCTCAGAATAAATTCACGGATTTAAAATTTTTGTTGTTGCAACCAAATGAACAGTGGAATGAAGGCCAACCATATTCTATAACTTCGATCGAGATGTTTACGGTGATGGATGGCAGTGTAACAGCAAAATTAAAATCATATTCAAAATTTCTAAGATCATAAAATTTAAAGCTCTTTTTTGATAGTTTTTAATAAAAAAACAGGACATTGAATGTCGTCTCATTATGGAGTAACTGGTTCACTGGGACTGTAATGGAGAGCATCAAAAATGCATAAGTTAATGGAAACATAAATAATGATTACAGAATACTGGAAATCCGCGAATAGATACAAGGAATAGATACAAGTAGTGTTTTCGAAAGTTTGACAATGATTCAAATTTTTTTGACTGTCGCAAACTTTTTCCGTTCGACTCATTTTTAAAACTTTCTACTGCTTTCTGTGATCCCCAATGAATTATTATCATTAAAACAGACTTTTCTGATCTTTTTGTCATATCTGAATATTTTTTCCAACCCTCCTTGTGCTCAAAAAAGATATAGTTTTGAGAGTTTTAATGTCGTTTGTAATGATATTATAATATTTGGAAAAAGCTTGTGCAATTCCAAGAGAATGCGCTAAAATTTTTCGATTTAAAATACACATTGTATTTTATTTGACTGCGAAGAATATGATTTCTATCATCCAGAAACATAAAAAGAAACATGATTATAGATAGCATTTTTTTGAATTTTGCAGAATCGAGTGTCTAACCCAGCTGGCTACATCACCTGCATGGAATAAAAGGTGTTGTAAGAGAAATTCAACGACTTGGTACATATCTAACATTGTTCAAACACACGTGTCCACTTTAGTCGTACATAAATTCGTCCTTTTTTTGATGAGACGTATTATTCAATCTAAAATATTATTCTTTAGTTGCAATGAATCATTAATGGTATTTAGAGATTACTATTACTGGAAAATTTTCTAAGTGCATTTCAATGTTTGAAGAGTGTTTATATTATTTTTAATAAAGTGAACCTTCCCAACAAGTGTATTCACAATTTTTTCTAGTTACGATCCACATAACTACTGTTATGGAATCTTTTCAAAATAAAACTAAAAATAATGAAAAAATATCTTGAAAATTTAATAGCCTTTAATAATATTACGTTTGATAATGGTGAATTATGTAAATCAATTAACAATGAAGTAAAATAGAATGAAATTAACAAAAAAATATTTCTTTATAGAAAAAAGATAAATTTAATACAACTATTTCTGGGAGACTTTTATTTCATGTTTTTCCTGTGTAGTACATAATGTCACATAGTATTTTGCAAAATTAACTAAGAGAGAAGATAATAATATTATTTGAACGTACCAAAAAAACAAGCCTAAAAACCCCAAATTTCCCTAGTTCTTGTAAGAGAAAAATTCAACGACGTATAGTATGGTTTGCTAATCTAAATTCGTGACGTAGAAAAGAAAGGAGATGGTATGATGGATATATATATATATATATACGGGAGACCGGAAACTGGAATGAATAGATATTGTTGTTGTAGAGAAAACTTATTCGCTCACAAAAACAACGATATTTTTCAAGTTGTTTGGATATTGATTTTATCATTTGTTATTATTACATGATTAATTTAATATGCACGGTTTCATCAACTTATAAAACTTAAAATTATAATGTTTTTTTTATTCTCATTAGAGAAGTAAACAGTCATTTTTGAAAAAATTTAGATATTTTATAATCGCAATAACTCAAAATTGCTAATCAGTTCAATATTGTCGTAATAGAGAAATATACAATTTCCGAAGTAATATTTCCAATTGCTTAAGTCATTTTAATGCCATGGATTAATAAAGTTATTATTACTAATCATGAAAGACTAATCATCTTAAATTTAGAAACCTGAATTTTCCTAAAAATAATTCGCGAAAAAAAGTACGATAAAATTCAAAAATAGTTTTCATTTCGTGAATCTAATAAAGTCCGTTTTTTTTTTAATATGGACGCCTTAGTTCGTAAGAATTAAAAATATTACAAGATTTTTATATTCACTCTTTAAGTGAATTACATAAAGAATGACGGACAGGATTGAAGAATTCCTTAGTTGAAAACGCAAATAAGTATACATATTCTAATGTCTTTGGACTTGAGACGTTTGAATGTTCAAATATGTTATCCAAACGCTAATATAGATTGCATGTATATATGTATTCAACTAACACACAAAATTTGTAAAATGACTAATTTTTGTGCCAACAAATGTCCGAGGTTATAATTTAATTATATTATATTAAATGCGGAACCTTCATAAAATATGGTGCGATCGATGAAGAAGTAACCCGAAAAAATATAAATCAATAAAACTTTTCATAGAATCATAAAAGTTGATACAACTGGAACCTAACAAATATTCAATCAAACACATTTTTTCCACTTGTTTGCTAAACTTGTTATTGCAAGAGATTGTCAAAAAATGACAGGATATATAAGCGGAGGAATTCGAATGTTCCATGCGATCTTCAAATTTGCAATAAAAATCATAAAAGTTAGTTAAAGTTTTCTTCGTTAATAAAGAAAAAATACTTTAGTTTTTCGCATTAAGTTAGCGATAGAATAAAACACGTTTTAAACGAACACTTGAATAATAATTAATCTGGCGAAGTAGTGAAATAGTCTGTGAAATCAGTAATTACTATTGAAAAAAAGATTTTTATAGGAAATTTCAACAGATATCAAATTCATTTTTTCAGATGCAGCCAGTTTTAGCACTTTGTTTACTTTCGGTTTTCTCGGCATTTATTTCTTTTTCGGAAGCATGCAGATGTCGACCAGAAGGGGCGCAACAACAGTTCTGCTCATATTCATTTGGTATGATTTTCTTGCAATTTTCAACGGAATCTGATTACTTAGTGACCTGAGAAATGTGATCGCCAAAAAAAAAAACATCCTAATATCATTAATAATTATAATTTTAGTTGGCGTTGTAGAAGTAACAAATCTTAGAGCTCAACAAGGATCCACGCGTATTTACTCAGCGAGGATTTTAGAGATTTTCAAGGTAAAACATAGCCATTTATAAACCAGTGACATTCCAATAAGACAGTTCTTTTTTAAGCATGGAATTTTAAGTTATTTAGAGAGAAATACTTTGGTAAAATATTTAGCTAATAACTCTTTAGTACTTGTAGCTTATGACAAGAAAATTGCATGCTTCACTGGTGTGGGTTGTAAAACCTATCAACGAGAAATTGTTGCATAATTACATATCTCGGAATTAATAGACGAATTAAAATTTACTGTTTTCAACCATATAAATAGTAGAATTAGGGCAAATCATATTTTATAACTTGAATCGATGTGTGAACTATAATAGATGGTAAAGTGAGAGTAACCTTGAAATAGTATTCAAAATTTTCAATGTCATTTTGGCTCAGTTTACATAATTTTAAATATAGCAATTTTGAAAGTACTTGTACGCATCACAACATTGATTTTTTTTCGTGATATTTTTAAATTGAAAAAGAGTGAACTGAGTATCACCTCATTATTTGATGACTGCTTCATTGGGATCGCGTTTGAGAGCATCAAAAATGATAAAATGCATAAGTTTATGAAAAAATTACTAATGATAACAGAATACTGGAAATCCACGAATTAGTACGAGAAATGTAAATATCACGACTGGAGGTACCAGTTGTGATGTCAGGCTGGGAAGACTAGGAACTTTCGTAATGGGTACCAATGGCTCATTTAAACCCAGTTTATGTGGTTTATTTCGTTCATGGACTTCAAATATGAGTGACGAACTAAAAAACAATTACAGAAGAACGTTCCAGGAAAAGTGCCAATGCTCGGTAAGTGGCGTGTTTTCAACTTTAATTATTTTGTTGAACTATTGAACTTGGTTTCTTAATAAAAAAAAAAAATAAACTGAGACTCATTTAATTAGCGTTTTTTCTTTAAGGTCTCAATGTTAAACATATGAGTATTACACAATTTGTATAGTAAATTTTGTATTCAACAACTTTTTAGATAGAGAATAAGAACCTCAAATCACTATTTTTTTGCACAATTTTTCAATAATTTCGGAATTACTGATATAAAAGAAATTTGTTTTTGCTACTTATTAGATGTCTGTACGGTAGTTTTGTAAAGAAAATAACGAAGCTATGTAATTAATTGTACCATTAGCTAAAATTTTTTTCTGAAACTTAACGATTTTGAAGAACAAATTCTTTAATATTTTGAAGAATTTTGTTAGAAAAATTTCGCGAATTCCTTGGATACTCCATGTAATTTTGAAATTCTACAAAAACCATTGACAGTTTTGTATTTTCTAAGATTTGGTACTGCTTCAAATTTTCGGCTAAGTTGAACTCTTTCTTTTCAACACATTATTTATTTGAATTTTTTATTACTTTCTGCGCCCCTATGAATTATCATCATGAAAACAGACTTTTCTGATCTCTCGCATCATACCTGAAAATTTTTTCCAACTCTCAGTATTCAAAAACATAGTTGTGAGAGTTTCGATGTTGTTCATAATAATAATTTGGAATCTGGAAATTGCTCGTGTGTTTCTAAGAAAATGTACTTTAATTTCCTTACTCAAATTACGCTTAATATTTTATTTGACTGTAAAGAAGATGATTTTTAACGTGCAGAAAAATATGAAGAAACATGATTATAGACATTATTTTTTTGAATTTTGCAGAATCGAGTTTCCAACCCAGCTGGCTACATCACCTGCATGTAACACAAAGTGTTAAAAGAAAAATTCAACGACTTGTAATAAATCAAACATTTTTCAAACACTCGTGTCTACTTTTTTCACATTTTTTTCGAATTTTAAAATTGATTCTTTAGTTGCAAAAAATAAGTAATAGAATTACAATGTTACGATTACTGAAAAATGCTGGAATTGGTTGAAACCAACGTTTTCTGAATGTTTGAAAAGTGTGAATATTATTATTGACCCTTTGAAGCATAAATTTTTCAGATAATTATTTTTTCATGAAAATAGTCGCGTTAAGGGTTTTCGGGGTCGCTGATCCCGAATTTGATATCAGATTGTCGAAATTCAAAATGGCGGATCGAATATGGCGGACAGAATTAGTTAAACTTATTCATATCAATATGAAAATAAGTATACAGGGGTTTTCGGGGTCGCTGATTACGAATTTGATATCAAATTTCCGAAATTCAAAATGGCGGATCTAATATAGCAGAAACAATATATATGTTATAACTATCAGTACCAAATTTTTTGTCGTTAAAGAAAGGAAAATTTTTCCAAGTTGATAACAACAATATCTACCGCTCTCAGCTGAACCCGGAGACACGAACGAGGACGTAGCGGCTATCGTCTACATTTTATTTTTTTTTGGTATTTTTTTTTTGATTTTACCTTTTTTTCCGAATTTTTGCATGATTAGTTAAGTTTCTGAATTATTTATAACTTTCTTTCAACAAACATGATCTTCCGTGAATCTTGACCGTATTTCACTTCATTAGTGTAGAGTTACTACTCTAAGTGTGGTAGCTCGCAAAGCAATTTCTCGTTTTTGACAAACATAATGGTACGTCGCAAACGTTACACATCCATTCACTTCTTTTTTCATTGGCTTTTGTGCTGCACAAAGCACATCGTCTAAAATGTCCACCATAGACCGACATGTGAGACGATTGAGAACGCCTCTTTTCAAGAGGCACTTGAGGTTTGTGGTGGTCGACTACTGTAGACTGGCGTTTCCTTCCTTTTTTTTTGGGTATATTTTGTTCAACGATTTCATTTACTATGCGCAATCTGAAATTTTTTAGCGATAAAGAAGCAGTTCCATGGTCTCTGACTGAATATATGATGAAGGCATTAGTTAACGACAGATCGACAAAATGCCAGAATATCCTGAGCCACCATTCTTTTGATTTTCGATCAATCTTATATGTTGATAGCAAACGATCAGCATTGTCAACATAACCCATGTGCTTGTTATAGTCAGAACATACTACTGGACAGCTTACTTTTATTAGAGATCCATCTTTTTGTCTTCGATTCACGGAAGTGACATTGCGTGGATCGTGATAGTTAGATAGAAAGTACACAGCTTTCTTGTCCATCCATTTGATCCAACGAATGCCAGTGTTTGAAGTTTTGAATTCGTGTTGTCCATGTTTCATTTTCTTGTCAAGTATTGTGCCTTTAGGTAATCTTGCACGGTTCGAACGGACGGTACCAAATGCGAAAATCTGGTCTTTCTTCAATGAAATCATGAGGTCAACGCCAGTAAAAAAGTTATCAAAATACGCATGGTGATTTCCACCAACAAGCTCGCGTGTAAGCTCCTTTACAACTCTTGCACCCAATCGTTTTTCAGAATTTTCTGTCTTGCCGGTGTAAACTTGAAATTCGCATACATAGCTTGATTCATCTGCACGTACCCAACATTTATACCCTCGCTTAATTGGTTTTGCCGGCATGTACTGTTTTAAACTACTTCGACCCTTGAATTTGATTATGGACTCGTCTATAGACTGATATTTGCTTGGCTTCCAGCAGTTCTTGAACGTTTCACCAAGTCTTGTCAATAGGGGTCGCAACTTATAGAGTTTATCATAATTTGGCTCACCTTTCTTTGGTTCTTTACTATTATCCGCAATGTGTAAATTATTCAAAATGAATCCAAAACGATTGGCCGTCATCAGTGGACTTATAAATGAATCGTTTAGTTTCGGATCTGATGACCAGTAATCACGGTACGAAGGGGACTTTTTCACCCCCATCAAAATATTGATAGCTATAAAAGTAGTTAATTCATCTTTTGTGATGGATTCGCCACTTTTTTTTTCTTGAATATACAGATTAGTTTGTTGAACGATACAGTCCAACAAGTCATCAGGGAAAAGACGGAAAAAAATTTCAGATGGAGATGTAGCACTGTCGGGAATATTTGGCCCATGATCTTTTGTAAATGGTAAATCCCATTTCTTTTTCCCTCGACTAGTCCACACTTCTTCTACTGAATGTTCTGCTTCATTTTTGTTTTCAGAAAAGTCATCATCAGAATCATTTTGTAGTACACTTGTGCCTTTGTTTGTAAAATTTTCATCATCCGATGAATCACCAAGTCTATCAGCAGATTCTGCATCACTTGGAAGTTCCGTAAGTTCTACTCTTTCCGGCATTTGAGAAAAAAAAAATCAATATTTTGCGATATGAATTTGCCCAAAGTTTACCAGTTTCTGATGTTCCACGTCTTGCGTCCGCGTTTGGCATCAGCATGAATGGAATGGAAGCTCCAACATAGAGGTATGCATTGGACGTATTTCAGGAAAACTCGATACTCAACAAATAAAGGTTTTTAAACTGGTTTTACGCTTCTGTCTGAAAATCTGACCATAAATCACATTGCTCGACCCGTCAACGTGAAAGAATCGGTGAATACGGCTTATCGGATAAATAAGCCTAGACAAGAATTCCAGACAAATTTTTGAAGTCACGCTATCATTTTCGTATCTCCCTAATGATGCTTTTTAGACCGGATGATCATGTCAAAGCTTATTAACAATGCTGCGATGGGTGGGCCCTTTCTTTTTTTTTTTCATTCGGACATAAAGCAGAAACTTTATGCTTAGACCTTTCGAAGGTTCAGCAGAAAATACATAATATTATATAAATTATAATTATTATATAGAGCATTATATAACATAATATAAAATAAATAAAAAATTCCAAAAATAAATAAAAATACCAAAAAAAAAAAAAAAAAATGGAGACGATAGCCGCTACGTCCTCGTTCGTGTCTCCGGGTTCGGCTGAGAGCGGTATTTATTGTTGTCATCAATTTGGAAAAATTTTTTTTTCTTGAACAACAAAAAATTTGGTACCAATACTTATAACATAGTTATTGTGTCCATCATATTGAATCCGTCATTTTGAATTTCGAAATTCTGGTATTAAAATCGTAATCAGCGACCCTGTAAACCCCTGTATACCAATTTTTATGCAGATATGAATAAGTTTAACTAATTCGGTCCGCCTTATGTATCCGCTATTTTGAGTTTTGGCAATCTATCACAAATTCTTAATCAGCGACACTGAAAACATGTAATAATAAATTTTCCAATTGATCCGTTGAAAACTTTTCAAGATAATGAACTTTCTTTGCAAAAAGTGACTTTTTTCACTATTTGTTTATTGATATTGACAAATTATTCAACAACATTAGATAACGAAGTCAAAATATTCAAGGCTCAACATGAAAATATGGTAAATTTTAATTCAAAATCATAAAAGTCGAGTCACAAGCACTTGAAAACTGAAAAAAATTGTAGTATTCTAGGTGGGATATACGTCTTCCAACCGTGCTGCAAAGGGTTAATTAGTGCTGCAAAATTCTCTCGGGCCAAAGAAAAGTCTGAAAAAGTCGGTATTTTTATTCTGATGAATTGTTGTCGATACTTTTCAAGTTTTCTTCTCCGTGAGACCTGAAATTTACGAACAGCCGGTGAGCGATCTAAAGATATCAATATCTGATACCATTTAAAACTCAGAAAACAGAAAATTAGTAAAACTCAAGCTGCAGAATTATTTTGAGACCAACATAAGTCTGGAGAAGTCAGTATCTCAATTTTGATAAATTGTTGTCATTAATTCTTAAATTGCAATCTCAGTCAGACAAGGAATTCGCAAACGGCCGACCAGCAGTCGTAAATTATATGTATCGCATGGAATTAAAAAAAAAGAAAATGTTAAACTAATTTATTTAGTGCTGCAGAATTTACTCGGGCCAAAGAAAAGTTGAAAAAAGTCGGTATTTTTATTCTGGTGAATTGTTGTCAATACTGTTCAAGTTTCCATCTCAGTGAGACCTGAAATTCATGAACGGCCGGGTAGCGATCAGAAGTTATCCATATCTTATGCTATTTAAAACTTGCAATCTCAGACAGACAAGGAATTTGCAAACGGCCGACCAGCAGTCGACAATTATATGTATCTGATAGAATAAAAAAAAAGAAAATGTCAAACTAATTCAATTAGTGCTGCAGAATCCTCTCGGGCCAAAGAAGTGTCTGAAAAAGTCGGTATTTTTATTCTAATGAATTGTTGTCGATACTTTTCAAGTTTCCATCTCAGTGAGACCTGAAATTTCCGAACAGCCGGTTATTGAATAGCAGTTATCAATATCTGATACTATTAAAAACTCAGAAAACAGAAAATTAGTAAAAATTGAGCTGCAGAATTATTTTGAGTCCTTCATAATTCTGGAGAAGTCAGCATCTCAATTTTGATATATTGTTGTCGTTAATTCTTAACTTGCCATCTCAGTCAGACAAGGAATTCGCAAACGGCCGACCAGCAGTCTGAAATTATGTGTATCTCATGAAATTTAAAAAAAAGAAAATGTCAAACTCATTTAATACGTGCTGCAGAATTCTCTCGGGCCAAAGAAAAGTCTGAAAAAGTCGGTATTTTTATTCTGGTGAATTGTTGTCGATACTTTTCGAGTTTCCATCTCATTGAGACCTGAAATTTACGAACGGCCGGTTAGCAATCTTAAGTGATCAATCGCTGATACCATTGAAAACTCAGAAAACTGAAAATTAGTAAAACTCGAGCTGCAGAATTGTTTTGAGACCAACATAAGTCTGGAGAAGTCAGTATCTCAATTTTGATAAATTGTTCTCATTAATTCTTAACTTGCAATCTCAGTCAGACAAGGAATTTGCAAACGGCCTACCAGCAATCAAAAATTATATGTATCTCATGGAATTCAAAAAAAAATAAAATGTCAAACTCATTTAATAAGTGCTGCAGAATTCTCTCTGGCCAAAGAAAAGTCTAAAAAAGTCGGTATTTTTATTCTGGTGAATTATTGTCGATACTTTTCAAGTTTCCATCTCATTGAGACCTGAAATTCACGAACGGCCGGTAAGCGATTTGAAGTTATCAATATCTGATAACATTCCAAACTCAGAAAACAGAAAATGCGTAAAACTCGAGCTGCAGAATTATTTTGAGATAAACATATGTCTGGAGAAGTCAGTTTCTCAATTTTGATAAATTGTTCTCATTAATTCTTTACTTGCAATCTCAGTCAGACAAGGAATTAGCAAACGGCCGACCAGCAGTCGAAAATTATATGTATCTCATGGCATTTAAAAAAAAGAAAATGTTAAACTAATTTAATATTGTAATCCTTCCAAACGTTTGATTCCACAATTTTTTTCTACTTAAGATATTCTTAACTGCTGTTTTGGAATCTTTTCCCAATGAAACTAGAATTAATAAAAAATATATCAAAAATTTATTAGTCTCAAATAATATTACGTTTGATAATGTTAATGAAAGTACAATGAAGTTATATAGAACAAACAGTATTTCTTTTAAAAAGAAAAGGTTAATTTTTGTCGGCGAAAGAATTTCATGTTTTTAATACATAGGAGAGTACATAAAGTCACATATTATTTTGGAAGTTCACGAGGAAAGAAGATAATAATATTATTTATTCAGCATCCAGCTGACATGAGCTAATGTCATTTTAGGTCATTTCTGAAATTGGCCTATCTTAAAAAAAAGGAATGACATTTTTCGAATTTTTGAAATTATTCTATCCAAGGCTAACAGTCTTTAACCGGAATTAGAGTGGAATTGCGGAAACGCATTCCACTCGAAAAAAAATATAGTTGGTTTTCATTTCAGATGAAAACTGCGGACAGCGTCATGTTTACTGATTTAGATGTCCGTGTTAAATTACTGGACGAGATCTTTTATAATTTTGCATTAAAAGGGAAAAATTTAAATAACGAATATTGTGTAATCAAGTTCATGCTTTACGTTAAACACATGCGAAAAATCTTTGACTTTCCTTGTTGTTTCATAAAAAAAAAAAAAAAAAACCACTTTTTTCGAGTTCCTAATGAGGAGACGACCTGAAGTATTAATGTTGCATTTCAGTGAAATAGTTTTTTTTATTGGAAATATATATTCAAATATACGTTTTCCACAAGAAAAATTTACGGTAATATCCCTTGTTTTTTCAGATGAAGTCAGTTTTTGCTCTCTGTGTTATCTCGGCTTTTTCAGTATTTATTTCTTTATCTGAAGCGTACAGTTGTCGACCATCACCTGTACAAGAATCGTTCTGCAGAGCTTCATTCGGTACGCTCTCCTGCAATTTTTAAAGGAATTCCATTATTGCGTTGCTTGGATACATTTAGTACAAAAAAACATCGAAACATTATGCATAACTATTATTTCAGTGAGCGTGATAAGAATAAAAGACGTTACTGCTCGAGTTAGAGCTACGCGGACTTACTGAGCAGAAGTTCCAGAGATTTTTAAGGTAAAACCTAGATATTTACAAAATTTACGAAATTTCATAATGAAGTCCTCTCTCAAGCATAAAATGTTGATGTATTCATTTGGAAAAAAATGCTTTTGCAAAAAAAAAAATAAGGTGAAAACTGTCTAGTACTTGAAGTTTGTAACTAGATCAAACTCATTATGTATTTGCGTGTACTGTAAAGTGTATCAACAATAAATTGTCGCATAATTATGTTTTATAGAATTAATAAAGGGATAAGATATAGATTTCGCTACAACCATGTGAAAAATGAAATCAAAGCCAACCATATCTTATAAATTCAATCGAACTTTTGACTCTCATAGATTAAAGTGTAACTGGAACGCTAAAGTTTCACTTTAATGTACTTAAGGACATTTATGGTTCATTTTTAGTTATTTCGAACAGAATAATTCCAGAAATATTAATGTATACGTATGACAGTAATATATTTTGTGCGTGATATATTTTTTACAAAGAAAGGAGTGAATTTAGTGTCATCTGAATTGAAGAACTTCAAAAAATGCGTACCATAATATAAACATAAATAATCATTACAGAATACTATCCATCCGCCAGTTACAACGAGAGATATAAATATCACACTCGGAGGTACTAGTTGCGATGTCATGCTGGCAAGGCAAGGAATCTATGTAATGGGTACCAGTGGCACATTTCGACCTAGTGAATGTGTCATTTTTCGTGCACGGGCTAATTTAAATAATGACGAAAGAAACAATTTCAAAAGAAATTTCCAGGAAAATTGCCAATGCTCGGTAAGTGGCATGTTCTTCACTTAAATTGTTTTGATGAACTTGCTTTAAAAAAAAAAAATTTAATAAATAAATAAACTGAAAGTAAAAGAATAATCATTTTTCTGTAACGTATAAGGTGTAAGACTGTAACGTGTTAGAATTACGAAATGAACATACATTTTATATAAAAAAACGTTTTTAACATTATGTAAGAACTTTTGAATGACGACGTTTTTCAATTATTTGAAGAGAATTTTCTTTTTGTAACTGATGAGGTTTCTACGGCAATTTTTATAGAAAAATCGAATAATATCAAAAATCGAGCACAATCTGTGAACAGGTATTTTTTTTTGTCACTGAATGTTTTTAAGGAATAAAATGGAAAATTTCTAGGAATGTATTTTGAAGCATTTCGAAAATTCCTTGAACACTGCATGCTTTTTTTAAATTCGACATAAATCACCAAGAATACAGCATTATTAAAAGTGTAATGATCTTTTAAAATGTTTGACTTTCTAGAATAGTTTTTTACTCTCATTTTCAAACTTTATAGTACTTTCTTTTCCACCATAAATAACTACAAAAGAAACTAGAATTTTTTATCTTTCTCGTTATAACTGAACATTTTTCACAGTTCTTTTAGTATTCAAATAAAGTCCATAGGAGTTTTGCTATTCACATAATTATACAAAATATGGAAAATAATCGTGTACATCTAACTAAGTAAACGCACTGATTTTTCAGTTGAAAATTAACTTATCATTTTATCTTTTTTGGCCGTCAGAAAAATGATTGTTATGCTTTAGAAAAAAAAATAGTTTTTTAATATGTGGTATTTTATTGAATGTTGTAGAGACGAGTGCAGAACCCAGCTGGTTACATCACCTGCATGTAATATAATGTGTTCAAAAAAAATAAAAGGATTTGGAATAAATCGATCATTATAAAGTTGACGTTACGTGTTGGGAGTGTTGAGAGTTGTGACTAAAGTTGGGGGAGACCAATGTAGAAAACCTGAGAAAACCCGAAGAAAAATAAACCCTATAACTTCATAAAGGTCTTGGAGGAGATATTTTGTGGCGGCACAGTCCAGACACTTGTATTAGGATCACATACGTTATTAGGAGTTAATCGTTTCTTGAAGAGCAGTGAAGATCTAATCTAAACATCTGAAAATCTCATATCGCATGATATCGCGCAGACCAATCAAAAGTTTTGAATGCTAAAGGAAAAGTTTTCAATTGTAAAAAACCGTCATAAAAAAACAAATACCTTTCTAAAAGCATAGACGGTGAAAGATTTTGACGTCTTCATTATTCAATATTATGCTAAGATTTTTTTCTCTAAGCACATTGTAATTTTTTCATATTTTATAATAAAAAATCATGCTGTTTTTTTGGTTTTTTTGTAAAAACATCGGTTTTTATCTTTTTTCAATTATTATATAGGAATCTTTTCGTTCCAAAGCTAAAATCACTTCGTAAAATATAGTAAGATCTCGGTCGTGAAATTCTAATCTAATTCAAAAATTACATACGGAAGATCTCGTCACGATCAAAAAAACAAGTTCGAAAAAGTTCTTTATTGATCAGGTACCGTGCACATCATTTCGAAAATTGGAATTTTAGAGTTGTAATTTTAATAATAATATGTAAACCCAGTGAACCAGGGCCGCAAAGTGAACTCGCAGTGAGTGTCCGTCTGAGACCGTGGACACGGACGCGTACACGAAGGATATTGGCGGGAATGTAAAAAATCGACACCCAAAAATTGAATACATAACTCACATTTACACAACGCCAAACTAATTGTAAAACTGACTAAAACCCTGAAAACCTTGCCTTCAGAAGGCAGCCTCTGAGGTTTCAATATTCAAATGTAAAAAGAGTTGCAAGTTTTCACTGTCTAGAATGCTTTTTAGAAGGTACTTATTTGTTTTTTTTATGATGGATGAACTTAACATTCAAAATTTTTCTATTGATCTGTGGATTTGAGCAACCCGTTACCTCAACCGTAGCTTGCCCACTTTATAGAAAACCCAACCCGTTACCTCAACCTGCCTCAACCGTAGCGTCCGTAGCTTGCCTGTTTTATAGAAAACTTTTACCTCCTGGCAACGCATGTGATCCTTATACAACTTTCGTGGCCACAAGCCGTGCTGCTCAGATTGGAAACGGCCAGCACGGCCGAAGCACTTTCTACACATATACCTATATATCGACTATATGCAGGTATAGTTCTTAATAAGTTCCAAAAGTCAACTGATCCTCTTGCTGCCAGTAGAAATAAAAATATAAATGTTTTACTTGCTTTACTTACTGGCAGTACAACAGTTGACTTTTTGAATTTGGAGCATACTGGAGTATACCTGTAGGAAAAGTAAGGAAAAAAAATCGAAGTAACTGAAGGAGATTTTCCGCGAAAATTACAAAAATTTTTAAAAATTGCAACTGGCGCGAATATTCCATAAAATTTCATGAAACTTCTCCAAAATTTTTTTTTCGAAACCTCGAATGATTCGAAGACCGGAAATGGAAAAAATTCCAAGGTCACCAAAATAAGGATCTCCCTACTGTATACGGTTATGAAAAAAGGTAATTTTACATGTTATACCGTAATTACGAATTCCCAAAAATATTGTGGAACTAGAACTTTATTCAGTGAAGAGCAATTTTTCATGGAGTTTTCGCGAGATATTTTTATACTAGTTTGCAAAATTAAAATGATAATACAATGAAAAAATGCACTACTTGAAAAATTAATTTTCCCTGAACAGTGTTCTGTTTTTTTTGTGACGATCCTCTGATCTATCATTGTTGAATCTTGTTGAAATATATATTTATATATACTTATATATATCTGATTGCTTGATGTCAATATAATATTCATAATAATCATATAAATAATATTCCGAAGAATCATAAAAGTTTATACCACTGAAACAACAAAAATATTCGTACGATCACATTCTATCTACTTGTTTTTAAATTTGTTATCGCATAAGATTGTAAAAATACGAATCGGGATATATAAGAAGAGGGATAGGAATGTATGTACTGTTTTATTAATTACCAATAGAAAACAGAAGTGAGTTACAGTTTTCTTTGTTTATCGAAAAAAAAAAAAAAAAAAAACAACAAAAAACCAAAAAGAAAAAACGATCTCAATTGTTTGCGTTGAATGATGATACCACAAAATTTATTTTTAACGAGAACAATTTTATAATTTATTTGGTGAATAATATAAGTAGTTTGTGGAATTTTCATTTGAAATGCAAAGAGAATTTTTTCATAGGCAAAATATACACAAATATAATTTAAGTTTACAGATGGAGACAGTTTTTGCTCTTTGTTTCATTTCGACTTTTTCCGTATTTATTTCTTTATCGGGTGCAAGCAGATGTCGAGCAGAAGATGCGCAACAAGAGTTCTGTTCATATTCATTTGGTACGCTTCTCTTGCGATTTCGAAGTGAATTCGATTATTTCATTACATGAATACAGTCATTAGATAAAAGTACCGAAACATAACGCATAATTACTATTTCAGTTGGCGTTGTAGAAGTAACAGATCTTAGTGGCCGTCGTGGATCTTCGGAAATTTTCCCAGCGAAGATTCTAGAGGTTTTCAAGGTAAAACATAGCCTTTTACAAAGTATCTGCATTTCAATACTGAAGTTTTTATCGAGCATGAAAATTCAAAATGTTTTTTCAATCATAAATAGTTTTCTGAAAAACAGTAGCTTAAAACTTTCTAGTACTTGAAGTATAAACCTAGATCAAACTCCTGCTACACTTCTGTGTGTTATGAAATATATTTAAAAAAAAATCAGCTCATAATTATGTATATCAGAATCAATAGACAGATTAAACATTATTGTTGTCGCAAGCATATGAATAGGGCAATTGGGACAACTATATTTTATGACTTAAATCAAGTTTTCGACTCCAATGGATGATAGTGTAAAAGCAACATTAAATTTGTATTCAAAATTGCCAAGGGTGTTTATGGCTCATTGTAGATTTTTTTGCACACAGTGATTTCAGATGTTTTTTTTGTATGAAAATTATAAATTTTGTCAGTGATTTTTTTCACGAAGGAAAAATGATAGAGTAAACTTAAGTTGTGCTTTAATTTGGTCGCGTTTGAGAGCATCAAAAAACGCACATTTTATTCGAAACATGAAAATTGATTTCAGAATACTGCAAATCCACCAATTACTACGACAAATGTAAATATCACAACCGGAGTTACTAGTTGTGATGTTATGCTAAGTCACCCAGGAACTTTTGTAATTGGTACCCATGGCTCATTTTCACCTAGTTTGTGTGGTTTGCTTCGTTCATGGACATCAAATATGAGTGACGAACTAAAAAACAATTACAGAAGAACGTTCCAGGAAAAGTGCCAATGCTCGGTAAGTTGCGTGCTTTTAACTTGGCTTGGTTGAATTTGGTGTTCTAATCGAAAGAAAAACGAACTCTTACGCATTTAATTGGCCTTTCTTGCAAAGAGTAAATGTTTAACATGTTGACATAGTGAAATTTTTTGTAGAACATATTTTTTAAAATCTTATGTAGCATATTCCGGGAAATTATTGGAGTTCTTTGGATACATACTGAGTGTATTTTTAATTTTTTACATTTTACCATAATTACTGACAAAATAGCTTTTCGGAAGTTTGATAATCCTTCAAATTTTCGACCCCTTAAAACTCGCTTATTTCACTTCTTATTACATTATCCGCACATATGTCTGATTTTCTAGAAAACACGCGTTTTTGATCGTTCTCGTTATATCTTGACATTTTTCGCAACTCCCTTAGTATTAAAAAAAAAAAAAAAACATTTATGAAAGTTGTGTAATCATTTAGAATAATAGTTTGAGAACACGTAAAATGAAAGTGTATACTTAATTGTAAGTAAACCCACTACAGTTTTCATTCTCAAAATCCACTAAATATTTAATCTTCTGCTACGATGAAGAAAATGATTGGCATTATTTTAAAAAATATGAGCACCATTTTGGAAAATACCATTTTTTTCTAATTTTGCAGAGACGAGTGTCTGATCCAGCTGGCTACATCACTTGCATGTAAAAAAATGTGTTCAGAGAGTAATGTTAGGGCTTGTACAATATCAAACATTAGATAAACTTAAGTGTCCATATTATTTATTGACATGAGTCTTCCACATTTCAGTGTTGATCTTTTTCTTAATCCGAGCAATGATTTTTGAGCTTCTATAGATAAGTTATTGCATATCAATATAAATATTACTAAAAAATTTGGAACCTGCTTTATCTAAAAGTAGAAAAATTGGCTTTATTATTATTAACAAAGTAAACATTCCTGACGAGTATTTCCACAGTTGTTTAATAGTTACGATCTTCTTAACTATAAATTCTGAATTTCGTAAGAATGAAACGAAGAATAATGAATAAAAATACGAACAATGCAATGGTCTTAAATTAATAATGTCACGTTTCATAGTGTTTAATGATGTATAGTAGTGTACAATGAAATGAAGTAGGGTAAAATCAACCAAGTATTATTTTTTTTTTCACGAGAAAGTAAAATCTCAATTAACGATCACTGAATCGATTTTGTTTCTTTTTTTCATTTATAGCTGAACAAAGCCCTACCGAATTTGTAAAAATGAACGAAGAAGAGATAATAATAATTATTCATATGGCATCGTGCTGACAGGAGTAAAGTCAATTACAAGAGTTTATTTAACCAAAGCATAACAATATCATTTGTTTAATCAAGCTTGTTTTTAGTATTGGTTGTAGCCGTCGTGCGTGATTTAAAAAAAATAAGACAATTCGTGTGTATAAAAACAAAGTTTGTTTTTCTTCCTCCAAGTTGTATTGATCTCTTGAATTCGGTACATAAAAGAAAATTTAATCTTTTGCTTCATTAATTTCTGATATCTGTCAGATTTCGTGTTTTGGATTTTTTCAGTCAGATAAAAACACTTGCCAAGTTCGGTATACTTTGGGAACATTTTGAAAATCTTTGGATACGTTTCAGAAAAACAAAAGTTAATAACATTTTTTAGGATGCAGCGTGTTTCTGAGATTTCTTTTATGTTGGTTTTTTTAGTATGTAGAATATTACTGTCAGAATCATGCAGATGCAGCCTGCGGGATTTACGAAAAAAGTTTTGTGACTACTCATTCGGTACTTTTTGCAATAAGTTGAATTCAAATGTAGTGTACTGAAGACGTATAGAATTATTTTCTTCGTTGTTAGTTGGTGTTGTGAAATTGTTGGATTCGATGGATCCAGAAGGATCAGAACAGGTTTATCCAGCAGACATTATGGAAATTTTCAAGGTAAAAATTCACTCTAATAATATTTTTCAGAGCTATAAGAAGTATTAAGTTAAAAGTTTTTGAAATATTACTCAATTTTAAAATATTTTCTACACGTTATAGTGAAAATACTCCAAGAATAATCTACATTGAAAAACTTAAGAAATCTTTTAACAACTGTACAACAAAAAATTTTCGTTCATTTCAAATTAGTTGATTAACATTCAAATAAGTGTAGGAGTATTTTTGATCTTACAAGGTTATTATAAAATATGTTTTAGTTTTTCAACTGTTTTTTTTAAGATGTTACATATTTTCAAACAATGATGGTTGGGAAATTTTCGTCAACATGTTTACAAAGTATGAAAATAGTTATAGAAAATATTTATTGAAAAAACAAGCAACGATTGGTAGAAATATTCATTGTATAAGATAAAATTCATTGAATCATTACGAGAAGTTACATATAAAATTAATTTTCTTTTTCGAATTATTAATTCTCGAAAAAAAGTTGAAAAAGAAATATAGAGTATTTTATAATCATTCATTCAAGTACAAATTTTGACATTGAGTGAAGTTTTGTATATTACGAACAATCAATTTACGAAAAAAAAAAAATTATTTCAGAATACTGCCTACCCACCTATTGTTACAGAAAGAGTGAATATCTCAATTAAAAGTACCAGCTGTAGTATTCGGTTGAAACCGAGAAAAATGTACCTGATCAGTAGTTCTACCAACACCGGAAAATTTTATCCCTCGTTATGTGGCTTATTTCGTTCCTGGAGTAAGGATTTGGATGATAACGAGCGAAAAAAATTTCGATCTGTGTACCAGGAAAAATGCCTTTGCTATGTAAGTAACATCAATACTTCTATTGAGAGGAAAAAAAGCATAAAAATCTGCCGAAACCATTTGTGTAAACTGCAGACATATTTTAAAAAAAAAGAACACAATCCTCAGAAAGATTATTAGTCACAATAAAAAATTTCACTGATAATCGCGGTCCTAAAATCATTAAAAATATAGGTATTTCCTACGAGTGAAATCTTCAAAAAAGTGTATCTATCATTCGTCAGTAAATTAATCAATTTTTTACAGAAACGTGTGTCCAATCCCGCTGGCTACATCACTTGCATGTGAAACAAAGTAAGAACTGTTACATAATTGTTATCACACTGAACATATGTTTTTTCATGCACAATGATTGTACGTATTGAATTAATCTGGCGATTCATGTTCAAATATGATCAATTAATACTTACATTACGAGTGAAATGCATTACTGACTAACTCTGAATCATCAGAATATTCATAATTCATAAATCAAAATCCTAAAAAATAGTTGATGGAGTTGAAGATTTCAGTAACGAAATGGAAGATTTTAAATTCGATATCTAGCTACAGTATGGTTGGAAGACAAATATTCGTTCAGTAGGACAAAATATACACAGTAATCTTGTGAGCGTTTTCAAGAAAAATTCACATTTATAAATATGCAACACAAATTTTGATCTCGGAAAATAAAAGCAAAAATGAAATCTACACCAAATATGAGGAAACATGTGTCTTATGATTTTTATAAGTTAGGTCGCAAAATTGGCATATTTAACAATTTGTTTAATCTTTCATCTCTTTCTAGCGCATCACTTTAGTAGGTGTATTCTTCTCGCACCTCAAGGTTTAAATGGAAAGCTTTTTTGAGCTAATCCAGCGAAACCCTGGAACACGTATGTCTTCAAATTTAGCGTAGATCTCATTTTCATTAATATTTTCCCAGATCAAAACTTTATCTGAAATTTGTCGCACAGTGTTATCAATATTTGTTATTAAATATTTTTTTGATCTACTTTCATGCAGATGCAAAATAACCTACTTTGTGTCCTGTCTTTCCCAACATGTATTAATCTTTTTTTTTTTTTTATTAATGTGTGTAGGGACAATTTTAAGAACTCAATAAGTTGAGAGAAACAAGTAAATTGAAACTATTGAACTTTCGTTTGTTTTTATCTGATATAAGGTCAAACAAAGTGAACATTGAATAGAGAAAATATTGAACGTATTTAAATGGATATCAGGCATTTTTGAAAAACGCAGGGAATTTTGTAAACAAATTGAAAAAAATGTACAATATTTGATACATAATGCTTAAGTGTACGCGAAATTTTTAAAAAAATGTTTATTCAAAGTTCAACTATTTCATATATTATCAATGAAGCAGCGACAACTAAATTTGAAAAAACTAAATTTACTCATCATAAAATAAAGATTCGCAATTCCGAATTGAAATGCTTGTTTCACTTATATAAGCTAAAGTGTAAGAACAATTATTCGAATAATAACTTATCAACTTCGACTTGTTTATATCAATTTATTTTTCATTGAAATACATTATATCGTGATATTACATGCAGGTAGTGTAGTCTCTGTTTACCACGCGTCTCTGGAAAAATAAGAGAAAAAAAATTTAGTAATTATTGCTAATTACATCCAACAGTCAAGCAAGCAACTATCTAATATGTGAATTCTATATTTCATATTTTTTCATTTGTTGACTTGAAATTTTATACTTTTTTTTTACTTTGAAATCGAAATGTAAAACACATCAAACCTATTGCATAATGTAATATTGAATCTGAGTTTCTCGAACTTGCACACAAAAATTATAAACGACGCAAACCACTACATAAACTAGGGTATAGTCTGTTATTTCTTGGGGAACCAGCAATGAGATAGGTCATTTTTTCTCTCATCCTAACATCACAACTAGTACGTCCAATAGCGACAGTCAGCTGCTTTGTATTAACGGGTGGGTTTGAAGTATTCTGAACGAATTGAGTTATTCAGTACTATTATGATAAATATTTCTAGTGTTGTCAATTACAGTTTTGAGACATTGAATAAACATGAAACAATTTGTCTGCAAAAAACAGAATCTAATGAAAAAAATTGCATGTATCATATCGAATGCATAAAAAATTATTTTAATTATTTCTTTCTTCAAAACAGAAAAACGAAGCAACACAAATTGCAAATATGGCATGAATACAGTAAATTTGAAATGATTCTGAACAAATTCACGGTGAAAATGCTGTTTTCTAAAAATTGCTTTATCAGAACGTATTTCTGACATGACGGTTCATTTCTGTTAAGATTTTTTAGCAAGGATAATTCAATACTTGAACAGTGCAGTTTTTGTGTGTTACAAGAATAAAAAAAAGGATCATATTATTTTTATTGCACTCTCTACAAATAAAAGTAGTATTTGATACTACATCTGCTTAAAAGTCTTAATACTCTTTAACAATGTAAAATTTAACGTAGGAATAATTAATTCTCTTTTAATTTACCGAAAGACGCTGAAAAAAACTTTTCCTGGTCATTTCCACTATTGTGACATCTGCATGCTTCCGAAGGAGAAAAAATTCCAAGAGGATGAAAACAAAACAAAAAACGGTAAAGCACTTCATCTGGAATATCATCCAAATATTTTCATAAACATTTTTTAGCATTATTTTATTTCCTAAAATGCAAATACTAAAAGAATGAGAAGATCTATTTGTATCGCTTGAAAAATTGCATTGTTTTTATTATTTTTTTCTCTCATAACTACAAAAGCGACATTATTTCTTACTGTCATGTATTGCCTATAACTGATCAGAGTATTCTGCAGAGAAAAAATATCACACTCATGCTTTTATAGTGCTAGTTAGCTTTTTGAATAAATGATAAGAAATGAGTAGAAAAATCGTGAGTGTACACATCAAATATTTTCAAATATTTCAGTTGAATAAATTTCTATGGTATCCGATTCTTCTCCACTATTATAACTATTAATTTTTCAGCTTGAAAAACATTAATTATTCAATATATTTATAAATAACGAAAAAATTTTCGAAAATAATTTTTCAGGAATGTATTGGAACGAAATAACCGGAAAATTTTTTGTTTCGTCTGGGAAATACTCATTTTTACATGTTAGTACTGTAAAAATAAACGCCATTTATTCGATTACTGAGCACATATTAATTTTTTTTCTTAAAAAATTGTTAAAAAACTACCGTTCAAATACCGTGTACAAAGACTATATCTCTAACTAATTTATATTCACTTCAGATCGTTTTCAGCTCACAGTAAACATAGATTTATGTTTCAGTTTATTTATAACAGTCCTTACTACTTACCTTTTAGCATTTCATATTTTTTTTTCTTACATTCTTACTTCTTTCTTTCCATTCAGGATGTTTTTGGAAATCGGTTTTGAGCATAAAGATCGAGCTGCAATCATTTCAAGAAATGCAGGAATTAGTATTTCAATTTATTTGAAAAAAATTTAGAATCGTCTTTTTAATCTGAAAGAGTTTTTTTTTCGAATGTATTTTTGACAAAATGGTAATTTTTTACACCCTGTCGATCACAATTTACCTTTTTTTTACGATTCACAAACTTCATGTGCTAATATCTGTTGAAAAACACAAATCATCGAGTTTTTTATTTTACTTTGTGAAGTTCTTCTTGTAGAAAAACATTTGTTTATGAACTTTTCAAGTAACGTCCTTTATCTACGATGTTACATAACTATATGAAAATTTCACCAATCCTTTGAAATTTCTACGATCTATAAGTAAACCCTTGGACTTTCTTCTCTGCTAACATTTTCCAATAATTTGATACTAACTCCGACTGTGGGTAGAAAATCAATCATAGCTGGCGGAAGTCAGCGATAATTTCAGCTGGAAATACAAATCCTCGCCTTCGTCTCGGTAAAGGTGAGTGACAGATAGCATTAATATCTTAATGCCCTTTGACTTAAAAATACTTCGAAATTTTATTACAATATGAGAATCTTCTTATAAATTATGTTAGTTGCGTAGGCAGAGGGGGGTTTGGAGGTTCGAAGAACTTCTAAAATTATAATAAAATCAAATATTTTTGCATTTCAAAGAGAAAACGTAATCGAAGAGTGCAATAACAGTACACGTTAAAAAAAAATTCATTCAAATATGAGTTTAACGTATCTGAACTGTTTATTTATTATAAAAAGAAATAGCTACGATTAAAATTAAATGCAATCGTTTGAATTCGATTGAAAGTTGTTTCTACGTGTAAAAAAAAGAAATGGCGATGAAAATTACATTCAACCGTACTTTCTACGCTCAAAAGATGGTGCTGTAGATGGAGGAACTCTAGCTCCACAGTAAATTCTTCTGCAAAATTTTCGAATGCGCGAATGACCAAGATCTTATCAAAACTAGAGATGTCTGTAAACCTGGCAGATTAATTATTGATACGAATTAAATTCCTGAAAGAACTGATGAGGCGTCAAGAAAACGTATTCCGAGAGATGATCTGGAAGCCAAATAAATGTACTTTCAAGCACGTCATTCATAGCTTCAAAACAAATTTATATTTTTGTATCCGATGATGAAACAAGGGAAATTCTTGAAAACTTTCCATCGTTAATTATCCTGAAGCATGTTTTTTTTTGTTTCAGACTTTTTCATTATAATTATCGAAAATGCGTATCGATGGGCGAACATTTTGTGAGTGATTTTGATAACGAATAGCTATAATCTGAAAATTTGAGAAACAAATAACCTTACGATTGGCAAGAGAATTATTTTTAACAATTAAATTTTGTATTAACGGAATTTGAAACTCTTTGAACATGCGTATATATACTCAAGCATGAATTTCTCAGTCACAAAAAAAAACTTGAATGTTGAAATAATTGACAGTAGAACTATACAGTGTTTGGTAGACAAGGTAATTGATCCAAAACATTCTGTTGGTGGTCACTGTTACCTATGTAAAAATATACAATAATCTGTTCGCTTGAGAAAATATAAGGAAAGTCATTTTCATGAAATTCGTCAGATTTTCATGAGTATATATTTATGATGGTTTGCAGACGTTAAAAGTATGAACTGGTTCTTCGGAATCTTTTTTTGTGCATTCCTGCTGGATTTTGGTGCGCCCCTGCGATTTCAAAATTACCATGTGAGTATAGGGAAAAATCAGGTTGCATTTTTTATAGAATTATTCATTTACATTTTATACTTAGAAGCTAAAAAAAGAAACCGTTGGTCATAAGGGAAGATCATAAGGAAAATTCATGGAATTTATTGATAGCTCAAAAATAATTACGAAAACTCATAAAAGACTAAGAGCAATTTCATATAAAATATTTTTTCTCTAAATTCAAATAGGTGTCCTTAAGAGAAGAAGCACAACAACGGAATCAAGCGTGAGAAGCAGTACTAGAGCAGGTTTGATAACATGCTAATAAATTTTATTTAGATTGTTAAAAATTGTCTTTATTTACCAAATAGGATAATTCAATGATGTGAGAAGTCCGATAAAAATTGATCATATTTCAAGTCTCTATTTCACATGATAAAAGGAACAAAGAACAAAAGGAATGAAATTTACTAAAATTAGGTTTAGACTAAAGGTTGTTTCTACGAGTGAAAAGCTTTTATTTTGTAAACAAATTATAAGGATTCTGTAACTGTAGAAACACGATGTTTTCGTATACTCGAAATCTTATAAAAATAAGTTGATTTCAATATGCGCAATTGAAATCTTTTTATTTTTGAAAATAATGAATTCTTCACTTGTGGATTCGATCAATTTGTATATTATTAATTAAGCGGCAAAAACAAAATGTAAAGAAACTCAAATCCACTCATCAAAAAATTAAGATTCGTAATATCGAAGTAAATTTTTGTTTCGATGATATCTATAAGCTGAAGTGTAAAAACGATTACTGAAATAATAACTTATCAACTTTGACTTATTTGAATCAATTTATTTTTCATTCAAATACATTATGTCGTGATATTACATGCAGGTAATGTAGCCGCTGTTCACCACGCGTCTCTGGAAAAAGACCAAACATTTATTAGCTATTTCTAATTGCATTTTACAGCGAGACAAACAACTATCTAATATGTGAATTCTATATATCATATTATTTCATTTGTTGACTCAAAGTTGAATACCTTTTTTTACTTTGAAGTCAAAGTGTAAAACACATCAAACCTATTGCATAATGTACTTTTGAATCTGAGTTCCTCGAACTTTTACCCATAAATGATTCAAGAAAAGGATTTAAATTATTAGTTTTCTTACCAGTAAGTTATATAGGCAATCGTAAAATGATTAAGATTATCAAATTATGTCAGAATTTCTTTTTTTTTCTCAAAAAATCCTTGCTGGTAATTATTTTAGTCTACGCTTCTGTATCCTATAAGTGTATTCTAAAGGTGTCACTCACAGAGCATTGGCATTTCTGCTGGTGCAATGATCTGAAATTCGTTCGCTGATTCTCATCTACGGAAGACCATAAACGACGCAAACCACTGCATAAATGAGGGTATAGTCTGTTATTTCTTGGGGAACCAGCAATGAGATAGGTCATTTTTTCTCTCATCCTAACATCACAACTAGTACGTCCAATAGCGACAGTCAGCTGCTTTGTATTAACGGGTGGGTTTGAAGTATTCTGAACGAATTGAGTTATTCAGTACTATTATGATAAATATTTCTAGTGTTGTCAATTACAGTTTTGAGACATTGAATAAACATGAAACAATTTATCTGCAAAGAACAGAATTCCATGAGAAAAATTGCATGAATTATATCGAATGCATACAAAATTATTTTTATTTTTTTTCTTCAAAACTTGAGAGTTTCTTAAAGCTTCAGTAAACTTGAAATGGTTCTGAAAAATTAACGGTTAAAATGCTATTTCTCCAAAATTGCTTTTGCAGTATTTCTGACATGACAGTTCATTTTCGTTAAGATTTAATAGGAAGGATAATTCAATACTTCTTGAACAATGCAGTTTTTGTGCGTCACAAGAATAAAAAAAAGGATCATATTTTTTTTATTGTACTCTCTACAAATAAAAGTAGTATTTGATACTACATCTGCTTAAAAGCTTTGAAAGTGACGTTATTCAAAACCATATAAGGATTCTACCAAACCTTGTAAACTTCCAAGACCTCCGCTGAGATAACCCGTTTACTTCCATCTTCACCAACATAATCCGATAACTTGATAACTCCAACTAAATATAGAATTACGAATTACTTTTTTTATATGTACTAACTCTATGATTGATTGATACTCTTTCGTAATGTAAAATTTAACGTAAGAATAATGCTCTTTTAATTTACCGAAAGACGCCGAACAAAACTTTTCCTGGTCATTTTCACTATCGCGACATCTGCATGCTTCCGAAGGAGAAATAAATTCGAAGAGGACGAAAACAAAACAAAAAACGGTAAAGCACTTCATCTGGAATATCAACCAAACATTCTCATAAACATTTTTCAGCATTTTTTCATTTTCTAAAATACAAATTCATATCAATGGCAAGGAAAAATACTGAACGAATTAGAAGATTTAACTGTATCGTTTAAAAATTTTTATGTTCATAATTTTTTTCTTATAACAGTGGAAATGACATTGTTTCTTACTTTCATGTATTGTTTATTAATGATAAGATGATTCTGCAGAGGAAAAATATTCCACTTATTCTTTTATAGTGCTAGTTATCACTTTGAAGAAATGATAAGAAATGAGGAGAAAAATGGTGAGTACACATCAAATATTTTTAAATACTTCAGTTGAATAAACTTCTATGGTATACGGTTCTTATTGACAATCATTATCCATTAATTTTTACAGCCCTAATTACATTATTGTCTCAAAATATTAATATTGATGAATAATAAAGTTATTTCAAAAACCATTTTTCGGAAATGTGTTGGGAAGAAATATTACCGGAACTTTTCCTGTTTATCAGGAAATACTAAGTTTTACATTTTGGTGATAAAAAAATTAATTCAATTTATTAGATCATTAAGCAATTATCAATATTGCCCTTCGTTGAAAAATTTAGAAAAAAACTTCTGTAATTATTCTGTGTACATTGTATACTGCATTAATTAATTAAACATGTTCGCTTCAGATCGTTTTCAGCTCACGCTAAACATAGGTTATTGTTCCAGTTTCTTTTTACCAATCTTAACTACTTGGCTTTGAGTGTTTTATATTCTCCTTTACTATTTTTTTTTCTTTCCGTTCAGTATGTTTTTGGAAATCAGTGTCATACAGGTTTTTATTAGGCATTTATATTTCGTTATTAATTCTGATCTGCAAAACAAGATAATAGGAACAGTACATTGCCCTTCAAAAATTGCATCATAAGATTTTTGGAAAAATGACTGAAAAAGTGACATTATTCCTTACTTTTATGTGACGCTTAAAATCGATGAAAGTATTTTGCAGACAGAAATGAACCTAAATTCATTTATCGTGGAAGAGTTATCTTTACGAAGAATTGATAAGGAATGACCGAAAAAACGTGATTTCACATCAAATATTTTTACATATTTCAATTAAATAAACATCGATGGAATTCGATCATGCTCCACTTTTGTTATGCATCAATTTTTTCAGTGTCATAACATTATTATTTTCAAATATTTATGAATAATAAAAATCCTTCCGAAAATATTTTTTCAGAAATGTACTGAAAATAAATCCGCAGACACTTTTCTCTTTATCTGGGAAGTACCCATTTTTTCATGTTAGTGTTGTGAAAATAAATCCGTTAAGTTGATTACCTAGTTAATATCAATATTGAATTGCGCTTTATTGAAAGAATTGTATGAAAATTGCTATCAAAATTATGCTTGTATTGTATATTTCTTGCCTGATTTGAATTTGTCAAGATGGATATCAGATGAGGTACATTCTTTTGCATTAGGGAGATATCGACACTGTGCGCTATAAAAAAAATGAAACAGGCAATGAAATTTTTTCCGTATATAGCATTTTTTTTTGAACAGCGTGAGTGAAAACTCTATAATGTAAAAAAATGTATACCTCAATTCGTATCAGACAGTTTTGAGCTCACCATAAAAAAAGGTTTTTGTTTTATATTTGTATAATAATCTTTATCATTTGACGTTTGGTTTTTTTAGATTTCTTTTTAGTGAATAGCTTTCTTGTTTCTTTTCGGGATTCGGAAACTGGTTTCATCTTTGTTTTCATTAGATGAGAGGTAACAATAAATTTAACTTTTTTTTATTTTCCAATAATGCATTTCTGTGAAAATGGAATGCACTTACGAGCATTTTCAACATTTAAAAATGACCAATTCATGCAACGTGATATTTCAAAAAATGTTTCATTCATTTTCAATCATTGCTTTTAGGGCCTAATACAGTGTATCACAAGCAGGTGACGTAACCGGTGGGATTCGGCACACGTTTCTGTAAAAGTTTTACAAATTAGTGTCAATACGACATGCAGCATATATCTAATTAATTTTGAAAAAGACATAAAGAACTGTCCTACATACTTATGACTAAAAATTTAATTTTTTTATCTTATTACGATAAAAAACTACAGTGACTGTATATTTTTTTATTGAGTTTATTTTAAAATATCAAGATGCGTATCACGTACACGAGTCAATATATTCTTGTGTTTGCAAACTTTTTAATTTTGAATAATAGTTATGTTTTCAATATTTCTTATGTAAGCTGAAAGTTAGTTTACTTTTAGAAACAAAATAGTGAGTTTACTGTAACGTTATTGTGTATTGCAGAAAATTATAAGCGCTTCAAGCAATGCATTGCACTATGAAAATTGAAAAAAAAAAAATTATCGTCTTAATGATACAGAATACTATCAACATAACTAACACTATCAAATACAATGCAAACTCCAGATAGCATTGTCAATAATACATAGAGCTCTGAAGTTTTTGAAAGAATTTTTAGTGTTTTTTAGTGCTCAGCAGTATTTATTAAACAGTACATACATTGACATTTGTTATTAAAAAAATTTCTATTGATTTTTTCGTTACCAGGGCATAAAATCACATGGGAAAAAAGTCACAAGCACGTCACTTACAGAGCATTTGCATTTTTCCTGAAGCTTCAATCTGAAGTTTTCCTGCCGTGTAGCATTAACGAATTTGGGCCATTCACTAGTGAGGCCGCACAAAGACATTTCAATTCCAGAGCGCCTGTGAACTTTACCACTAATCAAATAAGTTTTTCGTAGTTTCATCCACGAAAAACCACATGAAGCACCACTAATAAGAGTGTAAATGTTTATTCTTCCTGAAGAAATAGGAAGATTCGCTGTATTCTAGAAAAAAATTAAATTATTTCCATGAACATTATGTATAGTTTTTTCTATGTATCAGAGCATAGAAAATTCACAGTTTGAGTAGCATGAATATATGCCATAAGAATTTCTCCTCAGATAAAACATGAAAAAAAAGTTTCATTTGTAGCGATTTTTACGGAAAGTAGCTTCAGTATACAAATTCAATATTTTATTCGATTCTCACTAAAAATTCCTGTTGAAACTTTCGTATCACTGCTTGATTCAAAAATTATTTATCAAAGCTACGAATTTTTCCTATTTATAAAGTTGAAATTTTTTAACCAATTTAAAATGTCATTAGCAAAAAATATATACATGTTGTATTTAAAAACACTAACATCCTAGTTTTCCAATTTCAGAACTTGTAACTCAATTTTACATGAAACTTTCTCCAGAATTAACTTATACTTTTTGTTGCTGAGAAGACGTCATGGACCTATTTAAGAATCTGTTTAACCTTATAGAGTTCCACGACTTCAGATTCGAAGCGTCTTTCCTGTCGATTTATATTTTCGGAGTCCAATGCTCTAACAACGCCAACTGAAAAATGAATATTTTTTCTTATCCTTCCAATGAGTTCAACTAATATTTTCTAACTTTTATCAAATTTGCAATAGATGATATGTGATTTAGATAGAAACATAAATGATACCTAATTAAAAGTAGTTGCTGCTTACAGTTAAATTTTCACACAACATACAATCATTTTTATTTGAAATAATGTACCGAAATCATCATTGCAAAAAATTTGTTGATCTTCTCTGAATCTACATCTACACGATTCCGATGAAGAAATGAGTATCGCCAAGATAGAACAAAATACGAAGAGACTCTTCATCTGAAAAATTACGTATCGGTTACTTGCCTTCCTCAATCAATTTTTATAACAAATACATATTTATTCAAGTTGCCTATATATTTGTAATCATCCAATATAATGAGAGTACAATTTCTGAGTGATTAATACAATAATTGATAAATGAATGAATCATGTCAAGTAATTAGTAATTTGTGATTGTTGTTCAAAATATTTATCAATAATTTAAAATTATAGAAGTAATAATTAATAAAAAAAAAAAAAATTAGAGTGTGTAGTAAAAAACAATCATCAGGTAAATCATTCATAATATAAAATAATAAAACGATTTCAGTAATGTATCAACAACTCACTTTTAGGTGCTTAATTCTAGTGATCCCGAACATATCTCGAACATGAAATTTCCAAATGTTCTTTATACGTAAAATCGGTTTATTTTTTTCCATGTTACTGAGAATCACTGAGTTTATATAGTGTATAAGAAATATTGTGTGATTTCAGTTGAATCAACTTCGATTACTTACATGTACATATTTAAAAGAATTCTGTTATTGAAAATGAATTTATGTTCGTGAATTTCTTCAGGAAACTTTATTTGCTTTCAAACATTCGATTTAACAATGACAACTATGATTGAACCATATGTTTTTGGTAAAAATGAGAAAAGCAAATAATTTAACTAATCAACGGTGGTATTTTATGCGATACATGACAAGTTGGCACTTGAGACAATCCAAAGTGAAAATTGTATACATCACAAAAGCTCGATGTCTTATAGCTGATTCGATTTTTGCCATGAGAAAAATAACTGGATACTTGAACGGAGTCTTTCACATTCGAGTTGAAAGTTCGGCCGTTTTTGGGAATCTATAGCGTAGGAACTACTAAAGAAACTCGATCAATTTTTTCTCATTGTAAGCCCTTTTAGTACATAAATGTGGTTAGATGTATCTGAATCTGTTGAAATTTTACAGACCTATTGGTTTTTCCAGATTTATTATGAGTCTTCAAAATTTCCAAAGCTATTGATTTCTTCAAATTTTCGAAGTTTCTAGATTTTCCATTGAAATAGATTTTAGATTAAAACATGTTTTGAGTTTTTTTTAAATTTTACGAATTATACACGTTATCTTTAGTTTTACGAAACATTCAAAAATTTTATTGCTCAATCTACAAAATTGATTGAAAATTCTTGTATTTAATTTCTCTAGGTTTTACTTGCCAGAATTTCGGACCATCTTTGAAATTTTGAATTTTATTTAATTTTTCTAAAGATCATAAAAAATATGGATTCGCATTAATCGTTGAAGTATGTTTAGCAAAATGTTTCTCGATTTTCAAAAAATTTACCAAAATATCATTTCTGTAGTTTGGATATTTCTGTAGTTTGTATAGATTCAGTTTACTTTTTTAACTGGCAAAAAGCCTATAAGTTCTCTTTATAAGTATAAATTGAACCGTCTTTTAAAATGATTAATAACAAATAGGTTATTACATAGGAGATATTTTTACGCCTTTGTTTAATCAACTTTAATAATATTAAATTTTTCGTGTAAGATGACACTCACTCAATGAATCAATATTTTCATTTGACTCGGTGCATATTGTCAAATTGTGACATAATATAGAACTTGGTACTATCAATAATAATTTCTCATTATCGCTATTCGACAAAACTTTGTTTTTGATAAAAAATTTTAGAATTGGTGAAAAAAACACATCATTTTAAAATGCTTAGTATATTTTCATTTGTGGTCTTTCACAAAAGTTATCTCAAACACTTGATATAGCATTGAGAATAGGATAGACATTCCTGGAAAGTTTTTAGTCAACATTTTACAGTATTAGATACAATGTCGTCTTTATATTGATTTGAGTATATGAGATTGCCAGCATCCATTCTGGGGATTTCTTTTAATTTTTGATGCATAAAAAAGGTATTGAAAATTCAAACATTTATCCGTATTATTTTGCACAATTTGTAGAAGTAATGTTTTATTCTAAATACACATACATTTTTGGAAACTTATTTTTCTCATATCTAAGAAAATCATGTGAAATATTGTGAACGATTGATCTATGATCAAAATTTGATTGAATTGTTGTAGAGAAGATAAAAAATTTTGATATCTGCACTAATTAAAATACTCAAAATATATAATGATGATGTATATTTTGACACGAGTGTAATAAAAAATGATGCGGTCATGTCGGTATTCATTTACTGTGAATCGTAGTAATGGATATTGTCAATTTTTATCTATACAACCTTGTAGGAGAATTTTGTTGGATATATAATATAATAATTTTTAGAAATAAATCCATTTATTTTTCGTTTCTCACGCCCTGAGAACTTTTACGTCATTGATTAAGATTACGACGTATGTAATCTGTAATCTACTATACTGCATCAAATAATGATTTTCAAAATGTCTAATGCACGAAAAATGTTTGCTAAAATGATATTCATACACTCCTTCAACCAGCGAATCCGACTTTTGTGGATACAAAAATGTATGACCCATATAAAATTAGCAGCTTCGAGGGTAAAGTGTCCTAAAGTTTCTTCGTTCTGCAGCATTTACGTTTGTAGGCCATTCTGTTACCAAGCCACATAAAGAAATTCCGAGCCTGCCATTGCGAACATTACCACCAATCACATAAGAGGTTTGTGGTCTCAATGTGACGCCGCATGATGCGCTACTAGTACTAGTGTATATGTCCACTATTCCCATAGTAGGCAAATTTGCAGTATTCTGAAATTAAAATCATACCACATATTACTGCTTAAAAAATTGAAATCTCATCAGGCCACGAAAAATTTTATCTCGCAACTCAAAATCGAATAGCTCAACGAAAAAAAAAAAAAAAAAAAAAAAAAAAAAAAAAGTAACTAATTAATATACAGGGTTTGAAAATATTACGAATCGTTAATGAGCTGGATTATTGGAACTGCGAATATCACAAAAATTAATGAACTCGTCATCATCAAACAACTTTTGTAGATTTACGTATATAATCTAGGTAGTAATACTGTTGAAATTTTTTACGCCAATTCTGTCCTTTAGATCAATATTTTCACCTTGTAACTGATGTAATTGCGAAAAGCCTACCAACAATCTATTTTTACCTTAAAAACTTCTCTGATGGTCGCAGGGTAAACCCTCTCGAATCGACTAGTATCGAACGGATTTAATGCTGTCACAACGCCAACTAAGAAAAAATATTTATATATTTTTTGACGTTCCCGAATTCGAAATAAAGAGGGAAAAATTACCAAAATCGGAGGTACAAAACATTTGTAAATTGGTTCTTCTCATACAACTGCAAGATTCTGATGTAGAAATAAATAACACCAAAATGGCACAGGATGCGATAACACGCTTCATCTGGAAATTTACTTTTCAATTATTGGAAAATTTCGTGTATCACGAATTTTTGCTGAGTAATTGGATATAATATGAAATAATTTTAGGGAAGAAAGAAAGTCTTCTTACTTTGATTAGACTGGAAACAAATTTCGATATTGACGAGAAAGTGAAATTCGGTTCACTTTTTTAACTGACAAATAAGACCGACCAGTTCTCTTTATATGTAGAAATTGAGCCATTTTTTAAAATGATTAATAACAAATACGTAATTACTCAGGAGATATTTTTACGCCTTTGTTGAATCAACTTGAACAATATTGGATTTTTTATGTAACACGACACTCAGTTGATAAATTGTTGTTATCATTTTACTCGGCGTATATTATGACACAATCCTGAACTTTGCATTTTTGAATAACAGGTTGTTAGTGGTAAAAAAAACACATGATTCCGAATTGCGTAGTTTATTTACACGTGCGGTCTTCGACAAAAGTTATCCCAAACACGTGACATAGCCTTCGGGATGGGATACACGTTCCTGAAAAATTTTAAGATAGTCAACCTTTTACAGCATTTGATGGAATGTCGTCTTATTATTAATTTGAGTTTATAGGATTGCCTCCATACATTTAAGAGATTCACCAGAATTTATAATGCATGAAAAGTTGAAAAAATTTTTCTTAGTACAATTTGCAGAAGTATTGTATTATTCAGATTTACAAAACAGTTTGGAAATTTATTTTCTCGTATACATATCTAAGAGAATGATCGAAAACGTTACGATAAAGAAAACTCTATTCATAACTGAATTGTATTTGTATGGAAAACATAAAAATTTTGTTCTGTCTGCTGTAATAAGGATTCAAAAAATACTATTTTAGAATATCTCGTAACTCACAGAACATTGGCAGTTTTGTTGGTACAGTGTTTCAAAATTTCTTCGGTCACTTTCGGGATGGAGACTTATTTCTTCAGGCCAGAGTCTAACTATGCCACATGCTGATATTTCGAGTCTTCCATCCCAAACAGAACCACCGATCAGATAACTGGTATGTGGTCGCAATATGACACCACACAAACTACTGCCAGTACGGGTGAAAACATTAATTAATCCGGCTGGAATTCGCGGTTTGGCAGTGTTCTGAAAATTATAAACAAACCGTTTCAAGAGTGAAATCTACAATTTAATATTTTGAAAAAACTTCCACTTTTTTTCAGTCTAAATACTGATCTAGTTGGAAATATTTGCTCTTTACGGAAAATTAAAGTGATAGGAAAAATTTGTTTTAAGAAAAAAAAAAAACTATATACTTGAATCATGAACTGGAATGACAGAAAATTTTTCCTGAAAGGAAAATAAGAACCGAAAAATTTATATCTAATGGTTTTGATACCTTTTAGTACTCAAAACATTGGAAACTAGCCCGAAATCAATTTTATTCTTCAAGATTTTATACGGAATAGCAACATAGGAGATATTATATTTTCACTTCAAATAATAATGAAGATCCGAAAAATAATTCGGATATAATTGTTTTTTCATATTATGGATTTTATGTATATTTATTGATTTTTCAATAAATAATTTTTGAAACTTGATTTTCTTAACTTGGAGAACTTTCATATTTAAAAATTAAAAATTAAACTTCAAGGGTTCAAAAAGTATACAGATTTATACTGATCAGAAAACTGCAACTGCTGAATAATTGAAAATGAATATGGAAGAATAAAAAATATGAAATTCATGAATCTTTAAACCTGAAATCAGTTTTCCCAGACAGTTTTAAAAATTCAAATAGTTTTGCGATTTTCACAATCCATCCGTCTGAAATAAATCTGTGAATATTCTTTGTCTTCAGCGTTTTCAAAATTGCCCTCTTTAGAAATCATTATAATTTTAGGGATGAAGGATTCGGAATTTCCCATTTCCTACATTTGAATGTCTAAAACTCTAAAAATATTCATGTTATAGATAATTGTCAAATATAATTATATCAGTAAATGTCTCATACCTTGAAAACCTTTTCGACTATCGCTGGATTATTTCTTGAATGCTGATCCAATACAACTGGATTCAATATTTTCACAACTCCAACTACAACGCAAAACGATCATCCTTCATATGAACTTTGTTTTTTTGTAAACAATACAATTCATAAACATGTATATGTAAAAATCAGTATTCAAAAATGTACCAAATTGATAGTCGCAAAACATTTGTTGAATAGTACTGCGTATACATGTGCACGACTCCGATGAAGATATAATGGCCAATACAATAAATATCGAGCAAAACACGTTTGTGCGATTCATCTAGAAATCATGCGATAATTGAATTACACTTTCAAAGTCTTTCTGAAATTTCATTTACGCTTCAAATTATTAAAATAATAATCGATAGACTCCTTGCGTACTTCTTTATTCTAGATAACGCAAAGAAAATATTTTTATAAAGTACATATATATTCCATTTTCATCTAATTTTTAAGAATGATAAAATATACACCCTAAAAAAAATGAAAAAATAATACTTTTATAATTGGATTTGTATTATCTTACATTGACTGAACGTCACGTTATACTTTTTGAAAAAACTGAAAACATTCACTCATCACAGTACTTTATATGCGGCGATCGATCATTCACAAAAGTCGACAAACAAGATTTTAAATAACGTGATTTGATGATACTATTTCTTCAGTTGTAATATTTGCATAATATGATAACGTTTTGTATCATGCCGAATGTACTCCCACGAATCCGATTGAATACAAATCACGCTAGATAACTCGAAGTGATGTGATTCTACTAAACCACATTTACATTAACATCATTAGCACATGGAACGTCAAACATATCATTTGTATTTAATTGTAATTGTTATTGCGGGAGAAGAAACCCAGAAATTGCAAACAATTGTTTGCGATAAGTAAGCTTAATGCAACCTTCACTTGTATTTGTAGTAAACTTTGGGGCGGATTCATACCCATATATGTACCTTGCATGCCTTTTATACATATAACCAATTGAAATGGGTATCGAATTAAATTTAGGATATATTTCGAAACGTATTGAAATCAACTTTCTATGTAACAGCTCATGGGACCATGTGACAGTATTGGAGGATAACTTGAAGAGACTCGTTTCACGAGCAAGTCTTCAAGCATCGTCACAAAACCAAATTTTAACTGCCAAAAGTCTTTTTGAGCAGCTGAAGTTAAACTTTCCCGACACCACCCTGTTTTTCAGTCCGAAAGCAAATCATGCATTCACAGTTGCTTTTCTGAAAAAAAGTTTGACTCCGTACATTCTTTGCCAAGGGCACAAAAGTTCCATTCTTTTTTTCCAGTTTGCGATTCCTCGTTACCTCTTAAAACATAAATAAATATATTTAATAAAATAAAAATAACCCTGGTCAAAATAAGCTCAACAACCCTTTGACAACTCTTTGAGACCTGTATAGTACACTCATTGACAACCTGTTGAAAACACCTTGCTCAACGTATGGAAAATTTTTTTTTTTCATTTACTAAAAAATTACTTGCACACTACACCAACCAATTTATGTCTATCTGAAAGAAAAAAAGTGCAGTCTGTAAAGTAAAAAACCTAAGTATCCTTATTAGTAAGACATTATGAATCTTAGAGGTAAGAGTTTTTACCATTTGTAGTTTGAAGAAACGTATTTGTACTTCTCTGGCGATAAAATTCAGAATTATAATAAAAGTGAATTAAAAATCTGGAAATTATTTAAATAGGTGTGCGTAGCAGTGGCGTTAAAGGGAAATTTTTGATGGGAGTGCTCAGAGACTAGCATATATATTCGTATAGTATGTATTTAGTCCGTGGAAGTGTAAGAATGTTTACATACCATTTTTTGTCATAGATATTTCTGTGTTACTATGAAATATTACTTTCACTTTTAAGTGAAAAATTCCAATTCATTAAAAAAATTTAAATAAAATTATGTTGCAACAATATTTTTTACAAACATAAAGAAAAGTTAGAAGAAAGACTCTAAGATTTTAGTTCAATGTCTCAGATTATACAAAATTATACTTAAAAATTTGTGAAATTCATGGTTGAATTTCTACTCTAAACATTGTTTTTATAGAAAATCGATTGCTGGGAAAATGATATCAATGTGATGCACAAAATGTTCAACATTATACGATAAATTCTTAGAATGAATAATTTATTTGCTAGAAATCATGCTTTTTCAATATCATCATTCTCACCAGGAATGCACGTCAGTTGGAAAAAGGATTATGTAAACAAAGAATAATGTTTTTGCATCTATCAAAAAACTGAACGATTTTGAAAAATTAATACAGTTTTTATCTTTTTCTTTGAGCCTATTCTCCCGTATTTGAAAAAACATTTTTTTAAAGTCAAAGTCAATGAAATGGCCCCCCAACTCCTAGCTGAATCTTTAAATCAAGTAATTTATTCGAACTCTGTGAAAGCAAAGCTAGAGTTATTCACACATTATTTTGAGTAAAGGCTGAATCATCATAAAAAATTATCTAAAATTCAGCTTATAACTTAAGCTTTTGGTTGGTATGTAACCTTTCAAAATGAATTATAGATAAACAATTGCAGGTAAAAAAAAGAAATTTAAATATTTTGTACATCAGTACTTGAGTTTTCAAGATAATTTTTCTTCTTTTTTTTTAGTTTATTTCCTAATGAATTTTTTTTAATTCCCTGAAAACTGTACTATTTGCATACAAATCTTGGATTTGCAAGTAGTTTTTAAATGAATTTTCAAAGTATTAGATGACAGTATTAATATTTGTCAATCTCTCTATCAACCAGAGTCAAAAATTTTTGAGTATGCAGAGGACGAGTTAAGATTTGAGTATGTATTCTGAGGGATTTTTTGCAGGCGATTCGAAATCCTAATTTTGTCTTTAAAATTTTCGTTTAAGGAACTTACAGGATAAAATGAAAACTCCAGAATTCTTGATTTGTCCTTAAAGTTATCAATCCAATTAAAGAAAATCTTTAATTTCACCTAAATGTTCTTATGTTCCCTGGCTGAAAAAATCCTTAACTTGTCCTCAAAGCTCTCATGCATCCACGCTGAAACAATCCTTTATGAAACTGATCACGACGAGAATTTGAAGGCCATCTAAGGATTTATTCTCCTAAAAAAGAAAATTAAAAAGAACTTTGAGGGCAACATGAGGAACAAAGAATAACACGTGAATTATTTTGAGAAAAAAATGATATCTCCGAAGTTTCTATTTTTGCTGCCTAATGATTTTGTATACAATTCGATGACAAAATCTTTTCGTTGGCTATGCAAAAGCAGAAGAATCGGTAATTTTGAAGAGAAATTTAGTATTTTTTATTTTGACTCGGTGTTAAACACATTATAGAATCCGGACGCTTAATAGAATCTTTTTCCGAGTCAAAATAAAAAAAAAGCAATTTATCATCAATTCTCGTTTTTTTTTGCATTGCCGGCAAGAAAATTTTTTCATTAACTCCCACATTCGATAACAGTTAGAATTTTTCATGTGTGTTAAAAATCCCGTATGAAGTGCATTCATCATATTATTCTATTTATGTCCCATTACACTGAAGACGTTTTATGGGCGTGCTGAGCAACCGTATGAAAAATGATGGGGGTGCTCAAGCGACCCTGGCTCCCCGCCTCCGACGCCACTGCTGTGCGGTAGGACATCATGCCTGCTTCACAAGAAACGATTACTTTCTGACAACGTATATGATCCTGACACAATTTTATGGATCGTGGCCAAAATTACTCCTCTAGTTACTTAGGTTACTTTATTTCTACACCGGCGTGTTAGAATAAACGTCACAATCAGGGACCGAGACCGTTATATATAACGGTTTCGTTTCGGTTTCGGTTTCGGTTTTGCAAAAAAAAAAAACGATTTCGGTTTCGGTTTCGGTTTCATGAAAAAAAAAATAACGGTTTCGGTTTTGTAAAAAAAATCTATATCATTTTGGTTTGGTTCTCAAGAAAAAATCTTTTTCGGTTTTGGTTCCTAGATGAGAAAACAAAGTTCACAGTTTTTGTACGAGAAATAGAATCGGTAGTTTTCGGTTTTCACTAAATGAGATTAAGTTTTCTGTTTATCAGGTTTTTCAGGAATTTTTTAGAAATAAATTAAAATTTTTAAGGTTTTTGTTGGCATTTCATCATATTATATGCATAATGAATTTATTACCACATAAAAAATACAAGACTTTTCAGAACTTCTACTTTGAAATCTTTGAATACTACGAAGCAATGCATCTATATATATTTTGTTTTTTTTCTTTTCATCTATTGAAATATTGATTTCAGTTATACTATATTTTTCTTTTTTTGGCAAAGTGTTCGTTTGCATCAATTTGATCTGGATCTCCTGGTCTCTTCGACAAACTCAGCTCAACCCTGAAAAAATTAAAAAAGCAATAACTTGCTAAACTTGACCAGTGAAATTGATTATGTCTGTAAGAATTATAAGCTCCAAGGTCTTACGTTTTTTCTTTCTGGAAAAAGATCCTATTCATTCTAACAAGCAATTGCTGCTCCAAAATGAGTTCCCCCGTATTGCTTCGCAATGGGGACATTACAAATTTTAGGCCAGAGAACAATCGTTCAACGCTCACTTGCGTTGCTGGTACTGCTAAAATTATCATCGCCAAGGCAGACACTGTGGGATTTTCTTCTTTTTTTTCAGCCCAAAACTTCAGAATATTGGCTTTTCGGTCGAGAAGTCTATTTTGTTGGTTGTCATACACTTCGAGGATTTCCGAAATCTGTGGCGTATTTGATTTTTTTGCAATTTTTTCTTTTTTTTTTTTTCTTTTTCTTTCTCGCGCAAGTATTGTTCAAATTCGTCCAAAGTGGATTCATCAACTTCAAAAGAAGAATTCGTTGTTGAATTTGAGTCTCCTACAGGGTCTTGATTTTCAAGCGACATTTTTATTTGCCAAATTTTTTTCAGATAAGTTTTTGCTTTCTCAACTTCAATTTCCGTCAATACAACTTTGAATCTTGGATCCAAAAATACTGCTGACAGCACGACATCATTTTGCAGTATTTTTTTTTCTCTTTGAGTCATTTTTTCTACTAAGACATCTGAAAAATGAGTACCAATTGCCTTCGTGATTTTTTAGTTTCGAACCATTTTCCATAAAAATCAGAAAGTGTCAATTGTTCTTCTTGGAAACTTTTTGTACAAATTTTCGAAGGTTCTAAAGCCGCCGAAATCTCTTTCAGTTTTTGCCAGTCTTTTTCATTCAAAGTCTGGAAATTCAGGAGTTTCATGTCATGCAACTCTTGACAAAAATCTTCGTTTTCAATTACGTATTTAATCATGTCAGCAGTTGATGACCATCGAGGAAGGCAATCAAGAATAGGCTTTTTCTTTTTTTCTTTTTTTAACAGGTACAAAAAACTAGGGGTTCGTAATTTTTTCACTATGTTCCTAGCTTTTGCGATGGTCTGAGTGACACTTTTATCCTCTTTCAATGCATCGCTTACTGCCAGCTGCAAAGTGTGTGCGGCACATCTCAAACCTACAAAACGCAAGTCTATCAAAAAATGTGTCTAGTAAACTTAAATTACACATGATAAAATTTTAACTTTATATTATTCTTAAAAAATAAAATTTTTCAATCTCAATGGTGGTATTCTCAATATATATCTTTCTTTTTTTGTGTTAGATACGTACACATTTTTTATGAATACGCTCTCTCAGGTAAAGTTAGTGTAAAGTCACTAAGTTTGAGTGACACACCTTACCTGTTTTCAATTAATAATTTTTTAAATCAATAAATAGTGAATTTTCCATTATTTACTATAAGTTTGAACTTGTTTATTCCTTAAGAAAGATTCTGTAATACTTTATCAGTGTAATGCCTATTACAGTATTAATCACGTTAATAAAAAATATCGATATCGTGTTGCAAAAAGTATAGAAAAGTTCTTTAAAGTTATTTCCTTTTCAAATTTCATATCAAACAATTTTGAATGTCATTTACACTACAGGATATCCTGTAGAGGGTTATTATTATCAAAATGCAACGATTTGTATAGTAAAAAATCACTTACGACAAGTAGAAAACTATATATTGTTTGTAAAAAATCACTTATTGAAAAAGAGAAGTGTGCCACTAAAAATTAGTAATTTTTGCTAACCTGAGAGAGTGAATCCATTCAAGATTTTAGGACTATTCACTTTTAATTATGAACTTTTTTTGTCAAGATTATCAAATATCTTATCAGTTGATAGATTTATATTGATTTAAGAAATACATTTTTCAATGGATAGTTTCTTAGAATTTTTATTTTTGAATTTGCTTGCCTGTTATAATAGGGTTACAACAGTTTCCCTCTGCTACTTGGGTTTCAATATTTTCCAAAATTTTTTCACTCAGCTCGCTGCTTTCAGAAACTTGTGCTTCAAGTGTATCACTGTCCGTGATTTCGTCGATTGATTCATTTTGAATAGATTCATCATGAGATTTTTTTTGCTGGTCATCGACATTCCCAATATTCTCATGAATGAAAATAACTTCTTCAGAGAGCATGGAAACAGTTTTAAGAATGTTTGCCCCACTGTCTGTTGTGATTGTGTGAATTTGCTCCCATTTTATCTCAAATTTACCGCAAACTTCTTGGAGAACGGTTTTCAAGTAAGCACCTAGTATAAAGGATAACGAGAAAATTGAGATCAGGAATTCGGACTATTTCAAGAATAACAAAAAAAAAAAAAATAAATTATTAGAATATTAACATTTTATAGTAAGGAGCAACTGAAAATGAAATTTATCATATGAAAATCATATTTATCACAACCACTTATTACTATCTTTTTATTTTTAAATACATATATTTTAAATTATAGATGAACATTTTAACTCACAACAGAAAAGTTCATGTTTTTTAATCGGGATTACTTTCAAAAAATTCATTTGAAAAATAACCTGTATGTCTTTCCTTCAATTCTTTTAATGCTAGGGTACGCAGCAAAATTTGTCCATCTTTAGCGTACTGAAGGTTTACACCCAAAAATGATCTTTCCAGTCTTGTAACTGCATCAACTTTTAAAGAAACCATTTGATTTTTTACGTCTGCTGATACTTGGGCTCTAATCAATTCAGCTTCTTTCTCAACTTTACTATGTATGGATTTAGAAGAAATGGTCATGTTTTGCTTATATTTGATAGCCAAACTTTCACATATGGGATCTACTATCTTTCTGAATCCAGAATCATCCAAAATACTGAAAGGTCTTCCATTGACAGTCACCAATTCTACACAGTTGTCGTAAAATTCTTCTTTGGTCAGATTTATTTTAATCTAATGCATTTCGTTAATTTTCGGTTGAACTTCTGTACTAGTGCACGACTTTTCATTTGTATTATCACTGAACATTTTTTTTTTCATAGTTGTGCATGGTAATCAGATATCTTTGCAAGTTAGTTCCATGTTTACCCTAAGGATAAGAGAAATGAACGGTGATAAATAGTATTATTACGCTGATACCTCCAAATTTTGAATGTTTGAACGACGAAAAAATCATAAAACATCTAAAATTTTTTTTCAGGAAAACAGAACTTGAAAATCTTGAATATTTTTCTTCTGTTATTCAAACTAAGTTCAAGTAAAAAACATTATTCAATATTTGATTATATTATTCAACATTTTTTCTTATCCGTTCTGAGTCTCTCAAGATCTAGGTATGAAAAAAACTTAAAATTACAGTACCACTTTTGGATAGGGCATCAGTTTTCTTTTTCTATTTCCATTAACGCCTTATGAGTGCGAGTAAAAACAGAATGGCGCACTATCCAGAGGTCATACTGTAATTCAAATCTATAAATGTACTCGATAAATGACATTCGAAGAACGAAATCATACCAAAGCCAATGTATTTAGAATATTTGTTAAAATAACTCGGAAGATATTCTCTTTTCGTCCTCCTTTCCCTTAATACATTTTTGTTCAACGCGTCTTTCTCACACTACCGAGTCGTCCTAATGCGTTTTTTTTTTGATAATGAGTGTAGAAATAATGTTCAAAATGTCGCAACGAATGAAATACTCCGAAATTTATGCAAAATAAGGAAAACAATTTGACTTTTTAGAAATTCTATTATTCCTTAACTCCCAGCAAAAAATCTCACATTTTTTGTATATCGTAAAATAGATTAACTTCAAGTAGTCCTATAACAACAACCTATAAAAACAATAATATAAATAACCCATAAATGAAATAAACGAAGTCGCTGAGGCTGGAGAAGATCTGAACTGTTTGAAATATTGTATTAGGATCACATAAGTTGTCGGGAGGTAATCGATTTTTATGAAGCCAAGATCTGTCACATAGGGTCTGCATTGGTCGGGTTTATAACGTTGTCCGAAATCCAATGGACAAACATGCTCGGACTGTCCATTCACTCAGAGTGTGAATTCGAGTTGAGGTAAAAACGCTTCGTCATACTACGGGTTCGGCGATTAAGTTTTGTCCGTCCAAACGGGTGGTTTGGACAAGAAAATTATTTTCTGTCCGAACCGCCATATCGGGTTTGTAATAATAGCCGAAACCGAGCATTTTTCAATCCAAAAGATGATTTCCTGGCGTGAATGTGACTCATAACGGTTGGACCAACAATTTTTTTACAGAGTAGAGATAGAGAATATAGAGATATCTAAAGAATTTCAAAGAAAAACCATTAAAATGCAAGAATGTGTCCAGGGAAAATTGTTTCCGGCGTTCGGGCTCACCGCTGCTTTGTCATTGGCCGTACACGGTCAATGACGAAACAAATATTTCATCACTTTCTATTATTCGTTTTCTGGAACACAATTATTAATTTTTTTATTGAATAAAAAGTCATCAAAATCTATGAATACATCTAATTTTTACCCTATATTATAAAAAAACTTTTTTTGGAAAATGTGAGTTTTTTTTGTTTTTGTTTTTTTTTTGGGTTCTGTACCCAGTTACAACGTCAAATGGTAATGAAAAACGATTCATTATTACGATACGTATGCAAGTTCGCTGCGCTCCTTTTTTGAAAGATTATGAAATTTCCTACTAAAAACCATTTAAACTTTTTTTTCTAGCAATATGAGAAGTTTGAAAAATTTTCGATCGTTTATGAAAAAATTATATTGTTATGAATAAAAAAATTCATTTTCACTAAAAATGTTGAGAAATACATTCCTTATTTTAATATCTTCAAAAAATTCCAAACTTCAAATAAATCGATGGATTCATTGCTAAAATATTAAATTAAAAAAAAAATCAATGTTAAAACTGTTTATTCACTAACGAATGATAAAAATATAAATCTCGAAAAATGCTTTTTGGATGTCTTTTAGGACATCATAAACTAATTGGCAAAAGTTGACAAGAAGTTAAAGATCAATGGTTCAGTACTAGGTGCTCCGCTTGGGAAAACTTTACTCAGTAACAAGTAACAAGTAGTTAATTTGTTTGTAAAAATGGTAGGTAAAAGATAAATTAATAATAATATTCAGCAATAACTTCCTCAGCCGAATTCATTTCTGGGAAGAAAAACAGTTAGATACACAGCAAACGAGAAAATATTGGATAATCAAATCCTCAATTCAAACTCGATGACTTTGAATACTTTCCATTAAAGATCGAAGTGCCGACATGAAAAGTATTCAAAGTTATCGAGTTTGATTTGATGATTGTTTAGGCCTGTATTATAAAATGTCGAATTAACTTGTTTAAGGATGCTCATGGATCAAAAAAAAAAAAAAAAAAAAACATGAGGCACATTCACTGAATGTCCGATTACATGGGGCGTCAAGCAACTCCGAGCCAAAGCCATAAGTATATCTATATATATTTTATTTATATCTATAGATATACTAATGGCTTTAGCTCGAAGTGGTTTGGCGCGCCGTGTAACCGGGCCATAAGCCAAGATGATGACTTGGAATTTTGTCCGAGCCGAGGCCAGAAGCGGGCAAACAATTTTGTGTAGTCGTGGTTATTTTTCGGATCAATCGCTTCAGTTATGGTCTGTTCGAAATCCCGAACGGGCAGGTAAGACTTCGACCAATCGATTGTAATGGACAGGAATTATTTTTGTCCAGCGCTTTGGCGCTCATATAATCCGCGCGCCGTTCACTTTGATTTTCGGGTTTTTCGGGACCCGATGCAGACCTCTAAGTCTCGATCTCAAATTTTCCCACGCCACAAAGATTCGCGAACCTGAATAAAATCTTCTAGATTGTCACCTGTTGTTCCAGGTCTGGGTACAGGGTTGTGCACGTTGTTCCTTGGGGTGAACTCTTCTCCAACTTCAAACAATGCAATCGCCATTTCAAGAGCTTGATATACAGTAGTTCTACTTGGTTAAGACCAACATTGGTAAACCCAATTTTTGAAGTTTGTAATCGTGAAATATTGTCTAAATTTTATTTTTGCATTTTCTTGCTTAACATATTCGTTGTACTGGGTAACACCTTCTTCGAGGAAGAGTCCTTTAATCACGTCGATTTCATTTTATGGGTAATATGGTTTCAACAAGTCCTTGGCTTCTGTTTCATTTATTTCCTTAAATGAATGTAGATTTATCGGGTTTTCATTGATTTGGTTTTTGTTTATTTCATTGGCAGCTTGGCATGTAGCGATGAACAAAAAACCGAGCAGCAATGTTACAGTGAAGATTGTTGATTTGGATTCTGTCTTCTGCATTTGGCTTGAAACTAAAGAAAGAATCAATTGATTTTATTCAACAGGATTTCTGTGCTATTTTTTTCAAAATTTTTTATGAGAATAGTCATAATCTAAACACTTGTATACAATCCGCTTTTCAAGAATGAGATGAACGATGAGGCTTTTTTGCCATCTTTTTGAATGAATCTTTAAAATAAATCTATGTTGATAGAAACAGTTTTTGTTTCGTCGTTTTTGAAAAACCAAAGCCATACTCATATTATATTCCTAGAAATACATACCTTCAAAACGACGTGATTTTTCCAGACTGTACTTCACCGTATGCAGCAATATTTTTTATGCTTGGCATATTTATAGTAAGAGTTATATCTTGACAAGATGACATCCTCATACTATTTAAGTAAGACTGATTGTAAGCCGTCTTTAAATTGTTTTAAAAGATTTGAATGTCGTCATAATCAACCATTGAACGCTTTGTCGGATAGATTTTTTGGAATATCAAATATAGGAAGTTACAAATGTCATTCTCTTTGAGGAAGTAGAAACTATCGAAAAAAAAGAGTATAAGATATGATACTATTATGAGAAAAATGAGTTTATTGTCGCTCTTCTCTAGAAGTTCCAGATCAAGATGCCGTTTTTGTATTTTGTGGATTATTAGTGATGGTTCAAACATTCATGAATTTCTTGTGATTTATTCCTATTTTTGGCATATTTTTCAAAATTATATCTGTACAGGATTTACGTGTTTGGAGGATGGCTTTCGTGCTTAAAGTATTTCAAAGTTTTTTCAAGATTTGAAGTTAAAAAACAAATTTTCCAGAATTAATGTAGGTTTTTATCATATATTTGTATCAATTTTTAGACCTTTCGATACATTGATTCGCCAATAATAGAAAGTTACAGCATTAGATGGATTTTAGCAAATTTCACAGATTTGAAACTGTCGAAATCCTCAGGTCGTTCTTTTGTCTATGTAATTCTTCTAGGAATAGCTGTGAAAGGGTCGAGATAATACCGTGCAATAATTTGTATGTATGTGTATGGACGTAAATAAATTGAATTAAATAAACGAAAAATAGTTTGGTTTGATTAAATCAAAACAAAAAAATTCAAAAAAATTGAATTGGATTACCTTCATAGAATTTATAATATATTGAGTTGAATAAAATCAAATGTCCTTGGAATTATATAAAATTTAATTGAAATATATTAAGCCTCATAAAATTATAAAAAACCTATAAGAATTAATTAAGAAAGATAAAAAGTAATTTATATTTTACTTTATAATTTAATTTAATTTTATCTATAATATGTTTTCTATCAATTTTCAATTTAAATTTCGAACTGTACATGACTTGTTATAAATCGAATTAAAAGAAATGAAAAAATTAGAGATTGTAAACTATATGCAAAAGTTAATCAACTCATAATATCAAAGACACTGATGAGAAATCATGAATTTATATTTTTGAAATTAAATTGTAAAAAATTAAAATTTCAAATCCTTGAAAAAATATATCTCTCAGATAAAACTCTGCCTGAAATTTCATTGCTGATGCTTCTATTCAGCAGTTCAACAAGTTTGATTTTCTACTCCTTTTTTTTCTTAATTGGGATAAATAAAACGAATATTCAACTGACAGAGTCACGTCATAGCGTGCGCGCGCCGAACCTAATCACTGATTCGAGCTGTTCAGTATAGTTCATCAGTCTTCAGTATACCTCGTTCGCGCCAGTTCGAGCGTGGACACACCGTCGGAAAGAACAGGTGAGAGTGTACTGTTGGTTCGTAGGTTGGAATTTTTCTCTCCGAATCATATTAATGATAGAGACAAATTCCAAAATCGCGATAGTTAATTTCCAAAAAGGTGATCCGCGGCATTTTTAGTTTTTGTGATTTTGCTACCACGTTAAGAAATCGGAGTGACCAACAGTAAAAATGGCAGCCATTTGTACAACGTGGCGACTTTAAGAACGCCGATGCTGGGATGAAATCTCCGAAAAAAGATAAGTGGACTTTTCAAGACTCTACGAAATGATTTTTCACGCGGGGTAAAATTTGTTCATACAATATACAGACTGATTTATACAGACTGATTATTTCCTCTTGAATTTAAGTTTTTTTTTTGTAGGGAATCCTGACTGAAAATTTGATTTTTCTCGATTGCCGCGTGTTAATTTTTCTCTATGATACAACAAGTTGGGAAAAAGGATCCACTTTTTACAAGGGGCCGTTCAGAAACCTCGTGTCATTCTAAGGGGGAGGGGGTTCAGAAAACCAAAATTTGAGCCACGTGGTTTATAAACGGCCCTTACTCATTGCTTTTAGTGTTTCCAGATTGAATGCGCTCACTTTCAACACACTCAAGCCGGTCTCATGCATGTGAGAGGAACGTAGTATGACGTCACGTTCTCTCTTTTCACACGTATAAGACCGTTCGAGTGTACTTAAAGTGAGTGCAATCAATCTGGACACACTGCTCGCTTCATTTTGTATGTATATAAAGTTTCGTTAGCGAAAATACAATCATGAATTCAACTTCTTAGGAGAAAATTCGTCGCTATCGCAATTTTTATAAAAAAATCGACGAATTTCTAAACTGAAGATTTCAAAATTGCATCGCTTATTCCCCTCTATTAAAAAAAACTCGCTGAATTGGAAACAATCATAATAATCTTTATAAGATACAATTTTGTGTTTGGCAACCACGATATTTTATAGTCAAAGTACTATTTTCATAGTTATTTTTATGCTTCGTTAAGGGTTGATTTTCGTTGAATAAAAAATTGTCAATCTCAGTAAATTTTGTAAATTTCTTCAATTATGATAAACAAAATTTAAATGTTTCAAACCTAACTATAACTTTATTTTTCATGAGTTTTTTTCTCTATTTTTGTGATAGAGTTTTCCTCAATTTTTTTTATGTAAGAAATTACTATAATAAATGACAATGTATTTTAAATCAGAGAGCGATTTTTGCAGTCATTTATTGATTTGTTTTCTTGAAATTAAGTATCACAAAAAAAAGTTTGTTCATAGTAGTTTAATTTTAGTTCATCATTGATAAGATTGTATTAAAATAAAACGCACACATTTAGATCTCAACAAAACTTAACGATTACGTACATATTATCATGAAAAAAATTTGAAGAATTGTAAACCTTCGAATTCCAGCATTTTATCTATTTCGTTCAATGTTTCTTTCCTGATAACAATTTAGTGAAATCAGAAATATTTGATAGTATTTTTTTATAACTGACATTCGTTACTTGGGAATTATGATTTCGTAAAGTCGGAGAAATATTTTTGCTGTCATTTTTACGCTTTCATTGGCTTAAAATATATCATCAAATTAGTTTAATTCGGTTCAGTTCAGTGACTCATGATGTTCTATATAGAACATCATAATACTGGCGCGCAAGTGTTGACTGTTGAAAGTTAGAAAATTATAAAAAAAACAGTAAAATTCATTTGGTATGTACTATCGTTTTTAGAATCAATTATTCGAAAATTTATTCCTATAATTTTCCACACGCGAAACACAAATGCATTAACAAACGAAAACGTTAGGAGAATTTGAAAATTTTTGACATGCTATCGGCTATCGATTCGATCTTGTATAGAATTGGCATCGCGCCGGCCTGTTTCAGGAGTCAGTAGCGCCGGACATATTAACTCGATGGTTGGGCGTAACTATAATTTTATTATAGATAGTAAACCGAGTCAACTAATCGAGGCCGCTGTATTTGAAGGGATACAGAAAGGAGCTTTCATCCTCTGCTACTCCGGTGCCCTTTCACAAGTACATTTATATCGAATCGAATACCGGTAGCATGCCAATAAACTTTCTTATTCGTTCCCAACAACAACAGCGACAAATTATATTTCTGTACAACTTAACCAGTTTCTATTCTACGCGTCTTTCTTGCACTACAGTATGTTCCGAGTCGTCTTAACCAAACATGAGAGCGTTCCATAGTGCTCTGTTTGTGAAGCACAGATTTTTACTGTTTTTTTTATCTACAGTTTTGAAATATGAAAGCTTTTGTAAAAACTGACCTCAGCTACAAACTTTTCACTAAAGCGCAACTAGAAAATAAATAAAGTTTGCTGTTGCAAAGTTTATCCATTAGACGGAATTAAAATGTCTAAACAAAATTTTCTCCTACAGTCAGATTTTATAATAAAGAAACAATACTTTCAATATTTTTGTTGCTTGTTGGTAGATAGTTTTTCGCTGAAATAAGTTTTTGAAAAATAAATTCGTACTCAAATTTTGATAAATAAAAAAATGTTTGAATTTCTACATAAGCACTACAAGATGCCTATAACTAAATCCTGAAATGAATTGAACACATTTGCTTAAGTCTAGAACTTTTTCAGTTTTGAACTTTTTTTTTGTTTATTGAGATACTTTGGATCTGATAAAATTTAGATTCTAGAGTATGAAACTCCAGAAATCTGTAATTAAATAGAAAAAATACAAGATATCAATCAAGACCTTCGAAAATCTAACTAAAATCTAATAATTATAAAAAATATAAAAAATGCTTTTAATACTAGAGATCGATAAAATACTTAATATTCGTGTAGATATATCTTTTAATATAATTATTACTGGCAAACTCAATGAAATTTAAGGGTGTTGAATTAATACAAAATAAACTGGAAGTTTTCAAATCTGTGAAATACCCAACACTTATGAAAATACTGATTTGTTGAAAGTTTATTGAAATAGTGAAACACTACTAAATTTTAGTTTCCAGAGTATAAAACTCTAGATATCTCTGCGATGATTATAAAAAATACTAAGATATTCATGAAAAACCTAGCGAATCTCACTAAATTTTAATAACATGTTGAAAAAACATGAAAAATACTCTTAATACTAGAAATGAATAAAATACTGGAATTTGATGTAGAAATCTTCCTTCAATAACTTCAAGATTAATAAACATCTATGCGACCTTGAATTCGAAGTCATATTAGAATTCTGAATATCTGATCGATGTATAAGAATTCATAAGAATGCCAGAAAATTATTTTGTCTGTAAAAACACTAAAAAAAACCATTTATAATAAAAATACTAAAAATCTATAGAATTTCAGTTATCATCATTAAAACTATTATTTCGGCAGTTGTTAAAAATATTGAAAATCAAATAACTGTTGAATCCTAGATCACTGTATTTTTTAAACCAATTTGAAAATTACGAAAATGTTAAAAATGTATTTAAATTACCTTAGAAGAAATTTAATCTGAACTTTTCAAAAGAAAAATTAGAAATTCTTGAAAATTTCTTTAATTATTTTTAGTACGAAAAATCCTAAATATACTAGCAGTCCAAGAATAACCTCGAATGTACACAACATGACTTTTTCCAAAATCTGTAAACAAACTAAAAATATATAAAATCTTTGATTCTAGAAATCAATGACTTGATCCAAAGTCTTACAAATAGGAGATAATACTTCAAATGGTATACATACTGAAAAAATTAGTACTGATTGTAAGAGACGTAAGAAATGAGATAAATTGTGATTTTGTATAGAAACTGCTGAAAAGTCATTTTCAAACTGCGAAAATTAAATTAAAGACAGAAATAGGTAAACTCAGATGATATTACACGAAGAAATCGAAAATTTTCTTCTAAAATTCATATATTTAAAGCAAAAAATTTTAGCTCAACCAAAATTTTCCAAAATGGAATTCAAACATTGTTTAAACATATAAAAAAAAATTCATAAGATTTTTTTGTGAATTGTTTTGTAAACTTGGTACCGCTGTAGGACTAAAAGAATTTTTTTTTAATACGTTTTTTTTATAAAATAGTTTAATTTTGTCATTTATGTAATGTATATTGCCACAAACAAGTTACAAAAGTATTACTAAATACTTAGTAATACAAAAGAAGAAAGTCTAATTGTTAACATATGATAGACGTATACATCGAATTGTATGATGTTTCTATCAGAAATTATAATAAAATTTTTGTTATGCTTTGTTATTACTTAATATTTACTTCGACATATTTCTAATCCCCGTGCATTTGCTATTCAAATTGTATGCTGAAAAAATTTGAAAACCGACGCCCCCTCCCCCCCCCCCCCAAAAATGTACCGCTAGATCCGCCACTTCACTTGTTTTGGCGATATCAGAATTTTTTCCATTACGGAACTTCAAATCAATCAAAATATTGAAAAAAAAAAAAATTTTTGCAAAGTTTGAAGCTGATCGGGCATGATCAATACGTGGCACAAAACTACTGAAGTTTTGAATGGGATTTGCATGTAGTGTTTCATACATTTTGTTCAAAAATGCATATATAGTAAAAAACTTGTGATTAATGTTTGAAACTTGGCATAGTTTGAGTGTACAATGTGACGTTCTAGACCAAATGTTTCTGCAATTTTCTATCGCTGTTATCGAAGTTTTACAAGTACCGAAAAAGTATTTGTTTGCCTTTTTTCGGTGCTTATTAGACACAGATTACAGCGATAGAAAATTACAGAAAAATTTTGTCTCGAACGTTACATTATAGTATTATATATTCAAACTATGCATTGTTTCAAACATTTATCTCAAGTTTTTTACAAGATATGAATTTTTGTAAAAACGTATGAAAAACTACATGTAAATCTCATTTAGAATTTTAGTCATTCTGTGGTATTTGTTGATCATATTAAATTTGCTTCAAACTTTACAAAAAATTTTTTTAAATATCTCGATCGATATAGAACCCCAGAATGGAAAAAATTATGAAACTGTCAAAATAAGTGACAACTAATAGCTATAAATAGTATTAATAAAAATCTCCCAAAATTGTATTTAATGCGACAATATCTTATAAAATACTGAGAAAATCGCAAGCACAATAAATCTATAAAACATTTAAACTCTGTATATGTGTAATTATTATAGAAATTTAGAAAATTACTAAAAATCGATCGAAATTCGAATTCTAGAGCAGCGAATTTTATAGCAAATTATAAAAATACTTAAATCTCTCAAAGTTTCATAGATAGTAAAAAAAAAGCAAAAAATACTGGCAATCTCTGAGAACTTAACAATTACGAAAACAGCTATTTCAAAATTTTAGAAAACTGCGAATCCAAGAGTTTATAATTGTATAAATATTTATGTATGAATACTTAAAAATACTTTATATCGAAATTATAGTTGAAAAAAATACGAACAAGAAAAGAATGAAGGAAAATTAGAATCTACGAAAATGCTAAAACTTTTGAAGACTTTGAATTCTAGAGCACCTCATTTTAGAAATTCACATGATAATCAATGAAAATACTGGAAATTCTTTTGAATTATACAGTGTTGAGGGATGTATAAAAAATGACAGAATTATATATGAAAGAACTTTTTTCTCAAAAATCCAAAAAAAAAAAAAAATACCCACGATCTAATAATCCATTAAATTCTAGGACATCAAATTCTGAAAAAACGTATACCTATAGTCACATAGTAATACGATGAATCAAAGAAAATGTATATAGAAGATGTAATTTACCCACAAATCTATAAAATCACTTGAAACTAATCCGAATTTCAATTTTAGAGTATCGAATTTCCGAAATCCATATACCAATCGATAAAAATACTATAATTCTATAAAAAACTAAAATATCCTTCAAAGGTTCATAAATAAGGAAAATAAACGATCAATAATAGAAAACTATAAATATACGAAAAAATGCAAAATTATTATGTATAATACAAAAATCACGCAAATAAAATTATTCTACATATAAAACATATAACATTCATACTGATGTAATTTTCCCAGAAATGCATGTGATTACTAAAAACCAATGAAAATTTGAATTCTAAAGCATCGAGTCACACACGTCCATATAGAAATTTACAAAAGTAGTAATAAAAAAAATTCTTTACAACTGCATGCATATTAAAAAGAAACGAGTAATATTAGAAATCTTTGAGTACCCAAAAACTATGTAGATATAGTTTATAAAAAATGTATAAAACCTCGAATCCTAAAGCATATAATTGCAGAAATCTGTGCAGAAATCCATGAACAAACCAGAAAATTTTTAAAATTCTAAAAACACCAACACAATACGATACATTAATTTAAAAAAAATTAGACACCAAGAAAATGTTGAGTATTTAAAAAAAAAGACTTCGAACCCTGAAGCATGTAATTCAAGAAATATACATTGAAATCCATAGAAGTACCAAAATAGTTTTCAAACTACACAAACTCGAAAAAAAATATTCAAAGTAAAAGAAGTCAATAAAATGTTAAATTTTGATATTTTTTTTTCGGGAGTATTTTTTACACACCATTGCTTGAATTCTGTTTCTGCTCGATAACACAGCCCCACAAAAAAAAGTGTAATGTGCAACAGACTACAGTAGTCCTATCATATGTATTATGGGTAGCTGAATCCGAATCCGTAATTAGAATTGCAAGATTGGTGACGGTTTTTGACAGAACCTCAAAAAACGTTATTTTTTCGGCTAATTCTGCATTAAAAAAAACTGGTGTGAGTTTAAAAAGTTGCGAGAGAAGTGTAACTTCTCACGGCGAACTACTGCAAGTTCAATTAAACAAAAAAGGAGGTTAGTTCAATTTCATGAGAAAAACACCCAGAGACCATAAGAAATTAAAGCATGAACTGCGTTAAAAACTGTAGCTTGAAACTGATTTAATTGAAATTAGAATTTCAAACGATTGAAATAAAATCGTAATTATTGCATCTACTAATCTAAATTTTTTCTTGAAATTAAGTGTCACAAAATAAGTTCGTTCATAAAAGTTCCATTCAAATTATTCAAGTTATTCAACTTATTTGAATTTGACACTAAAAATATCTCTAAAAAAAGTTTCTCGACTCAAAAGTCGGTCGAGAAACTTTACTCAAGAGTGGTTGAATTTTTAAATGTAAAGTTCGTTCAGAAAAGTTAAATTTAAGTTCATCAGTAATAAGATTGTGTTTAAAAAAACGTACAAATTTAGATCTCAAAAAAATTTTGCGATTTCGTATTATCATGAAAAAAAATTTGAAGAATTGTAAACCTTCGAATTCCAGCATTTTATCCATTTCGTTCAATGTTTCTTTCCTGATAACAATTTAGTGAAATCAGAAATATTTGATAGTGTTTTTTTATAACTGACATTCGTTACTTGGGAATTATGATTTCGTAAAGTCGGAGAAATATTTTTGCTGTCATTTTTACGCTTTCATTGGCTTAAAATATATCATAAAATTAGTTTAATTCGGTTCAGTTCAGTGACTCATGATGTTCTATATAGAACATCATAATACTGGCGCGCAAGTGTTGACTGTTGAAAGTTAAAATATTATAAAAAAAACAGTAAAATTCATTTGGTATGTACTATCGTTTTTAGAATCAATTATTCGAAAATTTATTCCTATAATTTTCCACACGCGAAACACAAATGCATTAACAAACGAAAACGTTAGGAGAATTTGAAAATTTTTGACATGCTATCGGCTATCGATTCGATCTTGTATAGAATTGGCATCGCGCCGGCCTGTTTCAGGAGTCAGTAGCGCCGGACATATTAACTCGATGGTTGGGCGTAACTATAATTTTATTATAGATAGTAAACCGAGTCAACTAATCGAGGCCGCTGTATTTGAAGGGATACAGAAAGGAGCTTTCATCCTCTGCTACTCCGGTGCCCTTTCACAAGTACATTTATATCGAATCGAATACCGGTAGCATGCCAATAAACTTTCTTATTCGTTCCCAACAACAACAGCGACAAATTATATTTCTGTACAACTTAACCAGTTTCTATTCTACGCGTCTTTCTTGCACTACAGTATGTTCCGAGTCGTCTTAACCAAACATGAGAGCGTTCCATAGTGCTCTGTTTGTGAAGCACAGATTTTTACTGTTTCTTTTATCTACAGTTTTGAAATATGAAAGCTTTTGTAAAAACTGACCTCAGCTACAAACTTTTCACTAAAGCGCAACTAGAAAATAAATAAAGTTTGCTGTTGCAAAGTTTATCCATTAGACGGAATTAAAATGTCTAAACAAAATTTTCTCCTACACTGGGAGAACTGACAGCTTGGGCCAATAAGAAATGCCTCTTAGGTTATTATGACTATATCAAATTACGCTTTCCGAATTGGCCCGACTGGAGTATCACATTGGCGTAACAGCGCGTCATCACATTAGGAGTTTTAAGTTCGCCTACGGTGATGGAACCTTCAAATTCCAAAATTTTATCCATTTCTTGCAATGCTTCTTTCCTGATAACAATTTAGTGAAATCAGAAATATTTGACAGTATTATCTAATAACTGACATGCGTTTCTTGTGGATTACGATTTTGGAAAGTTAAAGAAGTATTTTTGCTGTGCTGTTTACGCTTTCATTAACTGAAATTATATAATCAAATTCGTTTAATTCGGTTCAGTTCAGTTACTCATGATGTTCTATATAGTACATTATAATACTGGCGCGCAAGTAGATGACCATTAAAAGTTAGAGTATTGTAAAGAAAACAGTAAAATTTATTCAATACAGGGTATTGAACCGGAGCGGAATTATTTTTTATCCTCTCCGGCTTCGAAGAAGAACGTTTCATCCAATCTTTCTCCTCTCCGTAGAAGGAGGAAAAAAATTTCACCCAGTCTTCCTCCTCTCCGGAGCGGAACGTTTTTCGAAATCATTTTCCGCTCCGGAGGAGTAGGAAAAAAATTTCTCGCAATCTTCTTCCTCTCCGGAGCGGAACGTTTTTCGAAATCTTCCTTCTCTCCGGAGGCGGAGGAACATATTCTCCGCAAGCTCTCTTTCATTCGCATATACTGGGAGAAGCTTATTTTGTGAAATCTCTCTTATGCAATAAACATTGATTTCTTTCGTGATATCGCCATGTTTACGAACTTAGTGAGATAATATATGCGGAAAAAGTCAAAGTATATGCCTACTATAATTTGCCGCCCATTAATTGACAAATAATCATACATACTTGTTGTTAGTTTTTTCGTTACAAAAAAAGTCTCTACCTAGTCATTTGGATTTAAATAAAGTTTTTATAAAACTCCTCGTAAAATGTCGGTATTTTCTATAAAATTCCCCTTTTTTTTTAAAGTCACATTATAAGAACTTTATGAAATATTTATAAAATGACGGAATTTGTATAACGTGGATTTTCAAATCTACTCTCTGAAAATTGTGTCTTTTCATAAAGATTTTATTGAGTTTCTGAAAAGTGACTGCATAAAAAAAGCGGAATTCAATTAAAAATACCGGAATCGTATAAGGAGCTTATAAAAACTTTATAAAACACGATTTATTATCTCTCAATTTGAATCTAGTAAATTCAACAGATTTCCCGTTATATTCAACAGCTTCAATAAAACAAAATCGTAACAATGATAAACTGTCAAAAATAACACATTGATTTTATTAAAATGTTGCAACAGAGTACTCTGTAGTTTTTCATAACAGACTTAATCTGTTATTTTTGACATGTCATTCCAGGAGCACACTTTTCTATTCAATGAATTTCTAAGATCAGTGCTTTTCAAAGAGTTTTTGAAGTCGCTAGTTACGATCCTGACGTCACAGTAGTTTGTTTATGATTTTTTTTAAGTAATGCATTTCAGTATTTCATTTATAAATTCTTTATAAATTAATTTTAGAAACCACTTTAAAAATTCTATCATTTCATAACGATTTTATAAATTAATTTTAGAAACCACTTTAAAAATTCTATCATTTCATAACGATTTTATATAGTGTTTAGAAAAATTTTATGAAAACCAAAATTACTAGGGAAAGACTTATTTTAGTAACGAAAAAACTAACAACCTTGTATGTATGATTATTTCTCAAATAATTGGCGGAAGATTATAGTAGGTATATAGGGAGATTTCGGAAAAAGTTTCTCTCCGGAGAGGAACTTTTTCGAGCGGATAGGAGCGATTTTTTGCTCTAGTTCAATACCCTGATGAAGACTGTAAAATTTGCATTTTTTACTTCAAAATTTTTCAAAATTATCTAGTAAAAACTGGCATAAAATTGTAATTTGTATAATAATAGCAGTTTAACTGTACAATATTGTATAGGTGAAAGAAATATTGCAGATTTTACAATAATGTTATAAAAACTACAATAATACTGTGGAACAGAAATATTTATTGTAAAAAGTGCCATACTTTTGTCTTTTTTACAATATGTATAGCAGAAAGTAGAAGGTTTTTTTCTCAGTATTTGTATCTTAGAAAGTACAATAGTTTTTTCATATTGTGGCGATCCAAATCGTCCCAACAAATTAATTTTGCAAATTTGACTCCAAATTCATGATCAGCGGCCAAGAAAACCATGAAAAGCATTTGAATATTAAAAAATATAGTTCTTTTTATAATTCGTGTGAACGAATAGTTAAAACATAGTACATTACGCACCAGGGGACGAAACCGAGTGATTGCCGACGAGGGTGGTTTTGGCTGCACGAGGGCGCATAACGCCCGAGTGCTGCTAAAATTAGCTCGAGTTTGCATCACGAGGTCCGTCCCTTGGTGCGTAACGAATTTTACTCGACAAGAGCATGGAATTTTGGCGGCTGTTGTGGCCGATAAGTCATCGCAAAAGTGTCCATGCGCGCACTAACAAGTGTCGGTCGCTTAAGTTTACGTATCTGTCAAAGTTCATATTCGTACCTACCTTCGCGTACTTAAGCAAAAAATTTTCGCCCCTTGGTACGCGAAAGTAGGTGCGAAAATGAACTTTAGACGCATATGTATTTTATATGTATATATAAATATACATATAAAATATACATATGTATATTTTAGCCTATGCATTTTAGAAAATACAGTTTTTTTCATAATTTGTTGAAACGAATTGATTTTACAAAATCGACTATGAACTCATAATCAGCGGCCCAAAAAACCATGGAAAGCATATGCATATTAGAAAATTTAGTTTTTTCTATAATTTGTTTGAAGAAGTTGTTTAAAAAAATCAGTCTTGCAAAATCGATTGTGGATTCATGATCAGCGGCCCAGAAAACCACGAAAAGTATATGCATATTAGAAAATATTGTTTTTTTCATAATTTGTTGAAATGAATTAATTTTGCATACTCGACTCTAAATTCATGATCAAAAAAATCGGTCCATAAAACCATGGAAAACATATGCATTTCAGAATATATATTTTTGTATAATTTGTGGAAACAAATGGTTTGAACAAATTTATTTTGCAATTTCAACTTTGGATTTATGTTTAGCAGACCAGAAAACCATGGAAAACATGAAGTTTACAATATATAATTTAGTTTCATAATTTGCCTAAACACATTGTTCAAACAAATTTATTTTGCAAAATTGACTCTGAATTCATGAAAAGCAGCCCAAAAAACCATGGAAAGTGTATGCATCTTAAAAATATAATTTGGTTTAACAATTAGTCAAAACGAATAGTTTAAACAAATTACTTTTGCAATTCCGACTTCGAATTCATGATCAATGGCCCCGAAAACAGTGATAAGCGTATGCATCTTGAAAATGAAATTTAGTTGAATAATTTGTCAAAACTAATTATTGAAACATATTATTCTTGCGATTTTACTTCGAATTCATAATCAGCGGCCAAGAAAACCATGGAAAGCATATCATATTCCATATACATATTAGAAAATATTTTTTTTTTTTTATAATTTGTTGAAATAAATTGTCTAAACAAATCAATTTTGCAAAATCGACTTTGCATTCATGGTCAACGGATCAAAAAATCATGGAAAACATATGAATCTCAGAAAGCATATTTTATTTACAATTTGTTGAAATATGTTGTTTGAACAAAATCATAAACAACCTATTGTGACATCGGAATCGTAATTAGCGACCTCAAAAACTCTTTGAAAAGCACTGATCTTAGAAATTCATTGAATAGAAAAGTGTGCTCCTGGAATGACATGTCAAAAATAACAGATTAAGTCTGTTATAAAAAACTACAGGGTACTCTGCTGCATCATTTTAATAAAATCAATGTGTTATTTTTGACAGTTTATCATTGTTACGATTTTGCTTTATTGAAGCTGTTGAATATAACGCGAAATCTGTTGAATTTACTAGATTCAAATTGAGAGATAGTAAATTGTGTTTGCTAAAGTTTTTATAAGCTCCTTATGCAATTCCGGTATTTTTAATTGAATTCCGCTTTTTTTATGAAGTCGCTTTTTAGAAACTCAATAAAATCTTTATGAAAAGACACAATCTTCAGAGAGTAGATTTAAATATCCACGTTATACAAATTCCGTCATTTTATAAATATTTCATAAAGTTCTTATAATGTGACTTTAAAAAAAAGGGGAATTTTATAGAAAATACCGACATTTTACGAGGAGTTTTATAAAAACTTTATTTAAATCCAAATGACTAGGAAGAGACTTTTTTTTGTAACGAAAAAACTAATAACAAGTATGTATGATTATTTGTCAATTAATGGGCGGCAACTTATAGTAGGCATATACTTTGACTTTTTCCGCATATGTTATCTCACTAAGTTCGTAAAGATAGCGATATCACGAAAAACATCAATGTTCATTGCATAAGAGAGATTTCACAAAAGAAGTTTTTCTCAGTATATGCGAATGAAAGAGAGCTTGCGGAAAATATGTTCCTACGCCTCCCGAGAGGAGGAAGATTTCAAGAAGCGTTCCTCTCCGGAGCCGGAGAGGAGGAAGATTATGAAAGGAGTTCCTCTTCGGAGAGGAACTTTTTCGAGCGGATCGGAGCGATTTTCTGCTCCGGTTCAATACCCTGGTAATGGATTTCTAAATCCCCTTTTATTTAGCGGAAAACCCCTTTTCGGGGAGTTCTCTGCTATATTCCATCTAGCCCTGAACCACCTGTGCCACGAAAAACCCAAACTATTCTAGTTCCCAGCTGGCTGTTAAAATTCAAACTCTCTAAATTTCCATGGTTCGGGGTATTCCGGCTACTCGGGCAGCATTTTGGGTTTTGGATTTCCAAATCCCCTTTTATTTAACCGGAAACCCCTCTTCATGGGGGTTTTCGGCTATATTCCATCTAATTATGTGCCACCTGTGCCACCAAAAACCCAAACTATTCTACTTCCAAGCTAGCTGTTAAAATTAAAACCCTCTAGATTACTCCGGTTCGGGGTACTCCGGCTACAGGCGCAGCATTTTGTGTTTTTGTTTCCCAAATCCCCTTTTATTCAGCCAGAAACCCCTCTTCGATGGGTTTTCGGCTATATTCCATCTAGCCCTGTGCCACATAAGGCACCAAAAACCCAAACTATTCTAGTTGCCAGCTAGCTGTTAAAATAAAAACCCTCTAGATTCCCTAATTTCGGGGTATTCCGGCTACTCGCGCAGCATTTGGTTTTTGGTTTTATAAATCCACTTTTATTCAGCCGCAAAACCCCTCCTCGAGGAGTTTTCGGTTTAATAAAAGGGGATTTTCTAAAAAACCCAAAATGTTGCGCAAGTGGCCGGAATACCCCGAAAACGGGGAACATCTTATTTTAGTTCGGGCAAAGAATTCATATCTTACAAGAAGCACAGGGCTCTCGAAAATTGGCTACTGCGCAGAGTTTGGTGCCGGGGGGATTCATGCGATAGTTATCCCCCCAGCCAGCAGAGGGCTCACTCATCCAGCCTCCTCCTTCTCCCCGCTTCTTCCTGCTTCCACCGCTTCAACCAAGCAAAACTTTAGCCAAAAAATTTCAGCGATTCCTCCGTCTCTGTCGGAGACACGATGACCCAAATTTTTTTCTCTATTTCCTTTAGATTCGCATCATTCATCAATTTTCTTTGCTTTTCTTGCGCGGTGGGTTGTCTGCAGTCTGAGACCATGGGAGAATTCAGGAATCTTGCAGCGAAAACAAAGAATTCATATCGTATTATCTAAAATCTTTTGCTTCAAATATGATTTGGAAAAGTTTAAATATGATTTGATGTCAATGATACATTTCGTCTAAGTATGTACTGTTTTATAAAGTCTTCAAATTTATTATATTTGGACAATCTTGAGATGTTGATGATATGATAAAATCATCTCAGCTGCATTATTTGGATACTATCAAAATGTCTCATTTTCAATATTCTCAAACTAGCAAGTTTTCATCTAATTTATGGAAATTTTTTTCTTCTTTCATGACTTCATGTTTAACGAATTCTGTAAGCCATAAAAATTTGCTGGATTTAGAAAAAGCATCCAGATTTGGAAGTTATGCATTACTTGTAACGTTACATATTCAGGTACAACGGTAAGAAGATGCATTAAATTATTCACGAAGAAAATCCTCGGAATTTACCAATTGTGCAAAAGTTCTGACAAATGCCCAAAACGTACGCGTGATGGAATACCTGAAATGTTCATAATTTTTAATACAAAAAAATTGTTGATTTTTTAAAAATTCCAAAGTTGTTGACATTTTTCAAACTCAAAAATTTTTGAATCAGAAATTTTCTTAACTTTTTTCCATACAGGTATATTCACGGATTTTCCTGATTTAGTTTTACTTTTGATTCTTAAACTCCATAGAATGCTTGAAATCCTCAAGCAGTTTCAAACTGAGGTTTATCGAAATTTCGAAATGCCTGAAAATTTCTTCATTAATTAATTTTGTACAATATTCGAAACGCTATATTTAGAATTTTTAGATCTCGAAAGCTGGAAGCATCAAAAACTAAATAATAGCTTAATGAAGTAAAACAGTGTATTCTCCTTTGATTTTTTCATATTCCCTGCACTTTCTACACTGCAGAAACATAAGAATTATTTTTCTATAAAATATATAACAAACACTTTCTCTACAGATGCATACGAAAATTTATATACTTTTTCGTTTTTTTTATATTTCTCGGACAATACGGTAATAATACTAAAGAAGTATGGGAATTTTTCTATGCATCGCTCCAGAAAACAATAATACTATGTTTTACGGAAAAAGTGATAATTTTTTCCGACAGTGTACGACTCAAAACACTGTAAGGTGATTGTAATTTTTTTAAATTTTCTGTCGCGTCAAGCAGACGATCTTGAAAAACGACGCGTCTTTTGTTTCAAAATCGACACCCAGACCATTGTTTGAGCTAAAAACTTTCATCAACCCTCCTCGCCAGGGTGGGAAATCTATATATAAAATACGGAATATTTTGTTCTGTCCACTTTCGGTTCGGGTGTTTCAAGCCAAAAGTTCACTGAGTCAAAAAATTTTTGAAAATGCCGAAAACTTCTAATTTTGCATATCAAGGTGCAGCAATTCCAAAGCGAAAAATGCTAATGTGACATTTCATCCAGTACCACAAATAAAAAATGATTGTTTAAGGTGAGTGTGTTAAATTTTGAATTGTTTCTCGTCAAGTTTTTCATTTCAAAAATGATGTCGATTCGTATCAAGATCTTCCATTTTCATTAGGGTTATATATGATTTTTTCAAGTAGTTTTTTTATCCATTAAAATTTATACGTAACGTATAAAAATCGTACATAACTTTTGAAATCTTTAAACAGTAATTGCAAAAATTTTTTTAATTTTAAAATTAATTAATTTATTGCATAAAATTACAAAAATAAAACATTTAACAGACAATCGGAATGGCTACTGAACATAGGAAATGACAAACTATGGAACCTCTCAGAAAAGCTATCAGAAAATGTTCGAGTCTGCTCACTACATTTCGTAAAAGATGATTTTTAACAATACGGCCACCCCAATGTAACAAGGTTGAAAAGTACCGCTGTTCCAATTCCTTTTCGCTGCAAGGACACAACTACGTCAACTGATATGGGACCCACAGTTTGTATCGATTTGCCTTCAACATCTAATTATGGCAAACATTTCACCATCGATTCGCCCTTAACATCCACAGTTCCAGTAAGTACTTCTAGTACGAACTTGGGGCCAGAATTATGCGATGCATTGATTTCTGACGTTGATAGTGACGTGGAAATGGAGGATTCAAATTAAAATTCTTTGAATGAAAAATGTTGTCCACAAAAGGTAGAGGCGGAAAAAAATGAATGCAAAAAATGTTCAAAATTACAAATTATTCAACAAAAATTGAAAAATTTACGTGACAAGTTTTTTCGAAAATCTAAAGCATTAGAAGCAGTAAATAATAAAGAAAAACTCCGAGCATCAAAACCAATGACCGAAGCGGAATTTTTAGATCTAGCGTCAAATTTTGTTAATGAAGACATGCGTTTTATGCTGAGTATGCAAACAAGGCATGAAAAAAAATTTTTACTTATTCGATAGAAGAGAAATTTTTCGCAATTCCAACTTATTATCATTCACCTAAAGCTTACAAATTTTTGAAGGAGCAAAAAAATGTCATTACCTTCAGTTTCAAGCATTCGTTCGTGGATCAATATTTTATCACTTGACGCGGGTATTTGCGAAAACATTTTCGATATTTTGGAATATAAGAGTGCATCGATGAGCCTGAATGAACGAGATTGCACTTTGATGTTAGATGAAATGTCAATTAAGAAGTGTTTGGAGTACAATTCAAAAGCTTACCATATTGAAGGTTTTTAAGATTTTGGGAATTCAGGGCGTGAGCCACTGGTAGTAAGTCATGCACTTGTTTTCATGCTCAGGGGGCTCAAACATTCTTGGAAACAACCTATCGCCTACTATCTTGGTAGTAGTACTATAACTGGAGATAATTTTAAAAAAAAATATTATTAGAAATTTTGAGTGCTTGTTTTCGAGTTGGATTGAGAGTCAGACTTTTAGTCTGTGATCAAGGTGCTCCGAATCAAAAAATGGCCAGTCTACTCGGTGTGTCAGTTGAAAAACCATATTTTACAATTGACACGCCCAATGGCAAAAAAAAACCAGAGGTTTTTATTCACGATGTTCCTCACATTATCAAAAATATTAGAAATTTTTTCCACAATAAACATGAATTAATAATTGGCAGTGACAGAATTTCGTGGGAGCCTATCGTTGAACTTTTCCATTACGAAATAAACGCTCCATGCAAATCAGCACCAAAGTTAACAGCTCGCCATATTAATCAAAATAATTTAGAAAAAATGTCAGTCCGTTTCGCCACACAAGTTTCAAGTTATTCGGTAGCTGCTGCTTTAAATGCAGGGTACGATTCGGGATCATTGAAACACCCTCTATGCAAAAGCACCGCGAGTTTCCTTTTAAAGATTAATTATATTTTTGACGCTCTCAACGCTAGGCATCCCAACGGTCCTAATTATTTCAGGCGTGGTTTATCCGACAAACAACCAATAGCGCTCGATCTTTTGCGGTTTGCAATGACTTTCGTGGGACCATGGAAATCAGCTGACGCTCATAATGTACCGTGCTTCAAGGGGTTTCAGTTGACTATTAGTGGCATTTCGATTCTATGGGAAAAATTGAAAACAGGTTATTTGTATTTATTGACTTCGAGATTAAACCAAGATTCTTTGGAAAATTTGTTCGCTGTTCTGCGCAGACGATCTGGAAATAATGATAGTCCGTCTGCTATGAAATTTCGCCAGAATTTGCAATATGCGATGTCAGTTAATTTAATGCGAAACTCGGAGAATACGAATTGTAAGCTTGATGACGGTGAACAGTTGTTTTCTCAAGAGAAACTAAAAAAGCACAGTTCTTCCGAAAAAGAAGAGGAAGAAATTCGTAAAGCGATTAAGGGTTGGGCTTACTGTGATGAGTTCGAGGATGTAAATAATGATTGGGACGAAAACTTGAAATGTATTAAAACCTCAGATTCAGCTGCTGACGAAAAACTTGAAAATAGTCAATGTGAAAGAGATGATTTGGAAGCGGAGCCATGAAATAAGTGGCTAATTATATCATTAATAAATTTTCCAAGAAATTTGAATGTAAAAAATGCATGGAAAGCTTTGTTCGGGGAAATCAAAATTTAGAAACAACGAATGATATTCTCATGTTTTGGAAAGCTTATTCGACTGCGGATAACTCAGAATTAGGTCATTTGATAGTAGTGTCCGATGAATTTTATGCTGTCATAAAAGACGCTTATGCCGTCTTTTAAGGACCTTTCGAAAAACATTTACACGAGAATGAACTTTCCAAAAAAATTTGCATGTTTTTGAATAGTTTTTTACAATCGAGACACCCTCAATTTATGACTTGTGAAGAAACCTTTGTTGAGCACAAAAAATGCATAGTGAAACATTTCGTGAGAACACACATTTTTTACTACATGAAGTGGAAGTCTCATGAAATCAGAAATGCGGGAAACGTGTCACGAAAAACAAACCCTTCCGTCCAGAAACCATTGAAAAAATTATGTAATGTGCAAGGCTCGTAAATAATGTACATTTGGTAGTCATGCGTGAAACTGAGTAATTCGATGTTGACAGTTGCTTAGTTGCTAATGCTTCGTGTAATTCAGCGTTCCGAAATCGCACCGTCGTTGCGTGGTAAATTAGCACAAGTCAGTAATTGGTACTGCTTTGCGTCTTATCATTTTACCGATGTACATAAACGTAGTTAATAAACATAATATTTATGAAGCTAATAAAGCGTTCCTTTTAATATTACCGGAACAGTGAATGTTTGAACTATAGAATCCCTTGTATTCCGTATATATTTTCCATCTTGATAATGAAAAATTCTGATATATGAAATTCCGTCATAACAATCAAAAGTAATTTTAAACAATTTGATCATTAACATTCTGAAACTGTAACTTCATATCTCAAGCCACTGCACGATTTCGTTATCTTAATTATAAAATAAGCTAAGCTTCTTGAACTTTGAATTTCATTTTATTTCTCAAATTAAACTACTTAACAGATACTCAAAATGAGTTTCTTTAGCTAGAACTCTTATTAATATGAAAAAATTTTAAAGCCTCCAAAGCCTTCAGCATCCACTTTGTGCTTCTTTAAAGGAAAAAAGAGAAATCTATGTAATAATTTTTCCGCCTCGATGGAAAAACTGCTATACAATCCTACAGTATACTCTCAAGAGTATATCTAGTTATATCTATGTTTCTTCGAGTTTAATTTCTCACTCGATTCGAGGGAGAATCCTGCAAATCTAACTCGAGTGGAATTTCCACTCTATTTGAGTGAAATTTCAATCGTTTCAGAGCGATAATTCACTCGAAAAAATAGAGTTGCTGATTCACTCAATTTTTTTCGAGCGAATTATCACTCTACAACGATTAAATTATCACTTATTTAGAGTGAAATTTTCACTCGAGTTTGATTTACTGGATTCTCACTCGATTCGAGTGAAACTCAACTCGAAGGAATTTAGAGAGCACAGAATTAATAGTAGAGCGTAAGTAATACATATTTTACTTTTAATTTATTATTTACAGATATGACTCAAAGAAATGGAGTAGTAAACACTTTTTATTTAGAAAAATAATCTAAATTTTGTTTATAAATGGATTAGTGGAATGCTCTATACTCGAAAACTATAAAATTATAGATATTTTTTCGAACACATCCACGATTGGAAAAATTATCTCTTAGAAATTTTATAATCAATTCATTTCAGAATCGAATGTTTATTTTTGCGAACTTGAAATGTCATCAAAGTCAAAATTAAAGCGCATAAAAAAACCTGATTCAAAAAATCTATAGAAAACGATTAAAAACTATTTAAACCTATAAAATTATCTAATTGCCAATAATGATGCGTGTTAAGTAAATGGGACCTTTAATCAGGATTCAATCGGCATAATTTTAGTATGCCAATTGAAGATCCAATTGACTTTATACGGACCATTATTGGCAATCGGATAATTTTATAGATTTCAATGGTTTTTAATTGTTTTCTATTGATTTTTGTCAACAGGGAATCTAAGGCTTAATATGTAACAGAAGAAATTTTTAAAATTTTATAAGAGTTCTTGAAATTATCTCCAATTAAAAAAAGAAATACTTCACATAAATTATTAAAGAGAAACAGGAAAAATTTATTGAGTGTAAGTCAAGTTTTTGTGTCTTTTGCAAAAAGGACGGAATATGATAGAAAAGCTTCCTTGAAGGATTAGAGATATTTAATCGCACTCACATTTTGTCGAAAAAACCCCAAAAGCAAAGAATTTGAGGCATTGTTTCTTTTTCATTTACAAAGAATTCATATCATATGAATTCTTTTTCATTTCCATCAAGCGCGTATAGAGAGCGAGAAACTTGCTCGTCATTGCTCATTCATATACGGCCGAATGCCGATACCACCAGCCAAGTTCAAGCTGCAGGCGAGAACGGGCAAAGAATGAATTCCAATGAATTCTTTGGAACGGGCGAGACTTTTCCACATTCTCTCGATGGCACTGCCATCTAACGACCGAAAATTTTTGACTCGCTGATTTAGGCGTCCCTGTGTTTCTTATATGATATGAATTCATAATGATAATTTATCGTCCGAGGATGGCAAATGCACTAGGGTTCACATAAGATTTTGGAAGTCAACGAGTAAAAACGAGCGTTCACTACGCAGAGCAGTACAAATTCTTCTAACGCGAAATCACACTTGGAGAAATAATTTTATAAATACAAGCTATTACTACTATCTTCAAAAATTTTATTATTTGTGTTGAAAAATGTTAGCGCAAGTTAAAGTAAGAGTTAGTTATACATGACTTGAAGTAATATTTTACTAACTTGATTAAAAAATCGTTCCACTATTAATTTTAAGTCGATTGTCAGTGTACATGGGATGGACTATAATTACCATATAACTGAAAAACACTTTGATTGTTACCATTCAATAAAAATGAGTGTATTTTTGACTCTTGACATTTGAGACTCTTGAGAGTGAAAACACTGAAAAAGGTATTCAGTTTTTGCTCAGAAATAAGTTCATATTTCAATCTCAATGATATTTGTTTTTTTTGTGGTCTAAGAATCGTATTAGCTGTTTATTTTCTAACGAGTGTCTTAGGGACCGTACTTTTCTTCTGATGTGTTCGATTTGCTTGTGTGGAAAACGATTAACTCCTGACAACCTATTTGTTTCTAATACAACGTTTCCAAATTGGACTGCAATTTGTCCAGGAGTAACTTTAAAAGTCAGTCGCGAAGGTTGGGTTGCATTCAGTCACCGGTGGTGATGTTCCTGAAAATCTTCGGATCTATTCTGCTCGGACCCCTAATGGTTCAAGGTGTGAATTTTGCGGTTTTGGAAGAAGAAAAATAGTCTTTAAATGACATTGTCAATATACAATTTTCGGCTGTTAAGGGTCATTTACGACACCCTGTATATTAGGAATACTACGGAAGAAATTACCTAGGTCACTGGAAGAGACTTTTCGCATATGCGACACGGAGCCAAATGGAGCCAAAAGTTGTAGTAGGTTAGGTTTGACGATTCCATTGATGATGTTTGAACGACAAAAATCTCAATGTTGTAACTACCAATAATATGAAGCAAATGCAAGTGGACTTTTATTTTCCATAATTATTTATTTAAATCATTTGACAGCTGCAGAAATCAACCGATAAAACATATAACACTACACTTAATACTCTTTGCATTATTTACAAAAAGTTTCTAAGAACCGACAAGTAACTCATCGATGTTTTGATAACCTGTAACATGAATTTACTGATAATTCTTTTGAATTTTTTTTCGTGTAAAGAGCATGTGATTTCAAAAAAATTCCACTCATCGAAATAGTTTAGCAATTTTAAAAATGTTGTCAATTCATTTTTTACTTTTTCCACCCGGTCTTCAGCAATATGCAGTTTGTTTCATGAATGCCTTTACTGTTTTGAACGTTAACCCATTGGTTTGCGTTCGAAAATGTATAGCCATTGATGAAGAATACTGTACCGGAAATACTTTTGCCATTTAGTATCGGAAAGCAGTAAAATTACATTTCTTCTTGAAAATTTTGTAATGCACCTTGGTAAACGTAGGTTTGTCAAAAACACAAAATTCTGAGGCAGTCAAGCAGAGTGGTTTTTGCGTTCTAACGATACACATAAATATGCACATAGAATCCTTGTGCGACATATCGTACCACTTACATCCACAGAATGTTTCACATAGTTTTTCGCTCTGTAACTCAAGATCACGTTAAATTTTTCAGTAGTTGGATTAGCGTAGGAAACAGAGAAAAAAGGACATATAGGCTAATGATCGATTATTTTTGATAAACAAAAATTAATGTCAAGGTGTCATGCGATCTGTTATTCGAAATCATGAAGTCTGTATAAACAATTGGATTTGAAAAAAACAAAGATTTATTAATGTATTTCATCGTTGAAACTTTATCCATTCGATAAACAATACTTTGGTTACAGTTGAGTTTTCAACATTTTTAAGTATACTTTCATCTTATAAGTTTATGTTAAGGATAAAGTACCTGTTCAGATCCTATAAATATCTTTGTCGATAACTATTTTCAGAATGAACGAATTACTTCGGAAAAATCTACGATTATCGTCAGAAGCGTGAGAATCAGTTTCTGACATTTTTAATTCACCCATGATACCATCACTAATCGAAAAATAACTACATAAAAACGGAATAAATATTGAAATGATAAAACATTAAAAAAACAGCTGACTCAGAGCATATAAAATAGAAATATGATAGTCTCTTATACCTGATGTATGATTACTGTTTGTTGAATGCGTATATGCCTGTAAAAACAGTGATAATGGAATGAAGCTGATAATATATGACAGGATTATTCACGTTTTCATACCTTCGATATAAGACGTTCTCCAACAGTGCAATGAATAAACAGTGAAAGAAATATACCACAAATGAAAAATATAAGACCTGTCAGTACGACTGTACCATTTGATAAGTTCTGTAACAACAAACTCACTGGTCAACAATATTTAAGTAACTAACATCCGAAATTGTTATTATCAAGCTTTACATATTTTGGCTCAAAACAATAATAATAATAACAATCAACACTCACGAGAAGTATTTGAAATCCTATAATACATATCGAGATGATGTTACATACAAGGACCACTAACAGAGTCATTGAGAATGACTTCTGAATAATGTTACCTAATCTGAAACATCGAATTTCCGTGTAATATTTGGAATCAATTGAAACCAGGAAAAAAATATTTCAGTAAACATTCAGTATGAAGTTTTCAGTTTATTTTTATGTTTGCACAAGAAGTCTAATGAACGTGAATAGTCTAGAATACTATAGTTAATTTGATTTGTGTGTCTACCTACTGCAATAGTTTCATCAAATACTCGATCATGTTATTTATTCGTCGACGATTGTCTGGTTCTTTCTGTATCGTCGTATTTTTTACTCTGACGGAAAGGATGGAAATACGCCCGACCAAATGGTACACGAAGGTGATCATCAAGCACTCTGGCCCTATATACCCCAATTCACTGATTATGACGAATGGAAACAAAAATCCGTACGTGTATAAGTACTTTCGCATGCCATCAATTTTGTAGAATAGATGAAATTGGTAAGGTATTTCGAACGAAAAAGATGCATCAGTTTTCCACGTTCCCTGAAACACTTAACGATGTTGAATTATATGCATGGTGTGAATTTCAGCATAAAATGTGTGAAGACATAGAATGAAGTTAGTGAGAGGGTTTTCGGACAATCAATCAAAGTCGTTCATATATGCTTTTTTTTCAATGTTTTTTGTTTCTAATAGAAATCACTATCAGTAACAGATAATGAATCTTTTTTATCGAAAAAAATATTTTTCTGCACTCAAATGAATATGTAAATCGAGCAGAGACGTAATTTAAAAATGAATGACGATAAAAGCATTCTTCAATTCTTCATACAGGCGATATGCTTGTTTCTAAAAAATTGTCAATGAAAGCAAAGTGAAACGCATACAGAGAAGACGTAGGCTTGAATAGAAGTCTCCAAACTGATGTCACAGTGCTAATCGGATAAGTCGGGGAGTTGAAGGATATTTTTTGGCCGTTTGAATTTTGAAGATTTTATATATTGTAAATTTTCCAGTCTGTGCGAGAAACTAGTTCGCATGAATACTCAATATTACTAATTAATGCGTGAAAATCTTTAACATTTCTACCCGAGCAATACTAAAAATGCATTCTTGGATGTATATATTTTTGATATGGATCTTATACTCTTAATAGCAAATTTGTATCTTTGAACGTAAATAATGTCGCACATCACCATCTGTCATCGTTCGAGCAGATTTTTCCGCTTATATTTTTTGCTCGAGCTTTGACAGGCGGTCGCGAAAAAAAGTGTTTAAAAGGTGATTTGAGTTTTTTTATGGGGTAAGTGAACCAACGAGTGTGTCGGAAAATAATGTAAAAAAGTTGTTAAATGGTTTCATTATTTGTAATTATTTAAAGTGTTAACGTAAAATATGTTTCAACGAAAATTGGGCGTTTTTGCAATGATTAGCATGCTTATATGTATCATTTTCAAAAGATTTTCCTTCCCATTAAACGGATTTTTCATCCATTTTTTTTTTAAAGATGATGAAAGAAGACAAAAAAACAATGAGAAAGACAACATGACAGTGATATGAACTGCACTATTCGAGTCAGCGTGATTACTTTTACCAGATTGGACGATGGATATGTTGTGTGAAATTATTGTTTTTTTTTTATTTGATAAAAAGGCAGCGGCACATGTGGATAAAATAAATGCAAATAGTCGACTACAAGCATGACTACAGTATAAGAACTTTTTTACGTGAGTCTTTTTAATAGGTAGAAAAACATACAAAAAAAAAAAAAAAAAATTGGATCACGACTACTTCAGTGCATTCTTTTATTCATAATCGCCAAATCAGTAATAGAAAATGGAAAAAGCGCAAATTACTTTCGTGTTTTTTCCTATCGAAAAAACTGAATAATCAGTATTTTCGAATTCTTTTAAGTACTTATTCAAATCATCAAACAAAAGAGAAAATAATTCCTACATTTTTTTAAAAAGAATTTTTATTTATTCATATTTAGAAATTAAACATGAAATAAAAAATTGATAAAAACAGTTATATTCCATATTATGAATATAGTAATTCATAATTGAACAATACATGGTAATATTGTAAAATAAAAACATATAAATATCATAATTTTTTTTCATTATTCTAAATGATTATGAATGACTAAAATTAATTCATGGATAAATTTATAAATGAAAATTCATTTGTAAATTTTTAACAGCTTTTTTTTCACAATGAATCATAACATTTTTCATTTAACAAATGAAATAATCATTACGAACAATCATTGGAAATTTCATGTTCTTATAACCCAACAAGAGGTAATACAATAATACAAAATCTTTCAAAATGAATTTTCATAACAATTCACAGAATTCAGTATTCTCTACTTCAATTTATTGATATCACAAACCACTCACTTCATGTCACAAATAACAATAGTCTATACAAAAATGGCTTGCAAAACACTGAAATTGAATTTAATCGTGTATTCTAATGGAATTTAATGGAAATTTACTGGTATATCTACCTTACTTTTTTATCAGTCACATAAGCTTTCAAAAAACAGAAAAATTTTTCAGTTTTTCTTTAAAGTCTCAACTACAATTGATAAAATTTGAAAAAATGTGGAAAACGTCAATCATAAAAAAAGCTATATTTGCAACCATCCCACGCAGTTTGAGTGTAAATCAAGAAATATAGTTCATTTTTAAAAATTTTTTTTACCTTACTATATCAAAAACTTACGATCACCCATATTAAGCAAAAGTGGCGTAACATATCGCGATGTTGCTGACAAAGATATATTAAGAGTCAGCAACCGCTCAAAAGTCCAAGCCTTTGAATTGTATTTCAGGAACTCAGTCATTTCTTCGTGACTTTCGAAAACGTTTTCATCAAAATCCTCCATCAATTCAGTTATTATCCTCTTTAGTTGACTGTGGTAAATACGCATACCAATTATTCTTGCCAAGATCGACGTGAAGATCATATTTTCTGTCAAGTTGTTCGCAACATGTTGAGGATAACTGATGAATAAGAATAAATCAAGATATTCTGTAGCCAGGTTGTAAAAGAAGTAGCTGTATGACAGGACAAACACCCAATTGTTTATTTTTAGAGGCCATAAACCCAGTGGTAGCAAACTATATCTGTTCAGTGAGTATATCTTCTGAGCTTCTTTCAAACCACTGTGCAACCTGTTTGTGAAAAAGTTTGCATTAAAAGGTATTACTTTCTCTTGAAAACTTATAAGATGTTCAAATTGTATTGTTCTCAGATGCGAAAGAATCTCGAATTATTCTAAGCGACAAATAACTTTTGTGTCCTAGAAAGTAATTAGACAAGAATATATCCTTCTTCTTATGACCAGTAATACTTGCATGTTCTTGATATTCACATCCATCCTTCACGACTGCGATCAAACGATTGAATGTAGCATGAGCAATGTGTATAAATTATGTATCATCAAAAAATATTGTAGGCTTTAAACTTTCATATCAAACGTTTTTTTTATATGAGAACGTACAGATGTCGCCAAGACATTGTATGCAAAGCTGCTTATTATCGGTGTACAACCTTTTGAGAGCAGCTCGCAACATACAATCATCGAGTTCAAAACTTTCACAATTTTTTTTTTTACTTTTGATGCATAATATTATCGAATATTTTATGCATCATGTGCAGAGGAGCTTATACATATTGCCTGTTTATTTTATAGTGGCAGAAATGGCCAGTGTTGCTTTCATAGCACTAAATGTGAAAATTATTTCAAAAAGTTTGAGAAAAAGTTGACTACATCTTTAATTGATACGCTCCGATAACTAATGGATCTTTTTGTCTAGTAGTCTGAGGCCAGTGTGGAAATAACAAGATTCAAAATTTTTTGTGTTTTGTTGTAATGTGAGGTTTGTGTATTACTTGTAGTTGGTAAAAATTGAGTGCATGAGTTTTTTGACCTAGCTCGTCAACGGTGTTGAAAAATTCAGAATTACAACGTGAAATTTTATAATTTCAGAACTTGAATGGGTGAAAAATTGTAAATCTTGCAACAAGAAAAAAATGAATTATTCTCGACGGTGAATGTTTTTTTTTTTTTTTTTTCAAGGTGAGTTACAGTATTTAGACTAAATTTTCGATGTTGACAGTATAACTACTGTTTTCAAAAGATCCATTGCATTACCTATGTTTGATTATTGCACATAATTAAGTTATTCTTCACATGGATATAATTATTAAGATAATAAAATTTATTTGTTATTTTCTTTATCACACCCTACCAATTGATAAGAAGTCGTTTACATATTATGTAACGCATAAAGAGGGAGATGATCAGGCAATATATTACTTATTGTTATAAAGTTGGAGTGGGGAAGGTCATTTACTTCTTTACGTAACGTCAAATAAATTAGAAAAATATTATGAATAACACTGTACAACACAAACAAAGACTTGAACGAAGGCACCAAATCGAATCGAATTACTGAAGGTTTCGAAAAACTGCGATAATTTATTGCGAACTTGTGTAATTCTCAATAGTTTTTCAATACATAAAAAAAACTAGGATCCTATTTCTGGAGAAAAAAAAGTAGAAAAATTATTTTTAACGAATGCAAACAACGATCATCATTTTTTTTTTTTCGGAACTGAAATCTTAATAGTCCCGATATCAAAAGGACAATGAAGAATGTTGCTTCATCCAAGCTTTTCCTAGTGAGAAAAATTCGTCGTGGTTTGAGACGTTACAGAAAGACCGCCCGCGGCGTGGGGCCAATGAACAGTGTTTTTTTACTGAAAATAAATGAGAATTGTCCTTCTAATATAATAAAAAGATGATTATTTACTATTCTTTTATTTCAGAAATGAGACCCTTATCTTCGAAAATATGTATATATTCGTTTTTAAATATTAGAAAACAATGGAGAATGGCTTGAGTTGTCAATAAATGTGTTGAATTGCAAGTAAATTAACAAAATGATCTCAGTTTTCAAAAACCTCCAGTGGTTCGATTCAATAGATCTTAAGTAACCATTATAGTTTACTTTCGTTTAGGATTTTTTCAAAAACATTGATTTTGTTGTTAAGTGTAATTCATATTAGAAAAATTTATAATATTACGAAGCAGTGGTAAGGTGTAAAAAGGCTTCTTACGGCATGTTACGACCAGGAAGAGAGGGTCAAAAACGTTCAAAAATTGTAACGCGTAATACATAAACGACTCCTTATGTCATGTGAACTTTATAAAAAGACATTTTTGCAGAATATAGTGAATTATTGTTAAGAACAAACTGTTTTCATAATTAAATAATGTACTGGTCTTTTTTGCAGCTTTGTTCACATCAGTAAATCCAACGGAGAATTGGTTGTCAGAATGTTTATATGAATAATGAAGACAACGCGAATATATTTTTGAAAAGGATCATATATGTAGATATGTGAGAATGAGTAACAATTCTGTTGTGATGGCTGTGATGTTTGATATACATATGTATGAATCAAAACTATTTGATTCTAACTTTGATACAGTGCATTGGAAAACGTCATATTGGTACATAATATGCAGCAGTAAAACCCGTATTTCGTTGAAAACATTTTCATAAGTATGAGTCACATGCCAGTTGAAAAAAGGTGCAAAAATGAAGTTTTTATAATATTCATTGAGTTCTACTTTTTAGAATATAAAAAAATCGAAATTATATGATGAATACTTTATGAAAATATTTGATAAACGATTTCAGAAGTCTATGAAGTTTATTGGACATAGCACATGTAAAATTTTTCAAAATTGAACATTTCTATTGAAAAAATCTTCAACTTTGGAAAGACAAATGTCGACTACTTGGCATTTGTTCAAGTTGATTTCTTTAGTGTCTAGTTTATGTTGAAACAATTAAGAACAAAAAAAGTTCATATTCTGAAATATTTGTTTTTTCGAATCTTGCAGTATTTGTTAATTGCTAATACGTATGTAGATCCATAGATACAACTTTTTGACTATTGCTTATAACATTCTCCAGATGCGTCAATTACTATAAGTATTCGAAAAATTGCAATTATTACACTGTGAAGTTCTTAGGTTTTTTTAAAAATGAATCATGGGATTTACGAAACAAATCAATTTATGAATAAATAAAATTGAAAAAAAAAAAAAACTAGACAAAAGTATGTATAACTCACAAAAAACTTTTTTTTGCGAATAAAAAAAAATGTCATCCATATTAGAATCGACCAGAAAACATATCAAAATTTCACTGATGTATAAAATTTTGTACCAAAAGAACCAAGCAATTTGAAATAGAAGGGACTATACAATTTATTTCTAATCCCTTTTTTAGTGACAATAAATGAAATGTTTCAAAAGCTCCCATACATTTCTGAATTTTGAGTTTCTTCATATCTAATGTCGGTAATTGATGCAACTTTTGTCATTGAAAAAACATTCTTCTTGAATGACGAAAATTTATATTTTTTTTAGGAAATAGAATACTGTAGAAGTTTTTACACTATCCAAATAATTTCAAAAGGCGTACTGCATTTTAATACAAACGATAAGTTCCTTTTTTCGTTGGGAGTTCAGATAAACACACCTCTTTACCTTTACCCTCTTTTTTAACAACCCTGGCAAGCTTAATCGCCAAAGTAGCCGAATCTTCTTTTACGCCTCACCTCTTTGAATCGTGTGCAAACATCACAAGGCGAACTGCATTCGTAAAAGCTGAAACGCACTTTTCGAGTTCTCAAAGCAAAGAAGAGAAACGATATATCATTTTAGTACAGTTCATATTTATGTAAAAAGGGTTTTCGTAAACGTTTGATGAGATTTTCGGTAATATGGAACTACCGTTTTACTGCATTTATGAATTATACTGATATCAGTATAATCATAGCATTCTGATAAACACTTATGATTTCAAGTTTTGTTAAAATCACCTTACAACTATCAAATCGAGAAAAAACAAAAGCAAGAAGTATTCCCTAAAGTTTATAATATCGACATCAATTTTTCTAGCAACAACTTTTACAAAAAGTTTCTCAGAACTGATAAATAACTCATCGATGTTTTTATTACCTGAAAGCAAAATATATAAGAGTACAAAGTATTTCAAAGATGAATAGAATGCCTCGAAGACAGAAATGAGTAATAATTAGTAGGAGTAATTAGCGTGGACTCTCAACAAATCATATAGAAGTAAGTATATTTCTTTTGAATTTTTCTTATTTATTTTTTTTTATAAGTTCATGACAATATTTCACAAAACTTAATATTGGCAATGACATCAAAGGATGAAGCTAAACAATAAGCGAATTTTCGCCTTCGAATATTTGTTGTTTTTTAATTTAGTAACAAAAATAACTGAAAAAAAATTTAGTTTGAAAATTTTCGAATCGTTATATTTCTTCTCTAACCACATACTAGAGGGATCCTTATTCGTGCTAAGTAATTAAGTAATTATAAATAACAAAAGATTTTATTCTGTAAATCATAAAATATTTCAAGTGAGGAGAAGCGTTATTTTAAAAAATTTATCAACGCACCCTCGTAAATGTAGGTTTGTTGAAAACGCAGAATTCTGAAGCAGTTAAGCATAGTGGTTTCTGAGTTCGCACGATACACATAAAGATCTGCATCGCATCTTTATGCGACATATCATACCACCTACATCCACAAAATATTTCGCACATAGTTTCGGTCTGTAATTTAAAATAACATTGAATTTTCAGCAGTACATAAGGTACGTACATAATCCCTGTCAGAAATTCATTTTTCTGTGATTCATGATTGATGTCATCTCGTTTCAATTGAACATAACTTCATACTTCTTATTGTTAAAGCATTCTATGGTAGGAGACAAAAAAGAGAAGTATTTTCTAACTGAGGTTCGAGTTTCTTTTAGTGATTGCGTTCATATTTACGAAATAATGACACTAATGATGTAAAGTTGATACGCAAATATTCTTATTTCTACCATACCTTCGATGTAAGGCGTTCTCCCAAAGTACAATGTATAAACAATGAAAGAAATATACCGCAAATGTAAAATGTGAGACTAACCAAAAGCACTGCACTACCTGATAAGTTCTGTGATAATAAATCAAGTATACATTAACTAATTAAATATTTACTGGGACGTCGTTATACATCACTACTGAGGGCTATATACTTTCCAAATTTTAAGAAAAAGTACAGCAGTATAAATAATAAAACTTGCATCCCAGTTCACATTTATTTTTAAGCTTTACAAAAAAACAACGCGAGACATCGATACTCACGAGCAATATTTGAAATCCAATGATACACATCGAGATAATTGCACACACAAGCACAACCAACAGAGTCATAGAAAATGATTTTCGAATTATTTCTCCTATTCTGTAACGGGTATTTAATTATTAAATCGCATTATGTTGAGTCGAAGAATAATATTCCTTTAATCTTGTGTACCTAACTTTTTCAATTTCAAAGATGAAGAGCATTTTTCTAATAAAATGAAAATGAAAAAAAGGTTCATGTGCAACTTTTGCAGCATTGATCTTATACTTTTCCAGTGTATCTACTCACTGAAATATTTTCATCAAATACTCAATCATGTGAATATAATGACGACTGCGAAAACCTTCCTCGACTGTCATATTTCTGACTCTGACTGACAGAACCGAAATTCGTCCCACTAAATGGTACACAAATGTAACCATGAGGCACTCAGGTCCAATGTAACCCAGCTCGCTGATTATGACGAACGGAAACCAAAATCCATATGTGTACAGATACTTTTGTATGTCATCTACTTTGTAGAATAAATGGAATTGATAAGGTAATTCGAAATTGTACGAATCGTCGTTTTTCCATGTTCTCTGAAACACTGAATTACGGTTGACACAAACATCAGAATTTAGTACGTCAACATTCTAAAAGTTTAAAAGTTTTGTCATCTTGTCCAAAGGAAAGATCTTCTCTGAAAATAGAAAAAAATTTGAAGTTATCTTGTTATGACATTGAAAACTTACATTCACCCATATGTAGCAAAAGTGGTCTTACGTAGCACGAAGTTGCTGACAATGATATATTCAGTGTCAGCAATCGCTCGAAAGTCCAAGCTTTTGAATTGTACTTGAGGAACTCAGTAGTTTCTTCATTACTTTGAAAATCCGTTCCATCGAAATCTTTTATTAATTCGGTTATCGTTCTTCTAAGCTGACTCTTGTAGACTCTAATTCCGATCATTCTTGCCAAGATCGAAGTGAAAATCATGTTTTCGGTCAAGTTGATGGCGACATGTTGGGGATCACTTATTGAAAAAAACAAGTCGAGGTATTCTGTGATTAAATTGTAAATGAAGTAGCTGTACGAAACGAAGAACACCCAATTGTTGATTTCCAGGGGCCATGAACCCAGAGGCAGTAATGTATATCTATTCCAGGAGTATATCTTTCGAGCCTCTTTCAAACTTTTTTGCAACCTGAATGAGTGATTGATTGAGTCAAAAATTATTTTGCTATTGTAAAAAGTTGATAAGAAAAAGCGTATGACTGCAAACATAAAAAAAAAAAAACGAAACTTGCATGATTCTAACGTCCATCCTTGACGACTCTCATCGAGCAGCTGAACGTAGTATTAGCTGTTCATATAAATTATGTATTCACAGGGGACATTGTTCACTACCAACCTTAAATTCGATTTTATATTTTTATTCCAGAACGTGCATGGGTCACCTGGACGTTGTACTCATAGCTGCTTATTATCGAAGTAAAAACTTTTGAGACTGGTCTCCAACATGTAATCATTGAGTTGTAAACTTTCAACAGTTTTATTCCTTTTGTTTTTTTTTGCGAGGCATTATCGAATATATTATGAATCGAGTGCAGTGAAGCTTATTTGTAGGCGGACCGTGTGTTCCTCAGCGGTAGAATCGAATTGTGCAGCATGTATAGGGTTGGGAGTGGCGAATGTTTCAAAGAGTTTTTACGTGGTCTTTTGTCCAGTCATCAATAAACACGATAAATTCAACTATGGCGTGATAAGAAATTTTTTTTTTTTTTTTTTTTTTTTTCGGCATGATTAGTTAGTGAGGTTTGTTAGTGCGGAAAGCTTTTAGATATTTTTGTTAGTTGTCAAGTTGTTAAGGTTCTTGATTCGTAAGATAATATTTTTAAATTGCAATGGTGAAAGTTCCCTTACTTATCGCGTTTTTTACGATGGATTATAGTAGGAACAAATTTTATATTAGAGTACAAATATTATCAGATCACTATTAAATATGCAGTTTTGTTCAGCTTCACATTATATGTAATCATATATCTTTGAGATTTTAATGTTACATTTTAGAAAAATAGTTGCTATTTATTTATTTGTGAATTAAAATCTTCAGATTGGTCTTGAAATTTTTGAAAAACGTCTGAGGAGTTGAGAACATAATAAACTTTTCAAATCTTTTTGTTATATGTTGTAATAACACAACTGATCGTGAAAGTACACAGTTCCAGAATTTTATAATGTGTCAAAATGAGATAGGTACGAAAAATAGTACATTTTGTATTGAGGACTTGATGTGTGGCTTTTAGGGCGAGGACCAATTTATCAGGCGAGGCGCACCCGAGGCTAGTATTTGGTCCGAAAACGAAGCTACCTCTCACTATCCGAGGTGCAAACAATTCTTTTTGCAAAATGCGCAAGAAAAATGTACCCTGAAGACTTGTTCGGTGGTATTGAGTAAGTCCATTCACGACAAGCGAATGCTTCGGTCCCTGAAAACACGCACTAAAGCAATGCTTCCTATCTTAAGTAGCACGGAAAATTTCTTTCACCGTCACTTGAGACAGCGATATCGTCAGGTCTTCAAATTCATATCCTCAAATTTCAGCAAGTAAACACCAAACAATAATTTTTGACATACGAGCATGACAAATACACTTCGTATCACGGAGTATTTACTCGCATTTACACTCATACAATTCGCTCACTCTCTGCGCTCGCTCGCTAAACATCGCACTCGTGAAAATACTGGTTTCTGTTCTTTAATACGAAATATACTAATTTATTGTTTGGCTTTTTAGTATGACCAAATACACAAATATGAGTTTTCGTTCGAGAAAAACTGACAGACACAGACATTTTTTTCAATTTCAATACTTTTTCCCTTAGCGGGAAAATAAATGCTAATATGCTGTCAACTTCGAACAGTTGCGAGTGAAACGAAATTTTTTACTGATTAACAGAATCCATGTTTGTTATCTCTATAAAAGTTCTAAAATGTTGATTTTTTTATTTTACATTGCGACTTTTGCAAAAATTCTCTCATCTTCGTATATGATATTGGTGTAAGATTAAACTTTTTCACCTTATGCATACTGATGACTGCAAACTTTTTCCAACAATCCTAGTGCCAGCAATTATATAAATATCCAAGAAAATGAAAGTATTTCATGATGTGTTTCAACCTAGTGTATAAAGTATGAAAAATTTACCATTTAATCTCGACAAATGTTAGGTAATAAAAATATCAAGATGTGGTTAAATATATGATTATAGTTATTTGATTTATTTTACTACATTTAGACATTGAAAGAAACTTTTTTCTGCAGTTTTTATTTAGTCTTCCTATTGTCTAAAATGTAAAGTTGCAATTGGAAAAAGTCAAAAGTGGTTTCCAAAGTTCCTTGTATTTTCACCAGACTGAATTATGTGAGCTTCATATTTTTGTTTGAAGCATTCGTAATTTTATTATTTTTACACTATCTCAAGTATCTCACATTTTAGAATTTTTCCTAATGTTAATAAAAAAAAAAAGCATAATACATTACTTAGTAGTTTAAGAAAATAAACCATTTTCAGGCAGTCTTACATAAAGGTTTAAAAATAATTAAACTATATGCGTGAAAATTTGGAGCCAGGGAAATGACTGGAAATGATTTATTCCCTGGAACTATTTCGCATTGTGATTTTTTTAAAAACACTCAGTAAAGTAAATTGTCATTTTTTCATTTTTCTATGCGATGGTTTTTCTTTTTCTGGTTGTTTTCAAAAACAATGTAAAAAAAAATTTTTTCCACACGTACACGGAAATGGCAACTTTATCGACATGATCTGCGGGAAGAATGCCTTTTTTTGACGTATCAAAAATATTGTATTTACTATGAGATGAATTGTTTCTAGTTCGTTTGATTTGTTTACCTCGCTCCGCTCGGACACAAACTACACACTCATTGAAATCATCCCCTTCCTTCCTCGGTAAATAAATATGTTTTTCTGATGTACTATTTGAAAACGAGCGGAAAAGTAATGCTTCCGAAGCAAAAAATGAAGGAATAGTAATAAGCTTTCTAAGAGATTTCAAAAAAAGGTATGTTACCGCATAACTAAGTTGTTTAATTTATTTTAATGAAAATTGGAGGGTTTTTTTTTTTTTTTTTTTTTTTTTTTGTAACGTTTTTATCGTTGGCCACGAATTCTAATTGAATGGTTTATTTAATTTCATTACAACTGTTTTTTTATTTAATAAAAAATCAAAATTTCTGATTCCTCGATCGGCAATTTTATCAGGATAATATTAAACGGAAAATCTCCTTATTTTTATGGTCATTTATTTTAGCTATCAAGGGATTTCGTTGCGAGGTTTTTATGTATTGATGATCTTGAATTGAAAAGGCTATGTAAGAAGCAGATTTCAAGCCGAAAGAATTTTGTGTCTCCTTGGAGATTGATTGAAACGAAGGTGAGAGGAAGAAATTTCAGGTACGTATCATTTTTCACGATGAATATTTCGTCATTCAACGTTAAAGAATGTTCACTATATAAAACGTTTCACGTTGTACAAATATTTTTCACAATTGTCTTACAAAAGTTTAAGATCTCTGAAAAAATTTTAAATATATCATTTCTAAGGATTGAACATGAATTTATAAAACTCATTGTCAGCTGCTCATTGAAAAATATCTATCAAATAAGAATTTGAGTCAAACGATATAGGTAATATTTTACCATAGACTAAAATAAAAAATTAATAACATGGATAGTATTAAAAGACGCTGGGTTTATTTTTGTTGATTGGAACGAAAAAAATCTGACAGCGTAACTGAATTATGCAGTTTCGTCATAAAAATCTTCTCAAGACAGAAAAGTAACTCATTGATGTCTTCACAACCTGGGAAAAAAATTGATTCGTTACAATAAAGAGGAGAAATCTCATCACAATTACAATCATGAATATAATTTGTTACAATAAAAAAAAGAAAAAAAAAAAAAGGAATCAAGTTATCTAAGATTCTTTGCATTCATTCAAATAAGTAAGTATCAATTAAGAAGTAGCAGTAGATACAAAATTTTTGAGTTCTGTTCAAGAACTAATATTTTGAAGCATGACTATCAACTCATACAACGAATAAACGAATATCACTTGTACTTTTCCTTTTATTTATTCAAAATTACTGTCTATTTTTACCACACAGACTTATTGTCTTTTGAATTTGACTGACCAAAAAATGAATCTTAAAAATATGACAAAATTTGTAATGATCAATAAAAAAAGGATCATAATAAATGTAGCGCTGAGAAAAATATGTAATTTTGTAGAAAAAATAATATAAATTAATCGATTATATTTGTGAATCATTAGTTCGTAAACAGTGGTGAATAAGAACTAAAAGCTTGCAAAAACATGAAACGTAAATTTTATTACGTAAAAACATTGGCTCTAAAAAATAGTTGTATTGACGCAAGTATAACTTTCAACTCTTATCGCCACTAACCGCCGTAAATGTGCGATAATCCAAAGTACAATAGTTGGCAGCATTTAAACATATTGGTTTTTGTGCTCTCAAAAGACACATTTGAATATACATCGCATCATCTCGAGACATATTGTACCATTGGCAGTCGAAAAAAGTTTGACGTAGATGTACACACTGCAAAGAAAAAAAAAGATTTAGTCAGGTCTACATTACAAGTTATACATTTATTTTTTAATAATATACCGAAACTATCAGATATAGAAAATACGAACTTTGGAATTCGTCTACGTACGAATCTTTATTTCATTATTGCTCACAGTCAGTTAGAAAAAATAATAATGACTATCCATTGTACAGTATTTTTTTTTAACTTCAAAGATTGAGGGGTAAGAAAGTCGAAGGTAAAAAGTCTCCTTAAAATCCAATTATTATATTTTTTCCTATAACTTTACACGTTGTTAAGTCGATCAAAACAAATAAAATTTGAGAAATACCTCCGTTTTGAGTCGTTCGCCGATTGTGCAATGTATAAATAATACCACAAACGTCCCACACATGGAAAATAGAAGGCTGACAACAGCTACCAAACTGTTTGAAAGGTTCTGCAGGTTATTAAAGTCATAATGTAGTACCTTCATACATTTTAATTAGAATTTTTCGTTACCTAAAACTTGATTATCATTTGACACTGTACAAGTTTTTATCACGTCACCATAACAATTGATTAAAATCGAGATAATGAACCTTTGATGCCATATTTTGGAGATGTAATAAATCTTGGCTACTTTATGCATGTTTTACACATTTGAGTACTCACAATCAGTATTTGCAGACCGATGATACATATAGAAATATTCGCACAAACAAGGATTATAAACAAGGGCAATGAATATGATTTTTGAATTGTTTCTCCCATCCTGGAACACATAAAGACATTTAAAAACACTGATGTTCATTTGATTGTGATCCTATTGTACAAGAAATTTATTTTTTATTCGCGAAAGATAACATTTCTACAAAAAACAAAAACATTTACATGAAACATTAAAAATATCGAGAGATGTTTCTTAAATATACAAATCCACCGTTGTAAATTAAACCATTTTTTTAGACTTGTTTAAAAATAAGTGGACTTACTGTAAGGAATTGATGAAATGTTTAATAATATTATCTATTTTTTGTCTATTATACGATCTTCTCTCGCCAACCAAATTTTTCACTCTCGTAGAAAGTACAGATAATCTGCCAGCCAGGTGATGAGTAAGGGTAATCATTAAACACTCAGGGCCTATATATCCTAAGGCACTAATAATCACAAAAGGGAACCAAAAAGCGTAAGTCCATAAGTACGTTCTCACACTATTGACTTCATACAAAAGGTAGAATCTGTACGGCATTTCGAATGTAAAAGATACGTCATCGTTATAAGAATTTTGGAATACTAAAACAAAAAAAAACGTTCTATGTCTCTTTGAAAAATCAAATCAAATGAAAGTCTTCAAGAAAACTCACTAATATTCAATTGAGCGAAAAATGGTTTTACGTAGTACGAGGTAGCAGCTAGCGCAATATTCATGGTCAAAAACTTTTCAAAAGTCCACGACTTCGAATTATGAATCATAAATTCGTTGATTTCAGGGATACTCTGGTATTTGGAAACATGAAAGTCTTCCAGAAAACAGTTGACAACTCTTTTAATGTATTTATTGTTAAGTCGAGTACCGATGATTCTGGTTAAGATTGATGTGTATATCATATTTTCCGTTAAGTTAATAGCAACGTTTCCAAAATCACCAAGTGAAAGTATCAAATCGACGTAATCGAGGAATAAAAGATAAGTAAAGTAGCCGAATGTCACAGTGAAAATTAAGTTATTTGGGTGTAAAGGCCATATGCCCAATGCGAGTAAAGGCCATCCATTGTATCGATAAATGTTTTGGCCACGTTTTAAGAGTGTTTGCAAACTGTAAACAAAATTTATTTTTACTCATTCATTGATGTTATAGAACGACGGTAGCAAAAATGAATCATGCATGGAAAGTTTTCAGTTTTGAATGTAAAACAATACAATTTTAACACAACAAAAAGGCAAAAAAATCTTTGGTGACCGTTACAATAATATTCCACCATGTAGAGATTAGTTACTTCTCTTTTAAAGATATTCTAATTGAACACAAAATGTTTTGCCATAATGTTGAAGCATTCTTTACGATTCAATAATTTGCATAAAATATCGTTTTTTCTATCTTCATCTTACTAAAGTCAATACTCAACGTTTTCAACCAAAAATCATGTAAAAACGAGACCATGAACAGCAATATACAACGAATATACTTGCTCCGACTTTTTTTTGACGTCCATTGCCAAGGGCTATTGATAAACTGAGCTCTTCAGCATAGAAAATATTGACATCAACGAACGAAACTTACAACCCTAATATCAAACTTCTATTTTTATTTTTGCGTGTGCACGAGATATCAAACTTTACACTCGCAGTCTGCAAACAAAATTAAAAAGTCTTTTATTCAAATTGGTCAACAAAGTTGTAAACTTTTCTTTTTGTTTTGTTGTCTTGCCGAGCGATGGGTTATTTTAAATTCATGATGTGTAGGGTTCAGAACCAGTCGCTATGGTCAGGATCGATTATACTTCTATATGCTCGCTACCTTTCGTGGACGAGATAAGTCACACTTTGGTAAAATTTACTGGTTTTGGCGTTAACAAATAAGCGGTGTATAGGATTGATACGAGAATTTTCAAGTTCTGTGCACAAATCGTGAAAGGAGTTTGATGGATCATAACTACATCTACGAAGGAAACACCACTGTCGTAAAATTGTGAGTGCAAAAAGATTGAAAGATAAAGCATCAACTGATGGCAAGATAAATAAGGGAAAACTTGTTTGAGATAAATCAGTTATTTTCAACCTTTTATATTTACTGGTTGATGTTATTTATCACAATGGGTAATGTTGCCACAGATGATAATATTTGTCAGTCACAGATTATGTGTTAATGACTTTCTGATGGATTTAAATTTGAGTAAGTTGAATTAAGTGGATATAAAATATTGCAAAAATTTTATTATAGTATTTCGGAAAAATGTATTTACTGCTGGTAAGTTTCCTTCGTCCGAACTGCGGTATGTTCTTGTTTATTGATTTTATAGTTCAATAATGCCTTGCGTGATGGAAGTACTGGCGCAATGTTAACTGCTGCGAATTTTTTTTTTTTTACTCTTCCGAGTTTTAGCATATATTATTACGTCTATGGAATTTTTTACTTCAAGTTCGTGATCGAATTGAAATACTTTTTGTAAACGATTTATAAAATTATTTAAAAAAGAAAGTAGAGTTCAGTCCAAAAATTCGCAGAAAACGTAGATATTTTTGAAGTTTATGTAAATTTATAACTTTTTTTAGAAATTACCATTAAGCGTTCTTGTGTTTCAACATAATTGTATTGTAGATTCGAAGTTTCTTGATAGAAAAATGTTGATTCTGATTTTTAAAATCCATCCAGTTTTAGACTTTAAAATTTGAATAATAATTGTATACCAGCTTTTATAATGCGATCATTTTGAGTTTCCTGAAGATCTTGATAAATCAATTGTTAATATTTTGAATATACTGCAATAAATTTGCAACACTTTGATTAGTTGTCAAATTTCGTTTGCGCACTAAAATATTTTTTTTATAAATTTTTTTAATTGTGCGAGCATCAAGAGTTAATGAGTTTGTACGTCTTACGCTCAAATAATATCACCAAATCACACAAAATGTTAAACACATTAATGTAAAAGTCTTATACATAGTGCAAAAACTAATTTTTTATGTAAAAACTTACTTTCTTTGCAGTTTGTCAAAACTATGGGCAATGATTTTGTGTCAAAAGGATTTATGAAGAGCTTTTTGAGTAAAGCAAATTCACACACTCTTTAAGACAATGTCACATATTTGGGAGTACTTGTCCTAAAAATCTTAAGAAATTAGGTATTTTTTTTGTAGGGTAAGAGGAGGAGAGATGGACTCCAGAGGAGAAGAAGAAACTCAAGGCAGTTTGAGTATTAATTTTAACCCTTTTGATCAAAACCATGCATTGCTTCAGTAGCCAAAATGACACATGTGAATACGCATCGAATAAAAAAAAAAAAGAAATTGGAGTATAGATGGATTTGATGTGGAGAGATGGACGACGTTGAAGAATCTTTAATAAATGTTGCACATATTAAAGTTTTGCCGAAGAATGTTTTACTATTGTACTTGAAAGATATAAATAATGTACTTACCTTTGTAAAAAAAACGAATTGTCATCGAAAGAATGTTTGCCCCAACAGATACTTGATGTGTTCTTCAGTTTTCGTAATTGTTTTTTTGTCAACATAGAATTTCATCCCTCTTTCACTTCCATCTCTCCTCCTCTTACCATAATCCATAGCAATTCATAGTTTCACAAAGTATTTGACACAAGCAACTAAAACCTGTTTCTGGAGTAAATTTTAATGATGAAATAAAATTCCATGTCTGTTTTTGATTGAGGTCACTTTCAAGCAGTTTTTTGCGATTTTCGACTGAATTAGCCTTTTTACCTTGAATCATAAAAAACCAAATCTTGAATTTATAATTATTATATTGGAAATGTTAATAGATGAGATACTATATAGATACAAAAGATACTGAGCATAAGAAATTATGTAAATTAATCTTTGAGTCAACCTCCTAATTAGACTTTTTTTCAAGATAGTATTGAATTCAAAGGATTGTTAGAACATTGAGTTTTCTCCAATGGTTATTAGTAGATGTACCGAATCGTTTTATTACCATACTATAAAACTTGTTAGAAGATATTGTAGCAACTAACCTGTAGTTTAAGAAAACGATTCAGAAATTTAATATTAATTTTGATTCATCCTACTTGTTTTGGTTTAAATGATATATAAAAAAAGACAGTTGGCAAAGCAATGGGCGCAAGTATATTTTCAATATTGGTAGATTTAATAATGCGAAATTTAAAAAAGTTGTTCGGAATCGTTCATTTATATGTGTTCTATTTGAAGAATATTTTTCAATTTATTAACTTTGATTTCCAAAAATATATATACAAGATACTTCAAGTGTGATAGATTTACAATTTATATCGTTCTCCATAAAGATCTATTTTTGAAATAAGAAAAACGCAATTATCTACTCTTGAGAATCAAGAATCGTGAGAAATACTTTGAAGATTTATTTATGTTACTCATAAACCCGTTGGAATATAGAATGAGTAACATATTAAGTTCGTTGTATAGAAATATAAAATGAGCAGACCTGGAGTTTCATTCCGAGAATTTCGGTCTCATTAGTTACATTTAAATTGTAAATTCGTCCAAGCTTATTGGTTGCTAAATATTAAAACTCCTAGAGAGAACTTAATGAGGATTGGTTTTGAATTCAAAAACTTATAGGGGTGCGTTTTTTTGTTTTTCTTAAGTGAAAACTGCAAAAATTCAGCGATTTTTCCCGGAATATTCAGAAATGATTCGGGGGACGCTTGCGTTTAAGGGGTTATATATCTTTTTGTGCGGACGAATTGAAGATGGATTAGAGTATCTTTTAAAGTATGTAGCAATAATTTTATGACACGTAAGTTGTTATTTTTGGATAGTGTATTGTCCATATGAAAAAACAAGCATTTGTTCATAAAAAAATATCAACAATTGGCGGAGTTATGGCCCTTTTCCCGAAAAAACTTTTTTTTTTGAAGAGGGTTGCGGTGACCACGATGCAAGTTGAACACGTCAAGTTAAATAAGAAAATCCAAAAAAATTTCATTAGACTGGGAATGTATCTAGTTGTTGAACGATTGAAAAAATGAATATTGCGTTTCTTCTGCATGCAAGAACATTTTCCCTGCGATTTCGATTTTTTGGGCTCTGAAAATTTTATTTAAAAATTCTTATCTGCAAAACAAAAACTTTTTTATAAAAAAGCGATCGTTCAAGAACTAGATATATTCCTAGAGTAATGAAATTTTTTGAATTTTCTGATTTAACTCGACTTGTTCGACTTGCATCGTGGTCACCGCAAGCCCCTTCAAAAAAAAAGTTGTTCTGGGGAAAGGGCCATAACTCACAATCAGCCAATTGTTAATATTTTTTTATGAATAAATACTTGTTTTTCCAAGTGAACTATACACTTTTAAGAAATTATAACTTTTGTGACGTAGCATTATTGCTATATATCCTAAAAGTTACTCCAAACCATTTTCAATTTGTCTGCACAAAAAGATATATAACCCCTTTAAATTTATTTATCACCATCTTTAACTTTTATGTTAATTTCTTAAGTGCACAAGCTTTGACTTTTCCATGTCAGATAATCCAAGTTGCATGCACGCAACTAATTGTGACATTCTTGGTAAGATAACTCACTCATTATGCCGTTCTCGTACGAAGAGCACGTCGTTGTAAAGGGCTGCGTCGTGTAAGGAATGTGAATAATCGCGTCTTTTCTGGAGCTACCGACGACACCCAGTGCCCTACTCAACATCACAATTGTGCATGCAACATTTCGTCTGGCTCATTCAAACAGCTCTCGAGGAATAACGTAATAGCGTTACATTTTGGGGCGTGCTTTGGGTAATCTTTCAACGTTCCATTCCACCGCGCGAGATTTCATTTTAGCGAATTTCGAGAAGGGAAAATCATAACTTCGAGGAAAATTCAAATGGCCCGACAAGGCGATTTCGTGCAATTTTTTTCTCATCACTTCTGGAAATGAGAGTTTGCCGTTAACTTTTGTGCAAGTAATTTTTGTCTTCATTTCTTATGATTACTCAAAATTTTCAATGATTACTTAAGGTTTGCATAGATTACTGTTTCATTTTAAATAACAATTTAAATAAGAGAGAAATTATTTTCCTCTTTAGATGGAAAGTTGTTTTACAAGATTTATTCCTTTGGAAAAGAGTAACAAAAAACTTCGTCAAACTGTTGTTCATTTTCCCTCACGTAACTTTGTCATTTTTATTCATAGCTATGAGCTAAAAAAACTGCTATGCATTCAAAAAGGCTCAGAAATACTTCAACGTTCTGGTTCCATCGATTGAATTCATTCACGTTTCTTTCAAATCGCTCTGCCAATATCAAGACAAGCGTTTCAGATGAAAATTTTGTATTGAAGATTCTGCCCTGAAGCTGTGTATCGTTGTGTAAAAGTTTGACTATACAAGAATATCATGAGAAACTTGTTCGGATTCGATCATCCCACGAATGACGTTATCTAAGCCCAGTGAAAGAAGTATGTTTTGGGACGCCCATAAAGCATTCGTATCACAAGGGACACCAGCTTTAGCGCTAAACTATTGCGCTACAAACTTCGGGAATCTTTGCTCCCATCTTTTTTTTTCAAAAGGGCATAAAAGTAAGGAGTTTTATTTTTTTCTCATTATGCACAAGATGCTTCCAGAATTTACAAGCGACTTTTTTATTACTTCTGGCGATGTTGATCATTTTGTAGTTTATTTATGTTTCACGTTGAAATTTTCTAGATGTTATTCAAATGGAAGTTACCATCAAATTTGAAAACAAGATTACAATTTTTTTTTCACAAATTTAATGAATATTCTATCAACTTGACACCAATGATTGAATATTTGGTTGAATTTTGTTCGATGTCAAATAAAACACATTTGTACTGATATTCCGTAATAAATGACAGTTTTGTCATTTAAAATGAACCTGTTATTTATAAATAAATTATTATTATTATTTATTCAATATCCGCGGGTCTTAGACCAATCAATACAAATCATAATTTACAACAGTATTCTAGCTACACAAAGAGAAAGTAGATCTGGCATAAAGAAAAAAAAAAAGACATAACAAACATAACCAATTAAAAATTACCTATTATCTTTATAACAGTTTAATATAACCTAAATTATGAAATCTTCTCGTACACATTAACCACTCATTCTATCACAAAGTAAACAAATATTCTGATACTATCAATAATATTACAACTTGCGATTTTCAGTAAATAATATTTTCATTTGTTTCATTCGACTGCAATAATTTATTTGTTATTTGACTTTGAATAAATTTTCTAGAATCGTCTCCTCACTCTGAAAAATAAGGCCAGCAATCAAAACATTCACACTGGTACAAAAAATCGCCAAGTGATGGTCGTGTAATTCCCAAGGAGATAAAACGAAGTGTAAAAAGTGAGCTTCATATAGTGCGCTAAAGAAGAAGCTGGACTGCTGAGCGCGATAAGGTTCTTGAAAGGTGAAGGAGAAGCACTATTTCCGCGGAGAGAAAACGAGAAACACGACGTAGCGTTCTTCCAACTGATATAAAGGACTTTATATCAGTTAAGCATAATTTAAATGAGAAGACAGACAATACTTTTACGACTGTCTATTGGAATAATCTGGGTTCTACAATTCTGAAATGTAAGTATGATTAACTATAATGAATATGAAATATGAAGTAATTGAATTTTAGTTGAATTTCAAATAAAAATTCTTTGATACTTGTAAATGTGAAGCTTAGAAGTGAATAGGTCTTACAGAAAGTAAAAAATGAAGTTCACACAGTTTAAACTCGTCATTTTCAAGTATTATAATTCGTTTATTATTATCTGAAACTGAGAATTGAAAACTTACACCAATATATTTCAATATTTCTTCAATTGGCTCATTTTTCTCAGGTTTACCTTATTGTCAATTTTTAGCGTTTTAAAAATGAAAATTTGCAATGGATTAAAAATGTAAGAATGATTTGCGGTGTAATTTTAAAGACTATTTGAAGTATCTTGAAAATAAAAACTTTTTTTAATAAAAGCATCGTTCAAAAACTAGGTAAATGCCTAGACTAATCCATTTTTCGTATTTTATGATTCAACTTGACTCATTTGACTTGCATCGCGGTCACCGCAATCCTCTTCAAAAGAAAAGTTTTTTCGGGGAAAGAGCTATAACTTCGCTAATTGTGAATATTTCTTTATTAACTAATGCTAAGAAACTATAACTTTCACTTCAGAAAATAAGATAAATTTTAGAAAAAATACTAAATATATATTTACATTTTTATTTGTATGTTTTTGATACATTCTCTAATATTCTGTGATTGTAACTTTCAATTCGCCTACTTTTTTTTTTGAAATGTTGAAGTGTGTGAAGCTAGAATAATTTCAACATTTTATTTGATATAACAATTACAATCCAAGAATTATTTGTTATTCTATTCACAATAGTACAAAATATTATAAAAACATTATTTTTAGACGAACAAAACTAAAAATTCGATATCTAATACATTTTTTTTTTATCTTACTTTTTAATGTGGAATCGAAATAAAGAGTAAATGCTCATTCTAAGATAAATTTCAGAGAAATGATCAATATTAAACCTACATTCGTAGTTCTATATTTTTGATATATTTTATGATGATCACAATTATGGACATTATTTGCTTTACATGAATAAGATATGGGAAAATTTTGCTTCATGAATAAATTATTTTCCGAAAAATCAAAGTGAATTATCTTATTTCTTCGGTGATAATCACATTGATAAGGATATCAAGGTAATAATTCTGAAATGAAAAAATAAAAAATTCTCTTTTTTCAATGGATGTGTTGAGAATGCAAAACATGAACTCCACATTTCTTGTTGAAGCTTTTTATACTTATTTCATTATTATAACAAAAAAAAAAAAAAAAAAACTAGCGTGAGTTTGAAATTTCGTGAATATAGTGAAACTTCTCACGGCGAACTACTGCAAGTTTTTAATTAAACAAAGAAGGAAGTTAATTCAGTTTATGAAAAAAACGACTAAAGACGCCAGTAAAACCAAAGCATGTATTGCATTCAAAACTGTAGCTTGAAACTGATTAAATTCAAATTGGAATATCAAGCAAGTGAAATTCAAATATTTATTTGAAATTTGACGACAAAGTCCCACTTTTCTTTCACATCGCATGTCTATCATACGATCTGAGCTGTGCAAGAAAAGTAAATCTTTGTCGTCAGATTTCAAATTTAGATTGTAATGTCACTCGTTTGAAATTTAAATTTCAATACAATCAGTTTCAGGCTACAGTGTTGGATGCAGTTCATGTATTGGTTTTTTTTTTTCATGCAAAATGCAATCTTTATCAAAAATTATTTAACGACAATTTTATGTGAAGAAAACCATAGCACCATAGCGAAATAATTGATGCTTGAAACACACTGATATAACTAATTCTACTTCATTTCTGAAATGCATGAAAACATACTGCTCCAAAAAACGTTTATATAAATGCTACATGCCAAAAAAACATTTGAATCGAATGATATTCAATCGCATTGAACATATCCCCCAAATTCATTGCAGGTATTTATATTTGTATCACTATTTCGACGTACAATTGTAAATATTGATTATAATCGAATCTTCGCTGGTTCTTTGGTCTGGTTATTCTACCCCAATGTTTCGATAACTTCGTGTGTCATCATTTTCAGAAATCAGTCAGTAGGAGAAGTTGTAATTTGGCACGTAAAAATTATCTTATTGTAGGTAGCGTCTAGGAAGAAACTTATGAAATTGAGGAATCGTCCAAAATCGGCGACAACTTGTCACAAATTGTTCAAACTTAGGTGTAAAATAGCATTTCTTTATGAATTTTGATTTTTTCTAGGATCTTTTCCTTGCGATTCACATCACTCTAGGAATCGTACAAAACAAAAACGTTATTATGTCGATGAAATCGATGGTGAAAATTTTCAATCGATCTAAAAATCGGATGACGACCCCTTACCTCTCCCCCTATACATCTGCCACTAAAGTGGTTCCTCTCATAACGTCTCAAAATGGCGATAATAATTTAAAGCTTAATGTACATGGCTCCGTACGAATTTCCGGCTAAGTTGCGCGGACCATAAAGTTATAATTGCTGGTGTACAGCAGTTGCGCCGGAACTACTGTACAGTCGCCGTAAAGTTATACAATTGTTATATTGACATTGCTACTCATGTTTGCAGGGTTTAATGCAAATCCCCGGGATGAATAATCGCTGTATTACGCACCAAAGTTGTTCCTCAGGTGAAAAAGTCCGTCAGCTTTGCATAGCCAAGCAGGGGCGAGAGGTCAATAATTCTGCGAATTTCCCAAGTCTTTTATCTTCCCCGGACATTCGATCTATTAATCAAGCGCAGATACGCATTCGTCACGAAAGTTTTCCGAGACGAATCTTGTTTCACCGTGAAACTTGGTTCTTTCGGGATTAATCTTCTCCCGGATTATGTTTAGAGGCGGTGATTTCGACACACCCAGTTCGTGTACCTCGAGCTGAGGAAATAAGGAGCTTATAACCCATGGGAATTCTCGTTTCTGCGTGAACTCGCGACGCGAACACGCCAGCGACTTGATCTACCACGTCGTCAAGTTTCTATTCAGCAGTATCTTTTCGGACCATCGTGTCCCCTGGTTTTGTTAGTCCTTGTTAACGCGACTTGTTCCTTGCTTTCGCCGTTTTCATGCAAATTCAATAGAAAACTCCCAGGATGTTTCCTTGAGATGGAAAATGTTTTCCCCATCTGGCAATGCCTGAAAAATAGTCACAGACGAGTTTATAACGCAAATCATTCCTCTTGTATGAATTTACGTAGAGTTTAAGCAGTTGAGAAAACAATTAGTAATTCAAATTTTCGTAATATAATTCATGCGGTAGATAAATACTTCATTCTTTCATACTCATGATATTGAATTTCGAGTAAAATATTTTGTTGCGAGATCGCGAACCTGGATCATGCACATCAAAACGCCTGAAGCTTGTTCCCACGTCACGTTCACGAAAGCCGACTTTACTTGGTAACCGCGACGTAATCGGCAAAGTTGTCGAAGATTTCACGACTGCCTGAGTTCTCAAAGACGTGGACAGTTTTCGGTCGGTCGATAACGCGGGCCGGGTGAACAGGGTGAGGATAAAAGTCGCGAGAACTGATTGGCGAAGCGAAAGCACGGCAGGGTAAGCTCTGTGTATTGTTCTATCAGAAGTCAATTGCGTGGCCCAAGTCGTCATTTCCTAAAAACACGAGTACACGTAATGCCGATAAAGCTTCCAAAAGTTCTGCCAAAGCAACATTTAGAAGCGCCTCGTTGTCGCTTAATGAGGTATCATCAGAAAGTGTGGGAGAAAAAAATGTACCTAAATCTTTCACTACCTCATATTGACCAAGAGTTCACTTATTTTGGCGATGTTGAAATTTGTTGTATTCCGGGCTTTCAATCAATCAAGATAATAAAGAAAATAATTTTGTGAAGTTTGAAGCTAATGGGACATGATTTACATGTGCGGCAAAACGACTGAAGTTTTAAATGGATTCACGTGTAGTTTTTTAAACATTTTGTTCAAAAATTTATAACTTGTGCCAAACTTATGATAAATGTTTGAAACTTGAATATAATATATATATATATAAATACCCGGAAACCTAATCAATAGTCGTGTATTTTCTATCAACTGTTTCGTCCAAAGGCGAAACGAATTGTTTCGTAAGTTCTCTTTCACCGAATGAGCCCCGCAAGCGCTTTGCATCCTGCCTCGAGCTCCTTGAAGCGACTGGTTGAACCATCTGGTTTACACTTACACCATAAATTTTCCTCCACGAGCGGCGTACAATGCACCAAGCTCGCGCGGGGTTTCGCGAACACATTCGGAAACGAGGCGCAACTCATTAATGAACTAGGCGACAGTTTCCGAGCCGATATTAGTTACCGAACGTCGGAAGAGTTTCTACACGACCGAGCTAAATTCATCGGAATTACAAGTGACACTTGCCTTGCTTCGTGTAACTGAATCATCATTTCTCAGAGTGAGAGGCTAAATAAAATTTTTTCTGAATCCTGAAAACCCCTTCATGATCAATAAAAGGAAATGTGGAACAGTCGAAAAAATTTGTTTAACAAACAGGTTTTTCAGAAGACTTGACCGTTAAAGAATTTTTTCCAACAATTTTGAATAATGAAAGATAATCTGAAATATACTCATCGATTTCGGATTATGCATTATTTCACCGCATAATTCTGAGCCATCTTTTTCGGGCTTGAAAAGTCGCTTTTGACGACGAAAATATCACCCACGGCATATGACGCAACGCTTAATTTGCTTTGACATCGTTGCGAACGGCTTCCAGTTTTTCTCTACATTTTTTCAAGTACGGAACCTCCGCATGAAAATGTATCCTTTGATATGCCATAAACGCAGAGAAAAGAAAAACTCATTACCCACATGAAAGTTCTACCTAATACATCGAATTCGACGTAACGTAAAAGAAAATTACAGACTGTAATCATTTTTAATATTAGCCAGGGGATAGCGTTTTCCGTAAAACGAACGCGATAGCGACGAAATTGCGCCCTCGAATTTCTTCTCCCGAGTCATTTCCGAGTTGAGATCGAACGCCGTATTAGAGAAACGTTTCTCTACAATATTGACTCCGAATGGAATTCTCTTCATTATCATACAGCTATGTCTGACAAATTTAAAATTATTTTCCTGCTTCATGATCAAAATTTATTTCTGTTTCATAATTTTTTAACGAGTGTGAACTCTAACAACAAGTTTGATCATCAGTCAGAGGCGCACACAAAAAAACTTTTTTGGATGGGTTTTCCAAAAATGCATGTTATACATCTTACAATAATATTTAAAACATATAAATAGTTAAATTTCCACCTACGAATCCTCTATAATTTTCAACATGATTCTGAGAAATTTCAAGTTTCAAGGATTCCAATTAAAAGTTTTAGAGTTTTACACGTTGAACTTTGCAACTTCGCATGTGTATCATTATATTGAAAAGGAGTGTTATGTATGTTATTATGGATGTCTTGTTTCCCATGCGTTTAAGTAAGAAATTATCAATTTTTATCTAGTTATAGAATCTACATCAAATCACTAAAATTTTAAATTTAATCTATACGATTCTTCGGACTGTGAACTTTGAGCGGTTACTTTGTCCAGACATATTATTTTATTATAAATTACATTCTATTTTAGTCTACTGAATATTTGAAATTTTCAGTGAACATTTTGCTTTATAACAAGCAAAATGTCAAGAATATCAGTTTTTCAGATTTTTTTGTATAATACGACCAGTTATTTTTTAATTTGATTTTTACTGTTAATATCTGAATATCCATTCAGTCTTAGGTTACTTTTGCAATTTTCCCACCTTTGAATTCATTCTTCAAAATACTGATTATTTTTTACATGAGTATAAAAAGTTGAAACATTCAGATTTTTCCAATTCGTTATTTTCTTTATTTATTTCATACTGTTGACTTTTTTGTAAAAAAGTTCATTTGTGGGAAATTATGCTTACAAGTTCCTCATTGTCAGAAATCGCTACAAACAATGAAGATTTCCAAGTTAAAAATATTGAATACTCTGAATTGGAAAGTAAATTTTTGTCATTTTTATGCATGAAAGTTATTTTTTATCTCTATTTGCAAGAAAATATTAACTAAAAAAATGATTTCACGAAATTTCAAATTTTTTTTTCCATTATGTTTACTCATATTCTGAAAAACACTTCATACTTATCGAAATAATGAAAAGGGATAATCAATTCATAGTTATCAAATGATGAATATCATCCCTAGTCATTTTGATCCTTATAAAAACCATACATGGAAATGCAATTTTTTATGAGTATTCAGTTTCTTGCAAGGTTCACCTTAATAAAACATTATAAGATTCAATTTCATTCAAGGTGACGTTATAAAAACCTTATAAGAAACTGAAATTCCTTATAAAAATGTATTTGAAGAAATCTTATGAGAAAAAGATCTCATAAAATTTTTCGATCAATTCTTCAGAAGATTTTTCATTTTTTATAAGGTTTTTATAGGGATCGAAATTACTAGACATTATACTAATAAATCTCATTCAGTTGTACAATTTTATACCAGTTCATTCAATGTTCGAACTTTCTTATAATACATTACGGAAAAATCAATTATATACTATACTATTCAATATAAATAAATGAAAGTTTAAACTATATAAAATTTAAAGGATGATTTCAAGGTATGAAAAATAAATTATGTCTTATGTTGATGTGCTACTTATTTAATTTCTACTTGTTAAGAATAAAAATTAAAATCCAATAACTACCTTTCTACTTTGAATTCAAATTATCGAAATATATTGTGTAAAAATTACACTCTATTACAATTGATTTAACTATGAAAAAAAGGATGTTCAATTGAGTTTTTCCGATTTAACACTTGATTCTGAATTTTGTAAAATGCTACATTTTACATTATTTTAGAATAGAAATGTCAATGGCAAGTAATGCAACATTTTCCATAGATATGAATTTTTTTGAAATGATGAAAGTTTCGTTTTCCAAGATAAAAGATATAGATTTGGATGTCAGGTTTAATTTTTAATTATTGTTGTATTATTTCTTGTAAAAAGTGTGTGTGTGTTTTTTTTTTTTTTTTTTTTTTTTTCTTCTAATTTCGGTAGAGGTTCCAAACTCCAAAACCCACTATCTGTGTATGCCATCACTGTCATTAATATTTCCCCGTATCAGTTTATGTTTTTTGAATTTTGAACAGCTGTCAAGATAATATTCAAAGATCCGCTCATTTAAAAGTTTTTTGTGCCTAGAGCATTTTGAGAATTATTTGTTCATACTGTATGTCTGTATGCATCACATTAATAAAGAAAAATTATTTGTGTAAGTATTTAAAATGCAATGATAACAAGTGCAGGCTTCACTCATATTCAAGTTGTTACTTTTCTTCAAAATTATATCATTCCAAAACGCAGATTTCAGAAAATGACCATTTTTATTGCTCCAAATAAATTGCAGTTGCTTTATAAATTGTTTACGCGTTTTTCTTGAAATCCTCACATTTTCTACAAAACCAATGCAAAACAACAAATATGTTCACATTTAGACGTAAAAATTCTTGAGAAGAAGAATATTGTATTAAAAAAAAATACTCAGGAAGACCAAAGAAATTTTTTGTAATTGTTAACCCTAATACTAATCTGATAAAGTTTCAGCTTCAAAATTTGCTAAACTTCGCAGTAGAACATTATGCTGAAATTTCTTAAGCCATGAATCTTATCATTTCGGCATACCGCAGAAAATATGTGACTCATAGCGTAAGGCGCGAGTGTACCAAGTGCACTCAAGTTTATTAGATTCTATTGGATAACGTCCAACAGTTATGAAAGTGTTTAATCCGCTACATAGATTTCCAAGAGTCCAACTCGGAGTCGCTCTATAAGCTTAGGCGTAAAAAATGACTCTCGGGCAGAAACTCATTAGACGGTCTTCGGTTATTGAGGTCGACAGAAACGTTTATAAAAACTTATGAAGTCGTATCTCATTTCCAAATACGCTCTATATTGATTTTACCATAATTGACAAGTTTTAACAGTGTCTGACAAATAATTTCTTTGAAAGCCAATAATAAAGGCATGACGTCCAAACTTCCAGGGAAAACTATAAAATTTATTCTAGTATGAGAGAAAATTTCTTTATCAATGATTCCAACCAATAAAAAGTTTTAGAGTATTTCCTACAGTATCCACTGAACATGGAAATTTATTTGATTCTCCACTTTGACAAGTATGCATATTTTAGATTCCTGTTAATGAATTTTGTTCGTGTTGTGAGAACATTTGAAATATATTGTAAAGCTACTTTTACTTAATTTTTTTTAATTATGTTTACAATTTCGAAAATTCGCCTTGCAGTTTTTGAAAGTCATTTCGTCAATAGGCGAATTTACACAGTGTAATTGATCACGCGAAGCCCGCAACAGAAAAACTGATTCTGAAACACTCTACCGATCCCGAATTTTTACCCGAGCCGTATATCCAGTATCAATCATGCAATTGATTGTTTTTGCGAAGTTTCTTTCCCGTATTCGTTTTAGCTACGTAAATTAAATCGATACCTCGAAAACCGCATCATCGTACCAGTGTAATCAAATCCTCGAATTCTCGTTAAATTGATCGATAGAAGTGCAATAATAACGAAAGGTAGATTTCATGAAAAAATTGTTACATTGTCCTGTACAGGATGGTAATGCAGCATATGATTTTTTTCTCTGCTTAATTTACGAATTACACAAAAAATGCATTGAAAATGTTTGCAATTTTTATGAAAATGTTTTTCTTGTTGTAGCTTGATTCAACAAAAATCGAAAATCCTTGAAAACACATTAATTTTGTACTTCTTTTTGAAACTGATGTTCGTAATTTGACATTTTTTGTCGACCGTTGTTAAATAAAGTAGGTCTGAGTTTGGAGCTTCCAAAAGTTTGCCATCAATATAGTAATGGGTCGAAAAATATTTTCTGGAACTGCTTTACAAGGATATTTATGCATTTAAATTTGTGTAAGCCCCTGAGTGGAGACCCCATCGACGAAGACGAATCCGCTCTTTTCTCTAGAAAATGCTCGGGCGCACAGAGTCGTCGCCGAACTTTTTCCGCGTTGGCATTGACGAAGAAGCTTGCGAGGGAATGCATGTTTCAGTCGATGTTTTGTTTACCCATGATTTATAGGGAGCACATTCGGTGCACTTTATTCCCGCGCGCCCCGTCTTTAATTCAATTTCATATCGAATTCACCAACCCCGAGATTGAAGGAAATCAATTCCGGACAAGTTTCCGGGGGCGACGAGTTATTGATGAAGAAGCTTTTTATCTGGCTGCCGTATTTGCATCAAGGTTAACTTTAGTAATATTCTTTGGGACAAGAAAATGATGTATTTGGTTCAAATTTGTCGGGAAATGTGGTAGAATTTGAAAATCTTGACAGTCATTTGAATACAGCGAGCACAAAGATATTAGCAACATGGTTGGTTTTTGAAGTCTAGACATTTTTGAAATTCTTGAATCTGTGCTGTCTGGATAATCTGCTCGAGGGGTCACTTTATTGAAAATGCAAAAAAAAGTATATTATTTAAAAAGGATTATTATCATTTTTGTTATGATTACTATTATTATTACTATTGTTATTGTTATTACTATAGATTATTATTACTGACGAAACGATTCCAACCCTCAGCTTCGGTTGGGGTTGCAATTTTTCGTTTCGTCAAACTGGGCTTTTCAAAAACTGACAATACGATATTTAATTGACAGTTTGCTAATAATTCACGTCCAATGTCCGATTATTAGAAAATTGTCAATAGAGGCAATTTTTCTCAAATATGTATCATGATAATAAAAGAATGTGCTACACTAATTTTTAGTGTTCAATTACTAGATACAGCATGAGAGTTCCGAAAACAAAATTCAATTCTGAATGAATATTCTTGAAAATAGTGTTGGTATGAAACTAATTGTTCTAGAAACTCAACTTTTTAATGAAAAATCACCTATTTGCTATTTTCGAGTGTAGAATCACAGTATGATTATTGTTGAAGATAATTCTTTGCAATATAAAATAAATTGGAAATTTTTCACAAAAAAAACTACATTTCCAAAAAGATAATAATTAAAAGATATTTTCAATTTTTACAGTTTCTCAATAAAAAGTCGATCGTAAAATTTATAGATAGTGAAAATATTTCAAAGTTCATGTTAAGTAATTTATTAAAAAAAAAAAAAAAATGTTCGAATAACCTAATCGTGACTTAGACTTTTGAATTAAAAAATACATCGCACCTATGTTGCTTACTTAAAATTCAATTTTTCTTGACCTCTAAATTTCATAAATTTCAAACGACGATTTTTAAAAAATCAAATCTACTAAAAACAATTGCCAAAAACAAAGGAAAGAAATAAAAAATTGTTAAAGTTGTAGTTAAGTATTCAAGTAATGACTAATGAAAATTTTGATCATAACAATATGAGGTTTTCATATTCTCGATTGGAAATTGAAAAATTACCAATATTTTGCGTTTTAAAACAAAATCGACTGCAATTTCGAAAACTTGTGTTATTTAAGAAATAAATTTCTGCGCACTATTATCACTTTGTGCTCTAAATTTATAAATTTTTGATGGACAAATTTTCCATCGAATTTACTGCAAAGTAAAAAAGTTGAAAAAAGTTACGAAATAAATGAATGAAAAAATTTGTAGGTATAGACTCAACCTATCAAATACATAAATTTTCCACGATTACAGATTTTTTTGCCAATAATTTTTATGAGGAATTTTCAAAATGTAAATTTTAAAACCGATTATTACGAGTAAAATTTCCTACGATAGAAAATGCGCTTTGTTATTTCAGCTATAGTAGTTCATCTATATCATGCATCAACATCAAGAAATAAAAATGAAAGTAGTATTATGAAGTGTGAAAATTTACCGAAGCCATAGACTGGAAAACGAAAAAAATCTATTACAAAAGTATAAAAACGTACGGGAATTCTTTTTAACCTATTTAGTTAGTAATCTGAAGTTCATTACTCCGAACAGCCCTCAACTGAAAAATCATAAAAAAATATTTCGATTTTCATAATATATTTTCTTGGGTTTAATATTAAAAGGATACGGTTTAATTATATATTTAGTAATTTTCATCCTTTTTTATAAATAGATAGGTACTTTTGACAAACACGTAAATTTTCTTCGATTTTTTTAAACAATGCACGTAGAAATTATTTTGTACGATTGATGGGTATGCAGAATTCCTAAATCCAAAGAAACAGAAAACTTTTCGGTTATTTCCAATCTTTTCTCACTCACCTTATTCCTGAAAATGCATTTCAAAATTGAAGTTTCGGTGCTTTCGATTCCGTAACGAGTTCAAAAGTCATGTTTCTGGGCTTGGCATGATTGTGCGCGTCGAATGCAAACCACTTCTCAACAATAGCATACTGATTCTACTACGAAGTTTGAAACTTTAATTCAAACAGCGTGCAACCCTCATAAAACGAGCGCTCGTAAGCATGTTGAAGGCGATCATTTTCTACCAGTGGAGTACAAGTTACATCAATCAATATCACAATTAGATTCGCATTCAGATTCGCATTTTCAGAATATTTGTCGATGTGGAAGTGAGCGTTTGCAAAACGTCCGTACTGTTTAATCAACGTCTCTTGCTACGTAATTAGTTTATACTCCGAGGTTTAACATTTTTGTTGCTTATCTCGTAATTAATATTAAACAATACACGTGTTTCGAGAGTTTCCTGCACCATGTTGAACTTAATATTCTGTGTGTTTATTTTATGCAATTAGGTAGAACAGGGAAATATTTGATGCTGGGGGAGGATCGGTGAAAATAAACTAAGCTGGTGGTTGAACCGTATTGATAATACTGCTCCAATTATCAGTCGACGTAGTTGTCCCAATAGTAAATACATCACAAATTAATTTGATTCGAGAGAGCTTGCTATTTTCAAAGTAGTAAGCATTTTGTGAATATCTTTGGTTTTGAAATACCTTTAGTTTCGTATTTTATAGATCAAATTATCCCTTGATTAATAACGTTGATTATAAATTTATGAGTTAGGAAATTTCATGATTTAGATGATATTTTCAGACTTGAAAGCAGCTCCTTTCATGTATAACTCTACGTGTTACCCAAAATATGGGCGAAGTTGCAGTCGCGTATTACACATCGTTCAAGTAGAAGCAAAAGCTCAATTGAACGTACCGTCGACACGGCGGTCTGGCGTCGCCTATGCTATTATTTTTCCCGTTTTAATCCGACTCCAGAAACATGCATGAATTCTGTAACCCCATTCAAATCCACTCCACTCTGAAAAGCGAAGTAAATTTCACTTTGCAGGCAAAGTTTCCATGTGAAATATCGAAAAACAAAAATTATTAGAAGATACTTTATCTGTAGTTTCCTGAATCGCCAATAAACAATATCTCTTTGTGAGATTATAAACTGTTTTAAATCTTTTCAGAAAATTAAAAACTTTTTTTTTAGTTCTAGATTCGCTATCACAAATTTTTCATAAAATAGAAACTTATGATCTTTTTTTTCTGAAACTAGAAAAAACCCTTTCTGTATCCAAAATTTTATGAAATTGCGGGAAAATCAATATTGACTGAAAAATGTTTATTTATTCATTAATGAATGTATCAAAAAAAGAACAGTATATATAACAAAAATAAATGAAAATGTTATCGAAATCTGAAATTAAAACTTTTTCATGATTCCCCGAATATCATACATTTTATTTTCTACGGTGTACCTCCTTATGTAAATATTTAATTACAATATATTTTCTGCTGCATATACTAGTAATTTTATATTTGTAGCGAAAAATTCTCAACAGAATGTTTGTTGGAAACTTTTTCAATGTTTGGACATTTTTTCAATGATTTATCAAAAATTCAATTAAAGATTCTTTTTTTCCTACATAACCATGCATGATTTCTGTTACCTCATCCAAATTTACTCTTCTCTATAAAGCGAATTGAATTTCACTTAGCTAAAAGTTTCGATTGCCGAGATTCCTTGTATCGACTTGGGAAAAGCCAATATCAACCTTTTAATTGAGAAACTTCATTTATCGGTTTCCTCTGAAAATAACGTACTTTTGAAACTTGCTTCCGATTCAACATCCATTTATCGTCTATCAAATCGTTGTACAGAGTAATTTATTTTTCATGAAACGAATTTCGTTGGTGATCGTGGAGTCTGCAAGTTTCTGTACTCTGAAAACTTCAGTCTTTTGATGAATATATATTTTTCACAAGGTCTGAACCTCAATCTTACATTGTCGCAGTAACTAAGGTAAGTGCTTTTATCTTGAATTTCATTATTATGTATAGAATGTTTAATACAATATTTTTCTACTAATTTGGATAAGCCAAATATCTTGTTTTTTTTTTCATTATCATTAATTCGAAATTCAATCATTCAAGTGATAAGTTTTAATTTGAACTAAATATAATGCATTATTATCAAGTGCATTCAATTATCTCAAGAAGTCCAAAATTTGTTCTATTTAATTTAGACAATCATATTAAGGAAGTATCTCCCTACCACAAATAATTTTACATTTGAACACTTTCTAATCAGACTGGTACGCTCTTTTCGATCAAAAACAATAAATTATCCAGCTTTTTCAAAGAAAGTGAAGAAAAAAAAAAAAAAAAATAGAAAGTTTCCTTAACTGCGTGACTTTTCTCGTCCGCGTCGATCATTAAAGCTCGCCTGTTATTGATGGATCAAGATCGGATCGTCCGAGATAAAACGAAGTGGCAACTTTGATTACGCGCAATCGATAAGTTACGAGGGTGGAGAAACGTTTAAAGTTTCCAAATGCCGATAAAAGAAATTGCGAGAGCATCGTGATCACTTTTTTACCTTTTTTCTTCAAACTATTCTTCGCAATATCCCATCGAATTTAGCAGGAAGATCCTTATTATCTTGACGTACGTATTGGATATTGGGTTTCGGGAAATTCGCAGAATATTCTAAGAAGTGTTGGATGATTTTCGCAGTATATGTTCGGATAAGGAAAGTACTTACTTGAATATAAAAAGTCTGAATAGTTCTCAATGTATTCGGTGATACAGTATACTTACTGTTATGGTATACATAATATGTATCACTGATCTGTAATACTGAATTGCCGACTTTTATCTTCTTTGCATATATTGGATTGACCGGATTAATAAAATTTTTTATAAAATATTTACTCCAGGACTTATTTGGGTGAATTCATAGTAACTGCGCCTTCGTAAGATCAATATTGAACTTCTGCATTGCAAAAACTGACTAAAAATGACAAATGAATTATTTATAAGCAGAAAGGAAACAGAAAAATAGTAGTATGTTACGAATAGTAAAAATTAATTTTTGTGAAATAAAATAAAATGTAGGAAGCGTGAGGAATCAAAAAAGCCTATCCTACTTTTCAGTGAGGTGTATTTTTATGGGAAATGCAAGAGAAAAAGAGATTTATTGAAATCTGAGATAGGTCGTTTTGATTCCTCACGGTTCCAATAGTTATATCATATGATTTATAATCGATTGATTGTAGAAAATAACGTTAAAATACTCAGAATATGTATTATTATTTTATTTTCATAGACAAGCATCTATGTTTCTTCACAATATAAATAAATTGTTGAAAATTTAAAAAAATTTTTTTAATTTCGTTATTTGTGTAAGCAGTGCGTGACACTTAATTTACACCAGTCATTGTTTCCTCATAATTTGTCTGAATACTTGCCAGTAGATTTCAGTTCTCATATATTTTTGAAAATATTTAAGAATTGAAATAGCACAATTGCCTTTTTTAAGCAAATTGAAAATATTTTTTTTTTTATTCAGCGTGACACTAGTTGAGCACTTTTAAGCAAATTAAATGCATTCATAGTGTTTATGTTTTTTTTTTTTTTTTTTTTTTTTTTTCATTTTTCAAATACGTGATATCTTCTTCTAATCCTAATGTTTTTTTCGCTATTTTTTATTACTGCGATGAAACGTTTTTGAAAATATATATACAAACTTTTCATAACGTCCACAGTTCTAAAAATTTCTCGTACTGTTTTATCTATTTTTTAAATCTAAATTTGTTAAAATATACTACTGCACATATTTCAATGTAATAAGGTACATACAAAATATTTTATACGTTGCTCATTACAAAAAAATTTAAAATTTCGAATACTTACAACTTTAAGACGTTAAGTATTCAAAACGAGGAATTTCTGGAAAATTCTCGAATTTTCGAAAAAATTCACTAGAATGTCCATTTTCTACTGACAGTTTTTAAGTGATTTTCAAGATGTGTTGTCCAATTAAAAAATCAATTAGATCTCCTCTTGTTCATCCGCAATTTTTTTGTCATTTCGGAATATTTTTTTCGAAAAAAACTTATGTCACAAATCTGATAAAATTTACTTTTGAAAAATTATTCATAGTAAGTTTCTTTGCCAAAATTACTAATATGTAGCGCCCACTCAACTGGAAAACCATTTTGACATCTAATGAAAACAAAAACCATTTGAAATACCGGTCATTTTTCTAGTTGGTTTTTCACTTGGAAAAAAAATCAGACATTTTCAGCAAGCTTTTGAGGATGAAATACGTGATTGCTGCAATAATAGTATTTTTACTTTTTGGTAATTGAAGTGTATTGTAATCATTGAAAATCACAAAACTGCATCAAAATGAACGAATTTCAAAACAATATAATAAAAATGATGAAAATTATTTCATAAATCCTTCGTTACCTATTACATATGTGATTTTGCAAAAATTATAAAAAACAAACAAAAATGCAAAGTCAAGGGATAATGTGTTTAAGCAAATTCTTCTGTGGATATAATTTTTTTTTTTTTTTGAGGGTTAATGAATGAACTGAACAAAAAAATAGAAAATAAATTATGATGTGACGAATTGAGAACATATATTTTACTGCGGAATCTCGATGTAAAATATGAATTCATTGGAAATATGATATAAAATATTTACATTACAATTCTTGTACTTTCTCAGCATGCTATTAAAAATATAATTGTCGTCCTCGAGTACTCTACACAAAACGACTTCTATCCTTAACAAATGGCGATAGGTGCATCCTCCACACAGTATTATATATCAGCGGATAATACCGAGTATATCCTAAAAACACAACCATTTTTACCGTCTGACAATAGTATATTGTGCATGAGAGAGAAAACGGGCGTTACCGCACTACGCCAATAGTCGATGAATTATGACGTCGTTCATTCGTTTTTTTTTAAATTCAGATTATCAAACAGCCTTGCGAAAAATGATAAAAAATTTTTACATACAAAATATTTAGAATAATTTATGAAAACGTCATCACCACAAGAAAAACAGACGTTTCAATCAAATCACAAAATGATAATATATGAAAGAAACAGGTTATTAAAGGGTTTCAAAATTTTATCACGTATTCAATGTGCTCATGAATGATAGCTCGAAATCAATTGAAATCACACCTCCTCCCCCGCACCTAAACAATTCCGAACCCAATTAAAATCGACGCTGCCCGCGAACGACGACGTGATTTAACATTTGTTTGCGCAACAGAGTGATTTATGTCATGATAAATAGGGTTAATTGAAGGAACAATGGGGATTATTTGTACGCGGGAAATGCAAAGTTCACAATTAGAGACGTGAACGTGTAACAGGCTGTGCATGACACTTGACAATATTTGTTCGCGTCACTTGAATCGCTCGATCACGGCAAATCAAACGTTATGCTGAACGTACTATTTCAAAACGCAGTTAAACCGCGAGAACGTCAATGGGGGGTCGAAAGGAAAGAAATGACACCCTCTGAAAAAACACCCTCAACTTCCGTCGACCGATAGCACCCCAATGAACCACCCGACTGGCATGAAATATTGAAACTCTTTCCTCGACTTTGAATATCCATTACTCGAGACTTTTTATTGCGACGGATCCTTGACTGTTGAAACGAAATTTTCATTTCTCGCCGGGTGAAACAAATAAACGAGGGACGGAAAGTTCGATAATTGATTCGAGGCTTGGATTCCGTTGGGGAAAAATGCGTCGATATAAAAACACGGCGAGGACTGGAGTAGACTGCCAGAAAGGGAGGATCTGATGTATGAGAAACTGGCGGTAAAAACGAGACAAGTGAGGGCTGTGTATGAATTACGTGATGCAATTTTTTGGCTATATATTTCTTTACAGTATTCAGACACTCAAAGAAATCTAAGTGAATTAAACAATTTTCAGAGGATTTTTTTTCATCTAACGAAATTATTTCTAAATGTTTTTTTGCTGTTGTTGTGAAAGTGTAGTTGAACACATTTCACTCTATTCAAGAACAAAGTTAAAAAGGAGCAATATAAGTCTAAATTCTACATCTGAAGAAATCATTCATCAAAATTATAGGTAAAGATTTTTTCTTTCATTAAAAAAATTATTTTATTCATTATTTTCCTCGAAAATTGACTTATTTTGCATTACGTTTTCCCTTATACTACCAATGATAAAAAATTATCATAAAACAATTCTACGAAATTCGAAAATCGATAAAATAATAGCACAGAAAGGGAGAAACATTCGCGTGGAAATGTGAAATTCTACAAATTCACTTATGCGCAGGAAATTGTTCATCTCGGCGAACTACAGGTTGGTAATGCGAAAAGTAAATTGCACGCTTCACGCAACGTGTGATTGCTGGAGTGGATCCCAAAGCGACGTCAAAGTTAAGGCTTAAACAATTCACGTAACGCTGTAAAAAAAGGAAGGAAGAAAAAAGGAAACAACCTTGGCAAATATTTGTATGTCCTCCCAAGCGATATTACAAAAGTCACGAAGGAAGGAAAAGAGTAAGTTGGAAAGAACAGGGACCTCAACGAATTTATATATATATATATCTCAATTTAGAAAAGAATGGATTATTGAAAAGAAATTATCATAGTACTTTACTGACATCTTTACTGTTTACTTACATTTAATATAGAACGAAAAGTATATGGGAACAGATTTGAATAATTGTTATCTTCACAGGTTAAAAATTCGTCAAATTCTTGTATACTTCGGTTTTCGACTAATGTGATTTCATATTCAACAGAAAATAGTTGAAACTAACAAGGAATGAATAATAATTTTTGAATTTCTCACTTTTAGCAGACTGTTCTTTATTGTTAAGTGTGTTTTCTGGGAATTCTATCATTTCATCGAAATTCAAGCCGAAGGAAACATATTTTATTGAAGGCAGGCGCGTAGTCTTAGGGGGGTTTCAGGGGTTCGAACCCCTCCCGAAATTCTGATAAAATCACTCAATATTTCACGTAATAATAAGAACAGTTACGTGAATGAATAATCAGTACAAAAAAAATGTATGGAAACTTTCAAAAAAAATTTTCAAATCTACGTATTGCAAAAAATTAAAAAAACTTAAAATTTCATATCATCCAATTCTAGAAATCTATATAAAAATCTGAATTAAAGTATAAGAAAATCTTTCGAATCATATAAAATCGAAAAAAATACTCAAAGTAATTGAATTCTATGTCAAAACTGTTTTCTGAAAAATCTCGACGAATGCCTCTACGATCTATAAATTTTGGAATTCTAGAGCACCATTCTAAATATATTATAAATATATAAAATTCTAAATATATACTAGCACTCTATAAAAATTTCAGAAAACGCGGTAAGATCTTTTAAATATGTCGAAATGCGAAAAAATAAGAACTGAATGAAGGAAGAAAAATTTTTCATACATGTGATTTTCTCATTGACAACTGGAATCACTCATAATAAATCGAAATCAACATTTTAGAGCTTCAAGTTTTTTGAATTATTGTAGCAGTATACAAAAATATAATAATTCTATAAAAACACTGAGAAATCCTCCAGGGTTTAGTAGATTATACCAGAAAAATGCGCAAAATATCACCACATAGAAATCTTCTTAGACATAAAAACTACGCATATGTAATTTTCTTTAAAAATTTTCAAACTTCTAATCCTCGAGAGTATTCATTAATATAGTTCTATACATAATCCAATAATAGAATAATTTTTGAAATTATCATAGAAATTAATATAGAAAACAATAAAAATACATCCGATTCAATTTCTACAATTTGTACAAGTAAACATAATTTTGATTGAATAGAAAAAATATCGTGTACAAAAATGATAAATCAAAGATACTGTTTTATAATAAATCAATCTAAATATTCAAAATTGTTGCAAGTTTCGATACTAATTAGCTTTAATTTTTCAAAATCTTTTGAGTGATTCATGGAAACACTAGAAATCTATAAAAATATCAACTACTACAAAATTTGATAAATAACATACCATACTTCAATTCTCTAAATATATTCGTGAAATACTTTAAATCCGTAAGTTTATAATTTCCTCAAAAATTTATCAAAATATTTATTTTTCTCAGAAATTCGAATCCTAGAGCATCAAATTCTAGAAAACTCTATAAAAATCCATATTTATATCAGAAAATCCTTAAAGTTGTATAAATAACAAAAGTATTAGTAAACAAAATTTGAATCTCAGTGACTGATTGATAATTACGAAAGTCGAATTTCATTATTTGTCATCATGAAAAATGTGCGACCTTGGACTCCAAAAGTTGTATAATTTTTAAACTCTGAAAAGCAAAAAATTTGAAAATAACTCTCTTGTAGCTATATTGTCAAAGCTCAAAAATTATGAAACCTCGGACCATATAATATAAATTTTCCAGAAAAACCGCCCTTGAAAATTTTTTATGCCTACGCCCTTGACTAAGGATATTGAATCTTGTGCATCAAGTAAACCTCATTTGTTATTTATTACAAGCTTCGTCAAATCCTAGTTTTAGTGATAGCACAGGTTGATGTATGAATTAGTAATTATGTATGAATAATAGTCTATAAAATCTTGGTTTTCACATAAAAAATAATCACTTTGTAGTAAAAAATACCTCGTAATCAGTTTCAATTCATATTTTCAAATAGTCAAAATTCAAAATCACTGAATCTTGAAACGCTATCGATAATTTATATATAAGTCAAAAATTATACGAATTTTCCATTTAATACGACATTTTCTCCGGCAATGGCTTTCGGTTTAATAACATCAATGAGATCTTTGACAAAGAAAATATCCTTACCAAGAATCTAAAAGAAACAAAAATGATAAATTTTTCTTTCAGAATAACTAAACCACTTATTTTTCCGATAAACATGGCATCCCAGAATCCGTCGTTCGTTCCAATAGTACGTCCCACGTTGAATCGAGAAATCGCCCAGAGGATTTTCTGACGATGGCGTTATTCTTGAGACAAGTTTTGTCGAGATTATTTCAGCCGCTTTTTACGTTTTGAAAAATAATGCCTGGCTTTTCTTCTCGAGTACAGAAACCTGCTCTATTTACTCGTGAACACGTTCTTGTAATCCGAAACGTATATTACTTGCTTCCCTTCGTCTTTTATCCTTGAAGCTTGTCGCTATTGGGCGATCTCATTATTCATCGTCATAGTCCCAGTAACCCAACGTCGTGACTTATCAGATTTCTGGCCCAAGTCTATCAAGTGAGGGATTTCAGCTGCTTTAATTTATAATCACGCCCATTCTCTGCTTCTGTCTAATCTATTTGGGTTTCACAATATGATTTATTGTCAAATTTTATTACACAAGCAGTGGCATATCTGTATTTGTTGGAAAGGGGGGGGGGGGAGATACTGACCCCTCCAAAGAAGTTTCGTTTTCATAAACATAAAATGACATTATTATATGATTGTCGATGTTTAGCAGTAATTCTGTTCAGAAGATTTTTTTCCCTTAGTAAAAAATTTATTGACTTATTGTAAACCCGCAACAATTCCAAAGGTACGCTATTCATTTTTTCAGAGTATAGGAAATTTTTCAAATGATTCAAAAAGTGACTAACACAAAGCAGTAAAAAAAATAAAAAGTCGTTGAATTGAATTTCATGAAGATGGGAAAGGTTAAATACGTTTTTTTTTTTTTCAGATTGAGAATAATTCAGTACGATTTTCTTGAGTAGCGGAGTTTTTTTCCATTGACCATTTTCAGTTAAAAAAATAGCAGTAATACACATAAATCATCCAAAATTGTTAAAATTATTTAATACATTCAATCAGAAAACAGTATAAACATGCAACAAAATTACTCATAAATTTTTAATAACGAAGCAAAGAACGTAAGATAATTCATGTGATGAACAAAATTTGTGAATTTTTTCTGGAGTAGAATGAATTTCGAAATTGGCGGAACAAATACTGAAACAACTTTTTCGCAAGGTATTGAATACACTGTGGGAATCGTCCTCATCGATTGCCTGCTCAATTTATGCTGTGCATACGACAATGGACAGTCACTCATTCCGTATCGAGTTCAATTTGTTGCTGTGTGTCGACCACAGCGGTTATAGTTCAATTTCCAACAGCAAAATATAGCACAGTCGAAGGCACAGACGCGCGACGCAGCGAATGCTCATTGAATCGATTCGATTTTATCACGTCAATTAGTGAGTGAACTATCATATTGCACCACAAGAAGTTACGGGAATTCGCTCCCAGAATCCTTGGTCTGAGTATAAGTTATTTTTTATTTTTAATCTTCACACAAAATTTTATTTCAAAATTTCAAAATTTTTCATTGACGTTGTAAAACCAAAATTTTATTTTTTAACATCTGAGTTTTTGAGTTACATCTGTACCCTTAGATTCCATTTCTTATTTGAGGAATGTAATTGTTTTGACTTATCCAAATGTAATAGTATTTATATACAAACGAAATATGTATGTTTTGATTTCTTGTTTTTTTTTTTTTTAACTATTTCATATTTGAGATTCGTTTCATTTTAAGGATGCGATAGAAAAGTGACAAAACATTGGAGAGTTAATGAATAACGAAACAACAGCCCATTGTAAAACTCTTCTTTCATTTTTCTACATCATTACTAGAATTTTGAAATGCTTTAAGTAATCACAGGCCAATATATACTATGTATATAATGCTTGAACCTTCTTATTATGTTATAAGAATGATGATTAGTAAGTTCAGTGCGTAGGATTTTCGACGTTTTAACAGTTTCTAGTTAATATTTATCGTTGATTCGAAATTGCAAGATACTGAAAAAAAAAATAAATTCAAATTATTCAAATTTTGAAAATATTCTGTCAATAGTTTTGGTTGCATTAGAATCATGTGATCTTTGGCTAAAAATTGAAACCATCTCTAAAAAAATAGTTAATCATATAAATTATCGAAGTAATTGATGAAATTAGGAGTACATTTTTGAATAAAATTATATTTGAAGATGTATCTCAATTTATAGTTGTAAAATGAAGTAAAATTATGTACATGGGATAAGAATGACACTTTTTGAAAAATCGAACTTCATTTTACCATCTGCTTAATATAATCCGACCTGTAACTGTCAAACCCTATAAAAATTCTCCTTATCTAGCTAACAATAAGTTGCTATCTAGGAATCAAGTAACTTTTACTGAAAAAGAAGGAAAATCTACTTTTAAAAATCAAATGTTCTTCACAGTTCAAAATTTAATTAAAGATTTCTTCATGTAGAACAGAATGAATTATATTCTAATAATTCAACTGGATTCATAGTTTAATAGCCAACAAGATTCCCACAAAAAAATCGGATTCTTTCAGATAATCTTCAACAATTTATGATCAGGTATTCGAAGACATTTACATTTGGAAAATCCAAATAACATTATGATCCGAGATCGAAAATCGTTTAAGATGACAGAACTAACTAAATCTAACTTTCGAAGATGAAAATGATATTTTACTGCAAAATTGAATTTTACATTTAGTTAGAAATCTCACTGTCATTCATGATTGTAAACTCTAATGATATTGTAGTTCAAAATATAAATGCATTTTTTGTTGATTATTTAACTAAATTTCCAATAAAACATATCAGGAGATGTAATCTTTAGACGTGAATTATGAATTGCATGGACCTAACATTATTATTGGAATTATGATTTAGGATTTTCATATTGAAAACCTTACCAAATTATGGACAAAATAATCAAACTAGTTTTTTTGTTTGGAACACTTCTGCTTTATAATTTCGAGTTCAAACTGATTTTGCTTGAAAGAACAGAACAATTTCCCAATTTCAAAACCTAGCTAGGTTTACGAGTAGATTCCCATTTACTTTCAACGATTCAAACTTTACACTCAGCTGGATACTTACACATAATTTAATTTTTATTTGCCCAAAATGGTTGCAAAGTTAACTTTCCAGCTGGAAGTACAATTTGACGTGAGAAAAGAAAATCTAAGTCCAATAATAATTTAATATCTAGTTCGATAGTCAAACTTAGTTTTATTTTCATTTCTCCAGCAGAATTTTATTTCTGAATAGAATCTCGTAAAAGTTCAGCGAATGAATCCAATACTTTTTCAACTGGTTATTAAGTTGTATTTTCCAAAAGAATGTTGATTTTTCTCTGGAGAATAAATGTTCAGTTGATTTCCTAACATTTCATGTAATTGTATGATCGCTTAGGATTTACATTTTGATTTTATAAATGCAACGATAAATACCAGATAATCAACTAGGAACTTAAATGTATGTATAAAAAAATCACATTTATGTCTTCTCATAAAAGATTCAGCTATCATTGAAATTGAATATACAGTTGGGTTATCCAGTATGTAACCGTGAGAGTAAAAATATTTAAATCAGATTTATAATCAGAAATTGAGTTGAATTTTTATTTGCATTTAATAAATTGAGGCGTAGAAAAACTTCATTTTTTCTGAGTGTACTCTTGTTAAAAAAATAAAATATTTGGCTTTGCTACTTTATCTCTTAACATTTTAACAGAATTTGTTACTAATTGCTGAAAAAACCGAGGCTACTCCAGTTTCTGCCAGGGAAAACAACCCCCACCCTCGCCGTTTTTTTTACCTGCTTACGAGTTTAGAAGGTTGAATTTTTTTATAAAAAGTATATTCTCATTCTTCAGAAAAACAAATATTTCAAAGCGGGATTTTATGTTGTCGCCAATATGAGCTTTTCCGGGTGTAACCGAGTGCCTTCTTCGCGCTTTTATGTATTCCCTTTTTTGCGCCGATCCACTCGAAAGCTCGCCATTAATGGCCCGGTGAAAAAGTTAGCTTCCCTCGTTTCCTGATCCGGAGCATCGATTTCGCGCATTGTTCACTGTGAACTTTTCAATTGACTTTTAATAAAGGAATTCCTCGAGCGTCTACATAAATAAAGGCGGAAGGGAGGATACCGCGAAATTTTTTCTCGAGAGGAAATTATGAGCTTTCCATTGGTCAACGAGATTTTTGGTCGAGGTCTCAAAAACAACAAAGCGTGAAAAGTTGCCTGAGTTTTTTTCAATACAGCGAAATTAAAAAAAAAAAACAAATTTTTCATTTCTAATCTGTATAGTTTTCAAAAGAACCTGTAAACAAGAGACAAAATTTTCTGTTAAAGCAAGAATTATTTCAGAGCAATTTCATTGTTTCGAGTTATTTTCCTAATTAGCAGGCAAAAACTGTGATCACTCAAAGCGTGTGGCAGCGTTTAGCTTTCCTACTTCCATCTTTCACTTCATCGTGAATATAATGTCGCGGATTTAACTGCATTTCGGATTTCCCTAACTCTCACGCACGGTCTGCTTCCGTTCTCGTTAATTTTCACGTCCTTTACTGACGATGATGTTTAACGTCGACATTTCCTCTTGTGGATTGCGAATTCACGCTCAGGATCTTCTAGGGTCAAATTTCCTCCGAGCGCTGGAAAGTGTTAAAATGCCTATTGTACAAAATCTGAGAATGTACAATTTTTGGACGGATATCAAAAGCGACAAAAAGCCATTTATGGGATACACCTTAAGCGTAAACAAAATCTTTTAAAAGTGCGAAACGAAATACATTCATTTTTGAGAAAAAAGAGTATTACAGGATTTGTAGTATTCAAAGAACTTTTTTTGGTATTTGTGAAATTTTAGAAAATTTTTCAGCATTTTCATAGAGTTCGGGAATTCTTTGCTCTAGAATTTCAATTTCGATTGATTTTCAGTATGAAATTACATAGATATCCGGGAAAATTACGTATAATATATAGATTTTTCGTTATTTTATTGATTTATTATGTTCCTTTTTTATTTATAATACACAATATATATTTTATAGTATTGTAGGTATCGTGATAAGAATACAATGTTTTCATACTCAGATGTTCTATAATTTTTAGTTTTATGGTTTGTAGGTATTCGTTCATCAGACTTTTTATAAAATAGTTTCTTCATGACATGCGTTCACTTTTAGTATTTCTTCAGAGTTTATATTATTCAACAGATTTTTTTGTACCTTCGTACGTATTCATATAAAAGTTGTAAAAAGTTATTTTGAATTTTATCAATTTCGTAGAATCCAGTTTTTCTTCATAATTTACTGTGTCAAAACGATTATTCTTATTTTAAGATTTTACGTTCCATTAGCAATACATTTATCATTCTCAATTTTGTTAAAGTGAAACTTCCTTTGAAGCCACGGTTATTGTTATTTTTGAGTTAGTAAAATAAAGAATCGTAAATATTGTTTGAATTCAAGAACTGATATAAAACATTGGTTTTATTCTCTTGATTTCAGTTAAGTATTTTCTGGGTTCTGGATAATTTTCATTACTATTATCATAAATTATTATTATTTTGAACTTTTTTTTATCATTCGTACTTTTATTATTTATCATAATAATAATTTATTTATTTTCAAAAAGAATGTAATAATTATCATTATATCAATTTCAGGAGCGATTCAAACTTCAAAAACCTCCCTCTGCCTACGCACCTGTTAAAGTCTGTCGACTAACAAATTGATAGTATCATTTAGTTTGTGTTTAAGAGTTTAAAACGAATTTTTTGCACAAATTATACTTATTCTATTAGTCTTGAAATAAAAAATTGTAAATGTTACAAGACTTGCTGGTGACTTGTTTGGCGCTTTTGAAAGATTTCATTCGGCGCTTTTGAAATTATTTAATCGTCAATATTAAAATGTTTTTTTGTGCCTTTAAAAGAAAATATTAATTTTTACCGATTTTGATAGAGAAATCGGAGGCCACATTTTTTTGGTCCTCGTTCTCGATATTTTTATATCTCTTGAAACAAAACTTGCAGAATCTGGATTTTCTGAATACATGTATATTTATCAAATATTTTGAAATGTCAGTAATATCAAATTCAATATGACATTCAAATTCTTAAGAATATTATCTCCACGAAAACCTCAAATTTTTCGACGATTTTGAAAGATAGCCATTATTTTTTAACATTCCTTGCTAGTTCATGGCAAGAGTTAATTTTGTTAGTTAAATCCAAAAACAGTCAGGAATTTTTTCTAAAGATTTGTGTACGATTTATGAATAACTTCATCATTATTCCTCTTTGCCCTTTTTAATGATTCCTCCTCGGATCGATATTTTATGCAGAATCTGATTACATAACAAAATTCATAAATCTTTTTTTGAGACTTTAGAACTCTCATAATTCTGAGTCTAGAAAAAAAGCTTAAGAATGAGATTTTTAGCAAATTTTCTGTCAAAATTAAGAAAAAAATCTAAGTTGTATTCAATTTTTTTACGGTCCTCCGAAGTCACAGTAAAACTTTCGGTAGAATGTGTAATTTTCTGCTCTATTTATTCTAAACGATGACAAAAAACAACTTTTTAGTTCTTACTTGAACCAAAAACCGTTTCCCGAGGCACAAACGCCTTCAGCAGATAACTCGCAGCAGAAATGAATGAGACTGTCAGGGACATTAGCGCATAAATATGACTTACGGCTGCGAGTGCTGCGGATGTCGTAAGAGGGTCTGCGATTTTCTCGTACATCCCACCAAATTCTTGTCGCGATCGCGCGTTTTGTCCGATGCCTCGGGCCAAGAATGAATTACAGCGAGTATTTGATCCGAACATCAATCTTGGGATAAAATTTGAATCAGTAGCTGCGAAATTTGTCACTCGTGAGACGTTCATCGAATTTACCCGACTAGTCGTTCAAAATTGATGACGAAAAATCCCGAAATTCATTTTTTTTTGCACTGCAAATTTTATCGTTCATACGTTATTTAGTTCGTATTCTATATATGAATATAGTGTCAAATGAAACACAATATGGCATTGAAATTTGAATAAAATTGAAAATAAAATGTCAATAGAGTGTTCTCTTCAACTTTATTTATAGTAGAAGAAAATCATATTAATGGCTTCAAACCATTGATCATAAAATAAATACAAAAAGTTTCTAAGCAACTTCTTTAAACAATGCATCGATATATGGTACTTTATAAAAGATAGTTGAAAATCTTTCTCAAAAATTTTCCTCGAAAAACTTAATAACTATTAACGTTCCTTAGATATTATAAAACTTTTTTTTTATTTAAAAAAATTCCACGTTTGCGTAACTCTTGAAGGTCTTTAGCTAAAATTATTATCTCTCTATTTGATTGATATACAACTTCATAAAGTAAAACTTTATCAGTTATTTCAGAAGAAAATTCATCTAACGATTATATCATCCACTCGGTCGAAAGAACTGAAAATTTTTTATCCTACAATCGCAACACTTTACCATTAAAACCCCAACAAAAAAAACCCTAGGAAAAATTCACCCAAAGCACAGCGCGATTATTCGCGAAGCATAAATTTAATTTGATGCGGTATTAATTACAACGAAAAATGTTTCTGGGTCTTAATGAAGAACCTCGCTGAAGTACAGCGCAAATGATGGAATAACATTTTTCAACCTGGAGAGCATACGTGAAATACGGGAAAAGCGACGAGATTTTTAATTTGTGTTTTTCCACCTCTCGCTGAATTATTTATGAGGAATATTCCTGTACGTACTTCTGGATTTCATTCAGCCGCACAATGGGCGCCTACAGAGAGGAAGGAACGCCTCCACGAGCTGGCCAGGAAGTTCCAGTTGTGTAGGAAGCACCGACATAAGCTTCCCATTTGACTTATGGGTCATCTTATGTGGTCGCCAATACGTGTTGGGTGCAACTGAGCGCCCTCTTCGCGCTTTTTTATCTTCCGCTTTTTGGGACGATCTCTCTGAATTCCGAAAGCTCGGCTTTAATGGTGAGTTCACGGGATGTTGTGGAAAAGAGAGGGTGGGCAACGGAGGGTGTATAAGCAGGTAATCAAGTAATAAATAAAAATAAATTGAAAATAGCTGACTTCTCGTGCAGCAGAATAAATATCAAATATATTCAAATTACTGATAGAAATTATGACAAGATGTAATATTTTTTTTTTCTTATGAGTATATTTATGACGATTACATGTATATCATTTGTCTTCATCAATATTTTAATGGTTTAGCTGGCATTTTTTGAATTTACACTTTTTTCAGAGTTTTTGAATTTGACTGATTCAATATCAAATTTGACTAATTCACCTTGTCAGTAAAACATAAGTTACAAATAATCATATCCTACTTTTAAAAGTCGTCAAAATTTTTGCTAATGCGAAAAATCAATTACCTGATGAAATTAGTAGATATATTGACTGTGAATTAGTAAATTTTGGAGTAAAGGGAAATTTATACTTTGGAAAAGTCAACTTCGACTGGATTATTAGTTTTAATTTTGGCTATGATAATTCAACTTTGACTAATCCATAAGTGAATATATTGACTTTCAAATGGTCAAAATTTCCACAGCTGCAAATTAGTGGTTTTTTTTACTCTTAATTAATCACTTTCAACGAATTTACTCGTCGAAATTTTAACTATGACATTTTTACTATTGACTAATATATTAATTAAACTTTTTGCTATAAAATAGTCAATAGCAACAGATTCATGTATCTAAATATTGACTTTTGAATAGATTTATCTATTTGATTGTATTATAACAAGAGTTGATTCTGACAGATAGATTTGTTAACATTCTGATCGTTTGATCAATTTTATTGTAACCGATTTACTTGTAGCATTTTTATTCATTTTCAATTTTGTTTATTTGTTACACTTCGCAAAATTATGACAATTACACTTTTTATCTCCTTTTCTTCCTTGACACTTTGGAGGTTATAGATTTAAATGAATTCTCCATTACTCAATTGACTTTTTGATATCGCCAATTCAAACAAACAAAATTAAATCATAAACATTGCAAATGAATAATAAACATTTCAAACCCAATCATCAACATTGTGGACCCAATCATGTACGTTATCAATCAATCATCAACATTTTTGACCCAATCATGACAATTATCAACTAATCACAAAAAATTGTCGAGCAATCATGAGCACTATTTCCTCTTCCCTTCTTTGATAAAGTTCAAAATAAATGCAATCCTTATCTTATCAAGGTTTATGACGAGGATCCCTGGCCCAGAGTTATTCCAGAAACATGGCTTCCCCTCGACCAATCCAAGAAAAGACTCCAATCCTTCCAAGAACAAGTCCAAAACAGCGTCGAAAATGGAAATGCCGACCACTCCAAAAAGCAACAAGCAAAATCCTTGCGCAATGTCACAAAATCTTTCACTCCTTAATTCGTTTTAATTCCATAGAACGAATCGCGAAAATCTCTTTCTGGATGAAACGGTACAATTAAGTACCAAAAAATTAAGTTACACGTGACAGAAAACTAATTTGAAAAAAAATTCTCACCTTTTTTAATTAGATTTCCGCACTCAATATTGAGAGTATAAAGATTCTTTACTAGAGCCTTTTTACGACGTAAAACCAAGCTAAAGCGAACAAATTCAGTAATGGCGGTTGGAGACGCCTAATTTTCGGAGATGATGAAGAAGAAGAAGAAGAAGAAGAAGAAGAAGAAGAAGAAGAAGAAGAAGAAGAAGAAGAAGAAGAAGAGGAAGAAGAAGAGGAAGAGGAAGAGGAAGAGGAAGAAGAAGAAGAAGAAGAAGAAGAAGAAGAAGAAGAAGAAAAAGAAGAAGAAGAAGAAGAAGAAGAAGAAGAAGAAGAAGAAGAAGAAGAAGAAGAAGAAGAAGAAGAAGAAGAAGAGGAAGAAGAAGAAGAAGAAGAAGAAGAAGAAGAAGAAGAAGAAGAAGAAGAAGAAGAAGAAGAAGAAGAAGAAGAGGAAGAAGAAGAGGAAGAGGAAGAGGAAGAGGAAGAAGAAGAAGAAGAAGAAGAAGAAGAAGAAGAAGAAGAGGAAGAAGAAGAAGAAGAAGAGGAAGAAGAAGAAGAAGAAGAAGAAGAAGAAGAAGAAGAAGAAGAAGAAGAAGAAGAAGAAGAAGAAGAAGAAGAAGAAGAAGAAGAAGAAGAGGAAGAAGAAGAAGAATGCTCACGTTAGCTTATATTCATTTTCGATACTCAAAGTTCATATGGAAGTAATATTGTAAGCAAGATTTGAAAAAAAATACGTGATTGAAAATTTCGAATAAGTAAGTTATGAATATTTAAATTTCATTCACCACACTTTCAAGAACTTCTTATTTTACGTATAAATTTATTTATCTATTCATTCTAATATATTAGTTTTAGGGATTGGCACTGAATATAAAAAATTTCTAAAGACTAAAAAAAAATACATGTTACAAGCCTAATTTTTTCGTTTTAATGTTCAAAGTATTCCGCACCAGAATCCTCTTGAAATAATTTTTCCCAATTTATTTCTTTAAGAAGACTATTAAATAGTCTTCATAAAAAATGTTCGAAATCCTAAATATTTTGAGAGATATAAAACCTTAAAAAGTGGAATGACCTAGTTCACAAAAATGTTTTTTAAAGCTTTCATACAATGGATTAACATGATAATTAAAATCTCTTAAAAGCTTTTGAACAATGGGTGAACATGGATTAAGATAAAATTTTATGTCGATGTCTGCAGCATTAAAAATGCTGCAAATTTTTTCCGAGCTTTTCATGCTTGTTTTTAAGCGTTGAAAGTCTTTTCGTTTTTTTTCAAGCTCTATAATTTTTGAATAAATGAAAAACATGATCAATCTTCTATATCGCCTTTTCTGTTGCTTCGAAACATGTCATACTCTGATACCCGAAGAATTCTCCGTTTTCCTATCCGGAATTCACCCCATGTACAGAGGCACTTAAAAAGTCTGATCCGTCTCGTACCTGTCAACCACACCGAGTGAAAACTCGTGAGTAGACGATTTGGAAGCCACTTTGACTTCTCCCAACTGTGTGAAGCGCTTGGCTTACGGATTCCGAGACGATTAAAGGATTTTCATGAGACAGCTCCCTGGAACTTTTACCCAGCGATAGTCACTTCTCCGGTAGCTTTTGAATAGTCGAATTTTGTGAATGACCACATATTGGTGAGTTCAAAAGCTGCCTCGAATTATTTTGGAATTTCAGATATCCTTTGACAATCCCCTTTAACTTCTAATCTTCTGTGTTTGAAAAGGTTAAGATGAAAAATAAGGAGGTTATTATCGATATTTTCTTGAATCATTCCTGTAAATAACAGGCCCACATCTTTTAATCTTTGATAAATTTATCGATTGTAGTTGTACTTGTCAGGGTTGAGCAAAGATTGCTGTGAAGTTTATGTCATTGAAATAGTATCGAATTTTCTCATGTTTCAATGGATTATAAATAGTTTATTATTGTTGGTATAATTATTTCCCGAGAAAATAATTATACCAAAAAATTATTGTCTGAGAAGTGTCAACTTATTTTTCAAAATGTTTCTTGGTAATTGTGATAATTGAATCGAATTTTTCCCATCGATTGGATGTTTTCAAGTCTTACAATGATTTTGCATTAGAAGAAAAATTGATTATTATTCCATATTTAGTTCAGTAAGTTTTAAGAATGTTTTAGTAATCATCAAAAGATATTTCGTATTTTTCTTGCAGTAAATGAAAAATATAGAAATTAACAGTATATTGTTCGACCTGCCACGTTTGTCACATTTCGTCGAACTTTCGATGAATAAGAGATTGTACATGAAATAGATACTATGAGACATACTTTAACATTTGAACTGTAAATTATTGTATTCTAATATTTTTTGTGAAGTATTTGACAAGTATGCTGTACAAAAAAATCTCCTCTTGCAGATTTTTAACTTAAAAATTTTGTTTTGGTTTCCTCAAATATTTAATATGAAACACTTTTGTTTGAATTACTTCTGGTTTTGCTCTTATTCAGAAAAAAAATCCATCGAACTTTCTGCAAAGTTGTATGAAGCCTGCATAACGACATTAAGACAATGTCGCAAGTATTTCATGTGTTTGACATTTTTTTAGACACTTATACAAAAAAAATTAAGATTTGAAGTTGGTACAAAATGTTCGGGTATTATGAGACACTTAAAAAAAAACGGCTAAAAATGGAATATATATTTTATCTATTTATTTAGTTGACGTTATAGCAAAAATGAAGCAAGTATCTTATTTCTAATATGAAATGATATATTTCAAACATAAAAAAATACTCGACAGTTAAAAAAAAAAAAAACAAAAAAAAATTACATTTTAATAAACAAAGACTTCTAATAATTATTGTTATTAGGTAATTTGCTCTTCATAATAAAAAATTAATAGCACCAAGTAATAAAAAGTGCTCCAGGAATCAATAATCAAAAGTCACATATTAATTGCAGGGAAGTGTCTCATATTAATACTCGCAAAGGAAGATGTTCGTGTTCTATAAACAAAAAAGTGCAAAATTTTTTGAAATAAGCTTCATTTGTTCAAAATAGAAGTTTTGCAGACAAAAAGGTGGATTCAAAAGTGAAACTTACATTTTCATAGTGTGAAAAATTTTGTATCATCAATTATGGAAAAACGTTAATCAAATCAAAATGATTGCAGAACAATATTTTTTGTATTTCAGATAACATTTTCCAAAGTACAGTAAAACTGAAAATCCTATAAAACGAATTTGATGAAAACTCTAAAGAGTTGAGTGCTTACACCAAAAATATTGTAGATCATCAGTTTTTTTCATTAATATGAATGTTGGTTGTTATTTCATACAAAAAGTAAGGCGAAATTAGAATTTTATTCAATCGTACATTAATCCAAAAAAAAATTTTTTTCTGAAATTACATATTGACATTTATACATATATTTCGATGTAAAACAAATTAAAGTTTAGTTGAAAAAATTGTGAAAAACCAATGGCTTTTCGTTATAAAATGACTAGCAAACGCTAGTCATAAATTAGCTTCAACAATAAATATTCCTTCGCTGATTTTTCACATCCAACGCGACCTAATTTGTTTTCGGCAGCAATGAATTATTGCCAAACGCAAGAGCTCACTTACTATCTCACTAATGTAATCCTTGCCAAAGTTGGATATTTCGTGCTAGTAATATTTTATTAGCATTGACTCTTTCACAAAGTTCAGGTAATAAAGTTGTCCATCAAAATTTGATTGAGATGTTTGTGGCCTGGAATATCGATTTTATCGTATTAGCGTAACTAGTTCATGATAAATAAAAGGTAATGTCAGTCAGTCAATATCAAAACAGAGTTTTCTACTTTTCTCAAATAAGAATGAACATTGTTCTTTTTGACAGTTTTATTAATTGAAAGCTGATACATAGTAGAAAGCAACGAGGAATAATTACATGTAACCCAACTTGAAAGAAATTCAATCACATCATTTTAATCAATAAGGAAAAAATGTGTAATTACTGTTAATTGCAGTAGCTCATATATTATTCATTCAGCATAGCTCATTATTAACGTTTCTCCAGTATTTGAAGTTTGAATACCCACCCCACAGAAACGATGAAATTTTCCACAGACTAATGATGTGCGCATAAACCTAAATCACGAAATTCACTCTACTCGAAACGACCATAATTTCCTTACATCAATCTGAAACGTTGTAAATCATACCGAACTCTCCTAAACGGCGAAATTCTAATAACTCAGTACAAATTTTACATGCTAATGAAGTCGAGCCACAACCCTTATCTCAAATTAACGTCATTATCGAGATTTATCGTCGACACTGTATATTGCGAAGTCGTACTAAATCCTAGACCTGAATGGTATCTGGAGGAAATCGGCATGCCTCCAATATCCCTGTGTCTACCATTCGACGGATATTATCTCATCTCGAACCCCCAACAATCTTCGTCGTGTCGACATTACGCAAACTGTGACACATGGGGAGAGCTTTTGCCCGATTCCGCGTCACTTGATCTACGATTATGCTCAACCCTTCGCGCTGTAACACGAAATTTTCCTTGTTTCGTCGAAATTGAATTTTTCGATAAGTGTAGTAACTGCCAAAATGAGAAAAATAGAATAAACTTGCTTTTCTTGGTATGTGAAACGAAAAAAAATAAAATTCACTAAATGTCTGTAACTATATGAAAGTCATAATTGAATTACGGTTTAATTGGATTAAATAAATGTTTTTTTCAGTAAGTTTTTGGCACGATGTAGCACTTGAATCATGAAAAAATATTGTTCGATAGAATTTTAGAAATTGATGCAAAAATAAAATTTAATTTCGTATAATTTGGTTATTCACGTCTATCTTAGAAAGTTTTTTTAGAACATGCTTTTTGATAAGCTTTTCTGGAAAATTTGTGTCCTGGGATTTGAAATCGTGCTCTAAGAGCAGCGTTCCTGACAAGGGATTTTGAATGAAAACATACTTTCCGTAATTGCCTCTCTCATGAACAAGATAGCATAATTTGGAACCGAATCCACGCCAGACGTGTAAGACGGGAAAGATGAATTGCATCTTGAATCATTAAAATCTTATTATGACCATTAAAAAGTATTGATTTAGAGATGTGTTTGCGTGGGTTGAAAATAATGGAAGGTGGGAAATACTTATCTTTATTGCTATTTTAGCTCAAGTACTGATTCACTTAAAAGAGTGTGAGAGATTCAATTATTTCTTTCCATACATTATTTCTCAATCAAAAATTATAAAAATATTATCTTCAAACAAGTTCAACACATGAGGCTACACTCGAAAAATGAAGATATTAATTAATTCTCAAATTCTTAGATCTGCGAAATCAATGGTTAAATACAGTTTCTACTCGTAAAATCTAAATTTGAGTGAAGTATATGAGAATTAAATTCGATAATTTAAAAGATACTTGTAAATTGAAAATTTACTGGGGAACTAATAGCGTTTGACAGTTTTCATTTTACATAGTTTATATCAAATACAGTACCTTGCAAACGGAACCTTGGAAGTCTTTTGTATTTCGGAAACTTCGATGAAATTAACCTTTAGCAACATTTTGATATTTTAATCTAATCAACAACGTTTTAGTACCTGCTTGCAAATAATGCATTTGACATTTTCGTTGGAAGAGAACAAAACAAAAATATCTGAAATTCCGTTCTCTGTGACGTAAACAACCTCTTTGATAAACAAAAGAAAAATTTTAATATTAAATGTACTTAGCTCCATGCAGACAGTTCACTTTTTTTTCATTCATCATAGATAGATATTCAGACCCAACGTTTTTTCTAGTGTTAGTGAAATAGTGTAGTTAACTTTTGACGTAATCGCATTTTGTTTTATTGAGAGGAAAATTCTTTTTCGATCATTCCTTGTGGTCGATACATAAACCACCCTAGTAATTTTGATTCTCATAAACACCTTATAAAAAAAAATTTTCTTATAAGTTGCACCTTATAAAAAACCTTATGAGAATAGAATTTCTTATTAGATGACCTTATAAAAAAATTATCATTAACTCAAATTTCTCTTAGAGAATTGATCGAAAAAATGTTGTAAGATGTTTTTCTGATTAGACTTTATCAAATACATTCTTATAAGAAATTTAAGTTCTTTACAAATTTTTTATTAGGTCAACTTAAAAAAAATAGAATTCTTAGAAGGTTTTTATAAAGTGTGTCTTATAAGAAATTAAATTTTTATGAGAAATTTCATTTTCTGATAAGGTTTTTCTGAGGATCGAAATTTCAAGGGGCAGCACAAATAAAAGTTGATTAAAAGCAAACAAAGAATATATTTTTACAAAAAAAATGCGCTTTGTTTGAAAAATCACCAATTCGAACACAACTGAGAAAAAAAATTGTGTATTCATTTTTGCTGTATTATACTCCTCACGAATGAGGATTAATTCTCAATTTTTATCTTCAAATTTGAGGGTGTACTCAAAATTTTGAAGTGTAACCCTCAACCTTGAGGATTAGTCCTGAAATGGATTAAGGGTGAACTCTAAAACCTGTCGAAGGCTGACTCTCAAGGTTAAGTGTTAACCTTGAAAACTTCATGGGAATTTTCGTAGTAGATATAATCGTTCACATCATAGAGTCTCACATGTACCTTAGAATATTTATTTTTCTTTCCATTACAATATTATTCTCTGTTTCTACAAGTCTAGTACAAAATATGTATGGCCAAAAAATTTACAATTCTTAGTTTTAATAACTTTTTCTATGCTTCATGTTCAAGTCTATCCACATATGTAATAAATGAAAAATTGGGTGTGTGTCAAAGTTTTCAAATATAAGGACTTGATTCATTATAAAGCAACAATCAAAATGCCCAACGACATAAAAAACTTTTGCTCGAGCTACACCTAGAAAACATACTCCCCCCAATTTTAAATAATTAAACGTCCAATTAAGCATTCGTTTTAATTCCTCTCAAAAAGACGTCTCGTTTAGGTAGATTTCTTTACACTGGCGTAACTTGTTAGAAAACTGTGTCGTTAATTCCCCGAGTTAGTCGGATTAACCCGATTTATTTTTGCACGGTATAATCCGTTGAATACATTTATTCCGCTGTTCCGTAATTAAAGCCTCCCCTATAAACTTCGCGTCTCATGCAAGTACACGTTTTCGACGACGATCTATAATTACGTGTAATCATTATAATCTCGTTTCCCACGCCCTTGTGTGTATCCCACAAGCGTTTTTTTTAATTTATCGCGGCGTTAATTAGAACCTCACATGTTAAAACTCAAGTGTATTGGGTCACATTAGCTTTTTATCGAGGGCTTCGCCCGCGGTCGAGGCTAGTCGAAACACACGAAAATTTTGTTCATTTTTTGTTCCACACAGTTTCAAATGAATATTTCGAGAGATTTTATGAGCAATTTTATTTTGATAGATAGAAAAATATGAAAACTATATGATGGTAATCGGATGAGCATGAATTTTTTCTATTTCCAGAAAAGTATCCGTAACTTCAGAATAATGAAAATTCGGTGATTTGAGAATCACATAAATCTTTTATCTCTTCGAAATGTGTTAGAAAGCGTTAGTTTCATTTGAAAACTATCGTCAAAATAGAAAACAATAGTTGTTTATACCTACTAGTGTGTCTTTGTTTAGAAACTGCACAAATCTGAACAAATGGAGTGTTTCAAAAGAGGGGGAGGGGCTGCGAAATGTTACATTCAATTTGCATCAGCGATGCAATTACATTTCCGAAGCTGTCGTATTTTCGTGATCTGCGGGAGGCAACTGTGAAACTTCTGGTTCGCAAGGAATGTCAGAAACAACTTTAGAGAATTGTTCGTTTGGTGCAGTTTCCTGCGTGATGTAGCAACTTTTGTAATAAATGAACTAATTTAAATCATTTGCGTTCCTGTTTCTCGTCAGATACGATTAATAGCATATTATGCAAATAAGTATTTTTTCAAAATTTTTCCAAAATAATTCATACAATTTTATTAACTATTGACTGTGAAAGAAAAATGAGAATTTGGGTAAAAATTTGAACGAGGCGAGAAAAAAGTTAGTTATGCGAACGTGAAGTTTGAAATTTGCAAATTATCGGGAATGCAGGGTATTCAAATTTCCATGCAGAAGCTTCCTGGACTTGGGTTTTTGACTCGATTTTAGAGAATCTGACGAATAGATGTAAGCCAAAGTAAAATTGTCGTTTCCTTCCTAGCTTATTTTGAATATTCATCGACACGAACACGTGTCGTTCTCGCATTAATATTTATCGTGAAAAGCTCGACAACGCGAGTAAGGTATCTGGTACAAAATTTTGGCGTCAAGAAAAAGATGCAGAAGAAGGAAATAAAAAATTTTAAAAACGATTCGTACATTGGTAACGACTTCAAATATAATCGAAGTTATGAAAAAACCCTAGAGTTAAATAGTGTTTTTTTTTTTTTTTTTATTCCTGGTTCGAACGTTATGATTATTACTTTGTTGTGAATGTATTAACTATCAAAAGCATACTTTATTTCACAATTCGTGGAGCAGCGTCTGATAGTGATAAAAATTTAGAAAAGATAACAATTCCCCGAAAATCGTAAGACATCAAAAAGTTGGAACGATCACAAACAAACAAAAATCTTATTTATATGCAGTTGCAAAAAAAAGGAAACATTTTCTTAAGGTCTTTTTAAATGTTCACACAAAAAGTAACATAAGCGATATTTGAATGAAAAAAGTAAAACATGAAACCATTTCGAACAAAAATTATTTGTGAAAAAAATTATTGTTGAGAAAATAAAATTGCAAAAAGGAAATTTAAATAACATCGGGGTATGCTCTTGAGAACTTAGTTACACGTTTGATATTCAGTGCAGCAGACTCTGATTAAAAAATTACTCGAATTCTGACAATGAAGCCGCCAAATATTGCTGCGTTACCAAGTCTATAGAACGCTTATCGCTGCTCAAAGTATGCCAAACCTTTGACCACAATGCAGCGAAGTTGGCGAGATTTATGCTAATTCGATTCACGTCGGACTCATTTTCATGGGAAAGTCAAGGAATTCAATTGAAATCCATAACGCAGAATTCTGTCAGAACCATTATTCATTAGCAGTTAAAGTTCTCATCAACAGATTTTGCTGAATTGCAGAATAACTAGATAGTTAGCCTGGAGTGTGTTTTTCTGTCTCTCCGAAATGCTCGAATGAATATTTTTATACTCTCACTTAATATTCTGATAAATTATTATTTTGAACAAAGATCCGTTCAACTTTTGGAATTATTTGAAAGTCTAAACAGATGTTAACAGTGGCGTCGCTACTGGGGGTGGGGAAGTGAGGGGGCAATAGCCTTCTAGAAATTCTGATAAGGGTGTGTCTATTATATTCATTTTGCCCCCTATCTTGTGAGTGTTGAATTCCAGAAACACAGGATTACACAAAAGAACATGATAAACGTATGGAATTTCATTAGTGCTGAAAAATACGTAAAGTACAACCAATCAATCAATGTACAAAATGTAGAAAATAGAGATAAAATTATCTCGATAATCCATTTATTCACCTGATATTTACTAAACTTTGAATTTAAAAGCTAAAAATTTGAAAAATTGTGTAGGTAGCAGACAATGAAAGTATTACAAAGTCATTCTAATTGAATAAATTTCAAAAAGTATAAGAAATAATGAAGTTCCAAAAATATTTTGAAACACCACAAATCTACGAAAAAACTCTTCTTTGGAATTTAATTTGAATTTCTGATATTTCATAAGTCTCTGAAATTCAGAGTGCGGCAATATCTTAAAATTTACGGAGTAATGGATATTTTATGACATAAATAATATTTGATAGAAGCATACTGCAAAATGAAACGAAATTTTATAAATGCTGCAAAATGTGAATAAGGTCAAAAGTAAAAGAAATTTCTTAATATGCAAAAATTCAATACGTATATTGCATTCTTTAAAATTCATTGATATGATAAAAATTATTAATACTTTCAACTCTAGAGAACTCGGTTCTCTAATTTGATAAAGAAATTTATGGAAATACTATAAAGTTAGATGAAATTCATGAATATGAAAAAAATGAAATATGAACGAGAAATTCGTAATAAACTTGAAAATACATGGATATTTTTTTCTCAAAAAAATGTACGGAAAATTGATTGAAATTCAGAAAATATTCCATATTGCAGATTCTAGGGCATTATATTCCATAAATATCTATTATTATTTAGAAAACTGCTTGATTATCATAAGAAGGAACCTCAAAAATTCTACTTAATCGAAACAGTACTAAAAAAAAACACTACAAAAACTAGTAACCGTTAAAGTACAAATAATCTGAATAGATCTTTCTTTTACTAACGAAAAAAGTACATAATATCTGTAAAATTTTCAATCCTCAAGTATCGTATTCCAGATATTTATCTGAAATCCCATAAGAAAACCAAGAAATCGTTCAAACTGTTAAAATACCTAAAATAAGATATATCCAATCCACTGGAAATCTATGGAATATGTTATCTTTGGGAATACTGTTACTTGGAAAATCTTTAATAGGTATACTTCAAATTTGATAAGTTTTAAATTCCAGATTATACAATTTGCTGAAAACCTCTGTCACAATCTAGAAAAATGCTAGGAATATAAAAAAAATTGTGTAAAAGTTTCTAAACAGTATTCGAATGAAAAAATCTCATAAATACTATCACTTTATGGCATATACGTGAAAAGATGAAACCATTGCATAAATTACTTGCAGTATAAGCAGATACAATTTCCTGTTTAATAGATGAAAAAACTACAAATACATTTAACATTGAATCATTGAGAATCGAATTCTACAACTTCATGTATAAAATATTTATATTACCAGTTGTTACAAATGGGAGAAATTGGTTGAAAGTAAAAAGCGATAGATTTGAAAAGGAAAAAACTTCTTCCGATTGATTTCTAGGATGTCACGATGCTACCGTAAAATTTTGTTATTACTTTGAAATAACTTCATATATAAGCTATTTTGACATTTTAGTTTGCCACTCCATATAAAATTTCGCTGTGACTCCCCTGAGTATTAAATTTCAACTTCATGGACACTAAAAACGTACAAAAATTTTGAAAAACTCTAGAAGCTGAATTCTTGTCACTCTATAATCATCTTTCATTATCATGAAATCTCGAAAATGCTAATCATAAGCGCAGAGGTGATGCTTGAACTTGAGCGCGCAAAGGCAATTGCCGGGCTGAAATGTGAGGCGCTTTACGAAATAGTTCAATTATGTCCTGGTTGGTCTCGTAGATTAGCGAGCTTTCCCACAGCGTATAGCACCATACTCAAGTTTCTCCATGGGACGCTTTACACATCAACTACCTGACCTCCTATCAATTTTACCAATGTTCGTATAGAACTACTCATGTTATCGCTAACATAGTAATTATCCCAGACGCATGCACGGCGCGAGGGAAAATTGGTCGGGAACATTTACTTTTAGCTCCATCTAATGTACGTTGGGATTTATGTCAGTGGAATTGGGCGATGTTATTTACATCTTACTATCACCTTTCGGGGAATTCGTGGAAAACGATGATAATTGTTCAGGCACTACCAGTTTATTGAATTTATCAAGTCAAATTATATATTCTTCACCCTTTTTACTCGAGATACGTAAATAATATTCCCACGTTTTTCCGCTACAGAATTCAACAGCATCATCTCATAAAATATTTTGTCATTTCCGCCCGATCACAACAGAACTTTTTTTAGCGCTTCAAGTACATTTTATCTTGACAGATATCATGCTTTAAAAACATAATTACTTCCTCCCATTTGTAGGTACTCATGAACATTTGAATGATAATTTATTCCGCCACTTTCAACGTGAAATTGCGGCTCGAAAAATGAGCATTTGCGAGAGTAGTAATTACAGGGACTTAATTAATTCACGATGATTTTCCTCTCTTTCGAGAATTGATACCAATTTCGTCGGGCATGGCGGGATCGGCTAATCAATGGCAAATTTTCGCGAAACAATTCAGCTGTAATTTCGCTATTCGGAACTTCCAATTTCAGCAGCGAAAAAGCATATCGTCGCGATTCGTAAAGGATCAATTGCATTCTGGCGATAATTGCATGATATCGCAGGTTTTCACGGAAAATATGATTTTCACTCACCTAATTCCGATACTGTCGAGAAATAAGTCACATCGAAATAAACATTATAAATAACATTTCGTGCTATGAATGCAAAAAATTATGGAAGGTATATCTTACAAGGTATAAACAAAATATTGGACTTAAGAAAATACAAACACTTTTTAAAGACATTTTCGGTAATTAAAAATTGATTCTTTATTGCACGTTTTATGTTGTATAACCCAAAAAAAGTCCTCAAAAAGTACTTTACTAAAACTTGAAGGCTTATGATGAAGAAATTGAAATTTTTACAATCCGGAATTTTCATCCAAATCCTGAATAATACTCGACTCGTGCGAAGAAAATGAATCGTGCAAAAATGAGAATCCGATGAATAAATGTAACACGAATTTTTCAATCTACCTCGAGCTACGCGAGAATAATAAATTGATCGAATTTTCAAGGTATTATTTATTGCGCAGATGATTATATGACGACATTGCGCGCGCCTGGTCCGCTATATATGAGGGCGAAAAAATTGATCAAAGTCGCCCAGAGAACCAGTTTTTGATTTGCGACAGTTTTTCACTTTTAGTGCTCAAACTTTAACCTACCTATGACGGTTACTTGGTTTGAAAACGATTTGAAAACCTAATAAGTGAAAAATAAATTATGTTGATCATTATTTACTATTTATAAAATGAAATATAATGATGATTTATTAAAAAATTCAAGTTATAGATAAGTTTTTTATAATCAAAGCTCAAAATAGTTCATGCTTATGAATACACAGTTCAACATACAAAGTTTACTGTCAAATATTCCTGGGCAAATAATTTTTATTGACATTTCTTAAAACTTTGAAAATCAGCCATTCGTTATTTTTCAAAACTGAAAACTTCAGTTTTATTATTCCTAGCTTACAAATATAACAAAAAAATTTTCATTATAAGAAACGTACTAAAACGGAATTTTAGTTATGTGTTGCTCTTAATATTTGAAATGTCAGTCTTTCGGAAATTTTCTACACCTGAAAACAATCATTTTAAAAACTTTAGTAACAAAACAAGTGTTGACAGGAATAAATAAATAACCGTTGTTTTTAACTTTTATGTACAAGCTTTAATAAAACTTTCCCAATAAAAATTACGAAGAAACGGGCATTCTTACTGGACAGGCGAATATTTCCTTGGAGTTGTGCGCAATCGTTACATTGTTTTTATGGAACAATCACCTTTCGTTACAGTGAAATCGAAGAGGCTGTGAGGTGGGAGAGGGATCCGATTTTTTCAAAATGTAAGAGTTTTTCGTCAGCTGATTTATGAATATTGTACAGTCGCTAGGGCGCGCCGAACGTTTATATGTACTACTCGTTTTATCGAGCGAGTTCGTCGAGGGCGATGCCAGGTTTGAAGAAGCGAGGCACACTTTTGATTGCGAGTCGTTGATTACAAAAAATTACGAAGCGGAAAGATTGTTAGATTTTAGTTTAGGTTCGACCTTTGAAACAATTTTTTAAAGGGGTTACCTAAATGTCATGAAATTTTTTTATAACGTAACAATCGATTCTTCTTTTTTCAAGTTTATCATGATCGAACATTAGTAAAATTTTTGTGGTAAAAATTCGAAATTGGAATGTGATTAAACATTTCCATGTATGAAAATAAAAACTGATTATTGTTTAAGAGTTTTGTATTAAAAAACTCCAAAAACCAGTGCCTGAAATATAAAAATCATTCGTTGTTTACATGAAAATTACGTCATACAACGATAACCCCTCAAGAAAGTTGTCTTAAGTGACGTCACAAATTTGTTTGTAAAGTTCATATTTAAATATCTGTTAAAATTCATTCACTGTTTATAAACGATGTGTGTTCATCAATCACATATAAAATTGTTGGATTCTCGTTTCGCCACTTTTGGTGTATTTAATCAATACAAACAATTCCAAATCCACAAACAATATAAACAACAATCGATGTTCAACAACTACAGTAACTTATAACTGTTTTACACCTTATTTTGGCATTTTATACATTTATACAGTATAATGAAAAAATCTTCGATTTCCACAGTACGAACCTCAATTCGATTATAACTCAAGAATAAATAATTTCAAGTAAACTATGTGTACTGAAAAAAAATCGCCTTCAAATTTTTACAAGTATTACATATTCAAAATAGGTTGGAGTGACACATACTGATTTTCAAAATTCGTTGGAAATTACATTATAAAAATTATACTCTATGTTCTATACAGGTACCACTAATTATTATCATACTCTTTCTATGCCTTCTGTGATTTGTGCTGTTCATTGAGATTCCGAGAACAAAAATTATTCCGATGACAAAATTTACCGTACTTTATTGACAAAAGTGCAATAATCGCGTTCTCCATCTTGGCATATCGCCCTGTTACCGAAGGGTCACTTCAGTCGCATATGTTTCGAGCGCGAAAACATGATTTACCAGCAGGAGAAACTATCGGGGCGTTGTTCCCAGAACACATCTGATATTCGTAAAAAATTACTCGCTTTTGTCATTTATTTGTTTATTTACAGGTTTTTAACAAAGAGGCGACTTGATACCGATCTTAGCGAATCATGGCCTGAGTCGAAATTTCGTGTTCAATTCCAACTCAAGTTTTTATTCATGACGTATCAGAGATGGAAAACGATTTCTGATGTATCCGAAAAAAGTGATGATACACATGTTAAGGACCTAAAAATTCGAATTTCTCTCGAAATAACAAAATGATATTTTCTTTGCCATATTTGTGTAATATCAATATGTGCGGAGATACAGACGATTGAAAATATGCGCGCTTGACCAATGAGAGCGCGCCTTGGCTTGAAAGGACGTGACCATTTGGTGCGCTCTCATTGGCCCAGCGCTCAAAATTTCAATACCAAATATCTCAGTCAATACTCCGAGTTTACAAAAATGCCAAAGGAAACATCGATGTCGAATTTCTCACAGAATCTAACTACTTAGGTCCAATAACACTGTATATAAAACAAAAAACAAATTAAACATTTTTCTTGTCTGGGAGTTCGTGAAATTAAACTTTTTGAATTTTAGAATAAAAAAATGAAATTTCGACCCAAGCTTTCCCTGGAGATGGGCGATGGCACTTCGAAGAATGTCCAGTTTACAAAACACGTAGAAAATTACAAGTTTGAACGTTCACGGTAGCGACGAGTCAAATGAGCCCAGGTTTTTATGTTTTTGTTTTTTATTTTTTCATTCGAAAATACGTTCTGTTAACTGTACATTGACCAACCTGTCTTCTTCGAGCACTAGAGCAACTCTTCATTGTCGTCCAGGACACCGTACATTTGGGGTTTTCTTTCCAGATGCTGGGGCTCGGGTAGCTGGCGCTGCTGCAGAAGAGCGATGCTAGCAGCCTTGTAATTTATCGGCCCGTATGATCGGTAATCTACGTCCGCGTAGATCAAGTCCGAAATTTCAGGCTTAAAAGGCTGTATAACGAAGAAAATCATGGTTATTATCTGGTGATTACAAGAGTTGTAATCTTTATTTTTATGACTTGAAATCATGGTACGATAAAGAAATCAATACAATTCATTATTCAACGATGTTTTCAACGTGATTGTAGCAGTCTACATATACGAAACAAGTCATTTAACTCATCAACCATGATCATAATAATTAATTTAATGCAAACTGGCTTGAATAAACAAATATTCATCATTTCATCAAGGACGGTACCGCGGTTATTGAATTTCAATGAAGTATTTAACACAACGTTCTGGGCTTCATTTCCTGGAATTGAGTATCAAGCTAAATTCAATCAAATTTACTATCGACGAGGAGAAAGCATAATATCGACGTCCAGGAAGTTTAACTGAACAAATGACAAGCACTCTTTTTACCGAGCAGAATATACAATGATACAGAAATCCGTACTTATTCCCTGATAAATACGTTTGAATGTAATATTTGTTGTTCTCGTGAGGTAAAAAATGTACCGACAAACGTCATAATGAACATATCCACCCGGATTGTGAATATCGTTTATTTAATCAGTGAAAAAAGTGTTGATTGTATATTATAGGAATATATTTATACTACAAAATTAGTTTCTTCAAAGTTCATTTCATCACTTAGTATTGAGCATTGTATTTTACATGAAGTATTTTTTAACATCACAGCGAATATGTGTTCGGCGTAGAATTCGAAAAAAAAGCACATTTATATCCTCAAATCACTGATCATGTTTCCATTAATAATAAACACATTTGGTAACATTACCTTTGATCAGCAAGTCCCTAAATGGCATAAAAACAACTCACTCCAAAAACAAACTCAAAATTTTGGGCAAAATATCCAAAAAGCCTTCCGATCGAAACCAGAGCTAAAGAAAACTGCGACATCGGTTCGCGAATCAATTACGTGTAAAAATAAAACAGCGGGTTCCGCGATCAATTTTCCTCGAGAGCGAAAACGGGGAAATGTATTAGTAACACATAAAAACCATTTGTCACATGCTGCAAAAGATGAAGCGCCCGGGGAGAAGAGCAAAACGTGCAACCCGAAAAAGTAAGCCATAAAAAAGGCTGGGCGTAAAGGACGAGCGCTGGCTCTGGAAACGGATGGCCGTGTGTTTTATTTCATATTTCCGCGCTTTTCGCTTTCTTTATCGTCCGCGCCAGGACGATTCGCACCCTCTACCATTGCATATTAATTTGTGTATCCCGCAGAGGAGATAAACATCCGCGTGGCTTTCGACTTTGCGACTCATAAAGATGCCGATTAATGTTTCAAGCTGGGAAAAACAAACGGATTGGGAAAAACCACAATACGTAAAGTTTTCTGCAAGCATTTTTGACTGCGCTTTGAGGAATAGGTTTTGTAAAAAAAATGAATCACAACATAATACGTTTTTTCTATATTTTGAAATAAGAGTGATCAAAAAAAAAGTAACATAATTACAGTTTTTTGTAAATTCAATATCCACTTTCCCTAATACACTCGATTACTTGAATCGCTTTTACTGTCTTTGCTGATTTTCAAAACGAAAGAACCGTCATTGATTTCCGGAATAAAAATAAGAAATTGATGTTTTTCTCATTTCAATTCTTGTCATTCGATTTTTCAACTCTCTTAAGGCCATTTTCACGTAACGCGACAACGGCGATTCGAGCGAAACTTTGAAGTGCTTGCTGCATATTTATCGAGAGGAGGATGGCGGTAGCGAAAAAGCTCTAATAGACATTTGCATGAATATAAACTGCCTTCGAAAGCCCCTCTTAAACACAGCAAGTTCTCGAGGACGTATAATGTGTTGTGTTACTGAATTTTCCGGAAATGAAGGGACTATAAAACTCTGCAATGCCTGCAGAGTAAATTGAAACGTAATGACTTGAAAAAGTAAAATGAATAAATTGTTTTTTTTTCTGTGTATGTCATTTGAGGATGTTTTTAGACAAAATAATGAGTGTATAATTGATTCAATATTGAATAAACATCAGGTCATAATAATTTTGATAAATATATCATAAAAATTTGTTTATCATAAATTTATGGGTTCAACGAAATTCCAAAAGATCTTTCGATTGTTTCTGTAGGCATAATCAGTAATTGAAATACATACATTAGAGATAAAATGTAAAATTCTTAATCTGTTTAAGCTGCCCTTACGGAATTCTCCTCAACTTTCCAACGTTAAGCTTTAACTGTTTAGTCTTGATCTTAAACTAATTTTAGGATTTACCCTCAGCTTTAGGTTCAACCTTCAGCTTTTACGGTTGACCTTCAGCTTTCAGCGATATTTTTTATTTATTTCCGGGTTAGACCTTATCTGTAAAGCTTCAACCTTCAAATTCAGGGCGAGCTTTTATTTTTTAAGGTTTCAGCACAACTTTCAGGGTTCTCCCTCAACATTTAAGGTAGAACCTTAAGTTTCAGGGTAAACTCTCAACTTTTGAGGGAAAACCTCGAATTTCAGGGGTAACTCTTAACTCGGTTAATCTTGAATTCTGTGACTTCCCGCCATAACAGAGAAAGTCACACATGCCATAACGCTCAAAATTTCATCAGAATATCATGTAAAAAGAGCCTCATGGCATAAGTCACTTTCTCTGTTATGAAGCCACAGAATTGATTTGAGAGTTAACTTTCAACTTTGAGGGTTGATTCAACTTTAAGAGTTACTCATGAACCTTCAAGGTCAACTCTTAATTTTTATGAGAAGATAGCTCTTAAACGGCAGTGTTAACTCTCAACTTTTAGGATTAACCATCAACGAATTTCAGGGATAACACTTGAGAAATTTCGAATTCAACTCTTAATTATACTTTTCTATAGGTTGTGTAGATTTCCAATTAGATCTTGTTTCGCTACTTTTATATTGTATGATAAATGTGTGGAACTAAAAAGTAGTAGAATTAAGGTTTGAAGGTGTTTATGATTCAATAAGGTATTCAGGGTTTACTCTGAACGTTGAAGTTTCCTGAAAATTGAGAGTTCCACCTGAAAATAGAGGGTTTGCGCTGAAGGTTCAGGGTTCACTCAGAAATTCGAGAGTTAACCTATAAAGTTGACGGCTCACGCTCAAAATTTAAGGTCCACCCTCAAGGTGAATGCTCTAAATAACCCTAAAAGTTAAGAGTAAAAGTAAAGAGTTCACCCTGAAAAAAATTGAGAGTTCATCCTGAAAAATTCAGGGGAATTACCTTGCCACCTGTATCGTTGATTCCATTCATCTCACTCACCATCGTGCGAGCGCGAAACCCATACTCTGAAAAAGATGCCTATGAATTGATGGAAAAACCGCGATCGCGAATAAACAGCAAAACGTTGTGCAATAGCCACGAGTGCCTTGGTAAATATTAATTCTTCGCACGCGAGGTTTTCTTTCACATCGCGCGCGCTCGGGCAGAAAGGTCGAAATGACTTTTCGATGAAGCGTTAAATGAATGCCGCGGCCTCCAATAAACGGGCTCATTGCCATTACCAACACGTTCGGCCAATTATTTTGACCATCGAATGGAAGCAAACGTCCGAACTGACGGATAAATTGAAATCGTGGTTAATTTTCAGATACAGTTTGCTCCCGTGGCGCCGGAATGAAATAGGTTTGACAAAATACCTAGCGAAACGTTGGAACCAATCTTCCGTGAATCGAAAGTGCAAATGAAAAAAAAGCCGTGGAATAATCGCTGCCATGGCTCTTCATTCAACGGAACGTGAAACTAATTGCGTACGTGATAAGGGATAAAAACAAGTTCGCGTTCGGTGGTAATGAAGATAAGAGAGATTTTAAATTCTGAGGAAATTGGGTGAAAGGCATGATTTGGTATTTTAGAATTTACATTTTTTAAGTGATTTTCATCTTGATAATATTTTGCCATAACTTGTTTCTAACGAATCTGAAGACTTCAGAGGCACTGAAAAACGCAGTTTCAAGAAAAAACATGACTTAAACTTTTTACGATGGTCATGTTATACAATGGATTATAAGTTGATAAATCTTCATCTGAGATCAGAACAGGACCTTGAGATAACCTAAATATACCTTATTTTCAGGTGCCGTCAAATATTACTATTTTTAAGGATTCTGAGCTGGTTGTTGTAAAAACGGAGTGAAAATATTGAAAAATAATAAAAATGTTGGGACATGACCTCGAAAATAGTTTAACTGAAACTCCTACTTATTGCATAATCTTTTTTTTTCAAGTTGTGAACTTTTTGCATAGGAAAAACGGTGGAGACTTCTTTCAATGCAATCATTCGTAGGCGTTTCGATTCGCTGATTATGAATTTAAAATCAGAGTCACAAATTTTTTCTGTTAGATTGTGACACATTCCAAAATGTGATGTTCGGAACTAAATGTCAGAAATTATATTTCACAAGAAGCGAAATTAGTGCGATTTGTAGAAGTATTATGACAAAGGCCTTTAATAAAAAGAAGTGTAAGAATGTGCGAACTGCAAGTTAATTTCTATCTTTTCGTCGGTGACCCTCATATTTTACCTTTACACTAAATTTCATATCTTGAAATACATAAAATTTTAATGCTGGTATTCCAACAGATACATGTATGTTTTTGTAAATGGTCATGATACAAAAATTGTATCCCTCCAAAAACTATCTCGTGAAGCTATCTCTTCAGAATAAGTAGCTGATTACTCGTGTGCAAGTAATGCTTTTCTATCAAGAAAATAGATGAGGGTTATACAGCAAAATAGTTAAAAAAACTGTATATTTAATTTTGATTTATATTCAGCTACTTAAAATACTAACAGACACTCGTGTAACATTGTAATTTTCATAACTTTCTGCTTGTATGAAAATGCTGGGTTTCAAGATTTAAATTCTTTAAGAATATTTATAACGTTACAGAAGTTATGAATTGTACAATAAACTAATTTAAAGTTATGCTCAACAAAATTTCAGGTTATGTTATTATTTGTTATCCACCAGACTGATTTCATTTTTGAATTCAGCAGTTCGGAAAACAACAATCATGTACCACAAAATACTCTGAAATGAGGTCATTTAGGGTGATGACAAAAAATAATCAGGTAGGTTGTTATTTAAGCTTTAGATTTGGATTAAGCTACTATAAATCCATAAAACTACAGGTGTCATGTAAAAACTTCTGGGCCTCTTTATTGTGAGTCGTTGTAACCAAGAGTCTTGCCTTGCGGGAATTCCCTGGAATTTTTCAGGGTACACCCTCAATTTTTCAGGTTCTACCCGCAATTCTTTCAAGGTAAACTCCAACTTTCACCATTAACTTCAGGGGTTATTTGGAAAACTCAACTTAAAGGCTAACTATAAACTTTCAGGTTTTTCGTTCAACTTTCAAGGTTAATCAGCGACTTTGAGCGTTGAACATCAGTTTTGTGGATAACACACAACTTACAAGGTGTACTTTCAATTTGCAAGGTATACCCTTAACTTTCAGTGTTAACCCTCAAAGTTGAGAGTAAACCTTCAAAGTTGAGGGTTCATAACTTTTAAGGTTATTTGAACTCAGCTTAAGAGCTTACCATTAACTTTGAGGTTCTCATAAAATTTCAAGGTTAACCAGCGACTTTGAGGGTTGAATGTCAATTTTAGGGACAACCCTCAACTTGCAAGGTATGCCCTTAACTTTTAATGTTTATTTTCAAAGGTAAGAGTGAACTTTCAAGGATTGATACACACTTATCTCAAGGAAAAAAATGCTTTTTCGAGATTTTTTTGGAAAACACCACAATATTTGTTGAAAAACTTATTGCCTATTCATTTGATAATGTCACGAGGTATTTGAGAAATTTTTTATAAATGAAACCTTCGTAGTTGGGTGCGCTAAAGCAATTGTGCCAGAATTCGATGTTTTTCCGCGGTGAGCACAGTTCTTTAAAAACTATTTATCTGAACAGTCTGAATTTTTTGAAGCTTGAAATCTGAAGGTTGACTCTCAAAGCTGAGGGTTCACCTGAAAAATTAAGGGCGTTCCTTAAATTTGAGGTGATTTCCTCAAAATTTAAGCGTGCTCAAAAAGATCTGAATGAAACGCCCATCTCTAACCTTCAGACGTCGATCTCATGACCGACGTCCCGGAAGTGCATCTCGGTGTACTTGGTGACTGCGGGAAGGGCAGTTCTCGTGTCCCTTGAGGAACCGTTCCCGTGCCTCTTGGACGCTTTGCCCCGAGACGTGGGCTCATAATCGTCGACCGTTGGGTCGTCCTCGTACTGCTCGTGATTGCCTATCGCGAAATCCTCGATCCCCGCGTCCTCGTAATAATGCGGGTACGAGATCTTGAAGCTTTCGGGCGCGGTAAAGTCGCGCTCCACCAGGTCACAGGGCGCGGGGGGCTCGTCCCCCCTGCGGCCCTCCGGGTTTCGGCGCGACTTCTGGTGCTTCCGCTCGTGCTTCCGGTGCTTCCTCCGGCTCCCAGTCGAGGAACGGTTGCGCCGTTGCCTCTCGTACGTGGAGGCCGGATCCGGCTCGAGCGGCAGCAACGTGGGCCCGTCGGGCCCCTCGCACTGGCGCAGTATCGTCGTGCAGAGGTCGTGGTTTCCACTCTGGACGAAGGACGTTTGCAAAGCGCTCACGACCGTGGAGGTGTGGTAAATACTACGTGTTAGTGGCAGCGTTAGTTGGCTCGAGCTGTTGCTTGGCAGGGGGTAACCATATTGCTGCATCTCCTGCTGCTGCTGCTGTTGCTGGTAATGCTCTTTGTAGTCGCATAAATTGGTCTGCAACACGAGGGGTTAGTTTTTGGCTGTAAGGTTCAATTGTTAGTAGCTTTAGGAAATTTTTTCGGAAAGCGTGGCCCGGATCAAGTGGTCTTGAAGAGAAGGGTTAATTTATGAAGATATTCCATGTCAATAGATAACCGTAAAAGGATTGTTTTTGCGCTACAAAGAGTAGAATGTAAGGATATTTCTAAGGGATACCATTGAGAAAAAAACAAAGGGAACAAAGGCGGAAGAAGGATATTGCCATATATGAAATAAGGACACATTAGAATGGTAATCGAAAGAGTGATAGATCCAATCTTCATCCCCGTCACCACATTATAATCTTCCCAAGTCCTTTTTCCGAGAAACAAGAGACTTCAGAAAATGAACGAACTCTGAACGCCAAGATAACCCAAGTCAAACACCATCCAACTCTAAATAATGCCAACAAAGGAGAAAAGTAATCACAACTAGTGCGATTTCGTCAATAGGAACAGCAATTAAAAGTCCGTGTTAACAGGATTAAATGAAATTCCTGTTCTGAGCACTCAATTGTCTTGGAATCAAAAAGCTAATTGAACGATATTAAGTTACAAATCGTACCCTTCCTTTTCTGATGCGTTGGTCCATTTCAATACTCAAATTCCGTAAAGAGTAATTATCTGCTAAAAATCCACAAAGCAAAGCAAGTGGTTTCATTCGAATTCGCTCCTCGAGTTAGTTGCAATGTATGGACGTCTTTGTTGGTTCAAAAGGCTAATTGAACGATATTGAGTTACAAATAGTGTCCTTCGTTTTCTGATGCGTTAGTGTAACAAAGGTGGATGAAGAATATTGTCATATATGAAATAAGGACAAATTAGAATAGTAATTGAAAGAGTGATAGATCCAATCATCATCCCCGTTACCACATTAAAATCTTTCCAAGTCCTTTTGCCGAAAAACAAGAGACTTCAGAAAATTAACGAACTCTGAACGCCAAGATAACCCAACTCAAACACCATCCAACTCTAAATAATGCCAACAAAGGAAAAAAATAATCATAACTTTTGCGATTACGTCAATAGGAACAGCAATTAAAAGTCAATGTTAACGGCATCAAAGAAATTCCTGTTCTGAGCACTCTATTATCAGTCTTGGCATCAAAAAGCTAATTGAACGATATTGAGTTAAAAATTGTATCTTTCTTTTTCTGATGCGTTAGTCCATTTCAATACTTAACTTTCGTAAAGAGTAATTATCTGATGAAAATCCGCAAAGCGAAGCAAGTGGTTTCATTCGAATTCGCTCCTCGAGTTAGTTTCAATGTAGGGACATCTTTGTTGGAGTCCGAAATGAGTTACCAGTCTGACGTATTGAATGACTATTATATTACGTGCGCAGTCTGATAAAGTTGTGACAACTTTTTTTATTCACTTCACGAAAAAGAAATTACGTAAACTCTAAAAGGCGAAATGGTTTAATGGTGTTTTATGCCTCGCTGAACTAAGAAATGATTATACAATATTATTGATCATTTAACAAGGTTATAGTATTGTTTATCACCGTCTAATTATTTAAACATTCGCCTGGGGTTCTTAACTCATTTAAGTTACTATTTTTGAAAATCACAAGATTTTTTCATTAAAGGATAAAACATTTATCAAGTTATGTGTACCTTAGAGAAATAGGTTTTTCTTTAATTTATACGATTTTGACTCAGAACATAGAACGCTCTTCATAAACGTCCATGTCTCTCGATTTACGTTATTATTTTGATGATTCTAAAAAAGAATAAAATAATACTCAATGAATTATTCATTTTAGCTTTAAAAGGTGCGCATTTTTTCTGTAGTTCTACTCTTTTGCGTGTCGATATTACCAATTTATTACCTTTAAAGAAGACCAGACGCCTTCTAGCAACTACAAGAACTTTCTCCGATAATTTTATCACAACGACACCAAAACATCGCCAAACTCCATTGCTGAAAATCAGTGCCTGAAGTATGTAGCAGGGTGTGATAATGAAATGAAGTGAGCAGACAAAGTGCAGATAATAATCAAGAGCAGGAAATTACAGGCCGATGTTTGAGAACGAGGCGTAAACGGTAACTAAACGCGGACTTACTTGGCACGCGCTTGGTAAACATGCGAGGTTCGCTTCCGGAGCGTACACAGACATTCAGGGAGAACAAATATCGAGGTATGGGAATTGGTAATGCATTTGAAAAAGACATGAGTTGGACAGTGTTCAGGGGGTGAGGGAACGGGGTGGAATGTGGGTTTTGAGGGGTTTCGAATGACCGGCCATGCGCTTGAGACACCTGCTGGCGTGCAGCCTCTGTTCCTACCGTTCCAACACTCGCTACATATCGAGACCGATTACCACCCAGGTCGATCTTCCACGCTTATCTGCAAACACAGCGGTGTTCTCTCGTAAGGCCCGAGTTGTTTGAAGAGCTTGATTAGTTTTCGCTCAATTTCGAATCGTCGCTGCGGCGTAGAGTTAGGGCATTCCCTATGCACGTGGTTAAGAATGGTGTAAAATTGATTCTTAAGAAAAGGTGGTTATTAAAAAGACAACGATGTTTACAGATCATTTTGTGTAGTATAAAAAAAAAGACTCAAATTATATAAGATGAATATGATTTCGAATGAAATTGATGTTAAATTTTATTTATTTTTAAGATTGACATAAAGTGCGTAAGAAGTGGGCATAGAAAAATTTTTTAGTTAGAAAATTGAAATAGTGTATGAATGTTTCTGTGATCTTCAAAATAATTCAATAATTTAGACGTTGACAGAGGTTGAGTGGAATGCTAGTGAAGGTTGCATTTAATAAAGGTGGCATATAGAATGAAATCCACTCAAATACTTTCAACGACCAATATGCTAATGAATAACAATTTTTTTAATTATGCAAGTTAAAACCAAAAATACTTTATTCAATAATGAAAAACGAAAAGAAAAGAAGAAAAAGTCATTCCCTTCTGTTAAAAATTTTAAACGAAATATTTAATATTATTAAATCTACTTATCAATAAGATTCACAGAGATGACTTTTTTTTCTCAGATTTATCGTTTAAATAGTGTTTGCAGTATTTATTTATAGTTGTAAGGTTATTGCTATATTTTTTTTCTACTTAACGAAAGAAATATTTGAAATAATACCGAATAATCGTAAAAAGCCTAATTTGAGAAACAATATATGAACTAAAGAGGAAAGAAAGGTATAATATCTACATCGCACAAAGAGAAAACTAATCAAAACATTTTTCTGTATTCATATTATACTAATAAGCTTCATAGTTTTTCTACGAATGGTAATGCCAAAAAAGTTGGTATTGATTAATTCTACTTAAGTGCAGTTTCAAGATTGGTGTAATTTAATTCTCCAGGTTTCACTAATCGTATCACGACTGAGTTAGTTTTTACTACTTAGAAACTACTATAAAATTTTGCAGAAGAACCTATACGACAATAAAATAATAATCATAGTACGATCGAGGTTCTATATAATTTATTTTTATAAGTTTAACTGCCCTTTAATACCTGACTATGCTCTTTTCTCATTTAAATAAAAACCCTTTAGATTGTTATAATTATAAATTATTTATTATTTGGTTTAAAGATAATTATGTTTGTTATATCGTAATTTGACTTCAAACTTGTTTAGTTTCAAACTATTTAAATTAAACTTCTACTGCAGCTCTTGAGATAATCACCATTTATTATTGATTCGTAAGAGAAACCTGGTATTAGACAAAATTTTCCAGAAAGTTTCGATATTGGCGCGTAAAACTTTCCTTACACATTCACAGTGAAAGATAGAAAGGTTGATAACCAAGGTATCGCATTGAATTATCAGCAAAGTTTAATCGTTTTACGAATAGAATGTAATTGCAGTTGCTATAAACAGCACTCGATAAACATTTAGGATCCTTGAAATTCACGAAAAAACTCAGCTTGAACAGAACTTTCCTTCGTATAATTGTTTCTTTAAAATAATTTTACATTTAGCTATCGTATTGAAATTAAAAAGTTTGAAAATGTAAGTTCCATCTTGATTCGGGAAATTTTATATTGCTTTCTATATGGTCAGGTTAGTAAATTTAATTAAATTTAATTATTTACGTACATGAAAAATATGTTACGTACTTTTGATTCCAAAAAATATACTTGTGTAATTACATTGTCCAAGATTAAAAATAATAAAATAATTCTCTAAAAACCCCTTTTGAAAATTCTTTTTTGCCTACACCCCTGCAAAATATTAATAATAACTTGTCAAATAACAAGACTGCTTTGAAAGAACCTAAGGTTGAAAATGCTAAAAAAATTTTGTAATACTCTAGCAATCTACGTGACTTCACCGAGAAGTAAAATGTTTTCTAGGGGAATAAACAGCAAATTCACAAGTGGAAAGCAATATTATTTTTTTGGTAACATTTTTCATCAATATTTGATTGAACAAGTTTAAAGAGTCAACAAAGAAATGTTAATAAAAAATATCTATAGCGCATATATCGATTCAATTTCCCTGGGATTCTAATAAATCTGAAAGTACAAGGGCAGTTTTTTGTCGATATCATCAGCTATTGCAATAAAATTTCATTACTTGCCAAGTAATGTTGTTCCTTATATCTAGAGGAATAAACATTTTTTTATTTCAATAAACACATCCTTTGGGATTCATTCGCTCTCACAGAATAATAAAGTTTATTAAATCTCCTTGGTTTACATTGTCAATGGTAATAAAGCCTTTGTAAACGTGTATTGAAAAATATTGACTTCTGAAGCATAGTGATGAGAATTTGAATGAAATATCTTATCACCTGTGCAATATTCTGCGATTTATTTATTTTTTTTTTTTCAATTTTAAACTTCAGTGATAAACTTTAAAAATATGCTGCATTACATTATTATTCTTGTATTATTGTTGTATAAAAATTTGAAAAACTTGTTTCTTTCTGTGAATGAAATTCTCGTAAGTATTTGTAAGATGCAAATGTCAAATAATATAAATATTTTGAATGTTTGGAATTAATAAAGTTTAAAAAATAAAAACAGAACCTTTAATAAACAGAACGATCTATAAAAATCTTTTTGCGACGTATGCAAATGCTCGATTAAATTTAATAAAGATCTGCTCATTTTTTTGTAAAAAATTCATTACGTAAAATATAAAATGAATTCCTCTGGAAACAGTATACGAGAATGATATTATTCATTTGATTGCTCATTTTACTTCTCGTTTTCGTTCCCAATGTATGTTCTTTAATCAACCGATATCTGAATAATGAATTCTATAACATGAATTTCCATCGGTTTTTTTGATGCAGTTTTAATTGAAGGGGTGCAATAAATCTCTTTTTTCTACATTCGTGCTTATTTTCATATACATTAAGCTTGAAATACATTGTTTCTGAATAAACTAAAATTTTATTCAAACTTTTTTTTACACTTTTCTGTTATACTTAATTTTCTCACATTTTTTGATTCTTTTGACTAAAAAAGCTGTTTTTTGAGCGTGACAAAAAAGAAACACGGATTCAGAAAATAAAACTTATGAAGATTATAAAAAAAATTTGACGAACATTTCTAAAGAAAATAGTTCAAAGAAAAATCAATAAGTAAAAAGTTTATGCGGTTGTTCTATTGATTTCAAAACATTTTCCGAAAACTAAGATACGATTAACATTTAAAAATTGTACAAAGGGATATTAATATCATCTTTTTCTCATTAAATAAGGTCTATTGCAAAAAAAGCTTCTTTATTATTCAAAATGATAATTGTTAACGTACAACCTCTAAATGTGTTACAAAAATAAAATTCAAAATTTTAGCATCATTCCATTGTTCGCTTCAAAATTAATATTTTCCATGTACTTAACTAATTTAAGTCAACTCCCATCACCACCAACTCAGCAACAACAATTACTCTGAGGTTTAAGGTACAATTAAAGACTTCAATATAAAGTCATAGTTCTACAAAATAACCATCATTCCCATAACCTTAACCCCGTGGCCGCAATTTTCGCAAGTGTCGGAAGGTAACTAATCTGTAATACTGAATAGTGGACGTACTAATAGAATAATGCGTCTCTAGACGCTAGCTGGTTGACTAGGGCGAAAATATCTATTAATATGAAAAAAATGATAAGCTAATAATGATCAATGAACTCCAATAAATAATTCTGATTTTTCTCCGTACAATAATATGAGTAGAATATCAATGATAATTCAGAGACAAAGAAATGCATTCAGCAATGAAATAATCAAATTATGAAGAGAGTTAAAGATAAATTAGATGGCTTTGAGAAACAATGTGTTGTTTATAAAGTACATTGTAGAGATTGCAATTCTTGCTACATTGGCCAAACAAAAAAAAAATTAAAGACTAAAATTAAGTAACATAAGAATAATATAAAATAATGCCAACTAGCCACACAATGGTTACAAATCATAGAATAAAAGAGGGACATGAATTTGATTGGGATAACGCTGGGATATTAGATTGAGAGGATATAATTATTTCAAGAGGTGTGTGTCAGAAATGATGTTTGTTAGGGAAACTGACGACACTTTGAATAAACAGGAGGAAACTACGAATTTCAATGACATTCATGATTGTTATTTAAGAGTTTATTAAGTTCATGAATTCCATGTATAACATTTCTTTGTATAGTTGTGAATATTGAGAAATAGTTTATTTTATCCTCGATTTTATCGTGGATTTTATGCTGCACTTAATTAATTTTTGGACGATGTAGTGGTTTTGTTCCAATTTTGCGAGTTTACATCCATAAAGAAGATCGTAAGTGGTGTTTGTAGAATTGGTATTGTTGTAGAAGGGATGTTTTCTGAAATAGTTGATTTTTGATAAATTTGTGTAGTTTCCTAAAGAGGGCCCGGTAGAAGACTAAAATATAGAACGTGTGACTATGTAACTTGGTTTTTTTTAATTGCTGAATGCAGTTTTTTGGCTCAGAGTGATCATTGATATTGTACTAAATGATTGGAACATTTCAAGATCAAAGATATTTAAAATTCCTGAGAAATATACTTCAAATTCGGTATTTACAAGAATGAAGAAAAAAGAGAATTCATTGACGTAGAACTATTACTATTCGAATGTATAAAATCTTCCTAGACCTGAAATATTACAATTTTTGGGAAACCTCTCCCGAAAATGTTTTCAGTGTGCACTCTTGATCCCCTTCACTCCACTATCCGGTATTACAGACCAATGCAGAAGACAGAAGGTGCGTGATACCAAAAACACGTGCTCGACAAACCTCGATTTTGGACGCGTTAGCGTTAACAGCGCTGTGGCAGCGAGAATGCTGGGGAAATATGGGACGGGGTACATTTTGGTAAATGTGTTTTGAAGGATCAGTCTTCTTGGTCCTCGGAGCCGGCACCGGCGGCGTCTCTCCTGCCTCTTCCGTCACGTTTTTGTGGCTACAGACCTTCTTCCGGATCGGTATCGCGTACAATCGAATACTGCGCAAGGAAGTCACGGACCTCGACGTAACGGCGCCTTCGCTTTCGTGCCTCCGGCAGAGTCTGAGCGAGTAGAACCTCGAGTGCTTGTGCTTTCGTCGCCGAGGTTTCAGGCTGTTGTATTTGATCTCTGGGGAGTTGCTCCTGGGCATGTTATGGGTGCCGTAGTGCGGCCCTAGGTGGCTGCGCGTGGACTCGTACCCGGAACTGGCGTAACCGCAGGGACTGGCCGGCCTGCTAGGCGGCCGTGACGAGCAAGGCGAGCTCGTGGCCGAATGCAACGTGCCATGCAAAGCCGAAACTCGGGCAAATTTAGAGGATGCAAACTAAAACAAATGCAGAGCGCAAGGTGCCGCGATACTGGAGCGGTTAGTTAGGGGGAGGGGGCATTCCTGTAGTTGCTTTAGCCATAAGAAGCTTTTTTTTTGATTAGGTAAGTTTTTCGTCTGCAATTTTGGCACTCGGTTTTAATGTTTGACGTTGAGATTTTCGGTTGAGAAAAAATTAAGGAAGGATTGGATTCTATTCTTAAGTATGAATCAATCATTTTACTACAGAAGTCATTACTTCTCAGCATTAAATTTTCCACAATTGGTAAAGCTATGGCCCTTTCCCCGAAACAATTTTTTTTTAAGAGGCTTCAGGTGAAAGCGATGCAAGTCCAGTAAATCAACTTAAATAGAAAAACCTCAAAAGTTTTATTAATTTCGGGAGTTCACCTTGTTCGTGAACGGTTGACGAAAAAAAATATTTTTTCTGAATGAGAGGACGTTTTCCCCAAGAACTTATTTTTTACGGTCCTTAAATTTCATTTAAAAATTTTTATCGGCAAAATGATAATGTTTGCATAAGAAGGGATCGTCCAAGAAGTAGATATATCCCTTGACTTATCAATCGTGTTCACCGCAATCCTCTTCAAAAAAAGAATTTTTTTCGGGGAAAGGGCTATAACTCCGCCAAAAGTAAATATTTTTTATCCACAAATGCTTCTTTATTGGAGTGGACAATGCACTATTGAAAAATCATAACATTGGTATGATAAAATTATTCCTATATACCTTAAAATATAATCTAACACATCCTCATTTGTTCCGCAGAAAAAGTTATATAACCCCTAAAATTGTATCGAGGAGGTATGACACTGAACTTTTTTATTGCATGAATTTGGGTTTTAGGGATGGGAATCGAAATGAAAAATATCGATATCAGCTCATCCAATTTTGATGTTGATACGCAAAAAAGAAAATATCGGTTGGTCGATGATTTGCATAGGTTTTTACATACTTTCCTGGAAAAAGTTTATTCTTAGATTTTTCTTCTATTTTTCATTTTTTTATGAGCTGATACAGTTGGCAGGACTTTCTGGTGTTATTGTGGATTTTTACATGGGTATCTAGAATTTCATCCTGTAAAATTCAAAGCTGAAAATTTTTTATTTATTTATAGGTTTTGCGGAAGAACCATATTCGTCTGTATTTTTGATATTTTGAAATTGTTTAGTGTTTATTAGTATGTATGAAATTATGTAGCATTTTTTAGTGTTCCTATATATAACTTGTATTTTCAAGAATTGCTGTACAGATTTCTAGAATTTGGTGCTTAAAAAAGTATACTGAATTGTTTTATTTTGAGTAGATTCTGCAAAAAACAGTGTACTCATAGACTCATACTTCTTCCAGGATTTCTCATATTCCTTCAGTATTCGAACAATTTGAAAGATTGTTAGGTATCTTAATAAATCGTTACATAGATTTCTAGGATTCGATGTTCTTGTAATGAAAGGTGTTAAGATTTTTAGTTTTTCAAATGTTTTGAGTATTTTTATATTTTTTTTTATTTCTAAAGTATTGTAGGATTCAGCATTTTTTTAAAGTCTATTTAGATTTCTAGAATGTTCTTTTCTGGAATTTCTATTCGAAATATTTCATCATTTCGATAATTTTTCCAGATAACATGTAAAGCTTGGAGTTTAATTAGTATTTTCCGTATTTTTCAATAATTTTCATGATTAAAAGATTTCCTAACATTTTTCTTGACAGTAGTTTTTTAAAATTATTATATCAATCTTAAGTCAAATTATCAATCCATTTATATGTGAAGTTTCAAAATTCATTGCTGCGGGAATCTGATTTTGATTTGGATTTTTCAGAAAATTAAAAAACATTTTCAACAAGCATTTAATACTATCATATAAAATTCAAGAACATATTTTTCGTGTTTTTCGTTGTTTTTTGTATCAGTTTTGTCGGATTTTATTAAAGGTTTCGAACCAATCATATTTTTATACTTTTTTAAATGTTTCTCAAATTATGCTCTAAATGTATATTGTCTATCAATTGTCACAACTTTTATAGTTTTTCAAGTTAATCTAAGAAGCTTTAACAAGTTTCTTTTGATTTCCTCGAATTTTCATATATTTTCATGTATCGAATTTCGTAAGATTTTTTGAAAGATTGGAAGTTTTCTAGTATTTTATAGATTTCCATAAAAATTTTGAGAATTTCATGCTATAGAACTTCTTTGATAGATTTTAAGTGAGTTATTGAATCGTTCATAGAACAGTTACTTCAGAAATTAAAAGCATACTTTCAGTTTTCTGATATATTTTATGTCTGAAATTTTCATGGATCAGAGATATAATATTGATTCCAAATTATAGATATTTTATAAAAAAATAGCGAGATTGTCGTCATGAAAGAATATTCATGTTTTCGGAATATCCCTGCAGTTATATTTTCAAAGCTGACTACCACAGATTTTTTTTATATGGGTCATGCAATCACTTACATTATAATATGAAAGTTAGAAAATTATTGAAAGAAGAATAAAATCCATGTGGAAAGCCATCACCGGCCTGAATGCTCAATATTTGAATCGATTGAAATAAAAATTTAAAACAAGAATATTCGTCAGTGTTTTTTTTACACAATGAGCTTGCAATATGATTCAATGGCACAATAAAAATTGTCGTTTTATTAAAATATCGATACAAAATAAATACATATCAAGAACAAATATCGATATTTTGATATATTGATACGTATCGCCCATTCCTTTTGGGTTGAAAGATCTTACTAACCTTGAAAATCTAAGACAGTTAGGTACTTGATTTTGAATTGAAAGGCTGGGTACCAAGCTTGAGTTGAAAAAGTGAATTTTTTAGAATATGTAATGAAGTTCAGTATTTATACAGTGAACTTTGAAATTAATTTATTGTTTTCAAATCTGAATTTATGGTTGACGATGATATTTCATTTTCCTTACCGTTTAATACACAGATTTAGTAAATTCCACTCCAAATAAGTAATATGCTCATTTCGATTTTGTGCCAGAGATTGTATAACACTTTCAATTGCCTACTTTTACTTATTCAAATTTAATATATTCGTAATACCTCATTAGCATAAGATATATTAGGACAAACTCTTTCTTTGTGACTCAAGTAAAACTCCAATTCCTAGTAAATGAAGGTTTTCATCAAGTTAATCTCGAAAAAGTCATTAACTTAATCAAAAATATGTCCTTCAACATAACGCGATGAGTTGTAACCCTTCTGATTATTTTTATCTCAAGTGATGTTGATTACTGTGACATGTTTTCCAGCATCATAAAATACAAATCTGAATAAACAACATCTCGTTTCACAGCGAGTAGTCCGCAAGTTGTTCAGTCAGGCGATGATAAAATAATGAGGCTGGAGAACACTTCCTACCAAGTTCTTAAAATGCCTTAACTGTAACGAGACCGAGGACGGAACGAAAGTCATTAAAATCAAAACGAACGGATTTACTTTCTGCTCAATATTTAGTTTCCTAAGGACGTCAAGCTGAGAGAGTCGAGATCATCATAATGAAGTTTAAGCACATAGCACACTAGAATTGAAAACATTGAAGGGAAACGTATGAAATATTCAGCACAAACGTACTTGTCCATCCAATTTTGATAAAAATTTGATTTAAAAGCAAGTGTTTAAAGGAAGATATACTTGTAGACTTTCAAAGCCTAGTAAATATAATAATTCATTTTCCATACATAACGTTTGAAAATTTCTCAATTTCTCAGCTGCAATCAAGATGATCACATAATTGTTTGAAAATCAAAGATAACAATAGTTAAATGATAATTGAAATTCTATACCCACATTGTGCAAGCTGGACATTTTATTATTGAGTATCGTTTCCTAATATTTAATTGGATAAATTTTTTCCAAAATGACCTTGAGAATTTATCTTATCTTCTAAACAGCAGAAACCAAGAAACTCAACCAAAATTTTTTCCTAGTATCAAAACTATAAGTTGCCGAAAATTAGTGTGGCATATATCGCGATTCGGACTTATTAGATTTGACGTTGTTCCGCATTCTAATTGATTCATGAAAGCGTTTAACTAGCATCAGCGCAGGTGTATACGGCTCTCGGTCCACACACTGATAAGTTAATTGGCTCCGATGAGTGACAAGTTGATTAAATGCCGAGCTTTTGAGTTACTACAATAGATAGTCTCTATCGATCGGGCCTCACCCTGCCAAGAAAATTCAATCTATGCGAGGAAATTGCGCGAGAATTAAGTGGCTCGCAGGTGCGAATGGGGTTTTATCGACTTTTTCCCTTTGTTCACCACCTTTGAGGATCTTGATCGGATTAGAGGATTGATTGTGTCGATTATCGTTTTCGAATTGTGAGCAACATTTTCACAATTATTTCAAGTTGTTCCTGAATTTCAATTGCAGTATCTAACTATGGTAAAATTCAAAATCATTATTTATTTATGCATTTTTTCTTAATGTTAGAGCTGTTCGGAAAAGTTCACCTTCGTCAGATTTTTTCTACAACTAGGAAATTAAATCAGGATCACTATAAAACTTTTTTTTTCGATATTTGGTAATATTCATATTTTTTCCGATGCACTCGATTTCGACATCGATATATTTATCACCAATGATCGTTATGTCTATATTTTTGTATCAGTACTACACGATATCGAAATTGTGTGAAAAACGATTAAGACGAAAATTTTTATTTTTATGATTTTTTTTAAATTTAATTACTTAGCATTTAAGTGAGCGATCATCCCCTCAGTCATTTTATATTTATTTTTTATTTTTTCAACTTTTGGAATCTCATAGGGACATGGTCTACATGGAAGAGAGTTTGTGCTTTCTCCATCAAAAATATAGTTATAGGAATGTTCAATATACATGTAGATTCTTTCACAACGAAATTCTTGTGGTTTTCTTCCTATAAAAAGAATATAAATAATAACGAGTCTGAAAAATATTTTCACAAGAGTTTTTGTAATAGTATATCAAAAATCTATGAAATGCGAGGAATTCAAAAAGTGACTGTTATATGAACGATTAGGAAATATACTGAAAATATGAAATTCCAGATTCTTGAGCATTTTATTCTAGGAATTCATATCGAAATCTTCAAAAATCTTTGAATCTGCTAGAAAATCTCACGAAATTCGATAAATCCTACACAAAAATACTCAAAATGCTAGAAATTCACAAGAGACTTATGAACACTGATTGAACAGCGTTAAAAATCTTTATTCATTCTAGAAATGAATAAACCGTTGATTCTCAGGGAATTGATGTTTAATAATATGTATGTGAATAATATTTTTTATTGTATAACTATTTTATCTTCAATTAGTTAATCAATTATTGAAATTTATCATATAAAATAAATATTTAAACATTCAATACATATCAAGTATATAATTTTTGCAAAAATGTATAAAATTGCATAGCTAAGTTTTCTAAAAATCACAGAAAATTAAATGAATCCAAGAAACTATAAAAAAAATCGAAATATTGATACTATATGCGATAGTTGTGAATGCTGATTAAATTTATATCAGAATTCATGAAGAATTATATTCAGAAATAAGTAAAACTCTTATTCTTAGAAGATCGAGTTCCATAAATCTATGCATGAATAGATGAAAATATGATAAAATCCTTCAAATTGTATATATTTCTGTAAAATACGAAAAATATCAAAAGAACTTGAAATATATGATAATTTCCAATAATTTATATGTGAGGATTAAAAATGAAAATATTCTCAACTTTGTATCAAAGGGTACAGCACCTTAGAAATCTGGAGACGTTTCAAAAAAACAAACAAAACATGCGCGATTTCGAAAAAAACTGAAAAAATAAAAATTAAACTATTAGAAATATTGAAAATACAAAAAAAGTATAAAACTTGAACTTGATCGTCGAAATATTCAAAATCCGTACAGTGATCCTTAGAAAAACTTTAAAACTTAAAACTATAAATACTAAATAGAGACAAAAAAATTCAAAAGAACTATGAATCTGGTAAGAAACTTTTTCCCGAAAAATTCATTGAAATTGAAACAATATAATGAATCTTGAGTTCTAAAGCATAAGGAATCTATATTATAGCGATCCATAAAAGTTATAAAAAATGTTAGAACCTTGTGTAAATATTACAAGTTGTGGAAAAATTTTAGAATTTCGAAAATCGAGTAAAACATGATAGTCCTAGAAATCCATAAACTCACAAAAATTTTTCTTAATTTTGAATCCTAAGCAATGAAATTCGAGATACCTATGTAAAAATTTGTAAAGATACAAGGAAATCTTTCAAAGTGTATATGTACTGAAGTATACAAAAAATACTTGAGGCACTATTTACCTACGAATCATTTTCTGAAACATCCATAAAAATGCACGCGATACATCAGCATATCCATGTTTTCTTTCCCATGTATCAATATTGAACTTTGGATGATTCCAATGTATCGTACTAGCCAGTATCGATATTTTTCTATCCCTCTTACTTTAGGGAATGTTCAAGCCTATAATGAGTAAACGCAGTTTAAAAAAAGAGTTGTGGCTGCAAATGAAAAGTCGGTTACAACAGAAAGGTCCTGAGTAGCCTGGTCTCCCTAACGAGTGAATTCAGCGGAAACCGTCACCGGCGATATTTCTGACAATCCCAGATGCAAAGTAACCGTGAAATAATCGCATTAGGGAGCACTAAAGAGCTGGGAACCACAGGTTTAACTGAGAAGGGCAAAGGGTAGGTACGTCAAGCACGAGAGACTTCAGGCGTTGAAGAGCTCTGCATTAACGTTTCGCGTTCTTCTCGCGGTCTCTCTACGGCATTGAGACCCCACTTCATTCGATTGTGAGAAATAGAAACCCCTTAAACGTGTACCGTGACAAGGGAACATAACCGAGTGCCACTCGAGATGAGGAAAATTGTTCGTGAATTTTTCGAGCGACTTTTGAGACTTCTCTTGAGTCTTGTTAAGAGCGATGTCATTTTTCGCTAGGTTCTAATGGACCCTCGAGAGAGTGACTACTTTTTGTTCCACAGATGTTTTTGCAAGGGTTGGTTTATGAGGGTTTTTGAGGGGGTCGACCGGAAGAGGATATTTTAGCTATGCTAGCACCTGAATGTTTGTTTTGGAGAGTACGCATTCTTCAGAAAGGTCGTCGTGATGGAGATTTTCTTAATGATCGAGACAAGTATAATTTTCTGAACTTTAAAAACTTAAGGGGAATCCTTCGGACTAAAAATTTGTCGAATGATAGATAGATTGTATAGATAGATTGTTTATTATAAAATAGTATTATTGTGAACTATCTTCTTAAAAAAGAAAAAAAAAAAACTTTTCCAAATGCTATCTTGCTTTTTATCGTGTTATAATTCATATCAAGAACTCCATACATTGTATTGGCCATTCACCGAGGCGCGGTAGTTCCGGAGTATCCAGTGCATGAAATTCACATTGTGAACTGACAATTATATGAGCAGTTAAATAAATCTGCGATTAGTTCCACGAGGTTAGTCCCCACGAAACACCACTCGTAAGTTTGCTGGCCACTCATCCTCGCGTTTTCTTGCCAAATCGTTTCAATTGTCCGAAAGGAAAGAAGGGCAAGGGGAAAAGGCTAATCCAACTATCGCTATCTCGTGCCAAAACAACACACGATAATTCAGTGCAGTACATTCCTCGAGCCAAGAAAAACGTCACTTACCTTGCTTCAAATCACGATATCTTAGAACAATTGCACTCAAAATTTCAAGCTATCGAAAATGATTCTTATTGGAAAACATCTTGTGATGTACAAAAAAATAAGGAAAATCAAAATTCAAGTTGCAGAGGGGGAAAATTTTATAGACTCACTTTGTTCGGCGGCGCCTGCATCCCGTGAAATGGCAAGTTTTCGTAGAAAGATTTCGTTTCGGAATCGGGAAGTCGCTCGGAGACGCTGTCCAAGTGATTGCTATTTATCGTGTGATTAGGATCTAAAATTTCCAGAGAAATGAGAATTAGTAATTTTTCCCAAGTCCGCATTTTTGCGTGTAGATTTTCGTTATTTTCAATCGAATATATTGATTTGCTCGGTTCCTTAAACCTATATTTGCATTCAAGATTTTCGATAGAGTATAGATGAAGAAAGTGTTCATTTAAAATTGTACTTTGTAATGTGTATAGTTTAAAAAGCTAACGTTAATGGACAAAGTGATTAATAGTCTGCAAGACCATGCATCGTTTGGCGAATTAAAAATGTTTAGAAAACTGTCAGAAACATCTAGCATTCACCAAATCATGACATAAAAAGCTGCGCAATTTAATTAACGAACTTGCAGTAAAAAAGTGCTTTGTGCGGAAAAAGCGAAAATTCTTTTGAAAATTGTAATGGACTTAACGTACCTGCTCCTGGCTTTTTGCGCTTACGCGAAATATTCGCTCGAGAATCGTCCTCGCCTTGATCATCAAAAGACGAAATTTGCGATGCCCTTGGTTGAGGTACTATTCTCTTGTAAGTTACAGCTGAGGAATAACATGGAACACGAGCATTGTTTCACGAACACATATCTCGCAAAGCGTTACTTGACATGCAAAATATTCGGAAGTATGAGCATGAAAAATAAATAAATGTGTATAAATAAATAATCTGTGGATAAATGCATCTAAAATGATTAGTGAATGATGTAAACTATCATTGATACAAGAACGCTATTTTTTTCTCACGTTTATTTTATAGGTTTCATCATAATCAATTTGAATTGAACGCGGGAAAATCTGAAAAATATATGCGTTCCTCTAAGTCTAACAATTTTTTTAATTCCTTTTTCTGTGGTTAAAAAATGTTTATATATTTCATACTATTTGCCATTTTATGATTGAAAGAAAGAACGAAAAATCTTCAAGTAACACAGCTCGAAGATATTTACAGATTACAGAATGTTCTTTTTCCGCAGGGCATCTCTGCAAAACATTTATTTTTGAACAGCGCTGAAGCGTGAAAAACACATCGCTGACGTTTTCGGTGTAATCACTCATTCGCAATGCAGTGGTTTTATTTTTGCTTCAACGCAGGAAAAAATTTTTCTGCTGCACGAACGAGTATATTTCAAAAAATTGTCTCGAGATTGTTCAAGGCTTAGACTATCCTGACGAACGTCGTGAAAGATTTATCAAGACAGGGGTTTTTATTGTTGATGCAAAAAATGCTGAGTTTTGAGCATAGAAATGCAATTAGAGAAAGAAAACACATATTAGCTTCCAAAATTTGATCTTCAAACAAATGTTTTTTCAATTATAGTTTTTTATGTTTACAAATCTATAATTTGCTATTCACTAAATGCTCAAAGAAGTGATAAAAGAAATGGTAGAGCAAAGAAAAAATTTTTCTCAATCCCCCTTATCTTGTACAACCAACCCTTCACTGCTTCAAAAAAAAAAAAGAAAAATGTAATATTTCGTATCACGGTTTCCTTCTCCGAATGTTCGGGAAACCAGAAAACGTCACGAGTCAGATTAAGCTAGCGATTGTTTTGAAACACGTCACGTGCACAATGATAGGGAAACTTTTTTCTGAGCCCGACATCAAGGAAACCGGAAAAGGGATATCCAAAAATGTCGATGAAACGTCACCATCGAAGAGTAGCACGTACAATTTTTTCAACCAGGAAACTCACGAACTATTGATTTATAATAAAGGAAAAGGAAATCCGAAGTAAGAGGAAGAAACCTTTTTCTTTTCTCTAATTATCGATTCCTCGTTTCATTCTACTTGAATTGTATTTTTAAATCACGAAGAAGCTAAAAAAAGAAATTTGTTCGTGAATATGAAAGGAAATAAAACATTTAACAGGAATAAACAATGTTCACAAAATAATTCTACTGAAAATATCTGAGCATAACTACTTTGTTTTTTTTTTTTTTTAATATCAGCACGTCATTTTTTGAAAACATATTTAAAAAACCAGTCTATTTTTTGTCTTCACTTACGGAAAGCTGTTCTAAATATGTACTTTTATTCGAACAGGAAAGCAAAAACTGCAAAGAATGTTTACTATTTAAATTAACGTGGTTATACACGATGACAATCACACTTATAGATATACACTTTTTTTCAATAATCAATATCTCCCTTCGTGGGTGTCTGGAATATCATCCAACGCGAAAAACTCAATCAACGGTCGTCCAGCGGTTACGGGATCCGCCTCATAACCTCTGCGAACGTATTGGAGAATTTAGCCATATCACGTATTTATTTTTACTCCTTTTATTCGGGGAAAAATCAATATTTGCATATTTTATACTTGGCGTTGTTGAGAGCGCGAATAGCTTTCAATGGCGGTTCTTCAAAATCAGAATTTATTCATGCAAGGTTTTGGCCTGGATGGTAAATTTTTTATCCAGACCCTGACCCAGTAACGTACTTTTTTTGTTCGGCTTGGAATAATTATTTTAAGTTTTTATTTTTGCATTAGAGAAAGGTTGCTCCCAACATTATAATCACTCTTTTCAGTTTATTTTATTTATTTTTTCCAAGGATCGAGAAACCTCCAAAATATTCCAATCATTCCAATAAATTTGAATCAGGGATTTCCTTTTTGTACAATCCTGGTTTCCATCTCTTCAAATGAGTGGAAAAATCCTTTAGAGTATTCTGATACTTCAAGTCGATGACCTTAATTGACCATGAAGATTGCCAAAGCCCGGGATGTGTACAAATGAGCGAAGTGTACTTAACGACCGGAATATATTTGCCAGAGTGTGAAATGCCTTGAGAAAAACAAGAGCAGAAAATTTCATTTACCGGGGAAAATCCAATAACGTTCGGGACCCAAATCCATTTATTGGCTCGGAAAAAAGAGGAGGTCGGGTAACGCGAGGCTCATCGAAAAGTAAACTATCGACGCGTGCAAAGAAACGGAAAAGGGAGCATACGTGACTACGGGACATCCTTGCCCTTCCATCGTACGTTTCTATCATATAAGATCATTTCGGATTTCGGCATTTGATAGCCATCTTACTGTCGATCTTCTGAATTTGTTGGCATCGATTCGTTATATACTACTATCACTTTGGTATCTATGGCCTTTATTCAGAGAAGAAAGCAAGGAACTTTTCCAGAGTAGCTTTTTCTACAAAGTACCTATGGCATTGTTGAAATGAATCTTCTTCCTTTCATCCTGTGACTCCGAAAACATCGATTTTCCAAAGATGCATACGCTTGATTTATGATAAAAACATCTCTACCTAATCACTTCACAAATAAACTTCAGAAAAGTGAGCCTTTAAAGTATTCATGTCATTAAATAAGGAAAAAAAGGAATATGAAACTCAGATCTTTATCAGGTGAAATGACCTAGCTTTGTATATATATTTTATTGTATAATTTGATAAAAAATCCTGTCGCGAGGAGTCACTTTAAAACTCCACTTTTATTCGCCTTGAGAGTAAAGAAGACGTCAGAGAAGATTCGTCTTGCCCAAAGGCACCTTACTAATAAAATCAGACAGTCTACGAAATAAAGTTCGCCATAAAAAGTCTCGTCGCGAAATCACATTAGTCTTGCCAGCGATGCCCTACGGAACATAAATCGTATCAGATGTTGACAAATCGTTCTTCTGACAGTTTTTTAAACCTTTGAATGTCAACAGTCCCGACCTCTTGCGATGATTTCTCGTCTTATAGTAGAAAAATTTTATTCTTTTTTGGAGTAATTTAAAGTAGAGATTTTGCTACTGCTTGTGAGCATCGAATTCTAGAACTTGGTACAGGATTTCACATAAGAACTTAAAAGCCTTAAGTAATTTTGTAAGTGCTGAAGAATTAAAAAAATGGGACAAGTTTTTTGATATAAGAAATGATATTTTAAGATGATATTTGCTTGATCATCTAATTATTTAGACACTTCAAATCTATATAATTTTAAATCCTCGAAAACTTCATTCTGAAAAGTATGTAGAAATATTAATGAAAAAAACAATTTCAAATTTATTGAATATTGGCAAAATATGAAAAATACTGAAATAATTAGGATTCTTCGAAACACTTTAAATTCACGAAAAAACTTTGTTAAGTAATGCTATGAATAATCCTTCAAAATATTCTGAGAATCTGTGAAACTTTGAAATTTGTAGCATCCACTTTTTAAATTTACATTATAATCCATAAGAAATTTCAGAAATCTGGAAAAAAATGATAAATTAAGAAAACTTTATTAATGCAAAAAATTAAGGGATAAGTAAGTAAAAAAAAAAAAAAATGAATAAATGAATAAATGAATGGATAAGTAGGTAAATCAATAAATAAAATAATAAATTAAGAAATGAGTGAATCAATGGATAAATATTGAATTATTAAATAAATGTATACATTTTTATACATACAAAAATAAATAAAAGCATAAAAACAAAACATAATATAAACCTGTTCATTACTGAAAATCGTTGTAGAATTTATTTTACTCAAAATTTATGAGAATACCTTAAATATATTAAATCTTTAAATCCTAGAGTATCTAATTATGAAAATCTATATTCAGTCCATCAAAATACTAGGAATATATGGAATTCAAAGTGTAAGGTTATCGATTTCTACAAATACATACCATAATTTTAAAAATTACTAGAAATTTATGAAAAACCTACAGAATCATAGTAAATTTTTGTAAAATATAACTAGAAAAAATTGGAAAATTCAAAATCCTAGATTTCAATAAAATACAGTGAAAAATATGTACGATTCGTGTAGGTTTCTTTCTGTACGTTTAATATATAAATACATATGTAATTCAACTGTAAATTTCATTTCAGTTTCCAGATGACATCAATAATATTTTGTAATTATGAGAAGAATCAATATCTTGAAATGATTATAAAATTATAAAATATCCATAGGACTATGAATCTGAAAAAATCAAATTCTGCATATCTATATGAAAATCTATAGAAATGCCAAAAAATCGTCTGAACTGCAAGAAAACTTAAATAATTCGATAAACAATGAATCGAATAAAAATCTTTGATGATTTTACAATTCTGTGGCTTCCAGCCATAACCGAGAAAGTCACACATGCCATAACGTTCAAAATTTTATCAGAATATCATGTAAACTGAGCTTTATGGCACAAGTGACTTTCTCGATTATGGCAGGAAGCCACATAATTATCTTTGAAAATAAAGTTTCCTAGTAGATTCTCTAAAATTTCATAAAAGTTCTGATTTACAAATTCTTGGTTGACAAATTCTCATAGCCCGTATTTCTATTTGCAAATATCTCGAAATGTATAAAATTCCTCAAAAACCTATTTCAGTCATAGAAAACTTTACTTCTTCAATTTCAAAGCATCAAATTCTAGAAATCTATGTAGAAAATTACTACAAATACATTACTATAAAACTATAGTATTACTACAAAATAATCTTTGTAACGTTATAAATACTGGAAAAAGGCACCCAAAGGCTCAATATATAAGATAGTGTAATTTTAGATGGAAAGTTCTATATTTCAGACAATCAAAGCTCGGACTTAGAAATCAATTTCTAAGATGCAATGATGCTGAAATGAATATTCATTGATTGACCGAAATTAGTATATATATATATATTTGCCCCTTTCGACATTTGAGTTTGTCCCTACGTATAAAATTTTGTTATAACGCCCCTCATTGAAATTGCATCATACCTGCATTAATATCTTAATTTCATAGTTCCTTAGAAATTTCATACAACTATTGCCTGTCTACAGAATTTCCCTATCTCTCCCCCCACCCCCTTCCAATCTTTTGAAGAAAAAAGCGATAATTACTTGAAGATGCGTGTGCCTCGTCCTTACCTGTTTTCCCGCGGGAAATTCCAGGAAAAGCCTCGGGTTCTTTGAGCTGTGCCCCGAACATGGCTCTTATTTTATTCGCTCTGGCAAGCACACCATCGTCTTGAGGGCCAAAAGCCCGTCGCCGGCCATTGATGGCGGCGTTGTCCTGCCGGCGAAAAGCCCGTATCGGGGTCGCCCTGACGACTGCACCGACGTCGCTCGGGTACACTTTGGCGAGCGGCACATTCGACGTCACGCAAGGTGCGATATTTCGGGCCTCATTTGAGCGCGAACCCAGGCCCGATCTGAAGCTGTGGCCTCGGTTTACGTGCACCAGAACGCCTGGTTTCAGTGGCCACCGCGGCGCCGGCGTCGGCCTTGGATTCGAGCTCGAAACCGTGGGACTCGGAGGTCCTCCGTCGGGACTGGACATTTTACTTAGATTTGTTTCTTGTTTTTGAATTTCAAGTTCTCTTCGATCGTGATCAATGGTAAGGGACTGTGTTCTTTGAATTGGTTTTTACGAAAAAAAATTTTTTACAAGCACATTTTTGTAATGCTATAGTTTTTGTGGAACTGTTTTTGAAATTGGAATGAATTTTTCGTGGTTAGCATTAAATTTCTGGTATGTTTATTATTGATTTTAAGCATTTATTTTCTGTGATGTTTAGAGCACCCAAATTGAAAGTTGAGCCTTTTTTTCAGGGTGAACCCTCAATTTTCAAAGGTAACCACAATTATAAGAATTGAATTTTAATTTTCAGGATTTAATCTTTACTTTCAGAGTTAACTATTAAAATTGAGGGTCAATTCTAAAAGTTGAGGGATAATATGTTCGAACTTCAGGATGGAGAATTCTGTAGTTTTTTTTCAGCTTTCTTATTTTCTCGTTCTAAGCATATAATGTATGACGACTCTAAAATATATTGCATGGTTTATTGAAAATTGATTTTGTTCAGGTTCATTCTTTATGCATATAAAATGATCATAAGTATTGTTCATAACGTTCTGAAATACTGAAGTTGTATTTTGAAAACTTTGAAATTTCTTTTCATGTTTTCACATAGTTTATGCACTTTTTGGCACGAAATGCGTTGACCGTCTTTCTAACGAAGAAATATTGAAATTACTTTGGTATTTTGACATTAGTATCGTGTGTTTTAATGATTGAAACCTTTATTGCATCACTTTATAGAAGTACATATTGAACAAACAACTTATTATTACTGTAGAAAAATGAGGTAACAAGTTTATATAACCATAAAAAATGTTGATGGTTAACCCTGAAATAATAGGTTTTTTTTTTTAAATTTCCGAACACAGAAAAAATTTTTCCCAAGTCTAACATTTCGTGTTTGAGATCTGAACAACCAGCTTTGAAAACTATTTTTTGAGTTATCAATATGTTTTCTTGAGGAACAGTGAGGAACACGAAGAACAATGAGGAATACTCAATATAAATTATTATTGGACACTGATTTCAATGATGCCAATCAATTAACAAATTTCCAAATTCCGAAAAATATTGTATAAAGCATACAATTGTAAATTGTTAGGCAATATTAAAAAGAAATTATCTATTAATTATTCAGAATCAAGATATTGATAGTGTGAATTGTGCGAAGAAAAGTTATGAATAATGAGACAATTCAACAAATTGTTGATTGAATTTTTAGAAAAATGAAGTTGGGAAAAATGAACTTTGAAAATTTTCATTCGGAAAAACGGATTCTGAAAAGTAGTACCCAACTTGATAAACGATCGAGAAAAATCACTCCAATGTGGTTAGCGTTACATAAAAAGTTTTCAAGTTTTCCTAAGATGTGGAAACAGGGCAATATTTTTCTGGGAGACATGAGATTCAACTTTGGGAAGAAAATTAAAATGTTGAGAATTTTTTTTATTTTTGGATGTTGCAACTCCGGTTGCGTATGGAAAAAAGAAGAAAATAACAGTTTGGAATGCATTCATTAAAAATCTGTAGAAGTATCAGAAATAAAAATTATTATTAAGGAGTATATCGTATGAAAAATAATGATTCTCTGTATGACACTTTATCCCAAAATCTTTTCTGCATAATATTTGAAGAATACTGTAACGTAAAATGAAAAAAAAATTTTTAATTAGTATGAAAAATATAGGACAACGTAAAATGGAGTCTTCATCGACCAATTTTATAATTTTCAAAACTTTTTAACTCGAATATTTGTAAAACCAATTGATAGGCTTCGAAATGGATCATTCAAGTATGTTAGTTATAAACTGAGAAAATATTTAAATTTGACTAACCAAATAAAAATAAGTGACATGAAATTTGAGATTATGAACTATAAAATGAATATGGCAATTTAAAAGAATACCCGACCGTTACGATAATATGATACAATAAAAAAACCTTTTACCTTATATTTAATATTGCTTCAGAAAGATTAGCAATCCTTTTGAAAATCAGAGAAACTATGGTAATAATCTCAAAGCCTTTTGAATTAACAAATTTTCATTCAAAAAAAAAAACAAAAAAAAATTATATAATCTTAAAAAAGAATGCAAAATTCTAAAAATAATGTTCTGTTTCCACACTGTAGTGTTGACAAAATCATCGATTTTTACAAATTATTTATCATTCAGTGACGATCTTATATAACATATGGAAAATCATCGAAATTTTAGAAACACATAGAACAACGGTTTCTCACGTCATTTTACGAATTTCGTATATTCTGAAAAAATTATCACAAAACTATTCGATTCTTAACTTTTTTTTAATATCATAAAAACCCAATTGTTATTGCAAATTTTATACACATTCAGCTTTTCTGCTCCCTACAAAACCATCGATCTGAATTCGTTCGACATCTGTCATCACTAAACACAATAGGATCTTGAAAACTTTTTGAGCTCAGATTTTCGAGAGGACGTAGGGGAACCCAGCCAATTAAGTTTCACCTATTCCCGAGGACGAGATTGTGGAACAAAACGAGGGTTCTTTTCATGGATTTCGAATCAGATAAATATTGGAATGCTTTCTTTTCTGCCGGATAAATATCAGATCTAAACTGGCTGATTATATCTCGCAGTTGGAAAAATGGCGCGGCCCCGGTCAATAGTAATTACAGTTGCGTTTTCACATTTACCACTCCTGCTTTAGAAGCATTTTTTCAAACAGGAAGGTAAAATATTACGAGCCAATGTTTGTAATGTACTGAAAAAAGTCGTTTCATGCCGCAACCTTATCTCGGGATTTCGTTACTGATTCAGAAACCTGCGAAGCTTCGCCCGAGAAAAATGAAATTACGCCCGACGTTTTCCAGTCACTTTTGAATTTTAAATCTCGGATGTTTCGTATTCCAAAAGTGAAAGAAAGTCGGTTGCATATATTCATTTCAGGAGTTACCCCGCAACGACCGCTGCTATTTACATTTCCACTAAAGTCTTCAGCGAGTTGTACGACATTTTCCGTGAAGGAATTGCGATTAAGTTTTTGAGTTATTCAGTCATGTAGATGAGTTTTTTACGTGTGGTTTTCGGAGGTTCGCTTTGATGAAAATGGGGAAGCTATTACGTGACACTTCAATGCTTCCTTTTCTATGTTAAATGCGAATCAGAATAAAAACTGCAAGACGTAGATTCTGAATTTATCAACTTCTCTATTTTACTTGTTATACTTCATTTTTATCCAAACTCAAGGAAAAAAAAAAACAATATAAAACAATAATTCTACTTTACCATCTGAAACAAGGACTACAAGAAGTGTTATTTGGTTAATTTTTCATTCAATATTTGAAAGAAATTTCCATTTTGAATCACTCAAGTCATGACACTTGTCCAGATTAAATTTCTTTGTCGATCCAACAAAACTCCATACGAAAAACCATTTTCAAGGAAATGTAGTTCAACTTGGTGACGACGTCTACAGCACTTGAAAACCAGGCGATAGTTTAAGCGTGAGATAGAGAAGAAATAACAGCGCGGAACGAGATAGTTGAAGAGCCCGGGTATGAGCCATTTCATGCTCCGTGGATCATGCGCCATTTCATTCATGTAACTTTTATTCCATCGATCCCACGTTTCGCTCGCTGGATTCCCAACCATGGTTCTGAGAAGTCTTTTCTATCACCGAAAATTTGGCCATTTGGACATCACATGTGGGTATATTTTGAATAAAATTAACTATATTCGTCAGAGTTACATGTTGTACCTTCCATAAACTATTTGAAATGTGTGTCATGATTTGGATTTATACAATTGAATATTTTTCACGTGAATGTGTGATTGTAATAAAATTATTAGTGTTACCTAAATTTCATAAACCCTCTGCGATTTTCGTGGAAAAATTTAATAAATTTATTGTAGTTGTTTATCATTATAATATGTAACGTTAGATTCAATATACTATTTCAGCATTTCAATATTCTTACTGCTGAATAACAGTTCAGGTTAATTTATTTATATTTATTTTTTATATTATTATTTTATTTATTTATATATTATTATTTTTATCATTATTTTTTTATTTATTATTATTATTATTAGTATTATTATGAATATCATAAATAGTATCATCGTACACGTTTTATTATTATCCTTGAAGTATGAATATTTGGCTAGGATAATATAGAAAATGGACATTTGAAGAATTGTTTGAACGCCGTTACTAATAAAAGATCATTAAAATCTACGAAAATGTTAAAACTAATTTTTTTTATATTGTACAAAAATTGCGAAACATGGAGTATGGAATTCAAGAAATCTACATTAAAATCTGTAAAAATACTAGAAAACCTTCCGAATCTTACAAAATCTCAAGGAATACCAAAAGGAATATCACTCTCTAAAAGAAGTGTTCTCTGAAAAATCTCAAAATGGAAAATACGAAAAAAAAAAAAGTAAAATATTATGTATGAAAGATATATGTAAATTTTCAATTCTTAGAATTCTATGAAATTACTGTAGAAAAATTCAAATTTGTATTCTTTGGCATCGAGTTCTAGAAATATACATAGAAAACTGTAAAAGTACTTCGAATATAATTTACGAAACTTTTCCAGTTTACCCTTCTTTTAATTGTGTTAATGCTCCAAAAAATTTGAAAATCAAAGTATGAAATAATGTATATCGAAAATCTATCTTCTGGAAATCTTGAAATGTTCCACAAATCTTAATTTTATAATCTAAATCTTTGAATTTTCTGAAAAGCTACAGATAAAATGTTCTAAAAATCTATGTATAAGATGATAGATACTGAAAATTAAAACAAACACTCATAATCGTTTAAAATACTCTTAAATACCCTCAATCTGTCTACTTATTTTCTCGGAAATCTTTCAAAAAGTTTAATTTCTGTATAACTTTTATTCTTAGAGTATTGAAATGTAGAAAACTAAACGAAAATCTGCAAACACGGTGAAAAATTCTTTATTAAATTATCCATGAAAATGGACTGAATTTACTAAAAAATTATGAAATTACTAAAGATATAAAATAAAACTCCAACCTGAGTGACTTTAAAATAACATAAATCTAATTCAATTCTATTGTGTGTATAAGAATATTGAAAATGTACAACTCTGGACTCTAAAAGTCGTATCACTTTAAAATCTCGAAATTCTAAAAATTCTAAAATATTACTCCCGTTACGATACAGCCAAAAAGTGTAAATTCTTGAACAATGACATTTATTCGAACACCTTTCCCCGACAATTTTTTCTGCCTACGCGCCTGTTCTTTACCCTTCACTGTAAATTGTTTGACACGTTGCAAGAACTCCTTTGATGAAGCATAAACACTAAGACTCAACTTATTCCCCGTAACTATTGAAAAATTCTCAATAGAACCATTTCCACCTTTCCGGAATACCCTGATGTACCCTTCCATTACTGACCGAATTTCCTGTGCTCCCAATCTATATAAACTTCCATAAGTATTCCGAATTCTCAATTTCAATATTCTGAACGTTGCCAGGAGCTTATACCAAACGTACTGTATGCACTGAAATCGACGAACCCGTAGAAATTTCAGTCCAATTGCGAGGACGGTAGCGCGCGTTTGGCGCTCGACCCTGGGTCTTCCTACAAAGCATCGGCCACAATAGTACACGTTTTATTTCGCCTCGAAGACCAAAGCCCCATTGTTCGATTTCGCTACCCAGGATTCTAATATATAACGGATCGAATAATTTCATGGATGTCTAATGTACTACGGGAGTACTAATAGATACCGCGACTGCGTAATATTAAATTTCGGCTTTGAGCTTAATGTCCGCTACAGTCTTGCAATCACATTAGCGATAACGCTTAATTAGACATGCATTGAAATGTAAATTCGCGAGTTGTGCGTCGGGCTAAACTGTTTGATCACGTTTCTAAGCACCTTGAACCGGATGCGGAGTGATGTGAAGGAATTATGGGCGGACTAGATATCTGCGGAAGCTCGATCTAATAAGTGATCGAGGCTTGCGGATAGTCATACGGAAAGAAACAGGCCGCGTAAAATTTTTGGTTGCGTTTTTAAGTTATTTTATTGTGAGGGAAGGTTGTAATTGGAATAATTCTTTGTTTTGTAGGTAAGTTACTTCAGGGGGGCACTCTATGAAACGTGACAAAAAAATAGTCGACTTTCTTTGTCTAATTTTACAGAAACTGAAAAAGACAGGAAAATTCCATTTAAAATATGTGTAGACAATAGTTGAAGTAAAAATTAAAAAAATTTTATGAATAACAAAAGTTCGATTGAAATTGAAGTCTTCATCATACGAATGACGATACATCAAATTAATCAGCAGGCTTGTCTCGAGTGCATGAACCTCATAAATGCATTAAAAAAATTTTTTATAAACTGTTTTTTTTTTTTTAAAAAGAACAAGGCGAAATCCAACATATTTCTTCCTTGAATGGTTTTCTTGCAATATTTTCAAAAAATATATAGTTTTTCTGGTTCACGCACTTGAGACAGTCTTGCTGATTGATTTGATGTATCATTTGTATGTTTGACTTCAACTTCGGACGGTGTCTTGTGAACGGGAAAAAGTCTTATCTCGGGAGATGCACAGCATGTCCACCATTTTGAATTTTCATTAATTACAAAAATTTTTTTATTCTTCCTTAAACTCATGTCTACATATATTTCAAATTGAATTTTCTTGTCTTTTTCTGTTTCTGTACAATTAAATAAAGAAAATGGACTATTTTTTTGTCGCGTTTCATAGAGTGCCCCCCTTAAGTTTTAGTTTACTGATTCGGTTAGACTTTCAACGATTAAAGTCAAATATTAAGATGAGCATCAGAAAACATAAGTTGAAATAACTAAAAACATTTTTTTCATATTAAAAGAAAGAAGCTAAATGTTCGAGGCAGACAAAAAATGTAGTAAAAATATGATATCTCATTTTTAGTGCGATCATTTTCAATTGATTGCTGTACAATATTTGCTTTATTGTTTTGTATCGTTCATTTCTTTGGAATTGAAAGATTCAAGATTTAGAATTTTACTAGAATAATTTTTGTCATTGTTCAAGTGACGTCTAGTCACGTCTGTTGCTATGCTCATGAAAAATATATTTATATTTAACTTTTCATTTTTATTTTTCTAGATAAGGAGAAGAAAATGATTTTATTTGTTCTACAAAATGTAAACGCCCGTTTACGATAATGATAAATTTATTTTTAATATGACGAAAACATCTACTTCAAAAGGTGTGCTTTATTTGAACAGATATTTCCTTTTGCCTTGATAAAAAGAAGAGAATTAGTAGAACTTGAAAAAGAAAAAATATAATGACAAAAATATGTGTCAGAATCATTGGATTTGGGCATTATGCGAAAAACAGAAATATGTGAATTGCCAAGTTTTTAAAAGCTTACTTCATAAAAATAATCAAATTTTGGAACGCATACAATACTTTCTAATTCCTATATGTCTAACTAAAATAATGTGAAACACATGAGATCCATCAAAGGAAAGAAATCAACTCTTCTGTAAAATGCAAAAGAACCTGTACGATACAATTTACGGAACAGCACGTTCCAGGTAAAGTGGCAAAACAAATTAAAGGAATTCTACCAGATGTGAAAGCAAAAGTTTACCGACAAAGTTAGAACATTCGTTCAAATAGTGACCTTAATTAACCGTGCAAACTTCCGAAATCGAAACTTGGAAAACTCGGTCTGGCCAGTAATCACACTGACACACTCTTATTTGGTTTTAACTTTGTTGTTGGAATCAAAAGTGATGATACATCGCAAGACTTATTTATTAGGCTGTCGGTTTGCTAATGAAACTTATCTAGAGAAATTTTGATTAGGGAAGTTCATTTTAATCGAAGTAAGCTATTTTTAATGAAGATAAAACCATCGTTAAAAAATTCGTGCAGTGAACGAGAAAAATCATGTTTCTGGGTTGCATTAGTAGGATAAAAATGTTCTGAAATTTGCAATGTAATAATCTTACAGTCCTGAAAAGATCACAAAAAGAAATACAGTTTTTCCTTTAGCAAAAATGAAAAATATATTCATTATCAGAAAAACTTTGAACCTTAAAGTAGAAAATTTCCACTTCCCACTCCTGCTCCAAGCGAAACGAAAAGTCAGCTCAACTTTCCTAGGATTTTCTCTTCCATCCCTCCAATTCGCAATGATCCCTTTTTTATCGAACAGTAAAAGTTGTACTAACAAAAACTACTACCCTGGAAAAAACCTGGATAACTGAGATCCGTCCAATCGGCGCGACGAGAACAATCGAAAGAAAGTTCAACGAAGCTAATGAGTAAATAAGCCCGCTAGGAAATACACAGTCTCCCTGTGTATTACGTACGTGCAACCCTTACCTTTGCATTCGGAACCGCAGCCTTGGCTCAACGCTGAATCTACGAGAACGATAGCGATCGCTAAATTATGCAGTGCCACTCGCATTCGAGCGGTGCGAGAGGGTACGAAAAAAAAAGCTTGGCCGAGATTGGAGCCAAACGCGCGCTGCCGCTTGTGCAAATATTGTATCGGTCTCTCCCGAAAAAATTTTTTATGTATGATGGCGTATTTATCCAGTGTGTTCTGAAACCTGAGTAAAGCGAAACTTGGAAGCTGTCACTTTTAGTTCCTCAAAGGAAAATTATAAAGTCGTTTTCGTAATTCCTCAAAAGCCTGAATTGCCATATGCCATACAAACCATAATGCACAAAAAATTTCTCCCCACAGTAACAAAAAAACGCCATAACTCCTTCCCCGACTAATATAATGACTGCACCGAAACTCCGGGATCAAAACTCGTTCCACATGTCTCCTTCTCCCAGCGTTTTTGCCTCGCGAAATATTTATGCCGCCTCACATTCACGATGGATTTCCTACCCTCGGCAAGAAATTTCCCAGGATTTCGTAATGAATAATCGCTTGGAGAATATTTTCCGAGGCGCTTTTTTAAATTGACCCGGGTCGTGAAGCTGAGGAGAGTTTTAAGAAGATTCATTTGCTTGGGTGAAATGATAACTGAGCGTTATTTGATTGCGCTTAGAGTGACGTGCAGAAAGTTAAAGGGTGAGTTTTGCTCGAGGAAAGAAAGTTCAGAAGACGGGTCGGGATTAAAAGTTGTTATTCCTTTTGATGAATGTTACTCCGTAGATTTTAAAATTTTGAATTACATTCTACCAGCATTACTCCAATCACAGTAATTGGAAGGGACGAATTTTTTTTCAAACTCCAGCAAGACAAATCCTGGTATCACGATCAATGAACGTGTTTATCGTCGGGAAAAATCTTTTTTCCATCCTGTAAAAACTCTTCTTCCGAACCATTCTTTTGAATCAAGGCGAACACATAGATAAGGCATGCAATCAAAGCTCTCAGTTCCCTATTGTACCTTCCGTACTTTTGTAACATTCTTTTCCATTCCATTCAGCAGGAGAAGCAAGGAAACAAGGTGACCATTAAGGGAGAGAAAAATAGCTAAAAAAGGGCGTTTTAACGATGTAATGGGTGATTGTACTTACTGCTCACGTTCCTCCAGCTCGACCACTCGACTACTGTCTGTGTTTTGTTTAGTAAGTCCAAATTAAAAAGCATAAACAAAAACAAATAAATTCGTGTTAGTGAGTTCGACTGGTGCCTGCGCGTTGCTGTAATGACGAATGATAAGTATGAGTTTTTTTTTTATGAACATAAGTTGAATAGAAAAATAATGTGTGAATGGGCATAAAATATAAAAAAAATGAATATGATATTTCAAATTTCATATTAGAACTTACATTTTTTTATGTATTCAAACAAAACTTTGTTAATTAGAAAAAAGCTCTCTTTAATTCTACTTGTTTTTTTCCTTTTAGTATAATGTGTAAAAATATAACAATTCAACTAGTTTTCATGATTCTTGGAAAAACTTCTTACTACTGAAGCCTTTCTCTGTATACGTTTCTGCCACAAAGCATGTATATTTTCACAACACTGCAACAATATGCAAAATGAATGCTCGTATCCGCCATTACTGCAACTACGTACTTGGCATGCTCATATCTTTCACAATTATCAGTGTACAAATTGGTCTTGTGTGTGAGTGTAGATCAATAAACTTCCGCTCAAAGAACAATGTATTATATTGTAATAATGTACGATTGAGTTTGTTCAAAATCGTGTAAAAATTTTTCAGATGCTAAGAAAACCGGTTCATTTTCAGAAGAGAGTTTGTGGTTATTCAATCGAAATTCTTTGGACGTATTCAATCGTTTTTACTCCGTAGAAACGCACTCTCGTTTGAAAACGTGGCTCCAGGAAAAAAAGCACCTCACGTTTATGCAAGTCAATTTCGCACGTTACGAAATTTCATGATTGAGTTGCGTACATGCTTTAGCTGAAACTTTTTTCGGATCAATGTGATTACACAATATATGGATGCAATTTTTTGATATAAATTTTTCGATCATTCAAGCTATACTTATAATTTTATCAACTCGACGTTCCCTTAAAGTCGATTTTTTAATATCGAAAAAATCACGGTTACAAAGAAAACCGAAAATTCTAGGCATGAGAAACACGTTGAAATTTGATTGGTAACGAAAATCTACGTCTTCAGAAGGATGTATTGATTTTTTGTTGACCAATGAAAAATCATAAAAAGAAGATTTATTTACTTACTGGTAAGGCATTAAAATTGTGGGAATATGATGTTCATGAAAAAAATATTCTGAAAGTATAAAATAAACTTGAACAAATTTGTCATTCAGGTGAAACTCTTGACAGATTTTATACCGAAATTAATTCTTTTATGAAATTATTTGAATAAAAACAAGACAACTTTAATATTTCAAATAGAAACTTGAGTATATCACTAGGATATTTTGAGAAAATGTCTGACTTTTACAAAAACATTAATATGAAATGGAATTGAAAAAGGGAATTTGGAAAACCAAGGATATCGATGGTAAAATTTTTTTTCGATGGAAATTATATGACAACACCAGTAATTTTCTATATAAGATAAATATTTATACAGATTTCCAAAAAAAAAGGTTTATGGAATTCAATTCAAAGATTGTGACACAGTTCATACATGTGCATAAAAAAAAAAAAAATAAATGAAAAGTATTTAGAAGCTTGACAATAATATATTATATGTTGAAAAGACACATACAGAAGCGACTTCTAGAATCAACCATAATCAAGATTTTTTCCGGCAATGGTATAAAAATTTGAGAAGAAGAAAAAAATAACTCTAAAATGAAGATTACAGACACCATATATACACAGGATGGAAAAATACAATGAATAAACTAACAGATACGAGAACGTTTCAAATTACAATAAATTTACTTAATTCTTTACAATGAAATCTAATAAATTATAATAAACTGTGGAGGCAGTTATAAAAAATTCGAAAAAAGTGTGTAGAAAATTATTCGCATTGTTTAATATTTTGCTGTTATTCTGTCTCTTCATAGCTTTTAAGGATTTTTATCATTGTAAATTCTATCTTATTGTTATTTGTGTGCTTATTATTCTGTACATATTACTTTAACAGTGAAAAATATACATTTACATATAATAATATGAATGTTTATTAGTTACATATTATTTTTATTATTTATTGATTATTATAATAATCCATTTACATTTTATAACTAAAATATTTTTCTTCATTATTTCATTATATCATTTGATATAAATATTACCATTATTTATATAATATCAATATGTAACAATATTTTCATCGATTTTCAAAATTTTTCGATTGTATCAGATTGTAGCATTGTTCTTTAATTAATTACATCAAAATTTTCGAAGAAAATATCTGATTTAGATTGATAAAAAAAAGTAAGTGAAACTTCTCTAATGATATGTTGATTCAAACAAATAAACATAAATGAAAAAAACAAAAACAAATTATTGCTAAAAATGGTGAATTACCTTAGTTACATTGGTATGATAGTATTCAAGCTCATTTATTTCTCACATTGTTATATTACGTCTAAAGAGTGAATAAAAGTAGTGGTTGAAGGCAAAATAAGTATCATTTATTGAACAAAATAATTTATGATTTTTCTCTCAACCATTGAAAAATTGGCTCTAAAGCATCGTCAGTTTAATAAAATAATATATATAGAGGAAAGGTAGAAAAATTGATGTAAGAGCTTTAGTTTGTAAAATAAGAGAGTACAATGTATCATTTATCTTTTAAAATACGTTGAAAAAAAGGAATTCAGTTGTATCAAAAGAATATATTTCTATATCAAAATTTTGAATAATAAATATCAATTCCGTTAGGTTTCCATCGAGCAAGTTTTTTAGAAATAGTAAAAAAATATGGCCATGTATTTCAAACCTTGGGAAACAATTTTTTTGATGAAAACGTCAAGTCAACTGAAAAATCACGATTGAAAAAAAGTTTTGCATCGTTTTGAAACCAAATTTCCCGAACCGTTCAATACAGCAATCGAACATTGTTCCAGTCATCGTTTTCAGGCAGCATGCAAAGTCACCGTCATAATTCACGTATCCGAAAAACTCCATGATATTCGCGGTGTTTCCAGTTTGAAAAACAAACGTATGCAATGAAAATCCGTATTCGTGACGAGACGGATTCACAATTTTACAACGGAAAATACACATGAAAATGTATGCGCGAATGTTGGCTTTGTGTTTCGACAATGGGGAGCGTGGAATTTGCACGGGTGAAGTGTCTGGTACGTTTTTCGAACAATCAATGTCGGATTTAGCCGTACGAAATTCCTCCAATCGAGAATATTTAAAGGACATTTTACAGACGCAACAGTGAAATGAACGTTTTCGTCAGAAATGTTTGTAGGGTAAACTGAATTTCGATCTACAACATGCAACTGCCATTCATGATTGTCTGTGGAAGTGTATGAAGATTTGAACTTACATTTGAGTTGACTACGCTTGCTACGGCAAAGTAGGAGCAGAACTATACAGATGACTGTGATGACGAGGACGATGATTACTGAAATGGCAATGGTGATGATGAGGAGGTCGCCTTCTAATCGGAGCCACCATGGGACGTTGCCTGTAACAGATATTGAGGGTTTTTTCGAAAATATTGAAGTGGTTGAATATTCTCTTGATTGAGGGGCAGAGGGTGAAAATCATGAGTATTGAAAAAAAGATTAAACTGATTTCTATTAAACTTACTTAGTGTAAAAAATTTGTAAGTTTAAACTGAGATTTTAGAAAACATTTTGGAATACTTTTGTATTATAAAACGATTCTCTGAAAGTAAGTAGTTCAAAAATATCGAGAAAACATTTTTATGTAGAACACTAAAACATCTGAATTTGAACCATTCAATTTTCAAAACCAGCTTGATGTGTAATTTAAAGCTGGGAACTTTTTTCAGCGTGAAAGTTTTTGCCATACAGTAAATTATTGATTAATGTAATTAAGTGATTTGAATAAATCCTTTCATGAGAAAAATCACTTATTTGTTGTATTTTCAAAGGAGGTGAACATGTATAATTTATTTTAAATTATAGACAAATTCAAGTATAGAGTTTCAATTTTTTAACTCAAAAATTATGTCATACTTATGTAAATGATAAAGTCTTTTATCTATTGATGAATCTAAGGTCAGATTCAATGAAAAGAATTAAACAACTTTTATTTTTGAAAGAGAAATTTTACATGTTTGCTATTTTAAATCCACGAATTCCAGACCTTATTGAAAACATAGTATGACATTTTAGAATACTATACTCATTACATTTTTTTAGCAGATACTAATTTTATAGTAGAGAATAATATTTTTTATCAAAGTTCGTTAGTGAAAATTTAGGTGCAAATTCAGGAAAAACGTTGAATTATAATTTAAATTCACTTGTTATAGCAGTACAATAATTTCTGACGTATGCACCACGTGTCTGACGTATTTTTGAAATATTTTATGTATAAAGGATAAATGGAGGATGATAACTGATTATTACGGATTGTAAAATTTCGTGCACAACATGACAGAAACATTTTCTCACTAGATAGAAAACTTTGTACAACTTACTATCCAATCCTCGGAAAGCTAAAGAAAATTTTGGAAATAAAATAAGTTGAGTAACTGAATTGCGTTTTAATTTTTTATACGCATTATTTACAGTGTTTTCATATAATTACATGCATGCTGCTCGCTAGGGATTGAGGAAATATCTTTCTTAGCTAGTGAAAATATTCAAAAAATACTATAGAATTCAATAGAAGTGATTATATTGCTTCTAAAATATTATTGTTTTTTTTAGGTTGATTTTTTCTGATAATAATGATAATTTTATTATTCTCAATTACACTTATAATTCTAATGCTCTGACGCTTTTATCGTAATTCGAAATTATCGTATCGCTTGAAATCATTATCGTTTATTATCCTAATTTGATCTTGCACTACATAATTTTTTCCGGTTAAAAAAAATCAGAAGTTTTTCGTAGCAAGAACCTTCAACAAAAAGAATCCTTTTCTAATGTTAAATTATACACAATATACTTATTGTTCGTGATGAATTGATCGTTGATGAAATCAGGTTAGATAATAGAGTGTTGGTATTTTTATCTGCGGCTTATATCAATCAAAAAGTGTAATAATAATATATTGTTTATCAATTGGTAAATTTACTTCATTGTTCATCAATTGATAAATTGTCTCGAAAAAGGTGGCCTTACTTATAATCAAATTTACCAACATATTCTAATCAATTCATAAATAATTCGAATCAATGTACCTCAAGATAAAGGAAATAAACATAGCATACTTTCGATGGATGAATATGAAACTATAATCAACGATAATGATTGATTATGTAAAAGAACGTCGGTCAATAAATTCATAGTTATTGTTACTTAATATATTGAGAGAAATTGACGTAATTATTACTGTCTTTCGCCCATTTTCGTTTTCCTTCCATATGAAACAAAAATCATCCATCAAAAAAGGCTTTGAATCAATTCATCATTGACCACCCCATCACAAGTTCAACAAAGTAAACACCAGCAGAAACCACAAACGGTCCCTCGAGAAACCACCAACCCAAGCGTCCAACCCAATTTGTCCCCCCGGATCATGAGAAATGCTCATTCGGGCACTTTTCTCGCTGGCACAACGGACAATACAAAAATAAATGTTTGCACTCACCCGGGACATCTCGCTCGCAAGGGCTGGAGGATCCAATGGAATTGTTTGCGACGCAAACGTAGATCCGGAAATTGGTGACGGAATCATCGAGCAGCAGGTAGCTCTTACCATCTCGTATTTCTGCCGCGTGCTCCAGCGTGTCGTTGTCGCTTTTCAAAGACCACGCGAAATCCGATTCCCTCGGATTCGCCACGGACGAACAGACGACGTAATCCTGACCGTCCACTCGTTCTCTATCGATTCGGCATTCGGGCTTAACTGCACGTAAAAAATGCCGTGATTTTTTTTTTTTTATTTTGTAATTCTAGTGATTTTTTTCTTCCCCGTCAATATTTATCCAACAGTATTGGTCGAGCTATCGGTATGATTCGGTGCGTTTGAAGGAAAAAGGGGCGGAGGTGTATCATGCCCTAGTTCTACTGGATACCGATCGAAGGATCGAGAATTGAAGGCTAGATACAACTAGGTATTTGGGATTTAGAGAGGTAGAGTATGACCAGTAGCTTAGTGAAACGTGTTTTTTTTAGGGAAGAGGTTGGTCGGTAGCGAAATGATTTCAAGATATATGAACCGGAATTTCATATTATCAGTTCTCATTTATATGTGAATCCATTTCCAATTAGGAATTTGATTTGTAAATTTCAAAATAATTCGTTTTGTTAATCTGATTTATCTATTTAAATATTACATAGATAAACGTTTGCAAGCAAGTAAACGAAAGTCTGGTAACAAATTCGCATAAATTTTTCTTCAAAGGGAAAACAACTTTTTATCCTCTTAAGATTGTTTGAATTAACATTTAAATTATGAAAAAAATTTGAACATAATAAATTCACAATTCTGACACCAGATTTATGATCATCAACTCAGAAAACCATGGAAAGGATAATATACATTTTGGAAAAACTCGAATTTCGCAAGTATGGATTAGAAAAATTGTTCATATTTTTTTTTGACATCGCACGTGACATGTTACGTTAGTTTGAAAAAGATAACACTGAGTGCTCAGAAACACAATCTTAAATAATCGCAAACATTAGAAATTAAACCTAAAATATTTTGTGAGGAAGTGCAACTGTTGTACTTTTTAGCCATTAGAAACTGAAAATTATGATTGAATTTGCAATATTCTATTTTTTTGGTCAATTTGATAAGACATCAATTCAAGCACCATCATCCTTGGGATAAAAGGAAACAAATAACAGAAAAAATAAAACATTTTTGTTTCAAAATATGAAAGAAAAATTTCAATGTTACATTATAGAAAATAATTGAAATTCAGAGTGGCAAACAAAAAATTTACTAAACCTCAGACGGAAGCTTAAACAATTTAAGAATAACCAAGCAACAAATTTTGTAAAACGTGGACATGATATAGCCAAATAATAATTTCTGAGAAAATACATACATGTAAAATTAATATCAGGAAACTTGCATTTTTAGTTATTAATTATGCAGGAACTTCGAAATTTAATATGACTATCTCTACGCATTAAGACAACAGTTAAAAGCAAACATTCCGAATTATATTCTTGATTTCCAGATATATGAAATTACAAAAGTCACATATGGACAATTATTCCATATTAAAATATATGGACATCAGTTACATTTATTTGTAAAGCACTGGGTTCCAAAGTAATGAAAACCTGTTATGGAATTTCAAAATTTCAAATACGATCCCTGGATATTAACTTTGCGTTATTGTTTGGTCCTCTAATAGTAACACTTACTTTTCACTCGAAATATCATTAAAACTTTTTTCATAAAAATATTATCGAAACCAGCATTCATTTTGTTAAAAAATAAATCAGGTGCCTCGTCCATGAACTTTTTCTATCTTACATCAACTTTATATAAAAAAAAAAAATAAATAAAAAGAACGAATTACATCCAAAGAAGTTTATTCATAATGAAATCCTTAGAAAAATGTTGTTTGGCTGATAAAGCTACATACGTTTTTTGGAAACAGAAAATTTAAATGGGAAAAGCTACGCAATGCATTTTTTTTATTCACCTCATGTGTCTTTCCCACCAATAAAGAAAGTTTTTTTTGAATACGCAAATCGAAATGCAAGTATCAAAATTCATGGTGATTGATTTATGAAAGAATTCATACTATTCATCAAATTCATTAATAGTTAAATGTTAAATCCTTTAACGATATTTGGAAGTCATACGTCATAATATGTGTTGATTAATTAAAAAACAGTCTGTCAGGGAAAAAAGGATCAGTGAAAAGAGTTCAGTTTTCACATACTACATAAATTTTGTTTAATTATACATTCTTTTGCCAAACTCATAACTTGATATTAAGAAATAAAAGCCCAAGATTTATTCGTGAGTAAGGTTTATCAGTTATCATCTAATAAAGTTCCTGCAAATTAAAGAGAGAAAACGAAAAAATTAATTCAAAGAACACTTTGCTCGTGTATCTATTTGTCTTTATTGATACGTAGCAGCCTACTTTTCTCTAGGCCCACTAAGCATTTTGGATTTAGAAAAGTAGAGTATGTCCAGTGGTCTAGTAAAACGTTTTTTTTTAGGGAAGAGGTTGGTCGTTAGTGGGATTATTTCAAGATTTAGAAACTAGAATTTAATATTCTCGGCCCTTAACTACACTTATTGCAATTTCTAAACATGAATTTGATTAGTAATTTTTTTAAATCATTCGTTCCGTTGAATTTATTTTTTTATATGAATAATAAATAGACACATGCTAGTCAGCAGGGATGTTTTTGAATTTATGTAAAAGTTCTCAAACGTTGGATCAAATATTTCCATCAATTTTCCACTAAAAATCAATGCTGCCTACCCGTTTAAGAGATCCAAAAAACAAGAAAAAGCCAATGAATCTTTGAAGGACTTCAATTTTGCAGGTATTTGATTAGAAATAACTAAGAAAATTTTATTTTCTTAATCTGATGCTAGGCTAGTATTCAGCTCCTCAAATTCCTAAAAAAAAATATAACCCTACTAACAATATGAATGAACTGCAATTTGTATCACTGTTTATCTTTTTCTTTCTTTTTCTTCCATTTCATCAAATTTTCATTCTTGTGCAGAAAATTCTCAGTCAGGAAAAAAAACAACGAAACTTTTCCATTTTCAAATATTAAAGCAAATCTTTATTCTAACGTAACGAAACATAATTATAAACATAACTATACAAAAAATTTTGCGGAACATAAATGCAGAAAAATTAATAAAATGTTTTTTATGAGAAATAAATTCAAATCAATATTAGCAAACTTCTATCATGCGGTATGAAGTATATGTAGAAATCATTAAAAGTTGACATAAAAATTGCCAAGAATAAAAACGAAAGTCGAAACTCCTAAGATACATTCTTGGGTACCGGGGGAATTGAAAAACAGCAAATTCAGTTTTATGAAATTCATCAGTTACTTATGAGTGTTAAGCACTGATTGTGAGCTCTACAGTAACTTAGAAAATCATACTCAAGAAATTTACAATTTAATACGATTTCCAGTTATTACCTATGCAATATTGTTTATTTCTTTGATTCGAACGATTCTAGGAATTATGTTCATTTTTAAAGCATTTCAATCATTTGACTGATATCACAGGTGCCTCACTGACTATAGACTGGATATATCATTGTAACTTTTTTAATGAAAACATTTTCAAAATAACTGTTTGTTTCAGTAAAAACGGTATCACGCGCCTTGCTCATTAATGAAGTTAATTTTGTTTTTTAAAAAAGTAGATCGAATGAGGCCCGAAAAAGTTTGTTATTACCATGTCCTCTAAAATCCTTTGAAAAATGTTATGAGTTCCACAGAAGTAAAAACCTGCTAGAAATTTCATAATTTTATACTGTCCCTGGTTATGACCTGTGCAATATTGTTACTTTTCTGATTTTGGAGAACGTAGAAATTATGTTCATTTCAAACGTGTTTCAATCATTTAGTTCATGTCACAGTATCGCACTTACTTTGGACGGGAAACATCGAACTTTTTTCATAAAAACTCTAATCAAACAGCATTTTTTCAGTAAAAACGGAATCACGCGTGTCACCCATAAACTGTAATTACTTTTTCTCTAAAAAATCGATCGAATGACGTTCGAAAGAGTTTATCTACATTACTTTCAGAAAATTCTTTGAAAAATGTTGCTTTGGTTATAAAGCTACAAACATTTTTCGACAACAGTAACCTTTATTAAAAAAACCGTGTATTGAAAATCATTTTTGTAATCCGCCTCATGTGCCTTTTCTACCAACAAGTAAAGTTCTTTCATAGTACAGAATATTGAAATTTGATAAAAAAAAACTCACTGCAAATCATCTTCGAAAAAAAAAACTTATTTTTATTTACATTGATTAATTTTCATCCTGTCAATCATATGGGAACATCATTTAGGAAACATGTGAATTTATAAACCACTGCGCAAAACCATAACCGATTAATTATAAAAATAACCTACAAAGACAATACAATCAATCCAAAGAGTTTAGACTTCAGATAGTAAATTAATTTTTTTTCACGAAACATTTTTTTCCATGACTCATATCTTCACAAAAAAATAAAATCCCAAGATAAATTGCATTATAAATAAGGTTTATAATTCATTAAAGATTCTCTCAGAAAAAATCGAACACGAATAACTTAATTCGAACAATACTTTGTTCCTGTATCCATTTATTTTTAATGATACTCAGCAGCCCACTTTCCTCTCTTCGAAGCAAGCCATTTAGTTCGAATTGAATAATACAGAGATAAAACAGCAACGGTACACGGATAAATCCTTTTTCCGCCGGGATCACTCCGGATTAAGATTTTGCAATGCAGTCATGCTCAATCGTATCTAATGTGCTTATTCACGAAAAGTAGCTCTTGTTTATGTCGGGTCACATCCGCCTGAGTCACGTCCGACAGTTTTGCTCACGTATGATCGTATTTCATGCAGTCGTAAAAATGCTCACGTCTGATAACGCGGGGCTTTTCACGAATATCTTCAACTTTTATCAGTCGGCCCGGATCAGATCCTCGAATTTTACGAAACACCGAGTGGGTGGAAGTAGAGCAAGCTTACATTAAATTCAACGTAGTATAATAGCCTTGTAGTCTGATTAATCAACTGTCAGTCGACAAGTCATGAGTTTAAATGTTAGTGATAGATATTTTAATAATAAAAATCATATTTTTCGTTAAAATTTGCCAAAATTTATTCAATTGAGACAGTTACTGATAGATTAACATGGTGGATGAAGTTATCACTGAGCACAGAAAATTATAAATAAATAATTACTTACATTGGACGTTCAGGTAAGTCGAGATGTTACTGCTGCCATGTCGGTTCGAGGCTTCGCAGTAGTAAGTGCCGTTGCTTCGACGCGGGACCGTCGTTTTGAATGACAGTACGTGACCCTCAAAAATAGTGTCCGTCGAACCTTCGCGGAACCATCGGAAAGTTGGCTCAGGATGGGCTTTGGCTCCGCAAATAACGCTCTCCGGCATGTGGTCAGCGATAACGTTTATGATTTCCTTCGATATCGTCATGTTCTCCGGCAGATCTGTGGACATAATTCGAGAGTGCGGGTTTTCAAGGGAACTCCGGTAATGGAATTGAAGTTTTTACTCCTGTAATAAAAGTCCGAAGAGCGGCGAATTCTTCTAAGTGAATCTTTGAAAGTCATGCTATTTCAATATGTTCCCGAGACAATGCCATCAGTTGTCTAAAATACGAAATAAAATGTCAAGCACCAAAAAAAGTGGCTTGGAAAGTTTTACTTTATAACTCAGTCGACTTATCGACATTTTATACCCCTCGAATAGGGTTATTCAATAAATTCAAACTTGTTCATACAATTATCATGCTCGGGGCGATCGACTATGAAATGTTCATTTTCGATTGGAATGATTACATTAAGTGCAAATGTATTTAACGAGATATTAAATAATCCCCTTAACGTTAATCAGGCTTGGCCGAATGGCAAATCAGCCCATTAAAGCGGCTCTGATAATGCGGGAGGTTTTTGAAATCGACTATTGCATTCTTCTTTCACGATTCGTGGCTTTCATCGATTCCCATGGGTGACATACGAAAAATCCGATGAGCTTTGCAATCCAGGCAGAGGATTTTAATTAAACTGAAAATGTAATTATCGAAGATTTTTCTGGTTTTAGATAGAGTTGAGTGTTTCCGTTAGGGATGGGTTATCAACGATAAATTAATAAGTAGAGAGGGGCTATTTTAGGTTGGATTGTATAACCTTTTTCAAGCTTTTTTCCGTTTTTTAAATCATATTGAAATAGATAACTAATATATTCTAGTATGATACGATCGCTATAAAATTTAAAACTGTTTAAAAATTTGTGGCAAAAATGGTCGAACGCTTCCAACTTTCAGTAATTCTGATGGTAATATTAATAATCAATATTTTTAATCAAGCAAATCATACGTGCATCATTATTGTAAGAACGTAGAAAAAAGAATGAAAAAAAGGTTGAACACCACGAGAATTGAGAAGATTCAGAAAGTACTGAGACCTATTCATAAAAAAAGTAAATCGAGAAAAATGAGTTCAAGTATCTACTATTTCTCAAAGCTTGATGCAATTAAAAATGAAAATCGTTAATTTGTATTCATAATATTCATATAATTCAAATATCATTTGGCAGCATCATTGCAATTTTTAAGCAGAAATGCTTTAAATGCCTTACTTACAGAGAAATATTTAAATAACTGAAGAATTCTTTTACCTATATCGTGTACTTTTTGACAAAAACCTTTATTCTACCACTTCATAGTTTAATACACATTTCACGCGTTATACTATTTTATTATCGAAACAAGACCACATCACGGGTGTACATAGCCCTCAATGAAGTTGAAGTTTTTGAAGAAGTTGAGTTTTTACCCTGAAATTTGAGAGTTCACCATAAAGGTTGATGCTTAACTTTGAAATCGGTTGAGAGTTAACCATGAAAGTTAAGAGTAAGCCCTGAAATATGAGAATTAGCTTTCAGATGTAAGTGTCAACTTTCGATGTTGAAGGTTGATCATGAAACTTAGGGCTCAACCTGGAAGTTAAAATATATAAATTGAAATTCGAGGGTTAACCCTGAAATCGGTTGAGGTTGATCACTGAAATCAGTTAAGGGTTAACTCTTAAGGTCTTAACCTTAACTCTTGAGGTCTTGAACCCTCAAATTAACCCTGAAAGTTGAGAGCGACCCTAAAATCAATTGAGAGTAACTCTCAAGGTTGAGGGTAACCCTCAAAGTTGAGTATCAACCATCAAAGTTGAGGTTAAGCTATAAATTGAGTGTCAACCCTCAAGGTTAAAGAAAACCCTTAATGTAAAGTGTCAACCCTCAAGATTGAAGTTAACTCTAAAAGTTAAGGTTCCATCCTGGAATAGGTTGAGGGTGATTCTCAAGGCTTGGGTTAGTTATTCAAGTTAATTGTCAAACTTCAGGGTTAAAGTGAAGCTTTGAAGTTGATTGTCAACTCTCAAGGTTAAGGTTAACCCTTAATGTTGAGTTTCAACCAGCAATATCGAAGTTGACCCTGAAAGCTGAGAGTTAATTCTAAAATCGGTTAAGTGTTAACTCTCAAGGTTCAGTTCAACTCTGAAAATTGGGGGTTAACCCTGAAATCGGTTAAGGGTATTTCCCAAGGTTTTAGTTTACCTTTAAAGTTGAGGGTCAGCTCTCAGAGTGAAGGTCAACCTTTGAAGTTGAGTGTCAACCCTCAAGGATGAGGTGAACCCTTAAAGCTGAGTGCATACCATCAAGGTTAAGGCCTAACTTTAAACTAAGTGTCAGCTCTCAAAGATGAGGTTAAGCTTTTATGTTAAGTATCAACCCTCAACACTAAAGTTAACCCAAAAGGTTGAGGCTTGATCCTGAAATCGGTCAAGTGTTTACTATCAAGGTTAAGGTTAACACTGAAAGTGGGGGGTTAACCCTGAAATCAGTTGAGGGTCACTCTCTAGGTTGAGATAAACTCATGAAGTTGAGCGTCAACCACGAAGGTTAAGGTTAAGCTTTAGACTGAATATCAACCCGCAAAATTGAAATTAACACCGAAAGTTGAAGCTCGATCCTAAAATCGGTTAATTTTCAACTCCCAAGGTTAATGTTAACATTGAAAGTTGAGGGTCGACCCTCAACGTTGAGGTGAACCTTTCAAGTTTAGTGTCAGCCCTCAAGGTTGAGGTGAACTTTTAAAGTTAAGTATTAACCCGTATGAACCCTTAAAGATGAAGTTACCCTTTTTCGAGTGTTAACTCGAAAAATTGAATTCAAGTTTTAGGGTCAATCTTCAAGCAAAGTTCCTGATTTCAAATATTTCCAAATAAATTTCATATCCAACCCTCTCCCTTCCCCCCTTCTAGTTATGACTCCCCCTTTCACGAGAAAGTTGGACCCACCTCAAGTAATTTCGCAACACTGCCACGTTTCATTCGACAACGTCTATAAAACGTTCGTTGCCGATGAGACATTCGCCTGAAATTCTCCATCCATAAAATTTTACTTACACTCGACTTGGAATTGCGTGCTGCTTCGGACGCCGGAGCCGATGCCGTTGCCGGTACTTTCGCAGGTGAATTTCGCGTTATCGGCGTGTCGATCAAGTTGGCTGTTTGGCCAGGCAGTCAAGTTCCAGTTAAGCGTCGACTGTATGCTCTCGAAATCGTTAGTCCTGGGATCAGGTGGGTGGTAGACGTTGCTTAAGTAGTAACGTTCGTTCCTGTGAAAGTCCATGGGTCGGTCGCCTTTAATCCAGGAGATGTTGCAGATCGGGGCGCACTCCACCCAGCACTCAATGCTCACGTTCGGGGAATTGTACACGTAGCCGTGGTAAGGGGGAAGTTTCTTAATAAATGCAGGCGCGGCTATGAAACATTTATTGCAAGTTTAATCGTCGACTACTTTCCCCTAATCACTTATGAACGCGCTAAAGTGAGGGGCGTTAATGACAACTAGTCTTTGGTGGTCTTAAGGGATTTCAACTGTGGAGTAGAAGAACAAGTTGAACGTAGTTGTAGAGAAATGAGGGATATGTGTTTGGTATGCTAATAATAAAGGGCGAACAGGGTGCGGAATAAATGGAAACAAAATTTTCTGAGTAGGTGTGTGGTATGATGGAAACCTTGGGATTGGAATGTCTAGCTTGTAAATTCACTATCTTTTTACAGTTGTTAGGTAATTCGAGAGTAACTTGAAATGACTGAAAAGCTTGGAGAATTTTTTCAAGACAAGAGAGTTGTGAAAGATGCGATTTGATGTCCAGTTACTAGAGTACAAATCTCGTAACCCATCTCAGAGTTTCAATGTGTGATGAGATTATAACACATATTGAAATTTATGGTGTACGCTATCAAAAATAATTAACGATTTTCTAAGTCTAAATCAGTTGGTAGAAGTCAAAGATGATTTTTTGAAAAAAAGTTTGCGAGAATCCCAAAAAATTTTCAATGATTGTTGACTGCTTTCTGATGATTCAATAAATGTATTGATTGTTATGTAAAAATAAAAACAAACCTCGCGTAAGTTGGGCTGAAAAACCTATCAAATAGATACAGTTTGCTGAAATAGTTTTAACTCATTAATTGTAACTATTGGAAGTGAATGAAATATTTAAATATTCGCTAAAAATTTGTGAAAAATAATGAATACTGTAAACTGTCAGAACATTTTCAAGTAAAATAAAAAATATTTGATTCTTATTGAAATTTATTTTAGAAATCATGTTTCACGATGCTTTATAACTAATAAAGATAAATTTGAACATTCAAGTAATCATTTTTAAGGCGTTATATACCTTTTTGTGTTGAAAAATCGAGGGTGGTTTGTAGTATCTTTTAAGATATGTAGCAATAGTGCTATGTAACAAAAGTTATAGCTCATTAATATTCTATTGTTCACTTGAGAGAACAAGTATTCGTTCATAAAAAAATATCAACAATTGGCCGAGTTATGGACCTTTCCCCGAAACGATTTTTTTTAAGAGGCTTTGCGATGACCACGATGCAAGTCGAACAAGTCAAGTTAAATCAGAAAATCCAAAAATTTCATTAGTCTAGGAAAATATATAGTTCTTGAACGATCGCTTTTTTAAAGGAAAGTTTTTATTTTGTAGATAAGTAATTTTTTATAAAATTTCCAGAGCTGAAAAAATCTAAATTTCGGGGAAAACGTTCTTGCATACAGAAAAAAGTAATATTCATTTTTTCAATTGTTCAAGAACTAGATACATTCCTAGACTAATGGAATTTTTTGGATTTTTTAATTTAACTTGACCTGTTCGACTTGCATCGTGGTCACCGCAAGCCTCTTCAAAAAAAAGTTGTTTCGCAAAAAGGGCCATAAATCTGCCAATTGTTGATATTTTTTTATGATCAAATACTTGTTTTTTCAACTGGACAATGAACTATTCAAAAACAACAATTTTGGTGTCATAACATTATTGCTACATACTTTAAAAGATACTCCTAACCATCCTCAATTTGTCCGCACAAAAAGGCATATAACCCCTTAATTCAACGTTCTCACTAGGTGTTTCACTGTAAAAATGATTGAAACTAAAAAAATATACAAAAAAGTTGAAATAGTTATCAAAATAGTAAAAAAAAGCTTTTTTCACTGTGTTAATCTATGAAACTGTCTGAACTTAAAAATCATCAATAACTTAGAAAAAAAACTTTGCGAACCATCAGGACTGTCATTGACTCATGAAACACTTTAAAGTATTATCGCAAAAATATCCAAACTTCAATTAACCTTATTCCGCAAACTTTGTTTTATAATATTTTGACGATTATGAAGAAAAATTATGATGTTTCTATAATGCTTCTAATTATAAAGGTACAACTAGGTGTCTCATTGTAAAAATAATTAAATTGTGTATTATTAATTCGAAATTGTCAAAGTGGTATGAAAAATTAAAAAAACTTTTTTCCATTGTTAAGCATCAGTGTAACTGTCGAAACTAATAAAAATAATATAAAAATCAAAGTTTTGGCATCACATTTTTTCCTTTGTCTAAATGTGCAAAATGTCAAAACTGTTCTCAACTTTCAAAAGATCGAACTTTTGAAATTATATGAGGTACTATTTTAAATTGCTACAACTGTATGACTTTTTGTTCACCCAAATAGTAAGAACTGTTGAAAATTTTAAAAGTTCTGTGAATAAAATTGTGAAACTGTCTTAACTGTTATAATAAAAAAAGATGCAGTATACTTCAAAAACGTTATCACGTTTATTAAAAAATTTTATTGAATGTCAAAGCTTTAACAAATTCTAAGGCACTTGATATCTCTTAAATATTGCAGACTATAGAACACGGATGAAATGTAAACATTACTTCAGTTAATTATTTCACTGCTAAAATCATAGAAAAACAAGAAAACTATTATTTGTAATACTGTCATTGGTGATAGTTGTAATGAAAATTCATACTATCGAGATTTCTGAGACTGTTTATAACTACCAAAAGCATAAAAATCTGTCAAAATTTTTATATAGAGTTTCTTCATCAATAATTAGAAGCTCTTTGGAATTATTAAAAAACGAGAATAGCATTTAAGGTTCAATTGCTGTTTCAAACTGTTAGAAAGTATAAAAAGTATTAAAAAAGGTCCAAAATAAGATCAGTCACTTTCTTCGAAACAATTTTTATTTGTCAGAAAAAAGGAAAAAAAGATAGGATGAGACATTCAAAGTAAGAAAGGATGGAAGAATAAAGATGATATGAAATAAGATGAAATTATCAAGTAATAATAAAAAGATAATATATACATTATCGTAGGAGGCGGAGGAGGGGGAGGATTAGATTACAGATTGGACTATATAATTGATATTCCATATATGCTTCGAATCTTTTTAAAAGAAAGCTCTCCTGTAGTATCCCTATCCCCCAAAAAAGTGAAAACTTCTTTAAATGTGTTCAAATTCAAACAAATTATCTAGTATACATTCATAATCAAAACAAAAATCTTGAAATGAATTTCTAGTGCACCAAGACGTAAATTCCAACGTGGGCATTTGTACCCATCGTATGTAACAAATGCACGTGCTACGTGAGGTTCGAAAGATAGATGGGTTTCTTACCAAAGACGTCAATGAAGGTGGTGGCGGGATCGCCGAAGCCGGCGTCGTTGAAGGCCATGCACGTGAAATTGGCCTCGGTTTCCAAATTGACGGACTCGATCGTGAGCAGGGCGTTGCTCTCCTCGGGCAGCCGGTGCGAGCCCCTCATCCACTTGAAGCCTGTGATTTCCGGTCGGCCCTTGTCCATCACGGAACACGAAATATTCAATGAGCCCTTCTTCACGACCAACTCCGGGCTGAACGATATAAACGCAGGCCCCGGCTTATCTGCAATATCATCAAAGTCGCCCGACTGTGTCTATAATAGGGTGTCGAGATGTCTTTTTCGAAAGTTGTCTAGCTTCCGTTTAACGATGACCGTTGTCTTCAAAGTTTAAAGTAAAGTATGAAGATCAAGACAAAAAATATTGATATCAGTTCGTTGTAAACAGAATATTCGAAATTCTGATTTTGAGAAAAAAATTGCAGATTTCTTGATAAAATCTAAGATACTTTTTCTTTTGCCTAGTTTCTCAAAACTCAAAACAAAATAAGATAGGAATACCCACCTGGAAAATTCTGCATGGGAAAAATATCCAAAGATACTAATACAAAAATGCATAACTTCGTACACGATAGTAATTCTGTTGACGTCTTAAACTTTTCACAACTCAAAAAATTCATTAAAATTATCTGAAATTTTAGGTTTTATTGAGATTTAATAGTGAAAATTTAAATAATTACACACAGTTTTTGCAGTTCCACAGCATTTTCAAATTTTATACAATATACAAAATTTACGTACATTTTGTGCGATTCTACAAATTTTTGTATATTTTATAATCGCTAACATTTTTTTAAATTTCATACGTCTTCTGAGTTTGTTAAATCCTAAAAACGTGGTATGAGATTATTGCATTTTTCAGAATAAAAAAAATCTATGTAACACATGCAAGATCATCTTTATTTTTAATAATTTCCAGGTATTCCCAATTTTCAATAAAAAATAAAAAAAGCTATTACTTTTCATACTTAGAAGAGGTTTGGTAAAGATACTTCATAAAATTATTTAGCATATTCTGTAATTCTACAAAACCTCCGATTTTTCTGGAATGATTGACAATTATGGAAATTTCAAACCAGTTCTGATTGTTGGAAATTTGAATGATTCTTGTCAATATAACAACCATGAAAGATTACAAAAATTTCTAAAAATTTTCTAACTCATGAAAATTTCCTATGAATATAACACTTTTCGAGTATTATTAGATTTTCCTTAAACAATTTGAAAAACATTATCATGCATATTTAAAAGAAATGATAAATCTGATGATGAACAGAATATACCCAATTCATAACCATTTTCTACAATTCCATCGATTTATCGAATTTCCAGAACTATTGGCAATCTCTGAAATTTCGAATGTTTTCTGATTTTTAAAAATTTTTCAAAATCGAAACGTAATATATACTATTCAAAATTTTTGGATATTCATGAACTTGTCGAACTTATCAAGATTTTACTCCATTTTTTATTACCTTTCGAGTATTGCAAATGATTATGCAAAAATGTAGAAAAAAGTATACCCATGCATATTTTGGAGAAAGATAAAAATGAAAACAATTTACAAAACTAGTGAAATGTTTCGGGAATTCTTCAAAATTTTTAATTTTTTTATGATTATTGACAGTTTTTGAAATGTTTGATGTTCATGTTTTTTCAAACTTTTAAAAATTCCTAATCTGAAACCTGAAATACTCTGAACTACTCTGAACTTCCGAATTTTCATATAAATTTGTACAACTTATAAAGATTTCTTTTGATTTTTCAATACTTTTCAAGTTCAAGTATTTCAAATTTTCGTTACATTGAAAAAACAATAGGATCATGCATATTTTCAAGAACAGTAATAATGGACACAATATATAAAATTGTGAACATTTTCTAAAATACAAGGAAAATTTTAATTATTTTGAAATTATTGACTTTCTTACATTTCCGATGTCTTCTGATTGTTCAAAATTCAAAAATTTCTTCATAACGTATTCACTTCTCGAATTAAAAAAATTTTTTTTAGATCTGTCCAGCTAATTCAGATTGATATTGCTTCATAGATTCTTTTGAAATACCACAAATTTTTTTTTTTTAATTTGAGAAAAAAACAGTATCTAGCATGTTGAGAAAAAACATGTTTCTAAACACAGTATACAATATACAAAATATATCTCAGAATTTCATCAATTTCGTGAAATTTCAGATTATTAGCGATCAAAAATTTTTTGATGTTTTCCCATTTTTTAAAATATGAAACATGTGAAAAACTAATAGAAAGGTTCAAAATTTATAAAAATGTATCCAATTTATTAAGAATTTCCGTGATTAACTAATCTTTTCTGAACTCCTTATTTTTTTATCTGAATATCTAACATCATGATGCTTATTTCGAAGAAATATGATAATAACTCTCCTATCCTTCCCAATACTTGTGTCATTTACTACTCACCTGAAAAATCAACACGAATTTGTGAATAAATCTCTGATAATTAACGTTTAGACAATGAAGAACAAAAATCCACAAAAAATTTCTGCTTGGGGTTCTCGAGGATACCACAGAATATCGTTGGAAGAGTTGTAGAACACGACACTGCGTTACACGTTTGTGGTAAAATGATTGAAAACATCACAAAACGCGCTCTATACTATCGAGAAACACGTAGACTATTTGCTCTCTCGGACTTTGTGTGGTTTGCATTCAGTTTTGGCCGCGTGTTCGTATTTTCGTTAGAGAGCAAACGCTAGATTTCGTTCACGTTATTCAACGTTATTACCAAAGACTACGAAATGGAAATTCTCTTAGAATAAGACCTGAGGTTCATGTTTTTTTTGAGGTTGGAACTGAGTGTGTTTCAGGTTTAAATAAGTGTAATTGTGACTTAAATGTGTAGAAATCATTTTTGTTGTGACAGCAAAAAGCAGATAAAAGTGTCAAAAAATAAAATGTTTAGGAAATAAAAATTTTATGAACCTTGTTGAGTGAAATCGCCAAAAACAGATAATATTTTGTACCCGTCTAGAAGCACGTGTTACCATTTACGCTGGAGAAACATCAATGTCGTGAAATGCTATGAAGATAACATTGTTGGGCGAGGTGTGGAAAACGTAACAAGAAAATATCATGATCGCGCCGCGTGTTCCCTCGTATTTCCTCAGCTCAATATGTCAGCCCGTACCAAAAATCAATATATCAAACTTCAGTAAGACACTCATATCGAACATGCGATCGACAACGGAAAAAAAAACTTGCCAAATGATAGTCGAACGAACGTTTTAAAAAAATTTCGCGTGAATAAAAAAATACTGCGTACTGCATTTGCGCTGTCTTTTATTCGTTTCAAGTTGTTTTACTTCATATATTTCAACCTGAAAGCACTTGGCGCAAATAAAATAGCGCGCTCAGTCGAAGCTACTTAAAATGAGTGAGATTTAGTGCATTTCAAGCCCATCAATTCATTCCTTTTTCACTCTCAAATATTTACAAAGAAGTAAATACTCTACCTTTTGCTCTCACTGAGCTTTGAGAGCAAAAGGTAGAAAGAGTTTCTTGACGTATCTATGTAAATATTTTTCGTCGGGAAATCCCGATGATAATTCGAAAGAAAAATTATGTAAACATAAAAAAGGTAAGAACATGAAAATATTTTGGAACGTATTCGTACGTGGGGAGGGTATCAAAGTTTCGATTTATGAATTCGCGATATATTTGTCGTGAAAAGCGGAAATTTCACTGGCAAAGTACATATCTTTGAGGTTTCTATGGTTGAGGGTACAAACTGCACGATGACGAAATTCGAACTCTGTATGTGGCAATATATGAAGATTGTGAATTTCAAAAGCTCATTTTCAGATTTCAAGATTCTCCAATGGATGAAAATATTTAGTTTCTTCGAATCAGCATCACAATGAAAAGTGAGAGAAAGAATAAAGATAGAAAATATTCTTCATTTGTTGCTGATTAATATTTTTTTAATAATACATACATTCAAATTATTTAATTTGATTTTCTAACTTTCTGGAACCATTACTTTTTGATTTGTCACTCTGTATTTGTGATACTTGAAACTTACGAACAAAAAATGCATCAACTGATACGGAGATAACTAGCTCAAACGTGAATCATTTACATAACTATGTTTTCCACTTTAACGAATTTCTATCATTGGTCTGAGAAAAAGTAGAAGATGAAATCTTCTCACTTATTATTAGCCTCTTTTCAAGTACAACTATGAAATGCATAATTGAATATTTAAATATGTTCAAAAATTTATAGGTGTGACATGTTAAAAGAAAAAAACTTTCCTCTTCTTCCGCAGTCGAAAAAAATACTTCAAAATGACAAGTATGGTTTGAAGAAATTTAATAATAATAATAAATCATGTAAATATGTTCAAAGATAATTATTTTTTTCATCTTCGTGTTTATGTTTATATTTATACAATATTTACATTTTATACTTATGCTTATATTATTATTCATATCAGATGATAATATTTAAAATAATATTATAATTATTATTCAGAAGTATATCGGTATTTATATAAGATTGTTTTTATACTTTTATTTACATTTGTAAAATTTTTTGTTGAAACTAATATTCATTTTTACTCTCATACTTAAGTTATTATTATTGATTATATTCAACTGTTGATTTAGATGTATATGTAATATTTTCTTGGTCTTTGAATCAGTTTTTATGATAATATTTGAAAAAATTGCATCTCACTTCCTGTTTTAAATTTAAAACCGTACCTTATTTTAAAATAAATTTGGATTCTATTATATATTTTTTTATTATTAGGTATTTATTCTGACACCAATATTATAATTGATGAGGTTGATAACACTAGTTTAGAAATTGTTTAATAATTGCGACAACCTCGGGGAAAAAAGTTTTCTAGACTTTTTTCGTGTCGCTTAGTACCAGAAAAACTATTCCTGATTTTTTTAAAAATTTCAAAATATAAAAAAAACGTGTTTCTCAGCTTTTTTCAGTGATTTTTAGAAATATCGAGAATAATCTCTTTTTTTATAATAAATAATATATTTTTTGGAATTTATACTAGTTGGCTTTGTGGCAATATGCTGAATTTTTAATCAAAATTTTATTTGATGAGTTGTAGGCGTTGAAATTCGAAAAAGGTACATTCATGAATTCAAGATTAACAAAAACAGTATATCTTCGTAAAGCTAATAAATAGACTTTTTGCAGGATATGTATTTCATGTGAATAAATTAGACCGTTCATGATATTAAAAACATTGAAAAACAAGTTTTTCGTTAATATTTTCAAAAAGCTTCGTTGGAAACATCAATGACAGTAATTTTCGCATTCAGGGACACAAAACAATTTGAAGAATACTTTTTTCAGGAAGTACGTTTTTCATGTAAACGAGTGTAATTCAGTCATCGTTGTCACCTTGAGAAATGCTTAGAGCTGTATTCAATTTTTTCTACTTGTTCATGAATTGTGATTCTGTGAATATCGTCTCAATGATAAGAAATATAATTCGTATGAAATAAATAATATATGAAAGAAGAAATGCAACAATAATAAATACAGTAATTTCATTTCTAACTCGCTAAAAATTCTTAATCATTACGGTCTCACTTACAATTGACAACGACCGGGGTGCTAGCTGAAATTGGGCCCCAACCCGCGTCATTTCGTCCCTCGCAGGAGTAGTTGCCATGGAAGGACCTGCCCACGGCTTCCAAAAGCAATTTGCTTGGGTCGATGTCGCAAAAGGTCGCGTGGTCATCAGCAGTCGCAAAGGTGAAGTCTCGAGGGCAGTCAGGCAGCTCCTTCAGTAACTCGCCGTCCAAGTACCAACGCACTGCGGTCAAAATCATAGGATTACCTGTCGTGACCTTGCAGGTCAGCGAAACGTTCACGTGGTCCGCCTCGTTCACTGGTGAATCAGGTTCCATCGTGACCTCTACCATCGGCTTATCTGCAATCAACAAATGTTAATGCACTCTGTTACAAAAAATTTCAGTAGAATTTCTGTCAATCTAAATATATCATCACAATTTCAGTAGTTTTGCTTTGTCCATCCAGATATCTGAACCTTTTTTGAAATTTTCTAACCCCAGGAGTTACGACTATTGTAGATAAAACATTTAAAAAGTCTTAAAATGTCTGTCTTCTTAGTCTTCAAAATTAATGGCTTAATCCCATTCTTCAAACAACCATTACAGCAATAATGTTTATCTTTCTGTCGAGATAGCAAAGCCTGGGCAGACATCTGCGCACATCGGAATAATGAACTTCAGTAACAAGTACATGTGACTGTTGTGCAACCATCATAAAACGTCCGCTGACGTTTGCGGAAGTTGCAACGTAACAACAACACAGCCCTGGTAACAAAGCTTGGAGTACCGAAATGTTATTGACTCAACGCGATCGCCGCCAAATCCAATCCCGCAATTAATCGCCCCTTCATAAAGAACAGAACTTCGTTACTTTTATTATTCCAACAGAACGGAAGGACAATAACTTAGGGATAGCCGGTTTTATTTCCTCGTTATTCTTGAAGGCTTTGAAATTTAACGGCCATCACGTCACTTTTTAAAGTCGCCATTACTTTGGACGAGATAAAGTTTTGTGGTCAGAATAAATAAAAAAGTTGTCGTGTTCTTACGGATAGAAATTTCAGGAGTTTATGATATTTTGTTGTTTTTGTTAAATGTTTCAAAAAAAAGTTGATAGTATTGAAGAAGCCTGAAACTTTCTATATTTTTACAGACATAAAAGATGAACGAGTGTTTTCCCAGATAAATGAAAAAACTTTTCTGTTATTAAATTTGACGTAACGACCTTTTGATATTTTCGAAGAACTTATCATTCTCTCAAATGTATATACATATTAGTTGAAAAACGATTTGTATAACCTATAAATGTTGGAAACAAGCCTTACGAAACATTATAAGAATACGGGAAAATTTTTCCGCCGATACCGCAATCTCTATTTCCCTCGCGATACTGATATTGCTGTACTCACATAACACGGAAACCTCTATGAAATCCTGAGTATTAGATTCGCCAACGCTATTCTCCAAAAGGCACGTGTAGACGCCCATATCGGATGGCGTGGCGTTTTTCACGAACAGGGCGGTTTCCTCGGGTGTTCCGCCATCGTAGTGATCGTCGTTAAACGTCAATTCTTCCTCATTCTTAAACCTATAACGTTTTTATGGAGAATAACATATCGCGATAAGCGTCTTATCATAGACAAGACATATACACGATTACTGTAACTTATCATTGATGGTCAATCTATGTCACTTAACTAAAGGAATGGATTTTTATCCTCATGTTTACATGGTATATTATGCATATACAATGTAATACTCTTTTTGATGATACCATCTATCTATTACTATAACTATGATCTATGTGAGGCGTTTCAAGTTAATTTTTTATGCAGAAGGGATAAAATATATATTTATTTTTCAAACTATATATTTTTACTAGGGAGTCACTTATTTTGGTGATGTCACAATTTTTTTTCATTCCAGGGCTTTAAATCAATCATGCTATTAGAAAAAAAAATTGTAAAGTTTAAAGCACATCGGACATGATTGACTCGTGCCACAAAACGATTGAAATTTTACATGGATTCACATGCTTTTTTTAAACATTTTGTTAAAACATTCATAACTTGTGCTTAACTTATGATAAATATTTGAAACTTGGCATACTTTTAGTGGATAGTATAAGGTTCGAGACCAAATTTTTCTGGATTTTTCTACCGCTTTTATCTATGTTTTACAAACGATGGAAAAATCCAGAAAATTATAGTCATGAACGCAACATTATACACCCAAACTATGCTAAGTTTCAAACATTTATCATAAGTGTTGCACAAGTTATGAATTTTTAAACAAAGTATATGAAAAACTACATGTAAAGCCCATTTAAAATTTCAGCCGTTTTGTGGCACATGTTGATTATGGCCAATTTGCTATACACTTTCAAAAAAAATTTTTTAAACACCTTGATTGATTTAAGGCATCGCAATGGAAAATATTCTGACATCGCCAAAATAAGTGACACTCTCATAAATATATCCATATTTATATTACTTTTTTAAACCATAAATTCATTTCCATATATTTGGAACTATATATTTACATTTCAAACTATCACAAAATCTTTATAAAAGGTTTTTGATGCTTAAGCCTAAAAAAATTAGCACTTTCAACTTATAAAATTCCAAATGTTGCAAAATATGTGAACAAATCTCACTAAATAATTACATTTATAAATTTACACACAATAAGATAAAATTATGTAAATAAAAAGGTATCTCATTTCTTAAGTCATGATAATAATTGTCTATGCTTATTAAAAATTGTTCATTGAAGTTTTTCTCAAATCTATGCTTTATTTTCAATAGTGCTCCAATTGATTCATATACATAAAATCATAATGTACCTATAATATATTTTTATGGATGATATATGATTGTGCCGTGCAATTTAAAAACTTCGTTTTAGGGCATTCTAATAAAGAAATCATAATTCAAGATTGCGTGAAATTTTGAAGTTACTTTCAAGGACACTTCACGTATCTTTTGAATTTTTAAAGAAATATTTTCAGATCTTCGAAAAAAAGTTACTGAACGACAAAAATTAGCATGTAACACTAAAATATAAGAACTCCGATATCGACTTTATAGTTCAATAACTTTTCCAAGCCTCGAGAAAAATATGGAAATTCGTACATGCATTTATTGTTTTTTTGAACACGAGTTGTCGATTCGTGTGACCGTAATACTGAAGCTATATCCTTACTTTGAAATTCTTGTATTCAATTGGAATAAAATTATATATAAGTTCAAACATTCATTCGAACATAAAAAAAATTGAGAAAATGAACTGTAAAACTAAATCACCAAACCAAATTATCTGTATATTTTTACGAAATTTTTTTCTGAATAAAATTCTATCCAAATCGGTCCTGCATTTGGAAAATAAAACAGCATTAAAATATTTTTCTTACCATGTTGTTTTAACTAGAGTTGCAGGGTTCGCCACGTAATTGCATTGAAGGGAAAAATCATCTGTTTCGTTTACTGTAATATTTTCCGGTTTTAGTGTGACTATTGGGGGATCTGTAAAAAGAAAAGTAAAACTTTGAAATTCAACCAGAGAAGGATGAAAATTTTGATATTATTAGTAGATTATATAAGAGCGTAAAACAAAATTAAATGACAAACAGAATTCATTTTAAAGAGTGTTTATCTGACTGTGAGTTATTACTCAACATTTTGGAGTTTTACCATAAGCAAAAGGTTTTTGAAAATTAGTTGATTTACGTTTAAGAAAATAACCTCATAGTGGAAGGCGTTGGTAAAAATTAAAGTTAAGAACGTTTTCGTAGGTAAAAAAATTTTTCATTTCAAGATAAACAAAACTTTATAGTTATATTTAAAACTATTGAAAATTCCAACTAATTGAGTCCATTACAAATTAATAGTTATACAATAAAATATAATTGTACAGAATGTATATATATATATATAAATAGAGCCAGGGAAACGAATTAAAAAGTCTTTTTACTAAAAAAAATTTTAAAAAAGCGTAAGTTTTGATAGTACAATTTGACGACGAAATTAAAAAAAAAATATTATAAGTGGCATATTGCAGCGAAGATTCTAATTTAATTATTTTATTGCGATTATGGACAAATTTTTATATCTTTTGTAGGTGTACTGATAATGTTAAAAAACTTTTGCGTAACTTCGCAACGCACGAGAAATTACTGAAAAAACCTTGTGACATCACAGAAAGTAAGAAATAAACTATAGGAAGTATTGAAAATTTTCAAATGAAATACACAATTTTTTATCTGAATCATGTTCTTTCTAGTCAATCTAAACTGTAAAACTTTGTGATTTTTTGTACTTAGTTGATCTAAGAATCATTTCCTTTTATAGGAAAACTAATAGATTCAAAGTATGAAGCAAAAAATTAATTAGTGGTAAAAAGATATCTCTAATCATGTAATTTAGAAAAACTAAAAAATTTTAATATCGAAAGCAACAAGAATGATATCGAAATCATGAATCTCAACGAAATCACACATATTTTTACTAAGTTTTTGAAAACATTTTCCGTTCTTATTATCATTAAAACTTTGTAAAAGTTGAAATTTTTCCTTCAAAATTCATTCACATTCTCAATACACAACTTAATGTGACGATCAACTGTGATTTAAATAATATTCCAATTTCAAAAAACATGAAACTTGAATAAGTAATTCGTATCTATCACTACCGTAGTAAAAATTCGCAGATATTCTCAGTGTGAATGCCAGTTCAAAGCATGAAAAATACTTTCTCTAGAACTCTGAAGAAAATGACCAACAACAAAAAGCAAAAAATAATCACAATCTACATACTCCTTGACAAAAAATCCGTGATTTCTCATTCTTTTCAAGCACAGGACACATTTTTCGGCACTGGATGAAGTCGTTGCATTATTGAAGTTTCATGCACACTCAATTTTACTTACACAGAACTTCGATTGTGGTGGTTTCTTTCATGGGCTTTATACCCTCCTTGAGCGTGACCGAATTCTCCGCGTAACAGCCATACGTTCTCCCATTGTCGTGTTCCGATGCCGTGAAAGCCAGATAACTTTTCGTTTCCGCCGTTCCATCTTTCTGCGAACAAAGCCAAACGATTGTCGATGTCAATGATAATAATAAAACTTCCCTTTTCTTCTCGCACACCCTCTGAGCGCGTGCATGTTCAACATGAAATGTCGCGAAACTTTCTCAGGTTTTCGAGGTTGAGAAAAAGGGACTACAAAGAAGAGGAAGAAAACGTTGCTGCGATCGACAAATTTTTCGATTTCATATTTTCAAGAGTTGAAATGCTCTAGATCCAATGAAAAGTTTTTAGATTCATCCAATAACGTTATAGTTTTTTTTCGAATTTGAGATTAAAAAATGAAATAACTCGACAAAGTATTCTTCTTCCGAAGAATTTTCAGTTGATCTTTATGATTCCCAAAGAAGAACAATGACATTTAAAAAAAATCATCAGTGTACGTGACTTGTGGAAAGTTTTAACTTGGTGGCAAAATTATACGTTTTCGATTTTCTCACATTGAAAATACAAAATCTAAATGTGCGATATAAAGCTTTCATAAATATTATTCGAAAAATAACAGCAACTGTTATTTCGTGAGAAATTTCGAGGAAATTCTCCCCAAACTTCTTCAGACTTCTATCGCACCAAAAAATTCCAGTTATGACGCCAGTAAAAAGCACGAGGATTTTGAGGGCACCTGGTACATACGCTCAGGAGATGTATGTTTATGCCGGCAACAAAATGCATGCTGGGTTGTAATAAAAATACTTGAGCTATCGCATGAAATATAAAATACCTATAACGGTGCAATTTCAATGGGAGCCGCGCGATAAAAGCGCGCCGACAGTCGCGTTAACGTCAGAAAACGGACCTTCAAACGGGTTTGCCTTCTTATGTGTTGATACATTGGCGAAAAAATATGATTATCGGTGGGTTTCGTCGTTGACGTTAACTCGGTTCCACAAGTTTTACGACATGAAAACATCGCGTTTTCCCGAAGCGATACAGTTTACAGTCAGTGGTTAAGATTTTTGTGAAATAACTTAAGTTTTAGAATCGTTCACTCATGATACACTATTTTGAATCATTTTTGAAATAATAAGTGTCTTTATTTGACGAATAAAAAATGTCACGAGTAACAGACTACACGTTCATCTTAATCATACCTGATAATTTTTTGTTTAAAAAAATATGTATAAATGGTTTGGCAAAGTGGGACATTTGAATAGAACATTTCTGATATGAAAAGTAGTAGTATACTCCCTCCCTCTAAAAAAAGCTTAAGATAAAAACTAATATTCTACAAGAGCTTATCGTATAAAAGTAATAAAGCGTTTTTTGACTTAATATGAAGTATTTTAAATATTGGTTAGTAAATTCAACTGAAAAAAAAAAAAAAAAAAAACGGCTAAACAGTCTTGTTTTTTTCAGTATTCATTATCAAAAAGACATTGCAGCTGAAAAATCGATTTACACGTTTGCTTAAAATTGTAGGCGATTTGAATTAGGATTTCTTGATTAATGCAATATTCAATGTTAAAAGTTTGTAATGGACATGGAAAAAGTTTTTTCAAGAACTTCGTTTTTTTTGTCTTATCACAAAATAAAATGATGCGTGCATCTCTCAACATGTTTTTACAACTTATCATAATGCAAATAAATAAAATATGAGTTGCAGGATATTTATTAAAAATTTTGTTTACCTTTGGGTCCTCAACTGACACTTAAATACAAAACACACAAACAGCTTTTTAATAACATTTGAATACTTGTAGGAAGACTGAAAATAAGAAGTCATTATGGAAATTCTGGTCTCATAACAAATATTTACAAATCTTCGTAAATGTTAGACCAGGATAGCATATGAAATATAGGTTCGAAGAATTGTTTTCACCAATCGAATGAATAGTAAGGATATTATTAATTCACGAAAATGTAAAAAAAAACCCAAAAACTTTGAATTCCGGGACATGAAATTCTAGAAATCAACATAGAAATCCAAATGAGTACCAGATTATCTTTTAAATCTTACAGACCCTGAAAAAATTATAACCACTACAAAGACTTATGAAATTTATGTGCCATAAAATATATTAAAAAATACATAAGATTGTAGAACACTAAATTTCAACACATTAATTTATAGCAAACATATATAGCAATGTATGAAAATACAACAAATTTTTCGACCTACTTTAAATCACTATAATATCTAATAAAAGCTGAAAAATACAAAAACACATGATCGATTTTGAGTATCCAAGATATATGTAGATTTACTCTTGCAAAAAATCTATAAAAGTACATAAAATGTATATCCATATATAAATTTCAGAACAAGACATTCCAAAAATGTATAATACAATGTACAAAAATAGTAAATACTCATAACAATCCTGAAAAACTCTTTAATATGTTGAAAATACAAGAAATTTATACCAGGAATCTAGAAAAAAAATTAAAATATATAATAAATTTGGAATTCCAGAGCATTGACAGAAAAAGTCTATAACACGATCTACAAAAATATTAAAAATCTATAAAAATACTGGAAAATCCGTCGAAATTTCAAAGAAACTCGAAAAACACGAAAAACACTAGGAATTTCTCAGTATTCAAAATCCATGCTGATATAATTTTTTTGAATATAATTTTTTCAAATATTCATAAAGCTTTGAACCTTAGAGTATTTTATTCGAAAAATCTATATAACATATCCATGAGTAAACCAAAGAATTTTCCAATTATCTTAGTAGCAAAATAATATAAAGAAAAATACCAGATATCTGTACAAAACATCACATTCATTAGAAAGTTAATTCATTCATTTGAAATCGTTCAAATTTACTGTTAAAAATTATCAAGTTGTCAAAACCTTTAGAGCTATCCATCGAAATGCTAGAAATCTGTTGAAGTACCAGAACATAGTACAAAATTCAACAAATAACATTAGATATAAAATTTTAGAAACCTACAATATACTAGAAATTTCTGTAGATATTCTTCAAAAGATCTATAAAAATAATGAACATTTTTAAAACTTCCATTTATTGACATTGAAACCATAGCAAGCTATATATAAATCCATAATATAATCAAAAAACTTTCGAATTGTATAAGTAATAAACAACTACAAAAGATACTTCCTGGAGTAAAAGAAAAAAATATCTGATTCTTAGTGCTTTGAAAAACGAGTACATCGAATTCCACTAAGTTAAATACTTATATAAAAAAAATACTACTCGGGACTCTGAAGGTTTAATAACCAATAAAACCTAAAATTCCAAAAAATTGAAAAACCTTCCTTTCGATAACAGATCGTCAAAGAAAAAAATTACGAAATCCCAAAAAAAACACATTTCTTTCAAAAACCCCCTCTAAAATAATTCCTGCCTACGCCCCTGGTTGGCAGCCAAGATTTTAGGTCGAGTTGAACCAAACTCTTAACGTAATAAGCGTATAACTTTTCAACGCCAGTTTCAATTTCACGGGATGTGTATTGTTTTCCGCGGTACCTGCGTATTACTCGTTAAATTTATGCGCGGCTCGCATTCCGGGATTGCATCGCAAATAAAAGAGCAGGATGGAAAAAGAGTCAGTGAAAAAAAAGGCGCCTCGTTGATTTTCTTTTTATCTGCGCTTCTTCGGAGATATTCCATTCCATTCTGGGGAAAAAGAGCTCGAGTGTAAAGGCGTCGCAGTGCCGAGTAGGCAGGCTTCCAGTCATTTGCAGTAGTGCAAGCCGAGTTTAGTCAGACGCCAGCTTGAGAAACGATGCGCGTTTTAACCCGCGAAACATCGAATGAAACAATCGCGTTAATTACTAGCAGGCTATTGTTATCCAGTCAAAGAATTTTTTTTTCATTTTCCGTACGTAATGTTTCAACTTGTGCTTCTCGAAAAATGGAAACTACTTAATATAATTGTTACCTGGGATGAGAAATTTCTTATGACTTTCCGACCAAATACTCTTTTCCTTGTTCAAGTTTACAATTATCTACAAAAGTGATTTATGAAAAAAAGGGAAGAGAAAAACCCGTTGCAGTTAAAAACAAAATTTTATTTCTGCTTATAAATAGAGTTTATGTTTTGTTGGTCGAAATGACTGATGATTCGCTTGTTCATTAATCTTCGAGCGAGTGATTTTCCGCGGAAATTTCAAAGTCGACGATTCGGAATGTATTATGACAGGTCAATTCATGCGACGCTGGCTCACCTGTCGCTGGCGCAACGCGATGAGCCACAGGAATAGTGAAATATCTCTCGAAACAACGTTCCACGGGATAAAATCATTACTTTCGAGCCGGTGCTTCTCAACAATCAATTCGATTGCGTCCGAGAGTCACGACTAAATTGCATGTCTGGCGCACAAAAACGTGATCAAATATTAAATTTATTGACAAAATCGACGTTTTTATCTCCACGTTTCGATTTGGAGAACGATCGATTCGCGTATGCACGCGTTCAATTATCGAGTTTGTTCGGATGAAGGGCAAAAACATCAAACGTTTTTGAATGAGTTTGAAATTGATGTTGCCAATTTAGTCTTTATAGAAGTGAGATTGCAAATTTGTAGATGATTCTTTTGATGTGAAAGATTTTTAGGAATTTTTCGGTTGGTCCAAATCAATGTTTGAAAAATATTTCGCAGCAAAAGGGGAGGCAGGGAACATGTTTGACAGGATTTGATTGGAATAAAAATTTTTTTCAGGATTTCATAACGTTAAATTATTCACGATCTGGTTACGAGAGTATTATTCTGGATTTTTGCGGATACTGGAATTTTGAAGTTACCCAACACTGTTACATTTTGTAGTTTTTTTATTTCCATTTTCTTTGAATTCCAACAATAGAATTATATTTTTTTGCATTGTTAAGCAATTGATTTATTAATAACTTTTGATTTTTTAAGGTGGTACAAAAGGAATATGAAACTTTATATATTGACCTTATCTATGTCGATCCAATTCAAGTTTTGATGTTTGAAATCGTTTGGCCATTATTGACAATATTTTGAATGTACTATTAAAATACTTGTGAGGCTTTTGTAAAAATTAGCAAGAGTATTGAGTTTTCCGGTGTTATCCTACTTTAAGGTCTAGATAAAAATTATCATTCTCACTTTCGACGAGAATTAGAGACATAATGCACATGAGTTTAATAAAAATTTCAGGATCCTGGAAATCATTCGTTAGCTAATCTAAAAACACTACAAAATTGTTTTTCATTTTCTGGGAGCTGTTAGTAGGCGTGGAAATTTTGAATTATTGACAAAAAAACTCGAATTTGCTCCCTACTCATTCAAGAATGAGATTTTTTTTCGAAATAAGGATGTATCAATATTATTAGTGGGGTATAAAATGCTATCACTTTTGAGATATTGATTTTGTTTTAGTGATAGAATAAGGACATGACCTAATATTCTGTTCTATTCAAAAAACTGTAGAAAAATATTTCGATCGACATTTTTTACTTCGAACCATATATATGTATACTATTGTCCGCGTTTTCCGAATTTTCTAATTTTCCGGAAAATATCGATAAATTGCATGAAGATTCTCAATTTATATTTCGATTCCTTTTAAATTTTAGCATCATTTAAAAAAAACCTTTATAGTTTGTTCAACTTTTTCGTAATTTTTATAGGTATTGAAGTTTCAAATTTTTTACAACTTTTACATCCAGTAACGTAATGTAAATTCTCTGGAGAAAATCAGAATTCTTAAAATCTTACTATAACTGATCTAAAAAAAAATCACGAAGTTGTTATCCATTTTCCGAAGGATATTAGTTCGAATTAAAATTTTGAATTATTGATGAAAAAACTCAAGTCTGCTCGTGAGTGGTTCGAGTTTTAGAATGTTTTCCGCAATGAAAATGTACCAGAATTATCAGTGAAATACATATGAAATCCTTTTATTTTCGACACATTGATTTCATATAACGATGCATCAAGGACATGACCAAATATTCTGTGTAATTTTAAAAACTTACACAAATGTTTCGATCGACATTTATACTCTTAAGCTGTATGTATCAAAAACTATTCACGTTTTCTGAGTTTTATGATGTTTTGGAAAATGTTGATAAATTCAAACTATCTTTAAGATTTATATTTTTATTTCATTTCAATTTTAACATTATTTTATGAATACCCTTATAATGTTCGTAAAACTTTTTTGCAATAACAAGAGTATTGTATTTTGAAATGTATTACAATTTCACGTAGAGAAATAAATCGTTATTTTGATTGCAACAATTGTTCATGGATCTGCACTTACTTCCCTACATATTCTTATAAAATTGTGAAAAAAATCAAAATTTTGTTGATGATTCAATAACTCATCTGTAAACTTTACAAAATTATTTTATAATAAAAAAACTTCTTATATTAATCTTATAATAAAAAAACTTTGCTCATCACCGATTAATGTTTCCGAAAATTTTCAGAAATCGTAACGCTTAAAAATTAATAGCAAAGAATCAAACACTTTTGATTTCCAAAATATTTATATTATATGATTTTACACAAAAGACATAACTCAATATTCAATGAAATCGAGAAAAATCTAAAAAAGTTTTTGAATCGACTTTTTATCACAACAGCAAATTAATTAAATCATTCACGTCTCACGAATATAATGTATAAAAAGTCAGAAAAACTGCATAATATTTTCACAATATTCATATAAATTGTATTAAAATTTTGGCATCATTTCAGCAACACATTTATAAAGTTCAATAAAATTTTTTTCTTAATTAATTAGAGTATTGTATTTTGAAACATATAGTAACTTTTGCTTCTAGTTACGAATAATTATTCTCGTTATTGGCTATAAGCATGAATTTTCTATTTCCTCAGTTCGCAGAAATCGAACAATATCGTAAATGTAAAGTAATTACGAGAATGCACATGATCGCCATCAATTTGCAGTGGTATATTTACGAACGAGTGCTACTGGTGGTTGATACCGTTCGCAATCACTGATTCTGCAAATAAGGTTGATTGTGTAACCGTAAAATGTGTACAGCGACGTTTTGCGTATCTTTATAATTAAAATAGCGCATTCCCATTTCATGGAACGCCCGCAAGTTTGACTGAGGCATTGTTTTAGGTAATTTTAGTAACGGCTGAAATTCATGTATGATTGGAGTGATTCCATTCGCAATTTCACGTTGTTTCGATCAGTGTCAGTATTATAGTCAAGCTCTACATCAGCTCAATTAAATACGAAAGTTCATGAGAGGGAAAACGTATTTTGGTAACGGTTTGCTTGGATTTAAAAATGCTGCCTTCATGTAGCAATTGTGGCCGTAATGTTGTCTGGTTAAAGCATCATCCAATGGCAAGAGATAAAATCAAATTGGATTTAATTTTCAAAATAATCCTTTTCAGAAGAAAATGCCTGAAAATAAGTAGGCGAATGACCCCATTGATGGATGAATTACGATTGTTTATTTGTGCCGATTGTCATATTATTATTCCTTTTCTTTGAAAATACTGTTCATTGCAAAAAAAACTTCGATTAAGAGCGATGAACAGTTTTTGATGGAAAAATGCTGAGAGAATGAAAAAGTTTCGAAGTGAAATACTCGGTCGACGTGGAGAAGTGTTTTAAAAACTCTTCGCCTCCCAGAAAACGACGTCCAATTTCGCCGCGGCAACATTCGCTGTATCGGTAAAATGTGGGCTTTAATGCTTTTTAATACTTACGTTGTTTTCCACTTTCGTCTCGAACATTTCCAAGCGTCCGTTGCCACCGTCCAATAGTTCCGTACCGTTGTACCAAGTGACGTTCGCGGCTGGCCTCGCGGCGCTTACGGAACACTGGAGTAAAACTTTCGTCCCTTGAATAACATGGCCAACCACTCCTTTTATATCCATTTTCAATGGTCTTACTGTAAGTAAAAGAAACCTTATGGGTTACAAAGCGAAAGCCGGAGATTCGAGCCATTTTTTTGGTCGTTAGACGACTTTCATTAATTTTTTAGGCAATAGTTTTAGGATGAATTTTTTAGTTACCAGGCACGTAGGTAGAAGGGGATTTCGGGATTTTAAACCCCTGCCGCGGTTCGTAGAAAATTAATTTTTTTTTCATGTAAAAATAAAAACAATGTGTAACTGAGTTACGACAAATGCAAATTACAAACGTAAACGTATGAGGATTTATTAATAATGAATGATGCGATAAAAAAAGATAATCGAAAATGTGCTTTTTACTCAAATCTGGAGCACTGAAGGAATTGTCCTATGTAAATTTTCAAAGTTATATCATTTTCAAAATTCTTTATAAACTAGTTCAAAAACGACGATAATCCTGGATCGAGAATAATTGTTACTTAGTTCTAATGAAATTTCTTGAACTAGAATGACGCAGAAAAAAAAAATTTTTAAATAGTTTGAACCCAGGCACTTATGAAGAAAAACTAGTATCTACGAAAATACTAAGAAACCAAAAAATTTTTCAAAAATAAAATATATAAATCCATAAGTATTCCACGAAATCTTTCGAATAATTCAAACGCTGAAAAAAAAACAAAATAAGCAGAATTTGATGACAGAACCGTTTTATAAAAAATCTTGACAAATATCTACGATTTACAAAACATTGAATCCTTAAACATCAAATTCTTATATATCTTACAAATGTTCTTAAAATCTCCAAGAAACTAGAAATATATAAAATGTGAAAAATCAACGTATATTTTGTTTTCTCAGAAATCTATATAACTACTAAAAATATGCATATCTAAATTAAAATTTTCGAGCATCAAAATGTAAAAATATATATATGGCAATCTAAAAAGTACAAAACATCTCTGAAAATACTAAATTTTTCAAAGTTCAATTAATGCTTAACAAAATGCATGTAATATTGAAAATCTTTAAATACCTACACAAGATGTAGATATAATTTTATGGATAATTTATGAAAATTTTTATTCTAGAGTTTGTAGTTCTAGACATCTATGTAGAAATCCATAGACATACCAAAGAGTTCTACGAATTGTAAAATAAAAAAAAACATACGAAAAAAAAAACACACCAAGAAGTATAGAAAATCTGTGTAAAAGACACTGTTTATTTAAAAATCAATCGAAACACTCAAAACACTATTATAAATCTAAAAAAATACCAGAAAACGTGACCAAATCTTTTAAATACATCGAAAATAAGGAATACAAGATCTCTGATAAAACATGATGTCAAATGAAACTATATACATGTATAATTATATGTATGCCATTTCACCAAAAATCTATAAAATTACTGTAAATCGGTCGCAATTTGAATCGAAGAGCATCAAACTCTAGAACTTTATATATAACAATCTAAGAAAATACAAAGCAACTGTAAAAACACTAAAAAATATTTTGAAACTTAAACATAATTTCCTCAAAAATCAATGAAACTTCGAGTGCTAAAGCAAAGAATTTTAGAAATTAAAGAAAAAAAAATCAGAAAAATATTCGAAAATTCTTTAAGTTACACAAATACTAAAAAAATTTGGAAAGGTACTAGAATATCGGTAATCTTCGTGAAAGATACTATTATCTTCAAAATAATTAAAAAACTCAAAATAGTTGAAATTTTCAATTTAATAAAATCATCTCAAATTTCAGAAATATATTGAGCGTTTGATAAAAGTACGAGTAATCTATAAAAATATCATGAAATATCAAAAAATTTCATACATAACATTGAATTGAAAGATCCTAGAAATCTCTATTTTACTTCGAATTTTGGTAAATATAATTTCCTATAGAATCTATAGAAATGATTGATAAATATTTTTACAACTTTAGTTCCTGAAGCATTGAACTCTAGAAAGCTATTCAAGAATTTATCGTTATATCTGACAATCCTTCAAGTTGCATTATACTAAAGAATTTTTAAAAAAGCCAAAAGCATTAGAAAATTAAAAGTCACAACTTCAATGAGTTGCATGGAAATCACGAAAATGGAATGCCATTACCATTAATTTCAACATGACAAATTTTAGACTCTGGTAACCTAAATTTTCATCCCGAAACACAAGAAATTGAAAAATCAGACTACTCTAAGTAGATCGTCAAACATTAAAAATTATGAAATCATGAAGGAAAATACTTTTTTGGAAAACCCCTTGTAACCATTTTGTCACTTACGTCACAGTTGTTTACAGTTCGTGGTTATGTTTGTTTCATTTTGTTTATTACATAACGAAATCATGAATTATGCATGAATTGTAATTTTACTGAATCAGATATCGATGAGCATATGCAAAAAGACCAAAATCAATATTCTGTCATGTTTTATATCTAACAAATAACTTCATCAAAATGAGATCCTACTAAAATCTGACTGCAAAATCTTGAAAAAATTTCACGCTGTAAAAAATTTTCGTACAGAAAATCAAAACATTACAAAAACTCGAAACTCCAAAAAAAATTTCAATATCTCTAAAGGAAAAAATTATATGAGACATAATTTTTCAAAGGACCAAGAGATAATTTCAGTCAAACAAATGTATATTAAGATGGAAAAATAGTCAAATTTTCCTATCAATCAAGTCGTTCAAAACTTCATTGAACTCACCCGAATTTCCCAAAACTGTAACACCAATTACTTATTTCCGCATGGAGAAATACATCTTTTACCTACTTGTAAAAATTTATCTCCTTGTTAAAAGCGAAAAAACTCGCGCATCGATCAATCCAAACGAATGCTCATAAATCGCTGCTAAATCATGGAACAATGTTGCCCATAAATTCAGCGGCGTTTTAGCGAAAAAATCAACAGTGAGGATGTGTTATGCAGAACGGAATTTGTCAGAGAGCTTGAAATATTTACGGACCAAGTCTCACGCAGATCGTGGGTACATGAAAATTCATAGCTCGAACATCAACACCCGTGTACGAGAAACCTTTGAATTTCGTATGGAACACATCGCGCCAACTGGCTATTATTTTTATCGTCACGTTATCGATCCCAGTGCCATTTTTCTTATCCACCAGGGTCAACTTTTGCTGCTTTTTTTATTCGTCCTTTGTTTCCGAGACGACGAAATCTCTTTAGTGAAAGACCAATGACAAATCTAGAATTTTCATAGATAAAGGGAATGGTTTTTTGCATATTTAGTGGATTTGTTTAAAGAATAAAACAAATTAATTTGCTGAGATAACTTCTTATTCAAAATTTTTCAGTACCTTTGTACAAATTTTTTTTAGGTTTTTATAGTTTTTTACACTATAAATAGACAGTTTTAAAAGATTCAATACCTGAATATCTTGGGAATTTCTTAGAGATTTGAAAAGCTTAAGTAAGAAAAGTGCTGTGTCTTCTAGAAACAATAGCAAACACAGAGAAGTGTTTCAAGGGCTAGTACACTTCCGAAAATATTACTAAATAATAATACAATATATGTAGTTAAAATAAAAGAATAATTTAAAAACCCTGAACATAAAATCTGATTTTGGAATTTATTTTTCGTTTTGGAAGTCAAAATTTTTATCGTTAGATGAGAATTTAAAATCATAACAATTTTTGAATTTCCACCATTGAAATTAACATTGTGAAATCATGTTCATGATTAATGTGACATGGTACAAAACGTAAAATAATATCTGCGGAATGAGAAAGATTTATTTTTTTTGAGAGTTAAGTACCAAATTTCGTGGGAATTAATTTTTAGAAAACTCGTCATCAATGATTATATTTTCGGTCGAAAATTAGATATAGACTAAGGATTTTATTTTATAAACAAGGAGAAAAATCGCATTTATACATGTATAATTCTAAATTATCAATACTATTAAATAATTTCATACTTTTCACTTTCTCAATAGACTTATATGAATTAATATTGTATTACAATTTATTTTGTTGTAATAACATATATTCTCAATAATTCCAAATTTGCATTTATTAGTTCTAATACATACAATGAAACAAAATAAAAAAGAAAAGAATGAAAATACATTAACTTATTGATTACAGTCAGTCAATTTTACACTTAGCTCATAATTATAAACAGTATATAATATAAAAAATTTTTTTATAGCCTATTATACTTTAAAATAATATATAATAATGTAAATTTTTAACAGATTATTTTTAAGTCAATAGTTTACTGTAATGAATCAAGGAAAATTTTTTATTCATAAAAACAATGAAACATTTTATTTTAATTGACTGAATTCAATGTTTTCAATTTGACAATTATCGCTATTTAAAGTTAGTTCCAGCAATGAGGAACAAGAAAGAATTCTTTTGACACAAATATTTTTTTCTTTTTTGTTTCTTCAAAAGTAAACATTTATAAATAATCAAGGTGAAATGCATGTATCGGAAAAAGCTAAAGGTTTTAATGTTTTGTACTTAAAAAGTTATAAATTTTTTTGATTTTAATTATTGAAAGCACAAAAAAAAACAAGAAATCTTTTAATTTCGAACATAAATATGCAAAAAGTAAGAGTCAAGCTATACAAGAAGCTATATTAGTGATACATTATATCTTGAAATCCGAGAAATGGATATTTTCAACCATGCAATTGTATCATTGTTGGTAATCATTAATGAATAAAATTGAAATTTCCGTACGAAGGAGTTTCATGAAAAAAATGTTCAACAGAAATATATCAGTTTTGTAAAAAATTAGTGTCCAAAGTTAAAAATCTACATAATTAACTACATTATATAGTTTATTTTCTGTTATTTGAAGTAGATTCCACCATTAAAAAATGATTATTTCTATTGTTCAAGTATAATGCTAGAGAATTCTATGAAGACGAAATTCTTCTGGAAAAATAATGTTTCATTTACAAACTTTTGAAACTAAACATGAAAAACCTAAAAATTTTACATTTTAAAGCTTCAAACTCTAAATTTGTAAGAATGAAGATGAAAAATACTTATAACTTAATTATTTTAAAAATAAAGTTTGGAATAATAGAAATTCAGGTAGAAAAGTAATTCCAGTAGTTTATAAATAAAATACCTTAAATTCTGAAAGACAGCTGTGTTCAAATTTTCTGTTGCTATAGAACATCATAGGACATAAATGATGAAAATATATCTTTTCTAGTTATATTTCTAGAAATAAGAAAATAGAAAAAATACTAGTGCGATTGATCTTTGAGTAATGTATATTTTTTATAGAAAAAATCGCTATTCGTAGTACACAATCCAAATCAATGAATACATCGAACTTTTCAATCCTCGTCATTTGATGTAGTTTCTATTACTGTAAAAAAATGATAATTCCTACCTTCAACCTATGAACAGCATAATAATTCTACAGTAACAAAACACATCTTAATTAAATTATACCATCTAAAAAGTTTCAAAAGTTACCATATGAAACCTTTAGTTTTAGAACTAAAATGCTTTTAAGTTGGAATTCCTCCAGTTAAAAAAAAATGTATAAAATATGTAGTTTTAATAGCAACTGTTCGAATGTTCCAAAACGAAAAACATGTACTTCTGGAAAACCCAACCACAAAATTTTTTCTATGTGCATCCCTATCTCGAAACATGATATTGTATTTCGATATTGTATTCGATATTGTATTTCAAGAAAAACACTTTCGAGTCATTTTACGCGCTAACTTTCGTTAAAATTTGACGACGAACTCGCTCTCTTGCTTCCAAAATACAGCGCCTTTTCGTAACCGGGAAATCCGACCACGTTTGTCACATCCCGGTGATTTCCGTCAGCGCAAATTCGTCATAACCTACACGTTTTTCACGGAAATTTGGCGTGGAGCCGAGGATTTCGTGACGGGATCGCGTTCCAAGGAACCGGAGTTTTCTCTGGAGGGCGAACTCGAGGGTGTCTACGTTTGTATTCTTGAGATTCGCACGGGTTGAGTTGCAAGGTTTCAAATTGCTGCAATTTGCAGATTCAAATGCAGGTCGAGGAGTCAGGTTAAGAACTAGAATTCGTTGAATCGATTCAGTGAAAATGTGTAGCGCTCTTAGTCATGAATCTAGGTAGGAAGGGGGGGGGGGGGGCATGAAATACTGATTTTATGAAATTTTCTGTTCATTAAAAACTTGAGAAATTCCTTCAATAAAAAGTTCATAATGATATTGCCTGGAAACTTGAGAGGATTTGAAATCTGACTAAATATTGCAGTTACCTTGTTATTCCATCTTGTAAGAATCTTTATTACATCCTTGATAAGATTGCCAGATTCCTTATGAAATTGTTCGTTTTTATAAAGCGATGTAACGAGATTTGTATTAAGCAGTGAGTATGCTTCGTAAAATCATTTTCTATAATCCTTACAATTTCAAATAGAAATTTGTTAAAGTAACTGGTGCCTATTACGAAAAAAATTTTTTTACATGAAAGATACAATCGTAGATTTCATCTTATTGCTCCAAATTTTTGATAAATTATTTCATTAAACTCAAAGAAGTTCATTTTGCACGAATCAAACTTTTTTTAAAACGCAACAACTGAAGCTATTTATTTAAATAAATTTCAGTAGTTCTAATAAAATTACTTTCCTAAATGTACAACTTAAATCATTTGTAAACTGTACGTGATGTTACTGCTAATGTGTAAATTTAAAACGAACCTTTTAACAATACAAAAGCAAATTACAACTCTCATTGAAAATAATAAAAGTCAAGCCTTATTGAAAAATTTGCAACATCTACGATTGTTTAGAAAAAAAAATACTGCTTTTTCTACAAAAGAGTTTTTATTTTTTGGCATGGAATTTGGAAATGGGATAGAAACATTTATATAATATTATTTATTACCTTATTCTCCAGAAAAAATACTTTTTCTGTTACTGAAAAAACCATGCATTTGGTTGGTTGAAAGAAATAGATTTGAATTTCGAAACATATTTTTGATTTATAAGACGATTTTAGCGTCACAGCAAAAATCCAAAGTTCGTTATAGGACTTCATTTTTATAAGGCCCTGTTTTAAAAGACTAAGTTTTTTCAAAACTCTTTCAGACTGCAGATTTATTTTTCATTGTTTTATTCGGATAAAAATTATTCCCAATGATGTCGTAAAGTTTCTGAATGAGTTTTTCCGAAATCACTTTATGAGAGGTTTTATAAGGGGCTTTAAAGAAAAAGATTTTCTCAAGATATTGACAATTTTGGATTCTTTAAAAATTTAAATATGCATATTTGACTTTTTTCGTTTCGGAAAATATTGCAGACACAGTAAATAAATAGTTCTCATAATAGAAGCAATTTATTTGAAAAGAAGTATAACTTGCGAATCACTCAAAATTTCAAGATTTTTACCAAATTTTATGTTATACAGAATAGTATGAAAAATATTCATTTCTTTTGCACTGATATTTGAAAACAAGAGTACTTATCTCCACAAAACTGAAAGATAAGAATCTACTATAAAAATTCCAGTAAATTTTTGCAGAGGTTTTTACTAAAAAAAATAATGTTAAAAACCATGCCCTATATTTTCCTGAACTTTTGCATAGAAATTGACGATCGTGACTGATTTTCAGATAGCAAAGAGAACAGCGCAGTCACGATAATAATTTCACATTTTTATTCGCCCGTGGAGTTGTTCCTGCTATCATACTGTATGATACCGTGGTTTATAGGCTATTATTTCCACAAATGTATATATTTTCCCGATAACTAGGGTGTGTAAAAATTCGCTGAAATGGACACAAAAATCAGAGTCAGCAACCGTAGAACAGAATAACTAGTATGTATTACGAAAGGACGCAATTTATAAATCAAAATTGAAAGAAAACATTCAGTACATAAAAAAACCTTCTACTAATAGATAGAGCAAGTTACTGATTCAGGGTTACGTCGTGGGACGTGTTATGGCTGCAGATTCATAATTTGGAAAAATAAACGATATAACAAAATTTTTTTAGTTTTTGTTAACTTCAACTTCAAAATATTGATATCACTGCCTTTTTCGTGAATATCCAAGAAAATTGGAACCTATTTATTCCAATGCACTCACCATGGACGTCCAAACTGATGTCTATAGTAAGAGGCTGTAGAAGAGCAATGCTGTTGACCCTGCACGTGAATGTAGCCCCGAGTTCGCTGCGCGTCACCTGCAAGTTCAACACGCTGCTTCCGACTCCGACGCCATTGTCGTCGACCTGGGAAGCCGAGTCCACTGGGAACACAACGGAATCTAATTAGGACCTACTTATAATGAAGCGAGAAATTGCGGCAGCGAGACGTTTACCTTCGATAGCTTTATCCCCGTTAAACCACTCGACTCTCGGCACCGGTCTTCCTTCGGAGCTCTCGCATCTCAGGGCTATGGTCGAGCCCTCGTCCATCGGCCCTAGTACTCGACCATTCTCGAGTGTCTGCCTCGTGAACTCGTCCACTACTCGAACCGAAGCTGGCTGAACTGTAATGAGATTACACATTGAGAACTTGCGAGTTTCGTTATTCCCAATTGCTTCAAGGTCCTGGTAATACGCAAGGGAAAATTGACTTCCGAACGAAAATTTGTCATCAAAGTCGATATCGGAGTAACTCACGTGATTCTTGGATCCTGGGGTTAGGAATGAAGTGATTTCGAATGTTTTATTGCCTTTTGAGGAGTATTTTACGAAGAAGTAACTGATTGTGAATGAAGTCTATTGATTGGGTTATCATATATTCATTCATGATTACTATTTTATTTAAATGTAGTAGTTACTTACTAACTAAGTAGTAGTAATCAAATTGTTGTGAGTTAGCAAAGTAACTAAGAAGTTGAGCAACTACCACTTAGTAATGAGCAGCAGGCGCGTAGGCAGAGGGGGATTTTGGGGGTTCAAACCCCTCTCGAAATTCGGATAAAATACATTAATATTTCATGCAAAAATGAAAAAAGTAACATATATAAACAAAAAAATTGGAGTTACAAAAAAATGCATGAAAACATTAACAGTATATATTTGATAAAAAAATAAAAATCGTCAAAATGTAGGATAGCGTAGGAAATATGAATCAGAAAAGTTGTTGTAACCCAGTGAATAATCAAGAAAACTTAAAATCTACGAAAATGCTAGAATTTACAAAACTTTGGATCTCGGATCATCAAATTCTAGAAATCTATATAAAATCCATACGAAAATATTAAAAACCTTTCGATTCATACAAACTCTAAAAGAATAATGAAACCTTTTGAATTCAATAAAAAAACTGCGACAACAAAAAACTGCAACAAAATCTTTTAAATGTTTCAAAAATAAGTAAATAGAATAACACTATAAAATATGAAAAATCTATATGCACGTGATTATATCATTAATTCTGGAAATCACTGATAATCGATCGAAACTCACATTCTGTAGCATCGAGTTTTCAAATCTCTGTAGCAATCTACAAAAAAATAAGTAATCTATAAAAATACTGAGAAATCATCCAGGGTATCGTATATTATACTAGAAAAATGTGAAAAAAAAGTTTACTATTAGTTTACTTGCTTGCTTATTTACTAGCTTAATAATTTACGTGTTAACGTTTTTCCCATTTGCTATTGTTGTTTCCTCTTTTACTATGTTACTATTTCAGTACTTTACTAGTTTACTAGATTACTTGTTAACTAGTCTAGTAGTTGACTAGCTTACTAGTTTGTTAGTTTACTCTTTTTCTAGCTTACTAGTTTACTAGCTTACCAGTTTACTAGATTGCCAGTTTACTTGCTTACCAGTTTACTAGTTTAATAGCTTTCTAGATAACTAGTTTACTAAGTAACTAATTTACTCGCTAACGAGTTAGCTAGTTCACTATTTTTTTCACTTGTTTCCTATTCTACTTTTTAAAAAGTTCAGTACTTTACTTATTTAAAGCTTACTTGTTTACTAGTTTAGTAGTTGACTAGCTTACTAGTTTGTTGGTTTACTCTTTTTCTAGCTCACTAGTTTACTAGCTTACAAGTTTACTAGATTACCAGTTTACTTGTTTACCAGTTTACTAGTTTAACAGCTTACTAGTTTACAAGATATTTTTGAAAACATAAAAATCATGTAGAAATCATTTTTTTAGAAATCAATAAAACTTTCTGCCCTGGAGCATAATCTATATATATAAAGCAGAATGTCCGTTCGGTATTTGGAGTTACCGTCTACATTCCGCAACTGATCAACACAAAACTTTGCATAGTGCATTCTTTTTGTTGCGCGGAGAAACTGCAAGTTGTTTGGGACGTTTATTTATTGTCGTTCGCTCACAATAAAAAAAAACTTATTTATCATGTTTCTATCTATCTATTCCATCTATCTATGATTCCATAACTCTTGAACCGCTGAACCAAATTTAATGAAACTTTGCATTACGTATTCGTCTAGGTTCAAGTATGGTTTATAATTATATATTGTCCTGTTTGCACTCCACCCACGCACCCACCTACGCATTAAGTGTATCTATCGAACCGTTTGACCAATCTTCCTCAAATCTTGACTAAATTCTATTAAACTTTGCAAAACTATTGGTCCAATTGCAAGTATCGTTTTAAGCTATATATTGTCCTGTTCGCTTTCCACCAACGCACCCACCTACCAATTAAGCGTATCTATCGAACCGTTCCACCAATTTTCCTCAAATCTGGAATAAATTCTAATTTTCAAAAAAATTACATTTCTCACGATGAGTTAATTTAAAAAATTTTCATGCATTATTTCTTATCACCAATTTTTAACATATTTGTTGCGAATGAATATGAATAAATAACAAATTTTATAAATTAAATAACAGATTTAAAGTATTATTTTCTCAAACCTTTTTTCATTAATTCACAAAGTACAATGTTAGTACATTAAATAACAGATCAAAAACGTAATTTTTTTAAACTTTTTTTTTCAATTAATTCATAAGAACTCAATGGAGAATCATATCAATCGGATGGAAAGTATGGAGCAAAATAATCTTCGAAAACTGCATATTCTTCATCAACAATCCATTGGTAGATGCTCCTCATTAATTATAATCTTCTAAATCCATAAAGAACAGATCGTCGATTTGTTTTAATATTTTGATAGTAAAATTTTCATTTAACGCTATGCTTTCGAAATATTTCACCACGTCCCGCGTCCAAAATTTTGAATTAGTTGGAACTAAATTTGCCAATCTGCAGTTCAAAATCTCTTCTACATTTTCACCAAATCCTTCTTCTGATTTATATTTGACTGTGAAGCACGATGGGCTTATGATGGAATTAACGACAGCAGTTTTATCTTGCAAAAAATCTGAATTAAAAGTTAATTTTTTCTTGATTCTTCTCATCATTGTCATCAACGGATTCAATTATTCCAATAATTGTGATTTGATGTATCGGAGTAATTGCCACAGTTCAGTTTACTCGATGCTAATTTATATTTCAATTTCAAATGCAGCAGTTGTAAACATAGGTAGTTGACTTGATAACAAATATGAAAGTGTGTCTGCAATGAAGTAACGCATAAATAAAAAAGGTTTTTCGAAGAATCAAATGCACAGAAAAAAATGTAATAATAGAAAAAAAAACTGATGATTGAACTATTTTCGAAGAAATGAAATTTTTTGTATGATGTGAAATTAACCAAAAGTGTATGATATTTCATTATTAAAAAAATTTTTTTTATTCTGTAGAAACTTATAATTAAAATTTTGAAAAATCATCACGGACATAAATGAGTATCTCAACATCCATCAATTACAAAAAATTTATTAGATCAAAAGGTTGTATGATAATTTTCCAAAAAATTTTACCATATCTGAATTTATGGTTATTTGGAATTTTTGGTATTTAATTACTCCATACATTTTTTTATCAAAACTCTTATATGATTTAATTATTGGTATGTACAATAAAAATTATTATTATAGCTCACAAAATATAAACTCACATTAAATTTTGCAAAAAACAACAACAATGTACCAATTCGAGTATAAAGGTAAAACATTTAACATCTCTGATGTAAATAGAAATAATGTTAGAGAAATATGCGTGGATGTATATATATCAACTATGTTTAAGCGCAAACATCGATTGAAAATGTAATAAAGAGATGTAGAAGTATAAAAACAGAACTGTCAAAAAAATGCTTTATTAGATTAGGTTGCATCTAAGGCTTTACCTGTAGGAATTGTGATTTGATGTATCGGAGTAATTGTCACAGTTCAGTTTCCTCGATGCTAATTTATATTTCAACAATTTCAAATTATTGTTATATATAACAACATGACCAAAAACATCGTTTATCCCGCAGCATTCAATCTATAACAATTTTATATTCTCCATATATTTTTATGTTATTTCTGTTTTATATCTTCTTCTTATTCTTATCCGTTTGAACAAATTGAAAGTTTGTGCAAGTATAATAATGATAAATTAAAATCATACCAAAAAATTGGCATATAATAACTATGTTTACTTTATTGATTTGTGTACAACTATTCTCAATCCAAAAGCCAACCGAAGGCGAAAGGACTGAGGGCGAACTTGGAACTCGCGGGCAGAGCCCGCGGGTGACAGCTAGTTATTAATAAAATACAATAATTCTATATAATTTTAGAAATTATTCTGAAATTCTATACGTATAGAAAACAATAAAAATACATATTATGCAAATGATACAATTAACACAAAAAACATACTTTCAACCGTAGAAATACGGGAAAAAAATAGAATAAAAGTATTGAAAATCTTTAAAAAGAAACTGTTGTCTGAATAATCAATTCAAATTCTTCAAATCGTTTGGAGTTTCGATACGACAGCATCAATTTCTAAAAATAATCTATTCAGCGATTCATAGAAATATTAGAAATATATAAAAATCGCAGAAAAAACTACAAAATTTGATAAATATATATAATACACCATACGAAAATAATATAAATGTACGATGCACCTTTTGTCTGTGTGGTTCAAATTTGCTCGAAAATCAATTCAAATGTAGAAATTTTTCAGAAGTTTGATTCCTAGAGCATAAACTTTTAGAAAGTTTTATAGAAACCCATATTAATCAATATCAGATAATCCTTAAAGTGGTATTAATATAAAGAGTATTAGTAAAAAAAATTGAAACTTCAGTTTCTGATTGAAATTAACAAAAATCGAATTTTTTTATTCAAGAACATAAAAAATGTGCAACTCTGGATTCCATTCCTTGAATTCTGGAATGTTTTATAGCTTTCAAATTCCGGAATGTCAAAATCACTCCCTCGTAACCATATTGTCAAGGATGAAAAATTATGAAATGCCGAAGGAAAAATATTTTTTAGAAAAACCCCTCCCGAAACTTTTTTCTGCCTACGCCCCTGATTAGCAGTAAGTGTAGAGTTGGTGTTATGCTTGTATTTAACTACATACTATGGTACCAGAATCATTATGACTTATATTCCATGTCACATAACATGAAATATTGTTTCAAAATTGATTGTAAATGTACGAAACTAAACAATAGTGAAAAGAAAAAAAACAGTAACCATTATGAAATTTTGAAAATTTATTCTATGAACAATTCACTCTATAACAATTGAAAATCATACTAGTTTCTAACGGTTAGCTATACACTCCAATTACGTAAAAAGCGTAATCAGCTTTTACAACGTACTTTTTTTTCTAGTTCAAATGTTTTTTGCTGCATAGTTACTTTTGAAAAATATATAAATACATCAATTTACAATATTTACGTTACATAAATGTTTGAAAACTTGCCGATAAATTTCGAATTTTCTCTAACTGCCGTAAAACGTTTGGTGATAAAAGCTTCTATATGTAGAGTTCTTTGTCACTCGTTACGTGTAGTACTCGGAATATTATTACCAAGTCAAATTTCATTCTCAAAAATTGAAGATAATTTATCATGAAGCTTTACGTACTTGCTGCATTAGTCATTTCGATCGGAACATTTTAATGTTCTATGGAGTCCGTCATGGGTAAATAATAAATGAATTTTGAAAAAAAAGAAAATTGTAAAATGATCATGGTCCATGAAAATTTAGGTAATTCAAGTTCTTATTGGCTGAAGCTAAATTTCTGCACTTCGTAGAGTGATTATTCATGAATCGAAAAAAAACGAAACGTTTCTGTGACGAATATGATTATTTTCAAATTGTTTTTGCACTTTTTTAGATTCAAATAAGATAGAGAACTTTTGATGCATGGATGAAATAATATAAATCATAAGAATTTAAATTAGCTTTACGCTATCCACGATTAAAATATCACATATTATATAATTAATTTGTTGATTGTTACATACACTATACATTTTACATCCTAATATATCAAACTATTCAACATAGTGGCTTATTTCTTTTTTCTGAGAATTCCGATGGATGTGAATTAATAAGTTTGACTGATTTCTTGTCAGTTACATTATAATGTACTCAAACTATCCATGTATGATCCTTTTAGTCAGTATTTATTTTAAACTCGTTTTGCACTAAAACTTACACCATGATAAAAAAAAAGTGATTCCTGCAATTTTATAGTTTTGATTGGTGGATGAGAAAGAATTTCACTTCATATTATGAAACATGAACAAATACCTCAAAAAATAATATGAAATAGATAGGTAATAAAAAATTGGGGAATATGTACTGTTAACAAACGGAAACTGTAATACTGTGCGACATGTACATCAACATTATAGATCTGTTTATTTTCCAGCTGGTTTTGTGAAGCGATCTGAAGAACAACCACCAGGAAAATATTTTGAACCTGATACGCAATAAGCAGAGTTATTTCAGATATTTTTATGTTGAACCAATGTTTAAAAGAACATTATTATGAGTAAATGAAAAGAACTTACTGTAATAGAGTTCAATTATTGAAAAGGAAACAATGGCGTGTTTTAGAAAAAACATGTTTTAGTTTCTCGTAGGATATGCCATGATTTTGTATGATAGCAAAGTGCAGACTTTAATGATTCAAAAACATCAATTATTAGGAAAATTAGGAGCCATTGGTATTATATCAGGAATAATGCAATTTTTAGATGAATAACATTTTTTTTCTAGTTTTTCATAGAAAAAAAAACCTGCGACATTTTAATTTAGTTAAGAGTGTTATAGAGATTTTTTTTAATGTTAAAAAATTCAAATTTAATTCAAGAATTTCTTAAATTGTGATTTGATTTTAGAGTTTCATTCATAATTTTCACATTTTGTAGTTAAAATAATGTATATCTCGTGGCCATTGTTCTACTTTCTATGAGAACTTGATTTTTTTCATAAAAAACTACTGTGATATCAAACGTTAATCATACACTTCTATTAGGTTAAAAACCTGAATAAACTATATATATATATATTGTTGCGGAATGAAAAATTTTTTTCTGATAACTACTTTCTACAGCTTTTATAACGTATTTTTTTTCAAGTTAAAATGTTTTTTTCTGCATAGCCACTTTCTTTATACTGTACAAATACGACGATTTTCTATATAAAGGTTACATAAGTGTTTGAAAACTTTTCGATAAATTTCAAATTTTCTCTAACTTCCGCAATAACTTACTGTGATAAAACTTTGCAGATTGTGTACACACATTATATACACAGTTCTTTGACAGCGTTCTGTTCAGTACTCGAAATTTATAGTATAATCTCATTCTGAAATATAAGTAAAATTCATCATGCACTTGCTGCTCATTTCAATCGGAATATTTTTATGTTCAATGGAGACTGCAATGTGTAAATCATAAACAAATATTAGCAATGATTGCTAAAAAAAGGTCTTTTTTATCTTTTATGTTTTTGCTCTGTTTGTTGATTCATGAAGCTCAAGCTACATTTCTATCGTTATTAAGATAATTAATGGTAGAAATGTATTATAATTTTCTAACAGTAAATTGGTAAACTAGTAAGCTAGTAGAATAAAAAAAACTAGTAAGCTAGTAAACTAGCAAACTTATAGTCCAAATTTTTCTACTATAATATACGAAACCCTGGTGAATGTCTGAATATTTTTATAGATTACTTATATAATTGTAGATTGCTACAGATACTTAAAAAACTCGATGCTTTATAATGCATATTCCGATTTTTTAACACTAATTTCAAAAGTTTTTGATAAAATCACAATAATATATATAAAAATCAATTTCTCCATTCACGCATAAAATTTTATATTGTTCACTTAATGGTATTTCCAACTGCATTACCATGCTTAATTTTCTCATCTGCCTGGAAAATTACGGATTAAAGTACCCTCTATAACTGAAAACAACTTTCGCGAAAAAACGCAGCGATAAAAGTAAAGCACGAAACGAACAAGTTATCTGGGTTTGTTTGATGATAGAATATGTATTTTCATGATCAATACCCTCATACGAAATGTTGTGGACAGCGTTAAACTTTTGTACACAATACGTCGCCGGAGGCGAAAGCTCTTTGGCGGAGCACGGAAAGTAGAGAAGCTTTGCAGAGGGATGAGGTTGGGGGGAGGCGCAAGCGCGTGTCGTCGCCCTCTGGCCATTTTTCGAGAGCGCCAAACAAAAACGTTAAATCAGGTCACGTGGCATGTTTCTTTACACTGGTTGATACTGGATAGTCCCGCACAAGGGGAAGTGCTTTTGGTAGGACAAGAAAAAATGTCATATCTTCCTGGTGATCAGAAAAAGTTTGAGATTTCATCACTGCAATCATTTCCATGATTTTAAAATATCTTTTAGTGGCCCAAATTTTATAATCATCAAGAACAGCAATAAAGAAATTCGAAAAGATACATGTATTAACTGAAAAGCGATTGGTTAAGAAAATTGATTCTTGCATCGATATATGAGGGCTAATTTTCTAGTTATCAAATAAAACATTCGAAAGATGTAATTTTCGGATTATATTTTAGCATCGCAGTTTCCCCAAAAAACTTACATCAAATGATTTTTTTAGCAAGTAATTTCTTTTCGGTGAACTCGTTCCCCAATTTTTCAAATTATGCATTGAAACTCCCTCGGGTAGTTTTCGTTATTAAAGACGATCATTTTCATCGAAGGGAAGTGAACTAATAGATTTAAAACAGATATTCTAGTTCAAATATAGAGAATCAATTCCTGATTGAAATATACTAATTCCTTCTAGTGAAAAATAACTCGTTTTATCGCATACAATCCTTTGCATATTGATGAAATCACAAACCAGAGAATCAGTTTATAAATAAAGTTTACAATAAATACGCTTCCGCTCGTTCTACTCGGAATCTTTTTCAGGCTCTCTATATCGTTGGATTATTGCACGCTTTTTCTAGATATATGGCGATGGTCGGTAAATATTGAGCTTCAAAACGATGAATAATAAACGACTTATCTGATATAGTGGATGAAAAACAATTTTCACACCTTTCAAAAGAAAATTAATAACTCTGGTCTGCTGAAAACGTGGAAAATTTGCTTTGCCTACCTTTATACTTGAAGTCTGTAGTGAGGTGAGAAAAATTCATGTCATTACTTTCAAAAGGTTTTACTAGAAGAGTTGCAAGAAAGACTTGTAACATTATTCAAAATTTTTTCTATAGTTGGGCATCAATTATTGGATTACATCACACAGTTGATATATTCAGATTATATACAGTGTATAAGTTTCGTTATTATTGTTTATCAGCAACAAATAAAATGATATTTTTCATTATCATATGTCTAAATTTGAATCAAACGATTTATAAACTCTAGTTATATTCATTTGTGGTGTACTTTCCCAGGTCGAATGAGTGAAATTTTACTCTTTTTCAGTAGCTCTCTATTTTTTTTTAATTGGTGAGTTTTTACAAGCAGATTGTAGTTTTCTATTTATAGTTAGCTATTTTTTACATTATGAATAGTCATATCTTGACAATAATGATTGGTGAATTTTGACTGATTGTAGATAATGAAAATATTTCTAAAAATTAATGTCAAATTGCTATTTATGGGCGAAAAAATCACCTATTGAAAGAGAGGAAAGGAAGCTACTAAAAAAAAGGGCCTTATCATTACGTCAACACTAAGAAAGTTCCAAATTATTTAAATAAATTTTTATTGTTAGAATGGATAGTAGTGATAACAATAATAAATAAAATAATAATAGTAACAATAGTAATAATAATAATAATAATAATAATAATAATAATAATAATAATAATAATAATAATAATAATAATATCAAATGTTTTTTTTTTTTAATTTAAATTAACTGAAAAAAAATGAAAAGGTTGATCTTTTAACAGTATACAATTAGTTTATTGAATGATGTTTTGAATTTTCTTTGTTATTCTTCGGATAATTCAAACATCGGATTTTAAATAATGGTTAATCCAACGTGAGTAAATTGAATTTGATTTTTATATACATTACATAAGGCAAAATAAATCGCTAAATTTTGAAATTCAAGTTAGTGACTCAAAAAATGAGTATATATCGATAAGAAAAAATACAAGGAAACATTAGGTAACCTGAAACTACAAAAAACTGTAATATCTAAATATTAATAATACAGAATGTGATAGGTGTGTATTTGAATGAATTTCGAAAACTCCCGGAGACAACTGACTAAAGTCAACTAATTATTCCGATGAAAATCTGCTTAAATCAATAGAAATTGAGTTTCATACAATAAAGCTTGTTTTGACTATTGATTCAATGCAAATATTTCAAAGAACGTTACATAAAGTCATCTGCGATTAATAATATTTAGCAATTATTATATTTTATACTATCATTTATTTAGTATTTGTTCCAACGTTTCTGTCAAAAACTGTTTCCTTTTTTGCTCCTGCAATACGAAATTTCTCAACGACAGCCAAAAAACTATTCCCATCAAAACCAAGAGTCCTCAACATATCACCCATGTCCTTGCAAATACAGTCAGAAAGGCTCGATTATGAAATGATGACAGTGAGAAAATTTTTCATGTGTATCGGGAAAGCGCGTTTCATCGCTAGGCCAAATCCCTGGAGCCAATCAGAAAAACGAGTTATGGATCGGAAAGGAATCAGTCATTTTCGCGGCGTTCTTTTATTTTCAGTCCACGGCGTTATCGGTGACGGAATAAATCAAAGCGGTGGGCAACTCGGGTTTGATCAGTCGCGTTTCCCGTTTGACTTTATCCACCGCAGTCTATTCGTGAGTTTTTTAGACGCGAAACAACATTTTCGGAACGGGATTACCGCCGGCCGACATTTGGTCAAATGGTTATTCCGCAGAGAATGATTTATTGGTTTTCACCCATCCGTCCCATTACCTCGCCGGATTGCCGGACTGTTCTGTAGTTTTGCCCACTACACAGGCACGCGCCGCGGCTCACGAATGCATTTCCGGCATTGTACTTCCGGTTCACATGCACTCGCTACATCATTCACCTGAATTTATACGAAGCTGGCGTGTTGGAAACTCAGGCGCTAAGCGTTGTTTCGTTCGGTTCTGATACGCGAAACAAGAGCTACGACAACGTGGTCCTTTCATGTAACGACGCTTATCTGTGTGTTTCGATAAAGCTACCTGGTGACCTCATCTGCGAAATGAGACACTGAAGTATCTCAAAGTTTTCACTCTTTCAGTTTGAATTACTAAAATGGTTACTAATTCAATTAGTAAGTCAGAGATATTCAGGGATATACTAATAAATAGATAGAATTCCACAAGTTGACTTGAAAAATATTGTTAAATTCTACTATATATATATTATATAAACCTAGTTGTAAAAACAGTCCGTGTGAGAAAGATTGTTAAAAGGTTGATGTTTCAAGGAATGAATATTTCAACAAATGTCTTAATATGTCTTCATTATTTGTTTATTTGTTTCTATAAAACGATAATGAATTAGTAGCATTTGAATGCTGTTGAGATAATCAATAATTGCAGTGGAAAATATTTATTATTATACACAGTTATTAATAACTAAAGTATAAGTAAAAATTGACTTTTTCATTAGTTGAGCTTTAATCATGATGCACGAATAAGACTACATAGTAAAACCTATTTACTGTAGTAGTGGATTTCGACTAAAGTTTAAAGATATTTATCTACTGTTTTCTTAAGTCAAATATTAATAATATCATCAGTAAGCTATATGACTAATTCAATTAGTAGATTTTCACTAAAACTTTAGTTGCGCCATTTTCACTTTTTCAATTAGTAAAATTCTATTAGTATTGAGTTGTTTTACATCAATTCAAACTGAAAGAGCGTATGGAACTCCGAATCTATGAATATATTTGAGCACCATGAAAATGTTTTCGGGAAAGGTTTTCCAAAAAAACATTAGTTTGTTCACATATTTCTCACCTTTAATTTATCAAATTTTCAGTTATTATGCAAACTACGAGTTTTTATTTTTTGTTTTGTATCACATCAAGTTTCAAGTTTCCAACTTTAGGGTTGCACAGGTTGAATTTCAATAATTTCTTATCAATGACTTCAAATAGAGAGGAATATTTCGAAATTTTAAAGTGATAAAGTTTATTATTCGTTCTTATCATCATTTATGAATTTTCTTCTAATAATACACTCAGAAAACCCCTGCTAACAGTTAAAAGAGATTGTGTTTCAAATTGAAAGGGACTCTCTTTCACTGTAAATGAGTGCATTTACTTTTATACATCAACCGTTTTAAAATGAAAGGGCAAGCATTTTATCTTAAAGGGAGATGGCCTTGAAATTCTTTTTATTTTAAAACTAAAAGAAAATTTGTCTGAGTGTAGAATACACATGAAATCGAAAAAATTGAATAGTTATTCAAAACCTTCAATTCTTTGAATTGTCAACTACAAGTGGTAGTTTCTTCTACAATAAATTTTTTTCTAGAATAATCATTCATGCTGCGCAACTTTTTTATGCTAAAATATAAGTCTTGAAGGTTTTGCAAGAATTACTGAAATGACAATGTTTGATATAGAAGACTTTTATACTCAGATGCATTGTATTTGAATGACTTTCGTAGTTTGATTTTAACAATATAAATATCATTCTCCTCTTTGAATTTCTCAGAGTGAATTATTAGTGTGCATCAAGTTGACATACTGCCACATCAACTCGGAGTGGTATTTAACTTTTTTAAAGTGAAAAGTTACTCAAAAGTTGTAAGATTTCACTGTTTTAAGAGTGGAGTTCAACTCATTTTATAGTGAGGAATATGACTAAATTATATAAGTGAAATTGAATTTTTCTTACACTGATAATTCACTCTTCCCCTCAACATATCTTGTGTTTTTATAAACTTGAAACCTTTATAAAATCATAGGAAATATATAAAATATAATTTGTTTATAATTATTATTTTCATAAATTATCAGATTATATCATATTTATTGTACGATATGAAGTGAGTTCATAAAAACTTTACAAAACATTGGTCTTTTTATAACATTACCTTCAATAGTTTTTCTAAAATCTTTGAAAAATGACAGCATTTTTGTAAAGTAGATTTTATAAAAAAGTAGACTATGAAGATGCTATCTTCTGAAAATTTTATAAAACTTTTATAATCTTACTTGAGAAAAAATGCAATATTTATGGTTTTTTAAATCACTTTTTCGAAAAGTAAATTTTATATGAAAAACAAAGACTTATAAAGAGTTTAAAAAAAATTATGTATCTAGGGCTTAGAAGTTAATTTTCAATCTTCGAGGGTGAATTTTCACTCTCTTTTCGAGTGGCAGTATTTATAATCGTTGTATGGTGAAAATTTCCTCTTAGCAATAGATAGAGAATGTCTCACAAGTTTATTATGTGATTTTTTTTTTTTTTTAAATCACCTGTATTTTTAAATTTCAAATTTCTAATCCTTTTCATTTTTCTGGTTCGATTATACGTTTTCTTATTTTGATATGCTTACTTGTTTGAAAAAATTGTTAACCCGTTTATTATTGTACGTATACTATATTGTACTTATGTTTTGAAATATATAGGTACCACATTCTGAAAATCTGAACAAATCACTAGAATCACAGAATACCTATGGAATATTATTCACATATTTTTCATACTGCCGCGTAATTTTTATATCCTGTTTTAGAAAGTACAAATTTTCAAAAAAAGTTTACTTACTTTACATTTTAGCCTCGAAAACTCATAATTCGAGAGTTTGATTCAATTTTAATTGATTATTCAACAGTTCAAATTTTAAAGTTAAAACCTCGGTTAAAACTGTCGAATGTTTTTAATTCCACAGTGAAAATTACGCGTTTTTATTTTAAATATCAGGTAATACATAACTGTTCAATATTGTTTATTTAATTAAACAATCATAAAACAAGTGAAATTTCGACATAAGGAATACATTGATTTTGATGGTGAGTAATTGTAATCGATAGGAATAAAAAGAGTACTAAAGATTTACAGGAACTTAGACCTAAGCAATTTTAAGCTACTTTTTGTAATAAATCTTTAATATAGATACGATTTCGTCAACTGTCTTTGATATGAAAAATAAGGAAGCGTATGGCAATGTTCGATTTTCTAGATAAAAATGAATACTTTAAAGAAACTACCACTTTCTCACAAGCTATCTCCTATATTTCAATCACAACTTCGTGATCAACCCCAGAGCAAAACGCTGATCGATACAGAATTACGAATGTCAATATTAGAGCAAAAGATTGATAATTGATAAGATAGATGAGTGCTGTTTCATAATACTCTTATCTTTTTTTAACGATCACTCTAATGAAGTTTCTATTTTCAACAAGAAAATCAGAAAACAGTAAAAAAAGGGCTGAATGATTTGAATCTCTAGTACGTAAGTCGCTTCGCCTGAATATAGACGTTAATTACCATTCTGAAGAAGCAGTCGAGTCCGAAAGAATCTCATCTTAAGCGGCTTTAACATCCCGATAAGATAAAAAAAAACACCCTCATTCAGAGGAAAGTTTCATTCTAGATTGAACTGTCAAAGAAAGTTAACTTCCGCTACGCTCGACGAAAGTTATCAAATGACGGAAATGCTACAAATGTTTCAATATCGTGACCAGACGTATTATTTCAACACGGAATTCGTGCTATTTATTTTCATGTTTGTTCTTGTAATAGAGCGTGACATATTGAAAGCAAATCGTGCAAATTTATATACTTTTTGTTTGAAGCAACAGTTAGTAAAATTTTATCTGTTCTGAAGCAGTAATCAAATGATTGTACTTTTCAGCTCTTCAGAGATTAAAATTTTAATTCCGCAATTCTGAATTCACAATTGTGTAATTTTTGAAGAATTTTCTTTTTGGTTCCTCGATTTTGTATATGAGAACTTAGAACTTGTTTTTTTATCTTCATTTATTGAATCAGTAAAAGTTAGAAGTTCTCAAGAAAATTTGAAATAATATAGAAGCAAATAATAACTGACAAAAAAATGTTTGTCAAAATATCTTATCTTGCAGAAGTGAGATTTTTATGAAAGCTTCTTCTCTTTTTAGGGATTCGCATTTCATGATAAGTGTTTCAAATTCTTAGAAAAGGTTGATCTGACTTAACAAGGGCTGGTATTGGATAACTGCTTTAAAAGATTTCATAAGAATTTTATAACGCCACCTTCCAAGGATTTTGAATCCTATTTATGATTTTGTATGGTATACCTACAAGGTCACCTTATAAGTTGTTAATAAGGTTCACAATTACTCTTTTATAAGCTATATTGATTTTCAAGAAATAATAACCTACAAGTTTGCAAATTAATTTTTATTATTCAAAACAGGCAATCAGAACTTCACAATTTGTAAAAGGATCACAGTCACTCAACTGACTTAAAGAAATATTCCGTCAAGCTAACCAGAAACATCAAGAAGCCAACGTAACTCTAATCCTCTTTCATCGATTAAAGCCTTTTTTTCAACTTCCTTTTCCACAAAACTTCAAAGTGAAATCCTTTTAGTAGCCTTTAGTTTCCCTGTACTCCTGGTGTACACGACCTAAACTGTATGTGCAAGGATTTGGACACCGAAACTTGGGTCAGTGACGAAGCATTTTCGTCATTCAGAACATTCTAAAGAGAAAAAAGACGATGAAGTTGGAGGCAGAGAACAGAACGAGGGGATGAAGGAATTTAATTTCACGCTTCCGAGGGAAACCAAACGGTTCTACGACCCTTCGCTTTCTCGGCGCTTTTTCCTCTCATTTTCTCGCCGATCGAGAGGAACTCTCGCAGAGATTAAAAAGTCGATTATTCTGAAAAGCCCGTCGCTTTTAGCACCATCGCTAAGACACGAGTTGCGGATCCGAAGAAACAATCCTTAAGAAAATTAATTGAGTCGCTAAGAGGTTTTCGACCGCGGCAAAGAGAGTCATCGAGGGGTACTTTGGATTCCATGTGCAAAGGATTTCGTACGAGTGCGTTTGTACTCGAGCTTGCGCAAGCTCGAGCGGAAAAAGCTGTAATTCGATTCTGCCGGTGGGAGCCGAATGGAAATTGACTTCTTGCTCCGGAGGAATTCTTCGCTCCAGGAGTATGGGATTTCTATGCAAAAGGTGTTCAACGGTTGTTGAAAGGACAACGCTATTACGAGATTTTAGAGAGAATTGGTGTCCTTTAGAGATATTTTTCTCAACCTTTAAATTGACATGCATGGAAATTTTTTGAAAGTTCAAACATGCTGGAATTTTTTCTTTTGATTTTTTAATAATACATAAATACATAATTACGTTATTACGGAATTTCTCGCCGTAAACCTGAAAAACGATGTGCAATAATATTAGTAATAAGACTTCTTTCAACGGATTTTTCCTAGCGACAAGATTATGAATGAAGGCGAAAAATCCTACGTAATACCCGGATTTCACTGAAAAAGGCGATTATGCTCGGGGTACAGCGTGATAATTAATTGAAGTAGGGCGATCGAATAATTCTTTAGGATCTTCACTGAAAAGGATCGGAAAAGCGAGGTATGACGACGACGGGGAAAAATTGGCCCGACATTGCCGGTGAATCTTGATTCTCCATAGAAATATTTTTCCCAGCAAAATCTTATTTCTTTCATGTTTTTCTTTAGTTCGTACTTTATGTGGTTATAATTCATGCACGTTATGTAAAAAGCCATCATCACGTACTTCGCAAGAGAGGGTAATCGATTTATATATTTCTTGGCCATGGTTTAAAAATTAAAATCAAATACCTCAAAGTTCATAACAGTATTCACACGTTGATATTAAAATATGAACTGGCTCGAATAAGGATCAAGGCGTTGAGTAAGACGTTTTTTAGGGTCCATAAACATCACGCCCTTAGTGACTGTAACATACGTTTTCTTAGTCCAAATATCAACATACGTTTCCTAGCGAACGCACACATTCAGAAATTTACCATTTGTCTTATTGATCTCGAGATAAACCAGAAATTCTGTAGATAGTCTTATATCACTATTTGAAGTTATGAGGAGATTCGAAAATATTGGTAAGGAAGTGAAATTTTATATTTTATGATTTTCACCGAATATTGTAATTTTCATCAACTAATAGGATATTAGCAAAAACGAATAAAAGAAATGCTTTTGAGATATGATTAGTATTAGAACAGAGAACTCTAGCTTCCAGAACTTATATAAAAATGAATTTTTGAACAGATTGAAGTATAATTTTTTATATCTTTCCCGAACAGTGAAATTCGGTTTAACTTCTATCTCTACCTTTACATTTGCCAAGTACTTTATACTAGCTAATTATTGTTCAAATTGATACTTCCTTGGAAATTTATTTTCAAGACAAATATTGACTTCAAAAAATTGACTACAAACCATTGATTACAAAAATAGCCATTTTCAAGTGATCGACTATTATTTTTTGTCAGATTTTACTATGTCGACCAGGGCACACATATTCACAATGAATAAATCCTTTTATTTCACTATCTTGTTTATTCATTTTAACTTTAATTATTAGTTGAGCTTTCAACAGATTCCTGTTACTTCTTATACAGACCTGTAATCGCAAAGTTCAGAAGTCAAAAAAATGCTTTTAGAAATTGATCAAACATCATTGTGAATGGGTACATGGTCAGTTTTTCTAAAAAAAAGTTTTCTAACTCGATAATTTCGAAAAAAAAATTTTTTCCAATCACACGTTTTTCTAATTTTTCATTTTTTACTAAGATGAATTTTCTAGAAATTCATTTACTACACATTGGATTTGAAATATGCATCGTTCCAAAATTTATCAACCACGAAAACGTAGCATGTAATAAAATAAATAAAATATAATCAGTAAAGTGTAATAAAAAGAATTCTAATTAGATAAAATGTACTAAAGAATTGGAATTCATAAATAAGTTAAATAAGATGATAAAATAAAATTAATCATATAACATTATTTTAAATAAAATGTGACAACATATTATTTGAGAAAAAATTATCATGACAAGTTTCAGTAAAAGTTATACAAAAGCATTAATGTGTTTAGAAATAGCGATTGTAAGAAGAAATCAACTTGTTGAAAAAAATTAATAAAAACTAATTTTTTAGGAAAAATCTTTTAGAAATGACTGCATTAGACAAAATGGACCTTTAGAAAACTTTTTTAAAAAAAAAACTGTACCCTAATCTCGTTAATGGCCAAATAAGACTACCATAAATAACTCTCGAGTTTTTTTATTTTCTTTTGATATTCTTTGAACAAATTTTTATCAACTCATATGAGTAGTAGGAATCAAAATTGACAAATTTATTTGATTCTTTAAAAATACAAAAACAATTGTGTTGATTCTGATCATTCTGCAGTAAAAATTTTTGTTACTGTAAAATGTCTCATTCAAGCAATAATTCTAAATGAACTATTAAATTTTCAGCATTAAGAAAAAAAAAAAAAAAATATCAATAGACTATTCCATATCCAATATATCAAAACATGAATCAATCAAAACTGAATATTTTTGAGTCAATATTTCATATAATATATTTGTGTTCATTGAATTTTTATAGCGAAAATTTCAACTAATAAAAGCATTAAAATTGACTACTTCGCAGCCAAAACATGTACTCATTCGATCACTCAATTTCGATAGATTCAATAGCGAACATTTCAAGCAATTAGTTAGTCAAAATTTACTTTTTCATCGTGAAAATTGAAACTTACAACTTCGTTTGAGTATAGTAATTCACACTCAAAATCTTTTCTTATCAGATCAGACATAATAAACTATGAACTTTTGTCGAAATGTTGACTAATTCGAATTCAGCTAATTGAAACTGAGAGAATAGGCGACTGAAAAATATTTGCAGATTTTAAACTGAAATTTAAAAAAGTCGCTATTGAACTGAAAATACGTCAAAATGGAGGAAGAAAAAACTATATAAGAAATTTGCTCTACGAAGTATTATTATTTATGATTATTGCTTTAATATAAAATTGAGATGTCCTACTGCAAATGATTTCTGGATTTTATTTACTACAAAATAATTTCCCAGAGTTGTAAGAAACTAGGATCGAATTTTGCAAGTATCTCGACACTGGAAATATCTAGAAACATATTTATATTTCAATTTCATCATGACTTCAAGACACTGTCAAAGTAACAAAAAAATTATGCAACCTTAAAACTTGTTTGCAAACTCATAGACATGCGAAAAATGCAGACAAATTCAAGCCCTTTAGACCCTTTCTGTTTCCTGTAAACCTATAAAAATGCAGTCTTACCCGAATAAACCAGGAAAACTATATCGTATGGAATACTTGAAAGGTCAAATCGACGAAACTACACAAATCGAAATAGCTTCTGAATCCTCGCGAGCAAGACGAAATGGAAATGGCAAACGGGGGAAAAATCGGAAAAAAGGAACAATGACGCTCGTAAAAATGGCTCAAAGTTTTCGGAGGTTCTCAAAGTTATAAGTGTCTTACTGCGGACGAAAACTTTCCAATATTAACCCATGGTCGGAATTTATGACTCCGTGACTGTGCCTTTTTCTAGATTAAAACTGACAGTTTGCAAATCGCGCAAGTGCGACGATTGTCAGAGTTGAGTGAAAAGCTCGGGATGAAAAGATCACGTCACTTGCAGAGTCAGGAAATGCAGGCTACGTAAGATAGAAAAGAAACTCACAGGGGTGACGTTTTCATTTTCATCATGCATTGATTGCCGTTTCAATGCGCGCTCAGAGCATTTTCCATCTCGACGCCCTACTCCGACCGGGTCTTGTGATTTTTCGCTCATCGGAACAGCTTTTCCAGCGAGCGAGAAAGATGAAAAGATAAATTTCCTTTCGGAAATAGAGAAAACTGTCGAGGAAAAGAAATTGAAAAAATAAGAAGGCTCGAAGTTTTGATATATGTAATCTTAAATATGAGATTTCTTCTATTGAATCTCTTATTCAAATTAATTTTTATCGATTATGACTTCAAATGCTCATTACAAAGTTTTAAAGTGAGTTTAATGGAGGGACTTTTCCTTACTAAAGTTGTCTGTTAAAATACTAAATGACAATCTGTTTTTATTTATCTTGTAAAACGGAAATATCTTACATGTCATCAGCTTAACTGTATTATTGACTAAACCAGCTTTAAATAACAGGTTTTTAATCTTCTATTACCCAATTCATCCAACCATCGTAAAACACCAACTGAACCATCAAACGCCGTCTTCGCCATTTTGCAAACTGTCACGCAGTACCGCATGAAAATGCTGAGTACGATGGAAAACTGTCGTTCGAAAATTGGATATCATCGCGACGCGCTTCACAAAGCTTTGAGCCCAAGATGCTGGAAAACACAAGACTCGCCTCATCAAAGTTACCCGTCAAAACTCACTTACATTTCACCGATTACGTCCCAAGAAAAGCATGTTACGAATACTTGAGCTTCACGCCTTGAATACGTGCTGTTATTTGAAATTATCAATCAAAATCGAAAATTACTTTAAAAACAAGTTGATGAAATTTTACCTAACCTGTTTCGAGATTTCAAAAACATAATATTGAAATTTTTGAATTTATTGATACACGGGGTAGACGATAGGTATTCTACAAGAAATTTCGAAAACCTTTTTTAGAACTTTGAAAAGATTTACATTTTTTAAAACTGTTGTGGGTTTGAAACCTTATGAGAGAAATGAAACTTTTCACAGTGAAGTACTGCAAGATAAAAAAATTGAACAAAAAAACATTTGGTTCCATTTTATGAGAAAAATAATTTAAAAAACCATTGAAACCAAAGCATGAACTGCGTTCAAAACTATAGCATAAAACAGATTAAATTGAAATCGGAATTTTAAACAAATGAAATTCAAATTCAAATTTAAAGGTGGACGAAAAAGTTTCACTTTCCTTCCACATTTCATATATACCATACGATTTAAGCTGTGGAAGAATAGTAAGTCTTTGTCGTCAAATTCTAAATTTATATTTGAATTTCACTCTTTTAAAAGTCCGATTTTGATATATTCACTTTCAAGCTACAGTTTTGAAAGCAGTTCATGCTTTGTTTTAATAGTTTCTTTAGTTTTCTCATAAAATTGAACGAATTTTATGTATTGTTTAATTAAACTTGCAGTAGTTTGCCGTGAAAAGTGTCAATAAACTTCTCTAGCGAGTTTTCAAACTCACACCAGTTTTTTTTTTAATTTATCCATAATGAAATCAGTGTAATAAGTTAAAAAAATGTTATGTGAATTTTCCATTTCAAATTTTCAACACATTTATTCCAGGAAGAAAGTTATGTATTTTTTCATTTCAGAATAATGAACTTAATATTTTTTTCATTTCAGAATAATTAACTTGATTTTCTTTTCATTTGGGAATAATGAACTGAGTATCCTTTTCATTTCAGAATAATGAACTCGATATTTTTTTCAAGTTAGTCATAATTGAAAAAATAAGACATTCACTTTGATTTTTCAGATTATAATTTTTTCATAAAATAATACTGTTTGACGTCTTATTTATGTGAAAGCAATCAATTTCAGTAATAGTAACTGTTATAAAATACACGATAAGATGAAACTAAAAATGTAGGTGTCATGTTCACCATTTCTCTGAAATTCATCCTAGAATGAGCCTTTTTTATTAATTTTCATTTTACAATATCAAGAAAGTTTAAAAAAGTGTAAGATATTAACATTCAGTTTCATTTGTCTAAAAATGATGTTTTCATAAATTTTTTCTACTAAAATTAATTGAATAACAATTAATATCTCTAGTTGTAATTATTATAAAATAAATGAAAAAGTTACAACTAAAAATGTAGGTTTTATATTTACTAAATTCCTGGAATTCTTGTAAGAATTTGCGTTTTAAATGTTTATTATATGGTCGAAGCTTTACTCCCAATCCTTTGTTCCCAAGCCTTAGTTACGCCAGCCTTTGTTCCCAAACCATTGTTAGGCACGGATTTTACTCCCATCCAGCCATTTGAAGTTTCACTTCGAAAAACCAAAATGTAAACTTCCCATCTTTTTTTAACAGAAAAAATTTGTTATCTGTGTTTGTGACAGAAAATATTAATGATGAAGAACCTAAAAGGAAGACTGGAGAGCACTTTCCCGACTAGCTATTAAAAAAAATAATAATTAAGTAGCTTTATAAAGTATGTTTTGCAGTGTAATACGAAGAACAAAAAAATTGTAGTATATTCAACTGGATAAAGAGAATGTTTTCTTTTTTTTTTTTTTAGAATTATGTTTACTTTGATACTTCCATTGTTAGAAATTTTTGAATATGCAATATTGATCGATGTTTGATTCCAATGTTTTTGCAATTACTTTTATGAATCAGAAATTTGTGTTCTAAACTGACTGTTTTTCCTGTATTGAAAATTTTGGAATATGCAATTAAAATATTTCTGAGATTTTAAACCTCGGTGATCCGGATATACTGTAACATTAACACAAAAAATTTCCTAATAGTAATAAAAACTATCGACAATAAATTTAACTTATGAACATGACTTTGACTTTTTTTTTCCTAATTAATTGTGTCACTTTTAGTTAAAAAAACTTTTCAGTTTCGAATAGTCCTTATGTTGAATTACCACGTTTCCAGTGTAATTTCGTAGCAGGAGAGCTCTATAACGCAGATACATTATTACGCGGAATAATGAGATGAAATGTGTACAGAGCGTAAAGCATAATCAAACTATTATATCGGTGCAAGTTGCAAGATGCGCATTGTGCCGAGGAATCGATGTTCCGAGCGCCAGCCATACGGGATGAATTTATTGTTCAGGTGTTTATTATCTCAGACGATGAATTGATAGGGGACGTATATACGTGCATTCATGGATCATTGAATTTTTTTAAACCACTCTTTCATTTACAGTAGTCATTCAATCATGAAATTGTTTTTTGTTGTTGTCAGACTTTGGACATTGCAATGGAAAACATTCACGATACAGAAAATTGCGCTCAAAATTTCAATTATCTACAACTATAATACAATTTTAACAACACAAACAGTAATAAATTGAAATAATAGAAGTGAACTCAAAAGTAAAGAAAAAGCCATTGCTAATAGAATCGATGTATTTCATTGACTAACAATAACAGTTTAAAGAATCGTTTAATTTGTCTCTTATTTCGACAATCGGAAATAAAACCTCATGTTCTTTGTAATTGTCATCTAAGTTACAAAATTAGTAGACATTGATATTAGGTATTTCACAAAAATTTTAGACAAAATCACAAAAAATTGCACCAAACCACTTTCAAATATAGAGTTAATAACTTTGTCATTACTGTACATATCATAAAAGCAAAAGTGAAACTTTCAATTACAAGAACGTTGCCTATAATAAATTTTTTTCAGACTTCAACATTTCAATTCCAACTTTTAATACCCATTTTACATCCAAAACTTTCTCATTTCGCACAAAAGCTCGCAGAAATCCTCCAGATATTACATTCATTTATGCAGTCACGTTTACGAGCACAGTTATTGTCTTTAACGCACTTTTAATTCTCGCTGTGCAAGGCGTTAAACATTCAACAATGTCTGCAGAATTCATAAAACTTTCCCGTCACGAAACTTTTCACATAACATCCACGCAATCGTTCCGCAATTCCAATTGTTCCTTTCAGCTTTTATTGCATTTTTGACTTTGTAGAAAAACCGCTCTACCTGTAAAGTTTCTGTGTACGTAAAAAATCAATGTACGCAGTAAACAATGATTGGTTTTTTAGTTGAGAAATGAGTTTTTTTCTGTCTCGAAAATTCCATCGAAAAAGGAACTATATATATTATGCTTTTCATATGGCATTATGGAAAATTTTTGCGGTGGCTGCTCGTGTGCAGTTTCTCGGTTTCAAAAGTGCTGATACAATTGAGGCGTTGGGCATTCGGTCTTTTCAATCGGAGCTTTGTTCTTTTTATTTGAAATCGCAATGGCGTCTAATCAGAAATTGTTCGGCGGCGGCACTTTTTAAAGGTATAACTATTGAGAAAAAGTTTTTTTGTGATGAGTGCTGATTTTCGTCTCGTAGAAAGTTCAAATGCATTGAATTTTGAAGTACAAACTCACCTTGTTTTCGAATTTTTAGCCGTTGTTTCGAATGTACGTATTTGTAATAGTCATAATCAGTTGTTTCTGTTTTTCGGTTTCAGTTAATCCAGTTTTCGTTTTAGGTGAAATTCTATAAAAGCAAGTTAAAATTTTTCTCCTCCATTGAATTCCAACATATGTGAATAGAATGTAAAATTTTAATCCAATGTCTATTTTCTTATGTTTCACTATCGTAAAAATTATTAATTGTCTTTGTTTTTGTTTTGTTATGTATGTTTTTATTTTGTTTCATTTTTGTCAAAATCATAACTTATATATTGTCTTCACTGTGAGTCAAATAAAAATATTATCTATATTATAATGTTACTTTATATTATAATGTGTTTGAACTTTCTCTCGAACACTTCAAGTAGTTTTCGAATTCAAAGTTGTTTTTCCATGATACATAGACACATTACAAGATGACAATGAATACTATCTTCGAAAAGAAATATCAAGAAACCTAATTACGGTACATACTACATCTACAAATATTTCATTTGTACACAACCTCGCCATTTAAGAGGGATTAGCACTCTGCATCCCTAGAAAAATTAATTTGTGGGCTCGAATAAACCTTTATCTCTCCTTCCCCTCATTCACAACTGTGGCTCCAATGCCACTGTGAGAAAATCATGTGGTGCGCGGTCGTAATCCAGGCACATTTTTTGTGCACCTGGTCTATGCAGAAGATCATTAATATGCGACGCGAAAAAAAGATGGAACGAGTAGACGAACAAACACGCCGGTAAAGACAAAGGAGTTAAAAAAATAACCCAGGCTTCACATTTCACGTATAATGCCAAGCTTCGTTAGCCAATAGTTGGGTTTTTATAGTTGCGTATTTATACAGCGATGCTATTTTTGCGTACAAAGGGGTCTTTTGCATTAATTTTTTTTGTTGATCGTAAAACTGCGTGAATTTGAGGGAAAATATCCGCTTTCACGAAAAATTGAGCATAGTTGTAGCGTTTTTGCTATGCTGCGTTTTTAGTAAATATAATTAAAGAATAATGAACTGGATGTTGAATGACATTCTTTATGATTTGGAAAATTTTTCATTGCCAAACTAAATGTTTTTACTATTTTATAAGGTGATGTTTTCAAGATTAATAAAATTCGTGAAGAAACTTTTTATTCCATTTTTCATTTATACAAAAACCACAGCAGTATTTCTTTGAAAGATCGTATGATTTATCTATATTTCGTATACTTTTATTATTTAAAACTTTCGTGAGTTACGTGTATATTGCACTATTTAAACCTTTATAGTTTAAGAAGTAAATTAGGGAAGAAATGTCACTGAATTACAGAGTAAAAAAAATTTGCAAAGCAAAAAATAGTAAATCATGTCCAGGGATGTGAATTTACCGGTCAAAAAAAATTGATCAGGTCATGGTAGCTTCTGACGGTCATTTACTGTTATTTACGGTCAAATTTAAAAACTTTCTGACTATAAATTACCGTCAGAGCTCGTTTCTGGTCAGTAATTACCGGGCATGACCGAACTTCGATGATAAAGTGTGACTTAACGTAACTAACCAAACAATTTCCAGCAATCCCAGGTGAAAATCACCAATCTTGTTATTACATATTTCACGAATGTATTTTACATTTTTCTAGAAAAAACTCATTAGTGTCACTGTACTACTGCGTTTGCTGAACAATATACAGGGTGACCCAAAGTCGGCGGATCATCAGAAAACCATCGATGCCTCATGAAATTTCAAGACACTTTTCCTCTACAATTTTTTAAAATTCGCAAAATTTAAAGAGTTATTAGTAATTCAGTTTCGTCCAATCACTATTCAGCAAGGCGGAGTTTTTGATTGAAGTCCCTTCTCCTGTAATCCCTTCTCTTTCTAAGCTAACTCTAATAGAAAATTGGGGGTAATTGAAGTGTGTGATGGAAAGTAGATTAATGATGTCTCATATCTTCAAAGACGATTTTTACTCTGTCTCACCTTTGTGTTAGTTACAATAGTCTTTTTTCTAACTGTCACACTTACAATACAGTATTTTCAAATTTTTTTTTAATAGATAAGATAAGAGATACAAAAAGTACAATAGTCGAAACTAATTCATAATTACAATGTTTAACAGAGAAAAATATAATACTCTTGACTTGAAATTAGTGTACGAAACTGACGTGAAATTCATAAAATAGAAATTTTTCCATAAATAAAGATACCGGAGGAAAATGCCTAATCAACAACACACCTTTATGAAGTAATTTGTTTATTTCTTTAGAAATTTCAAATGGAGAGGTTGTAGTTTTGCAATTATTTATTATTTCAGAAACCAAATTTTCTTCTTCATTTTTTCATAAAAATTCAATGGAGAACAGAAAGCTGCAATCACAAACGAGTTTAACATTTTTTCAAGTCATCTTTGAGTATGTAATAATTTTGACCATGGTAATAATTCTGACCAGTAAGATAAACTGACAGTCAAAATTGACCAAAACTTTCTTGTCGTTAATGACGGTCATGACCAGTATTTTACTTGTAAATTTACCGCCTCACATCCCTGATCAGGTCAGATTTCAAGCGAATGATAAAGATACAACGTCCTTGTAAATTCAATTTTCATTCCAGGCCTAATAAGGTATATTCAGGAGAGATTTTTTAAGTAAATGAAAATATTCTTACATCAGCAGTCTTTTTTGGTGTTACTAACTGTATCCAATCATAAACTTGGGTTTGAAGTACGTTTTTGTATGTTCAAATTTCTATACCTACCAGACCTATTTTCTAACATTTATATATGTTTCTTAATTCATAACGATAACAAGAAATTACAATTCAATGAAAAAAAGATTATAACTTCAAGGCTTTCTTGTACAGAGTAAATAATTTTTTCTGATTCCAAAAAAAAAAAAAAATAATTTCCAAACTTTCATTCATAGAACAGTGATTTTCAGAAATCTGTGAAAATTGTGAAATGAACATGATCTGATTGAAAATTACACAATATTAAATAAATACGAAAAAAACATGACAGGAGTTTTTCGAAATGCTTAGATATAAATTATAAGGTCTTCAAGAATGTAGAAATGTTTAGAAGTCATTGAAATGTTTATCCCTAGAGTATTGAGTTTTCGAAATTATTTGAAAAATCGATGACAAAAAGGAAATACTTCAATCGTTTATTGCATCCAAAAATACTAAAAATACGGGAAATAGGTAGTACAAAATCATAATGAATACTGTACTCTAGAAAGTTTATCTAAACAATTGAAATGTTTTTGAGTATTAGCAAATAACATTGTTAAAACTAAAAGTTATATTCATAAACGAACAAAAAAACTTTTCAACATTCTCTCAATCATGAAAAAAAAAGTAAATGAATGGATAGTACATAAAATTACCTCAATACATATATGAAATACTCTAAATGTATAAAACCTTCATAACTAGGGTAAGAGTAACGAATTCAAAAAACCCATATAATAATTTATAATTTTACCGGAAAATTCGTCATAAGATATTAAAAGAAGCAACACGTAATATAGTACTTTGTACTAAAAATACAAGAAATCTATAAAAACACTCTTTTCTGAAAATTCTATCAACACACGAATAGTATTCTTGAGCACAAAATTCAAGAATTTTTATATAATAATCCATAGAAATACGAGAAACTCATAATGAAATTAGAAAATTCTGCAATATCTTATAGATATTTGAATATACAAAAAAATATGGGAATACAAGAAATTTTGGTAATATTTTGTATTAAAAAAACTTAAATAACAAGAACTCAAATTCACAAAATCTTTATCATGATACATATGCCAACTGGAAAATGTCTTCAATGATACAAATCTGAAGAAATACGGAAGAAACTAAAAACCAATGGAAAAACTGAAAAATCTCGCAAGATTTTTAAGATACTACAAGACCAAAAGTTTAAAAACCTGTTTCGAAAATATATGAATTTACTCCGTACTATAGATTGAGAAAAAAAACTGAATTTTATACCTGAAACCAATATTTTTTGAATGAATTTTTGGAAAAATTCTGTCAAAAATACAAATTAAATACAAACTCATAAATATTATATATTCTACAGTAATTTCATTTTATTTATATAATTCTATATGAGATTATTTACAAAACATTGTAATATGAATAATATAAATTCACAATTCATTTATTATGATTAATAATATCGAAAATGGCATTTTGCATTATTTTTGAGCTACTAACGAGCATTTATTGTTAGTCAAAACTAAGGGATCAACAGGTTTTGTCAGGTTTTGTTTATGTTCACAACCATGTGAATACAGCAATGACGTCACGCAGCCGCCATTTTCCGCTCGAAATAGGAGATGGAAGGAAAGGATAGTAAAGGATAGACAGTTCTCACGCCAACTCACGTGTGTATTTGGACGTGTCCGGACTTTCATATACAGGGACTTTAATATACTCTATATGAAAGGAAACATAATTCTCCCTGAAATCTATCTATAAAAGATTCAGAAATTCTTAAATTTTGAAATAATATTAATAAATAGAAGACATCAACCTGAAAATGTATGAAAATATCAGGAAATCTTCTAAATTCTGTGAGTACTAAAACATTCGATAAGTACTAATAGTACGTACCATGAACGATCAATCAATCAATACACTTAACAACAAATCTATGCACAAACAGTTTACTGCAAAATCCATTAAAATTTTTGCGATACAGCAGCATATCTATATTTTCTTCTCAATATCCCAATATTTAATATCGAATGATCCCAATGCATCTTATGAGCTAAAGTATATTTTTCGTTTCGATTCCCATCATCCCATCCCTAGCTATTAATTCATACAATATATATGTTAAGATATTCTTTACTAAATAAAGATTCTCGAAATCCTTAATACACGTAAAACTCCTGCTAGAATGACACCCATCCACTAGAAGTAGCTAAAGTGATAATAAACGAATCCAGATAAATGTGCTACTGTAAAGTGTCGAAAAAATAAAAATTGTGTTGGAGCATCCCCCTGAAGCCCCATCACTTCCGTAAATGTTGAATATCATTTTATAGCGCAATATCGCGATTCCATTTCGCAACTTCATCACGAACCTGCACAGCGTTCCGAATTTGGCGAGAGTTTCCGAGACGCTCGTAAAAGGATTCACGGGGGCCGGGAGTTGCGATTCGCGGCGCACAATACACATGTGGCAACTCCGAGGGACTGAATTGGTTCAATTTTCTTGCCACCGAGGCAACATCCGGCACTGGCAAGATGATTCGAGAATTTGATATCGTTACCTTCAACGCAACAGCCGCCATTGTTCCCTTCCCAAGACCCGACGTTGATAACCGCGGTATCGAGTCATCGGCCCGCCGAGATAAAGCTACGTCGACATTCGATTATTTGAAAAATCGTGTTTCGACATTCTCGTACCGAAATTGCGCCGATAATGGAGAAAGCATTTTCGCTGCGGTATTTATCGTCGACCTCAAAGGGATTAAATAAAAGCAGGAAATGACTTGGCGGATGCCAAAACCATTTCGTTCTTGCGAGGGAGGTCAACATTGTTCAGCCTTTTGACGAGGAATGCGAGAGTAATTGCGCAACACGAAAATTCTCCAGTTGCCCGTAGCGAGGATTTGAGTAAACTGTGCAGCATGCAATGATTTGTTTAACTATTGGAGCAAGGGTTTCATCGAGAGATTCTTTCATTACTATTTAAAGATTGTGAATCTTATACGTTTTTTTGCGTAGGTATTCAAATTTTTGTATATAACTTGCAAATTTTGAATTTACAATTTATAAAAGAATTTAACTGACTCAGATTAAAGAATCATCAATAATTATAATGCCAGTCATCAACTTTTACATCTACAGCATTTCAGTCATTTCTGATCTTCATGATTTTTTTGCTAATTTAATTTTAAATGGTTCCTAATGATCGTGTTATTTATTCTACATACAGAAAAGGTGTAAGATTATGCGGTTCATAAGAGGTATAAGAATAACTGTATATACAAGTGTATCATTTATTGGTAATTTTTTGAACAATTTTCCAGCAGTCTTCTTTTCTTCTTATCTGTATCCAATACAGTCATGAAAAATCGAGAAATTCAATGCTTGAAAATTTATGTAACTTGCCAATTATTTCAGAATTTACGTTAACGACGTTTTTATGGTTGTCAGAAAGAATGAAATTGAGAAAACCCTGAATACTTTTAGATATTATATTAGAAGAATACAACTCTCGGTCAAAAAAGATAATGACGTTAGTAGGGTAAGTGGAGGAGAGATGGACGATTCTTTTATATTTTTCTTAATTGACCAGTTACTTTACAACAAGAAATAATTCCATGCTAAGCAAGGTTTAATTTGGACCCTTTTGATCAAAACTATGCATTGCTCAAGTTGTCAAAATCACTCACGTGAACATTCATTAAATTTAAAAGAAAAAAAAAATTGGAGGTTAGATGGATTTATTGAGAAGAGATGGATGAAGTTGAAAAAACTTCAATAAACGTTGCAAATAATAAAGTTTTTGCCCAAGGATGCTTCATCATCGTATTTTAGAGGCAAAATTTTTAACTCTACATAGCAGGGAAAAAAAAAATAAAAAGTCAATGTCTCTTTCAAAAGAGATTCGTCGATCTCTCCTCGAACAGCAAAAAAAAGTAAAGAAGGCAAAAAAAATTAAGGTAAAATTGAGTACGTTTTCATAAACTTTACTTGTTCCAAACAAGCCAATTGTTTTTATAAATGCAACAGATCTCCAAAAAACAAAGTTTTGATCAACAATTTCTGGTATCATTTTCAATGACCGATTCGATTGTAACTTCGCATTGAATGATAAGAATATGGCGAGCTCTAGGATTTTTTGTGTTAATGTGAATACCTATTATTCAATCAGTAATGCACTCTTAAAATGGTGACTAAAAGTTTATCTCTCCACCACATTTTTTCACTCATAGAAGTGCGTGTTCAGAAGTAATAAAATTATTTCAAAAATAAATTTACTGTGGTAGGTGTGCGTTGGGAAAAAATTTCAATTACATCGAAGAAATTATGTATTGTCAATGTTACGAAAAGTTTACTTGTAATTTCAATTAATTCACTTTTTTTTAATTCAAAGAAGTTGATTTTGCATGAATTAATTTTTCCCTACAGAATAATACGCAACAACTAAAGTTCATTATTTTTAAAAAGTGAGTAGTTTTCACATAACTGCTTCTCTCACTGTAGATCTCAAAATTGTCAAAAATATTAATTCTCAACTGATAACCAATTGATAATGTAAACCCACTTTTTCAACAAAATTCTAGAAATTTCATCGAAGTTATAGAATTGAAAATATAATAAATAAAAAAATGTACGTAGTTCGATGACCAAGTGTACTTTTCTTAACAAGAAACAACAACAAAAAAAAAGGATATAATTGCATAATCATCAACCTTTATAATTAATCCATAATTCTGAAAGACTGTGTTATTTTTCTCTACATTGAATATTTTAATAAATATGTACTAATTAAATCAATAAAAAAACTATTCATTTTGAAGGTTATATTACAATGAAAATTTTTCATAAATAAAAAAAAATGTTCAAGAAGCTTAATGTTTCAATTACATGAGTTAACACATTGTTTAATAACTGTGACTCGCTTGAAAAAAAATGTGTTCTTAAACTAATAAGAGGTCAGTAAGTACCAAAAAACATAATAATTTTTACAAAGCAGCTTTGTCAAAATATTATTGAAAATATGTTGTTCACCTTGCTTTTAGTTATTTCTAGAAATATTGAGAACGATACATTCTGTTAACATAAAGTGCATATTATTCGAAAGTAATATTTGTGAGCTTTACAGTAATATACTATTCTTGTGAATCGACATAGTACTTAATGAGTTATAGATGTTGAAAGCCAAAAAAAGTCCACACGCGAACATAAGTAGTTTTCAAAGAAGCCCAATAAAACCACTTGTCTTTAACTTTTAACATCTGTAACTTAAAAATTATTATTTCTATTGACAAAAGCAATATATTGTCGTATCTATTACAAGTAAAACTTTTCACCAATATATTTTGAATGTTCGTAAAACCCATAGCTCTTAAAGTTTCTGGCAATAGCTGAGAAAAGGGCCAAAAAACACGTTTTTTGCTAATATTTAGAGAACGCTTCTGCAATGTAGAGAAACAAATGACAAAAATTCTCGTACTAAGCGACCCGGAATTAGTCTAACAAACACTTTTTTCACTGTGTGCATTCTTCATTTAAACTGTTATTTATATATACAACTATGTCCGTGACTCCAGGCCATGTTTTCAAATAACTGGCATGTAAATGTTAGGTTGTGTTTGAGTTTATTAAATTTCATTATTCATATTTTGTAAAACAACTCAATAAGGATCAGAAGTACTGATTCAATATTTTATTTAGAAATAATTATGAATTTCCTGACTCACATTGTAATTCTTCATGATACATAAAATGAACTATATACTTGCAAAAAAAAATCTCAGAAACGTTTTTATGTTCCAAGAAGAAGGGAAAAATTACAGTTTTCCTTTCAAATTCGTATCTTTCCCAACTATTATTTAAATAATCATCACCGTGCGAACTTTTTATTGACGAGTAAAACCTTTCTCAAAAAATGATGATTTCGTGCACTTGACTTTGACCTTGTGATCATTACACATTCCATTTGGCTGAACTCGTCGGGCAGATTTTTCAGCGTCATTCTTTATCGACGTCAACTTGGCACGAACTCGGTGCGCAAACAAGAAAGAGAGCTTTTTACCAACAGGATCATATCGATTTTTTGCCTCTCGCTGTAAGTGCAACGTCAATTTCGTAAATGCGCAAAGACGAAAGAGCCCCTTTTCCTTCAACGAAAAATTCCAATGCGCCGCGAGTAACGTCTTTATTTTGTTTCAAACGAATACACAAAATCACGAACTCCTTTTTCAGCCACGTAAATCCAGTGAACTGAATAATTCAAGTACGGAAAAATCTTTTCACTACCTATTGTATCGGACAGAGAGATATTATTTATAGCAACAAGATGAAAACTGGCTCATTTGCTGCAGAATTTTTGTGGCAAAATATTTTCCTATGGAATATCACATTCGATGGAATATATCATGAATGAAGCGATTTCACGAGTATCCTTTCAAAAATATTGATTCTCTTGTGTAAATAACATCTTAAGAAATGTTCTCGAGTTCTTTGAATCTGTGTCCGAGCAATTTGATAGCTTTATGTAACATGTAACGAACCACCTGGAAATTAAAGACAATACGCTCGTTGACTTCAATCGTGGGAAGAAAAAGTCGCTCCAGTTGTAATTCTAGAGGTTTTGATCACTGGGAACGACCTTATGCCGCTTCGAACCTGCTGTGCATTTTCCTGGCTACAATTTCTTTCCTTGCAGGTATGGGAAAATCTTCGTACTAAATACACGATCCCTAGGAAGTGTTTGTTACAATTAAACGAACTGTAAATGAGGGTACACCGAGGGGATTAAAAGGACTTTCTTTTATGTGGAGAAAACATGGAATTACAGCCCTGGCTGAGACGTTGGTTCTTTTTCTTCTTTGACGTACATTTAACTTCACTTTTCAGCACGAGTAATGTTTGGTCTCCAAACTCTTTGTAGGTTTCTCTTGCTCTGTCTACTGAGTATTTGCACTTTCTAGAAATTTATATGCAACTCTTATTTTTTTACAACTATTTAAAATTGTAACTTACCAGTGACGTTGAGGATGATATGCTGGACATTATTGCACTCCCGATTGACAGCTAAATACGTGGCCTCGCACCGATACAGCCCCTCGTCCTCCAATTTCAAATCCGGTATCCTCAAATACGTTTTCGTCGTGTTTTCCGAAATAATCATGTCAGATCTGAAACATCGACCAAAATTCCCGTATTTTTGTTTGCCCTAACGAGCCGCGTTTTCGCTTTGAAAAAAATGAAAAAAAAAAGAATACATATGCTCGCTCTGATTATACAAGCTGAATTCCGAACACACATTTCCAGCACGTCAGGGGCGTTCGCTTCAACTATTTCGCTTTTGATTAATTAACTGAACGCGAACAAATAACGAGCTATTTCCGCGGCACGATTTAGCATGGGATGCACTTGTTTAAAGAGAGGAAGATTCGGATTTCTACCAGAAATACCTCGGTGCCGTGATATTGCAGGGGATTCGGTTTTACGATGATAACGCTCAGGAAAACGTTGTCGGTGGAAATTAACCACAGTAACTGCGTTAATAGCCCTCGAGGGATACACTTGAAAACTTGCGATGTCTACGGGGCATTCGGAACTTGGACCAGAAAACTTACTCCACGCTTCCGTTATTTGCGTTATCACTGATTACGCAGTTGAGGGTTTGGATACAACGGGCTTTCATCAGCAAATAAATTATTTATTCACTTAATAATTCGGAAGATGTTTACTCTTACTCTGAGAGAAACTTCACTTGGAACTACAAGCTTTTCCATTTCTTGTGCCTGACTTTATTACACCGGAGTTATTATAGTTTGATTTCATTAGGAAGGTTCGTTTGGAATACAGAATGAAATGGAGAAGTTTGAATGTATTGTTTTCTTAGGTTTCTGAATCTGAGGGATTTTTTATGTATTGTTAACAAGGGGAAATGCAGAGGAGGTTTTAGTTTTTCAGGGATTAGAATATCTACTAAAATTCTGAGAAAATAATTTTTGAGTTAATGTAACAGTAAAATTCAATTATGCTACATGAAAAAAAACGTTTCATTCATTTGATGGAAATTTTATTATTTCCTGGTCAAGCAAATCGTTTTCATCCCAATAAGTAAAGTTATTGTAAGCCTAATAGTCTTTCAATTAAAAACAGAACAGTGTGCATTGTGTTGAGGAAAACATGCCTTGTATCAAAAAAACATCTTCGATATAATGTACGATGATGTTTTTATGGGATGAATGAATCTTTTTTTGTTTTTCGAGTAAAATATAAATTCACATCCGACTATCTATTTTTTTCGGTATAAATTTGAATCATTACTTTAAAAAAAGGCTAAGAACCATTTTCCATCGAAAAATTATTTTTAAATTATAAAAGCATGGATTTAAATGTGGTGTGCAGTTTTCACAATAGAATCAAAGGGATTCTATGAATATATATTTCAATCTGGAAAGTTCAATGAAAATCGTAGTACATACACGAAGAACTTTCTTCCTAAATTTTACTGTAAAACATGGAAAAACTAAAAAATTGCTTGATTACTTCGAAAAATTTATTTTTCAATATCTATTTCAATAAATTGCTTGTTTGGGGTTTCAGATTTGTAAAAGAAGTAGTGGATTGTTATTGGAAACATTAACAAATTTTAGAACATAAATATCGTAAGAAAAGAAACTTGTATGTTTGAAGAATTCAACGCTATTGATTTTTATTTATGATCTTTTAAAGATAGGTAAACATGATAACAAATTTTGAAATATATCACAAAAAGACCAATTTTATTCGAAGAAAGACGTTGAAAACAGGAAAAGAACGTCGTACGTGAAAAGTTTCAAAAATTCAACATAAAAACTTTCAAGGTTTAGTATAATATTAACATTGATTTTGAAAGTGACGAAATGGCTAAATAAACTTGCGATATGGAAACTATGGAAAAATAAAATATAGCAGTATAAAATTTCTTAAATAACTTTTTCATTGTAATAATATTTCGTCAACATTTATTCTGGAAATTTCATTGAAAAAAATATGAAATGTAATCTTTCAACCAATATAAATTTATTCTTGGGAAAAGCATCTCTCGAAGTTGAGGATGTAAAAAATTTTTGTTCCTAATTCGAAGATTCGACTGATAAAATATTTATCATAAACCTAGAAAAAACAACAAATACTTCAAGTTTTCATAAGTATATTTCTTTAAAGACACTTTATATAAGAAAACTTGAATATGAAGAAAACAATAAAAAGAAAAAAAATGTCCAAATCTGAAGGATTTAATGATATCGAGACGAAGATCGAACTTATTTACCCTCAGTTTCGAAAATGAGAATAATTTTTCAAGTAGATATAACACTAGTGAAAAGTTATGAATGGAGGGAAAATTCATGAATATATAAAGGCAAAAAAAAACGAACTTGGAAAATCTGAAAAATTAAATATTTTACACTTAAAGAGTTTTGTATGTTCCTTCTCAAAAAAAAAGATCACAAAAATAACTAGTTTTCTGATAACCAACTACATTTTAGTACTAAGTGCCAATCTTTTAATGTAATTGAAATATCGTACCTAGAAATACAGACGACTGATTCTTTTAAATTTAAAAAAAAATTATAAACCTTTGTAGAACTTTATTATTGAAATATGAATGCAGGGAAATTCAAAACATTAAATTTCATATGTCTAACACAAAATTAATTTTTCTAGTAAAATGGCCACTTGAAGTCGTGAATCTTGAGAATTTAATGTTTCCTCTAATAATATTCTAGGTATAAAATGTGCATTCTTTCACTAAAAAAAATGACAATATCTATTTCTGGCCCACAAAAAATAACAAAATTCTTCTCTTCAATTATTGAGCATGTGCAAACCTGAAATTAGGCAATCGAAAAAGATTGAATATAGAATCAGGTAAATTTTATGAAAAAAATAGAAAAGTTTGTATTAGAAAGAATTTAAATTTCACATTCCAATGCTTCAAAGTATATCAAGTCAAGAAACGTGTGTTTGTGGCAAACTGCTCAGAAAATTTTTTCTAGATGACCACCTGTTTGTAAGTAAGGTACTAATAATGAGTACCGAAAATTCATTGAAATCAATGGTACGCAACTGCATCCGCAAACATCGTTTGAAATAGAGTAAAGACAAATGACTGTGCAAAATGAAAGCTCTTTAATCGCGTGTTTCCCGCTTACGCATCTCCCCCTGCACGCTGCATTATTTCAAAATTTCGTGCCCGGAGGACAACACATACATACGTGAAACGCCAGGATCAAAAAGAACAAAGCCCAACCTTGTCGAACAAATGCTGGCCCCTCAACCATGTAATCACGATGAAGTAATATTTAATTATGTTTCCGAAAGGCTTTGACAAGCGTTAAGTTTTGTCATCAGCCCGAGGCTGAAATCTCGTAATAACATTTACTGAAAATCCTGAAAGCGCCTTTTTCAATTATCATTTCCGAGTATTCGTTATGTCCGCGGGGGAAAATGTTCTACTTTTTCTAAGAGAAATTTGATGAAGTGATGCAGTGAAAGACAAGAGAGTTAATCTACAAACGGGACTGACATCAAACGTTTCTTGAAATGGAGGCGAAAAGAGACGGATTGAAAGGAAAACGAATATGATTCGATTCGTTTTTTCTCGTTTCATCAGTTCTTATTTCAGATTGATGTGGTTGCCTGTTGACAAATACCTTTCGCTTGCTAGATTCAGTATAATTTTTTTCAGCATTCATTTTTCATACGTAACATATCACAAGATAAACTGATACACGAAAATACTTTTTTTAATCTATAAGTACATTCTATATAAGCCTTATAATCCGGACGATCTACTCAATGATGAAAAAATATGATTCCTCCATCCAGGATTATAGATCAGCCCGGTGATCGAATAATCATGCAGAAACATCAAATTTCAAGAGAAGTTTGCAACCTCCATCCCTATGATTCCAGGGTCAATTAACCACGTGTCACCCAATTTCAAAACTCTCGATTCTCGTCACCGGACAATGCCATTATGGTGAACCCTTTCCCCACCCACAACTAATCACCGAGTCAATCGCAAACACGGAAAGATAACGTCAACGAATATTGGCTGGTGTACAGAGCGCGGATACTGTATAAATAGACGCGAGATGGATGAATAGGAAAATCGGATTGTTCCGGCGCGAGCGGGCTCGTGACGAACCGCACGAATCTGAAAGATGGAATTGGCGTATGATGTCGATAGCGAGGACGCGCAGGACACGTGTATGCTTAATAAGCTTCGTTAGTTCACGAATGGTCCTTGTCCCGCTCCGTGTCACGCGCAAATTAATATCCACGTACGAATCTGTACGTGGCATTTAATGCTGATTACAAATCAAATATGCTTATCTGGCAGCTGCTCTCAGTGATGTATAACTTCAAACGTTGTACGTGCTTCATAACGCGATGCGTGCGTACGATGCCACCGTGGCAGTTCGCACATCGATTGTCACTATGAGCTTCACGTGTGATCACACGTGTACCACAATTGCCTCTTTCTCACTTTTGCAGCGTGCAATGTGTTTAGAGCGAAGTTGAGGAAAAAAAAGGTACTTTGGAACTCAGAAAGTATGTATTTTAATTTTTTTTAAATGTGCGACTTCCTAAAGCTAAAGGATAGTAATTTTTGAGTATGATTAGGCAGTGACTGGGAGAAACTAGAAAAAATTATTTGAAGAGGTTTTTACAAATATGAGTATTTCTTGAAATATTTTGAATACTCTGTTAATTACTCAGAGTAAATTTGCACTTTACAACTAGTCAAAATATTGCCAGTTAAACAGAAAGTGATAATTTTCTCTAATACTTAATCTACTTGACTTTCGATCTTATCGAGGCAATATAATGAAACTCGTTTTTCTTTTCTTCGAGCTTTCGGCCTCTTTATTGGGCCATCATTGGAAAATAGAATTTTAACGATGCATTCATATTTTTTACATAATTATCGAGGTTGGTTCATTTTCACAAAGAACTTCAAGCAGTAATAATTCTGCCAAGTGACATTGTTAAATTTTTCCTGAGTACTCGTCGATGTGAGAGGTTTGGTAGAAAGAAAATTTGACAATGTCACTTGACATAATTGTTACTGTTTGAAGTTTTTTGTGTAAATGAACCGACCCATTAAATTATATAAAGAATAGGAATGCGTCATTGAAATACTATTTCCCGATGAGGGCCTAATAAAGAGGCCGGAAGCTCGAAGGAGAGAAAAATTAGTTTCATTATGTTGGCTCTAAAAGATTGAAAGTCAAGAAGATAATATATCACAATAATAGAGCGTTATTTAATTATAATTATCACTCTTTTATACAGTAAAAGTTTACTTCCAAAAAGTGAATAATAACCCTAAGAAGTGTTGGAATTTCAAGCTGAAAATCTAGTCAGACGTCACTTTAAGAAATAAGTTGGATCTCATTTCATGAGGAGTAAAATTTCACTCCTTTTGAGTGACTTTTTACCTTCAAAGAGTGAAAAATTATTTCAAGTATGAGTAGCACTATTTAAACTCGACGTAAAGTAAAAATATAATATTATGAATAAAGACGGCATTTGAATTATCAAATTTTTACTAATTAATTACGAATTTAGGAATTTTCTCCTCAACTTTACGGTTCCATATGTTGGATTTTCATTCATGGATTTTCATGTACTTGAATTGAAAAGATATATTCTGGTATTCCACGGTTCAACAATTATTAATGCTCTCGATTCAAAAATTATCAATTTGCAGCTAATATGGAATAGAACTCACAGATGACAGTGAAAAAGTATGGTTCAAAACATTCTACTCTCTGAAATGCAAGCAACAAACAGTAGTTTTTTCTAAAGAAAAAAAATTTTCAGTCTTAACATTTACTTTGTGCAACTTTTCTTTGCTTGAATAAAAGTATTAGATATCAGGCACATGGGTTGTAATTTAAAAGTTGGAAATAGAAGACGTTTATATGTATTTATATTTTACTTACATTTCTTTCTTACTTTGATTTTAGTTGATTCTTTAGAGTAAATATTTGCTTTGCATCAAATTGAAAAACAGCAACTTAAACTTTTATTGGTATTTCACTTTTTTTGAATAAAAAGTTTTTTCGAAGTACTAAGATTTTACTCCTCTAAGAGTGAGATACAACTGATTTTTCAACGAAAAAAATGACTAGAATTAAAGAAGGAACGTCAAACCATAGTTAGTGACGATATACTCTTTCCTTAAAAACTTTGATTTTAGTTAACTCTTTGCAACGCATCTTTCATGTAAAATCTTCCTTTTTTGAATGATTTAGCTCATCTACATGGTAACTTTATGAACACTTTATAAAACATTGCTCATTTTATGAGATAACCTCTTTAAATCTTTATAAAATTACAACATCGTTATAAAGTAGATTTCATAAGACTAGATTCGAAAAATTCCGTCATTTTATAAAGTTTTATGAAGTGACCTTATAAAAAGAGCGAAGTTTTGATACGTTTTTAGAAAGTCACTTCAGAAAAAGGGGAACTTGATAGATAGTTAACGAAGATTTGATAATGGATTTTTTAAATAGAGTTAATGAAAACCTAAGTTGCAAAGGTTCAATAATAATTTTTCATTCTAAGGAATTGAAAGATTTCTGGCATATTTTTAGTGATTCTTTCACTTTTGAAATTAGCTGGTTGTGTCAAAGTTTTAAATGCTCAATTGATGACATTCATTGGGTTTGTTATGTAGTTTTTTTTATTCTTGAATGCTTACTTTCTCAACAAAAGTGTTAATGTGGCTATGATTATACTCATAAGTCAATAATTTTTCGAACTCACTTTGCATCGTTAGAATTTAAAAGTCAGTCATCGAATCTGAAAACAATCAATGTTAATTTCTTTTTTATACTTGTAGTTATTTTCTGCTTCAAATTGATGTGAGCTGTTGTTTTAAAAATTCACCTATCAAAAATCTCGGTAAAGCACACAAATGAAAAAGTATAAAATATCAATGATATTGATACTGTCGTGTAATTTTTTTCTCCATCTAAAACAATATGATTGAGAGAAATGTTTACATAACCATTTTACGTTCGAGCAAACTTATGATTCGAGAGTTTATTTGATTTCAAATTTCACATTGAACGATTTGAATTTTGTAGTTTAAACTATTGAATCTTTCTAATTCCACAGTGAAAATCAGCCCTCTTTTATAAAAGAAAATTCTTTAAATTGTAGAAATGTATAAAAATTGTCAAAGATTGTGCAAACTGTGAAAATGTAAAAAGACAGTTTTTCTATACATGTTTATCTATTCTAACTATCTTTCAGCAATTGGAATGTAGCTTTACGAAACAAAGATTGCATATTGTTTTCAAGTTTTATTTTTGGCATAAATTTTAGAAATCGCGGTAGGAATTCAACCCCTTAAATTCTTTTTTTGAAATTATAATTTTTAAATAAAATTTTCAATAACCTAATTGTTGGAAATATTTAGAACGATTGCATTCTCTTCAAACTGTTACGTCATGTCGATCAGTCCAAAAACATTTTCTACCTCAGGACCTTTCTATGCCAGATTATTCTCTTTGATTCAAATAATTGTAATAAAACGGAAAAATTGCACTTTTATGAATTTACCTATACAAGTAAGCTTGGCTTTGAGAATAAAATTCAAATTTAAAGGTTTCTGTCTGTTTCACTGTGATACCCCTACACCCAGAAAAAAATTTGGTTTTTTCAACTAAAACTTTTTTCACCAGACTCAATTAATTTAGCCACATATCAACTAACTAGAATTTTTCTAATTTGAATAAATTTATTGAGTTGAATGATTTTAGTACGATTTAATGAATTTTTTAATGAGCTCGAATGTATCATTTTGATTGTTTCAAATGCAGGATATCTTGTTTCAAAAAAGATCTTCACTTATTTTAAAAAACGTACTAAACTAACGTTACGTAATCATTTTGTTGCATCAAAATAAAAAGTATGATTGTTCCCTTTCAAATTATTGTAGTATTGATAAAAGGCGTTTACTTGCTTTTAAAAAAATTTTTAGTACGACTTATTTAATTTTCCATTTATGTCAAACACAATAGTACTAATGCTCTATTTGTTTATTGACTCGAAAACGCGAGATCTACAGATCGCGTTTTCGATCCAATACAGGTTAAAAGTAAATTTATTTCATCACGAGTAACGCGAATTTCAATCCAAATATCATGAATATAATGTATGGAAATATTGCCACGAAAAAGCCAATTTATAATCCCGCGCTCGGCGTCTGAACGTTAATATCGGCTATGAAATTCTTGCAGACCTCGCGGCTATATCGTTGTTGCCTTTCGTAACGCCCACGTCCTCGCTGTAGATGAAAATCCTGCTGTTGCCGCGGTACCATTTGATGCTATGAAGCCCGACACATTGTGGCAATTTAAGTATACACGGTAACTGGACTTCCGTGCCACGTTCCGCGTACTTTTCGCTTCTCAGCCACGGCTCTCCGCTACCTGCAACCAAGTAATAAAAAACATGCTTTTAAACAGATTATCCCCGTCTTAACGACGTAAAAAGCGCTGAAAATTTAATTACGACTTCAAAGACATCAAGGGGTAAAAAGCGGAGAAGCCCACGAGTTATATACAACGTGGACCTGAGCAATTATGGATAACTCGCTTGACGAGAATTTTTCATGCATGGTCTTGTATGGGGTATGTATGATTATACCACATCATCATTATTAATTTTCATCAACCGAAGTGAAATGATGGAACATTTTTTTGTTTTCGAGTATTTCTTTACTGACAGATCGAAGGGTAGAAAGAATTGACGATTTGAAAAGGATACATGATTGAGGATCTTGATAAAGACTATGGTAGATAAATTTGTCGATCATTAGATTTTTCTTCGATTATTTTCCTCTTTTATTATCTGGTTTCCTTAATTTTCAATCAACGTATGTTCAGTATATATTGTCTTCATTGATCAGTTCTTAAAAATGTTTACATCTGTTTGCTATGAAATGTTTTAACTTGACGAGCCAAGAATTTGAATTTAGTTATAACTATTTCGATGCAAGACATTATTTCAGTTATAGGAAATCACTATTTTCAGTTTTTTTTTTTTATGTCTTTTATCATTAACCACAACGTTAGTTAGCTGACGTTAAAAAGGTGTGCTGTTAAATGTTCAGGTATGAGTTGATATTCTAATTTATACCGACTCCGTTGCAGTTCTGTTTCGAATTTTATGTTTTCTGAAGCACTTTGAGCTTTTCTTCTTTTTAATTTCTCTTGAGCTATTAATTCAAAATTATTCAAAAGAATCAAAAATCGTCTCCACCAAATCGTCTCTTTTTATTTTGTATTTGATGTTGTACTTCACTTCGTATTTCTCCAATAAAACATGTTAACCTTGAAATATTTTCAAAACTTGAAGTATAAAATTTAACGTTTATTTCTAACTAATTCTCGTTTTCTTCACTTTCATTATACAGATTTAAAAATTATGAAATTCGTTTTTCAATTTTAAGGTTGCACAATTTGAATTTCCTATATTATTATTATGTATTTCAAGGTTCTATAATTTTTATTCGCCTATTGTAAGCATTATCAATTTTCTGTTAAAAATGCAAATACATAAAATTAGCGAAATCGTAAGTTAATTCAATACTCTGAATTGTTAACTACGATCTATAGATTCATCTAACAAAAAATTTTTCCAACCTCGCCCTTTCTTTTGTGCAACTTTTAGAGGCTAGAAATGTCTTGAAAATTTACCAACATTAACTACAAATAAAAAGTTCGAAATATAAGACTTTTTTATTTCTGTGTATAAAATTTATTTCACTTCCATAGTTGAATTTAGCCGTTGAAATATCATTCTATAATTTACACCACGTTAATTCAGTAATTTTTTTTATTTTCAAATTCCATGTACTTTTGACATTTCGAATCCCAAATCTCCAACATTCATCAGGTTTGTTTTCCTTTTTTTCTTTTAAAACGCTTACTTTTATAATAAAAAAATCCATTAGTCTATAATTGTACTCATATGTTCCTTATTTTCAAACTTTTTTTCATTGAGGTTTTTTCACTAGGAGAATTTTCAAAAATATAATACCAGTTTTCGATTTGTCAGTCAGAATGTTTATTTATATTTATATTTCGCAAACCAAGGGCCGAAACGTCGACAGATGGAAAAACATAAATAAACATTTTGACTGGGAAATCGAAAACTGGAATTATATTTTTTTAAACTTATATTTATCCAAAAGTCAAAGTTTCGGAGTTAATCAAATATTGAATCTCTCGAATATCAAAAAACCAATAAACGATATTTTTCTCATACACACGTTATTTTCTATGTCTTATTACAGCGAGCTGGTATTTGAAAAATGAACCTTCTAAAAATCACAAAAAAATACTGAGATTCGATACTGTGGAATATCGATTATATCTGATACTGACGGAACATTTGTGTTATTTTTCCATCTTTAATAATAAAATATATATAAGAATTGTTTACTTCCTTACTTTTCATTGCATACAGTTCAAGAGTTCGGTTGCATCAAAATTCATTATGTAAATATTTGAAGTCATATTTGGAACTATTAAATCTCTCTGATTCCACAAAGCAAATTTCACATTTTTAATAAAAGTGTTAATGACGAGTTGTCAATGAATGTTACTCTATTTCATCTACTGCGTCATGAAAGAAGGGAAATTTTTACTCATCTTTCAATGGCCGAAATATCTGATTTTTATTGTTAAATTTAATATAATTTGATTATGATGATGATTTGCTTCTAAAAATAATTTTTTTTGAAGAAAAATTAATTTATATACTGGATGGCAAAAACGCTGTATATTATTTTGAAAAATGAGGCAGTAAAGACAAAAAAACATGTCAAGAAACTTATCATTACATCTTTTCTCGTAGTTTTCGTTAATTTCTTGATACCGTCTACAAAAATTTATTCTATTTCAGTTTATTTAACTGTCTCCAACTAGTTGCAGTGATATTTTTTAACTGTAGTTAGAAAGTTGTGCTGTTTAATATTCAATTATGAACTCATTTAAAGATAACGTAATTGTTTGAGTTCCATTATACATTCTTCCAGAACTTGATAAGAATTAGAAATTCTTAATCGACACGTCACTATACACGAAGGAATTTCTCTTTGTGTAATAGTGACGTGTCGACATATATACATTTACTAACACTGTCGCTGTGAACTCTTGTAAAAATTCAACTAGGTAAGAATACTTGTAAAGAAACTTGTTAAGAAACTCACAACGTCTTAATCTTACAAGATAACGAAGAGTTAATCTACTTTTCGCCAATAGTGCGGTTTCGCATAGTTGAAGGGCTGGTCCCGAGCTCACTTAATGATGGCTCAGGGTGTCAAGCGCTAAATGGGACGGGCGTGCGTGCATATTCGGTAGGAATACAGTGGATTATCGAACGTTGCAGCACACGAGTGAGGGAATAGAGTGCGCGCCACGTATCCCGTAAATCAGCTTAATCAGAGGTATATCCGACAGTAGTTCGGCTGTGCGGACAAACGAATGGAGCTCGGTTGAGAATCGGGTACAGTGCCACCGAACCAGGGTGAGAAGGGGAGGAAGGGGTGGGTGGGGCGGAAGGGGCTGGTGAAATACACAACTTAATCTAACTTGAAACCGTTTGTACGACCTACGGCTCTAAGCAGGAAGAAGAACGTACAATGAGGAGAATCCCGAGCTAATGCATTATATACGCAAATCCAGGCCCGATAATTCCCTTTTGTTCGGGCTATTTATGATAGCGCTCGTTGCACTCTATTTTATGTAGAGTGACCGATAGATTTTGCAAGGAAAGTGGAAATTTTCTACTACCACTGGAAATATATTGTAGGAAAAGGTGATTTTGGATTTAGAAATTCTTTTTCTTGGTATGAAATATCTGTTATAATTGAGATTTCCGTTTTTTTATGTTTAAGGGTACAGTGAGTTATTTCGATTCCGTCAGAGTGTTTTTTCTGAAGGTTTAGTTTCTAGAATGATTCATTTGAAAAGTAAAAAAATTATGTTTTTCATCAAGCTAGACGTAAAATACGGAAGATCATGACTTCTTATTTATTATGTATACAACAGTTGTGATTACATATTTTACAAGCCAAGTTACATTAGTACTGATAAAAGAAATAGCTTACATTGACACTGTCTGAATTTGAACTTGCCAAATTTAATAAATTGTTGTACTTTATAGATTTTATTAAGTTGGATTTTGACAGTTAAAATTTTGTACCTTAACAATTCGTTAAAAAAAATAAACAAACATAATTTGAATTATACAATTGAATCAACAGAAAATCTATTGAAACGCCAAACAGTCTGTTGACTTTGACAGACTTATCTGTTAGAATTTTTTCAAAAATATAAATTACACAATAAAAAATTTAAACCAGATCAATCAGTAAAGTTTGAAACATATTTATACTAACAAAATAGTTATAATATATGATATAATATATAATTATGTTCATATGTTAATAATATATGTGAGGCGATCCGAGAAAAGGGACCTACTATCCAAAAAATCGTTTTTCCGATTATGAGTGATTCTGCAAGTTTTTAATCCAATATTCAATTATGTGCAATCAGAATTTACTAACTTTGATTTTTTTGCAAGCCATGAACTTTTAAAAATCTTTCATCCCATCTACTGTTGTGTATTTTGATTCATTCAATCGCCCGTCCTGTAAAATTTTCTTTTTGGATAGTAGGTCCCTTTTCTCGGATCGCCTCACATATAATAATATATTATCATATTTATTATAATAATAATTATATTATAACAATTATTAATCATAATTTTTCAATATTATAATTATAATAATAATATATAATTATATTTATATATTGTTATTCTATGAATATTATTCTTTAAAAATAAGAGATTCAAAAATGTGACACGAAACGTATCAAAATAAGTTGAAAATGAGTGCACAATCCATGACTTTATAATTTTAATAAATCTGACAATCAAGATTGATGCATCATAAATCGAATAATTTAGGATGATTTACGAGCCCTACATGCAGTTTTCCGAAAACTCAAAAAAAAAAACACTATAATTAATATACCCACAGTACAAGAATAAATATCTACATTTTTTTTTTGTCAAAGCAATCCTTTGTTTATATGTGTCACTTTATTAGCAATTTATATACAATTGTTGGAACACGTCATTTACCTCACTTTAATTCAAGCTTATGAGTTCGAAAAAAATTCCATTCAAATACGGCAAAGTATGATCCTTATTGAAAACCACAAATCACAATGAAAAAAAATGAATGTCATTAATTGATTTTGCATTTTTTCATTATTTGTATGGTTCATACTACTCTAGTGATTGCTTTGGCTTTGAGGCAAAGGGGATTCATCTTTTTTTTCTTTTTCCATCTTGATATTTTCTTTTATGTATCTATCAAAAATAATGACTTTGGGAAAGGGTGTGCTTTTTTTCTCAAAAACGTCCAAAATATCGAAAATTTGACTGAACATACAAAATTAAAAAGAAAAATCTCACGAAATTCAAATTATAGTAAGACCTTACTCAGTACAAACAACTACGATGTTAATTTAGTTGGTTGATAATTTACATTTTGATGCCTACATGGATTCTATAACACAATGTGTACTTTAACAATAAAATCACTTTTTTGAGTGATATCTCTTTCCTACCAGTTAAAAAACGTACGAGTTTCCATTGAAATTTGGCACTCTTTTGCATAGAACCATTCATTATTGCCTGACCAGAGGTTGAGCAATACTACTTGTTGCAGACTAGCATACAGGAGAGCGTGCAAGAAAGGATCTCGAAAAATAAACAAACAGGTTTGAAAATCAGCTCAACGACAATATTTTTATGAATACAGACGTGAAAAATTAAATCATTACTTTAATTTAATATTGTTCACCAGCAGTTATATTACCACAAATCTACTACAATTTTTGACTTCGCGTATTCAAACATTATAAACCGCAATACCTCCATTAAATTTTATAATTATTCGTGTAAAAATCCCAACTCACATGCATACAAACAAAAAAAAGTCATTCAACGATTCATAATGAAAAATGGTTACTGCTAGAAACTTAATATTATCCTTTAAAATATTATTAATCGCAACACATGGCATACATTTTGTGTATTCAACATCCATGTTAAATTTGAAACACGCCAACACAACTGAGATTCTAATTACGAATAAATTGATCAGCGAAAATAATTAAATGCTCGCGTTAACCTCTGGCTTTGCGTGTTTCAAACCTTGGAGGAGATAATTGCGCCGGGTTTCCGCAATTACGCGATGTTTTAATTTCGGCGGTTAGTCGAAATGAAACATTCCACGAACGATTGATTCAATCAAACCTTAACACTTTTATGCGATTTTACTCGAGTAACGTTCGACGTAGAAAAATTTAATCTGGCACCGTATCAATGTGTGGAAAGAGGATGAATGGGGAAGGGATTCGTTCGTTATTGCGAGAAGAGAAAATCTTTAAACTGTACTTATTCGCGAAAATTCGGATAAGAGAAAAAAAAGCATCAAAAAATACGAATATAAATTGCAAGGCAGTCGGTGAAATCAAAACGAATGAAATTAAATTTTTATTTTATTTTCTTGTAAGAATCGATTAAATTTTATTTTATATTATGATTCTGCGAATCTCTTGCAAACGATTTTTTGATTGATGTGTGAAGCACTGCGAAAAAATTAAGCACGTCAACAAGATCAACGGCAGTCATAAAATTAATATCTTGAACGTTGCTGGAAATAATAAGCGATCTTTTCTTGTGTTCTACAAGAACGAATAATTTACAATGGCAGAATTTCCACACTTTTTTTATAGGGCACGTTTTTCTTCAGTTTCTGCATGGTTTGTAACGCTGGAGTAGCGCCAGTTTCTGGGCTCCGAAATTCACCTACTTGTGCTAATATGCAATGACTGAGTTGGTGGCAAGAAACGCATTACTGCTCGGCGTTTTGATAGAAATTAGTTTTCACAGTGCAAAGTGAGATGCTCAATAAAATGTTTTTGTGAGGTCTAGCTAGCTTGTAAAATAATATATTTCGAAGCATAGAGTATATTAAAGGTTTTCGAAAATTTCCACTTGCGTAGGAATAACTATGAAAAAAGAAAGTTGAAAATCCAGTACTTAATTTTTTTTTAACAGTTAACGAGAATAAGGGTTCAAATGAAATAATAAAATATAATTTAAATCATTATCTTTTTTGTATGCCGATTTCAACAATTTCAGAATTATTGTGATTCTGTAATTTCAGGTTTTCAAATATGAACAAGTAAGATTGCAAAAGAAGGTTTTTCCTTTATTAACAGTGAAATATTTTTCCTTCAGCTGGCAATTACATGATAAATAAATTCGTTGTTTTCTCATTACACACCATGACTCGAAAATGACTTTGTAAGAGTTTCCCTGTGATCTTTTTAGGTACTCGTTTTTTTATAAGAGTGAAAAAATTGTCAAACTGAAAAAAGCGACTTCCAGTAAGCCGTGAATAGAGGCGACATTGACTTTACCTTTGAAGCGAACGGTATTTGATTTTTTCGTTTGATTTTCGCCACTTTGTGTCGTGTTATAAAGGGAGTAGTTGAAGATTCTCATGTAAGTCGTCTAAAAAACGGAGGCACGCAAAGAGATTTTAATGAATAGATTATGCATGGTGAAAGAATTAAAAAAACATAGAAGGGTAAAAACAATGAATACACATTATTAACTCTACAGAACAGTTCCTTGTTTTTTCAATTTGAAAAAAGTGTTGACGATCGACATTATCTTTGAAATCGTTCTTGTAATTTAATTTAGATTTTTATTATCAATGTACAGATTATATTTCTGAAACAACTCAAGAAAACTTTTTTTGAACTTCTCGTTTCTGAATTCAACAATCCCAATTATTTTACTTTCCTCAAACATCCCAAAATTATCGCTGTTTTTAATTAATCCGGAGATGAATCTACTTATAAGAGGACTAGAACTTTCTGCACATACCTGTTATAATTACCGACAATAAACTTAAATTCGCGTTTGCACATATTCTTCAGTTTAGCACTTCAAATGAAACCGGAATTTCCACTTCCTGAACACAATTGATGAATAACAAACCTCGTTAAAGTTCTAACTGCAAAAGTTTTAAACACTTGTTAATCCACGTGAACGAACCGCAGAAATCGAATTATTCATGCTACGAAACTGTTTTCGTGCGTCGGTGCCATTTATTTCATCAATTATTTATCCTGTAGTATTTTTTTTTTTCGAACTAAATTGCGAGAGAAAACACGGAAAAACATTCACAGTTTTTATTTCGTTTCACGGTGTAAAATGAATTTTTCGTTCTAGACTCCGTAACAATTCTTTTATCAATTGCCGAAGTACCTTTCTTTCAGAAAACACGTTAAATTGCACAATTACTTGAAATTTTATAAAGAATAGTGGTATTAGTTTATCGCTTCATTCTGTATTTTATATGTAACAAATAAACCAATTTTCAGTTTCTTTTCGATGAACATTTACTTAAATAAATTATAAAATGTGGATCTTAAATTAAAAATAAAAATACAAAAGTAGACTACTATCTTTTTCAATTTTTTATCATACAAAATATCTAGATGTTTTTTTAATAGCTCAACATATTCCTTCAAAAACTTTATGAATAATGAATTTGCATGTACCAGATTAAGGCTTTGCATAAATGGAATTTTCAATTTATTTTATCACCAATGTATGATTACAAAGTTCAGAATTTTAAAAAGGAGTTGAAGAAAAATTATTCTAAATCAAAGTTAAAGATACATAAACTCACAAATTTTAGGATCAATCCTGGAATTTCTGGTTCACTCTTAGCCTTTTTAGTTTTTGTTCAAAGTATATGAAGAATATTATACACTTTGAAAATATAAACTATTGTTTGTTCTAGATTGCTCGTATACAACTTTGTTTTTCATGTAAGATAAAATCACCTCCATTATCGTATCAAAAATTTCATTAAAAATAAATGAGATTCCTAATATTTTCAATTTGCTTTCAATATGATAGCAGTATATTCCCCTTTTTATTAAGAAATGGTTGACTACCACTTTTACGAAGGAGTGTTAGAATCACTACTGAATTTTTTCATCAATATGATAAATTATCAAGTATTCTAATGTTTCTTTTTTGCTCTGTTCTTATCCATAATCACTACTTTATCAAATCTTGATCACACAGAGCCGAACTAAGGTCGTTATTACAAAACCTCAATAAAACACAACAATAGTGTGGAAAAACAATCCTATTCTATAATTCGGCCAAAAATTTGGGCCCTCTTCAGGAAAATCTGTACATCGTAACTCAACAAATAAGTGATCGTGTATCCTAATAACTGTCCGAAATTTTTGCCTAATTGTAGAAAAGGATTATTTTTTCACACTATTGTTGTGTTTTATTGAGGTTTTGTAATGACGACCTTAGTTTGGCTCTGTGTGACCAAGATTTAATAAAGTAGTGATAGTAAATTATTTTATACATTTCCTATTTCTACTACTTCATACTAGTACATGTTTAACAAAAAAAATTTTTTATTAAAACTAAATCGAATAACAGTATTCGTAACCCTTAGAGAAGTTAAAGACCAAACCTGAAAGTTGAGAGTTGACCCTCAAAGTTGAGGGTTAACACTAAAATTGGTTAAGTGTTCACCTTTGAACATTATTCAACTTTATGTACTTTATTTCTACCTTTGTTAGCATCACCAGGAAAAGCTCTATTCTATGAATCTACCACCTCATATATGTACATAGTTATAAAAAATATTCTACTTCAAGAATTCCTAACGAATGATTTCTTCGAGAATGAATGAAGCTCCTTCCAGATCCATCATTCCGCAGTTATCACTGGGAACAACGCGCGAACTATTAATTATCCCATCAATTGCGAAGCGTAGATAGCGCCGTATTCCAGAAGACAGCGCATTTACCCCTCGGCTCACGCGGCGTCGTAATAAAGCATTTTATTACATCGCGGCGTGATACCGTGATGCACGGGCGCACGCGTGCATAATGTATGTACGTACATGGATTCCATGGGCTTCAGCCTTCCTAATATATTATCGCCGCAGTTTGTCGCAAAAGCGTCGGGTAAAATAGCTTGAAACCTGGCCAGGAGATAACGCCACGCCCATCAGTCATGCTAGTTTTTGGCAAAAACTTATCAATGCCCGGTGTCCCGGGGGACGCGTCGTGCTAACCGATTTCGGAATTATACAAATTACTGGCGGATTAGTATCGAGTGGCGACGTGGAGGGGCCGCGAAAGTGGATGAACGAGGGCGCGGGCGCGTCCAGGGAGACGAATGGCCCGCACCGTTAAAATTGGAAACTCTGCGGATTTATGGCCATAAAGCATTCGCGGGTGGAAAGATTCCACCAGGCTGGTCAAAACTCGGGCAGAGATTTTTTTGCGGATAGTGTAGCGAGTTTGCGGATATTTTTCGTTCCAATGCAGTTATCGGGATTTCGATGTTGGTGGTGTGGGGAGAGGTTATTAGAAATTCGACGATTGGAGAGTTTTAGTGACTGAAATCAACAATCGTCAAGTTTTATGGAGGTATAGAAATTGGTGGACGATGAAAAACTGGAAGAGAAGCAAATGAGGTTTTCATTGGAAACAGGAACGTTACAATGAGGAAGTTAAGAGGGTACTTGTTTCATGAAAGATTACTAAGATGAACTAGAATTTTTATGAAATTTTTTAAGCGCTTAACAATGCAAAAAAAAAGAAGAAATATTTCATCATACGAAATATTTGAAGATGAAATTTGACCGAGAGTATTAATTAACCACAAATCTGTTTAACTATGAATTGTAAACAATCTCCTTTTGTGAATTTATGTATGAAACTACGAAAAAATCAGAAAGTTATTCAAATTTTTTGACTATTTAAAAATATGAAACATACTGAAATGATTGAAATTCTTCGAAACACTAGATATCTACGAAAAACTGGGTTCTAAACAATCACTTGAAATACTCAGAAACTATCAAAGTTTGAAAATTGCAGCATCAAATTTTTTAATTTTACGAGGCGATCCATTCAAATAATAATATCTACAAGAATTTTAGAAAATTCGACAAAACATCACACATACTGAAAAATATGAAAAAAATCAGGAATAAGAGAAAATTTGACTTGAAAAAATTTTGTGAAACCATTTTAGACGTAAACTAGAAATATAAAAAAAAAATAAAACGTTTTTTTTTTATATTGATAGGCTGGAAATTGCTAGAGATACAGAGATTTAAAAAAATGATGTGACGTCACCGTCCATATGAAGACAATAGAAATTTATATGGATCTTGACGTCAACCCCCCCCCCCCCCCCTCTCCACATTTTAAACTTTCTATATCTCCTGCAATTATCAATTAATAAAAAAACGAAAAAATTCGTATCGATTTTTTTTTAGTTGTCTAACAGATGTGTATGATAATATTTTTTTCATCAAGTTCCCGATTGAAATCTTCTAGATACTAAGATTCTGTGTGAACATGATTTTTCGAAAATTCATGGAAAAACCTGAAATCCATTATGCTTAGAATTCTAGTGCAATCAATTAGAAAAATGTTCCAAGAATTTATCAAATAATAATAATATTTTGTTTATGTTCAAATTTTTTAAAAAATACGAAGTCAACTGAACATTTTAGAAATGTGTCATACTTGAAATCAACTTTCATCTGTTAAATTCTTAAAAATACTATTATTTTATGAAATATCAAATTCAAGAGTACTAAATTCTGGAAATCAGAATCAGAATTCATTAAAATACTGTTTTTCTATAAAATATTTAACTCAAGAGTACGAAATTCCAGAAATCTGAGTCAGAAGTTTTCAATATACTTGATATCCATTAAAAACATCCAATTATCAATAATCAATGAAGATACTATCATATTTCCTTAGAAAACTTAAAAATTACTAAATATCTATGAGGCCTTCTATCTTAGATCATTGAATTCTACATATCTGTGTGAAAATCCAGAAAAATGCTAGAAAATTGTCTAGACTGTAAAAAAAAATTTATTAAGATTATGATAATCTATAAATGATTCTAAATTCATCCAGTTTATTGAATGAATGAAATAATAACAAAAGAATAAAAACATAAGAATAAAAACATAATAATCAATACGATAAATATTATATTTAAAAAATTTTCGGGGCTTTATTCGTACAATCGATCCTTGGAGCGAATATTGTAAATGAAGAAGTTTCAATTATTTTAACATTTTCCTATATTTAATATGTACTTATTGTCATTATTCTTTTTTTAAGCTTACAACAATGAAATACCGGGTCCTCTTCAGGAGCCTAAATAAAAAATTTTAATTTATATTACAATGATTACATATTTATAAAAGCTTAAAAAAAGAAAAATGATAATAATGACATTAAATAAAGAAAAATATTTAGCGATTGAAATTGTTTAAATGAAACCATTGCTTACAACATTGGCTCCAAGGATTGATTTTACGAATGTCTACATCATTACAGAGTGAGTCATTCTTGTATTTCATACTTTTCTTAATATGATCCATTTACGTGTATTATTTATCATTAAAAATACTGTTCCGAAGTAGATTCTTAAAAATACCGAAAAACAAATAATTTTTGAATTCTAGTTTATTCAATTCTGAAAACCTATTTGATAATTAACTGAAATGCTATCAATTTATAAATATCTAAATTATCCTTGAAAATTTAAAAATAGTACTCAATAAGAAATATCCTGAAAACTCTATCTATCCATGACATTTCTTTAAAGGGAAATAAGAGTATGAAATGTATTCAATGTATGCAGATACAATTTTTTCGAAAATCCATGTTAATACTAAACATCTTCGAAACCTTCAACCCTATAAAATCGTATTTTAAAAATTAACATCGTAAATCCCTACAAATAAGAGGTATTCCTTTAAATGACATACGTATTGGATAAATAATTAGTAAAAGACGTTACAGATAAGATATTGCGATTTTCTGTAGATAGTGGTATATTGGAAAAAGTAAAACTTTGAGCTTGCAAATCGATTACCAGAATTGTATGATACTACAATATACAATATGCATTCAGAAATTCAAAGAAATGTATATTTACTTTTGCGAGATTCTAATTTTCATCTCCATGCAATATTTCGTTGAACGTCCCTTTGAAATACATAAATGTTTTGACATCTTTAAATTTTACAATTGTTCATGTATCGACGCAAAATTTCCACCTCAACGATATCTCAAGTCAAAGTGTCATATTACTCCCTTTGAGAACTTTGTTTCAACTTCTCGATGTCGGCGTGAAAATTTAATTTCACACCTACAGTAAATCCCGCGATACAATTTATGGTAATACAAATTTGTTCGTCAAGACCTTTCGTAAATTATTTAAAGAACAGGGGGAAAAGTTAGGAGATGAAAAAAGTTGCATTCCGACTTGAAACTGTATGAGTAGCCGAGAAAAGACGAAGAGAAGTTTCGGAATAGTTTCGCATAAAAAGGTCGAGAACTTGCATCTCGGAAACATCACGAGTGAGATTACTTTTCTAATCGAATTCAGAAATTCAAATGGTATACTTCTTGGACGCCGAAGATTTCCTGTCTACAGACGTCAGTATTTATTTTCTTGTGTTCTTATTTGAAACTTGACTAGTAAGATATATTTAGAAGTTTCTACTGCAACGTTATAATAACAATGGCGAAATTGTAAATTGAGTTAAATTTGAACAACTGCAGTAATTAATGGTTTTGGAGAACATTTTTAATCCTAATTATCAAATTATGGATTAAAAATGAAACATTTATTATTGATACATATTTCACTGATATATTTTAACTTTTTAGATACATAAAACATGCTTCATTGCAAGCACAGATAAACACCACGACTTTATAAAATTCCGGTGAAATGATATCACATCCCAAGTTCGTAAGTAGTCCAATGTCACGTGTAAAATTCAAGTTTGGGCTTTAGCATATTCGCTAATGAGATTCATCAAATATTTCATCATGATCACATCTGACATTAAGTGAGAGTTTCCAAACTCTCAGAATTTGAATACATAGACGTGACATGTGTGGAAAGTTAGTGAATGGGTAATGACCGTATATTCTAACGGGGCGAACGCTAGCACACTAGTGAAGCATCGAGCATTGGTTGAAATCTGATGATTTAGTGACGTTGAATGATTCGGTTGAGGAGTGATCAACGTCAGATTGAAATTCCATCCTGAAATATTGATCAATATCCTCAACACAAAATAGTGCGAAATGAAAGTGATTGAAAAAATGCATTATTTGTTCTTTTAAATCCTACAGAAGGAATCACCTATCATATTCTGGAGCAAATATTCATAAATCCTTCAAAATAAGTCTGAATACAGAATCTGCCAACTTCTAAACCAACGCCCGGAAATTCCCAAACACTTGAGTCGCGACTTCAGAACAAAATCAGAGGTTCTGGTACAAATTACCCCCACTGCTGCCCATCCCGAACTTTGCCACTCTTCTGGAATTAATCCCCTTAGCGCGGAAACGCGCCGCTCTTGAAGGACTTTCGTAACATATTGCGTCTCTTATAAAACTCCGGACGCCGCTCGGCGACAGAAATTATCGCTCCGGCTGCACCACGGCGCTTATGTACGTACGTGCATGTACCATATATTCACCCTCGCCCCCCTTTACTTTTCCCCCTCCCCCGGCTCAAAAACACCCAACCTACGCCTCTTCACAACCAGCATGCATAAAACACCTTCGCCCGAAACGTCGTTTTATGCGGCGCCGAGCGAGAAATTCAATATTATATCCATAAAGTCGAAAATTAGATTAAAGCGACGATTTCACACCCAACGCGGAGAGATTTATTGGCAGAGGTAATGGCGGGAGAGTATTAAAACCTGCCCCAAAGGGTCCGAGCGCTTCCACGGAGAGCTATCTCTTTGAAAGCCCGTGCGACGTAGCGCCATAATAATCCGGATAAAATTGGCTATGAAAGCGAGAGCGCAGTAGAAATCGGTGAATGGTCAGAGAGGTGAGAGGGGGGGAGGAGAATGGGATCACGTGGATTTACATAGGGATTTCGAGTATGATGGTTTGGTATTGAAGTTTGGTTTTGGGAGTGTTTTTTAGTGACTACTGGGATTGTAGTGAGACAAGGAGGTTCTTATTAGGAGACGAGGTTGTTTTCTCCTTTCACTGAGAGAAATTTTTGTTTAGACATGAAACGGAAAAAATTCGAAAATGAAATGCTAACCCTTTTATTTAAATCGATCGATGTTAAAACGTGCAAAGACTGATTGATAGGGATAGAGAATGTCTTTCACTTTGACTTGGAAAGTTTTGGATCGAAAACCCTTTTAACTGTATGCCAGAGTTTTTTCAGTGTATGTGTACTTTGTAGCAAGAAATATTGATTTTAAAAGTTGTGACTGTTCAAATGTTTTTTTTCTAAAGTGTAATGGAATATTTTGAGTCGCGATGTAGTAACTGTTACTGTTACAGGATTAAACAGTAGGATGGTAATTTTGTGCGAAGATATAGAAAAATTATTTCACGTATAGCCTTTATCTTTTAGGAGAAATGGGGAGAATCTCACTGAAATTACAGCTTCTATTAAATATAACAGTTGAACTAATTTCTGAAAAACAAATAACTTATTCATAGAATCACAATGAATGCATTGACGTATTCCCAGATTTTTCTTGAATCTAGAAATAAAGTTACCCAACTCCAAACTTGTATTTCAGCACATTGATTTCAATTTGATGTACTTGACTCTGCAGTTACATGTTTTCCTAAGCTCTAAAAAATCTTGAGAAATTGAAGAGATTCCTCAAAATCTTTCTGAGTTGGCACTCTAAAAAGCTAGTCCATTGATTTCTACAGTTCGTTGGAAAAAAAAAGAGAAGTATCATCTATGACAGGAAAATAAAAAAAAATTATTAGATAATTTTTTTAGTATCTAAATCAAAAGTTGATACTCAAAAAAGTAATACCATTGATTTTTCAATTTCATTAAAAATAAGAAGAAAAATACTTCTAATGATAAAAAGCAAAGGGCATCAGTTATTTTTATTCTTATTTTTCGGGTATTTTGATAAAAATTTGGCACTCCATGTAATTGTACTATTGAATTCTATAGATCGTTAAAAAGAGAACGAAAAATGCTATATATGGCAAGAAAATACAAAAATTCATTTACTATACATTTTTTAAGTAAAAAAATAAAAAATTCGCATTGTTAATAGTCAGACCATTGATTTCTCTATCTCGTTGGAAAGAATACGGTCAGGAATTCCAATCGTTATGGCTGAAAATAATATGACTAATAAGAAGAATTCGTATATTACTTTTTTGGGCATTTGGGTTAATATTTTATTCTCCTAATAGTCAGACCAGTGATTTCTATAGCTTGTTAGCAGTGGAACGAGGATTGCCTTCTATAACGAAAAAAACCTATAAAACGTTTTTATATGTTATTTAGGCCTTTCGATTCAATGTTGGAATTTCAAATAGCTGGACTATTGATTTCAATATCTCATTAGAAAAAGGAAGGAGAAAGCTATGTTGATGAAAAAAATCAATTAACAGTTTTTTTGGATTCAAATAAAAAGTTGACACTCCAAATAGCCTGATAATTGATTTCCAAAGCTCGTTAGAAAAGGAACGTGGAATGCTATGTGAGTCAATGAAAAACATCGATTTTTATGCGTTTCAACCCATCAGGAACAACAGATATCCTTTCATACCCAAAATTTTTTGATCAATGTAACATTTTTCAATAGATTATTCTTGAACTTCGCATAATTAGGAATCGCCAGCACTTTTATAGCAATAATTTTGAGTGTTCTAATGATTCGTTGACAAATAGAAAAAATTAAGTGATAATTCACGATGATCTCTATGAATCTGAATCTGGTACATCTCGACAGAGTGCAATCTGTTAAAATTTTTTTCTCATTAACCTGTTTTTTACACAGATGTATCTGTCAAATTCAACATACTGTCTGTTGTTTCGACAGATTTTCTTTTGTACTCTACAAATTTTTTCTGTTGTTTTTTCACAGATTACATTGTGAAAATTTTAACAAGGCTAATATCTGCAGAATACAACAAAAAACCGGCCAATTTAACAGATTCATATACATAGAGCACATTGAGTAATTATCAGCTCTGCAAAGGATTACAGCAAACCATGCGAAATATAATGAATGAAGAATTCTTTACGAACTATATAGTGAATAGTACCAAACAATCAAAAGTTTCCAACAATATGAAAAACTACAACACATCAAAATATACTTTAAAAATAAATAAAAAACCTTCTGAAATTTCTAGTTCAGGATACGAATTTCATATTTGTTTTAGAGTGCTTCACTTTATCTTCCAGGAATGAGCACGATTTTGAAATATTTTTTTCAAAAAAGTCTAGGTATAATTGTAAAACGATTCTGAACCTTTTCAATTAAAACTGTTTAGCTACCAAAATAACGCAAACTTATCTCGAAAATCCTATTGAGTCTCTCTAGACAAAATAATATTATTGAACTTTAGAACTGTTGAAACGTTTGTAACTGTCTAAAATTCGAATATTGTGATACATCGTTCAGATAAAAAAAAAATAATAATTCAAAGTAAAACAAAACAAAACAAAATACTGATACATCATAATGTGCATAGTTAATAGATGAAATTTCTTTGGAATTGTTAACAAAAAAATTTTTTTAAGAAAAGTTTATGTAAAAATCAATTAACCAAAATGAAGTATCAATAAACATTATTGTTGAATGTCACTTGTTTTATTTGTAAAGAAAAATGATTATCATACCTACCATAGATTGGAGGTAAATTTTTCTTTATTATAAAATTTCATACTTAAAAGTATTTGCATTGATATCCTCTACATTCCCACTCGTATTCTCCTCCAAATTCAGCACTTCTTATTCTCAACAATAATGATTTGTAAATAATTTTCTAATCCCAATTACAAACTCCCATCCAAACACGTCACGTAACACCTCTAAAACTTCATTTGCAGAAGAAAATGATGCTCTCGGGCCCAAAATGATCCGCAATATTGCACTTTGCGAAAACGTTCCGAGTTAGTCAGATCCAAAATTTGCATCTCGTACACATTCAAATGCAGATTTCAGTGCCTATTCCGAGTACTTTCGCTGAGAGCAAAACCCAAACGTCCCATGAAGTGTCTTGTTCCTCGCAATCTCTGATGAAGCGCGGGCAGCTTTTTGTAACATCCCCGTCCAATAGCGAGGGGAAGGAAAAAGCCCGGCTCCTTGTTGACGACTCAATTACCTCGAGCGGACAATTGGCATCCATCGAACGAAGCAATGCAACTCTACAATTACGCCGGCATTTTACAGTAAAATCCAGAATTGAGGCGCAAGAACAACATCCAGATTCTACCTCGGGCTGGGTCAATGCTCTTTTGCATTTGGGTCATGAATAGCGTGGCATTAATTAATGATCTAATTGTTAAGACTGCTTCTTTTCAGAGGCTGCTTCGTTGCGGAGATTGCTTTTTGTCGCTTTGTTCGGTTTCTATACATATTATTAAGGAGTTCCATTGCCAGGATGATAAGGTTGAATGACAATGATACCTAAATCTCAGGAGACTTTCGTTGTGAATTGATTGGGAAGTTTACAATGAAAAAATTTTCTTACTTTACTGAAAAAAACGTATTCCTGATTTTAATTGATAGTTTTTTTTTTTATGAATCGTTTAATAGTGTACATCATGTTTCTATGGTGAACCTGCGTATTTAAATTGTGAAATTCATGAGTTTTATTCCTGAGTACAATATTGAATATTAAATCACAGAAAAGCTGTGGAGAAATAATTTAAAATTTATTCTTTTGATGAGGTGTCGGGGACAATATTTCGCGTTTTTCTAATCTCCAAAAAAGATGTATTTGTTTCAATCACGACAAATCGATCTATGAAAAATTTTTAACCCACAAATCTGTCAATACAAGAAATTCCAACAAATGATTTTTTAATATAACAGATACTTTGTTTTTTCAAGAAATTGTTGTTTTTTACTAATTCGGTCTAACAATTTCGACAAATTTTGTTTTAAAAATATTACCAGTTTGAATGCGTAAAATATGAGGACGGTTTGTTAAGTTTCACTTATAAAGATTTGGAAAACACGTACTGTTTTTATTTATTTTTGAAAAAAAAAAAATTATCTAAATTCTTTGCATTGAAAATGTCATGAATGGAATATGATATGTTTCCCAAATACGTCCACGAGAGAAATATTGTTCAATATATAAGATGATATTCTTTTTTTATGAGTTACAGTGAACACTAAGTCTATTTTTATTTGGAAACTATAGTGCTTTGAAACATTAAGGTCAACGTATTGAAAAGAGATTAATCACGCGTTTACTAAAAAATCATAAAAAATTGAGTTTTTAAAAGATATTGAAATAAATTTAAGCGATTGAAAATTCCTAACACATTTTTGGCTTACTAAACAGTACTTGAAAGAGGTAGAAATTGGAAAATTTATTAATCAAGTATTTAGAAATGAAAAAGTACTAGAAATCAAAGGTATTGAAAATAACATGAATAAAAATCTACAAAAGACACGAAATCAGATTATCTCGTTATCGAGATGAAAATTTTAAATTTTCAAACATTCTAATTTTCTAATCAGTGCATTTTGAAACCTAAATCAAGTTTCCTAAACTATTCTATATGCTGAAATCCTATGCTCGAGAATGTTAAAAAAATGTCAGTAAGAAATTAAAAGTACTAAAAAAGCCACAAACAAATCTACCAAAGACACAAAGTCAGATTACCTGATTCGTGGAGTACATAAAAATTAAAAAATTTTTGAAAACTTATTTTCTACTGATTGCATTCGAAAACGCAAGTGAAATTTCCTTTTGTATTCTATATTTAAAAAAATCGAAGGATTTAAAGCAAAAGTTACATCACGCAATTTTTAGAACCATAATATTATTCATACTGTTAAATTAGTTCAGAATAATTTATTAATACGTGTATGAAAACATTATATACGACGAAAACAATCTTTGTTTGAAATTCATGTAGGTTCAGCATTTTAAGTTCAAAAACTCCAGCGTATTGAAAAAAATTCATGTAATCACTCATTCATTCAGTTATTTTTGAAATCAGTTCTTCAAATTTCCATCCATTATAAAAAGAAAAAAAAGCTGGAAAGCACCGGAATCTTTAGTTCAAATTGTAGGTTCTTCTTTTATCAGAGAAACATTAAAAACCTCTTCTGATAACTGAAATTTCAGTAGTATTTTTCCTTTGTTATATTTTTTTTATCTTAGTCTCTTCGAACATTTTTCACAAAACTCGTCGTTTATATCCATGAAAGCATCAAACCATCAATTTTCTAGCGGTCGTACGGGGTTTGAAAAATCATGATAATAAAAAGTCTAAAAAATTGAAAACATCTTGTAAAAGTGAAATACTGATATCATTGGCCTGAAAATAATAGAATATAAAAGTGAATTTAATTCTCTAACATTCTTCAAATGAAAAAGGTTTCCAGAAAAACTGAAGAGGTTCTTTCAAGAAAAAATAATTCCTGATACAAATTAATAACAAATTTTTTTAATGCCACAAATTAAAATAATTTCCTAGTTTACGAGTTCAGTTACCCATTTCAAAGCAATGCATCGATTTCTCAAACTAAATACACTCAAACTCGACCCACTGCATAATTAACAAGTTATTTGATAAACTCGTGTCTTGCTTTTTGTAATCTCCGAGACGTTCCTTGATTAGGCAAAATCTCGGCGTAATGAGAGCCTCTTCGCGTAACCCGTAAAACACTAAGAAAACGCGAAAAGTTTCAAGATCGCGACTGCAGACGCAACTTCGCTACTTCAACTTTATTTATCGCAAGCCGGTTTTGTTCTAATCGCGAAAAGGCTCTCGCGAGGTAAACTTCGGTAGCTCGAGTTTTGCCAAAGTTCACGATCTGAAAGCCGGCGCTGTATATTCATAACATATATGCCTTTAAGTCCGCGCGAATTTATTCAAGCGCCGGCACACGCGCAAACATACCCACGAGTCACCGCGAATTTCACCGCAAAGCTCGGGCGTATTTATGGAAGACAATTAAAACACTGGAATATGGCGTCGTCGCGAGGAAAACTTGTCTCATTGGGAGTCTGGGGGAGATGAAAAACTCTGAAGAAAAATTCAGGAACATTCCTTTTATTTGCGATGAAAGGAGGAAAGATGTTTCAGTTTTTTACACAAGAGACTTGTTGACATTCCTAAAAAATGATTGAAGTATTTATTTTTACTCGGATAAATTTGGAGTAGATCTTTTGAGATTAAGCGTTGAAATATGTGGATCATGAATGAATGTACTTGAGAAAGTATTATTTTATTTGTTATTATGTATTTAGATGTGTTTTTCATTGTGTGTAAGTTTTGAGTGAATCTGATAACATTCTGGGATTCCTTTTGATTTATTGGAAACGATTAGGCACCACCATTGAAATTCCACTCAATTCCTTTTAACGAGCAATCATGTACATAGAAAAGTAATATACGAGGTATTGGAATGACCTACAAACGACAGATTAACGACACACAGATGACAAGTAGATCAATAAAATTACATTGATGCTACATACATCAGACATAGCACTTAACATTAGAGTAGTCCATAAAATTGCTTCAATGGAATTTGAACCGTGACGCGCCCCAAATTAGCTGCAAATAATTTTGTCATGGAAAACATGGGATTTTGTCTTTTTCTTGGTCTTTAATTTTTCTTGGGGGCATGAAACGTCTGAAAAATCCGTTTGACACGTAATTGTATAGGCAAGTGTTGCAGAAAACTGTAAAAAAGTTTTCGAAACCTTACACCAATATTTCGTCATCGCCATCATGAATCTTTAATTTTCATGAAGAAAATTGAGTTCAATGCGAACATTTGGTATTTTTCAAGAAAATTAATGTTTTTTGACAATTTTCAACTGATCTTCTCCAGTTACAGTGCAAATTTTCCTCAATCGCAAACTTTTTGGTACATTAGAATTTATTGGAGTGAAATTAACAAATTCACAATTGTTCTTATCGAATTATAGTCTACTGTTTATTCAAAAAAAGTATTTATATTGGATCATTCACGAAATTTCCCAAAAATTCATTTTTGCTTCTTGGGCAAACGATAAAAGTGGACGCTCAAAGATCCAAATTCATTGTCAAAGTGAATAGGAATGCTAAAATGCTGTTTAACTGTGATGAAATTGAAAATTGAACAATTGATAGAACAAAAAATACAAGAAAAATAATGAGACGGATCTGTGTATACTTTATTCATAATTTTATGGAATTATTAATGTATTGCATCTTACCTATTTTTACACTTTTGTCACGTATTATTTCGAAGAATATGTTATTTTGACCTAAAATGATATACCCCTCATGTCGATATGCATTTAAATAAAGTTTTATCGATGAGTGAAGTTCAATAATGTAATTTCAATTTTGATGTTCCAGTCAAAATGTTTATTTGTATTTCACAATTTGTCGACGTTTCGGCTCTTGGTTTAAGCCCTTATCAAAAACCGAAATGTTGACAAGTTGTGGAATATAATCGATTTTTTTGACTGATAAACCGAAAACTAAAATTACTTTATGAATATACTTCGTTTATTCATAGAATATATTATTGTTGTGGGATGAGTCAATTTTTTCTCTTATTTATATATTTTTTCATGAACAGAATGCTACAATTTGATTAGAACAGTTGTGAATTTGTGAATTTCACTCTAATATTTCACCAGAATTTTCGAGAAACATCGAGAATGATTGATTTTTTCAGCAGTAGCTATATGGGGTTCGAAAGGACGAAAGGTAAACTTGTTAGCTTTTCGATAATATAGTATTTTCGTAAATCGGAACAGTAGTTGTTAAGTTGCAGCCGTTCATAGTTGAAGAAAAGTGAATTTTTCGAGCTTTTGTGAAAACAAGCTACTTATGTTCATGCATGCATTTTTCTCGAATCTTGACATCTATAACTCATAAACCTCTTCTACTAATAACAAAAAAAGCATATCGCTAAAAAACTAATGAGTACACCTTATAATATATATTACTGTGTACGATCTAGATATTTCTGAAAATAACCAAAAAAAGCTAAAAAAACATATTTTTTTTTAATATTTTTAAAAAACCTCTCTGAAAATAGAAATGACAGTTTCTTTCCTACTCAGCGAACCCAAATAACTCTGAAATACTCTTTTCTCCTGAGGCAGTCGCAATTATTGGAAAATTTGTAAACTGTTTCCATATAAATCATTTATTTTTCACAAAGATGCCATTAAATATCCCTTTATCGACATATGTCATTTATAGACTTTATATATGCTGTTTACAACCTCCAGCTGTTCACTAAGCTTAGGTGTATGGATAATTGTTCATTTAAAGCAACGTGAACGTCTGATTACTCGAGGTGACAAGAAAATGGCCCGGGATATAGCAAAGTTGAAACAGTTGCGACGAGTGGGTGGCGTCGAGTGGTGGGCTCTATTCTATTATAATGAGAATGGAATCCCGAAACTAGGATGCGCTCGGAACAGCAGCTCGGAAAGGTTAAGTCATGTGGAAGAGGGCACATGGTCGATGAAACTCCGTCTCCTGGCACCATGTGATCTTAACTCCGGCGTAACTCGACTTGACCTAGCCTAATCCGACCAGCTTTTGTCGACCTGGACAAGTGTACGCTGTTTTCAACTTCCCACACGAGTTTCAACGTTTCGCTATTCTGCGCTATTCCAAGGAAGAAATTGGGATCAACGTTTCACTCGCATTCTGCTGCATTGTAATAAGATGAGAATGGAGGGATGACGGGGGAGAGGGTCACTCGTGGTTGTTTCGTAAGAATAAGAAGAGGGAAGAAAGTCTAATGGATGAATTCTACTTGAAGATTCCCGGTGCATTCAGGAAAGTACTTTCTAGGATAAAAAATTCTTTGGTTATTTTGAGTATGCATTATTTTCAATTGCTATTTCTTCTAGAAGAGAAAGTATCGTTGGAATTTCTACTGTGGAATATATTCTGAAATTTTGATGAATATCTAGTTAAGTATGAAGACCATCATGAAAGTTACATTGCATTGGAAAATTAAACTAATTAAAAAATTCTAGGCCCTGAAGCTTTTATCATCAATTCGTGTGCTTTCAGCTCAACCTCTAATTATCCACTAATCCAACTCTTTCGTAACATATGAAATAATTCACAGTAGTCTGTTTCTGCAATTACAGCACTCATTTAATTTCCCCTCTTTCATTAATTTTTTGTACTTTCCGCAGTGAGGACAAAGGGTCCATGAATTACATTAACGCCGTACCTTATTTCGCGATAACGTCGAAGAGAGATGTAGGTAATTAGGATGAGATGAGAAACGGATAATTTTGGTAGTCTGCTCTATGCGTCAAACGAGCGCTACAAACAAAGACACGAGCTCGAGCTTTGTCACAGAGACTCGTGATTCTGCCACATGAGGAAATCGAAACATTGTTTCTTTGTGGAACGCGAAAAAAAATCATTAGATGGTTATCAAAAGATTCATAGTTTTTATTTATTCTTGTGCGTAGAATCACGAGCTGAAAATTTCAAAATTCGAAATCTTTGATTTTAGTTAGTGATGGGAGATTATTGATAAATTTTCACTGAAATATCGTATTTTTAAATTCAATACTTAAAAAATTTCGAATAATCTCTGCCATCGAGTCAGTTTCTATAGGTAAATCTCTTTTATTCCAGCAGTAACATTGAGCGAAGTGGAACTTTTCTTCTCGTTGAACGAACAATCTTTCTAACATGTAGAGTAATTCAGATGAATAAATTTTCTTTCGCTTTTTTTTTCATCTTTTCAAAGTCTTCCGACGTCAGAAAACATGTAGCTTCAGAAAAAATATTAATGTAAGCAACGAAAATGTACATTTCAAGAACTATATTTGAAATCTTGGAAACCGAATGAAAAAATAATAAATTTTGAGAGTACTGTTGTGAAATCGGGATAGTTTTATTATGCGTTTGCAACCCTCTGTTTTTATGTTTCTTTATTTACACTGTAATATGAATTTCTCATGTCTGAATAGCAATCACATTTAAATCTTTTCTAAATGGCAAATACGCATAGGTTGCCAGTTACGGTTTCACTTCTATGGCGAGACATTAGAAATTTTACCATACCTTTTACTACAAGAGATTTCAATCCTTTGCTGATACAAAAATTTCACTTTAGAGTGGGCCATCAAAAGTTTTACTTTATAGTAGGCTGCTGCTTTTTATAGCAAAAAAAGTTGTTTTTTATGTTCAACAATAAAATAAAAATTTTATTATTTACGTGAAATTTCTAATGATCTGTTATAAAATGTAACTACACTATAAAAAAAGTGAAACTTCTGTCCCTCCACTAAATAGAACTCAATTCATCTTACAATAAATTTAAATCCGATGTTTAACTTTTTCATAATTTGATGGAATGACATCATTTCAAAAAATTACAAAATTTTTCAAACTTCTGAATCTGAAAAATGAATAAAAAACTAATTGTCTAAAAATAAAAAAAGACCAGAAAACTATAAAATCTCCCAAAATCTCGAAATAAGGTTTATCCACAAAATTACAAAATTTCTAAAAATCCCTAAAATTCCGGAAGGTTCAACAATGTCACAAAAGTCTCAAGAATGTTCAAATATAGAAAAATTATGAAACGTGACGGAACTTACATAATGACAATATATTAAGCATAACAAAATGTATGAAAATTACAAAATAATTGTCCTAATTCCAGGCTACAATTTGCCTATTTTTGGCATTATATTGGCCATCAATTACCGGCTCACAGTATTGCCCCAATAAAAGCCAACATGAGACAAATATTTGTTTTATAATAGATCAACTAAGTATTTGTAAATATTAGTTATCAATCACCCGTAAAATATTTTAAAATTCTTCCGCGGAGATTTTTCCAAGAAAAGGTCAAAATACTGACTACAGAGTTCGGCAAAAATTGAGTTCCGATATTGGGATGGTAAGATATCATCAAAAACGTGTAGAATAGGTTGCCAATAAACGATTCCCAAAACAATTTTGTTTAGTTCGCTCACGTTTCCGAATAATAAATTTTTTAAATATTTTATTTTCTCTGATATTAAAATCTGTTATTTTTGAACGCTTTTCATGAAATTATACTTATATTATGGGTTTTCCTAAGCGATGAAACCGATCCCGTCATTATTTTTACAAAAAAATCAATGTTTTGAATTTCCAAATTTTTCTGACTTCATCATTTGTCACGCTCGCAACGTGATGGAGACCTTCCGCTATTCAGATGCTGCTGGAAATCGGCTCGGAAATATCGTCATCCCGTTATTCCCATTGTGAGCGTGACAAATGATGAAGACCTACAATTTCGGAAATATTTGAGAATTCGAAACATTGGTTTTTTTGCAAAAGTTATGACGAGATCAATTTCATCGCCTAGGAAAACCTATAAAATAAGTATAATTCCATGAAAATCGGTCAAAAATAACGGATTTTAATATCAAAGAGAATAAAATAGTTAAAAAATTTATTACCCGAAAACGGGAGCAAACTGAACAAAATCGCTTTAGGAATTGTTTATTGGCAACCTATCCTACACGTTTTCAATAAATTTTTCCCATCCCAAATTTCATGCCGAACTGTGATATTAGACAATATTTCCGAACAACAGGCTTATACTGTATAAAGTCTTATAAATGATTTATTTCTATTGACTTATTTAAACGTTATGTATGAATGATGCCATTGTATTTTGAAAAAAAATTTTTTAACAAAAAACTATACCTTAATCAAATAATACGTTGGGGTTGCCACGCGAAGCACGACATCCAATCACGCGCCATCAACGCGCGGATCCAATCTAATCCCCAATCCAATCCCCAACCTGATCCAATCCAGTTCGATCCGATCTGACTCAATCGAATTTAGTCCAATCCAATACGATCTAATCTAATCCGATCCAATCCAATTCAATCGAATCCAAACCCCAATCCAATCCAATCCAATCCGATCCCTTATCCGATCCAATCAAATGTAATCTAACCCAATCCGATCCAATCAAATGTAATCTAACCCAATCCGATCCAATCAAATCCAATCCAACCCAATCAAACCCAATTCGATCTAACCCGATCGAATCAAATGTAATCCAATTAAATCCAATCCAATCCAATTAAATCCAATCCAACTCAATCCAATCCAATCCTCCATCCAATTCAACCCAACCTGATACAATCCAATCCCGAATCCATCCAAACCCAATCCAATCCCTAATCCAACCCAATCCAACCCAATCAAACCCAATCACTGATCAAATCTGATTCCAATCAATTCTGATCCCACCTAATCCAATCAAAACCCAATGTTTTTCACGTCAATGTTACATGTCATTCAATCTAATCCAATTTAACTAAATCAAATCCAATCCTCAATCCAATCCAATCCAACCCAATCAAACCCAATCGCTGATCAAATCTGATCCCAATCAATTCTGATCCCACCTAATCCAATCAAAACCCAATGTTTTTCACGTCAATGTTACATGTCATTCAATCTAATCCAATCCAACCTAATCCAATTTAACTAAATCCAATCCAATCCTCAATCCAATCCAATCCAACCTAATCCAATCTAATCCCTCATTCAACCCAATCAAACCCAATACGATTCAACCATCCAAACAAATCCCTTATCCAATCCGATCCAACCCCATTCAATCAAATCCGATCTAATCCTTAATCCAACCCAATTAAAACCATCATTACCAAGGCAACTGTTACCATGGTTACCGTTACCAAGGCAACTGTTACCATGGTTAAAGATCGAATAGCAACCGTTAACTGTTGATGTTGATGATATTGGTATGATGTTGGTATGGTGTGAAGGTATGATTTTAGTATAATATTGGTATGACATTGGTATGACGTTGGTATGATATTAGTTAGACATTGATATGATGTTAGTAAGATATTGGTATGATGTTGGTATGATATAAGTATTATGTTAGGGTATGATATTGGTATGACATTGATATTATATTGTTATAATATTGGTATGATGTTGGTATGATATTGGTATGATATTTGTATGACGTTGGTATACAATTGGCATGATGTTAGTATGATATTAGTATGATGTTGGTATGGTTTAAAGGTATGACTTTGGTATAATATTGGTATGACATTGGTATGATGTTGATATGATATTGGTTTAATGTTAGTATGGTGTTAAGGTATGATTTTTGTATGACATTAGTATGATATTGGAATGATGTTGGTATGATGTTAGTATAATATAAATATGATGTTGGTATGATATTGATATGATGTTGGTATAATATTAGTATGACATTGATATGATATTGTTATAATATTGGTATAATGTTGGTATGATATTGATATGATATCGGTATGACATTGATATAATATTGATATTATATTGGTATTATATTGGCATTATATTGGTATGATATTGGTATGACGTTGGTATGCAATTGGCATGATATTAGTATGATATTAGTATGATATTAGTATAATTATGGTTGATATGACATTGGAATGATGTTGGTATGATGTTAGTATGATATTAGTATGATGTTGGTATGGTGTACAGGTATGATTTTGTTATAATATTGGTATGATATCGGTATAATGTTCGTATGATATTGGTTGGACATTGATATGATGTTGGTAAGATATTGGTATGATGTTGGTATAATATGAGTATGATGTTAGGGTATGATATTGGTATGACATTGATATGATATTGTTATAATATTGGTATAATGTTGGTATGATATCGGTATGACATTGATATAATATTGTTATTATATTGGTATGATATTAGTTTGACGTTGTTATACAATTGGAATGATATTGGTATGATATTGGTATGCTTTCAGTATGATATCAATATGATGTTGGTATGATATTGATATGATGTTGGTAGAATATTGGTATGACATTGGTATGATGTTAGTGTGACATCAATATGCTATAATATTGGCATGATGTTGGTATGATATTGGTATGATATTGGTGTGATGTTGGTATAACATTAATATGATGTCAGTATGATGTTGCTATGATATTAGTACGATGTTGGTATGATATTGGTATGATGTTAGTATAATGTTGGTATATTATTGGTATGATATTGATATAATGCCGGGTAAAAAAGTTTGTATATTATATGGAGAGAAATAGCAACCGTTACCATGATTATTGTAACAATAGCAACCGTTTCAATAACACCAATACCAAGGCAACTATAGCAACTGACAGGCTCAGTGAAGAGAATGAAAGGCAAGTAAGAAAGGAAAGAGGGAAGGAGGGTAAAGTTAGGAGCATTAGACTCCAGCGGTGGTGGTATAATATTGTACGCTATTGTATTACATTGAATGACATTGTTTAAGGTTGTATGATATTAAATGATATTGTCCGATATTGTATGATACTGAATAATATTGAAGAACATTGAATAAAATTGTATGGCATGGAATGATATTACTCGATATTGGAAGACATTGAATGACATCGATTAAAGATGAATGATATTGTATGACATCATATGACATTGTACGATATTGTATGACATCATATGACATTGTATGATATTGTATAACCTCATATGATATTCAATGATATTGAATAGTATTGTGTGATATTGTATGATATTAAATGATAGGGCATGACATTCTATGACATTTTACGATTTTGTTCTGTTTGCCAAAGCCTTCCGCGGTTTGCCGAAGCCTTCCAAAGCTTACTGAAGATTGCCGAAGCCTTCCGCAGCTTACCGAAGTTTTCTTAAATTTTTTAACAGATTGCCGAATTTCGCCGAAGCCTTACAAAGCATACCAAAGATTGCCGAAGTTTGCCAAAGCCTCCCGAAGCTTACCAAAGTTTACTGGCGTTTGCCGAAGCCTTCCAAAAATTGACGAAGTTTGCTGGAGCTTTTCAAAACTTACTAAAGTTTTCGGAAGAATGTCAAAGTTTGCCGAAGTTTGCCGAAGATTGCCAAAGTTTGTCGACGTTTCCCGAAGTTTTCCGAAGATTGCTAAAGTTTACCGACGTTCACAAAAGCCTTCTGAAGCTTACTGAAGTTTTCCGAAGATTGCCGACGTTTGCTGAAAATTTCTGAAGTTTGCCGACGTTTGCCGAAGTTTGCCGAAGTTTGCTGAAGCCTTTCTAAGCGTACTGAAGTTTGCCGTAGTTCTTCGAAGCTTTCCGAAGTTTCCTGAAGTTTTCCGAAGATCGCTGAAGTTTGCTGAAGCCTTCCGAAGCTTACCGAAGTTTGCCAAAGTATGCTGAAGTTTGCCGAAGCTTCCTGAAGTTTGCCGAAGCTTCCTGAAGTTTGCCGAAGTATGCCGACAATTGCCAAAGTTTCCCGAAGCCTTTCGAAGCTTACCAAAGTTTTTCGAAGATTACCGAAGTTCACCGAATTTTCCTAAAGTTTTCCGAAGTTTGCCGAGGTTTACCGACGTTTGCCGGAGTTCGCAAAAGTTTTCCGAAGCCTGCCTATCTCTTTATATCTCTCTATACTCTCTATCTTATAAATGTAATGTAGTATGATTATACAAGGTGTCCTAAAGTCCGCGGAGTACCCGAAAATCATGGATTCCTTATTAAATTTGAAGATACTTTTTCCTTTGCAATTTTCGAAAATTCGCAAAATTATTACAGTTTTTAACAATTACATTTCATCCAATAACTCTTAATGAGGTGAGGCTTTTCATTCAAGGGACACCTTCTTCTTCTTAGTCTACTAGATTGGGAAAGCGGACAATTATTCAAAAGGCAGTGTCACTTACTCTAATCCAAGCAGTTTCCAGTTTCCAAGAAATTTAAAAACTCAGAAAAACAAACTTTTTTCATTCATTCATTCTTTTTTTTTTTTTTTTTCATGACACTCATTTGTCCGACTGGTACGATTACAATACTGTATCTTCGAAGCTTTTTTCCCGGAAGATTAGAAAGTCATTACATCACACGCTTAATTGCTACGAGGGTTCCCACTCCCAGTAAACTAAGAAGGAGAAGGTGTCCCTCAAATGAAAAGCTCCGCCTAACCGAGAGTTTTTGGACGAAATTGAATTATAAAAAACTTAAATAATTTTGCGAATTTTCAAAAATCGCAAAAGAAAAAGTATCTTAGATTTGAATGAGAAATCCATTGTTTTCGGGTGATCCGCGGACTTTGGAACACCCTGTATATTTTATTACATTAAATTATACTATACTTTATACTATACAGGGTGTCTGAAAGTCCGCGGATCATCTAAAAACCATAGATCCATTATTAAATTCTAAGATACTTTTTCTTTTGGAATTTCCGAAAATTCGCAAAAGTAATACAGTTTTTGATAATTCCATTTCATCAAATAACTCTCGACGAGGCGGGGCTTATTATTCAAGGGACACCTTCTCCTTCTTAATTCACAATGATTGGGAAACCGGACAATTATTCGAGAGCCAATGTCAAAAACTCCAAAAACAAAACAAACTTTTTTCATACATTTATTTTTTTTTTTTTTTTGGTCATGACATTCTTTTATCCGACTGGCACGATTACAATACAGTATCTTCAAAAATGCCTTTCAAACGCTATTGTTGTGTGCGAGAATGTTCTAATTTGGACATCATTGTAAACAATGTGGATGAGATGGTAAAGAAAACGTTTCTAACAACCAACTTGATATTGAGGAAAGAAATAGTGTATTACGCGACAAGGGGCGAAACCGAGCCAATACAAACGAGCGCGAAATGCCATCGCGCGAGTTTGTTTGGCTCGGTGAAGCCCCGTTGTCGCGTACGATATTTTTCACAGTAAGAACATCGAATATACGGCGGCTTTCGTAGTCGGTGCAGCGGTACGAAAATAGCCGAATGCAAGTAAGCGGGTGTGAAACTTTACAAACCCAAGGGTTTACAACATCTATTTTACACACCCGAGGGTTTGTAAAGTACTTCCGTACCCGCTCGCTTGCATTCGGCAATTTTCATCACGCTGCGCAGACTACGAACGCCGCCATTTTCGAAGTTCGTATTGTGAAAAAACATTTGAGAGACTTATTCTTACATCAGTTTTAGGAAAATAGTAGATAAAAAACCTGCATTTTTTATGGCATCATTTTTTATTCATTTTTTATAATAACAAGTCAGTTAATGATTTGTTTCTCAGTTGCGAATAGTAAAAAAATAGCATGAAAACATTATTTTTAGACGAATTCAACTAAAATTTAATATCTGGTACTTGCTTTGAAAACTTACTCGATATTGTAAAATAAAAATAAATATAAAATGCTCATTCCATTGGAATTTCACTCGTTTGAAATTCCAATTTTAAGGTAATCAGTTTCAATGGACAGTTTTGAATGCAATTCATGCTCTAGTTTTGATGGTTTCTTAAGTTATTTTTCTCATAATTGAATGAACTTTCTTTTTTGCTTAATTAAAGTTGCATTAGTTTTTAAACTCAAACGAGTTTTGTCTTGTTTTTTTTTCTTTTTCCTTTCACAGATATTTCAGTTTTTCTTTTAGCTTTTTCGACCCTACCGGGTCTCTTGATGTTTGATGACATAAGTTTATGCTCATAAAAAATATTGTAACAACTTTCCATTTTAAAAGGGTACACTCATATAATAGCATAGTAAATGATGTAAAATTCTTCATTATCCGTAACATTTCAAACGTTGAATTCATCTTCGAGATGAGTCGAATCGCACATGCTTTCCGAGTCGGTAAGCGTGAAACTGTTTGAAACGTGCTCGAAATGAATAGAAGAAGGTCGATCCTAATTCCGGAATGAGTATCGTTAAACGCAAGCGTTTCGGACGAGGTAAAATGGCTGTTGGCGTTCATTTATCTTTTGATGATAGCCATTTTCAGGGGTAATAATGAAAACCGCGATTACACGCGTCGTCAGGAAACTCGGACAGAGAGATAACGCGGGGTCGTGGGCGAGACTCGCCGTGGTCGGAGCATGCCTGATGGTTTGGCAATTAGGGGAACACGTGTTTTGCGTGGCGTATTGAGGGCTAATCGCTCAGTTGCTCTAGACCAACTCGCCCTGCTGAACGTTCCTGTGGCACTTGTATGTAAACGCTATAACAAGTAATATCGGCAATTCGGAATACGAATTCACGCTGGTAAATAGCTTGAACACTCATTAATGAATGTAGAGCCAAGGCTACGAATATCTCACAGAGCTTGCAAATTAGAAGCATGATATGAATCTCATAAAACACATAATTTGGAGATAGAAGATAAAAGCAAGCAATGGAAATATAAGAGCAGTAATGAATTTTATAAAATTTCGTCATTTGGAGCTTGCAAGATTATTCTCATCATAGAATCTTTAGAAAAGAAAATTTTTAATTTCAATAAAGGTCCAAAAAATATAGTTTCACCAATTAATGCTCTAACTACCGAACAAATCCAATTGCAGAATTGGGAAAGCGATCTAGAATCACGCAGAACTATGCAAATTCATTTAAATTACCAGAGTGAATCGGAGAACAAACAAAACAGACCCACCCTACGACAATTCAACCGCGGTATCCCAACAAGGTCACGTGGGACATAAACTCGAGTGCCAATAATTCCACTTTAGATCAGTTAGACACGAATTTGTTACAAGAGTGCACGAACCATTTACATTGAATATTCCAAGAGTGCAGTTAATTACTTGTCAAGTCATGAAGATAACCTTGAAGGTCACAGAACGGAGTTTCTTTTTTCAGATAAATTATGGCTTTCTGGAATAAAGGATTTGACCAGAGACGAACCGTGAAATTTTAGTGGTATTTTACTACATTTTGAAATATCAAATATCCATGTGAAATTCACTACGTATCTAGCAGTAAAATGATACATGTACCTGCTTAGGGGCTGTCATTGTGTCAATAAATTACGTTTAGCTCGAGAAGACAGTTTGTGACACCAGGAAGGGAAGGGAAGGGGGGAATAAAGCAAAAAGTTACGTTACAAATTTTAAATGTATTCATGTACACTTTATCGGAATAATAAATTAATAAATTTTTGATTTCATGAACAATATGAAATGTGATCTTAGAAAATAGTTTATCAAAAAAGTTTTCATAATTTGAAACAAGGAGATGTAATATTCGATTCAACGAATAGAACATTTCGAACAAGTTAATGGAATTCAAAATTCGCGACATTTTTAATTATGTTTATAATATTAGACCTGCAACTTTGAATAAAATTTTGAACGATGTACGATAAAAATTTCAACTTTTTCTCATATTCTCAGAGTAATAAGTTTCTGATTTTCAAGGATTACACGAAAAAATTTAGAATTATTAATAATGTTTTTATGACATTATAAATGAGTATCAACTATTTATAGTTGTTTTTTTATTTTCGAACCTCAACCAGTGCAAGTTAAATTTTAAAAAATAGCAAAATAATAGACACATGACACATAATATACATATTTCAATTTTTGTACGAATTTTGAATTTTTCAATTGCGACTATGTGTGAGTAAACTACTAATTATGAAACCAGAAACAAAAAAATTGACATGATTCGAAACTTGTGAAAGTTTTAGGGTTAAATTTCAATAACTTAAATCAAAGTTTCAGAAATCGAACGAAAAATATGGAAATCATAAACGGAAATAAAAATCTATAGCAATATTGAACCTTTAGTTAATCTTCAATGTGTAATTAATAAATTTTGGATTATGTAGATGAAAAAAGAATTCCGACTTATTCATAAAATTTTAAAAACATATGAACGTTTCACTTCTAAACTTATTATTCAAAGAATTTTATTCTGCATTGCAAGAATAGAACAGAAAAATTATTAATGAAGAAATTTAAAGCTGCAGCTTTTTCATACCTTTCAAAATAAACTTTTCGTTCAATTCTGGATTCAGGAAATAAAACACAAATTAGCAAATATAATCAACAAAATGTAGAATCATGTAAAAATTATTCTTTTTCAATTAGAACCTTTAGTATCAAGTCCAGTCTGATTTTTAATGTAGAAACAGAAGCAAGAAAAACGAAAACGCCCTTGAAAATTCAAAACTTGAAGTGTTTTTGTAATATTGAGCCATAACTTTTAGTAATTCATTCGCTTACATTCAAAATTTGAGTTTAAAAAGTCAAAAACAGTTTAGAATGTTCAGAGTTTGTAGAATTTTGTACTTTTCATACTGAACTTCTTTTAGTACTTGATACTTCGTTTGGAAAAGAAAACAAAAATTGTAAAGTAATTAGAAAAATAAGAAATAATCGAAGCAGTCTCGAACTTTTCGTACTATAAGTTTGAGTAACTATATTCTAGAATCGGAAATAAGTACGAAAATGGCAAAGTTATCACCACAATTTAAAATTTGTATGGATACATTTTGAAAGCAAAGTTCGAAACTTTTATACATTTTTGAATCTGAATTTCAACAATACGTCATAACAAAGTTGTCAATGCAATAGTTAATGAAATAAATTGTCATTTATGTCTGAGTAAAAATATATTTTCCGAATTTAAATTGTATCAAAATAAAAAACCACAAAATTAATCATAAACAAAACAGTGTCGACATTTGAAAATACAAACTATTAATTTTGAAACATGGGAACAAGTTTTTTTGGAATTTAAAATGCTTCAAACGAAAAAATTTTTTCTCTTGATCGTTAGCATTGACATAATTTACCTAATCGCTAAAGCTTTTCGAAAAAATTGTTTCCAGTACAATAAAAATCTTCGTAAAATCTCTTTGTTGACCACGAACATATCAAAGTAATTCACATTCGCTATTTTTCTTCTAGTTTTTAAGTTTCCTCAAATCAATTTGTAATATGGTATCTTGTTGCTTTGTAAAATTTTTTGTTTTGTTCTTATTATCATTTTCTTTCAACTTTTTCAGACGCCATAAAAAGCATTCGCTGGGTAGTTTTTAAGATTGAATGCGAAATTTTTCAAACTCTAACTCAGTCGCTCTGTAACGAAACTATAGTAAAGGATTATAGCATTACCTCCGAGACAGTGAAATTTCTAAGTCGTCACTTGTTGCTGTTGATTGACAAAATTTATGATACCGAATGTTTGAAAGTTCCGGAGAAACGTGACAGGTGAAATCGGATTTCATTTTTATTTTCGCACGGCGCACCGAGACACAATCAATACAGATTTATTAGCTTCGGAGTTTGTGGAGTAACGATGTTTTTGCTTTGACGTTTTTTGTTCTCCGTTTTACTGACGCAATTCAAGCGCGCGGAACGGGATTAATTTCACATCGTTCACAAATATCTTTGACCCGCACATTCACCGTGCAAAATCTACATTGACCAGCGTACATTACGTCGACATTACCTCGTTTGGTAGTCTATTTGAGATGTTCAGTGGACATTGATTATATTCAACCAATGTCGCAGTCACCGAGAACATGGCATGGACTGCGACTAAAAATGTTTTTCAGCACATTTTTTCATGTACCTTTACAGTACCTTTATTCTTATTTATTAATCTGCAACATTAAAATTTAAACATGGAATCGAGCTAAAGTATTCGAATTTTCAACCTGGGAAACTCAATGATCGCACTATTCAAGATCACGAGCACAATTCGTAAGTCATGTGAATGTTTCAAACTTCTATTATCTACGTTTCAGAATTAAAAACTATTATCATTGTAACATTTTTCGAAATGAACCGACATTAGTTTGAAATTTTCCATGCTGGTAATAACATGTTCCTACGCCACTGTTCCAAGCTAATTAGGGTATTACATTCGGGTGTGGACCATCGTTCGATCAACAAAATCCCAGCGACAAATTTCCAGGGAACGAGACCTAAATTAAAATATGCGTGACGTTGATGCGAAAGCGAGGTAATGTCGCGAACGGTGCAAGCGATTTAGGAGGATGAAACGCTTGGTTTGCTTGTTATAAAAAATGTACGCTGTTGGGACGTCGAGGGAAAATTGCCGCATCGATTTTTTGAAGGGCCGCTTTAAGCGTCTGTGTGACAGCCAATTGTCGCGTTACAAGGAGACATCAATAATCGGATGTCATTATCGTTGAGTTCAGAAATAAACAACGATAAATATTTACATGATGATTTTTTAATATTCCACAAAATATGATTATTTTTTCTCTTTTCAAAGTATTTTTAAAAAAATTGCATCGAAACTACCTAATTGAGTATCTACTATTTCATGTTTTAAATGCCTCAAAACTTTCCTTGATAAAATGTTATCTTTTGCTTATTTTTCAAAGGGTAATATGCCAAGAAAAAAAATTTTTTTCATTGATTGGTAAATTTTTTTATAAGAAATTTTAATGTATTTAAAGTAATAATTCTGTCAATCATTTAAAAATATTGTCAACAGAAGAAATCTTTTTTAACAACCATATAGAACCTCAATAAATTTCTGAACCAAAGCTTTATCTCGTGACAAACGCATTCAGTACCAGATTACCAGTGGTTAGAATATAATGAGCGAAATTGGCGTTACATCTGGCCACGGAATGTGGACGCCATTATCCCTGGAAACTGAGTTATGCTCCGACATCTTAAACGGAAAATCCGCAATCTAAATGCTTGTCGTATTCGACTTCCCTTTCTCAACCTCTTCATAACCCATTTTGCAATCTATCTCCTGTAACAATTGTCACGCTATTAATGACGTCCTAACCTAACCATTTCTACCTTACTCTCTTCTTGAAACGCTTTCATTACGTACAAATTCTTCATAATTTAAGGCAATGATCAAGTTCAACTTCTCATCAACATCAATCGTTACCAATAGAAGAAATAAAATATATTGAAATGGTAAATTATTTCGATAGGAAAATATGAATTTTCGAAGGTTTTGGACCTAAGATACTTGCAGTTGTTTTAAACTCAAATGATTACGAATCAATTGTCTGTTTTTTTTTATCAGATCTGATTATAAGCATTCAAAGTAAGGCAAATTTTATTATTTTTCGACAAATATGTATGTTTTCTTGTTCATAGAAAAAAAACTGCCTCATTTGAAAGTATTGTCGTCTTTTTCACGAATAAGGTCCAACAGTAAAAGCTTAACAAACCTTGTTATTGATATCCAATAAAAAACATAATCGTTACGAGTTTTTTGACATTTTTAAATAGTTTTTTTTACATAGAAAGTTACGAAGAACTGATTGATGAAAGAAACACTTTTAATTTGTTTACAAAAATATACCTTAGGATGAAATTTGTCAATGTATATTTCAACTTAGTGGCGAACGCAGATTATTTGGGGGGGGGGGGGGTGCAGGAGTTTGGAAGTGGAAACCCTTCCCGAGATTTAAAAATTATATGCCAGAAATGGAACTCGACTTTGAAATGAATATTTTATGTTGTGAATGTAAATTTACCTTTTTTTACTATGATCGTTTTAAGGGGTAAACAATTATAAACAACTAGCATTAAACGTTTTTAGCGAAAACGCGCAATTTTAACTGTGTAATCAGAGGGATTTAATAATTTTAATTCATGAATTACGACTATTGAATAATGAATTTTAATTGAAACAAACTTCTATTAATTAATTATGCTAGCTAAAATATAAAGAATAAAGTTAACATTTATCTTCATTTTTTATTATTCAAGATAAAAAAATAAAAAATAGTAAGTCAGTATCAAAATATAACCAATTATCTATACTTTGGGTATATTTATGTATTGTGATTACTTAAGGTTGGTTTTTTCAAAAACAGCTAACATTATTCAGAACCAAAAGTTAACTTTACTGTATAAAAACAAATAATAATGTTTTTTTTCTCAACAATTATAAGGATTTAATGTTTCGAACAATATGATTGTAACTATTTTATGGAAGTTCTGAAAATGAAAAACTTGGTGAATTGAATCATGGAAAAATAAACAATTGTTAAAAAAGAAGGCATTAGAAAAGGAAAAAAAAAAACAGAAACAAACTTCGATTGTGGGGAATGATGAGTGTTAAAGATTGAAAATTTGGAATTTTTAAATAAAAGCTATTTTGAAAATTGAAGGAATTGCAAAATGGACTTTTTTGGACATAGAATGATATTTCAATAGTGAAAATCGAACTACGGAAGAAATCGAAATACAATACATAGGAATATGAAAGTCTGATAGTTTTAACTTTGTAAAATAATAATTCTTGGTGGGCATTGACCTTCCAATTGAAAAGTTTATTACTGTGTTTAAAAAACTCGACGTTTCAGGCACCTTTTTTCAAGTGTCTCATACAAATTCATCATATTTGCTATTAGTATGATTGAAACTTAACATCAAATAATAAAAAATGTATAATGAAGTATCACCTGTAATGCATATATTTCTTCTTAAAACATTTAACTACCATCGGAAAATTCGTCAAAAAATGACAAACATCAAAATAATTAAAAAACTTGGAAATATATGAACGTCCAAAGATTTCGTGTGGACGCCCAAACGTGACTATCTTAACTTTATCCGATGATTCCTAGAAATACTCTCTATTTACAAATGTATGCTTGATTCCAATAAACATATTTTAGGTGGGAGTTTCAGAAACTCGATTTCTGTATTATTTTAAATCATAACATTTGAAAAATCATATCTAAGTAGTACTGAAATTCTCAGTGTCTTTTATTTTGTTCAAAAATTCTTGGAGGATTTTCAAGACTTATGTTTTATCGTGAAAAGTTTCACCAGAAGAATGTTAATACAAAAAGAAAAATTACTGTTGGTAGTTAGAAATAAGGAGAATTAAATGTTTCAAACCTGACATTTTAGCGGATTTAATGTGTATTTTATTTCTAGAAGAAAACGGACGATTGTTGAATGGGGCCCATTAAAATTTACACAACTTTGAAATACCAAATATATCTCTTAAACAGAAATAGATTCATTACTTAATATCGAAACCATAAAGTTGGAAACAAAGTTTGATAATAATGTGAAGTTTTCAATCATTTAAGAGAAAAAATTAAATGATCATGAGGGATGAATTGAAAATTTGGTAATTCAAATGTTGAGAATATTTTAAGAAATATACATTTTTTTTGGAAAAATCCTTTCTGCAAATTTTTTTCCAAGTTCGTCTCTGTTTCAACCCTTCTCACGTCACTGCGACCATTTCTATAACACGAGCAAAATACAAAAAATCCCCTCTAGCGATTAAATGAAAAATCCTCGCGACTCGGAGGGATAAATCGCGGCTGGTTTATAAATGTCGTTTATTGAACCCGAAGTTACAGTGCCGATAAAATAGAAACAAAAGGCCACGCGGGCGCACAATGGCGCGGGTAATGGATGACACAGTAAATATTCCCGTTTATGCAACTATTACTTGTTCGGGCTCGTCTCTCGCGGATTTTTCCGCGCCCTCGCCATTTAGCGTTTTTTGTTGTTGTTGCCGACCTGGGTTACATGGCGAAATGAGTCGTAACTATAGGACCGCGACCGTAGCAATGTCGTGCAAATAAATTACCCCCTGGCCGGGCGCCAAATCAGCTTTCTGCAGTCAGCGCCCCCTTCAATAGCTGTGTGCTAGATTCAGATTAGTACTATACTTAATGCGTGTCACTCTGTGTATTCAGCGAGAGTACTCGACCAAAGGGTGGAAAAACGTCCATCGTAAACTGATGACTTAAGTACAACTCATACAACTGGAAACTTTCTACATGGAACAAAAAAGTTATCAGAAAAATTTTTGATTTCTCATATTTTCTCAATTTTTAATTATTGGTACACTAATCCCAATTCATAATATATAGTGAATCGGATCATGCAACATGTAAAATTGTGTTCATAGACGAAAAGAAATATTCAGTTTAGCAACCAAATCTTCAAGTAAAATATGGACCAACGAAAGTTTTGTATATGACAACCAAAATTTTGGTGAGGTCAACCAAAGTTTTCCTAATGAAAATTTTAAATTGGTTGTTTAAACGATAACTTTGGTTGTCACGAACAAAACCTACGTTTTCGTACCCAGATCTTTGGTTGGTCCATATTTTTCTTAATTAATGGTTGCTGAAACGAAACATTTCTTTTCGTATATAAAAACATTTTTAGGAACTAGGGAATCGAAAGAAGGATAGAGAATTTCAAAAATATTTTCAAAAAATTAAAGAATGAGAAAGGAGGGTATAAAATCGGAAATTTTTATGGCTAGGACGCACAGAGAAATACTTTCCAGGAGTAGTTTTCCATAAGCATACGTCTTGCTTTTTTAATTTCTACACATTTTTAAATTATTTCATTTTACCATAACCTAATACCTAATCTGTTTTGTAGATTCTTCACATTTCCAAATCAAGAACCTCCAATTGAAAACTTCAGATTAACATGTGTATAAGTTCGATACTTCATATGTGAAACATTTTATTTTGATAGAAGTATTTTCTAAAAAAAAAAAAATTTGCAGTTTTTTATGCTCTGATTTCAAAATCATAACATATTTTCCATGCAATCCACATTTAATGATCGTAATTCCCATGTTCAATGTTTTCAATTATTTTAATTGTCAACTTTAACCTATGATTTTCTACGGATATGATATTATTTTCCTATTTCAATCCAATGCAACTTTTAATACTAAATATTTTCCCTTGAAAATTTATAAAGAATGATGACATTTGAATAGTTGAAAGAATTAGTTTATTACATTTTACGGCGTAGGTAATATTACATTTCAATTCATTTTGTAAATGAGTTTTTAGGTACAAATTCAAATGTTCAGTAAACAACAAATTTTCTGGTGACTTTACAACTACAAAATTATCATCTAATATGAATAACTTGTGAAGCTTAAAAATTAAATTTTCTGAAATATTCAGTTTTTATTCTCCTATTTCGTTTCATTTTTTTTTTTTTTCTGTTCATTTGTCAAGAATCAAACTTGTTGAATCTTTATTTTCAATAGTCACTTTAAATAACTCAGTTCGTTAATTTCGAAAGAAATGAATTCTTTGGATTTAAAGAACATTTTTCGTTTGTTTTTGAAACATAAGTATTGACGAAATTAACAACATATTATGAAATGTTGAGACACATTTCGTAATGAAATATATTTTGATATTTTACATCGCTTATGACAAAACTCAAAAGGTTTAATCTTTGAATATTCTCAATATTGCAATGTAACTGATTTATATGAATGATATGTTGTAATTCTGTAATTTTATTTATATTCATATGTTTAGAAAAAAATATACGCATAGATAATCATACAATCAAATGTTAAAAACTCGAATAAACTACAAAAGAATTCACGTATAAAGTCCAATTTAATCGAAGGGTTGATTTGAAAATATGGTAAATTTAGTATTTGCGGCATTGACATAGGTTTTATTAGTTCTACTTGTGCTTAAAAAAAAATTCTAAATGATTATTTGCTATATTACAACTTTGGCTTATAATACCAAAAAGGTTCGATGTCTGATATTTTTCAAACATTATTTTCAAATTTCAAATTTCGTGCTGAAAACTATTAAATACGTTATAACTCCGAGGCTACTATTATTTATTTTTTTATTCTTCTTAGTTTTACATCATTTGACAACAGAAATGTTGACAGTAGATTGTTGAAAATGTTAATGAGTTATTGTGTTAGAGACTTTAAATTCGTCTATCTAAATTTTTCAATTCTCTTAATTAATTTAAATTTAACACTGTGGATTAATTTAAATCCCAGAGTGTTGAATTTAAATTAATAGAGAGAATTTTTAATGAGGTACTTTTATTTTCCTAAAATATCAGAAATTTTGACACTACAAATTCAACTCTTACATTAGTATGTCAGGTGTAATTTTTTGTGTATTTAAAAAAAAAATTTTTTTACTTCAATTTTAAAAGACGTTTTAACCTTCCTACTTCCCCCATTGAGTTCCCACTGCTTGATCATTAATATCCACATTCGCCAATTAAACATTATACTGATCAGAGTATCCGATTTCAAATCAAAAATTTATTTTCCAAAATCTACTCTAAAAAGATTTTGTTCAAATTTTCGACCAGGTTCGACTCAAAATTCAATGCATGAAAAATACATCGAACCGTGAATATGAAAAGACGACTACTTAGTTTAAATCTGGAATGAATCGCGTCGCGACTCGGGAATTTTAAAGCGACTCTCCTCGAGTTGAAGGGGGTTATTGGAAAGTGACGGTATGCAAATTACTTCCGCGCGAGAGAAATGCACGCGTCGCTCTGCCACCCCCGGATGCGACTGGCTTTACCTCTGAACTATGTTTTTCACTATATTACCATGTTAATAATCGTATCTGAATTTGAAATTTGCTCCGAAACACCTGCACCTGAAAGCACCAAATTTTTACGCTTGTCGTAACACGTTACAATTTTTCGAAAATCTTTTGTGTCATGCCACTTATATGGTAATTTATGTTACACGATGGTATTTTCTGCACATTAATGATCAATTCAGCACGAGGCATCATCAATTATTTACATAAATCTTTGTATTTGGTAGAAATAGAACTATAAATTGAGAATCATTCTCAACCAATGTCAAACGCAAAGGAGGGTTTTGGGGTGAAAACCGTTTCTGGAATTCTGAAAATTCAATTTTTTTTTTGTAAATTTAACAGCGAAAATTCAAACACACCAAAAATGATACTTGACATTCGAATGTATAGGTTTTTCATTCTGAGAGTCAAAATTTCTGTAGCTTCAAGATATTTAATGTAAATAAATAACTTCAACAATCTACGTGCTGTTGACATTTCTTTAGTAAAATAATGTAAAATTAAACGTAGTCTATTATGCAAAATAATGACTGCTTAATTAAAACGTTTTCAATATTTTTAAAGCACAAACTTTAGCAGTTGAATAATAAATTTGAAAACAATAAGACGTTATTATTATTGTTTTCTTAGTCGAAATAGTAAGTAACTAGAGGCATTTTTTGAAGTCTAAATTTGTAAATATAAATACACAAAAACACTCAGAAAATGTACTTTTTTGAAATTGTGTACGAATAATTTTATCCACAGTATAGTAAAAAAAATTAAAAAATCCACGATTCTTTTATCCACGTTAAAAATTCCTCTTTGATTACAGTGCAATTATACGCGATTCCTCAACCGCAGGAGCCGAGCTTTCGTGATTATTTACATCAACCCTTTTTTCCAGACCTCTAGAGGGAGTTTCATTAACGAATATAATCGCCAGATCAAGCTGTTGTTTTCCATCCCGATGTTTATCTGCGATCATGCCTCTTTAAAAACGACTCGTGCACGCAAAAATGGGCGAGTCTGCTTTTATTAAGTAACGTATAAGCCGCCTGGAATTACTGCAGTGGTTTACACCAATGGCCCATGTTATAACTTCATGGAATGTTACTTACAAAACTGCGCAAGCTCATCCTTCATGATATCCTTCTTTTATTTGGTCCCTTTTTTTCATGGAAATGTTCGTGTTTACACGTTGCCTCGTGCGTTATTATTTGAAGAAATTTTCATGATACTTGTTTTTACGACAAAAGGCAGTTTCTTTTTCTTTTTTCAGATAAAAAAAAGCGTATGTGAGTGAAACTGAAATGCAATTTTTTAGTGTGTGGAATAGAATTCCAACTTTGCCATTAAATTAATCCGAAGATTATCTGTCATTAACGAAGTCTTTAATTACTGCATATCCATGTTAAATTTATGCTCACTTGCACCTGTAATACTAAAACAATTTCTCCTAAGTAAACAACAACTATTCTTCCCTATAACTTTCTTGATAGACAGTCCATGGAATTATTCCGTGCCTTGTAATTCTAAAATGCTTTTGTAATGCAATAAATGCCAGTCTGCATAATCCTCATGATGCGGGTTCTTCGTGTTTTACCGGTGCAAAATTAAACTCACCGTTAAATAAATCTAGCCCCACAATCATGCATGTATTCTGCAGAAGCGTTCGGCATGCCCTGATTATTTCCACTTTAATGAACAAAGTTGATGAAAAGCCTGAACAAAAAAACACATTTTCTCTCAGGTGGAATAGATTCCACACAGTATGGGAATTTTCGAATGGAAATCATATTAGATGTAACAATTAGACTTCACAATATCCATTTTTGTTGAATTTCCAAAGCCTTTATGTACAATTTTATATCCTAATATGAAATGCATAGATTATTTCGGTATATTCTTTTTCATTTAAATTTGACAAAATCCATGTTGCACTTTCCATGAAATCCATCAATTTTGATCGAATGAGTAAAGTTCGATGAAACGTTTACCTCGAGAGTTGACGTTTTCAATTTTCTGGAAGTGTTATTAATGCACAGACCTAGTTATCATGCTGGACAAACGCGAGCGTTGTGTTGATTTTCAAAGGCTTCATAATTCCGACGGGTTATTTGATTCGAGAATAATTGGTCAATAGCATTATCATTGCCGATATTGGCAGCGAAACTAGAAGCAGGATGTCACCGAAATTGCGATTCATTCTCGCGTTATCGAAATCAGGACGCTGCGGAAATAGCGTGACTGCTGCGAAGAAATTAGCGTCTGCGTTCGGAGATGAAGCACGCTATCGTGTATCGATCTATTGTTTTCCAATTTGGCTCTTCGATAGTTCATGGTTTTCAGCGTTTTCAACAGTTGCGGATGATGAAAATTTTCGATTTTCCTGACCTACGCCATGAGGTAATACAAAGTATGAAGAATAAATAAATTCTATACTTGCACATAACTGACACTAATTTATTATTCGTATTATTCGAACTGACATACGTGGAATAACTAAAAATTATTATGATACCAACTCTCCTATCAAAAAAAAAAATGTATTTTTCACCTCTGTATACATTTGCAATCACTCAATCATACGATATTGCCAAAAAATATTGTTTTCATTGGAGCTGGGTTACGGATTCCGTTTCATGTCATTTGGATCTCCTTGCGCGCAATCCCACCAAGATGAGCATGACGGCATGCGAAAGCTGAAAGTGAGAAGACGCATGCATTCCTGAGATGCGTTGATTGTACGATTTCTCACGAAACACCGAAAAGGCCCTTTTGATATACGATCCAGCGGAACGTATTAATTTGAGAACCTCTTTCGCCAAAAAAAAGGCGATTAATTATACCGAGGCTAGTGATTCCTTTTCATAATATTATGAGAGCGGCTTACAGCGGTTTCATAACGGCGCAAAGAAGGCCGTGCGGGAAGCAAACGAGAAATACCCTTCGAAATATGTCAATCCTCGAATGCTTTGAAGAGGTTTAATATTACCAGATTTCAAAGAGGATTCTTCCGGTTTTCCGACAGTCTATTTCAGAGGCCAAGATGTTTGAATGGAGGGGATTGCGGGAATTGTGTGTCCTTTCTTCGATGATAGGAAAGTCTTTTTTTGAAATTGAATGAGCATATATTAACTTTTCTTTCGCTTGTTGCGAAGAGATAGTTGTTTGGGAGCTATTTCATACACACAGAGAGAAGGTTTATGTTTGAAAAGTAACAGGAAGTTTGAGATGTCATAACCGAATTGTGTTGACACAAAAAACTTCTTCTTTTTTTGAAGATAAAAAAAATTAAACTGCATGAATAGATTATGCTGCAAGTTGAGAAACTGACAATTTTCGATCGATTTCAAATCGAGCTTCTTTAGTGTATTATAGATATAATACTTTCGGGGCACCCATATTAAATGGTCAAATACTATGCGGGCGATGGGTTGACTCTATGAGACAGTTTGTCAAGGGTGTTTTGAACTATATATGATATAGTGAATTCTATATTTTTCTTGAATATTGGTATTTTCAATAATATTACACCTTGGTTTTCTTTCTTTTTATTTTACGCGCTCGAGCTCCGTGGTTAGTCTTACTAGCGAAAAATTCAATCACATAGCGCTGCGCGTTGTTTTCAACCTGCTAGCTTTTCCATAAATAATAGTTTTAGAGAGCTCAAACTTTCCAAAAAGTTCGACAATACACTTAAAATTTGACAAGCGTGAAAACCCCGTTAAAAACGAAAATTCCCTCGATACATTTTTAATGCGAACGTCAGAAAACGGTTTTTCAATCGGATTGAAAAAAAGTCAGTTTCTAATAACTTTTTATAAATATTTTGATACTGTGATAATCGCTAGACCTTCCTTAACAAAATTATACAAAGGTTATGTAAATACTTTGAAAAAAGAATGCTCAGCGACGATGTAAGTTTTAAAAAACATTGATTTTTCGATTCAACAAGCATCAGTTTTTATTTTATTCAACAAAAACTATCACGTTTACAAAAATCGTTTAAATGTAGACAAACATTCATTTTTCAGAAGCTATTGAGTAGTATTTTTCATTTTTTGAAATTCGGATTTTGATTTTGACTCGTGACATCACCGCGCGGACAATACTTTTAAGCGTTTTCGAGCGCTCGGCGAGTTATTGCATCCGGGGGCTCAATTACAACCTTTCCATTTGAAAAGAGTCATTTATAAAGAAATCAACAAATTACTTCATAAAAGTGTGTTGTTGATTAGGTGTTTTCCTTTGGTGTCTTTATTCACGGAAAAATTGCTATTTTATGTATTTTACGTCAGTTTTCTACACTAATTTTAAGACAAGAGTATTGTATTGTTCACTGTTAGGCATTGTAATTGTGAATCTGTTTCGACTATTGTACTTTTTTATCTCTTATCTCATCTATTAAAAAAAATTAGAAAATACTGTATTGTAAATGTGACAGTTACACAAAAGACTATTATAAGTAACAGAAAGGTGAGTCAGTCAAAATTGCCTTTCAAGATAAGAGACATCATTAATCTACATTCCATCACACACTTCAATTACCCCCAATTTTCTATTAGAGTAAGCTTACAAAGAAAAGGGGTTAAATGAGAAGGGACTTCAATCAAAAACTCCGCTTTGCTGAATAGTGATTGGACGAAACTGAATTACTAATAATTCTTCAAATTTTGCGAATTTTAAAAAAGTGTAAAGGAAAAAGTGTCTTCAAATTTCATAAGGCATCGATGGTTTTCTGATGATCCGCCGACTTTGGGACACCCTGTATATTGTTCAGCAAACGCAGTAGTACAGTGACACTAATGAGTTTTTTCTAGAAAAATGGAAAATCCATTCATGAAATATGTAATAACAAGATTGGTGATTTTCACCTGGGATTGCTGGAAATTGTTTGGTCAGTTACGTAAAGTCACATTTTTTCATCGAAGTTCGGTCATGCCCGGTAATTACTGACCAGAAACGAGCTCTGATGGTAAGTTAGACCGTAAATAACAGTTAATAACCGTTAGAAATAACCATGACCTGATCAATTTTTTTCTGACCGGTAAATTCACATCCCTGATTCCAATTCATACTTTTAGAAAAAGAGCCAACTCAGCCGAAAGTTAATGCAAAATTAACAAAATAAAATTTTTTGTAATCATCAACTTCTTGGAACAAACTTCTTTTTGATTAGATTCTGAATTAGACAAAAAAAATTCGAGAGTTAGGAAGACAAATTGAAATCAGTTTTATTTTTTTTTAGTTTTGTAACTTAAGTTTTGAGTTACTCTACAGTTAATTTAAAAGAAAAAAGTACAAATGGATACAAAACCAGTCAATGAATTTAAAAATGTGTATATCTTGATTTAGTAGTACTGAATCAAAACTTAAAGTAAATTGTTTCGGATTTCTAAACGAAGAGCTGCGAAATTATGTGAATAATTAACTGAACCAAAAAAGTTCTGAAGTTTTTAGTTTAATTACTTAAAAGTTTGGTTTTTAATTTTGTAAATGGAAGAATAGGTTAGAATGCATACAACGTATTTGAAAAAATCTTAGCTTTTTTGAGCTTCAAAACACAATTTTTTAAAATTTATTTTGTATACTTGTTACCAGCAAAACCCGAATCGCCTAAAAATTTATAAGATACCCGAATCACCTAAAATCATTTCAGGTTATTCGGAAAATGCCTAAATTTTGAGGCACTTTGGGAACTGCCTAACCGTCGTTTAGGAAATCCAGGTTTTTCCTTCACTTTACTGGGAACAAATCGACTTGCTCAACATTTCTTTCGGAAACAGCCGTAGATCATATTATTCATAATCATTAAGCTTAAGCTTCAAATAATAATATAAGTAGTCATTAAATTATAAAGGAAAGTATAATTCCTAATATGATATCCTTTTTTTTTGTAGTTCATCTCGATAAACGAATATAATACAAGTACTGTTTACATTATGTTAGTTTTAGTAATTTTCAACATTTATATTCAAAGAACGTGGACTTCAAAAAATCAGATTGTACGAAAAAATAATATAAAATATATCATTATTGATATTATACTATAATAATGCATATAATGCAGCAAAAATTACACTGAGACTTCAGAAAATCATGTAACGAATTTGGGTGATTATAAATAATTACTGACTGTTCTTTACTTTACACTGAATGTTGTTTATTAAATACATACTGTTGTTTACATGAACAACTTTAAATAATTAAAAAAGTGAAAAAAATGTAATGTCGAAATTTTCAGGCTTCATATTTTGATTATTCGTAATAAAAAATTATAGTCACAATAAAACTTTTTGCAATAAATGAAAATGGAAATTTCGTTATGTTTGGATAAAACTTGACTTACAAAATGGAGGAAAAAAATAACAATTGGATAGTTTTCGGTCGAGTTATTGAATTATGAAGAAAAATGAACATGTGTTAATTGAGGAAAGTCAACTTTTTCACCAATCTTTTTCCGACGACAGTTTCAAAAGTTTTCATGCCTAAAAAAGTCACCGACTCCGAATTATCCGTATAATATAAAACAAAATAACCGACACGTGAATTTTCACTATCATTCTCTAAAATAATATGAAAATTAACAATTTTTTTCCAGTAATAAAATGATGGTATTATATTAATAATGGATATACGTTTTAAATTATAGAGCATAAAATATATAACAACAAGTCGCGATTTTCCTAAAGGAAGTAATCAAAAACCTCAATTACCTGAACAAGGGTTAGGCAGTTCCCATGTCACCTAAAAATTTTTGCATTTTCCGAATTACCCGAAACAATTTGAGGAAATTCAGATATTGCCTAAATTTTTAGGTAATTCGGGTTATGTCTAGGCATCTACCGGAAATGCCTGAATTCAGGTTTTGCCGGTACCTTGCTCAACCTCAAGAACGTTATAAAAAGTTCCAAAATAACTGACTAAATTTTAATTCTATAGGTATTCAGGGTTTTTGAATATTTACTTTTATAATTTCGATTTTAAATTTGAAAAAAAAAACGCATGATTTAAAAATTGCTGGCAAAATTATTAAGCTTCAATAATTATTACCTTTTGAACTTGAACTTTATGGGATTCAATTTAAAAATTGAGAAAAAAATGAAGAATGTAACATGGTTTTACCTTAGTTGCAATTTTGAACTTTTGAACCAAAATTTTCAGTCTTTTATCTCTGTAAAGGAAAATGATTAGGAAAAATAAAAATAAATTCAAACTCATAAATTCTTATGACTTATCTTTTGAACCTAAACATAAAATAGTTTGATACTCAATTTCTCCAAATCATAAATTGAATAATTTTTTCATGTTCTATGTGTGATCTTTCAAAATGGATAAAAAATAAAAAAACATTCATGTTTTAAAGTTTCATGCTACTCTAACTGGACCAAAACATAAACATTGCTCACAGTCACAATTAAATAAGAATTAATTTATTTTCCTGTACACACTCATTTATAAAGTACCCATAATCGAGGTCCCAGTGTATCTATCTTTTCCCACATTTCATATTCGAACCTCATTACGCAATACGAGATATTTTCAATACGAGGAGAGACGTGGCTCGAAATACCGCCACTGATTTGCCTGCGTAAAAAAATATCAGTTTGTTTGATCTCGATATACTATCTACCGAGCGCGAAATCGGATGATTATCCCATCTCGTTACTCCCGAAAAAACTACGCAAACTTTTCTCGACTAATTTTCGCGAACATTCAGCATAATCTATTGACCTCCCCCGCAAGCACTCGAGCTTGAGACTCATCGCACATGCAAATACATGGCAGCGTATACGAATTGGCCCTCAGCCAGATCATGCGATGCAGAAATCTCCCCCATCTGCATTTCTCACGGATGCAAAAATAGCGTCCGATTTACGCGCGAATCCGTGACCGGGTCCTGCATTTATTATTATTCCAATTTATCGAAAAACGCGTCCCGCATACTAGCCCGACTGCGACTCATCAATTTCACTCTCGAATCTCTTTGACTGGTCGTCTATCTACCCAGAAAAGAGGGATGAGGTGTGAGTTATATGAGGTTCAAAGTTTTTCCGAATTTCATATCGTAAATACACGCATCATTTAGACGAGTTTATTTCGACCTGAAATTTTTTAACATTTCAAATTACGTTTGACTGCCGTAATTCATCAGATACAATCTTAATTTTGGAAAGAATCATAAATATGTTGAAGAAACTCATGAAAACTTTAAATATGAATATCTGCCATCTGGAACTATTGAATCTGTATTGCATATTCTCATTGAATTATAAGCATGGAAAACGAAACTAAAAATTTTCAGGCAGAAAATCATACACAAGAAGCAAGAGATCGTTCTCAGAAGTTTTCTCTATAATTTTTCTATGTGCCAATCCATAATGTGATGAAATGGGGAACGTAAAATCAGCCTTAAAAGCGTCTTGAACTTTTCTCGGTATATGTCTCGTTGCACTTTCCCGATCGTGCCACAATATTTCAATGCAAAATATTTGTTTGCGTTCCTTTGCCTGAAAGGTACGTGTTTGATTCAGCTCCCAAGGGTGCTTTTTCGGGATTTAGCGTATTTTTATGGAGCCTGCAAGTTTCGTAGACGGAAAAAGGAATGCTTCACATCCGTCGTCGAGTCCTCGACGTGCCGAGGTTTATGCTTACCCTACACCTCTACGGCTTCAGTTGCCACAATATACGGCTGTAACAGTCTTGAACTGGCACAGTTTCGCATGCGTATATATAATATCATTGGCTTTTCGTGGCCTGGCTTCGTGGGTGATGATACGATTTTTTTCTTTCTTTGTTCATTCATTTTTTACAATAGTTATCATGGAAAACTTAAAAGAATTTCAAGTAAAAAGTCAAGTAATCATAATAGTTGTCAAACTATTGATGAAGATTGTTTTTGTGTTTTCTAGGATATCCTTACGAAAATTCCTCTCAATTTTTCAGGGTTGACACTGAACTTTTCAGGATTAACCTTTAACCTTGAGAGACAATGAGAGTTAACCATAAAACTATTTCAGAGTTAACCCTGAACTTACAAGATTAACTCTCAATCAATTTCAGAGTTATCCCTCAACCTTGAGGTTTAAACTTCATCTTTGAAGTTTAACCCTCAACCGATAACAGGGTTATTCCTTCACCTTGAGGGTTGAAAATGAAAATCTAAGAAAAATTTTATAAAATCATAGAAAGTTTATAAAATTCAAGCAACACTTATTATTATTTTTCGATAACGTGTTTATGTAAAAAGGAGCAAGCCAATTTTAAGGAATCAGTTTTCCATTTTCCAGGATAATTTTACTGGAATCGAATTTTCATAATGCTATTACCAGGAACAACTTCTTTTTGAAACAACTGATAGACTAGTTTCGTAAACAAAACAAGTTTTTAAATTTCACGAAAAATTGTTGTATTTTTATTTTTTGTTTTTTTTTTTTTTTTTAATTTTTCGCAACATGCAATTATCATATGTGCAGAAAATAGCTGAGTAACTAAAGAATGTAGGTATACATGACAAAATTTTATATGAGGTGTAATTTTATTTTATTATTCAATTCCAAAGATTCCTCATAATTATTATTAATATTTTTCTTTTGCTCAAACATGAATAAGATATTCTTCATCATCCAGTTGCAACAGTCTCTTTATGTCATTTTATTTTCATTTCATTTCCCAATACATGATTTTTATATTATTAAGAAGCAATGAGGCATTTTTTGATACATATTATATATATATATATATATATATATATATATATATATATATATAATAGTAAATAATGAAACTTTTAGTAACTCTGTCGTACAGGGTGCATCCAATTCCCCTTGCAAAAAAAAAAAAAAAAAAAAAAAACAAAAAATTAAAAATAAAATAATTCCTCATTGGCTTTGAGCCAGAAGGTCTTTAATCTCTTCTAAGAAAAGTCATAATGAAAAATGTTATTCGAATTTGCAATTAAAACAATAAATATGCTCCCTCTAAAGGTAAGGATAAAAATCTAAAACCAAACTTTACCCAACTGTTTTATATTTTTTGGGGCGAAAAATCTCTTGTCACTTTTCTCTAAACTCGAAATCAAAAAAGATATTCAAGTTAGAAGTTTCAACTATTTGAATTCAATAGATTCAAAACTAAAATATCTTTGTGGATTTTGAGTCTTGTAACAAGTGACAAATGATTTTTCGACTCGAAAAAATATTCAAAAAATTATGGTGAAGTTTGATAAATGGTTTTTTTCCCTTTTTATCGAAAAATGCGTTTTTTTCGTTTCCGTTTCAAACTCGAATATCTTTGTTGATTTTGAGTTTTGTAAAAAGTGATAGAGGACTTTTCGACTTAAAATTCTATGAAGTTTGTTTTTTTTTTTTTTTTGTTTTTTTTGTCTTTTGAACAGTGAATGAGATGTACCCTGTAAAAAAGGTATTCTGTATTAACTCTGAGTTATTGTTTTTTTTCTCCAATTCGAATGGTCTCTTTATATTATTTCATTTTTACTCTTTCATTGTACATTTAAATAATTTTACTGTATTACAACGAAAATACGGCAATGTTCATGAGATGATTCCAATGTTTTCTTACACAATCTTAATTTCACCTTCTAATTTTAATGATCCTTATAAATAAGTTATTTCATATACACCGAAATAAGGTAGATATATTCTTCTATTCTAATGTATTCTTTTCATTACTCAATTTAATTTCCTAATTGGGAACAATCCTTTTGTTTTGTTTCATGCTGATCGAACGAAATACATAATGAAATCTTAAAAATCTAATTCAAATCGTCTGATCATATTATTTTCCTTCCTCTAAATTGATTAGTCTCTCAACATAATGTTTCTTATTTTCAAGTGAATCGACTTTTTTCTATTCTCTCATTCCTATACTTTATTCCGGAAAATCGTTGTGGATAGTAGCATTCCGAAAATTCGATTCGTGAAAAAACTTTTCCAGATCTTGGTAGTTCCAGAAAATGATCATTTCAGGCAACAGATTCCTAAAAATAAATTGTAAATCATGTAAAATCGTTCAATACTGTCTAATAAAGTCATTCAAACAATTTCCAACACTGTACGTTTCCTTGATGTCGGAACTGTGAAAAAACTATTGATCCAGGAAAGAACCAACAACGTAATTACACTTCAAATTCTTTAATCAATTACGTAACTCGTACGCTACAATTTCCTTCCTCTCATCCTACTCCTCTAGACCTCCCCTAAAATTGTCTCTACCTTTTCCATTGTTTTCAGTTTCGGCCCACAAATTTCGTCTTATTCATTTTCCTTTAGATCGCGCACGATTATTCTAGTCTACGCAAAACCTGGATCGCTACCAGTTATGCAATATTCATAGTAACAGCTCGTTTTTCAAATAACTCGCGAACGGGGGTGGGACAAAATGCGACTGACGAGGGAGTACAAGTTCGCGGCGAACGAGGTCTGGTGACGTTGGGATCGATTTTGGCCGGAGCTTGCGAGCGGAGAATGAAATCTCGATATTTTTCAAGTCGTTCATGGCAGCATCATTTGCTAATGTAGCGTAGCACTGGGCGCGCTCAGCACGCAACCTTCGTGTGCCGCTCTCATTTGCTATTAAACGAATGAAAAGCTCGGACTTTGTATAACGACTCTTCCCCGTAGACTATTCAGTGCTGTGGCTTTGCATGGGCGCACGAGAGGCGCATTGTGCGCATTTTTCGCCGATTTTCCACGAGCACCAACCTCTCGCGGCCACTTAGGGTCTCTCGGTTTGGGAATTCACTCTTTTCCGGAGGTTCGTAACGATGCAAAAAAAGCTCCGAATTCAGGACTCGATTTCATCGAGGTCATTCCATGGGAAAGTCCCTGAAATGGTTAGTCAAGTGACAAACGTCAGTTGATAAATCAACAAGGGTGAACGTTAGAGGTTTTGATGTAAAAAAACCTCTATGAAATTTGAAAAACATAGATTATTTCAGTTAATGCAATGGATAAGCTTCAAATATGCTGAAAATAAAACGTGATTTCTGAATCTGTATGTTTTTTTGCTTCGAAAATTCAAGTTGTAGTCGTTCAATTATAATTGAAAATGAAAAACGATCCCAGGAGCCAAACAATTGAAAAATCTTTACAATACATCTTCATTTTAACTATTTAATCTTTTGAGCTTTCGTCCCTCAATTAGCGCCCTCATCAGGAAATGTTCTTTCTGCATTTAATGTAGATTATGATCATGATGATGAACTGAACCTTATGATGATGAATTGAATGTAGAAAGAATATTTTCTGATGAGGGCCCCAATCAAGGGCCGAAAGCTCGAAAGAATAAATAGCTAAAATGAAGATGTATTGAAGTGAAAATGGAAAAATTATTAATAAAACTGCGCATCGAAGTTTTCTTTGGAAAATGATGTAAAACGAAAAATTAGTGAGTATGCGAAACTTTCACTGCCGGAAAAGAGATGAAATGGCTCAATTTTCTGAATTTCATACCAAAATTAAAATCATTTCCTCAAACACAAAAGCTTTTAAATGATGTGAAAATTTATTCTTAACTTTCTGTATTAGGCTAAAAAAAAACAATAGTACGTCGTCAACAGAAATACTCTATGATAAATACCTCAAAATTCAAGTGATATCCTTTTAATTTCTGAGAGTCGATTTTTCAAATAACAGTTCATTGTATGTATTGATGTAATTTGTTACATCGAAATCATAATTTCACATATTATACATATTATCCACGTATTCTCAGACAGAGACGTGATTTCTGGAAAATCCCCACAGAACATTTTTTCTATATGCGCCACTGAAAATAAGTCAACCTTCCTACTGACTTTTTCAAATGTTCTTGCAAATGAATATAAATTTTTTACCCCCAATTCTGTGAAGAAAAGTATTTTCCTTTCGTTATTCTTTCTCTTTCCTCAACAGTTAACCACGTTTTCTCCGGAAATTCCAAATTTTCCCATACCGAACACGAGACATGAATGCATCCCCCGTTTCCTTGAAAAGTGCCCCTGGGCGAAATACCTATATTATATGGCATCCCAAAAGTGTCACTCGAGTTCCACCCTCTTTATCTGGTTGTTATACAGGTTCGTATTTTGCTCCGCGCACAATTCAAGGCAAAAATAAGAGAAAAATGTAAGAAGAAAGACGAATCCCCGAAAAATCGCGGCTCAGAAAAACCTTTCGATGAAGTTTACGAGAGCGTGGCTCATTCCCGAAAGCTTTTTCACGTTCCCATTACATGAAACAGGACTTTAATTCGTTCTGCCACTCTTATTTTCATTGTCGAAACTTTCCTCTGAATCCGCGACTTTTGGCAAAAAGCCATTCGTGCCATTACGACTCGAATGGAAAGTTTATAAAATGATTAGAACTGAGATCAAAATTTTGTCATGCAGAAAGCGCTATATGATGGATTGTTCGATCAAAGTTAGTTTCACATTTTCGTCATTTATTTTTATTCGCGATATGAATAACCAATGTATTGTGAATTTATATAAAATTGTATGAGTATTTTTCATCCTATAATTTACGTTCTTTCAATTACATCTAATTACTTTCTGTAAACTTTGGTTGTCGAAGTTTTAAAATGATTGCTTTGCTATGACTCATGATTTTCTATGGCTTCGAGTAATTATGTATACAATCGATACCTAAAAATATAAACTGCGCTTGTTTAGAACGTCATTACTTTGAGGAAAAATCGCAGAAATAACAGCAATCGCGTGTGTCATTATGTGAGGTCGCCCGCATAAACCGCCATAAATAATAAATGGCGCTTCCTCGTGGCACACATGTGAGAGTGAACGCGGAATTACTCATGCGCACTTTCACTAACACATGGAAGCTAACCCGGCTATAAAAATGATACAGCCTCGGTGGCCAATAAATTGTCTCGATTACCGTTTTCAAATGGGTTAATATCACGGGCCGAGTGTGCCACGATTTTCTGCTAGTGGCTCGGATAAATCTCGCAAATGTTACATAAAAGTCAGAGGGACCGAAGAAACGGTCTTTAAAACGGTGATAACGCCCCGTTAAAATGACTTGCACCAGATACGGAAATAAAAATTCGTCATCAAGGGCTTTTCTTTTGCATCAGAACTTTGCCCGTTCTTCATGAGAAGCATCATTTTGGCAAAAAGCCTGAAGATAATACGAAGGTCTTTTTTTAAAGGAAGATTCAGATGAAGAGCTGTACACTGGACTCCCGCTTTTGGGCGTTTGACCGTTTTTCTTTCATCGTGTTTAGTATCGTAGTCATTAATAGGGATGGTCGATACGTATCGATACATGGGGATATCGATATTTTTTTTCGGTATATTAGACACTACATCGAAATATTCATCAACCGATAATCATTCTATCGATATTTTTGTTGAGATGTTAAACAATATCTCAACCTTTTTGTGCGAAAAAAAAATGTAAATAAAAATTTTCGTGTTTATGAATTTTTTATTGACTGATTCAGCAGTCATGTCAGTAATTTCTTCCAACATCTTTTTTATCATTTTTTTTAAAGTTCTAAACTTTTGTAATACCATAGTGACATTGTCCATATGAAGTATAGTCTGTGGTTGTCAGTTTCAAAAATATAATTGCGAGAATATAAACTTCACGTTAGGATTTTATTGTAAAGATGTAAGATATGCTCATGATTTTCGGCTCATCAAATAAATATAGTTTGAAATATTCATTATAGACTTGTTCCACTATGGAAGATTAGAAATTTATAAAGCAGCTGTTGTAAAACAATGAATATACCAACATCTTATAAAAATGTAGATTCCAGAATATTCAATTCTACAAATTTATAACAAAATGTATAAAGTTCTTCAAATCTGCTGGAAAATCTCACGAAATTTATTTAAAACACAAAAATATTCATAATACTAGAAATTCAAAAAACTTGTGATGCTGATTTAATTATTTCGAAAATCTATGAAAATTCCTAATATTAATTGAACTTTGATTCCTTGAACAAAATATTTTAAAAATTTACATAGCAATCTATTGATAAACTTAAATCTCTGAACATTATTAAAAATCTGAGGAAACTTATTAAATTCAAAAAAAAAAAAAAAAATACTAAAAATACTAAAAATATATAAGTTTTATTTTTGTTTTTTTATTAGATGCTCATGTATGCTGATTTAATTTTGTAACAAATACATTTAAAATCTGGAAGTCAATCAGACTTTAATTCTTACAGCATCGAATTCCGATAATGTACATAGAATACCGTAAAAATATAAGAAAGTCTTTCAAATCGGAAAAATTTTTAAAAAATATGTAATTTACTGAAGTACTTGAAATTTTTAATATTTTCGGAAAGAATTATCGAAATTATTGGAATTTTGAAAATTTTAATACCAAGAAATCGCATCAGAGAAAAAATGAAAATAAAATAAATAAAGAAAAATATTATATAAAACTAAGAAATCCAAAACATTTTATAATACTGCAAAATCAAAGTAAAAAAATGAAAAATATGAAAATGTAATAAATTAATAAAATTCTTACAGCATATATTGAACTTTACATACAAAAACACTGAAATCTGGAAAATCTTCACAATTTATAAAAATATTGAAAAAAACCTTTAAATCGTGTAAATACTAAATAACTAAGAATCACTGTAAATATTACATAAAGCAACTATAACTCTAGGAAAATACTGTTTCTTAACAAATTCATTAGTATAAAAAAAAATATAGGTAACTTCTAATTTCGAAACACAAATTATATAGAAATCTAAATCGTAGCCATCCATGAAATTACCAAAAAATTATTATTATACTGGAAGATTCTCAAACAAAGTCGTTAAAATTTCAACAATTTATGAAATCCAGTTTTTTCTAATTGCCTTTAAAAATCTATAATGTAAATCACAAGAAATTTTTTGAATTTTGAATTCCAATGAGTCAGATTCAAGATATTTATGTGGTAATCCAGAAAAATACCAGAAAATTTTTCCGATTTCAATTTACTCAAGTTTTTGAAAGATAATTAAATAACTATAAATCTTTATTTCAACTTTTTTCTAGAAAAACTATCAAAATTTATGCAATACATCGGCACATTGTAATTTACTTTCCAAAATATCAATATTGACTATCGAATGGTTCCAATCAATCAGGTGAGCCGATATTGATATTTTCCGTTTTGATTCCTATATCTACTTCGTAAATCTCAAATAGTTGTTTCTGATATTCTCATTTTTATTTGATTTTTGAAAACTGAGATTATTTTCTGTATTTTTTTTTAAGTTTTCTATGATTGTTGTTTTTTTTTCAAGTATACGATTATTGAAATATATTTCTTTTTCATATTTTATTGTAAGCACATTTCAATACAAGTCATTGAAATTGAACAAACATTGGAATTTTCCAAAGTAGCAAATTAACACGCATCAAAACAAAATTTTTCATTTGAAAATCAAATTCCCTTAGATTGAAAACGAAACATTTCACAGCGATTACTCACCAACACATACATCTACAGAATCTATGCATATAAAAAACACTAACAGTCAAAATGGAACAAAGAAACAGAAAACACAGTATTTCATTTCCATTTCTTCTAAAAACCTTTCATTACTCTCAACGTTTAATATAAAACAATCGTCTCTGGAATGTTCGTTTCTGGCATCGATTTCGTTTTTCACGTCCCGAAATTGGTACGGTATTACAAATCGGAGTGTACCGAGAACTATTCACATCCATTTCGAATGAAAACATGTGACAGCCGAGCCGAATGTTTCGACGCTAAAAACAAGAGGAAAATATCCTTTCAGTGGAACAGTTTAATGAACGTTTTCACGCACGGAAGTGGTACTCGCCAATTGAAAGAAAATACATTTCTATCACCAAAATAAATAAATATCGCACTGGAAATCAACTGCATAAATTTTTTGTTTACTTCAAATGGTCTGAAAACGCATCAATTTTTTCATTTTTATTTTCACTTTACCTGTATAAAATGTATTCAGATTGAATCTGGGCAAAATTTGATTCCTGTTCTAACTCTTGAATTAATTTGAGACTTTTCAAAAAATTGTTTTATCAAAAACAGTGAACAAAAACTTTGCTTTTGGATTGGAAGCGAAATCGTTGAAAATTCTAGCCATCGCACGGATTTCATTGTTCACGGCGTGCTCTTTAAGGCGTTTATAGTGCCAATTTTCCACCAAAGAGATTACACTACCAACTCTTTCACAGCCAAGAGGCTACGAGTTCTCGAAATGAGGTTCTCCATCATAATAGGACGATGCCATCTAACTGAGCACCAGAAAATGTTCGTCGCGCACGAACTCGACCAAGATTCAGCCAGATTTCTTTTCTCTTGTTTAGCTCTCGATGAAACAACGGCTCGTTGATCGTGGAATGTTATGTCTTCGAGTATTACGTAAAAGCTTCGTCTTGGCTAGGGTTTTTCTCTGATTCTTTTGGCTCGAGGAAACAGAAAAACGGAGATCCTTTGGGATCCTTCGGCAACTTCGTGAAGTTTTAATGATTGCGCCAAAGTAGTAGGACATTCAAATATAAGTACTATTATTGACTTACTAGACCATAAAAATTACTTAAAGGTACGATGCAATTTAAATTGGAAGCTTATATATAATGCTTGTTTTGGACACAGACACATCTGAGTATTGATTTAAAAACTATCACTGAACAGTGTATGCATGTTTTGACTACAGAATTTGACTTGTTTTTTCTCAGAAAATCCGGTTAGGAGAAAGGTCTTTAATGCAACATATACTTGCACTTTGGAATAGATCAATTTTAAAATTCAGTACTTTTTCTCGATTTCAACTCAGTCAATTTTTTTTTATCAGCTAAAGCTTCAGCCCAATTTTCGATCCACCTCAATATTCAAACATATTCATGCATTTGACTAAAAAATTTTTCCTTTTTTTTACAAAACAGACAAAAATAGAAACTCGGCTAATTATTTGAAAAACAAAAGAAAACAAATCAGTAAACATGTGCATAAATCAATTTTTTTTTAAATCTTTTGTAAGCAAAAATGTGTTTAATGCGACAAAAAAAAAGTTTCCAATTTTTGAAATAATGAAATTGATTTTATATTCAGCCCAATGTTTGAAGAAGTTACGTGTTCTACATTTCTCACCAACAAAATATGAAATAGCTTGTCAGGCACATACTATATACGACGATAAATACGATTCATTTAATATTTATATATAAAGCAACAGACAATATGTATAACAATACATATTTGTTGTCGTTATTTTAAAGACAAGGAACTTCAAGAAGGTTCAAAGATAGAGAAAGAAGAATATTTTTTGAAGTCGATTGTTAAGCAAAACATCTAAGTACCAGTAAAAAAGCTTTATTTATATTTCAGAACAAAAGGATGGATTACAAGGGTTAAGAATAAAGACATCTTAGGATTTTAAATTGTAAAAATCCTGTTCAACAAAACACGAAGCATCAGGAGAAATGTACAAGGCAAAAAACGAGCTTCGTTTCTCAAGGTTTTTTTCAGGCTCAGACTGGGCACGATAGTTAATGAACTTCCGTTAGCTTTCGTTCATTGTCTTGTCGGATATATAGATCAACGTAAAATCTGTGGATAGTAGTTTTATTCTTGAATTGTGAGGCTGAATTTTATCTTGAAAGTATATTTTTATTTGAGTTTTAGGAGAAAAAAAACGTACTTTTTTGTTAACAGAATTTTTACAGTTCGAGGTCAAAAAGTTAAAGCTCTAAGTGTACAAAATTTTTGCATGAAAAAATATCCGTTTCACTTATTGTCGTTTGTTAAATAGTCAAAAACGTAGAAAATGTTATTCTATACTTATCATTAATGAATAATTTTCCTATAAAGCAAACTCTCTTCGACGCCAATTCAAGAATCTTATTTACTCTTGGGACTTTCCTTACCACTATCAATATTTTCGAAAGCAAAACTTCCATTTAAATCATCATCCCCGAAAACATCTTTTCCGCAAAACTATCGCTTGAAAATCAACCGATTGTAAAATAAAACCTCTCCCTCTTTCAGACCAAATACGACCTAAAAAATGTCTGCCGCTGAGCAGAATATGGTTAACGCGAATTGCGCGACAGAGTATGAAATTCCGCGGAAAAGCTGGAGACAGTTGGAACCTTGGAGATCGATACCGCATTTGAAATAACGCGCTTCCAAAAGAGTGACGAAGACTAAGCGATAAAGAGAAAGCGGAAGCTGCGGGAAGTGGCGTCGGAACGACAAAAAATTTGTGACGGTTTTTCACAAGTATAGAAATACCGCAATGGTTAAATAACACTATGTTAATTTTTTTTAAAGAAAGACAAATCAACCTAAAAAGTAGAACATATCAATGTAACTCATTTCCTAGAGTTTGATTTGAACTGATAAGGGAATGTCAAATAATAAAAAGTAAACAAAAAACCTTAGACCTGAATCATTATACATTTGAACGTCGAACGTTTTTGAGTTTCATAAGTTTGTATGCATGGATGTGAAAATTCTGATTGTACATTCAAGTGTTAACGAATAAAAATACATTATATTTATTCATACTTCAGATAAATAGAGTTTTCAATTTCCTAAAAAAGATGACTTTTATGATAAGTATATTGTCTGTTTCAGGGTTCATAAATATTTACTAACAAATATATTATTAGACATGATCATTCTATTCAATTTTTCTTCCACCTCAATTCGTATCATATCAATCTCTACTGTAATTTATGATTGCAAATGACCAAAAGGTTCTTATTTATATAAGAAATTTTCATTTAATGGTTTACTATTTTTCGCTAAAATTTTTTTTTCTCATGCTCAATATAGACCCAATTGCAGTTACGTCTTAAATTTTCTCTTTCCTGAATCACTTTAATTTCATTTATTTATTTTTTTCTTATACTTTTCCTATCTAATAAGTATGAAATTGAATTCTTCAAAATAAGTTATTTTTAAACTATTCCACTTAATGGAAAATCGTCTTCACTACTTTCGAACTAGATCTTTGTATCAATCTTTCGACTCCAACACTCATCTTATAAAAATCAAATACTCTTATTTTTTTGTATTTTATTTCATATTTTTGTTTTTTCTCTGCATAAACCTGGATTCATTGAAATTTTCCAATTGTTCTTGGATAGTAAAATTTTTTGCATGATTTTTTCAGGATTCCTCGATTCTTTTCCTTCAAACATGAAGATATTCATAATTTTGAATATCGTTTTTATCTCGAAATTGTATACATGTTAAATTTCTATACTTTATGAATTGAAGAGAAGTTATTTTTGCGTCACAAAATTCTATGATTTTTCATGCTCCTTTTTGAACAAGAATTAAGTTTCTTCTCATAATAAAATTGACAAAATATCAGCAAAATTTAAAACTTCGAAAAATAAGACTTTCTTAGTTATAAACTACATGTGGGAGTTATTGAAAAATAAATGTTTTGTCCCAAAAATTTATTTTGTGCTTCCTAATTATCCTGAAATACAGGTTTTGGAAATTCACCAAGAAATATAACAATCAAAAAGTTGGAAACATCAGACTTTTATATTTCTATGTATTATATTGTAAATGTCCTTTGTAATTTTATTTCAATTCTGAAAATATCATCCGATTATCAGAGAACAAGTTAATCTTAGGATGTGTCCACTTTTGAAATGTGCTGTATTTTTCAAACTTCGATTTACTAATCTTTTACATTTATTATATTCGTTTTCCAGTTTTTTCTCGTAAATTGCTTACTTTACAACAAAAGTGTTAATTTGTTTATCATTGTACTTATAAATTACTGATTTTCAAAAGTCACATAAAATCCTAAGAATCACAAAACCAAAACATTGAATCTTCGAAATTTGCGAGAACCATGTAAAATTATTTTTCCCTCGTAGAAGTTATTTTCTTTTTTTAATTTATCCAAGCTGTTCTTGAAAGAATATACCTTCAAAAAATCAAAAGCAACTACTCAACTGCAAAAATATAAAATATTGAATATTTTTAATACTGACGTGTAATTTTTAATTTTCTTTATCTTTAACAATGAAATTGGAAAGAAATGCTTGTTTTCTCACTTTTCATTTTACCTATCAATCAACAAAAAACTAATAATACGAGAGTTAAATAAAATTAAAATTTATGATTCAAATTTTCGATCAGTAAGTTGCAAATATTGAACTATGATTCTACAGTAAAAGTTACATATTTTCAAATAAAATGTCAATAACGAGCTGTTTATACTTCGTACGGTCAAAAAACAAGAAAAATTTCAAATGTCGTTGAATAGACAGATTTTGATCTCAAGTTTAATTTTTCGTGCATATTTTTCCATAACCTCCACGATATAATCCGTAGAAAATGAACATAATTAATTTGTATATTAAAACATAAAATCTGTTGAAACGGCAGACAATCTATTAAATTTGGCAGCATAAAATACATAAAATCTGCATAAAATACAGCTTTTTAAGTAAAAATTTTCAACGAATCGCATTCTGTTGTGATGTAACAGATTCAGATTTGAGACAGCACTAATTCCTACTAATAGTTCAGTTCAATGGAACTGTTTCAAATTTTCTTAGATTATTAATATGGGGTATCACTTTCTTTATTTTTTCAATTCTTCTCTTGCAAATTCTTGAATATCTTTCAGGTAGTCAAAGGGATGGAAGGGTTAGCTGAAACTGGGATAGGGGTATTGCGTTTTGGTGGCGCGATTACCCTCGCGACGCGAATATCGAGGGAAGCCGGGCGTGGTTGGCGATTAGTTAAATACATCGATCGGCCTTTTATCCAGTTTTCATGGGATTCGTCGCGGTGACGCGCTACCCGGTCCGCGACCTCCGCCTATTTTCGTGTAGCAAGAAATTGGCAACTTGCCATGCGCGTCGCCATGCAACCGGCTCGTCCCTGTCTTTCCTCAGCGGAGCCACATGGCGAGCCATCCGCGAGCGATTACGCCGATTACCCTCGGTCCATCATGGCCTTCAAAAATTTATCGCGCTCTCCTTGTTTCGTCATTGTCTCCAGAGACCGTTCCACCGCCACTTTTTCATCTACTTTACAGAGATTTCCGGGCCATCAAACTATTCCACTAAATATTCAAGGTCAAGACGAAGACTTATAGTCAAGAAACGAATAATTTTGCAGAATTGGCTCTCGGACAGGGAATTGAAACAAAAAATATTAATATTGACTCCTACAGAAAAATATCGATATGCCAGTGTATCGTGAAGATTATGATGGATTTTTCAGAAAGCTGATGATTGATTTATAGTACTTTTAGTATCTTTTTAATTTTTCAGTACGTATAGAATTAAAAAGATTGTCTAGTGTTTTCATAGATTCCGACTTAAATAACTAGAATTTGTTTTCTTAGGTTTCAAACTGTGTGATTTCCTTCATTTTTTAGACAATCATGTGTAAACAGATTTTGAAAATTTTTTAAATTGTTTGTACTTACGAGTATTCATTTTATGGTTGAGATATTTATAGTATTTTCATGAATATTAACCAGATTGCTATGATTTCGATATCCAAAATTTGTGCTACAGAATTCGAAGTTGAGTAGATTTTTTGTAACATTACAGAGTATTTTTCAGAAAACAGTATCTTTATAATATACTTAAAGCTCTTTTGATATTTTTCGTGTTTCTTTTTTTTCAGTATTCAAATGAATTATTGCTGTTGATATTTTCTAAACTTTGACGCTCGATTTTATAGAGTTTTATAAGTTTTGAATAGTAATTATCATTATTATATTTTTATTTTTTTTTTCTGTATTGTAAACTATTTGTAATATGTTTTAGTGGTAACTAATTTTTTTTTTTTTTTTTTTGTAGATAGGTCTTCAGCTGGCTAGAATGCGATTTCCTTAAAATTCAAAATTGAAAATTTTTAATTCTTCGATTAATAATCAAAAAACATCATACATTTCAAATTATTTCAATATTGTGCGTATTTTTTAACTGAAAAAATGATCGGTTACTGAATTATAATTAGGAAATATATATACTTTGATTTGTTCAACTCGTATTCCTTTTATTTATCAAGCGTTTTGGGCCCTTGTCAATATGTACAATCATTAACGAACTTTTTTCGGCACAAAAACATATCATTTAATAAATCTCAAACAACAAACTCAAAAACCAAACTACTTACAAAACATATCTTGTATCAACTATTTTCAAAATATAATTTTTTTAACGTATGAAAAACACACCAGTGGGAATTTTTTAATAATTTTGCGTATTTCTCGAAAATAGATTCAATTGATAAGTTTTTCTAGTATTTTTATAAACTTATGCATACATTGATAGAATTCGATGCCTTAGGAATCAAAGTTTCGTTGATTACTCAAGTCCGTTTAAATATTTGGATAAATTTGATCAGAATTAATATGTATTTAGTAGAATCTTCTTGTTTTAGGGTTTTTTTCTTCTTTATCAAATTACGCATGATTCTCTAAACGACCCAAAGATTTTCATTATTTTTATAAATTACTATATTTGCATTATTGAAATCGCTGCCCTAGATCATATTTTTTCAGATCTTCAAAATTTGTAAAGATTTTCAAGATAATAGAAACTGTATTTTAATTATTTTGATTTTTTTATAACTATTCTTAGTACTTGTCTATATTTTGTCGATTTTGTAATATTAACAAGCTGATTCAAAAATTTTCAAAGTTTTTGTTACAAATATTTAGAATTTCATGCTCTAGGAACTAGAGTCTTATATTGTAAACATTAGTAAACATAGTAAATATAATCGTCGATAGAATAGTGACTTCATATATTTCCAGTTTTTTATAGACCTTTGATAAAATATTTTATGATAATATACAATTTAAGTTTTTTTCAATAATTTTTTATAAAGAAGCTCATGAAAATATCGTCATGAAAGAATCATAAGGTCTATTGAATATTCCTGCAATTATTTTTTTAGAAACTAATAACCAAAGACTATCTTGTGTGTAGATAATGCCAGTGTGTTATTTTAATAATTGAAAAATTCCGAAAAGAAGAATGAAATTGATGTTGGAAGAAATCACTGACATGAAAGCTGAATGAGTGAGTTTAAAAAAAACATCAAAGCAAAAATTTTTGCCCTAATTTTTTTTCACGCAAAAACGTTGCGATATGGTTTAATATTGCAACGAAAGTATTGATAAAACAACTATCGGTCGATAAATATAATAACGAAAAAAACTGATATATGAGAAAAAATATCAATATTCCGTTACACCAATGTATATCGTCTATTCCTAATGAGCACAGAAATACTTCATTTTCTGTCTATTTATCTCACCAGAAGTCGTGATTTCGAGTGAAAGAACAGAGTTTCCCATGATGTTGAACTTACCTGTAACAGAAAAAAAAATCAAATAATCATTAGCCTTATGTTATCAATGCACTTTTTGATGACATAACAGTTGTTGTAAACAGATACAATAATAACTAGTAAAAAAATATGCTTCTATTTCGCGACCGAGGAACGCAACCATGAAATTCCACTTTAAATTATTCAGAAATTTTCTGCGACGAAATGCTTATGCTTTCCCAGGAAACCAATTTTCTAGCTCTGAGTAATGACGATTTTTATTTCATGAAATACTAAAGAAAATAGAGTGTACGAGGTAAAAGAATCTTATAACAAGACGGCAAGAAGTGGCTGCTCTTATATGAAACACTACATGAGCATGCAACGACTCGCCTCTTCGCGCTCTCGTACATATTATGCAAACTCGCATTTTGTTTTCGAGCTTTTCTGCCGTCTCGTAGTGGGTAAAATACGAAGCTTCCGTTCTACGTACCGTGTCAAACGCCAAATATTTCCACTCAAAAAAGGCGAGCAACATTGACTACCAAACTACGTTCTTGGAGTAAAACCTCTGTAAGTACATTTGTCAAGTCTAGTAACGTAGTAGTTCTTCAAACTCGATTTTTCTATGACTCTCTTTTTTTAATACTGTTACATACTATTGAAATGGGAGCTATGAAGATAGATGCTACACTGTATAATGAAGATTCCTGTTTTTTTTTTTGTGTAATGTATTTCTTGTGATGTAATAATTCTCTCTGACTTCAAAATACCAACCAACTATAAATAACCACAACCAGCCCTACTCTAATAAAACCTAAGCTCCATGTTAGTAAATTTTTAACGATCGGAATTAATTATAACGAGTTCCGTCTTTTTTCTCCCGAAGCGAAAACAAAAACCACGAAAAAAGCCTTGCTGCCAGTACAAGGGAAAAAATCCCCGTCGTAATTTACGGCGTATCTCATTACTTCAAAAAATAGCAAATAAAAGTAAATGATAGGGAAAATACTCTCGCCATTAAATTCCGACGTGAAATAGCGAGAGCAGATGCCGCTGCCGCTATTTCAGCCGGAAAAGTTCCTCCGGGTGAATTTATTACTCTTGCTTGAATGACGTTGGCTATTTGACATATTTATGGCAGGTATCGCGGAGCGCCTTCGGAAATCGATTTTCCAGGAAAAGCTTTACCCGGGTTTTTCCGGCGTCGTGCGTCTTTTTCACAATTTGGGATTTTCGCGATTTTTCCAGACGGAAACCGTATTTTTCGCGCGCGAGGACGAGCAGGGCGGACGCAAGGTCGCGGCTTCTTTTCCTTGGGTTCTCGACGGGTGGGAACCGAGGAGAGGAAGTGCGCTCGAGAGCCCACGACCCCAGCGTGTCGTTGACTGTCGGCCAAACACACACGCCACGCTCGCACTGGATCTCGATTGCAACCGAAAAACGACCTCAAGTCTTTATAAGCTTCGTACAGACTTTACGTATTACTTGTACCACGAGAAAAATATTATAACGAGATGAAAATATTATAATTCAAACATAAGTTGAAATAATATCTAAAAAATATATCATCATTCAATATTAGTATACACTGCTAAAAAAGGTTGGTAAATTTTCCATGCAAGTATTGAAAGTTTGCTACCCATATTCTGTATGGAACTATTATATAGGAGTTTTCCTACAAATTATGGGAAAGTTTCTATATTTATGGAAGAATTCCCATAACGTATGAAAAATTTTCTAGGTATATTTATGGGGAAAATCTCCTACAAAATATGGGTTAAAAACTTCCCATACACTTTTTTAACAGTGGTAATAACAATTCTAGTCAGATAAGTTGTTTTGTCAGGAACTTTGAAAAAGTATTTAAAACAATGAACTTTATTATGTGCACTCTCTCAGTTCAAATTAGTAAAATCTTTACTAATTCAATTAGTAGGTAAAAGATAGTCAGAGATCTACTAATAGATTAGTAGAATCCTACAAGTTGATTAAAAAAAAAAAGTTGAATTCTACTAAATTATGTATTACATGTACATAGTTGTAAGAAAAGTTCATGTAAAAAACATTGTTTGAAGCTTGATGTTTTAAGTAATAAATATTTTAACAAATTATTGTTTGATTTTTTACTATAAAACCATGATGAATAAGTAGCATTTCAATGCTATTAGGACAATTCATAATTGCAGTAGTAGTATAGTACTAGTAGTACTATACTTAAATTCCTACTGAAGTTTAAGTATAGTAATTTACTTTTTTCTTAAGTCAAATATTACTTATTTCATCAGTAAGCTATATCACTTATTCAATTAGTAGATTTTCACTGAAATTTAAGTCGCTCCTTTTTCACTTTTTTAATAAGTGAAATTATAGTATAAATAAGTAGTGTTTCACCAATTCAAACTGAAAGAGCATATTATGAATAAAGAGCAACACAATCTTTAAATAATCTATCATTTTTTCTATAAGTATAAATGTAATCTCACAGTCAGAAAAGTGGTTTCGTTAATTAGAATCTCAGTTAAAATTCAACTTCAGTAAATGTGTACTGAAAAAAGTTTCAGTTACATGGAAGAAATTATTGTAAATTTGACCTAATTTTTATGTTTTCTCAAAATGTATCGCACGTTTACACAGAAGTTTACATCGCAGTAATATTTTTTTTGTAACACGCCCCTGCTGAGGTTAATTCATTATAGAAAAATTTTTTAAGTTATAACTTACAATCGTGAGCCACTTCACGAAGTGTATGATTTAACAAGAATGATTTCATGATGTTTTTTCATCAACGTCATGAAATAATTATGTAAAGTAATAAACATGATTAATATAATCATAATTATGATTACAATAATAATAATATGTAGTTTAGTGAAAATTAGAGAACGTAAGAGTACTATTTGTTACAAGAAAAAGACACGTAGTTTGACGAATCATCGTATACAGAATGGACATGAATTTGATGGGAAAAATACGAAGATTTTTTTTTTATAAAAAAAGACGAATAGCGGAGGTGATATACATAAAATCGAATATGAATGTTATAAATAAACAGGGAACCATGATGTATGCGAACGCTTATTATGTGAAAATATTCAAAAAAGTTTTTTAAACATTGCACGTTACCATATCTTACAGAAAATTGAATATTAATTAAATAAAAGAAAATGAATGAATTCCAACCTCATAGAAAAATTAATTTTACCATAAGCATGATTTTAAATTATCATTATATCCAACATTGTGCTTTAAATATCAACAGATAAAATACTAAAAAATATCGAGGAATAACTTTAATTGTAATGGACGTGTAAACGTAACTCATAATGTAATTATGTACTCAATATTTATATTTAATGAACTAAGGCTAGTTCTTGATCAGGAAAGTCTTCCTTGTGTAAATTATGCTTTATCTTATTCAATAAGTTCCAACAGTTGGAGGCAATGCAAAAAGTATAACAATATAGCTTTGAAATAATAGACAAGAAAGATATTAAAAAATTTTTTTGGAAATAGAAAATACTCTTCAATTCCATCATTTTAAGAACAACAAAACTTTGATTCTTCAAAAGAATCTAGTCAAAAGGTAACCAAGCACTTTTATCCCTAATTGTTGAAGGACTATTAAAAATTATAACAACAGATTCAAAAGAATAAAACCTATTTTTACACAAGGATTGGAATAAAATATTTTAAGAATATCATTTTATCACATTTAAAATAGAATTTTAAATTACCTACTTCATGATTTAAAAATCATGAGCAATAATTATTCGCAGCTCAAAATCACGTAACAGATACACTATTCAAGAGAAGAAAATCCAGCAGAGATATATTTCAATAGAAAAAAAGCACATATAAACATGAAATGATATTGATGAATTTCTGTTTTTGGTTTTATAAAGATATGTGACTTGATTTTATTAGAAACATTAAAGTCAAGATCAAAAGCAGAAATATATTTATAACTTTGACAAAGCTTTGAGATAACGAATGTTCTAACATGGTAACCTTAATTCTCGCATTTTGGATGAGTGCTAATAAATTCAAGAAAATTTACGTTATTAAAAGTGCATATTGCCTCATTTGGCTGTGTGTTACATTCTGAGGAAATTTCGTGCCAAAAAAAAATGTTTTTTCATTTCAATAATTCACCTTGATATCTTCTTTCAATAATCTGAAACCATAATTTTTTTAACGTCACTTGCTCCAGCTTTTGTTCAATTCCAAATTATATTACCTTAATATTATACCCTATATTACCTAATTGTATTACCTTACATATTGATTTATTGTTTTTCTATATTTATATCAATTCCATAAGTCTTGAAAGTCAATTCCCTAACCACAAGACTATCTACCAAAAATTCAGTATAATAGTAAGCAATGGAATTCATATTTGTCCAAACTGATAAATTATTTCAAAATATTGTACGATGTTTTCATTGAAAAATGAACAAATAAAATGAGAAAATGTTCACAATCGCAAATTTTCGTAATGATTCCTATTCAAAAGTAAAAATTTAGTTGGCAAACTCTATAATATCAAATAAAAGATATAGTCTGCCTAGATGGCACACGAAGAATATAAAATGGAATAGCAGATGAAAAAAAATTATACGAATAACGAACTGTTTACAACAAAAATATGTAACTTGTTCGAAACCTTCTGTTCGTTTAAGTGCAAAACTGAAACTTTTTATACAAATCTTTATAATAATAATATATGGTAAAAATGATGATATTAAATGTATGCGATATAATAAAAAAAACATTTAGATATGTCAAGAAAGAGATATTATGACGTTGCAATAAAATAAATAAAATCATAAAACTAAATCTCGAGGGTAGCACATCTATTGTTATTATGTTCACGTAATTATATTCATTAAATTATAGTACAAACATCAAATTTTTGACTTTTGAGCCTTCCCCTTTTCCATTTCATAAAAAATTTCGTTGCCAAATCCCTGAAAATAACTTTCATTATTACTTCGAATATTTGTAAGAACTGCCAAATCAACATTTGTAAGAACTACAGTAATGGACTGCATTCAAAATTCTTTTCGTGAAGATACGACCCGAAGTCGCTTTTTTTTCGTTGCACAGCCGAGAAGCCCGAAAAAGTGCACGTGAGAACGTTTCTCACGGAGCGGCTCAAGCGTGAACGTGTCGCTCCGATACTGCGACGCTTCCTGAGACGCATTGCCGCCCGAAGAAGTGGATCGTTTGTAAAAAGACGATAAGATCTCGGACGAAGTGTGCCTAGGATGCAAATTTATGCGAGCTCGGTTCCGGGCAAGTTTTCGAGTATATTTCCTGCCGATCGCTTGTTCGGATGCGGAGTTTATACTCGGAGAAACAAGCAGGGCTGTTGTGGAATAAACGGCCGGAAAATCGGCTAAGTCTTTTTCTTTCGTTTGCAGAGCGTAAAAACGTGACCTCTGTGAGTAATTAACAATATTCTTACATGTGCGGATACCTCGTACACGATGGCAATATATGGGATAATAATTAGGTGAAAAATTCCAATGGAATCATTTCAAATTATTTGCTTGAGTTTCTCATATCGTAGGTAATGAGGCATTCATTTATTAATGACTTTATTTTTAAATAGAAGTTCGAAATTTTATTTTCTTTACAATATTCTAACTTGCGGTCGTTCACTCACAGCAAATAAAAACCAGGAAATCCTCTCTTTCTTTAGTATTTTTATCCAAAAGATATCCTACTTTTTCGGAGTAAAGAATTATACCCAGCGCATTACAAAGCCTGTAAATAAATCACAAGATGCACAAAACCTTAAATCGCCTTTTTTTGAGCCAAGTGTCTTTATTCCAAGACAATAAACTGTTTCTCGAACGTGAGACAATAGGGATAAAATGTTTTCTTGAGATGAACAATAGTTTTCCCCAGAATAATGCAACGGTAAATACGGAAACGAGTGGAAGAAGTTATGTAACGAATTTGTGCGCCGAATAAAACTGCTAGAAAGTATTGATGTTAAACAACTTGAAGAAGAATCTATTGCGAAAACGGAAACTTGTTTTACTCTACGAATTTCTCATTAATTAAATATCTCGTCAAATTGTATGGAGCGCTCTTACTTCGATTCCTAGAATTGCAAATTTCGTTGATTACAGGGAATCTTAACGCCAAAAATATAATAATCGTTTTAAATTCCTGGTTCGATATTTCTACACATACGTCGCGTATAATTACACGTTACTATGCAGAGAATGCTAATCATTCAGTATGTGCTCCTTGCGATACGAGTCAATATAATTTGCTTTGCATTCCTTATCAAACTGTTAATAATAGTAAGGCATTTTGCGTCACGTATACAGCTCTTGTAAGTGTATCATGAATTTTGCGTTATTGGGTACATTCTCGTTACTTACATTTATTATATCGCAAAAGATAGCTTATCTTAGAGTTCTTCAAAACACTTATTTTGAAGTTTTCAAATTATTTATTTCACAATAATACTATTGATCAATGAAGAAAAGAAGATTTTTAATTAAATTATTGATACTGCAATGATATCGTAAAACTTATTAATTTGTACATTAATATTGAAAAAAGAATTTTTGTATTTATTCTAATTCATGAATAATGAAAACAAATATATATATTCAAAAAAACATAAAAATATTGTAACTTTAGATTCTCAAGTATCCAATTCTAGAAATCGATGATAATATTTTTGAAATTATTGGAGATTCATCAAAAACATTGAAAATCATACTAAATATTATTTTATTTAATAACTGTAAGATCAGAAAATATCTATAAAACCTCGAATCCCAAAGCATTAAATTTTAGAAACCTATGTAGGAATCCATATAAATGTAAGAAAATAGTCCAAACTCAAAATATCGGAAAAAATACAGTAAATGTTGAATTCATGCAAAATGTATGCAGTACTAGTTATTTTTGAAAATGCAGTCCCGTGGAAAATTCTTTAAAATACCGAACTTCTAATCAACTTCTAATTCAAGAGCATTCATTTCTTAAAAACTCTAATGACACTTTTACAAAAATGCTATGGAAAAATTTTTTTAAAATGAAATTTTCTTCAAAAATTTTTATACGAAAGTAATAAATGCGAAAAATTTTTTAATACAAGCAGGATATGAAACACTTGGAAAAGGGAAGGTAGAGAATAAAATACCCTAAATTTTTGCAAAAATAAGTTTTTCAAAAATTAATGACAACACTAAATAAACTATGAAACCTCAAATATTACAGAATAAATTTCTGGAAATAAATGTAAAAAATTTCAGTTAATACGATATAATCCTTCAAATTGTATTGAAATTGGAAAATTAAGTTTCTACAGACGTTAGAAATGAGTGTTTGTGATTTCTTATGTGAAGTGATATATTTCTAGAAGTAAAAGCTTGATCTTGCAAATAACTTTTCTAAAATTTATAATGCTAGAATAAATATTTATTAATACATTAAAAAAATGTGTATATTGGCCCTTTTAATTTGTGGGTTTGCCATTTTATGATAGGTTTGAACTTAATTCATATTTTTATTCTTTTTTATTTTACCTTTGACTTTTACAGCAATTATATTTTTGTCAGGCGAAAGATGAAAATTATAAATTATGTCGTGTGAAATTTCAATTTCATTTTTCTGTAAAACTTTTTTTATGAATCTTAGGAACTAAATCATTCTTATTGTCACATATTTCTATACCATTATTGTCATTAGCTAAATTAGAATAGATATTTTAAAAATATCCCTTTTGACAAACTATTTAGAATACACAAATATTTTCTAACGATACTTTTTCGACATAGTTTACATTCTCGTAGTGAAATGTCTTCCTTGCAATTTTAGTAGCCTCGTCACATAAATGACTTACTACACCAACTTTTAACATTCTGAAAGTTTAGAATGATAAATAATCGATAAACCTGCTTAAAACAATTGGTCTTTGAAACCAATTAAAAACGAAATTTTCACTTTCTTTTATAACCTTAGCATCGAAAAAATTAAATTTTCCATATTCTTTAATTTTTCATGTAAACTTAAATCCATAGCAATGATTTAAAAGAACTTCTAATTCAATTAAATTTCCTAGAACACGATACTTCATATAACTTTGGTGGAATCCATCAATGAAAATTGTCACCAAGCCAAAAAATTTTCGCGTGTTGTCATTGTGGGAAATCCGACAGCGTAAGTGACGAATCGATGGATCTTGCACGCGAGCGAGTGTCGAGCCGCAAAAGTTTCCCGGCATGTTATATCGCGTGCGCGTAGCCTATTCCATTCTTTTAGGCGTGCTTTAATGATCAGTGTTTGAGACAAAATTAATTCCACGTTCGCGTACGCAGATAAATTGAATAGGGCTGTAAAATTCGCCTCGCTAACGACACGAGGTGTCCCAGGTGATTCATACTTTCGAGCTTTGGCAACTTCTTACGCGTAATATCAAGACCGCGTCTTTCGAAAGTCCTCGCTAAGGGTGTCGTAAAAACCAACTTCTCGCCACAACTAATAATGAAATTTCTGGAGATTGAATCGGGAAATTAGTTCGAAAAACTTAAGGAAGAAGTTTGAAGATTTAAATTGATTATTACCGATTTTTATTGCACTTTTTTGACATAAATTTCATTATGATACGTCAGGAAGCTGAAAAAGCAAAAAATTTTGAATAATTGTTCTCAAGAATTAGGGCATTTCATTTGTTTGATGATTGTTCAAGAATTTTCTATTGGTTTAGTTGGTTAAAATTATGTATCTTTTTACATGTACAGTAAGGAATATCATACAATCTAGATTGACTCCATAGAATATGTATTCAAATTTTCCATGTCATTTTCCAATCCTAATTTTAGAATTCGTTTGATTTGATGATCTTATTATAAACTTGAACAAACACAATTTTACCAAATTTTTTATCTTGTATTTTATCATTAAGTCAATCAATGTTGACACCATATTTAAATTAGCGAATATTTCAAAAAAACGAACGTCCAAGTGTAGAATTTCTGGGACAATTGTTGATCACAAAACTTCATTCCAAGCTATCCAGATTTAATTATATTTTGTCGGCTTCTCTGACATAGTTAGAAACTCCGGACGACTGAAGAATCTTGTATTCCATGATTGTATTGCAAAGAGGGATGAGAAACCACGAAAACTAGAACTTGTTTTCAATGATAAATTTTGTTGAAAGAACGTTAACTAATTATAGAGGTAACTGTACTTTACAAAAGTTGAATTATCTCGAAAATCTCTTTCAAACTTTTTTTTCAATATTGTAAGATAAAAAATATAACAATAATAAAACCTTTTTAAGCATTTTCGTGATATAATTAACAATATACTTTGTTGTAAAATATAAAATTACTGTGTATCTGTTTTTTTTCATGCAATAAATGTTGAAATAGAAAAAAATTTCATGAATGGATGAAATCTTTTTACTCAAATAATTTTTGAGATACTGCCTGAAATTAATAATTATTAAGTTGCTTTTCGTTTAACACTGTCACTATTAATTATTCGATTTTCGATTCCACTTATTTATCAACACTTGCTTTATTATAGTCAAAGTTTATTGAATTAAATTTTTTCGCTCAAATTTGTAGAGTTGTTTCCGTTATCACTAGAACTTTCTATAAAACTTCTGTAATGCTTAACCTTCCTTCATTTATTGATTCGAAAGTTCGATACTCCAAGTTTTACGATAAACTTCTGAACTGCAGCAATTTTCTTATTTAATTATTGCAGAGGTGAAATGTGGTCTGAACTATAATAATTGCAGTTTTTTATGATCGAGAAACACATTGTATGATGTAGAAAATATAAATTTGCACAGCTGGAGAAAAAAACTGTACTTGCTGTAATTGAGCCTTTACCATGTAATACATTTATGTGAATGGTTTCCACTTCCATTCTGCGTTAAATTATCTCTGATATTTGGATCGTTTTGTTGAGCTCCTTGTTATTTTTATTGCAGATCGAATACATTCGTTGTGTATGAAATATGTATTTCCTATGATAAAGGATAACGTAGAAAATCAGAATAATACGAACAAAATAATATTACATAACAAGGTATGAGTTTAATAAATTTTCAAATTCTTTTCAAAGTTTTCATGAGCCTTTTACATATCATTGACCTCCGGAAATTCACTTTTTCAGAATTTTCTAATGAAAGTATTCTCGAAAATCACAAAAAAATGCCCAATCATTATTAAAAATCCTCTAAAAAGTCCAAATATTCGTCATTAACATTTAAAATTCCCATAGAAAGAAAACTTTCAGTTGCTCATATCCGAATACTTGCAAACCTGTGTTACAATTCCAAAACCAAATCACGAACGCCAATTCGCTCTGATGACAATAAATTCGCGAAACGATGCTCTACGCAACGGAATCGCATTTCAGACTTCAAAATCTTCAATGGGATCGCATTATGCTCAACGTGCTTTATGCTTGCTGCGAAAAATTCTCTCTGGCTGGCTTAGCGCGGTACTTTAATCATATTTTTTCGGGTGCAATATTCCCGTGCAAGGTACTGAGCAGTTGCGCTCTTAAAACTCGAGGGTTCTGGAGCGGTGGCGACGTCGACAACGACGCCGAGCTTTTAAAGCTTTTGGCAACGAATTGGCCTCGTAAATAAGATTTATCTCTAGACAGAGCGATATAGGCTCGACAGGATGAATATAACACCCTTGATAATATAAACCAGCCGGCAACGTTTAACCCCAACTTACGCCATTTGCGTTACTAGGATAGCATCTAGCAGGACTGATTATGTCGTTGTTTATCGAGCCTCGATCTCACCGGAATAGGTGATTCATGGCTTGGGATCAGATCTGACTTGGTTAGACGTGCCATGATATAGATGGAATATTGTTTGGTTGCAAGCTCGATTCGAAACTGTCAGAGACGCCGCAACCAAGTTTTTGATGGCTGGGAAAACTTTGTAGAATATTTGCTTAATCTTAACTGAGTCAACTTTGTTTGGAGAGGTTTACGAATGCTTTTCTTTTCCGAGGAGAAATTTCGTGGCGATTTCTTGAAGATTTATCAACATTTTCAGACATTTGAAAGGATTGTATCGATTTTTCACTGTGATAGTTGTAGATGATTGTCTTAAAAAAAATTCAATTTACGTGTCATAATTTTCTTGGAAAAAAATTTCAAATTTAGATTTCAGACCTGTAAATCCTAGCAGACAAAATTTTATTAATTTCTATATCCCCAATTCTAAAAATCATTATCTGCAACAGATGAGTACCTAATCAAATGAAAAAAAAAACAATGATAAGAACTAGGCACTCCTTAAATATTTATCAAAAAGAGAATGAAACATTGATTCCTCTCAGAGAATTACGAATAATTTTTCTTTTTTTTAGTAAATAAAAAAAGTTTATATATTATAAACAGTGACAGCTTATTTCATTTCTGAAATTTCGATGTTTATAAAGCCCTCAACAGGGACTGCAATTACGTAAACAAGAAAACTTCACAATATTAAATATTTCATCATACGATTCGATTTTTATAATAATTATAAATCACAATATTGTATGATGTCGAACATTTTCTATGATGTTTCCAGTAATGAGAAAAATATTCGTGCTCGTTTGAAGAAAACGAACAAATGAAAATTCATACTGCGTCATACATATTTTACTTTATCGTAAAATAAAGTCAACAATCTCGTATTTTCCTTTTTATCAAGTGCCTTTTTAAGTTAATTTATTTCAACTTATTTCAGATATAAACCTTTTTTACAATTAATCTACTAATGAGACATTTTTAATCCATCACACACAGAATCATGAATGTGTTTTATTCAAAATCCGTCAAGACTGAATAACTCCCTATTCATTTGCGAATATCGCCTTCACGTTTTTTAAAATTCTTTTCCTAGAACTGCTCTTTATTTGTTCAGAATATGTGAATTCGTTATTTTTACAATTATTCTAAAAGGAAAAGTTTTGTTGATTTGAGTTTTATTAATTAACGTTGGGCCCTGTTATGATTTTACCATTCAGTTGATTTTTATCTCTTTGATGAATTACTTCGAGATTCTTCTGTGATCAATAACTTTTTATTTCATCCTCATTATGTTTAGTTCCTAACGTTCCCATTTTAGAACACAAAAATAACATTATTAGATAAACCTATTAATCAGAATATTATAGTCGAGTAAGAGAAAGTCCATTGGTTCTAACATAAAACAAGTGTTATTTGTTAATTAGGTTCTCTTTGTCAGAACTAAGTGATAAAATATCGTAACTTGGTATTTTAATCTTCCATCAAAGGCAATGTTAAAATGGTACTGGACACAAAAAAATTCTACCATTTATGAGTCCTACCAAAAATTGAAAAACAAAAAAAAGAATAACCAAGGATTCGCATCAATCGCACAAAAATTTTCTCAACCCTTACTAACTTCAAATTTGACTCTTTCCCAAGGGCTCCAGTTTCCCACCATCACATTTTTACCCCTCTGGAAAACATTCCACTTTCCCTCAAATTCTTGGCGTAAATCAAAATCATATCAGAAACCTGAAAAACCCTTGAAGCCAGTAAACTATGAAATTTCCAACAACCAAAACCAGCCTGAGTTCCGGCTCTTGCGTTCCCCTTGGCTGACCTTTCTCGCATTTGTTGTCCCGGAAGCGAATAGTTGCCTCCGCGGGGCACTCGTTTTAAATGCAGCGTTCGGAGGGAAGGAATTCATTTATTCGAGCGGAAAATCAGGAGTTGGCTTTCTTCTTTCTCGCGCGGCAGTAGTATAGCGGGAATGTGGGTCGGCGGCACGGCTCGGCGGGTATTTTCTGAAGAACACGTCGCCCCCGAAGAAAGAAGGGCGCGTTTCCAAGAGGCACTTCCATAATGGAGCGCGGACAAGTCTCGCAACGGCGACAAAACAAAGGATTGATTTACGGAGTGCTGTTAGGCCAGGCCAGCCGTTTCGCGCGGCCCTAAAGACTCGAGACGAATACTAAGATGCGAGCTGGGGATGCTTAGGTGCCGCGCGAGTCACTTTATTTCATCCGGAATTGCGCGCAACACTCCAGAAACCGCTGCACTAATGAAGTTTCTAAGTTTACGCGAAAAATTGTGTTTACTCGAGTTTCCGGGGATTCAAGAAAATTGTTTTCGTCTTTGTTTTTTTTAATTCTTGCACTTCCTACACTGTTTTAAATAGTACACTTAATTACCAGTTACCAATAGTTTTAATACACTTTTTAAAATAGTCATTCTAGTATTTACGATTTTGAATAGTCATTCAACCTTTCACTTTTTTTGTAGTAATTCTAGTGTTGATTATTCGAAATATTCATTCCCGTATGACTATTTCTAATAATCATTGCAGTATTATCATAACTATGTGAAAAAGTCAATATTGCAGCGCATACTTTTAATAGTCCTTCCATAGTTGGTAAATAGTCAACTTTTTTTTAAAGTTATTACAGTATTGGCTTTTTTCAAATAGTCATTCCAGTATTGACCATTTGCAATATTCATTCCAGTAGTGACTATTTTTAAAAGTTATACAGTGTTGACTTTTTGTATAGTCATTGAAGTATTTACTATTTTGAGTATTCCGCCATTCACTATTTTAGATAGTCATTCCAGTATTCAATATTTGAAATATACGTTCTGGTAGCGACTATTCTTGACAGTCATTCATGTATTGACTTTTTTAATAGTCATACCAGTATTTTTTTTTTGAAATATTCATTACAGTATGACTATTTTCACTAATCATTCCAGTATTGACTATTTGAAAAAGCCATAATAGTCAATACTATAGCGAATATTTTTAATAGTCCTTTAATAGTCGACTATTTTAATTAGTCGTTTAAGTTTTGGCTTCATAAATAGCCATTTCAGTATTGACTATTTTAAATAGCTATTCAAGTTTTCATTGAAATATTCATTCCATTAACGACTATTGAGCCATTCTAGTATTGAATTTTTTAAATAGTCATTCCAGTATTGACTTTTTTAAATAGGCATTCCAGTATTAACTATTTTGAATAGTCATTCCAGTATTGACCATTTTCAATGTTCATTCTAGTAGCGAATTTTTTTAATAGTCATTCTGTGTTGACTGATTATAAATAGATATTCAAGTATTTACAATTTTGAATAATCGTTCCACCATTCACTTTTTTTGACAGTCATTCCAGTATTAACAATTTAAAATATTCGTTCCAGTAGCGACTATTTTTAATAGTCTCTTCAGTATTGACTTTTTTGGTAGTCTTTCTCGTATTGCTTATTGAAAATATTAGTTCCAGTATCCCTATTTTTATTAATCATTCCAGTATTGACTATTCAAAATTGTCAATACTGTAGCGAATATTTTCAATAGTCCTTCCACAGTCGTTTAATAGTGACTTTTTTTAATAGTCATTTCATTTTTGGCTTTTTTGAATAATCATTCCAATATATACTTTTTTTAATGGCCATTACATCATTGACTATTTTTAGTAGTGATTCCAGTATTGATTATCTGAAATATTCACTCCGGTATTATCTATTTTTCAAAATTCATTCCAATATAGAATATTTTGAATATTCTTTCCGGTAGCGACTATTGAATCATTCTGGTATTGACTTTTTTAAAAAGTGATTCCAGTATTGACTATTTTAAATTGTCATTCTGGTATTGACTAGGTACTAGGACAGTTATGTTTAAGGAATCGACTAGTGGTTTCTGTCAGATAAAACTATTTTGTCTAGTACGTATTGACTCAAACTGAACATGTCAATTTTTCAACTATTTTGCTAATTACTTCAAATTTTGGTTAACTACAACGCAATCACTTAAACAAATCAATCGTGGAATTACGAACATCTGTTTGTAGATTTGCTACAACTCTGTTGAAATTTCACGCTCTCAGTTTAGATTAGTCAAAAATAAATAATTCAATTTTTATTACAGTACTGACTACGAGGATAGTCATTTTTAAAGAAACGAAAATTTTTTCTTGTTAAATTTAATTATTTTGACTAGTGCACATTGACTTTCACTGTATGTATAAGTCAATTTTTCAATATTTTTTTATTCAATTTCAACTCTTATTATCTACCACGTTATCACGGTAGAAAACAATAGTAACATAGATTTTATACTGTAACTTAGTAGAATTTTACGTACTCAGTTTGAATTTATCGAAAACTTACTGTTAACATAGTTATTCGAGTATTGACTACTGTGATAGTTATTTTCGGAAAATCAATTATTGTTTCTTGCCAGATTTAACTACTACGACTAGTACATATTGACGTAACTGCATTAGTCGGTTTTTTCACTATTTTGTTAATCAGTTTTAATTTTTGATACCTACCACATTATCACTGTGAAAAATTGATAGTGAAATTACAACCAACAGTCTTTAGATTTACTACAAATGTAGTAAAATTTTACTTTTTAGTTAAAGTTAGTCAAAAATTCCCTATTCGAGCAGTAATTTCAGTACTGATTACTAAGATAGTCGTTTTTAAGGAATCGACTAGTGTTTCATGTCAGATTTATTTTGACTATTACACATTGACTCAAAATGAATTAGTGAATTTTGCCACTTTTTGTTAATCTATTTAAACCTCAATTTTTGGAGAAGCTTTAAGCAGATTCTCGGTAATTTTTATACAGACCTATAATCCTAAAATTTCAATGTCAAGAAAAATACTCTTCGAATTAAATTAAACATCTTTAGTAATGATAGACTAAGATCTCTAAAATTTACTGTCAATATTTTGGTTTGCTCGTCAAAGTCTCCGAAAAAATGTATTTACAATTAAATAACGCAAAACTGAGAATTTTGAAAAATGAATCTGTTCAAATTGTCAGTATTACAATCTGAATCCTACGAAAGAGAGAAATTCGTTCGAATGTCAAAATATTCGACTTCTTTATGTTAAAAACTAAATAAGTTAGATTTATTTTTAAAAATGTCGAAATTTCAATTAACTGATCAGTCAGAATTGATCATTCAATTATAATTCAGACAAATAAAGCAGTTGCAACCAACGATATTAAAATCAATATTTCGATATACGAATCTGTAGAAACTAAGTATTCAATAGCAAAAATTTTAACTAGTATATCAAACGAAATCAATTATTTTAGGTAAATAACATTTCAATCGACAAATTCGTTGGAATTATTTATTATACAGTCAAAACATCTACTAATTCGATCAATCAGTATTGACTATTTTCTGTCGTGGAAATTTCGACTATATCACAGTCAATATTTTCGCCTATGAATCTGTCGAAATTGACTATTCAGTAACAGAAATCTCAACTAACATATGAATTAAAATTTTCCTGTTAATAGTTAAAATTTAAAACAAAAATTATGTTGTAATTAAGTGATCTACAGTCAAAATATATATTAATTTGATCAGACCATATTGATTATGTGCTTTTGTCGAAATTTTGACTAATTAAAAAAAATGAATTCGACTATTTCTTAGGCTAGGCGAATTAATAAAATTTCACCCTGAAACAGTCAAAATCAACTTATTCGAACTAAAAGAGCAGCCATGGAAATTTTGTGGGGTGTTCCAGGAATTTCACAAATTCAACCATGTCATCGATCTTTGTGGTTTTACAAGAGTGGCGAATACACGAGTTCTTTCGAGTAGGGGCGATCATATATATTGTTATTTTAAGTCGTTGTTTAGGAACATTCCATAAATATAAGTAAGTTATTCTTATAAAAAGAAGTTTGAAATTACTGAACTGTATAGAGTAATAACACATTAATATTTATTGATAGAGTTATGACCTTGATATATATTTAATTTTAGATTTATAGATTTCCGCAATTTCACGCGATTTACACAAATGTAATAGGCTTATCTGCATTCAAATAAAAACTTCCCTAGCACTTTTCACGACTCACCCTGCGATTTCCTTCAAAAAGTAACTTTTTTTTGCACCAAACACACTTTTCCCATTTAACAACCATCACTTTCCTAATGAATCGCTAACGAATCCTCATTTTCTCTCGCTTTTTCGTCCCTGTGGAACGATATCAAAACCCTGAATCTCGTTTTCGAGGCGCTGCATTGTAAACGAGTTCAACTTTTGTCAAAAAGAAGGGGATGAAAACGTCGCGCCCTGAAAGTTACCGGCGCGACACGGGGCTTTGGATGCTATTTTAAAATGAACCAAGCCCGATGAATCATGTAATTAGACATCCCCCCTTCCTCAAATTTAATTAGGCTTCCGTCGAGATCTCACTGCAAGAGAGGTCTTCTATTATTATACTGAAAAGAAGAAGAGAACGCGATGATACGCGTCCCAACGCGGGTGATAAGTTAGTTATTAAAGTGTCGGGGATGGAAAGAGTATTTGCTGAATTCTTGATGCTGCTTTATTGGCTTAATTGCGATAATTTTCCCTGAATTTCCACATAGTAAAAATGACGTGAGTAATTTGATTACCAAGGGCGTGATGGTAGAATATCCACGGGTTCGCCAGTGACAAAATACAGATAAAGGATTCTGCAGTTTCGGTATAAAAGTAGATTTAGTTTCGATTCCGCAACGAAACGAAGTGAATCACGAATTCGTATAAGTTGATAAGCAATCTATAAGTATTTCGATGAAACGTTTCCTGAATTGAGTCTCAAACTGCAACATCTAGTTCTATTCCTACTCGAAATCTTCGGCAATCCTTTTAGCATCACCGCATTGGGAAAAGTCATTAGTCTCAAGTGAATTCGACGAAATTCATTTCCAAGCAAAAGAAATTGACTCGAATTATCCGAGCACTCGGGAAATTCGAGTCGCAATGCATCGTCATTTTCCTTTAATGAAATTCCTAATGAGAATGAATGACGAGGTGAAGGGATCGAAAATGGCGTGTTTTTAGGGGGATTTCTTTGGCGAGATAAAGCACCCTTTCAGAACTAGCCGGAGGGCTCTATTTATCCCTTTTCCCCCCAAAGGACATGGGACGGAATGCACTAACGTAATCCGTTTCCATCGGGACTCTCACGAGATATCGAATCCGAATGTTTCGAACAAGAGCTGCGCTTCGAAACGTCGTTACTTGTGGATTAATCAAACGTGGAGGAGGAAACTGGGGACGAGGGAGACGAATGATGCATCGCAACAAATCCCCGGCTTTTGGTTAATGATCAATTCATTGCTACTGAAACAAAAGCTGTTCTTGTAAAATTGATCTTTGCACCAGAATTTTTTTGGGATTGTCATGAAAATCTGATGCTGTTATCGTGTGACACTCGACCATGAGTTCGAATTATTCTATTATTTGAACAATTATTCGTAAAAAAAAATGAGAGTTTTTGTTGCTTCAAAATTCTAGCTTTCAGATTTTTTATATATTATATAGTTTATCGATGAATAATGTCGAAATCACAAAAAGAATCTAAAGGTTACCAACTGAAATTAAGAAATAACTCTATGAAATTAGCATAAAATAAGATTGAAATTAGAACAAGATTACTGAGTAACATCCAGCATAAATAGCCCACACCCAAGTTACGTGTTATGCAATGATAACATCAATAATTTTAACTCAACATTTGTGATGTAACTGGAGTATTGAAATACATGGAATGAAAAGCAGCTCTTGTATGAATGGTATATTCTGGTTAACAATTCATAAGTTTAAAATGTAGATTGTTTCGTCCACTAAATCATATTTATTTTAAATACTCTGTAATACCCAATGTGACATTTGTGTATAAAACATACTTGTAGTGTGATGGATTGCGTATAAAATGATCCAGGGTATAATCACGGATTAATCACGGTTGCTTATTGCCAAACTTTGGCCATGTCTACAACGTCATGCAGTGGCTGTAAATTGAAATTGATTTGTAGTATTCATAGTTTAGAATATATAGTACAGAGGGGTTTAAATAATTTGGGTGAGAAGGTTGTTATGTTATTTCACTTATCAAGCAGTACTTAGCAAACAAAAAATGTGTACTTTCAATTCTAAATGTAAATCATATGTAAAATTCCATTGAAATAAAAAAATTTTTTAAATATATAGAAGCAAAAACAGAAGATTTCATTGTTGCAATTTTCAAAATTTTTTAAATCCATCGATAGAAGAATTTCGCTAATTTGCTTGAATATTCCTAAATTTCATTAGGTTCTTGAGAATTTTTATAAATTGTTATTTTTTTTTTAATTTTAAGTTCCCATTTTATCTCCCACCTAACAAACTTTTGCAGAATTGGAGCGAACGAAAAAAGCAATTATCTTCAATCTTCAGCGTGACATTATTACAAAAGATATGTAATCAGCATGATTGGGTACTTTTGCGCTATGTTAGTCTCATTTTTCATCAAATATTATATGCTCATAATTTGATTTTTCTTATTTCGAATATTTCCTTAGGCTTTTATATCATGTACATGAATTATTATGGATGATTTTTCTAGCAAAATTATGAAATTCAACAAAATTTTGGAGCACATTCAAACTTTTCCGAGATCACCATGAAGAAGAATTATTTCTTCAGTGAATTTTGAAAAACTTTTACACAACCGCTAAAATATTTTAAAATTCAAATCCAAATATTTGTAACCAAAGACAAAAATTTAGGAAAAGATTAAAGTTCATTACTTTGGAGCGTAGATTTACGAAATATTTTAAAAAAAACTTACAGCAACTGCTATAAATTAGAGATGACTGTTACATTTTCCAGAGATTCCAGACAAAGAAGAAAATGACAGAAGTCTCAAGAACTAATTTTAAAATAATTTGAAATTTCAGGTCTTCAAACAAAATTCAACAGCTTTTTTTTCCAACAATTTTCCGAAAATAAACTATAGAAGGTAATCGAAAATGGAGAAAAATACTGTTTTTAGATATTTACAATATGAATTCACAAAAAAAAAAATTACATTAGAGCAACTTATTTTGACAAATTTTTAGAATCAGAAGCATATTGGGTTACGAAAAAAAAATATCATTAATATAGTTGCATGCGAATTCACGACATATTCGAAATTTCAACCAAAACGTATAGAATGACATGAAATTGAAAAAATAAACGTATACGAATATAATAAAACCATTATTTTAGGAAGAATTCTAAAGATATTATCCAAGTACTTATGAGGTTGAATAGGCTTCTGCCCAATTAAAGGCGTGCGTATATTCAAGTGCATAACATATATACATATTCCACCTCAAGTTAGCATTGTAATTGGTAAAACATTCATATAAGGGCCACTTGTTGTATAATTGGCACGGCGAAAAGTTTTTTAAGCGCAATCATGGTATATTTCGACCCTTGAGCAAAAGTCACGACTGCGCTCTCGTTATATCACTTAATTATTTTCAGAGTTCATGTACTGCTCGAGATGAGTATAATTACGGATTTCAGAGGGGCGAGATAATCGTTTTTTCATGTTAATTAACGCTTACGTGATACAAGAGAGATTTCGATAGAGGCTAAAAGAACAATGAACATTGAATGAATAATGGGATGATAATCTTTGTATTACTTTTCGTCTTGAAGATAAAATTGCGATCTTGTCGAAATATGATCTATAGAATTACTTTGTGTGTAAATGAATTTTCGAGCTGATTCTTTGACAAGGGTTTGATTTGGCGATTGAGTTTTATTATAAAAATTACATTATTGTACCATATATATTACTCACTACATATAATAATAATAATAATATAATTATATACATTACATTATTGTAACAAATATATAATAAATTAAAGTTAGATTTCACAAATTTTTGGCATAAGAGAAACTTTCTCCATTGTTACACAACATTTTTTCTGAATCTTTTTCTAAGATCAATAAAACCTTTTGTTCATACAAACAACTTGAATAAATCTGTGGCTTTCCGCCATAACAGAGAAAGTCACTTATGCCATGAAGCTAATTTTACATAATGTTCCGATGAAATTTTGAACGTTATCGCATGTGTGACTTTCTTTGTTTTGGCGGGAAGCCAAAACAAAGAAAGGTTATTAATGTACGTGTAGAATTTAAATAAACAATTTACGACAGTTATTATAACATATATGGTAAAAATTTATATTTTCTTCATATTTATGTAATTTCTATTACTTTACAATATGAATATTGCATGATCATTCATAATTTTATCATATAAATCGTAACATGATTTTAAAGAACTGATAGATTTTTTATTAAACGATTCATAGAAAAGTTGTCATTTTTTTAGTTACAGTAAAACCAAAATAATCAATAGTTGTATGTGATAATTATTTGTTATTTATTTAACTTTAAACGTCAATCATTAGTAAGTATGATCTAACAATCCAATTGACAATCAATGAATTGATCTTCAATTTTATTAAATAATGTATGTGTCAAAATATATTCCTACAATAGATGGTGTATAATTTAGACATGTTTCATGAATGAAAACTTTAGAAATTGTATGCTACAGCTAAAATTATTTCTGCACTTTACATTTACATGTGTGTACTACTTTTCTTATATGTACAACAACTCTTAATTCTAATACCAAACTTTAAACCAAATATTCGTTTTAATTTATGTCCGAGTAAATATTTTTTTTGTTTTTGTTTTTTTCCAAATTTTGTTTTTGTGTCAGCTAAGGTTTTTTTACCTGAAAGTTTCACATTCAGAACAATAACAAGCACGCACTTATATTCTTAAGGTTGTTCTCTACAAGACTTTTACTAAATAATTACCCTTTAAGTGTTATATAAGATTATATTATATTTATTACAATTTGTAACCTAAGATAAATAATAGCAAACTTCTTAAATAAAACATTACCTTATTTAAACGACAATCTTCAAAGAAGTTTCAAAAATTAGACTCACTTCGAGTAAACGTGAGTTTACGTTGTCCAACAGGAGAATCATAGAAAAAATCTGTTAAACAATGTCAAAAGCAGATATGTAGTCTGAGAGAGCTTTTTTTCCTAATAGAGATAGTATCAATATCATCGCCACTGAGCCCTCACCTCCCCACATTTGTGTCATATTATGAGGCCATGCATTGGTTTCATCTGTACTGCTTAAGAAGGTAAAAAATTGACTCGACATAATTCTTTTTGCTATCTGAATTTCCCAGTATGTTTGAAGGTTCTATAAAAATCACTAGATTTCTTTAATCATGCAAATTCAAAACGATCGAATTTCCTGACCCTCCCTAAAATGTCTCGTCAGACTGACTTTGAAAAATTCAGACCAGATCGTGCAATCTCCCTCTCTTCTACCCAATCTACCCACGCTCTTCATCGGCTTCATTTTACCCCCTCATATAAGAAACGTTCCACTTTAAAAATGACGGATACAACCACGGAGTAAAAGACAGCTGATTAATGAAACCCGTGGATAAATCGTGCCATTGTATCAGTGCAGGGCGATAAAAAGCGACGTGGAAATAAATTCGTCGCAAATAAATAGAGCGGTACGAGGGATGTTGGGAAATTCCGGTGAGCGTTCCGCAGAGCGACGACTCAGGGGTGATACGCGCCCGCGGAAAATTCGTACAGCCCGCCGGGGACGGCCCCGAAGTGAAGTCGAATTGTCGAGAAAATGGAATAAAACCAGCTGGCAATTTGCATTTGCAAGAATATCGCGGCCCGTTTTTCCCGATGAACCGAAGCCAGGCGTGGCGAGTCAGGGTATTAGGTATGAGTGTCGTTCCGTGTGACCGCCTTTTACGCTGCAGCTGAGGGCGGAAAGAGCGAACGTCAGAGTAAAAAAAGTAAGAAGGGAAAACTCGTCGAGTCTGCCCCGAAGGCGCCGGGGTGAAGAAACGAAAAGTTCACTGGATGGAATAAGAATTTTTTCTCTCCCCCAGCCCCTTAAAAAAAACAATCGCGGGAACATCTTTCCTGAATTACTGTATAATACCACGGGATCGTAAAATCTTGCGGAAAAAGTCTCTTCGCAGTTTTGAGGGGATGAAAAAATTCAACGTGGATTTTTTCGCGCGGAAGTTTCGTTTGAATTTGGTGCGAAAGAATTGTTCGCTGAGACGGGAATTATGGAAAGTGGTCTTTAGAGAACTTGGGTAAGTAAAAAATACTTGGATATTCTCCGAGATTGTTGCTTCTATTGGAAACTGTTATGAGGTGACGAAGAATCACTGAAGAAACGACCAGTGTCGACGATAAATTATCGCCATCTAAAAGATCGACCCTAAAAAAATATCCCCAGACTTGAAAGATTCAGTTTCAGACCCTCACGTTTCATTCAACAGAAGGCGCAAGCTGAATCGATCAGCGAAAAGTGCTTATGAACTGACCGGAAAAGTCACGTACGAAAGACATTTCCGAACGACTTTTCTTCGTGAAAATTCCTGGCTGTCTTACCTCACGTTTCCAGTCGCAGAGCGAATTATATTCCATTGTCTTTACTGTGAAATAGAACGTCCAAATTGTCACTATTGCTGTGTCATTCAGGCCCTGTTTACGTGACATAATTAGATTCCCGATAAATTACTTTTGTGCTGACTGCAGGCAATAATTACCGACCCTACGCCAGTTACAATCAGTTCGTTGTTTAAATTCCCAATGGACTTTATGTTTTGTCGGCGGCTGACGCCGATCAATAAAATGATAAGGTTGATCCTAACAAAGCTCCTTTCGCTATGTTATTTTTTTTGGAAACTAAATTCATATCGTTAAAATCACAATAACCAACCTACAATAATTTAAGAATCATTGAAAAACGTGATTACTCTGAAAACTTAAGTCAGGAAAATGGCTTACAAATAGATCTTGAAGGAAATCGTTTTCACATAATGAATTTCTACTCGTCGATGAATTCGAAAGTCATTCTTCTAAAATCCAACCTCAATGTATCACAGTAGTGATTAGATCAATTTTCCGTTTGTTGAAGATCGAGAGATGTTATCTGGAATAGCTTACAGAGTAGAATGGACTCATTATTATTGATTATCGACATCTTCAGCGGGTTTTCATCCATTCTCTCGTAATTTCGCTTTTGAAATAGCAGCCACCCTACGTATTTCTGGTTGCGTCGATTTATCGTTCTCCCGGAGCGAGTAATTTTCGTGTGCGACAGTCCAAGTGATTTGTTTCGCGCTTACGCGAGTGCACTCGGTAACTGACTGCAAATCGTGGAATATGTCTTCGGTCCGGAGGGAAACCAATCGAACTGTGTACTTTTCGATTATTGCGATATGCATGCTTTGTCTTGCGCTCCAGAAATCATCTCGAAATCGAATCATTTATATCAATATCAGGAAGCAGAAATTGAAAAAGTGATAGATGTTTTTCAAAGAATTTCAGTTACTTCAATTCATTGATTTGAAATTTTCAGTTATAAGTAAACGTTTTCAACTAATAATATATAAAAACATAGGTGAAAGAGTTTCAACTCCAAACTTTTGATAATGTATGAATGTCCAAAAATTCAAATGCATCCTAATCATCTAATTTCTAATGAACAATCATGGAATGGAAACAGCAACATGGACTATTAAAATCGACAGTTTGACAAGCGATCGATGTTTCTTCGTTTATTAAGAACATTTTCAAGGTCGAAACTGATTACTACAAAATTGACAACAAGTATAACACCAATCTACGAAATTATAAAACCAAAGTAAACAATAATCTCTTACCAAAAATGGTTAATATCACAATCAAATTTATAATTTGAGTGAGAGGCAACATCAAAAAAAATGAAAATACCAAAAAAAATTACGACGAAGATATTCCTTAAAACGAACTGGTTATAAAAAATCAAACAATAAAAATTAGCCAGATAACAATCCTTAAATTAAAAAACAATATAATCCCATAAACAAATGTCAGTAAAATCAAAAATGAATATGAAATTTGAAAAAACTGTTGAAAAAATTCTAAAAATAAATAATTTTCTATAACATTCATCAAGATTATCAGTATCATGCTTATCATTTAAACGTGACTGATTATTTTTATTAGATAAAACACCGCTAATTTTATCATACTTTGAAAGTCAGTTTCTAAATCTCTAATCTTAATTTTATCAAAATCGAATTTCTGACCTGGAAGGGTATCTTTAATGTAATTAGAAATAAACTTCTCTTCTTCTCTGAAACCGGTTTTTACATTGTATATCTGTAGTACATTAGAGAAATCTTCAAATTATTCGAAGCCTGTATATTCATTGCACGTAATAAATCAATCATGCAGAACGGAAGAAAAAGATTATAATAAAATAAAATATAAAAAAAAGGAAATGTAATGTAAAACATTTATGTAATAGAAAAGCTGATCATTATATTGTGAAAAATTGAAGTGTTCATCAGTACCTACATTCATGGAAATGTGTGCAAGCTTAAACGTACTCTTGACAATAATAACCAGCTGTTAAGATGTGGTTTACACAAAAAAATACAAACCTCATATATTATTGAATATATATTATTTTATAATATGATACATTGCTGAACTTCTACATAATATATCTGAATATGTACGCAACATAACAATTGATGCCTTTTAAAAATGTCAGTCTCATCTTGAAAAACATCGAAAGTTGCAAAAAAAAGAATAAAACGATAACTGAAAATAATGTGCTACCTTCCTTCGATGTCGTACCGTTGTTATGAATGAAAAGTCCAAGTCTCAACAAATAAGTTAGTAACAAACATTACAATTAAAGCAATCGAATCATGAAAATATTGATAAATAATATACTAAAGTTGGATGTATAATTTGAAGGATCCTCTCAATTTTTTGTCTAGACTTGTTCTAGTTTCGATGGCCAATTTCATGTGAAAATTTTGGAAGCCCAACAGAATTACCATATCACTTGATTTTTGAGAATATGATCATAGAATATTCAGAGAAAACATGATGAACGCAACCTTAAACAGAGGATTTTATTTACCATTGACTTTTATACAAGCAAACAAAAAATTAAATTGAGAGTAAATATTTTTTATTACTTCAAGGCAGGGTTGAAGGTCACCGTTTAAATTGATTGGTAACATTACAAATTATTTTGATATTAAGATGATTAGAAATCAAAATACATCATTAGTAAAAAATTAATATCGATAACCAGCTTTTTCAGAAGGATATATACATCATTTTTCTAATCTTACTACCAACTGTCAGATGAGCATGATTCTTGGGCTCTTCTTTAGAGCCATAAAATGAGAAAACCAAAAATTTTATGTGATTAAGACAAAGAGCGATAGAAAACATATTACCAAGTAATTTTCATAGATTATCAATTAATGAGGTGATTATTATTATTACAAAATGGGGCTAATGAAATGTTAGTATTTTTAATTCTCCACATTTGTTTCATAGTCAAGGCAAGCGCATGAATTTTTTTTACAGCAATAAGTCAATATGTTCTAAAATGTTAAAAAATAGTTTATGCATTAAACAAAAGAAATTTTTTTCAGCTCTCTATGAAGTTTAAACTTAACAGTGTGGTTGCTCCTCATTTCGCCAGAAAATCTCAACAAATTTAGACTTTTCTGTACGTTAAACCAATATATCCCATACCATTTTCCATGCTATTTCTGCAAATGACATATACATTTCGAGCTTCATATGAAAGTCTCTAAAAGCTGATTCATCCAGAAATGAATACATTCTTATCCCCAACAGGAAGAATATGTCCCTCGAGAAAATCCGAATTCGCGAGGAATTCCCGAAAGAAATGCGCATAAATTTTTTAAGAGTAACAAAAGTGCATTCGGGAGATCGCGGGCATTATCGGATCTAAGTGAAATGAAAGGGCGAGGGCCATTTCGTAATCCGGTTTACGTTATGTACGATCGAGTGGCGCTCGCTGAAGCCGGCGAGGATTCTAATGAAGCAGAGAAGGCCGCTCGTAAACTCGATTGGATGATTGCGCTACTCGAAGGTTCTATTGCCGCGAACAAAGCTATCGTCCGGCATCGTCAGACACGATAGGCACGTTCCTCGCTTGTGACCAGACTAAATTCGTCAAGCGCGTGCGTTAACCCTGCATATAAAGAGATCGCGCTGAAATTCTATTTTCGAGTTTCGCAACTTCAATTTCGCAGCTTCAGTCGCACCAAACACTGTAGGAATGGGCAATACGTATCAATATATTTTTTTAATCAACTAACTCAGCATTCATGTCAGTGATCTCTCCCAACATCAATTTCCGAGAGAAATAAAAACATGAATCTGATATTCACTCAGTCGAAAAGTGAAGACTTCGTTCCACACCAAAATTCGAATCCACGTTTCACCTTTTTCAACCTTGAATCTACAACTTGCTAAATGATTTATCGCTAAACGTTTCCGAAGAAAAGTGCTATTATAGCAGAAATCGAGCACCAGCGCTATTGGGTCGAACGTAGGAAAACCACGACCGAGTGGCCTACGCTTCGGTTACAATAGATTTGCCTCGATAGAGAGGCGACGTTTCGTTCCTGACTCACCGTAGATCAAATCCAGTAGAAACGTGGAGAATCCCGATAACCGATGTACCAATGAAACTGGGCGTCGGCTGATGATGGAATATCTTCGAAGCTTTTTTGGCTAAAAAAAGCCTCACCAATTTATGGTCTTATCATACGTTGTACACAAGGAGGGAAATGAATAGTTGGCGGAACTAAAATAAGAGTTTAACTGACTAAACAGAATAGTAAAATATAAACGGATAATGCACTTAGTTGACAGAACTAAGTATCCATTTAGGCAAATGGACGATTCTCTGTTTCGTTCGAACAACTAAACGAATCGTACTCGTTGCTGCTCGAACGTGTAAAGGAAGACACTAATACTAAACGTTTACTAACAGTGAACCAGCTTGAAGTCGTACTAAGGACTAAACTAGGCATTCTCCGCCAGTCGTTTAATTAATGTTACTAACACAGTTAGTTCGTTTTACTACTAGCTTATGTAAGTATATACAAGATGATGTAGTCTTATAATTTACAATCAAGAATTAAAATTTCCGCACTGTTATTACTTTTGTATGACCACAATAAGCGATTTTAGCAAAATGCCATTAAATTTTTTTAACCTTATATATTTTATTACGGGTCTGCAGTGAAATGTTGGTGAAAAACACCAAAAAACACGTGCTCGTTAGAAGATGTCAAAGAACCTTGTCACGATGATAATAATAAATGCGAAAGCGCAACAATAGTTGCGATAAATTTTGTTCACGGAACTAAACGACTCGTATTAGATGCGAAGGCGCAGATGTCATTGCTAATGGTGCTTGACGACTCGTTTAGTTATTGTAAGTAAACGATTTGTATTAAATAAAATCGATTATAGCCAACGATTCGTTTAGTTGAATTGACTATACGTTCTTGACTGAACAGTTTCATTATTTCTACTAAACGATACGATATATTGTCTCGTCCACATAACAGAAAGTGTTGTTGGAATGACGAAAAAATGAACATCTAAACATGTTTAGTCAATTTAACTACACCAGTTCCCTCCGTGCACAAGCTTAAATCCTTTTTCAATGAAGGCTGCAGTATAGTCGATCGCGATTCAGCAAACATGATTCCTTTGATGTTTGTACGTTGTTCCAAATAACCTTCAACTAAAAAATGTGAATCCAGTTCCAGTTTCTAGAAATCGACACCATGACCTTAAATTGGAATCTTTTGTTTGCTGCCAATGAAGATGCGACTCTGGAGACAGCTGTATTTGGCTCTGATTCGCCTTGTGAGTACTGGTTTCTCTTGAAACATAGGTCGTCTATTGGAAAAAACGATACTTGGTCCTCTGAGAAAATAGGCAAAAGGGCCACCTCCGGGCGTGTTGGTTTGGCGTGGAAGTCGAAGACACGTTTACCTGGCCGCTGGCAGGATTCTCTTGCTCGGTTGATACTCGAAGCACGAACTCGATTCTACGAACGCCGCAGGCACTCTAGTTCACCTCCTTCCTCCCTTATATTTCTAGCCCCTGGCGCCTGAGCTCCAAATGACGACGAATACCCCTAGCTGGCTCTTTCTCTTCTTCCATCGCGTAGTGAGCGTCTAGTTTGCATTAAGTTGATGAAGATGACTTGTTATATCATTACGTGTACAACTCGAGAGGAAAATTGACGAGCCAGTGTACTCGATTGCTGTGGTTGTTGGGTATTGAAACTTTTGAAATTTGTTAGAATTTGTTCCAATGTAATCTACTCTTGAATTGATGTTGCCAATGACATACATTCTAAGAAGTCTAAAATCAGAGACATGAGTCATTATTCATTTTTGTTAGTGGGATGACTGCAATAAATGCTGAAAAGTACAGAGTTATCTACATTGCCACCAACTTGAAAACTGATTTTGGACAAACAACCTGAAATGAAAACTCATTTTGCTTATAAAGTGAAGAAGACTATTTCTATTATCTTTCAAATTCGCAAAGCTTTCTGAAGTCTGTAAGTAGAAACGTTACAACTAATGTTGACTGGTCTGCATACTCTAAAAAAAACATAGATCTGCTCAAGCGCGTAGACAGGGTGGGGTTTTGGGGGTTCCAACACCTCCCAAAATTAGGATAAAATGACTATTTCATGTAAAAATGATAAAAAGTAGAACAGAAGATGAAAAAAATGTAGATAAAAAGAAAAATGAAATGAGGACAAATTATAAAAAATTCACCTAATTACCTACCGAAATTTCGAGAAAATAAGAAATGGTTTCATGTAAATAGTCACAATTAACAATCTTTAGGATTCCAAAATATACAAACATAAAATTGCAATTGTTTTGTCTGCAGAAGAATTTTTTTATGAGCAAAATTCTAATCATGAATAAAGTTTAGTAAGGATAACGTAGAAAACATAAATTTAAAAAACTTATCCAAGTTCATCAAATCGTACTACAGAAAAATTGGAATTTACGTAAATCGCAGAAATCTGAGAAAATTTGAACTCTGAAGCATCAGATTTTGAAAATATAAAATAGAAATCCAGGAAAGTACCGTAAAATCTTTCAAATCTTGCAATCTCTGAAGAAATGCTAAAAATAAAAGCAGGTATTCTGTGAGAGAATTTTCTGAAACACCTAAAAAAAATAATTAACTTTAATTCTATAGCATCAAATTTTAGAAAAACTGATGTAAGTATCAATTTCAAATCTATGAAAATACCCAAAATCAATGAAAAAAAAATTCACAGAATCGTATAAATACTAGTAAAACAAAAATATACGAAATCTATAAATCACAAAAAATCTATGTATATGAGATTTTTCCGACAATCTATGAAATTATCAAATATCGGTTTGAATTTCAATTCTAGAACACAGAATTCTAGAAACGTAGGTACTTCTGAACAATCTGAAAAAATACACACGATCTATGAAAGTACAAAGAAAAACTAGGAAATCTTATAAATAAAATAAAAATAATAAGGTAGAAGAAATTTACTAACACGGAAAATTAATGTACATGTACTTTATTTGAAAATCCACCAAATTACTCAGAACTGGCTAAAAAACTTTCATGCTACAGTATCGAGTTTTTAAAATTAACGTTCTTTCAAAAAATCTGAAAAAACACCCCTTGTTGAAAAAACCCTCGACTAGTTGAGGGTGAAACCCGCAAAATAACCCTCATTTCGAGGTTTTACCCTAGAATTCAAGGGTTTTTCCCTCAAGTTCAGGATTATACCTTCGGTTGAGGGTCGAACCGTTCCAAAATACCCTCACCTTGAGGGTAAAACCCTCAGCAGTTACAGGTACTTTTCAGGGTTTTACCCTAAAGTTGAGGGTATTTTGGAACGGTTCAACCCTCAACCGAAGGTATAATCCTGAACTTGAGGGTAAAACCCTTGAATTCTAGGGTAAAACCTCGAAATGAGAGTTATTTTGAAGGTTTTACCCTCAACTAGTTCGAGGGTTTTTTTGGATAAAGGTATACCCACGATATGTATATAAAAATACAACAAAATGCTAAAGAATCTCATGCATACTAAAAAATTACGGAAATACCAGAAATCTACAAAGCACAAAAAATTTGTACGAATGTTATTCTTCTATTATTTTTTATAATTGTTGAAAATCGATTTACATTTCGATTCTATAACATCGAATTCCAGAAATATATATACAAAAACACTGCAAGTTCTGAAATGTACTAAATATATCTCCAGGTTTCATAAAAAATAATAAAAAACGCGCGAAATAGTGAAAATTGTTCAATACTCAAAAAAAATGTTAATATGATTTTTTTTTTTATAAAACTTTGAGTTCCAGTGCATACAATTCTAGAAACCTATACCTGAATTATTTCATAAAAATGATAGAAAGTTCTTCAAAAGGTTTAAATACAATGAACATACGAGAAAAATCCAAAAAGTACTTGAAATCTGTGTTAAGGATACTATTTTCTTGAGAATTAATTAATGTACTCAAGTTCATTAAAATTTGCGATACTATAGCATCAAGTACTTAAAACCTATTGAAATGCCAGAAAATATTAGAAAATTTTTTAAAAATATATAGAATACAAAAATTCTGGAAGTCCATAAAATACTGAAAATCTTTTATGTATAATTTATTAAAACATCAAGAAATATTTAAAATTCTTCAGGACCTTCATTTCTGTAGAATTGAATTCTAGAAAGCTATACAAAAATTGATTATACATATACTTGAAAATTTTTGGAGTATACATTTATAGTAAAATTAAAAAAAAAAAATACGAAAAATATTAATTGTAATAAAAAAAAAAATCCCATTCTCACTGACTTGCATGGAAATCACAAATCGAATCTTATTACTTTCAATATGAACATTAAAAAGACACAACTCTGAGCTTCAAAAGTTGCATAACTTATAAATCCTGAAATTCAAGGAATTGAAAAATCTCGAAGGAAACTATGTTTTTTGAAAAACTCCTCTCAAAAATTTTTTTTCCCACGCCACTGAATATGCTGAACCCAATGCAAAGAAACGCCACACGGTTATTCACTCAAATAAAAAACTTTTTCTAAATTGAGAAATTACAATTTAGACCCCCAACGCTCACTGATAGAAGTAAAATTTCCAAAAACAGTTTCAACTATGTTTACGCTTGTTGAGACCTACATATTGCGAGGCAACTCTCCAAAATTAAGAACAAAAAGCATCACAATTTGCAACAACATTTCTATCCAACCGTATGGTGATACTATGAAATTCTTCACCTCAAAAAGTAATACCTTTATCATCAGTGACTGTGGTAAACAGCGGCAATGCTGATTATGAAAACCAATCCAGTTTCACTTAACTGCGTATTTCATGCTTTTACGTTTTAAAACGGTTACTATGCTGGACAAATATCAATAACTACGCCCACAGTCCAACATGATCGATCAAGAAATGTAATTTCTAATCCGATTAACCTAAAATTTACCTTATACACACCCGCATATACCTTTTTTGCATTTCGAAGCTCCCTCTCGTCCCCATAAAACATAGGCAGATACGTTTTCGATTCACAAACACGATTCAGCACCGTAATCATATAAACCTCGATCACGAACGATGCGTACGTATGATTATCGTCATTATGATTCCCGGTAAGCATCGTCGAATAATTAATCTAGTTTTCCCCAAAACTCCGTATCAAACATTTGTTTTCTATTTCAACACGCACATCGGAAATACGAAATGTCCATAATTCGCCTCGCTCATTCGATCCGTCTAGTTATCGCGCTTGGAACGCCGCGTTGGAATTTGGATAAAACACTGGAGCCACTGGAGCGTGAAAAGCGTAAAAGTTCAATTACAGCGATCACTGGGTCCGGCATTTTATTATGCAGTCGGTAGATGAGTGACGCCCGCGTTCAATAATCGAGCGCCGGGGCGTGAAAGCAATAGTGACGACTTTAATGCGCCGCGCGAAACCGAACGAAAGATAAAAGAAACGAGGTTTTTCTGGCTGTATTTCACGAGAATGTCAAATGTAGTGGATGTCAATGTCCAGGAAATGGTGGTAACGTCTCATTTCGAGAGAATGACGCATCGAATTGTGGGGTGTCATCGGGGCTCGATTGCGGCGTGTAGGTCTCGATACATACATGAGTTTCGAGAGGGGAATTGCGTATGAAAAAATAGGAACATGGAATATTGTGTAGGTAGGGAAAACTAGACAATATTTTTAAATTTATAGAAATTTTATGCAAGAAATTTGCATGTGTTACATTCAAATATAACGAAATCCGAGTTCGAACATAATACGTTGATTTGCAAGGGTTTGGGGCCTTGCAACTAGAAGTAACATTGTTTGTAAAAAGAAAGGATTACACGATAAAACGACCTTCAAATTCGTAATAAGCGATTTCTACTCTACAGATAAAAGTAAATGTGATTTCGAGTATCGAGACACTAAATTTTTTTTATTGGGCTGTGTAATACAATCAACATAAACCCAAGGCTCATACGTTCAGTTGCAATACTCTATGGCAATACAATAATACCAATATTTACAATCTCAGAAACCTGACCTGAAGGCAAGAAGTGTTCAATGGATTTGATTTCAGAGAACAAATAAACTAAAAGAATGATGATTGTTTGATGTTAATCATTAATTTCAAAGTTCAAGTTCGGTTGAATTTAAATAAACGGTTGATAAGATTTATGACAGAGTCAGAAATTGTACTCTTCAATAAGGGCTCTTGTTTTGGATGAACTCAAGAAAATGGATCTCAAGAGAGCTTCACTTAGGTATAGGCATAAGCTACTTCTTTCAATAGGTTAATGATCGAGTGAGTAGATAGTATCGTTTCGTATATAGCTGTGTCGAAGGGTGGCTTATGTAGGTATTTTCCCTTGCGTATAATTGAGCTATCATCAATGCGTAACAGTATTTGCACATACTGCATTTCTATCGAATGCAGTTACATAAAGAAATTAGTTACATAGTTCTCGAGTACGTTTGCATAGTCGTAGTTTCATGTAGTATAATTCAACAATTCTGATGTAATTTTTAAACTTTTCGTAGAAGCTATTATAATAGGCAGATATCAAAATAATTTAAGAGTTTCTAAGATGGAGTGAGAATAAACCCATTTTTTTATGTTAGTAAGACCTCGCTTTGGGAGAAAATGTATACTTATATTTTTGAGAATAAACAAACCAGTTTTGAAGCATTTCAGTTACCAATAAAAAAAAGAGACCTATTATTATAAGGAAAATGAGTTAAATTTTACTGCCCTCAACATCCGATTATACTGATCAACAAATTTTACGACATCAAGCTCGATATGAAAAATGTGCTCCCATGCCTATAAAAATAAAACAGCTTTATCGTGCTCCATAAAAAGTTTTGATCACTCAAATTTATCATCATACCGGTAAACTCTCGTCGTTAAGTAATATTTTCGGTTTTCGAAAAAGTTGAAGCACCTTAGAAAGTTCTGGATTTTACTCGACCAAGATCTTGAGTATTGAATTCCTTGGAATGATAGTTCTTCAAAGTACCACATTAAATTACGCAATCTTAATCACAAGCTGTTTGAAGAAGTCATATATTTACTTGAGTAAGAATTGTTTTTATCACGACTAGTTTTTATGTGATTTATTTATTATATGCAGCTGTAAAAATAAACAAGTAACATATTATCTGACTCGTGGTAAGCATGGAGATTTCATGTGTCACAGAATTCTTGAAAATTAAACTGATTCCGGGAATTTTCAAATTATGGTTTAAACTTATATTACTTACTCATAATTTGAGATAATACAAAAATATTATTACTATAATCTTCATTTTTTCTAGTCATACAGTCATATCAATGAGATTTCTTTTGATGACTGCTCAAAATTACTCTAACGTTTGTTCGTTATAAATATTCATATTATTTATTCTATTTGCTTGTGCATTACACAAATTTACTTTTCAGGTAACAGTAACATAGTATCTTTTTTCTACTTTCAAAAAAAATGAAAAATTTTCTTTGTATTTGTTTCTAAAATCGAAAAAAAATTTGTCAGGCACCAAAATTCTCGACAAAGTCACCTGTTGGATAGGGGTGGGAATTGAAACAAAAAATATCAATATCGCCTCATCCACTACACTAGAATTATCTGATACTCAATAATGATATATCGGAAAGAATATATCGATATGCCAATGTATCGAAAAGATTATGATGGATTTTTCAGAAAAGTTTATTTATAAGAGTTTTTTTTGATATCCCTTGTATTTGCAATGCGTATAATTTTAAATTTTTTCTAGTTTTTTATTGGGATTCTACTTAGATAGCCGGAATTAGATTCCTTAGGATTTGAAATTAAAATTTTTTTCAAATACTTAAATTTTTAAAACGATCTTGTATAACTAAATTTTACTCTTGTTTAAATTTTTCGTGCTTCTTAGTATTATTGTTGTTCTATAATTTTCCAGTAAATATATAGATTATTGGAATTTTGTACTATTTTTATGATTTTTAAGTTTTCTTATCAATAGTTTCTGAGAGATTTGATAGATTTTTGAGACAATTAAAATACCTGGAATTAAAAATTCTTCTTGATTTCTTGTATTTTTTTGGTTTTAAGTAAAATATTTTGGAATAATAGAGTTTTTTATAGATTTTTTAATTTTCACGTGTTGTTATTATTTGGAGTATTGAAAATTTGTGCTTTACGATTCAAAGTTTATGAAATTTTTTGGTTTTTATGGATATTTCAAGAAACAGTGTCTTACTAGACGTATATTAGTCTTTTAAATATTTTTCGTATTTTTTATTATTCATACGAAACAAAAGGTTTATCAGTATATTTTTGTATTGCAGTAGAGATTTTCTAAATTCCGACGTTTTAGTTACATAAATGTTATAGATTTTTAGTAACTATTTCATGCCTTTCATACGTTTCTTATGTATATTTTTTTCCATTTTCTAGTACTTGAAAAATGTTGTCACATTTGCTAGTTCATGGAGACACATCTCTAGATTTCTAGAATGTTATATCCCTGAGTTAAATGTGTTGAAATTTGTTAAATAATTCGAATAACTTATCAAAACACATAACCAAATATTGAGTAATTTCAATAATTGGCTAAATTTAAAAAGATTTATACGATAGGATCGAATTTGATTTTCATACACTGTATAGATTTTCCAACAAATTCAATCAGCATCCACAAGTTTATAATCAAATTTTAGTATTTTCAGAATGATTTAATGATTTAAATAATGCCTATTGTTGACATGTAGAACTTCTTTCTAAATTACGGTTCTCCTTTCTAACGATTGTTATTCAAAAGTATCAAAACGCCTAATATTACTCGCTACTGAAAAGAGGTATATTTAAATGTAACTCGCACTTCCTACATTATACACTGAATCTGAATCAATCAATTGCAACAGATTTTCGTTGTATTTGATAATATCAGTCTCGTAAAATTTCCACAGTGTTTACCTTCAAAAATTAATAGATTGAATTTTAGAGTATAACAGAGAATCTGTAAAATATGACAGATATTTGTGTTAAAATTTCTTAAAATTACAGATTTTATCGTCGAAATTGTAAAAAAATCGAACCGTGAAAATTTCAATCGATTTTTTTTTGAAAGATATATATAATGCATAATCGATTAATTGGCATGCAGCATTTTTTGTAGGAAAAATAGTAATTTTTGCCTACCCGTTTCACTCAGTGCATATTGAGATATATAAATCCACGTATACATCATCCCATAATGTCGTTATGATCACCTATAACGAAGCTCTAACAAGTTTTTCTACTACCTGGCTAGCCGAAGTTATGCAAGTGGAAACGGAGTCCGGGGAATTATGTTTATGTACGCAAATTCGGGAGCGTTCTATCAAGTGGAGCCAAACTCGCGAAGATTGAGTTAAACCAACGCTAGTTGAGTGACCTAATAGCTACCGGTGGGAACATGATTAAACATGTGACAGTTAACCAGTGACGCGAGAATTCCATAACACGGCGCTTTTATAACGAAAGATAACCCGTTTCCCGGAAAAGCGTCGTTATCAACCTTTGTTGCCAACTTTTCATCGTGAATTTGGTTGGGAAATGTTTTGGATGTAGCGCCCTTCATCAAAGCGAGCATTGTGTTGGTATACATGATAATTATTTTATCCGATTATGAAGAAAGTTTAGTTCGTCTCGAGAGTGTTTGAGACACGAGACATTTTACAGCTGCGATGTTAATGACAGGTTTTAGAGTTTCTAGTACTCGTTAAGGTATAATTAAGTGTGACGAGCAAAAGGTGAATCTCACAGTTACTTGGAATGTAGAATGTTGTAAAAAGGGTCTGAGTGCGGGTTATGTAAATGTAGATTTGAACTGAAGTGGAGGAATAATCATTTCCGTAGGAGCGTGGGACCTTTTATCAATGAAGGTTTGACTTAGGAAAAGAAACCTTGTAGCAGTGCTTAAATAAACATTTTATACATTTTATCCAAGAAATCGTATCCTGTTTGTCATTAGAGTGAAAGGTAATCAATTTTTTATGAATTTCATTAGTAACTAGAATAGATATGTAATTGAACAGAGAAAAAATTTCATTTAGCAGAAAAAGAAGTAGTTAAAAATTTCAAAATTGGAATTCAGACAGTCAGAATTAAAAATTGATAAAAGAGAAAAATTTCTGGTTAGAGTATTTTTTTTAACAACGTTTAGTAAAAAAAATATACGATGCTTTTTTGAAAAAGCGTTGCAACATGTTTAATGACTACGCGACAGTTAATTTCCCCACACGTTTTGTTTCTGATTTCGTTACACAGCGTGGCGCAAGTGACGCGCATGATGTAGTTAATGACAATCAAATCATTCTGGAGAGTGAGTTAATACAGCAACTGTGAACAAACATAAAATTATACACTGCATTCTATTGAAATGAGATCCAGCAATTTTTTTTTTTTTTTTTTGTAGCTTATAAAAAACATTACATAAGACTCAACTTTATATAACTTATTTCAGATTGTTAGAATATTAAAATAACAATATTTTTACGATACAAAAATGTGTTAGTGTTTAAAAAATGTTTAGTGGGTTTCATACAAAGCGACAAAATGTCTGGATGTTTTTTTTTTCTTTTCGTTAGTCAAGCAATTTGCCTCTGTTTTTTATGAAACCTATACTTTACGAAAACACTGAGAAAAAGGTATGGATTAAATAGCTGCATTTCTAAAAATAGCTATAACAGAAATTTTCGATACAATAAAATGCAATATAGTGTACACCAATATGTTCTTGATATTTTTTTTATGAATTTATTTTGAACAAATACATTACATTAAATTAAAAAAATGTAAAGAAGAGATAATGAATTGAATTTTTCAGACTCATCAAAAACAATAAAAGAAACAGAACAAACAACAAAAAACTATATTGCATTGAATACAAAAACATTCTGACCATATATATGCAAATATTGTGTTATTCATTCTCTAATTAATTAGTTTACTGAAAGTTTATTGAATTTATCAATTATATTTCGTTAAATGTTTATATCCAAAAGTTAAAATTTCTGAAATAGTGCATATTACTTTTACATCGGTTTCGAGATATCGAAATAAAAAAAGTTTATACATGAAAAAAAAATTGAATTGTATTTATACAGAATTCATGACAGTGAGTTTATGTTGCCTCGCATTTCGGGTTCACTTTACAAAAGAGACATTAAAAAATAAGATCATAATGAAACATGTCTACAAACATCTAATTTTATGGTAATTTTTGTTTGACAAATTCGAATTTAATGCTACGATGATATTTGACAGTTCAGAAGAAAGAAAATTATCACTCAAAATATATTAGGATAGTGTTATGGATAAGGTTGCGTACGTTCAAAATGTGTAAGCGCGAGTTCTAATTCCAATCAGGTGGAAAATTTGGTCTGTGGAAAATTCTTTTTTCATGTGCAGCATTTACCTGAAGAAAAATACATAAAAAACTGAGAATTAATAATATTTCATTCGAAAAAAAGAATCACTATTTTTGAAAGAGCAATATTTACGATAGAATCAAGTGAAAAGTATATTAATACTATAATTCGCACTTGCAATGTAAAACTTAAAATTTTTCAATGCAATTTCGTGGCAAACAGATTTTTTTCTTAAAAAACTCTATTTTCGAGTGTTTTCAATAAAATGAATTAACTGTAAATAAATTGCTAAAAATATTTACAAACTTGAAAGTATCCTTTTCAATAAATACCTAATAAATTTTTAACCAAAAATATTGAATTGACTTTTCCTGCCAAGTATTCTTTGATAGGGGGTTTGGAGGTTATGTGTGTCATCAAGTCCCATATTTTGTGTCTGAAGCTACAATCATAGACAAATATAGCGATTCCTGCCATACATTCCTCTCACTATACAGAAGTGCAGAGTGACCGCGAAATGTAAATATCTCAATCAACCGTTCTCAAAACCGCGGAAATATCCATTTCACCCAAAACCATAAACCGGTCAAAGCCCCCATAAAAATGCAGGACATGAATACCGGCCGTCCCTCGTAACCCCGCCATTCGCGATCGCGGGTGTAAATGAGATACTCGCTCGCTCCAAATGTAAATTAGAACTTCGTTCCCAGAATGTGTGCCTGTCAGTGGGTGCGCGCGAAGATCGTTCTTAATTATTATGATTATCGTGTGAACCTGCACGATGATTATTTCCGCCTGCATTAAACGCGCCCGGCGCAGCATTGTTCGTGGCACGCATTCGCCATGACGGTGGTCCGTCGCACCCAAAAGTCCCCGAAAACTAATTTCATTCAAACTTTTTTAAGTATGATTGATAAGCGTGAAATGGAAAGCGTCGCGCCAAACGTTTCTGGACAAGGAGCTTTCCGTCTTCGCTCGGATTTTCGCCCCGGAAAAAAGCGTGGAAATTTCGTGCACCTCATTTAACTCATCGATTAAAGTAAGAGGTATCGATTATCCGGAAAGATAAAAGAACCGTTTTGGCGTTATCGTTAATCTAGCAATGATTGACTATTCCGAAACTCCAGGTTAAAACAGGCACGTTGATGAGGTTGAAATTAGAAGCGAAAAGTCAACCATGAAGATCAAGTTTCCCTTATTTCCTTATTCAGTTAAAAATATCCAAGCCGCAAGAAATTGGATTTATAGGATTATCAGTCATAAAGTAAATTAAAATACCGAATTATATAGTTCAAATCTAATTTTCCAACGAACAATTCATCAACAATAGGATTTGTAAAGTGATTAATCGTTTCAGGATCGATTCCGTCCGGAATAATCACCGATCTTCACTCGCTACGACAAAGCCTTCCCCAACCGATTCTCTTCAACTTCACCCCAATTACCATTCGAAGACTCAGAAGCGGAATCGCGATATTACAAACGTTAGTCACCTGAAGGATCCATTATAATGCAAATTTCAGATACAGCCCAAGTTCTCGAGTCCGAATCGGAAGGCGCTCGCACTCCGCTATCCCTCGGAATTCGCGCGAACGCCTCGGATTATTTGATCGTCTACGGAACGTTATATACCCATTTTTTCCCTTTTTTCCTCCTCTCGAGCATTCACTTAATCATTTCGTATTCCGTTGGAAACGACTTTCCATTAAACGATCGAACCCAGCTTTTATATCCTCGAAAACGCAGCAGATGCTGCGAAGCCGCGAATACAAAAGAGGATATTACCGATCAGTCACGTATGCAGAATTTTCTTTGGTAAAAAAGGTTAGAGGATTTGCGTAATTTACCTTTTTCTTCGAATAAAATGATTGTATAGTCGAATTTTTGAAAGTCTTAAGTGCTGAGTCCATAAAGAACTTTTCTTCCGTTAAACAAAGAAACTCGATTTAGGAGAGTACATGTCTTCTATATAACGTATTTTCTGCAATGAATTCAGTTCATCGATCGAATACATGTACAAACATTTGTGAGACGACATGCTTATTTTCTACAAGGCGACAAAATTAATTGCGAAGATGTGCCCCAATTACTGCTGAGAACGAATGGGTTTCCTTGCATTATTGCCGAGTAGAACGTCATAAAGTGAATTCATTTCCACTAATTGATCTATTCTAGCGAGGAGAAATTTCCAAAACAGAATGCAAGTACAGTGAAATAGTCAGCAGAAGAAGAAGGCAGAGCCTAATTATATACATGCAATACATCAAAGACAATACATTTTAGATGAACGTACATAATAGAGTAATAAATTGGAATAGAAGTTTTGATCCTCAATTTAAAACAGAGTTAAGTAAAGTTTAGTTTTATTGAAAAAAATCAGAAACTGCCTCATTCTATTCAAAAATGCTTTAACCTATCACGTAAAAGCTGCTATGGAAATCATTACTCGATTGGTTTCTTAGTTTAAACTCAAATCATCGAAAAACTCTGCTCTCTTGCTTTAAATTGAGCAAATTTGTCTTACACAAATTTTTTCACCAAAACCACGTTTCTTAGAAATTACTCATCTACAAAATTTTTCAACGAAATTGTGTTAAATGAGCCACGTTCATTCTACATTATTTCCGAATAAATAATCCTCGGGTGTATTTGTTTTCCAGTTCAGTAATTCTCGAATACTCAAACGCCGTGTTATTCCACCAACCTATGGATTTCCGACAGGGATGAAAGACATGCTGAAACAGCGCCGTTTTCAGGGAAAGTACAATTGCTAGAATGCTCATTGCTTAGGAATTCTTTGCCGTGAGACGAGCGCGAAACGAGCCCTTTGTACCGCTAGTGTCATAGTATCAAATATCCCGCTTGTGAAACTGTACGTCGTTTCTTCCGCTTCGCTTATCCTTTTTTTCATTTCTCGCGATACTGCATATTGCTCCGCATCACTTCCTTTTACACCATCTGCGAAGCGCCAACGAAACGTACAGTGGTCACTGTATATTTATGAAGTCTCAGATTCTCGGGTCTATTTTCGCGCGCGCCATTGCCAGGAGTAATTCCGCACTATTTTTACACAGTTCGAAATTGTTTTAGAGTGACAGAGTGAAGCACATCGGAATCATGTGTCCTATACAGTGGCGGTCAAATGATATTTTTTTGCATGGAAAGTAATGGAGACCCAAGCAAAGGAAAGACGGGTCATTTTTTATCATATTTCTTCGTATATCCGTGCCTGTGTTCTTTTTATTTTCTAACAAATGTCTGAAAATCTTTGAAATTACACAAAAATGACGAAAAATCTTGAGTAAATAGACAAAATACATTGTAAAACAATATAAATTTTTTAAAGCATGTATAACGTTGAAAATTTGAATAATTTCCGAAAATGAAACGACGTTGACGATTTTCAAGGTTATCAATCATCTTACGAAATTGTAGAATTGATAGAAGTTTACAAAATGTTTATAAATATTGTATTGTATTTCTTCGAAATATCCATGATTCTCAATGATAATCAAAATAACTTGAAACCTACTGTCGAATCACAAAAAATTTTTTGATGTCAAGATATTTTAATGTAATTTAAAAAGTATAGAATATATTTTCATAAGCTCGAAATTTTTCATAATCTCCAAGGATCTTTGTAAAACATTGGAAATTTTATAAATTTTCAGAAATTACGAAAATTTGAAAATTTGGAGAGTACTAGTCAATAATGTTCACAATATTTCTTTATTTTCCAATTAAAAACCGAAAAACTTTCAAAGTATTGGAAAACCACGATGAATCCTAATAGACTGAATAAAGTTATGCGAAACAAAGAAAGATTTAAATAATTTTTGCAAGGTTCAAAGTTTCGAATATTTTCAGAAATCACAAACTATGATAAATTCTAAAGATCTATGAACATTTCATAGATATTGAATATTAATGAAATTTACAAAAAAATATTTATAAATTTTGCATATCAGGTTCATTATTATACTTATTTAGTATTTTATTCAGAATATGCAGGATAACTTTAGTTTGTGTCACAAAGAAAATTTAGGAAACTTGTTACGTATTGGAAAATAACAAAAAATTTAAATAATACGGACAAATTTGTTATGAATTTTGAAATGTTAAAAATTATTTGTATTATGCCTGACACTAGTCATCCAACAACTTGGAGTCATTGCAAAATTTGAGAAATTATAAATAATGATAAAAATTGGAATATTTGTAAGATTTTCAAAAACTCTCATGGATTTAGCAGATTTAGTTCATTAGGATATTTCTCTACGAATCAAATAAGTGTTTTTTTTTTTCATTAAAAAAAATCTTTAAAACTTCAAATGTAATGAAAAATACAAAAAATTTAATTACTAGGAAAAAATTTTTATAAATTTTGGAAAGCATTCATTGGTTCACTTTCTAGTTTGACTTTACAAATTTTATAAAAACTTAAGATTAAAAAAAAAAACCCCAAGACTTAAAAAACTACAAAAATTTGTAACATCACCGAGAGTTTTCTGAAAAACATTTCAAATAAAGTAAATGAATTATAAGTATTGTGTTCATTATAATATTTTATCAAGTACACATGATTTTTTTTAATCCTAAATGGAGACTTAAAATTCACTGAAAACTCACACGAAATCTACAAACGATGTGCAAATTTCGATAAATTTCAAGTAGTCGGAAATAGTTTGTATTATATTTGAAATTCAAAAAACTTTGTAAGTTTGAAAAACCATTATACACGTAAGATTTTGTCAACAACTCGAGAAAATGATGTAAATTTGCAGAATTCGAGAATATTTTATTGAATTTTCAGATTGTATCGAATTTCGAAAACTCTGTGAAACCACAGAAACCGTGTTTCGTCAGGTAGCCATGGATTGAACTTGACTAAAATGGATTCATTCTCGATCAATTTCGATTAATCTATACCTAATTTATCCAACTGGAAAATTTTTCCGATTCAAACCAAATCAAGATCAATCTTCCAGATTCCAAAATAAATTCAACCCAATTCCATCTTGTTTTCCAGTTCAAATATATCTTTATTAATCCAATCTGTCGTCTGTCTTATTTGAAAACTCAAGATTTTTACTGGATGTAAACGAATATTTTTTCGACCCAAATAATCGTCATAAATGCTAAACTTTTACTACTTTCACCCAATACAATTCACATTGTATATCATAATCAATATACACTTCTATCAATAGAAATATAATCTAGATTCTGACTTATTGCGAATAAATATCTTTCGATCCAATATAAAACAAACAATTCATCTATCACAGCGCTTATGGTTGTCCTCAAGTGTACTGACTCAGAAATTGTGGTATATAATGCAGATTGTGAGAAGTTTGTATGCTCTAGTATAAATTTAATTTGTAGTCTAATGCATTTTCAAGTACGTATTCCCTATATTTAGAAATTTCCCTTTTAGTAGTGCAGCCCTCTATTTCCACATCTTCTGCTACCCCCAGTCTTTTGTTTACAAATATTCATCTTGTTTCATTTTCTCTCCAATCAGCATCAAGATAAAAGCAGAGAATAATTACTACTGATTTTCATTACTTCATTCTACAAATTTTTTTTTTCTTCAAAATATTCAGCTTCGTTTTATTTTCTTCATTCTTTCAATCTGCATCCTAGTTTTTATTTTTCTTCTCTCATCATTCCCGAATAAAAAAAAAAAGAAATTTTATCCAATACGAGCCGATTGTTTATATTTTTTGAAATTTCTTTCTAAGACCATACTTTGAAATATTTCAACATATATCAGAGTAACAACATTCACGACAACCCCTTAACTCATTCTTTTCCCGTAGCAAAAATACGCCATCGCCACACACAAAAGGCCAAACGTGTCAACTCATCTTCTACTTCTATCCCATTGTGCCGCAACCTCTCAATTCGATCATCCTTTAATTAGGTTAGCCTCCTAGAAGCGGAATTCCCGCGGAACCGGAAACATCAGCGCCAATTGCTTTGGAAAGTCACCCCCTTTCCCTCACGCCACAGCCGCATTTTCCCCGTCACTCCACGACTCGACAATCTCTCGAAATCTTTCGACAATGAAAATTGTTCTCACCTCTTATATCGCCCCACGGCCCAAGACGAGCTTTTTCGGCCGACCCCCCCTACAGTCTACCACGCAAAGAAAAGTTTCTCCACAAAACTTTTCGCGAGATATCTTTTATTCCGTTCCCCTGAGACCATCGCGATGACACGGCGTTCCTTCCTTCGTTTCAATTTTCACCCCTCGTTATGTTTTCCCGCATTTTCCGAGGCTCTTTTTATTTTTATTATTTTCTTTTTTTTGCCACCGTAATTTCGGATCGGGATTGTTTCGGATTACGCGACGTTGTAAACGACGCCGGGGACTAGTGTTCCCCTTTTTTTTATTTCGACTTTATCTTATGCGAATATCATGACCCGGGAACAATAAGGCACGGCGATGCAGAGCCTTTTTTTATGGGAAAACCCGGCTTTTCAGCGAGTGGGAAAATTTACGGTTGCGTTATTGTTGGTCTGAGGAGTGAGAGGAGGAGGGGAGGTGGCCTTGTTTTTGTGACTGGAAAAAGTAGAGTGAGATGTGAGAAGATTTCTGAAGATTTCCATGTTCGTCTTTTGCTGTTTTCGAGTTAAGATTAATTGTGGGGGTGACGTGAGTTGGACGTTTGAAATTTATAATTTGCAGGGTAAAGATATAAGAAGAGTTGCAATTATTGATAATTTTACTCATTGTTCATTTCAAATTTGCTGATCACGAAGTTTATCTACATCAATAGCCAATTTTCAATTGTAAACTCACAATTTTAATTAAAAATATTAGAGTGTCAAAATTTCTCAGTCATTTAAAAAAATCTATCAGTTGTAAAGAACAACGATGACGATCTATGAATTCATTAATTTATTTTCGATTCCATACATAATATTTCAGTTATTCCTAACCCTTTTCAATGATTTTTGTGAGATATTATTTACACAATTTTATAATATGTAAAATATCAAGAGTAATATGATCAATACTGGCAGATCAGGCTTTTCTTTGGTCTAACAAAGAAAGTATTCGTGAAATAAAGGAAATATTTCAAGATTATCATAAACCATGAGAATAGATCAATCGAAAGGCTTTGATAGGGCTCAACTTTTTACGATCCATCGAATCTCCCAGAAATGAAAAAAATCAAAGTTAACAGAGAACAATTTTTTCACATTGCCATGTGATGCAATTTCATTAAAAATTATTAAAAAGAAACTGAACAAGGACAATTTCACTTTTGCAGACAATCTTTTGGTAAATAAAATTTGTAAGACCGTAAAAAAAATTCAATGAGGAAAAAAAAAACAAAAAATTTTGATTGACTGGTATTGATTAAAAAACAATCTCAACGGTTTTGACGAGAGACAGTGTATCATTTTCGTGGATTCATTCCATTTATATTCCTGATTTTTAGTTTTTCAATGTCTTTATTTATTTAATATTATGTTCGCGACTCACAGTTGAGCTTTCAAATGATAGAGGTATGAATGCCTGAACGAATTTTGATTTATTGAGTTTTATTGTCAATATCCCACAGACCTACTGAATAGAATCCGAAATAACTAAACGTAACGTTGTGTTTGGAAATGATCATAAATTTATTTGACTGGCATTGTCAATCTTCGTAAATATTGAATTTGAGCCAGTAAATAGTACTTGAAAATAAAATCATTTATCTTGGCTTCTTTCCAAAGCATCGTTGTTTTACTGAAAAGGCTTTGCTATGAAAGAAAACAGAAAATCATTGTTACATAATGTTCAATTCGTCAAAATACTTTCATTTCATCTAGTTTATAGTTAAATCAGTTCTACAAAACTTGAGCAACAATATAACTATGCAGGAAAATTCGTATCAAAAACACCGAGAAACTTACTAGTCAAATTATACCCTAGTTATCAGTATCCAAAGTTCTCTAATTTCACTGGAACTTTATTATTGACGCCTAACTTTGTTAACGAGTGTGCAAATATCATTTGACGTCGACGCGTTTCACTAAGCGCAAAACCCCGAAATCATTTATGCTACTATAAATTTCCAAAGCCGTGGATTTCCGCGATACACGGGGAAAAAATTAATATCGTCCAGCTCGCGTTTCGTTCGGGATTTTATCCCCGTTAAATTTCCCCGTTGTCTCGTATTTTAATGCAACCTCAATTAACCGCGGCAAATTCATAAATATGCATAAGTTGTATTCAAATTTTCCGCGAGTTTCCGCAATCGAGAATCGTTTGTGTTTCTTTCCACGCTTCCCTTTTCGGAGCCAATAAAAATGCCTCTGAGATTTGAAATGACGATCTCAGTGTCTTTTAAAAAGTGTTAGCGTGTGATAAACAAGACGGTTATTTGGTTTTTTAAGAGACGCGAGGAAAGGTTATTTTTTTCTGGCGTTTATTGATATAGCCTAAACATGAGGTTACAGAAAAATTTGATTTTATCGTTTGAATCTTAAGGTAAACGTTATTTGAAGACAAAGAAGCTGAAGTTGAACATTGATCATTAGACATTTTAAAATGTTTACAATAAAACAAAAAAAAAGACCGAAATATTTGAGATTGAGTTTCTAACATTATCAATGTTTGACTTAAAAAAAAAAATGTAAGAAGTGTCACAAATAGAAATGAAAAAATTGGCACATATAATAAATCAATAACTTAAGGGGTTATATACCTTTTTGGGCAGACGAATTGAGGATAGTTTGGAGTATCTTTGAAAGTTTGTAGCAATAATGTTATGATACCAAAGTTAATTTTTTCTTAATAGTGCATTGTCCACTTGAAAAAAAAAGTATTTGTTCATAAAAATATCAACAATTAGCGGAGTTTTAGCCCTTTACCCGAAACAACTTTTTTTTTGAAGAGGCTTGCGACGACTACGATGCAAGTCGAACAGGACAAATTATATCAGAAAATCCAATAAATTTCATTAGTCTAGGAACGTATCTAGTTCTTGAACGATTGCAAAAATGAATATTACGTTTTTTCTGTATGCAAGAACGTTTTCCCCGGGATTTCGATTTTTTGAGTTTTGAAAATGTTATTATAAAACTCTTATCTGCAAAATAAAAACTTTTTTATAAAAAAGCAATCGTTCAAGAACTATATATATTCCTAGACTATTGAAACTTTTTGGATTTTCTGATTTAACTGAACTTGTTCGGCTTGCATCGTGGTCACCGCAAACCTCTTCAAAAAAAAAGTTGTTCCGGGAAAAGGACCGTAACTCCGCCAATCGTTGATATTTTTTTATGAAAAAATACTTGTTTATTCAAGTGGGCAATACTCTAATAAAAAACAATAACTTTTGTGTGATAACATTACTGCTACATTCTTTAAAAGATACTCCAGACCATCCTCAATTCGTCTGCACAAAAAGGTATATAACTACTTAATTTGAAAATTTTTGGCAAAGAAACACTAAAGTTGAAATTTTTAGAGCGTTGTGAATCTTGAAAAAAAAAAGATTCCCATAATCATCGAAAATCTTAAGTTTTCGAGTGTATTTTCGTCTATTGCTCAATATTGTAACATCAATTCATCTTTCTTTTTATAAATTTTCCAACCCTCAACATACTAATTTCCATAACTGTGTAAAATCACTTAAAAACTATTTTTTTTCGTTCTAAAATGAAATAAAATTTTCCTTAACTTTGCATTTTTAAAACAAAATGTAATCATCACGTTTTCCCAAATATGAAGAAAATCCCCGTTCAAATTTTTAAATTCCAAGCTCTACTATCGCTCTTTATTCCAAACCGTACGCATTCTTTTACTCTCTGCATGGATGCTTGAAGACGCTTGTTCTTCATGTGTTGCCAAACTTTCTGATGAAATCAGTTGTTCTCGCAAACAGTAAAAGTTTGTGAATAAAAACACTCCAAGTTTGTACTAGGTTCAAGTGTTTTCGAAACTTATTTGATAGTTTTTGGTTCTTGAATGTAACGTTTTACATCTTGATTTCTTCTTCTGTACTTTCATGAAATTGGTTTTCTTGCGCGTTTGGTAAAGAAACAAGTTTACAAATTCATGAGCTACGAACTTTACAGAATGTGACTCGATTTTTGTCAGTTTAAATGAATACTGTACATAATTTTTTTATGACTAACAATAAATGATTTGTCATAATGATTTTCATAAAATTTAAACTCTGGAGAAGTTGTCTTGCAGTTTGTTTCATTTGTGTTTTCTGTTTAAAGTGATCAATTTTCCAAAGACCTCATCAAGTCTAGAAACTGTAGAATACACAAAGCTTAAACCTTTCTGCAGCCATTTGTATTTATTTTATTGTCATAGTGCAAAGCTCAATAACTCAAATTATTGTTAATAATTTTTGTTCTTGGCGTGAAAAGCATTCAGGCTTTGCTGTTTTTATAAGCATGTTTCAAAATAATTTATTCTTGCCATGATAATAGTAAAAAAAAAATATGTCGAAGTATTTTTAATCAACCTGCGAAGTAAAGAGCAAAAAATTTTGTTTATATATTGATTATAAATTTTTGGTAATTTTTTCTTAAATATATTTATTTTTTTTTTTTGTGAATATTCTCAAAGTCAATGCTCCCCCTCTAGAAATGCAAAATACATAAAACAAAGTATTTATACAAAAAAAGCTTCTCTAAAACAAAAAACATACATTATCCAGCAGAAAGGAATATTTGCACATCGAAAACTCCACGATGTTCCGGAAAATCCCCCTTTCTCAGTAAAACTCCTTTAAATCCCGAAAGCTTACCTCTGACATCATGCACAACGACTAAAACAAGCGCCAGGAAGCTTATCCCGAAGACGGCGCCGGAAGAGCCCATGCTGCGGATTACCGGCCCCCGTTGCCCTCGACTTTATTCGCGACTTGCCCAAAATTCATCCCCAACACACGTTTTATACTAGTCCGAACTGCACATCGAAAAACATGTGAACATCGAGGATCACCGGCCGGAAAAAAGCTCCTTAGGACGAGCTTTCTCAGCATCCACGGTGGAAAAAGGCTTCGCGCACGATCTACCGCGCAACGAAAGGACCTTGCGCACGATCTACGGCGCAGTGAAATGGCCACGCGCGCAATCTACTGCGCAGCGTAGGGGCTCCGCGCACGATCTTCTGCGCCGAGAGCTTTTGTAAAAAACACCCGAGCACTTGGGGATGGAGACTTTTTCGGCAAGTCAACTTCTACCACGAGGACCCGAACTTCTTTCGGACGATCGAGCCGCGAGCGACTGATTCAAGTCGCTCTGAGGAACTGTCGCTTCTCTTTCGGCCAGTGCCGTGCACCTGTCGCCCTGTGGGATGCCCAAGTGCGCATGTACGCCAAGCACGCAACCACCGGGAGATATGGGGGATCCGCGCCTAAAGAGAGAGGGTTGAAAAGTGCGAGCGAGAGGAATTTTGCACGGAGCCAAATGCAGGTGGGAGCCACCGCGTTCGAGTCGACCTAGAGCAGAAGAGGGCTTCTTCTCTCACTTCCGGTTCTCCGGCGCCGCCTCGTTTTATTCCTCGCGCTTCCTTGCGCTATCTCTCCCACATCCGAGAGATCGGGGCGATACAACGCAGGCTAGTGCCCTTTTCGGTACTTTTGTGAATATCATCATTCGTTCGGTGCTGTGTCTTCATACGTATGTTCATGCTTCTCTGATTGCCCAATACGGGTCTTTTTGCAGTGAAACTTCCTTGCTCTTGTTCTGAGAATTGATGTGTGAATTCAGAAAAAGGATGCCAGGAACGGAAGTTGCCTTTTCACTTGTTTCATGAATTTATTCAAGTGTGCATGTTTTGTATACGAAATTTCTGCTTCTAAGTTGTGTCCTTCAATTTATGTTTGCTCTTATCTTATTTGCTAATAAGGATCTTTTTCAAGTGAAACTTACTTGCTCGCACAGAAAGAAATCTTTGGTTTCAAAAACCAAATCTTTGGATATCGTTACCAAATTATATAGTAAAATACGGACCCACCAAAGTTTTGGTTGTGACTAACAAAGTCTATGTATAAAGTTAGTTTGGAAGTGACAACCAATACTTTGCGTTACATTTCAATAGCGCTTTTTGCATTATATAAAATATTGTGTTTGGAGAAAAACAAATCTTTTATTTACATCACAAAAATAATTTTCGTTATTTCCTTTTCTTATGTGTCGCAAGTCAAAAGACTTACGATTTTGTTTGTTGTTCAAAAAATACTTTCGCATTCCTCATACTTTAGTTGTCGTACAAAAAGGACAACAAAATGCCATAAATAATATTTACAAATTTAGATCTAAACTTAAGGGGAAAACACTCGAATGAAGGGCAAAATCTTAAGTCGTAGGTTACTTAGAGGATTCTTATCCTTAATTTTGTGAAGGTGTTTTTTGACAAGGTTGGGATTTGGGATACTGATATTTATCACTAAGTACACCAAAATCTTTATGATTTATGTAAGCCATTCTTACAAATAAATTCATGAATCTCCCCATTCGTAACTGAAAAAAACAACACTCCACGTACGATACAGCTACTGACAGCCACAGGCAAAAAGACTGACTCGCGCACATAACCAAAAACAGTGAAGAACGACCACATGAAGTATCTAACCACTTATTATAGGTGGCCTTTCATCGTACTTTGGGTATGATTACCAAAGCCATGGTTGTCGTATGCAAATATGATAAGTTACCTGAGTTTTTGTAAGTTAACCAGGACAGTATAGATGTCTCTATCGCACTGAATAGATACAAAGAGTAAAGTTTGGAAGTCATATCCAAACACGCAATACCATGACCTTTTGTTGTAACATCAACATGAAATTGATGCAATAACAAATCCTTAAGATGAGGTACACGTTTTTTTACAGTGTCACAACCAATAAGCCTCTAACCAAAGTTTTTTTTTCTCACTACTGAAGCATTTCTTTCCGTGCACATTCTGAGGTTTGATGTAAGAATTCAATATAAAAATTACACCAATATGGAACGAAAATTGCCATGTTTATCGTTTTATACATACATTCGCTTAAAACACAAGTTTTGAATATGAAAATTTTGCTCATTGGAATTGCAAATAATTTTCATTATATTGAGAATATATTTGTACCTGTTTTAATTGATGTTCGTTCCACTCATATGGATATGTATGAAGTGAAACTTCCTTGCTCTCCTTCGTGGGATTAAGGTCGAAATTCGGGAAAAGAAAGATACTAGTTTGGAAGAGGAGTTACCTTCTTACTTATATCATGCAGTCACTTAAATGTGCACGTTCTTGAACAAAAGTTCTGCTCCTGCCTTGTTGACATTTAGGATAAAGGTGGGTAAGATGAGACAGCAGGTAATGTGGGACACACTCTTTTATGTTTTACTTGGTTTTTCAACAGTAAGTATTGCCATTTGTAAATTCATCTAACATGTGCACTGAAAAACTCTGTGTATCCTTTTTATCGCTGGATTTGGTTTTTTATTAATTATCCCACGGTACTTCCATGAGGCATTACAAAAACAGCAGTATATTTTGAAAGTACTCTGAGTTAAACTCGAAGAAACCAATTCGAATGAAGATTTTGCCCATCCTATCATTTTGACAAACAGCCTGAACTTTTAGAGAGAGATTTAAAAAATGTAAGCACTTTTTCTTTTTTTTTAACAGTCAAGTTAATAAAAAACACCTTTCATATACTTTGCGAGTAATAGAAGACACATCCCCGCAGCTTATATGAGACCGTCGAATATTTATTCCCTAAGCAGTTTTTGATGCTAAGTGCAATCATTTTTTACTATAAAGAAGAAATCATTAAATTGTATTCATTATCTGGAGTAGCTGTTCATTAAAATGTTACTTTTTTTCCAAAGTTTGTCAAGTATTTTTTTTTTCAATTGAAATTCATCATTTCATGTTTCAAATACTATACTTGCTTTATTTCAGCTGTAACGTTGACTACATGAATAAAATATTCGATTTGCAGCCGATATTTTGAAGTCTCGCATAATACCCGCATATTCCACCAAATCTTCACATCTGGAACTTTTTCTTCAAGTGTCTAAAAAAATGTCAAGCACAAGAGATCAAGTCAAGTTCAATAGATTTGTTTTCTGAAAAAGGACAAAACCAGAAGTAATATAAAGAAAAGTTTCTCATATTACCCGCTCTTGATCTACAGTGCCAACATTCTTCATAGCTTTGATAATATTTTTTTTATTTTCTTTACTATTTTTCATTCATATAACATAGCAGTATGAAAAAAAAATTGACGTTATTTGCCTCAATTCAAATAGTTCTGATGAAATTTCACTTTGTTAAACAATATGATAAAAAAAAGGTTTGTGTAGAATGTCATCTGTTTTGTTTTATTATAAAATTGGAATGTCTTCAGCAATTTCATACATATGTGAATGACACGAATACTTTTAATTTGATCTAATGAATTCTACAATCTTACACAAATGTTCTTCTAGTTTTTAATATAATTTTTTTAATCCCTTTTCTATTAAAGGACGTATGATTTAATTGAATTATATCACTTTCGTGTAATAATTTTACGCTAAATGTATGATATTTTCCACGCCAAATTTTTTTCGTTTTGTACCTTCAATTGAATTTGTACCTTTTGTATACATACCGTACAATATTTAAAAAATTTTGTAAGTTTAAAGAATTTTATTGCAAACATTTTCTACAATACTGGATTCTTATCTGCATGCTGGGTTTACTTCGCCATTTCGGAATTTTAACCGATTAAGAACTTGAATGTTTATTAATAACCTAATGACTCAGATAAAAGTTTGGAAATACTGGTAAAACCAGATTTTTAAAACGTCCTTTTTCACAAAATATAACTTCAAAAATTAAATCGAATAATCATTGAATGATGGACGCATTATAATCGACGAGTACTTTATAAATGTCTTCAATTCCATGCAAGTTACCTAAGGCACAAAACACCATGCTAAGTCACGTAAAGAAGTTTCCCACAACTTCCCAGAGTTTTTCTTCAAAAATAAATGGTATACCTTCAAAAATTAAAGAAATTTTCGTAATGAATTATCCTGAAAGTAAGGGTTAAGCCTTGAACGTTGAAGGTGAATTTCCATAAGGAATGTCTAGAATTGTGTACAAATTTATGATCATATACGAAAAGGTAGAAATTCCAACACATTAGCTGATATTCTGATCTGCTTTTGTCATGATAAATAAGTTCAGAAATAATTGTTTCTTATCAATTTTCTGACTAAAATATACTTTTCATCACTGTATAACTTTATGATTTTGACAATATCACGATAAAAAATTTTGTGCACATCTATCTCTGTCATATACAAGGCGAAATTTCTTACACTTTAATTATAACTCCTAAAAAGTGACGTTCACAAAGTTACATTATAAGCCGTCTTTGTAAAACTTAACTCAAGTCATAAAAAAACTAAAGTCAACTATTAACTAATGTCAGCGGAGAAATTTCGCCGACTTGAATTCTTTCACTCTCACGGTATTTGGTTTTTTCTGATAGAAGTCTTTACTTGTGGATAAAAGTAGATTTTGTTGAACGAAGCTTTTTGCCTGTCGCTGGGAAAGTTTTACTCTTTATCGTCTCCCAGAAACTTTGCCTTTTAAGAGTCGAGTATTGCGGCTGGGAATCATCGATTTGGGGGGCATTTAAAGTACTTTCGGTTCTCGTTAACGCCAGTGTCTAATTACAAGTTATCTTAAACCGTAATGACTTCGAAAATAGCTATTGAATTTTCATGGCAGTTGAGACATTCTTCACAATACAGCTTTAGCTACACGTTCAGTACGCTTTTATGTCGGTAAAATTGAATAATTTTAGATTATGATATTATCAAGTATAAACGTTTGCATTATGATATTCATGAAGAACTCTCTCGCCGGAAATTTCGCCCAGAATTTTCAATGAAAAACGTCGTGAATATCGTACGTGACGAAGAGCTCATCGCCAATAATGTTTCCGATAGTCGTTTGTCGATATTATGCCATGGAACGTGGACACGAAACTTGAAACACCCATGTCCGCATACCGAAAATCTAGATTCCAATCCATCCCGTTTTTCCGCCATTTACGAAAGAATAACCTATAAATCGCACTTGATATACCAGGAGTTCCCGAATAAAACACGAATGAGAGCGTGAAACTACTTGGAACGATTTTGAAAACGGCGTCTCAGTATGATTTTCATGACTCTGAAATTCGCACGTGAGGAGTTTAAATGCACTCGAGTTCGAATATGATACGAGTTCTATGAAGCTTTATGCTTATGCGATTTTTGTTTGTTTTTTTCGAGATGTTTGATGATTGAAACACTCCTTGGTTAGAATGTCAGGTCATTGAATTCGAACCTTCAACATAAAATTGTGTTCATAAAGATTAAATACGGTATTTTGATGGTAATTTTATGATACTGAAGTAAAAAAAAGTATTAAATTTTTTTATACGTCGAGATTTCGTATCATTTCGAGTCTTTATCGAAACTTTTGATTTGTCAATGATTCACATACAAAAATATATTACTATCATATACATAATTTTTAACTCATAACTTTCTCACTCTGTATATTATTTTATGTTTTTCTACTGACCATGCTGAAAATTTCCGATCGGTTTTCCAATTGGTTTTCCAAATGGCCAATTTTCGAATTAGTTTTCTTGTTGGGTTCTCCAATTGGAAAACTAATTGGATATCCAATTGGTTTATTCGACTGAAAAATTTTTGCTGAAAAAGTTACGTCACAAATAAAATTAATTTTCCATTCAAAAATGTAATCAGTTTTCCACATGGAAATCCAATTTTAGAAAAATTTTTAAGTAAGACAAACCAATTGAATTTTCAATTACACCGACCAATTTGAAAAACGAACATCTCTGCTGTTAGTTTTCCAATCGGAAAACCAATTGAAGAACTAATTGGCAATTTTCAACAGAGAACATTTAGCAATTGTTGCAAAGTCTCCTTTTCGAAATTCAAAAATCTGTTAATAATTTATTACAGAATTTATATTTGAATGTTTGTCGTCATGTTTTCATATAAAAAATATAAAGCATGTTTTTTGTTTCTTTCTAGAATAACGTTTTTCAGAGTGAGCAATTTTTTATTTATCGTTTAAATATTTATCATCGCTTTTAAATGATTGTATCTAAGAATTTTCGCTAAAAATTTTATATTTTTTGATAAGGTGCTCAAGATGAAAAACCGAAAGCTTGATATATGAACATGATTCATGAATCTGAATTTGTGTAAATAATCATTCTTTTCATATATGTGGCGTGGACTGAAGAAAGGGTACTAACAGTACCTCGCCGCTTTTCGAGAAAAACGAGATTGAAAAGAGAAAGTCCCTAAGCGTAGCATGGACCGTCCAATTTTGTACCTCAATTTTTTATTAAATAAAGAAATCATATATTTCTAAGAGTAGACTCGTTTGATAGAGTAAGATTTCTATATTCAGAATCACTGACTATCTTGAATTCGATTTTTGGTGCTGTTAGTATCCTTTCTTCAGTCCACGCCACATATAAAAGAACATTTGAAATCATATCCCTTCTCACTCCACTGAACACCTTAAATGCTCTAGGACCCACTAGAATATCTGAGGGGAAGCTTTTGCTGAGGGGGAGCTTTTGCGAATTTGACAGCAGATATAATATCTGCAAAAAGAACATTCATAGTTTCTTTTCCCAGGTAAAAAACAATTCCAATATGTCAATAATTAAAACATATGAAGCGTAAACATTCAACTATGAAATAACTTAAAAACAAGAACTAATTTTTGAAAAACTCTTTCAATCAACATAAAGAGAATATTTATCTATCGTGTTTGACAGGTTTTCTTTAAGATGAGAAACAAAATAGTTACTTCAATTACCCAGCATTATATTTCAAATTTCTATTATCTTCAGTGCCTACATAAAAAATTCCATCCTTTTCGCTGCACCTTCTGAATCCTCCCTCCCTCTGAGAGCACGTCTCCTCCATGAAGGTACATACAAATTTGCAATGCATAGAACGTAATATTCATCATGTGTAATTAAATTATGCATGGACGTCGATACGCCAAGCGATGTGAAACAAGAAATCCGACGTCGCGATAAAAATGACGTCGGGGGTACTTTTGAGGATCGGGGATGCTGAATGCATCACGAAGAGGTTCAATAATGATGCTTGGGATGCTTAGGATGCCGGTGTGCGTCCGCGTCCATGCATATGTATGCACGAAGCCGAGTAATCGAAAACCCTCTGTGCGCATAGGCGCACGCATAGATACTCGCGGCAAGAAGATAACGTGCAGCGTGTCGCCAGCTATAACTCTTACGTATTCCGCCACCCATAATCTACTCTCAGATCGTCGTTCGGCATTAAAGTCCCATAAGCGTAACTAAAATAACGTGCCAGACGCCCGCGTCTTCAATAGTGAAATACGTTAACATACGAACCACGAACGCGCCGCGTTACCCAATTTTCTTGATCGCGTCAACAATGTTCGCGGAATTTCGATGACGCGTCATTCCTAGCTCCGAAATTTGAATTTCCACCGGGTTCGTGCGAAGCTTGACGAATTAAGAACTGAAAGCATGGAAAATGGAATGAATTTTTTTTTCCGATAAAAACAATCAAGGATTGAATCAGCAACATGGGCAATTAAAATCGACACTTTAACAAGCGAACAACGTTTCGTTATTTATTTGGACGTTTTGAGGTTGATATTGCTTCTTAAAAAATTAAAAACCGTTAGAACGTTGATCTACGCTACTACAAAACAAAAATCAAAAATAGTCCTACAGCAAAAAAAAGTTGATATTACAATATTTTTACTAAATTCAGTGAGAGACAACGTCAGAAAAAAAGTGTTTTCTCGCTCAAAGTCGGAAATGCACTAATCTATGTACGACAATACTAAAAATGTTTCTGAAAAAAGTTAACGTTAAAAAGGAAACAATAATTTAGAAAATTAAACGTGAACCATATTAGAATTTTAAAAATCAAAAAATTTGAGAAATTGTTATAAAACTTTTGAAGAAATTGTTTGAATGAATGATCTCTTGCAAAATTTATTAGGGTTATCAGTATCAGACTAATGTTTTGTAATATCTAACATCTCGCTAATTATCCTGCGCTCACAGTCAGTTTATAAATCTAAAATCTTCATTTAGTCTAAATCAAATTTACGACATGTAAATGTATCTCCAATATGATGAGAAATAACTTTATCTTCTTCTCTCTCAACAATTTTAACATATTATTTTATACATGCTCAACCATTCTAGTTTTAAGAGCTTGCTTTATTTGAATAAAATGTCGATGGTGAATTACAAATAAGACGGTAAATTCCATAAACAACCCTGTTTCATCATCCATTTTTATTTTACATTTTCCTTTTGAAACAACATTGTTGAATTTATTGAGAAGCTTATTTAGGGGTTATATACCTTTTTGTGCGGAAAAATTGAGGATGGTTTGGAGTATCTTTTAAGATATGTAGCAATAATAATGGTATGTCACAAAAGTTACAGTTTTTTAATAGAGTATTGTTCACTGGAAAAAACAAGTATTTGTTTATGAAAAATATCAACAATTGGCGGAGTTATGGCCCTTTCCCCGAAACAACTTTTTTTCAAAAAGCTTGCGGTGACCACGATGCAAGTCGAACAAGTCAAGTTAAATCAGCAAATCCAAAAAATTTCACCAGTCTAGAAATATATCTAATTCTTTAACGGTTGCTTTTTTATAGATAAGTTTTTATTTTGCAGGTAAGAATTTTTTAATAAAATTTTCAGAGCTCAAAAAATCGAAATCTCGGGGAAAACGTTCTTACATACAGAAAAAACGTAATATTTTATTTTTTCAAACGTTTAAGAACTAGATACATTCCTAGACTAAGAAAATTTTTTGGATTTTCTAATTCAACTTGACCTGTTTGACTTGCATCGTGGTCACCGCAAGCTTCTTCAAAAAAAAGTTGTTCCGGGGAAAGGGCCATAACTCTACGATTTGTTAATATTGATTACTAACAAATACTTGTTTTTTCAAGTGGACAATAGACTATTAAAAAACGATAACTCTAGCGTCATAACATTATTTCTATATATACTTTAGAAGATACTTCTAACCACCCTCAATTCGTCCGCAAAAAAAAGTATATAACCTTTTAAAACCTTAGAGAATTTTCCTTTTAAACAAATAGTTGTTATTACCAGAGACATTTTTTGTATTATTGTGAAACTATTTTAGAACTTCGAGAGTATAAATTGGTTCATATGGAAGTATTTAGTGTAATTCCTTTTTCTTTTATCATCTCTATCTTTCTCAATTTACCTCATAAATATTTTTTCATGAAATCTCTAGAATAATAATACATGGGATTCTTCAATATCTGGGATTCAAAGCATTTTCCAATTTTTTTATATTTTTCTGATCAAAAACAATTTTTTTTTTTGTAAATCGAAGACAGAAGAAGTACTTTAATTCTCGAATATTTATAATTTTTTATATTTTTTCTGACACGAAAGTTACTATAAATGAAGTATTGAAGATTAAAAAAAAATTTTTTTGCGCATAATCTGAAAATTTTTAGATCATGTGTACTCTCTTACTTTAAATATATTATAATCTTAATAATTTGATCTGTTAAAAATTTTTATGAAATAACCTGTACTTCTAACAGGTGTATATCTCAAATTCAACATATTGTCTGTTGCTTAAACAGATTTTCTTTCGTATTCTACGAATTCAATCTGTAAAATTTTTCACAGATTGCATTGTGGAAATTTCAACAAGGAAATCTGTAGAATACAATATAAAATCTGTTGAATTCAACAGATTCATATGAAGAGAGTAAGCTATAGAAATAATTATCTGTTGAATACTTTATTCTATTAGATATATTTCACCCCAATAAAGTTCATACTGGTGACTTACTATCAGGACTATCGAGGGGGGGGGGGAGGGATGTACAAAAAAACATCATTGCGCTTGATGCTACAGGCAAAACTTCATTCATTAATCAAATGGAAATGAAATGTTAAAATAGGCCCGATCGTTCATTAATAAATAGTTCTTTAATGCATCAGTTGAAGATAACTCCATAAAGTAAGTTAATCTGACAGACATATACTATAATTTTTTTGGTGTAAATTTAAAGGAAGATTGCAGAGGCATCAAGCAAGTAGCAAAAGCAAAAAAATAGGAACTTTTTTAAACTTCAAGGGTGCCATTTCTACTAGGACCGCTCAAGTTTTGAGGATAACACATGTATCATTGTTCAATTTTTGTACTATTGACAAATATTTGTTCCTTTTACCATTCATATAATATAATACAAGGCTTGAAATAAATGACAAATCTTCCCACTGCGTTTTGCAAACTGATCTTCAACATCGTTATCAAAAAATACCCATTGTAAGGTATAACGCTTCTGTAATCAAATGATCTATTCTCAAAAAATCAAATAATCAAATAAGTATGATAATAAAACCTAATACATCACAAATAAAAGTATTTTCAAACACGGTAAGTAAGCTGTCGATTCGTTTGACAAGTAATGGTAAAGCATCTTAAAAAATCCCACCCCTGAAATTAAAAGCTGTCAGTCCACCAACTGATTTATAGGAAAAATTCCGGAAGAGACTTAATCCTTAGATTACGATGTCAACACTAACGTCTGCTAAAAGTAGCGTCAGAAAGGTTTCTTCACAAAGAGTTTAATTTTTTAAAAAAACATGGAAAAATCTATCAATATAAAACCGACGACAGGATCTACTAGTGAAAAAATAAGCAACAAAATTTCATGTTCACGGAAAATTTTCATACCACTTTGTTCCATGAGCGTGCTATAGACCAGGTAAACTGCAATCGAATTTGTAAACTTTCCTTTCATACGCACAGGACGCGCAAAGTTTTTCCATTCAAATTCGTCTAGTTCATTAAATAGCACTCCAGTGAATAAACGGGGCTGACGTCGGCCCGGAATTAGCTATCGCGCGAGAGCTGACGTGAAAACTTTTTTCGCGAGGCTCTCGTCGACCGCGGCCGAAAAAGGATTAGATACAGAAAGGGTTACCTTGTTAGACGGACGATTCAAGTGGGACAAAACCTCTCGGGTGGATCGAGAACGGCCAAGTTCGAAAAGCTTTCCTCGTTTTGTGTTCCAGGCTCGCGTTATTGAGAAAAAGCGCTTCGGTTCTTCATTCCGCAGATTGCTAGTACCGATAGTTCACGACCATTTCCGCTTGCGGAACTTTCTCGCTCCCAAATGAAGGAATTTCCCAAAATGAAATGTTCGCTGGTTGAAAGACCCTAATTTCATAGGGGATGAATAGAGTGCCTCTGGAGCTTTCCACTCTTTCCTGCAATCAGAGTTTACTCGTTTGGCTCTTTATCACCGGCTGCGACTATTTTTCGGTCATTTGGAACAATTACGGGTGTTTTAAGTGGTTCATGTATTAGGTGAGAGGAGCAAAAAAGATCTGGGGAAATGATCTTGTTTTGGAATGTGGGAATCATCTAGTGAGATGGATCGTGATTCGATGTTTTTAACGAATTATCCAATAATGAAGTTTTATAGACAGTAACTCAGAAGAAATTTTGCAGAATCTTTACGTCATTTATTTAAAAATTATATTCTTTGTAAACATTTCATCTAGAGACAGGGATTTGAACAGGAAAATTTTCGAGAGGAATTTTTTGAGAATACGTCTTTTCTATTGAATTAAGTGGTTTGGAATTTTTGACGTTACGAGAGTAATATTTCTTCATTTGGTATTTTTACAACTTGAAGGTTTTTCTGATATTATTACGGATTTCTTTTCAGCTTCACTGTATTCGATACTCTTTGGAGCAAGTGCTAAACTTTTGAAATATTTTTATAACTCTTCAGAAAAACTTTTACTACGTTCTTAGTATTTGTGAGATGTCTTGATTTTTCTTATTGATTATTATTGATAAAGTTTTGTCATAATTTCTGGTATTTTGATGGATTTCTAGTATTTTGAATTGATTTATTCTATTGGACTTTTAGAATTTCATGCTATCGTTTTGAAAGTTTTCGAGCTTTTGAACATATTATTTAATTTTCCAATTAGTTATACAGACTTCCAGTACTGCTTCTATTCCCAATTTTAGTACTTATACGAATAAAAATATTTTCTGATAGTTTAATGGTTTTTTATATCAATTTCCAGGATTATATGCTCTATGAATCAAAGTTTTAAAAACTATTGAAAAACTTTATTTACATTTTTTTGAGCTTTAAAGAATTTCTGGTATTTCTGACTTTTTTCAGTATTAACGAAACTAAAGAATTTCGATTATTTTCACAGATTTACAGCATTTTTGTAGAGTGCTACATAGATTTCGATGCAATGCTCTAAAATTCGAGTTTTTACCGATATTCAGTAGTTTGATAGATTTATGGAAAAATTATAATGATAAAGATTATTCGTGTTTTATAGATTTCTTATATTTTGTTATATTTTTATTATTTATAAGATGAAGAATTTCTAGTATTTTTATAGATTTCTAGTATATCTCTAGATTCCTAAATACTTACATTATTTAGAATTTGATGCTCTAGAATTCGAAGGTTAAAAGATCGTTAGTATTTGTTCAGATTTTCAAAAAACAGATCTTTCAAAGAATTCTTTTTCTCCATGTATTTCTTCTGAGTTTGTATAATTCAAAAGACTTTCTTGTTATTTCGTGGATTTCTGTTGAAATTTCTAAAACTCGATGCTCAAAGGTCTATAAATTTTTCAGCTAGTGAGATTTTTTCTGTATTCTTATTAATTTGATAATTCATTGAGTTGAAGCAATTATTCAAATTTTCTTTTTTTTCGTTACATGCCAACATTAAAAAGTAGCATTTTGTTCAGGGAAAAACACCTTCATAGCAGGGATTACTGTTTTTTTCAGTTAATAAAATTATCAATAATGAGTATATTGCCCAACTTTGAGAGCGTACTTACATGAAATCTTCCGTTAGGTGCTCTAAATTTTAATAAATACATTTTCGATTATATTTAATTATTGTATTGTAAATTATTATCATTTCTGAACATTTTATGACCATTATTTTGAATATTCACTCTCTTAACTTTTTGTCACTTTTGCATAAAATGGTAAATCATTTTTCTTGAAATTTCGGAGGGATTTGAACCCCCAAAACCCTCTTCTATCTACGCGTATGCTTAGAGAACACATAACTTGAAAGTGTAAATTTTGTTCCTTTGCGATTTTTAAAACAAGACCTTGAAATGCTTCACAAATTTAAATACTTTTTCACTCCTGATAATAAACAAATGTATTATCGCTGAAACCTTAAAAAAATTAACATTCAAGAGTGATTTAGCGTCTATCACATACTCATTTTCATTGCATAAATACCTATTTAATTCAGTGAAATAAAATTCGATCATTATAAAATGTATTCCATTTCTATAAAAAAAATGATCGAAATTCATTCCGAAACAAAAATCATCATGTTAATGTGGAGTAGATGTTGTAATTAAAAAAAAAAACGGTTACTTTAAAATTTTTCGTTCCGAACCATTTAAACTCAGAGATCATTCTCTTCAAATGAAAGTATCATGAAATTTCTACAAATGACATCAATGTAACAAACTGTATTATTATTTTATTCACTTGATAATCACAATTAATAAGTCTGATTTGGTCTCAGAATTGTTATTTTTCGATTCGAAAATGTTTTTAAGATTTGTGATTGTTTCATGTTTCTGAACATGATAGAGTGACTTAGTTTTTCCGAACTGTCGTCATTCAGCATGAATATCACCAGAACATTAGTAATTGGTCCCTATTGCACAATTATGCGCCATAACATCAAAGCGAATGAAGAATACATATATGTTCATTTGAATAAGACATATTCACGTCAAAATGAATAATAAAATTTTTCACTCTCAAGAAGTCTCGTCATCATTAGGAATGAAACTGTATCAAAATTAATCCCTGATTTCTCATAGAAAAGATCCTCTACGTTTTGATGAAAAAACATACAGATTCATTTTCACTGACTTTTCTCACCTTCAAGACACTCAATAAATAGGCTCGAAAAGAAATACAATCATAAAAATAATGAATAAATCATTATTAAATGGCGAGTAAAAAACCTCTTCACCTGAGGACCTCCTGAAACTAGCATTAATAACTCCACTGAATTGAGGCAATTCCTATTCTCGAGGATCACAGGACCGTATAATTCATTTGCCAACTCTTGCAATAAACAATGCCAGCTTAAAATTCAGCCTTTTTTGCGCCCGCAATACGTTATTTGTCTCCTTGTTGCGTACGGCATTCTTGACTATGGTGGAACCACGAGCTGTTTCCAGTTGAGCTGCGTGGAAGCTCGCACGTGGTTTGCGATCCCAATTTCGTTTCCCCGACCCTGGATTCTATTCTCGACCGAAACTTGTCTAGAGTTCATTCCGAAGTTTGCGGAGTTTATCGTGAGCGAAAGCCGAAGACAGGCCGGGGTTAGGGGGAGGGGGCGTTGGTTGCAGAAGCTGTCGATGATAAGTAGCAGTTTCGTGCGATAATGTTGACTCGGAATCGTTGAGCGTAGTTGTAGGCAATGTGTTACGTCCTTATAACTGACCCTGGGTCGGCGAACGTTCAACACGTGCCTTTCGTTAGTTTCGAAGCTCGGGGTTTTCTCCTTCAGACAAGTGCTCCAGATTTCACCGAGCAAGTGCGTTTTTCGGGACGATGGATCCATGAAGTCATTGCTTATTTTAGAAGTTAAGGTCAGAATTGACGTTGTTACTATTGCAATATTCTTAGATATTCCTTATCTGAATCACGATACTTCTATGATGATCTTTAAGAACGACAATGGCAGCTCATAAATTTATTATTATTTTCATATCCACGGTTTCAATTATTTGTTTCTTTCATCAAGTGGTCCTGAAGAATATGAATAATAAAACTTAATTAAACAGAATCGAGCATTCAGACATCAATTATTCGAAAACACTACTTCGAGTCGCGAACAGTGTCATACATAATTAAAGACATTAAAAAAACACAGTAATGAAAAAGGAATCGATTTCAGATACAGTGGATAAAAAAAGGAAAAAAGAATCGCAATTTACTGTTTAAAAGGAGAACGACGATACAATTGTTTATTTAGATGTTGAAACGTAAAAAAATACAGATGGTTAACTGACAATCAATTGGTGCAGGAAACCTACTTCTTTAACGAAATGTTTGGACTTTTATACAATTTATCTGATTGAACATAGAAAATTGTGTCATTTGTAGTTTACGAAATTGAGCTATTCTTGTGTCTTCACAAGGAAAATAATGATACAATATAAAAAATATTATACCTAATATATTATCATTTCTATCCTTGACCCTAGATGGTCACACTGGGTGAGATTCACCCACAAGATTTTATTAGATTTCTCGTAAATTACGTTGTTACATAAACGTCAACCATCGAAATTTTAATCATAGATGTTTCGATCAGATTTTTAATCATAGAAATAAGCCACAATCTTGGTTTTGAAATTAACATTTTTACATTTTCTCATGCTTTTACATGTTAACTTTTTGACTTTACAAACTTACTTTTCAACATTTATATTCTTACATTTTCGCAATTTTGTATATAAATAAGATATTTTGGGGATAATTTTGAACAGTTCTCATTCTTGGATCCTTCGTCGTAGAAGAACACCTTTTTATTTTAAAAACCAAATTTTTTTCTACTCATAACATTGTCAGCCTTTTACAATTTTTGAACAATGGATTTTCGAAACAAAAAATAATTACTTTTTTTCAGATCATTTAAAAATAGCACGACATTTGTTTTTAATTATAAGAACTCATTGCTTACCATTTTTTGGAGGTTGAGTGAATTTCACTCAGTCTGACTTTTATGCGATTTTACTGAAGTTTGACTATCTAGTGTTATAATAATGTATCAGAAAAAAAAGACTATTCAAAGACCAAACATTGTAATATTCATTCAATCTTATCATATAAGAACATTTTTTAATCATACACCCTTGTTATTCAAAGAGAAAATTAATTCTTTTGCTAAAAAATTAAAACAACAGTTTGTTCTAAGATGTCCAAAATAAACAAATAAGATTGAAAAAATACCTATGTATCGAGAAGACTATATTTAACATTGTGACTAAGAGGTTCATCAACCGTAAAAGCTGAATACATCAAAAGCTATGACAAAGCTTCTTAGTAAAAAAAAAGGCCAAGACGTGAGGCGTGCACGATTCTGATATATTTGTTTCGTGCTTGTATGCTGTGACTCAATTCCTTCGAAAAATCAATACCACATTACTTGCATTTACGTTCAATAATAGCAACCTCATTTTGATAAACTTTTAGGAACCTTGTCAATTAGGAAATTGTCAATTATGAATTCGGACATGCTTAAATCTTTACATCATATTCTCTTATGTAAAGTGAAATTCGAACCTATATTTTATAAACTGACAAAATACAAAATTTACCTATATTTTACAGGAATCGATTCATGTCGAAATGAAGTATAGTTTATATCGTTTTGTGACTAAATTGCATGAGTTTCATCATAAATAATTCGCGGAAATTTACAGTCGTCAGCAAATACAAGTAATTTCTAAATAGATTTTCTCGCCTTCAAGTACATTTCATTCCATTTCAATTCGATCAGTAAAGTAAAATCAACAATAATTATCCTTTTTTATCGGTCTGAACTTCGCTAGTTCGCGAGTGTAATTTATCGCGATCCAGATAACGCAGTTTGCATAATAAATTATCCCGTCGCTACGTGAGGAGTGGAAGACTATTAATTGAGAAACAAACTAATTAAAACTTCGTGGTACAAAAATGTTTTGCTTCGGAGAGGTAAATCTTTCTTGATTATTTCCTTAGAACGCTTGCGAGAAACTGAATGTAACTTCACTTGTATTTCTTTTTTTGTCCATGACTGAACACTGAATTTTTAGTTGGAAGGTCGATACATAAAAAAAATCATCGAACTTGTTGGAACTATTTTTGCAATTTCGTCTCCATGTTAAGGGACCTTTCGATTTTTTTCCAGACTTCAAACAGGTGTGTATTTTTTTTTCACACAAAGAGTTTGAAAATTAAGTAATTTCGAACCACTTACATATATTTCCGAAAATGTTTTTTGAATGTAGACAAATTTGTGAGGCCACATGTTTTTCGATTGAATTTTTCATTTTTCTATAACAAGAAAAGCTGGTTTACATTTTTGTTCGTTATAATACTAAAAATCATCATTTCACACAGCAACGCTATGAACTAACGGTTTCTTTTGTCAAGATATGTAACTTCATTGCTTTCAAGACGCACGTACTAGAGAATTGAACGTTATTCACTGATAAAAGTCGCTTTATCGTAACGTGAGCTTTTTCCGGAAGAAAACCTTGCCGGAAACCTACCACTTTACCAGGATTTCCAACAGGATAAACAACGAAAGCTGCAGGAAACAGCGTGAAAATCTAAGAATCGAGCAAAAAAGCATTTAGAAGACTTCCCTAAAAGCTCGGGAATTGGCGTGATTTTGCTTCTCTACATTCACGTTACAAATGTTTTTCGAACGAACCTGATGGACATTATTCATCTCGAAAATAATGTATTTTGTATTTTCAAACATAACGCACACTGTAGTGAAGGATAGATTTTGAAAATCTATTTTTACTTTCACACAAAAAAAGTGTATTATCTGATATAAGTCAGTATACATTTAAATGTGGTTAAATAATAAGAAATTGTATAAGTGTTTGTAAAAATACATAATTCTATATTATCAATGAATGTTCTTCATATGCAGGAACTTGATATTTATGGTGAATATTGAATTGTTGTAAACATATTTCAGATAAGACAACGACGTATATCGTTCCTAGATGTATTTAGCACATATTTGACATACTGTTGAATCGACTCCTATTATTAATTGATCTCTCATCAAATACATTTCATGAATTGCTATCGTGTTGAGTTACAAATTTACCACAATATTAATCAAATGGTATACATTCCACGTAACTACCTGCCATGTTTCGCATGTCATGCTTTTTAGAAAACATTGGAGACTTAAATTTGAAAGCAAAAATATGTTTGAAAACTTTTAATTTTTTTACTAGTGTAGTAGGGTCTACTAGTCAAACTGCTGGAAACAGCAAAGTGGAAACAGCAAGTTCGAGTCTTGCATTACGACACCATCATATTTTGTTTCCCAAATCGAGAATTTAAATTCCTAAAACGAGTTTTTGAAAACACTTCACAAATGATTCAGAGTAAAGAAATTAGATTAAAATAATTTTGTTCTCTTTCATGATTCTTTGCAAAAACTTTTTCACCCTTCTGAACACATATAACCTTATGATCCTGAAACATAGTTTAACTTTATAACTGTTTGAAGTCTTTGATGCTTAGAAAATTGAATAAATTTATGAAACAATATCTGTAACGAAAAACAATAAAATAACGAAAATTGAATAACAATTCAGAATTTCAAATTAATGAAAAAACAAGCGAGCAATAATTTATATACACAGAAATGGATTAACAATCCACGAAACAAATTTTCAGTGAATACATCATTCCACAGAATTTCCACTTTTCAGAAACAACGATAAATCATCGCTGAAAGAGAAATCCCTACATCATCAATCCCACATTTATTCATCTACAGCAAATTCAAATTACGAAGGTCGTGCAAACGAAACTCGTCAATTTTTAATTTTGGAACGAGTTACTGTTTCCAATTACGGCGTAGCTTGCGGGTGGTTTCCCTATGCAACATTATTTAATTTTGCAATCACGTAAAAAAACTACAGAAATTTTTAAAAAGTCTTTTGGAAAAAAATGTGTGTTTTAAAAAAAAATTTTGTTCGTTCCACCGTTAAAATGCAACCAGCAAAAAAAAATCCAGTGACGCTCATACTCACGCTCAAAATTAATTGAAAAAAAAAAAACAATAATTTTCCATAGAAAATACGAGAGAAGAATTATTTTAAATTTATATACTCCACATCATCAAAAAGAAGAGAGTAAGAATGATACCAAATGAAACAAATTTTATTTGTTAATGACGTTTTTACATCTCAAAATTACTACTGTAAAAGAGATTTTTGAAAATTTATTATTCCTGTATGATACAATCAATTTATATTTTTGATGTACGACGTACCTTCCAAATTTTTCAAATCAAATGGTACTTATTCTAATCTGACTAATTTTGAATAAAAATTATTCATGACTACTCCATCAAACATTTTGGCAAAATCAGTGTACATAGCATCTGCCTATTTTTTGTTTATTTTGTAAGGATTCAAAAACTACATTGGTGAATGCAACTGAATTTTTTTCCTGTTGATCTACCAGTTCACAAACCGTACTACTGCTATTTAATCGTTATTTATTGAATTGTTAGATCAGTTATGATTTCTTCTACGTCATTTTTCCGAAAACCAGAAATATAATGTACGATATGTACATTCTAAAAGCTTTTAATTATTTGCTTTTTTTTCACATTTACTGATAAACATGTATAGCCTTCAGGAAATTGTAATTATGATAAACTATAATTTCAATATTCTTAACTTCGATCGAGTGACGAAATTTGAAAGTAACTTTTCTTTTTGAATAGGTAAAAAATTCATAATATAGGATAATCATTTTTTTCATATCCAATAGATATAAGCAATGATGAAGCTTCAATTTGATGTGGATTTTCGTAAAATGACAAAAACGCCATATATTTTTCTTTTCGATGACGATGTACACGATAAGTTTACGAAACGCAGTAGAAAGAATAATCGTTCATTATAGGCCGCGTAATAAATTCAATAAATGGTCGAAGGAACGAATTAATGTCAACATTACAACAATTAACTCTGATATGTGTGCTATTCATAAAACCTTAAAGATTTTAGCAAAAACATTGCAAAATTACAGTAGATAAGCTAAGCTTGTTTTGTGTCCTCTCACTCCTCCCATCACGTGACCCCACCCCTCGCCCAGGAGCTACAGGGGAAGGACGTAGAACCGACCTAACCCATCTACTGTTAAAATTAAGAAGAGTTGATCAGAGTTGATATTACTTGTTTTTCGCTAGTTAACTGACGCGTCACCATTACGTTCTAAGATTTTACCAAAAAATATGATGTAGAACTGTGAAATCGATTTTACACACCCACGTCCCATTCGGCTGTCACTGTAAACATGACTCTTCGTCAAAAGTGATATTTTTCATAAAATTTTAATCAACACGATCGCCACATTTCGTGCGAACTTTCTCAAATTTTAATCCGCAGAATACTTGTTCGCGGTGTTTTTTCACAGGGAAATGTGTTTCCTGATCATAAAAAGTTTCGAGTATTATGAAAGTTGTTTAAAGCCAGAAAAAAAATGAGTTCAGAAAAACAATGCAGCTACATTTGAATTCCATCAGTGGCGTTAAAAATGAAATTTTTTTCGGGAATGTTAACTAGTATTTCTTCTTCTGAATAAGTTAGACGCTCAAATATCTACGAAAGTCAACAGTTTTTTTCATACATTTTTACAAGGGAAAAATTTTTGCCATGGTACTACAAAACGTTCTGGTAAAATTTTTTTAATTCTGAGTTTTTCCTGCAAGAAACCATATGTTACGTTTTCGGATAACAATCTAAACTTTCAAGTAATAATACCTTTGTTGTTACAGCATTTATGAAATCCACGGTTTCATTATTTACTAGGTTGAGTTAAAAATTATATTTCAACAATCATTACACATTCAAAAGTTGAATATTAATCAACGATCGTACCATTAAGTCGAACTAGAGTACGAAATTTAGTAAAATACAATAATGTATGATAAAAATATCATTTGATTTTAATTATTGCGAATGAATATCTTGCAGCTGTTTTCATTAGAACAGACAATAATTTCAGTGTTTGAAAAGTCATATTTCTTGATTCAAAGCGATCCTCTATGGTAAATTTTTTTTCAGTGTTGAATCTGGTTTGATGCAAATAAAATGTTATAATGCAAAAAAAATGTATGATACTGAAGAATACGTGAAGAAGAAGGCATTCAAAAAAATATGAAAGTATTGAAAAACAAAAAAAGCAGGATACACACTAATTATTGATTTCACATACTGTGTATTCAAAAAGTATGGCATTGGTAATATGTCTTCTACCCACAGTTTAAACAGCTTATTCTTTCGTTCAATGATTTTGATTTTTTTTCATAATTTTAATTTTCAATCAACTCGTTTCATTGTTTCATTCTTTTAATTTGTTTAGTTATGAATTACGATACTTGTGAACCGTACATGAATTTTCGTTTTTATTGTTGAACTTTTCATAACACCTATTTAGGAATCATGTCTCTTTTATGGGTTATTGCTAATGATAGATATTGATGTAACGCATGTAACGTTCTTTTCTGCAGAAAAATACCTTCCTAAACATCAGAAGAAACATGTGTCATTTCTCATTATCAAGTTCGATTACTTCCCGTTTGTCGGTACCTGAGTCGGCAAACATGAAAGAGCAATGCCGATAATGAATCAGCAACAGTGCACATGAAAATAAAAGGAATGTACCATGTACCTATTGCAAAAACTCACCTACCAATTTATCGAATTCAAAAATAATGTTTTCATATCTCGTAACAAGTTTTGACACTTATGTGAAATTCACGAAGTCAAAATGTAAAGTTACCATCCTAGTAAAAGATATACGTTTTGAAGATTTATAAAACCCCATGTCAACTTTGTAAGATTAATAAGTAAAACGTTTGCATAAAGTTTACGTCAAGATTGTGTCGTTAGTTTCTCGGAAACTTCTGCAACGATTTCGGTAGAGGAATGAATTTTTTTGATATCACGGTTTTGGAATGCGGGTTCAAAAAATCTTTTTATGCGCAAAAATAATTAATGAATCATATTATCTTCGATAATTTTTATCTTCGAATGTCAATTAGAATCAATAAGAAATCGTATGTTTTGAAGCAGCGAAAAAACAACTAGTATTCAAAATTATTCAATAACAATAAGACTTTTCGACCATAAACGGTTTTCCCTGGTGAAGCCCTTGAAGCCAATTAATATCGTTCAACTTCCAGAACAAGATTAAAAAAACAAATTTTCAAAAAGTCCAACAAAAAATAATACTAAATGCAGCTCGATCAAGCACGTCTTTTTTAAATCATAAATTCTTTCACACGATCATTAATTTATCATGATGAAATAAAAAATACGCTTATATATAAGAATAAGTAATATGTACTCTATTTCTATGTAATATGTATAATATATATTCTAGAATAAGTGCCTTTCCCTATTTCATTTGCTTACTTTTATCTGAAAATTTTTAAACTTATTAAAGAAACAAACGAATTAATTGAGCCTCACGACTCTTGTCGTTCTTTTGATCTGATGTCCTGGCATGTGCTTATATGTACTTCGAGTTCGATTTAATCCGCCATATACATATCTATAAGAGAACGAACATCTCCTTGAATCTTTTATGCTCCTAGTCCAGTGTTCGCAGATCGTGGGATATTTTACCTCCCACCACTCGGCCCGCGGGATATTTCACCTCCCTCCACCCGGCCCGTGGGATTGTGATGCGCAAAAATAAGTAGATCAATTTACCTCCTGTAAACGTATGTGATCCTCAAACAACTTTCGGAACCGTGTCGCATATGCCAGGAATATCATCCAATGACAAAGAATTCATATCATACAAGAACCACAGGGACGCCCGAATCAGCGAGTCGAAAATTTTGGGTCGTTAGATGGCGTGCTATCGAGAGAATGTGGAAAAGTCTCGCCCGTTCCAAAGAATTCATTGGAATTTATTCTCCCGTTCTCGCCTGCAGCTTGAACTTGCTTGGTGGTATCGGCACATATCGGCATTCGGCTGTATATGAATGAGCAATGACGAGCAAGTTTCTTTGATGGAAATCACAAAGAATTCATGTAATGATATGAATTCTTTGTAAATGAAAAAGAAACAATGCCTCAAATTCTTTGCTTTTGGGTTTTTCTTGACAAAATGTGAGTGCGATAAAATATCTCTAATCTTTCAAGCAAGCTTTTCTTTCATATTCCGTCCTTTTTGCAAGAGACACAAAAACTTGACTTATACTCAATACATTTTTCCTGTTTCTCTTTAATTATTTATGTAAAGAATTTCATTTTTTAATTTGAGATAATTTCAAGAACTCTTATGAAATTTTAAAAATTTCTTCTGTAACATATTAAGCCCTAGATTCCCTGTTGACAAAAATCAAAAGAAAACAATTAAAAACCATTTAAACCTACAAAATGATGATCCGTATAAAGTCAATTGGATCTTCAATTGGCATAATAAAATGATGCCGATTGAATCCTAATTAAAGGTCCCATTTACTTAACGCGCATCACCATTGGCAATTAGATAATTTTATAGGTTTCAATAGTTTATAATCGTTTTCTATAGATTTTTTGAAACAGGTTTTTGTATGCGCTTTAATTTTGACTTTGATGACATTTCAAGTTCGTAAAAATAAACATTCGATTCTGAAATAAATTGATTATAAAATTTTTGAGAGATGATTTCTCCAATCGTGGATGTGTTCGAAAAAATATCTATAATTTTATAATTTTTGAGTATAGAGCATTCCACTAATCCATTTATAAACAAAATTGGGATTATTTTTCTAAATAAAAAGTGTGTACTACTCCATTTCTTTGATTCATATCTGTAAATAATATACTAATAGTAAAATATGTATTACTTACGCTCTACTATTAATTCTGTGCTCTCTAAATTCCTTCGAGTGAGAATCCTGTAAATCAAACTCGAGTGAAAATTTCACTCTAAAATAAGTGAAAATTCAATCGTCGTAGAGTGATAATTCACTCGAAAAAAATTGAGTAAATCAGCAACTATATTTTTTCGAGTGAATTATCACTCTGAAACGATTGAAATTCCATTTAAATAGAGTGAAAATTCCACTCGAGTTTGATTTGCAGGATTCTCACCCGAATCGAGTGAGAAATTAAACTCGAAGTAATATAGATATAACTAGATATACTCTCGAGAGTATACTGTAGGATTGTATAGCAGTTTTTCCATCGAGGCGGAAAAATTATTATAAAGATTTCTCTTTTTTCTTTTAAAGAAGCACAAAGTGGATGCTGTAAGCTTTGGAGACTTTTTAATTTTTTTATATTAATAAAATTTCTAGCTAAAGAAACTCATTTTGGTTATCTGTTTAGTAGTTTAATTTGAGAAATAAAATGAAATTTTAAGTTCGAGAAGCTTAACGTACTTTAAAATTAAGATAACGAAATCGTGCAGTGGCTTGAGATATTAAGTTACAGTTTCAGAATGTTACTAATCAAATTGTTGAAAATTACTTTTGATTATTATGACGGAATTTTAGATCTCAGAATTTTTCATTATCAAAATGGAAAATATGTACGGAATACAAGGGATTCTATAGTTCAAATATTCACTGTTCCGGTAATATTAAAAGGAACGCTTTATCAGCTTCATAAATATTATGTTTATTAACTACGTTTATGTACATCGGTAAAATGATAAGACGCAAAGCAGTACCAATTACTGACTTGTGCTAATTTACTACGCGACGACGGTGCGATTTCGGAACGCTGAATTACACGAAGCATAAGCAACTAAGCAACTGTCAACATCGAACTACTCAGTTTCACGCATGACTACCAAATGTACATTATTTACGAGCCTTGCACTTTACATCATTTTTTCGATGGTTTCTGGACGGAAGGGTTTGTTTTTCGTAACACGTTTCGCGCATCTCTGATTTCATGAGACTTCCACTTAATGAGGTAAAAAATGTGTGTTCTCACGAAATGTTTTACTATGTATTTTTTGTGCTCAACACAGGTTTCTTCACATGTCATAAATTTAAGGTGTCTCGATTGTAAAAAACTATTCAAAAACATGCAAATTTTTTTGGAAAGTTCATTCTTGTGTAAATGTTTTTCGAAAAGTTCTTGAAAGACGGCATAAGCGTCTTTAATGACAGCATAAAATTCATCGGATGCTACTTTCAAACGACCTCATTCTGAGTTATCCGCAGTCGAATAAGCTTTCCAAAAATGAGAACATCATCCGTTGTTTCTAAATTTTGATTTCCTCGAACAAAGCTTTCCATGCATTTTTTACATTCAAATTTCTTGGAAAATTTATTAATGATATAATTAGCCACATGTTTCATGCCTCCAGCTTTCAAATCATCTCTTTCACATTGAGTATTTTCAAGTTTTTCGTCAGCAGCTGAATCTGCGGTTTCAACACATTTCAAGTTTTCGTCCCAATCATTATTTACATCCTCGAACTCATCGCAGTAAGCCCAACCCTCAATCGCTTTACGAATTTTTTCCTCTTAATTTTGGAAGAACTATTCTTTTTTAGTTTCTCTTGAGAAAACAACTGTACACCGTCATCAAGCTCACAATTCGTATTCTCCGAGTTTCGCATTAAATTAACTAATTTTGCAAACCGCAAAAACTCGAGCGCTATTAGTTGTTTGTCGGATAAACCACGCCTGAAATAATTAGGATCGTTGGGATGCCTAGCGTTGAGAGCGTCAAAAATATAATTAATCTTTAAAAGGAAACTCGCGGTGCTTTTGCATAGAGGGTGTTTCAATGATCCCGAATCGTACCCTGCATTTAAAGCAGCAGCTACCGAATAACTTGAAACTTGTGTGGCGAAACGGACTGACATTTTTTCTAAATTATTTTGATTAATATGGCGAGCTGTTAACTTTGGTGCTGATTTGCATGGAGCGTTTATTTCGTAATGGAAAAGTTCAACGATAGGCTCCCACGAAATTCTGTCACTGCCAATTATTAATTCATGTTTATTGTGGAAAAAATTTCTAATATGTTTGATAATGTGAGGAACATCGTGAATAAAAACCTCTGGTTTTTTTTTGCCATTGGGCGTGTCAATTGTAAAATATGGTTTTTCAACTGACACACCGAGTAGACTGGCCATTTTTTGATTCGGAGCACCTTGATCACAGACTAAAAGTCTGACTCTCAATCCAACTCGAAAACAAGCACTCAAAATTTCTAATAATATTTTTTTTTTAAATTATCTCCAGTTATAGTACTACTACCAAGATAGTAGGCGATAGGTTGTTTCCAAGAATGTTTGAGCCCCCTGAGCATGAAAACAAGTGCATGACTTACTACCAGTGGCTCACGCCCTGAATTCCCAAAATCTTAAAAACCTTCAATTTTGTAAGCTTTTGAATTGTACTCCAAACACTTCTTAATTGACATTTCATCTAACATCAAAGTGCAATCTCGTTCATTCGGGCTCATCGATGCACTCTTATATTCCAAAATATCGAAAATGTTTTCGCAAATACCCGCGTCAAGTGATAAAATATTGATCCACGAACGAATGCTTGAAACTGAAGGTAATGACATTTTTTTGCTCCTTCAAAAATTTGTAAGCTTTAGGTGAATGATAATAAGTTGGAATTGCGAAAAATTTCTCTTCTATCGAATAAGTACAAATTTTTTTTCATGCCTCGTTTGCATACTCAGGATAAAACGCATGTCTTCATTAACAAAATTTGACGCTAGATCTAAAAATTCCGCTTCGGTCATTGGTTTTGATGCTCGGAGTTTTTCTTTATTATTTACTGCTTCTAATGCTTTAGATTTTCGAAAAAACTTGTCACGTAAATTTTTCAATTTTTGTTGAATAATTTGTAATTTTGAACATTTTTTGCATTCATTTTTTTCCGCCTCTACCTTTTGTGGACAACATTTTTCATTCAAAGAATTTTAATTTGAATCCTCCATTTCCACGTCACTATCAACGTCAGAAATCAATGCATCGCATAATTCTGGCCCCAAGTTCGTACTAGAAGTACTTACTGGAACTGTGGATGTTAAGGGCGAATCGATGGTGAAATGTTTGCCATAATTAGATGTTGAAGGCAAATCGATACAAACTGTGGGTCCCATATCAGTTGACGTAGTTGTGTCCTTGCAGCGAAAAGGAATTGGAACAGCGGTACTTTTCAACCTTGTTACATTGGGGTGGCCGTATTGTTAAAAATCATCTTTTACGAAATGTAGTGAGCAGACTCGAACATTTTCTGATAGCTTTTCTGAGAGGTTCCATAGTTTGTCATTTCCTATGTTCAGTAGCCATTCCGATTGTCTGTTGAATGTTTTATTTTTGTAATTTTATGCAATAAATTAATCAATTTTAAAATTAAAAAATTTTTTGCAATTACTGTTTAAAGATTTCAAAAGTTATGTACGATTTTTATACGTTACGTATAAATTTTAATGGATAAAAAAACTACTTGAAAAAATCATATATAACCCTAATGAAAATGGAAGATCTTGATACGAATCGACATCATTTTTGAAATGAAAAACTTGACGAGAAACAATTCAAAATTTAACACACTCACCTTAAACAATCATTTTTTATTTGTGGTACTGGATGAAATGTCACATTAGCATTTTTCGCTTTGGAATTGCTGCACCTTGATATGCAAAATTAGAAGTTTTCGGCATTTTCAAAAATTTTTTGACTCAGTGAACTTTTGGCTTGAAACACCCGAACCGAAAGTGGACAGAACAAAATATTCCGTATTTTATATATAGATTTCCCACCCTGGCGAGGAGGGTTGATGAAAGTTTTTAGCTCAAACAATGGTCTGGGTGTCGATTTTGAAACAAAAGACGCGTCGTTTTTCAAGATCGTCTGCTTGACGCGACAGAAAATTTAAAAAAATTACAATCACCTTACAGTGTTTTGAGTCGTACACTGTCGGAAAAAATTATCACTTTTTCCGTAAAACATAGTATTATTGTTTTCTGGAGCGATGCATAGAAAAATTCCCATACTTCTTTAGTATTATTACCGTATTGTCCGAGAAATATAAAAAAAACGAAAAAGTATATAAATTTTCGTATGCATCTGTAGAGAAAGTGTTTGTTATATATTTTATAGAAAAATAATTCTTATGTTTCTGCAGTGTAGAAAGTGCAGGGAATATGAAAAAATCAAAGGAGAATACACTGTTTTACTTCATTAAGCTATTATTTAGTTTTTGATGCTTCCAGCTTTCGAGATCTAAAAATTCTAAATATAGCGTTTCGAATATTGTACAAAATTAATTAATGAAGAAATTTTCAGGCATTTCGAAATTTCGATAAACCTCAGTTTGAAACTGCTTGAGGATTTCAAGCATTCTATGGAGTTTAAGAATCAAAAGTAAAACTAAATCAGGAAAATCCGTGAATATACCTGTATGGAAAAAAGTTAAGAAAATTTCTGATTCAAAAATTTTTGAGTTTGAAAAATGTCAACAACTTTGGAATTTTTAAAAAATCAACAATTTTTTTGTATTAAAAATTATGAACATTTCAGGTATTCCATCACGCGTACGTTTTGGGCATTTGTCAGAACTTTTGCACAATTGGTAAATTCCGAGGATTTTCTTCGTGAATAATTTAATGCATCTTCTTACCGTTGTACCTGAATATGTAACGTTACAAGTAATGCATAACTTCCAAATCTGGATGCTTTTTCTAAATCCAGCAAATTTTTATGGCTTACAGAATTCGTTAAACATGAAGTCATGAAAGAAGAAAAAAATTTCCATAAATTAGATGAAAACTTGCTAGTTTGAGAATATTGAAAATGAGACATTTTGATAGTATCCAAATAATGCAGCTGAGATGATTTTATCATATCATCAACATCTCAAGATTGTCCAAATATAATAAATTTGAAGACTTTATAAAACAGTACATACTTAGACGAAATGTATCATTGACATCAAATCATATTTAAACTTTTCCAAATCATATTTGAAGCAAAAGATTTTAGATAATACGATATGAATTCTTTGTTTTCGCTGCAAGATTCCTGAATTCTCCCATGGTCTCAGACTGCAGACAACCCACCGCGCAAGAAAAGCAAAGAAAATTGATGAATGATGCGAATCTAAAGGAAATAGAGAAAAAAATTTGGGTCATCGTGTCTCCGACAGAGACGGAGGAATCGCTGAAATTTTTTGGCTAAAGTTTTGCTTGGTTGAAGCGGTGGAAGCAGGAAGAAGCGGGGAGAAGGAGGAGGCTGGATGAGTGAGCCCTCTGCTGGCTGGGGGGATAACTATCGCATGAATCCCCCCGGCACCAAACTCTGCGCAGTAGCCAATTTTCGAGAGCCCTGTGCTTCTTGTAAGATATGAATTCTTTGCCCGAACTAAAATAAGATGTTCCCCGTTTTCGGGGTATTCCGGCCACTTGCGCAACATTTTGGGTTTTTTAGAAAATCCCCTTTTATTAAACCGAAAACTCCTCGAGGAGGGGTTTTGCGGCTGAATAAAAGTGGATTTATAAAACCAAAAACCAAATGCTGCGCGAGTAGCCGGAATACCCCGAAATTAGGGAATCTAGAGGGTTTTTATTTTAACAGCTAGCTGGCAACTAGAATAGTTTGGGTTTTTGGTGCCTTATGTGGCACAGGGCTAGATGGAATATAGCCGAAAACCCATCGAAGAGGGGTTTCTGGCTGAATAAAAGGGGATTTGGGAAACAAAAACACAAAATGCTGCGCCTGTAGCCGGAGTACCCCGAACCGGAGTAATCTAGAGGGTTTTAATTTTAACAGCTAGCTTGGAAGTAGAATAGTTTGGGTTTTTGGTGGCACAGGTGGCACATAATTAGATGGAATATAGCCGAAAACCCCCATGAAGAGGGGTTTCCGGTTAAATAAAAGGGGATTTGGAAATCCAAAACCCAAAATGCTGCCCGAGTAGCCGGAATACCCCGAACCATGGAAATTTAGAGAGTTTGAATTTTAACAGCCAGCTGGGAACTAGAATAGTTTGGGTTTTTCGTGGCACAGGTGGTTCAGGGCTAGATGGAATATAGCAGAGAACTCCCCGAAAAGGGGTTTTCCGCTAAATAAAAGGGGATTTAGAAATCCATTACCAGGGTATTGAACCGGAGCAGAAAATCGCTCCGATCCGCTCGAAAAAGTTCCTCTCCGAAGAGGAACTCCTTTCATAATCTTCCTCCTCTCCGGCTCCGGAGAGGAACGCTTCTTGAAATCTTCCTCCTCTCGGGAGGCGTAGGAACATATTTTCCGCAAGCTCTCTTTCATTCGCATATACTGAGAAAAACTTCTTTTGTGAAATCTCTCTTATGCAATGAACATTGATGTTTTTCGTGATATCGCTATCTTTACGAACTTAGTGAGATAACATATGCGGAAAAAGTCAAAGTATATGCCTACTATAAGTTGCCGCCCATTAATTGACAAATAATCATACATACTTGTTATTAGTTTTTTCGTTACAAAAAAAAGTCTCTTCCTAGTCATTTGGATTTAAATAAAGTTTTTATATAACTCCTCGTAAAATGTCGGTATTTTCTATAAAATTCCCCTTTTTTTTAAAGTCACATTATAAGAACTTTATGAAATATTTATAAAATGACGGAATTTGTATAACGTGGATATTTAAATCTACTCTCTGAAGATTGTGTCTTTTCATAAAGATTTTATTGAGTTTCTAAAAAGCGACTTCATAAAAAAAGCGGAATTCAATTAAAAATACCGGAATTGCATAAGGAGCTTATAAAAACTTTAGCAAACACAATTTACTATCTCTCAATTTGAATCTAGTAAATTCAACAGATTTCGCGTTATATTCAACAGCTTCAATAAAGCAAAATCGTAACAATGATAAACTGTCAAAAATAACACATTGATTTTATTAAAATGATGCAGCAGAGTACCCTGTAGTTTTTTATAACAGACTTAATCTGTTATTTTTGACATGTCATTCCAGGAGCACACTTTTCTATTCAATGAATTTCTAAGATCAGTGCTTTTCAAAGAGTTTTTGAGGTCGCTAATTACGATTCCGATGTCACAATAGGTTGTTTATGATTTTGTTCAAACAACATATTTCAACAAATTGTAAATAAAATATGCTTTCTGAGATTCATATGTTTTCCATGATTTTTTGATCCGTTGACCATGAATGCAAAGTCGATTTTGCAAAATTGATTTGTTTAGACAATTTATTTCAACAAATTATAAAAAAAAAAAAATATTTTCTAATATGTATATGGAATATGATATGCTTTCCATGGTTTTCTTGGCCGCTGATTATGAATTCGAAGTAAAATCGCAAGAATAATATGTTTCAATAATTAGTTTTGACAAATTATTCAACTAAATTTCATTTTCAAGATGCATACGCTTATCACTGTTTTCGGGGCCATTGATCATGAATTCGAAGTCGGAATTGCAAAAGTAATTTGTTTAAACTATTCGTTTTGACTAATTGTTAAACCAAATTATATTTTTAAGATGCATACACTTTCCATGGTTTTTTGGGCTGCTTTTCATGAATTCAGAGTCAATTTTGCAAAATAAATTTGTTTGAACAATGTGTTTAGGCAAATTATGAAACTAAATTATATATTGTAAACTTCATGTTTTCCATGGTTTTCTGGTCTGCTAAACATAAATCCAAAGTTGAAATTGCAAAATAAATTTGTTCAAACCATTTGTTTCCACAAATTATACAAAAATATATATTCTGAAATGCATATGTTTTCCATGGTTTTATGGACCGATTTTTTTGATCATGAATTTAGAGTCGAGTATGCAAAATTAATTCATTTCAACAAATTATGAAAAAAACAATATTTTCTAATATGCATATACTTTTCGTGGTTTTCTGGGCCGCTGATCATGAATCCACAATCGATTTTGCAAGACTGATTTTTTTAAACAACTTCTTCAAACAAATTATAGAAAAAACTAAATTTTCTAATATGCATATGCTTTCCATGGTTTTTTGGGCCGCTGATTATGAGTTCATAGTCGATTTTGTAAAATCAATTCGTTTCAACAAATTATGAAAAAAACTGTATTTTCTAAAATGCATAGGCTAAAATATACATATGTATATTTTATATGTATATTTATATATACATATAAAATACATATGCGTCTAAAGTTCATTTTCGCACCTACTTTCGCGTACCAAGGGGCGAAAATTTTTTGCTTAAGTACGCGAAGGTAGGTACGAATATGAACTTTGACAGATACGTAAACTTAAGCGACCGACACTTGTTAGTGCGCGCATGGACACTTTTGCGATGACTTATCGGCCACAACAGCCGCCAAAATTCCATGCTCTTGTCGAGTAAAATTCGTTACGCACCAAGGGACGGACCTCGTGATGCAAACTCGAGCTAATTTTAGCAGCACTCGGGCGTTATGCGCCCTCGTGCAGCCAAAACCACCCTCGTCGGCAATCACTCGGTTTCGTCCCCTGGTGCGTAATGTACTATGTTTTAACTATTCGTTCACACGAATTATAAAAAGAACTATATTTTTTAATATTCAAATGCTTTTCATGGTTTTCTTGGCCGCTGATCATGAATTTGGAGTCAAATTTGCAAAATTAATTTGTTGGGACGATTTGGATCGCCACAATATGAAAAAACTATTGTACTTTCTAAGATACAAATACTGAGAAAAAAACCTTCTACTTTCTGCTATACATATTGTAAAAAAGACAAAAGTATGGCACTTTTTACAATAAATATTTCTGTTCCACAGTATTATTGTAGTTTTTATAACATTATTGTAAAATCTGCAATATTTCTTTCACCTATACAATATTGTACAGTTAAACTGCTATTATTATACAAATTACAATTTTATGCCAGTTTTTACTAGATAATTTTGAAAAATTTTGAAGTAAAAAATGCAAATTTTACAGTCTTCATCAGGGTATTGAACTAGAGCAAAAAATCGCTCCTATCCGCTCGAAAAAGTTCCTCTCCGGAGAGAAACTTTTTCCGAAATCTCCCTATATACCTACTATAATCTTCCGCCAATTATTTGAGAAATAATCATACATACAAGGTTGTTAGTTTTTTCGTTACTAAAATAAGTCTTTCCCTAGTAATTTTGGTTTTCATAAAATTTTTCTAAACACTATATAAAATCGTTATGAAATGATAGAATTTTTAAAGTGGTTTCTAAAATTAATTTATAAAGAATTTATAAATGAAATACTGAAACGCATTACTTAAAAAAAATCATAAACAAACTACTGTGACGTCAGGATCGTAACTAGCGACTTCAAAAACTTTTTGAAAAGCACTGATCTTAGAAATTCATTGAATAGAAAAGTGTGCTCCTGGAATGACATGTCAAAAATAACAGATTAAGTCTGTTATGAAAAACTACAGAGTACTCTGTTGCAACATTTTAATAAAATCAATGTGTTATTTTTGACAGTTTATCATTGTTACGATTTTGTTTTATTGAAGCTGTTGAATATAACGGGAAATCTGTTGAATTTACTAGATTCAAATTGAGAGATAGTAAATTGTGTTTGCTAAAGTTTTTATAAGCTCCTTATGCAATTCCGGTATTTTTAATTGAATTCCGCTTTTTTTATGAAGTCGCTTTTTAGAAACTCAATAAAATCTTTATGAAAAGACACAATCTTCAGAGAGTAGATTTAAATATCCACGTTATACAAATTCCGTCATTTTATAAATATTTCATAAAGTTCTTATAATGTGACTTTAAAAAAAAAAGGGGAATTTCATAGAAAATACCGACATTTTACGAGGAGTTTTATAAAAACTTTATTTAAATCCAAATGACTAGGTAGAGACTTTTTTTTGTAACGAAAAAACTAACAACAAGTATGTATGATTATTTGTCAATTAATGGGCGGCAAATTATAGTAGGCATATACTTTGACTTTTTCCGCATATATTATCTCACTAAGTTCGTAAACATGGCGATATCACGAAAGAAATCAATGTTTATTGCATAAGAGAGATTTCACAAAATAAGCTTCTCCCAGTATATGCGAATGAAAGAGAGCTTGCGGAGAATATGTTCCTCCGCCTCCGGAGAGAAGGAAGATTTCGAAAAACGTTCCGCTCCGGAGAGGAAGAAGATTGCGAGAAATTTTTTTCCTACTCCTCCGGAGCGGAAAATGATTTCGAAAAACGTTCCGCTCCGGAGAGGAGGAAGACTGGGTGAAATTTTTTTCCTCCTTCTACGGAGAGGAGAAAGATTGGATGAAACGTTCTTCTTCGAAGCCGGAGAGGATAAAAAATAATTCCGCTCCGGTTCAATACCCTGTATTGAATAAATTTTACTGTTTTCTTTACAATACTCTAACTTTTAATGGTCATCTACTTGCGCGCCAGTATTATAATGTACTATATAGAACATCATGAGTAACTGAACTGAACCGAATTAAACGAATTTGATTATATAATTTCAGTTAATGAAAGCGTAAACAGCACAGCAAAAATATTTCTTTAACTTTCCAAAATCGTAATCCACAAGAAACGCATGTCAGTTATTAGATAATACTGTCAAATATTTCTGATTTCACTAAATTGTTATCAGGAAAGAAGCATTGCAAGAAATGGATAAAATTTTGGAATTTGAAGGTTCCATCACCGTAGGCGAACTTAAAACTCCTAATGTGATGACGCACTGTTACGCCAATGTGATACTCCAGTCGGGCCAATTCGGAAAGCGTAATTTGATATAGTCATAATAACCTAAGAGGCATTTCTTATTGGCCCAAGCTGTCAGTTCTCCCAGGGTAGGAGAAAATTTTGTTTAGACATTTTAATTCCGTCCAATGGATAAACTTTGCAACAGCTAACTTTATTTATTTTCTAGTTGCGCTTTAGTGAAAAGTTTGTAGCTGAGGTCAGTTTTTACAAAAGCTTTCATATTTCAAAACTGTAGATAAAAAAAACAGTAAAAATCTGTGCTTCACAAACAGAGCACTATGGAACGCTCTCATGTTTGGTTAAGACGACTCGGAACATACTGTAGTGCAAGAAAGACGCGTAGAATAGAAACTGGTTAAGTTGTACAGAAATATAATTTGTCGCTGTTGTTGTTGGGAACGAATAAGAAAGTTTATTGGCATGCTACCGGTATTCGATTCGATATAAATGTACTTGTGAAAGGGCACCGGAGTAGCAGAGGATGAAAGCTCCTTTCTGTATCCCTTCAAATACAGCGGCCTCGATTAGTTGACTCGGTTTACTATCTATAATAAAATTATAGTTACGCCCAACCATCGAGTTAATATGTCCGGCGCTACTGACTCCTGAAACAGGCCGGCGCGATGCCAATTCTATACAAGATCGAATCGATAGCCGATAGCATGTCAAAAATTTTCAAATTCTCCTAACGTTTTCGTTTGTTAATGCATTTGTGTTTCGCGTGTGGAAAATTATAGGAATAAATTTTCGAATAATTGATTCTAAAAACGATAGTACATACCAAATGAATTTTACTGTTTTTTTTATAATTTTCTAACTTTCAACAGTCAACACTTGCGCGCCAGTATTATGATGTTCTATATAGAACATCATGAGTCACCGAACTGAACCGAATTAAACTAATTTGATGATATATTTTAAGCCAATGAAAGCGTAAAAATGACAGCAAAAATATTTCTCCGACTTTACGAAATCATAATTCCCAAGTAACGAATGTCAGTTATAAAAAAACACTATCAAATATTTCTGATTTCACTAAATTGTTATCAGGAAAGAAACATTGAACGAAATGGATAAAATGCTGGAATTCGAAGGTTTACAATTCTTCAAATTTTTTTTCATGATAATACGAAATCGCAAAATTTTTTTGAGATCTAAATTTGTACGTTTTTTTAAACACAATCTTATTACTGATGAACTTAAATTTAACTTTTCTGAACGAACTTTACATTTAAAAATTCAACCACTCTTGAGTAAAGTTTCTCGACCGACTTTTGAGTCGAGAAACTTTTTTTAGAGAAATTTTTAGTGTCAAATTCAAATAAGTTGAATAACTTGAATAATTTGAATGGAACTTTTATGAACGAACTTATTTTGTGACACTTAATTTCAAGAAAAAATTTAGATTAGTAGATGCAATAATTACGATTTTATTTCAATCGTTTGAAATTCTAATTTCAATTAAATCAGTTTCAAGCTACAGTTTTTAACGCAGTTCATGCTTTAATTTCTTATGGTCTCTGGGTGTTTTTCTCATGAAATTGAACTAACCTCCTTTTTTGTTTAATTGAACTTGCAGTAGTTCGCCGTGAGAAGTTACACTTCTCTCGCAACTTTTTAAACTCACACCAGTTTTTTTTAATGCAGAATTAGCCGAAAAAATAACGTTTTTTGAGGTTCTGTCAAAAACCGTCACCAATCTTGCAATTCTAATTACGGATTCGGATTCAGCTACCCATAATACATATGATAGGACTACTGTAGTCTGTTGCACATTCCACTTTTTTTTGTGGGGCTGTGTTATCGAGCAGAAACAGAATTCAAGCAATGGTGTGTAAAAAATACTCCCGAAAAAAAAATATCAAAATTTAACATTTTATTGAGTTCTTTTACTTTGAATATTTTTTTTTCGAGTTTGTGTAGTTTGAAAACTATTTTGGTACTTCTATGGATTTCAATGTATATTTCTTGAATTACATGCTTCAGGGTTCGAAGTCTTTTTTTTTAAATACTCAACATTTTCTTGGTGTCTAATTTTTTTTAAATTAATGTATCGTATTGTGTTGGTGTTTTTAGAATTTTAAAAATTTTCTGGTTTGTTTATGGATTTCTGCACAGATTTCTGCAATTATATGCTTTAGGATTCGAGGTTTTATACATTTTTTATAAACTATATCTACATAGTTTTTGGGTACTCAAAGATTTCTAATATTACTCGTTTCTTTTTAATATGCATGCAGTTGTAAAGAATTTTTTTTATTACTACTTTTGTAAATTTCTATATGGACGTGTGTGACTCGATGCTTTAGAATTCAAATTTTCATTGGTTTTTAGTAATCACATGCATTTCTGGGAAAATTACATCAGTATGAATGTTATATGTTTTATATGTAGAATAATTTTATTTGCGTGATTTTTGTATTATACATAATAATTTTGCATTTTTTCGTATATTTATAGTTTTCTATTATTGATCGTTTATTTTCCTTATTTATGAACCTTTGAAGGATATTTTAGTTTTTTATAGAATTATAGTATTTTTATCGATTGGTATATGGATTTCGGAAATTCGATACTCTAAAATTGAAATTCGGATTAGTTTCAAGTGATTTTATAGATTTGTGGGTAAATTACATCTTCTATATACATTTTCTTTGATTCATCGTATTACTATGTGACTATAGGTATACGTTTTTTCAGAATTTGATGTCCTAGAATTTAATGGATTATTAGATCGTGGGTATTTTTTTTTTTTTTTGGATTTTTGAGAAAAAAGTTCTTTCATATATAATTCTGTCATTTTTTATACATCCCTCAACACTGTATAATTCAAAAGAATTTCCAGTATTTTCATTGATTATCATGTGAATTTCTAAAATGAGGTGCTCTAGAATTCAAAGTCTTCAAAAGTTTTAGCATTTTCGTAGATTCTAATTTTCCTTCATTCTTTTCTTGTTCGTATTTTTTTCAACTATAATTTCGATATAAAGTATTTTTAAGTATTCATACATAAATATTTATACAATTATAAACTCTTGGATTCGCAGTTTTCTAAAATTTTGAAATAGCTGTTTTCGTAATTGTTAAGTTCTCAGAGATTGCCAGTATTTTTTGCTTTTTTTTTACTATCTATGAAACTTTGAGAGATTTAAGTATTTTTATAATTTGCTATAAAATTCGCTGCTCTAGAATTCGAATTTCGATCGATTTTTAGTAATTTTCTAAATTTCTATAATAATTACACATATACAGAGTTTAAATGTTTTATAGATTTATTGTGCTTGCGATTTTCTCAGTATTTTATAAGATATTGTCGCATTAAATACAATTTTGGGAGATTTTTATTAATACTATTTATAGCTATTAGTTGTCACTTATTTTGACAGTTTCATAATTTTTTCCATTCTGGGGTTCTATATCGATCGAGATATTTAAAAACATTTTTTGTAAAGTTTGAAGCAAATTTAATATGATCAACAAATACCACAGAATGACTAAAATTCTAAATGAGATTTACATGTAGTTTTTCATACGTTTTTACAAAAATTCATATCTTGTAAAAAACTTGAGATAAATGTTTGAAACAATGCATAGTTTGAATATATAATACTATAATGTAACGTTCGAGACAAAATTTTTCTGTAATTTTCTATCGCTGTAATCTGTGTCTAATAAGCACCGAAAAAAGGCAAACAAATACTTTTTCGGTACTTGTAAAACTTCGATAACAGCGATAGAAAATTGCAGAAACATTTGGTCTAGAACGTCACATTGTACACTCAAACTATGCCAAGTTTCAAACATTAATCACAAGTTTTTTACTATATATGCATTTTTGAACAAAATGTATGAAACACTACATGCAAATCCCATTCAAAACTTCAGTAGTTTTGTGCCACGTATTGATCATGCCCGATCAGCTTCAAACTTTGCAAAAATTTTTTTTTTTTTCAATATTTTGATCGATTTGAAGTTCCGTAATGGAAAAAATTCTGATATCGCCAAAACAAGTGAAGTGGCGGATCTAGCGGTACATTTTTGGGGGGGGGGGGGAGGGGGCGTCGGTTTTCAAATTTTTTCAGCATACAATTTGAATAGCAAATGCACGGGGATTAGAAATATGTCGAAGTAAATATTAAGTAATAACAAAGCATAACAAAAATTTTATTATAATTTCTGATAGAAACATCATACAATTCGATGTATACGTCTATCATATGTTAACAATTAGACTTTCTTCTTTTGTATTACTAAGTATTTAGTAATACTTTTGTAACTTGTTTGTGGCAATATACATTACATAAATGACAAAATTAAACTATTTTATAAAAAAAACGTATTAAAAAAAAATTCTTTTAGTCCTACAGCGGTACCAAGTTTACAAAACAATTCACAAAAAAATCTTATGAATTTTTTTTTATATGTTTAAACAATGTTTGAATTCCATTTTGGAAAATTTTGGTTGAGCTAAAATTTTTTGCTTTAAATATATGAATTTTAGAAGAAAATTTTCGATTTCTTCGTGTAATATCATCTGAGTTTACCTATTTCTGTCTTTAATTTAATTTTCGCAGTTTGAAAATGACTTTTCAGCAGTTTCTATACAAAATCACAATTTATCTCATTTCTTACGTCTCTTACAATCAGTACTAATTTTTTCAGTATGTATACCATTTGAAGTATTATCTCCTATTTGTAAGACTTTGGATCAAGTCATTGATTTCTAGAATCAAAGATTTTATATATTTTTAGTTTGTTTACAGATTTTGGAAAAAGTCATGTTGTGTACATTCGAGGTTATTCTTGGACTGCTAGTATATTTAGGATTTTTCGTACTAAAAATAATTAAAGAAATTTTCAAGAATTTCTAATTTTTCTTTTGAAAAGTTCAGATTAAATTTCTTCTAAGGTAATTTAAATACATTTTTAACATTTTCGTAATTTTCAAATTGGTTTAAAAAATACAGTGATCTAGGATTCAACAGTTATTTGATTTTCAATATTTTTAACAACTGCCGAAATAATAGTTTTAATGATGATAACTGAAATTCTATAGATTTTTAGTATTTTTATTATAAATGGTTTTTTTTAGTGTTTTTACAGACAAAATAATTTTCTGGCATTCTTATGAATTCTTATACATCGATCAGATATTCAGAATTCTAATATGACTTCGAATTCAAGGTCGCATAGATGTTTATTAATCTTGAAGTTATTGAAGGAAGATTTCTACATCAAATTCCAGTATTTTATTCATTTCTAGTATTAAGAGTATTTTTCATGTTTTTTCAACATGTTATTAAAATTTAGTGAGATTCGCTAGGTTTTTCATGAATATCTTAGTATTTTTTATAATCATCGCAGAGATATCTAGAGTTTTATACTCTGGAAACTAAAATTTAGTAGTGTTTCACTATTTCAATAAACTTTCAACAAATCAGTATTTTCATAAGTGTTGGGTATTTCACAGATTTGAAAACTTCCAGTTTATTTTGTATTAATTCAACACCCTTAAATTTCATTGAGTTTGCCAGTAATAATTATATTAAAAGATATATCTACACGAATATTAAGTATTTTATCGATCTCTAGTATTAAAAGCATTTTTTATATTTTTTATAATTATTAGATTTTAGTTAGATTTTCGAAGGTCTTGATTGATATCTTGTATTTTTTCTATTTAATTACAGATTTCTGGAGTTTCATACTCTAGAATCTAAATTTTATCAGATCCAAAGTATCTCAATAAACAAAAAAAAAGTTCAAAACTGAAAAAGTTCTAGACTTAAGCAAATGTGTTCAATTCATTTCAGGATTTAGTTATAGGCATCTTGTAGTGCTTATGTAGAAATTCAAACATTTTTTTATTTATCAAAATTTGAGTACGAATTTATTTTTCAAAAACTTATTTCAGCGAAAAACTATCTACCAACAAGCAACAAAAATATTGAAAGTATTGTTTCTTTATTATAAAATCTGACTGTAGGAGAAAATTTTGTTTAGACATTTTAATTCCGTCTAATGGATAAACTTTGCAACAGCAAACTTTATTTATTTTCTAGTTGCGCTTTAGTGAAAAGTTTGTAGCTGAGGTCAGTTTTTACAAAAGCTTTCATATTTCAAAACTGTAGATAAAAAAAACAGTAAAAATCTGTGCTTCACAAACAGAGCACTATGGAACGCTCTCATGTTTGGTTAAGACGACTCGGAACATACTGTAGTGCAAGAAAGACGCGTAGAATAGAAACTGGTTAAGTTGTACAGAAATATAATTTGTCGCTGTTGTTGTTGGGAACGAATAAGAAAGTTTATTGGCATGCTACCGGTATTCGATTCGATATAAATGTACTTGTGAAAGGGCACCGGAGTAGCAGAGGATGAAAGCTCCTTTCTGTATCCCTTCAAATACAGCGGCCTCGATTAGTTGACTCGGTTTACTATCTATAATAAAATTATAGTTACGCCCAACCATCGAGTTAATATGTCCGGCGCTACTGACTCCTGAAACAGGCCGGCGCGATGCCAATTCTATACAAGATCGAATCGATAGCCGATAGCATGTCAAAAATTTTCAAATTCTCCTAACGTTTTCGTTTGTTAATGCATTTGTGTTTCGCGTGTGGAAAATTATAGGAATAAATTTTCGAATAATTGATTCTAAAAACGATAGTACATACCAAATGAATTTTACTGTTTTTTTTATAATTTTCTAACTTTCAACAGTCAACACTTGCGCGCCAGTATTATGATGTTCTATATAGAACATCATGAGTCACCGAACTGAACCGAATTAAACTAATTTGATGATATATTTTAAGCCAATGAAAGCGTAAAAATGACAGCAAAAATATTTCTCCGACTTTACGAAATCATAATTCCCAAGTAACGAATGTCAGTTATAAAAAAACACTATCAAATATTTCTGATTTCACTAAATTGTTATCAGGAAAGAAACATTGAACGAAATAGATAAAATGCTGGAATTCGAAGGTTTACAATTCTTCAAATTTTTTTCATGATAATACGTAATCGTTAAGTTTTGTTGAGATCTAAATGTGTGCGTTTTATTTTAATACAATCTTATCAATGATGAACTAAAATTAAACTACTATGAACAAACTTTTTTTTGTGATACTTAATTTCAAGAAAACAAATCAATAAATGACTGCAAAAATCGCTCTCTGATTTAAAATACATTGTCATTTATTATAGTAATTTCTTACATAAAAAAAATTGAGGAAAACTCTATCACAAAAATAGAGAAAAAAACTCATGAAAAATAAAGTTATAGTTAGGTTTGAAACATTTAAATTTTGTTTATCATAATTGAAGAAATTTACAAAATTTACTGAGATTGACAATTTTTTATTCAACGAAAATCAACCCTTAACGAAGCATAAAAATAACTATGAAAATAGTACTTTGACTATAAAATATCGCGGTTGCCAAACACAAAATTGTATCTTATAAAGATTATTATGATTGTTTCCAATTCAGCGAGTTTTTTTTAATAGAGGGGAATAAGCGATGCAATTTTGAAATCTTCAGTTTAGAAATTCGTCGATTTTTTTATAAAAATTGCGATAGCGACGAATTTTCTCCTAAGAAGTTGAATTCATGATTGTATTTTCGCTAACGAAACTTTATATACATACAAAATGAAGCGAGCAGTGTGTCCAGATTGATTGCACTCACTTTAAGTACACTCGAACGGTCTTATACGTGTGAAAAGAGAGAACGTGACGTCATACTACGTTCCTCTCACATGCATGAGACCGGCTTGAGTGTGTTGAAAGTGAGCGCATTCAATCTGGAAACACTAAAAGCAATGAGTAAGGGCCGTTTATAAACCACGTGGCTCAAATTTTGGTTTTCTGAACCCCCTCCCCCTTAGAATGACACGAGGTTTCTGAACGGCCCCTTGTAAAAAGTGGATCCTTTTTCCCAACTTGTTGTATCATAGAGAAAAATTAACACGCGGCAATCGAGAAAAATCAAATTTTCAGTCAGGATTCCCTACAAAAAAAAAACTTAAATTCAAGAGGAAATAATCAGTCTGTATAAATCAGTCTGTATATTGTATGAACAAATTTTACCCCGCGTGAAAAATCATTTCGTAGAGTCTTGAAAAGTCCACTTATCTTTTTTCGGAGATTTCATCCCAGCATCGGCGTTCTTAAAGTCGCCACGTTGTACAAATGGCTGCCATTTTTACTGTTGGTCACTCCGATTTCTTAACGTGGTAGCAAAATCACAAAAACTAAAAATGCCGCGGATCACCTTTTTGGAAATTAACTATCGCGATTTTGGAATTTGTCTCTATCATTAATATGATTCGGAGAGAAAAATTCCAACCTACGAACCAACAGTACACTCTCACCTGTTCTTTCCGACGGTGTGTCCACGCTCGAACTGGCGCGAACGAGGTATACTGAAGACTGATGAACTATACTGAACAGCTCGAATCAGTGATTAGGTTCGGCGCGCGCACGCTATGACGTGACTCTGTCAGTTGAATATTCGTTTTATTTATCCCAATTAAGAAAAAAAAGGAGTAGAAAATCAAACTTGTTGAACTGCTGAATAGAAGCATCAGCAATGAAATTTCAGGCAGAGTTTTATCTGAGAGATATATTTTTTCAAGGATTTGAAATTTTAATTTTTTACAATTTAATTTCAAAAATATAAATTCATGATTTCTCATCAGTGTCTTTGATATTATGAGTTGATTAACTTTTGCATATAGTTTACAATCTCTAATTTTTTCATTTCTTTTAATTCGATTTATAACAAGTCATGTACAGTTCGAAATTTAAATTGAAAATTGATAGAAAACATATTATAGATAAAATTAAATTAAATTATAAAGTAAAATATAAATTACTTTTTATCTTTCTTAATTAATTCTTATAGGTTTTTTATAATTTTATGAGGCTTAATATATTTCAATTAAATTTTATATAATTCCAAGGACATTTGATTTTATTCAACTCAATATATTATAAATTCTATGAAGGTAATCCAATTCAATTTTTTTGAATTTTTTTGTTTTGATTTAATCAAACCAAACTATTTTTCGTTTATTTAATTCAATTTATTTACGTCCATACACATACATACAAATTATTGCACGGTATTATCTCGACCCTTTCACAGCTATTCCTAGAAGAATTACATAGACAAAAGAACGACCTGAGGATTTCGACAGTTTCAAATCTGTGAAATTTGCTAAAATCCATCTAATGCTGTAACTTTCTATTATTGGCGAATCAATGTATCGAAAGGTCTAAAAATTGATACAAATATATGATAAAAACCTACATTAATTCTGGAAAAATTTTTTTTTAACTTCAAATCTTGAAAAAACTTTGAAATACTTTAAGCACGAAAGCCATCCTCCAAACACGTAAATCCTGTACAGATATAATTTTGAAAAATATGCCAAAAATAGGAATAAATCACAAGAAATTCATGAATGTTTGAACCATCACTAATCATCCACAAAATACAAAAACGACATCTTGATCTGGAACTTCTAGAGAAGAGCGACAATAAACTCATTTTTCTCATAATAGTATCATATCTTATACTCTTTGTTTTCGATAGTTTCTACTTCCTCAAAGAGAATGACATTTGTAACTTCCTATATTTGATATTCCAAAAAATCTATCCGACAAAGCGTTTAATGGTTGATTATGACGAGATTCAAATCTTTTAAAACAATTTAAAGACGGCTTACAATCAGTCTTACTTAAATAGTATGAGGATGTCATCTTGTCAAGATATAACTCTTACTGTAAATATGCTAAGCATAAAAAATATTGCTGCCTACGGTGAAGCACAGTCTGGAAAAATCACGTCGTTTTGAAGGTATGTATTTCTTAGAATACAATATGAATATGGCTTTGGTTTTTCAAAAATGACGAAACGAAAACTGTTTCTGTCTACATGGATTTATTTTACAGATCCATTTAAAAAGATAGCAAAAAAGCCTCATCGTTCATGTCATTCTTGATAAACAGATTGTATATAAGTCTTTAGATTCTGTTGATTATTATAAAAAAATTTTTGAAAAATTAGCCCGCAAATCCTATCAAATGCAATCAATTGATTCTTTCTTCAGTTTCAAGCCAAACGCAGAAGATGGAATCCAAATCAACAATCTTCACTGTAACATTGCTGCTTGGTTTTTGGTTCATCACTACATGCCAAGTTCCCAATGAAATAAACAAAAACCAAATTAATGAAAACCCGATAAATCTACATTCATTTAAGGAAATAAATGAAACAGAAGCCGAGGACTTGTAGAAACTATATTACCCACAAAATGAAATCGACGAGATTAAATGACTCTTCCTCGAAAAGGCTGTTACCCAGTACAACGAATGAAAATCACATTGGTTCTCAAATTCTTTAGACATACAAAGCAGAGTATATTTCAGACACATGGAAAACCATTTTAATGCGCCTAGAAATTCGATTTTAAGAGCTCTCTAAAATTCGCAAGAATCGATATGAGTCTTTGAAAATTCTGAAATTTTTTCATTCAAAAAATAAAGAGCGAAATAAATTTACATATACTGATTATTTAATTTTCAAGAAATCAACGAAACTCTTTAATATCCTGAAAACTGTTTAGAAAATCTTGAGATGTTTCAATATTTTCGGATTCTTTGGTTGATGTCAAAATTATTCCAGTTGGATATGTCGAAATTCATTCAACAGTTTTTTTGATCACGAATATGAGTATGTTTTGCAAACATCAAAAGCAAGCTAATTTTTACGTAACATTTGAGGAAACAAGATACAAGATACAGAGGAAACGAGATACAGTGAAACATTTATTTAGATGTGCATTATCAATAATAATCACATGAGATGAAACAAATATAGTAGCAAATAAGCTGTAAATAATGTCAGGAAATCCTGAAAATATTTATCATGAAAACCTACCTGAGTTGATACGATCTTCAAAAAATATAATATCAAATATATAATAACTGTATCTGTCTATACATATTTATTTTCGTTTCATTGAAAAGTTGGAAAAAATGACTGTACCATTTATGACCGTTTAATTGTTATCCTGGAGAAATAGACACATAGTATATAAGTCTTCAGATTCTGTCGAATCTTGTAAACGAATTTCAAAAAAAACTGACACAGAGAATCCTTTTTAAAAATATAAATTAATTCATTATTCAGATTGAAGGCAAATGCATAAGATGAAAACCAAGTCAACAATATTCACTTCCACTTTGCTACTTGGTTTGTACTTCATCTCTACATGCCAAGGCACGAATGACACAAACATAAACCAACTCAATGGAGAACAATCTTCAATACCCCTAATCAAGGAATTAAGTGACACAGAGGCCGAGAATTTGTTGAAACCATATTACCCGCAAAATGAACTTAAAGTCATCAAGGAATACATATTCGAAGAAGCTGTTTTCAAATTCAACAAATACGTCATGCAAGGAAATGCCAAAATAAACTTCAGAGAATATTTCGCAGTGACAAACTTCATTGATCATGGATACAAGTGTTTGCTCTACTATAAAAGAAATAGTGTATATCAAGCTTTCGAAATAGCTAATGCATTGTTTCACATTGGAGATGAGTTCACCGAGAGAAACATCGTTCACAACCCTATACTTAGACCTGGAACAACTGGTGAGAACCTAAAAGATTTTATTCAGGTTCGCGAATCTTTATGGCGTGGGGAAATTCGAGATCGAGATGATATAAACGATTTCATCAAGGATGGTTACTATTCAACTGATAAAAGGTTCGTTTCATTCAGCAAAGACAAAGACACAGCTTTGAGATTCATTAGACGTTTCACAGAGCCGGATAGAAACCAGGTAAGAGTATTGTATGAATTCAAAGCAGCCAAGAAATTTTACCGCTGTGATTTTGAATCGATTAATTCTAATGACAATGAAGAGAGTGAAGTTGTGCTCTATCCCCATATGAGGATAAAAATAATTGATAGCAAATGTGTGATGGATCGCAAAAATGGGATGAAATACAGATACATACGAATGCTTTTGACGGAAGAAGTTACTGAAGAAGAATGGAACCTAAACAAGTATGAAGTGCTTCAAAAGTATTGTGATAGGGCACAAAATGTAAGATTGTTTCGAGACAAAAGCTGTTTTTCCAAGAGCTCCATTGACACCACGGTCTTCATTTTCAGAAAGTGGAAGTTCTGAAAGTTTGTGCAATTTCTTTCAACAATTAAGAATATGACCAGCTTTTGTATGTACAAGCTGAATTTGAAATGTATACTTATACAGTTACTTTATTTTTTAAGGTTTGTAAAATGTGGAGATATTGGTGCTGGTACTTTAAAAAACAATAGAACAATGTGAAATATTATTTTTTTGAAACATAATAAAAGATTTGCAATTTAGATCCATATGGTGAGGAAACCGACTACTTTTTATTATTATTATCCTTTAACAGCTTTTTTTAGAATAATTTTATTGAAGGTGCACCTAACATAACGCGATATGGGCGTGACCTTTAGTATCCTAGTAGGCAAGAGAGGGGATGGCTAGCGACTCTCCGGAACGAAATTTTAAATTTGTGATATCTCGGTTACTTATAATCGGATTGGCTTCATTTTTAGCAAAAAATATTCGTGAATCTCTAGCGCTTCTAAATTGCTCAACAGATTGTTTAAAATATTGCAGGATATAAGCTAAAAAAATCAGCTAATTTTTTCTATGTTTTATTCAAAAAACTTACACTATTAATGTTTAATAATGAAAAAAACTCGTTAAATACATTTTATAACATTACTTATTTTTAGAATCAAAGTATGTGTTACTCTAAAATTTTCTCTCCTGAAATTCAGTAGTATAAAACAAAAGTTTCTGTTTCAGATGTTTCAAAAAAAAACAACAAAATAATGATATTCATTCGAAATGAATAGCATCATCTTATCATTTTTTTTGCGATAGTTGGTCTAAATATATGAAATTTGTATGAAATTTGTAACTACTAGTATTCCTTTTGAAAATGCATCCGGAATATAGCATTTTAAGGATCATTATCAGCATGCAGTCTTGTATTGTTGAGAACTGCATTATCATGCAGTCTTGTATTGTTGAGAACAATTTTGAAGCACATTCAGTTTTAAACTACTAGAATTAGGATCTCATCTTGTCAAGATAATTCTCACTGTAAATACCTGGAGCGTAAGGAATATTGGGTCATGGAGTATAGTCCGAGAAACACATGTGTTCTTAAGATCTTTGCAAAGAGCTTAATAAGTTTGATTTCCAAGTAACGTCGTTTTGGAGGTATTTATTTTAAAAAATATAATATTTTTATCTTTATATCTTTGCATAAAATTGAGAAAAGCAAGACGAACGGAATATAATTCTATGAAAATTTTTGAACACGTGGACATGGTAATATATGTCGGCAATTTTCTTACGTTAAACATATTTTTTTCTTTGCTACGATACTATTAATAATTTATTTTCGAAATTCATATGATTCATTGAAATTCTATTACCACAATTAAATAATTATCTATAATACAATTTGATAATTCTCAGAGTGTTGCTTAATCGACTAAATTTTCAAACATTTAAGCAAAATTTTTCGAAAATAAAATAAAATTTTTGGTATGATTATTGACCACCTGAAAAAAAAAATCTTTAACATTTCATCGATATTCCTGACTTAATCATATTTTTTTCTCAATTTTTCAGTAATGTAGAATAGGGTATATTTATTTTTTTTACTATTTATGAAAATCCTTTTAAATACACGAAACTGTTTCAATATGCCTAAAAGTTGTAAAATAATTTTCCTGATTTCTCGATATTTCGCACAGAATTATTAAGGTTTTTTGAATTTCTAAATATTTTAGAATTTAAAAATTCAGAGCAAAGAAAAAATAGAAACTATATCAAATGTAAAATTTTCTTTAAATATACGTAACTTTTGTTATGTCTTTAAGAATTTTCAGAAAACGTTTAAATGGCTGAATATTTAAGCAGAAATTTCAGTGGGTATTTGAAATTTCAAACGTTTATGGATATTTACCTGATTGTAAACTAAAATTCCAGTGTAGAATATTTCCTTCAAAAGTAGACAAAAGATTTCACAAATAATTTAGTTATACATGTCAGAATTTATTGTTTCGTTTTTGTTTATTCAAGGTGAAAATTTCTTCAAAATATCGAATATGACGTAATTTTCACATCATTATAAAAGAAAATGGAACGCGATTGGTATCATGATTTGCGATTAAAAGAACTATTTATTCAAATATTGTGCATAAATTGTGATTGAATGAATACTTCAGACAAATAAAGTAAATCAATGATAGCTAAAATAGATTTCGAGTATATTTTATATATAAAAAAAATTTCGAGTATATTTTAGCAATAAAATGTCACATTAGCATTTTTCGCTTTGGAATTGCAGCACCCTTGATATGCGCAATTAGACGTTTTCGGCATTTTCAACAACTTTTTGACTCAGTGAACTTTTTGCTTGAAACACCCGAACTGAAAGTGGACAGAACAAAATATTCCGTATTTTATATATAAGTTTTCCGACCCTTGCGAGGAGGGTTAGTGATAGTTTTTAGGGCAAACAATGGTCTGGGTGTCGATTTTGAGACAAAAGACGCGTCGTTTCTCAAGATGGTCTGCTTGACGCGACAGAAAATTTAAAAAAATTACAATCGCCTTACAGTTTCTTGAGTCGTACACTGTCGGAAAAAATTATCACTTTTTCCGTAAAACATAGTATTATTGTTTTCTGGAGTGATGCGTAGAAAAATTCTCATACTCCTTTGGTATTTTTACCGTATTTGTCCGAAAAATATTATAAAAATAACGAAAAAGTATAAAAATTTTCGTATGCAACTGTAGAGAAAGTGTTTGTTATATATTTTATAGAAAAATAATTGTTTTGTTTCTGCAGTGTAGAAAGTGCAGGGAATATGAAAAAATCAAAGGAGAATGCACTGTTTTACTTCATTAAGCTATTATGTATTTTTTGATGCTTCCAGCTTTCGAGATCTGAAAATTCTAAATATAGCGTTTCGAATATTGCACAAAATTCATTAATTAAGAAATTTCCAGGCATTTCGAAATTTCGATAAACCTGTTTGAAAATGTTTAAGGATTTTACAAATTTCAAGCATTCTATGGAATTTAAGAATCAAAAGTAAAACTAAATCAGGAAAATCCGTGAATATGCCCGTATGTAAAAAAGTTGAGAAAATTTCTGATTCAAAAGTTTTTGAGTTTTAAAAATGTCAACAACTTCGGAATTTTTAAAAAGTCAACAATTTTTTTGTCATACAGAATTTTTAAAAATTACGAACAATTCAGGTATTCCATCACGCGTACGTTTTGAAGATTTGTCAGAACTTTTGCAAAATTGGTAAATTCCGAGAAGTTTCTTCGTGAATAATTTAACGCATCTCCTTACCGTTGGACCTGAATATGTAACGTTACAAGAAATGCATAACTTCCAAATCTAAATGCTTTTTATAAACCCAGCAAATTTTTATGACTTACAAAATTCGTTAAAAATAAAGTCATGAGAGAAGAAAAAAATTTCCATAAATTAGATGAAAACTTGCTAATTTGAGAATATTAAAAATAAGACATTTTGATAGTATCCAAATGATACAGCTGAAATGATTTTATTATACCATCAACATCTCATGATTGTCCAAGTATAATAAATTTGAAGACTTTATGAAACAGTACATACTTAGGCGAAATTTATCATTGACATCAAATATTTTAACTTTTTTAAATCATATTTAAAGTAAAAGATTTTAGATAATACGATATAAATTCTTTGTTTTCGCTGCAAGATTCCTAAATTCTCCCATGGTCCCAGACTGCAGACAACCCACCGCGCGAGATAAGCAAAGAAAATGAATGAATGTTAAGAATTGAAAGGAAATAGAGAAAAAAAGTTGGGTCATCGTTTCTCCGACAGAGACAGAGGAATCGCTGAAATTCTTTGGCTGAAGTTTTGCTTGGGTGAAGCGGTTGAAGCAGGGAGAAGCGAGGAGAAGGAGGAGGCTGGATGAGTGAGCCCTCTGCTGGCTGGGGAGATAACTATCGCTTCAATCCCCCCGGCGCCAAACTCTGCGCAGAAGCCAATTTTCGAGAGCCCTGTGCTTCTTGTATGATATGAATTCTTTGCCAATGACTTCGGTTATATAATAAATAGGTGATGGAAAAATATAACTCATATTTTTTCATCGTCGTTATAGCTACACTGATTCCAACATGTGACGTCACCTAAAATTCTTTCATTGGCTCTAGTTTCGATACAGACTTTACAAATATTTTATATACATTTTTAAAAGTAAAACTTTACTGTACGACTGGTTCTTTGTTTATTGCGACAGATAATTGCGAACTCAGAACTCGAAGTTATAAATTGGTCTGCAGGGTATAGAAATTGATGTGTGAAGAAAACGAATAACTCCTGAAAATACATGCGCTCCTAGTACAACATCTTACAAATGCAACAAATGTCCTTCAGTAACATTAGTTATTTTTTCTTACTTAAAGGTTTCCTACACTGGTCCCATAAATGAATCTACATTTTACTATGTTGCCTGCTTCCTAGTTTTTTTCACTTATTTTATAAGTTACACCAGTCCCGTAGGCCCAGTTAGGCCCGTTACGTCTACCTATTGCGTGCTGTGCAGGGGGGCTCACTGAGATTGGCAAAGCGCTGAGAATCGCGTGGGTCGAATGGTGGGAGGTGACATATCTCACGGACCGAGTGGTGGGAGTTAAAATATCCTACGGGCTGAGTGGTGGGAGGTAAGAAATCGCACGATCTGAGAACACTGGATTCGGAGCGTAAGAGATTCAAGAGATATTCGTTCTCTTCTACAGATGTATATGGTGGATTGATTAAAACTCGAAGTACATAATAAAATTGTTCTTTTTTTTTCTTCTGTCTGTGTTTTTCTTACACTGGTCCAACTCTTTACGTCAACAAAAAAACCATCATTTTCATAGGACCTGATTTTCGAAAGGATTCCTATGGTAATCATTATTTTAAAAAAATATGCCTCCATACAAACCTATGTTTTTTTTTACGAAAACTTCGATGATTCTACAAGTCATTTTATGAAAATTTGGTGAAAGTTGTAATTTCATGATTTTTGATTACATATAATATAAAAGTTACTGTTCACGTATGCCTAGAGAAAAAAATCTCAACATCATATTTAAAATATGGAGAAGTAAAAGCTTTCACTGTCTGTGCTTAGGGAAAGTATTGGTGTTTTCATGATAGTTTAATTTGCATTTCGAAATTTCGAATTTAAATTTCAAAATTTCCAATTGGTGTTTGCGATGAGATCCAAGAAGACTGAAAAATTCTGGAATCTTCTAGACTTTTTATGAGATCTCCAGATTAGATCTTCACTGCTCACTGCTTCACAGAAAACGATTAACTCGTGACAACGTATATGATTCTGATACAAGTGTCTGACCGTGCCGCGGAAAAATCTCCTCCAGTGTCTTTACAGCTACATAGCAGTTTTTTTTCTTTATGTTTTTTACATTGGTCCAATTTCCTTACTTTAGTCTCAACTTGTAAGGTGAACTTTATCAAAAACCGCCTTTACTTTATAGAAAACGCTTACATACCTCTTGAATACGTATAAAATTCTATTTACAACATTTGGCTGTGTGTCGCGCACATGAAAAACCTCCAGGGAAGTCGGTTATCGAATATTTTTTCTTAGACTTCCCCAACAAATTTTGTAAACCTTAAAATACACCATCTTTGTCAAGCTTATTTATTATTATCTTACTAAGATTTGTGAACAATTTTTTCAGTAAATCTATAAAGCCCAGTCTGCTTAACAAACAATCAAACCAAATACCTCTTCAACAACTTACAATTTCATGTACGAAAGCTAATGATTTAAAAAAAAGATTTTATTGAAAATATCGAAATTGGACATAGAAAAATTGTTGATTAATTGATGATTTGTTATGAGTGGCTCCAATGTTTTGAGAGCCACTTTTACGTGGTAATGACACTGACATTTAAATGCGCCTTAGTTGAAGGAAAAAAACAGGGTTTTCTATATTTTCAACATTCGCCAAAGAATTTCAATATTTTTTTTATAGACTTTTCCTCTGTTTCAGAAATAGTCATTTATTTCAATCATAGCTTACTGCTAATTGTAAGTGATAATGAGCTCTTTGAAGTGCTCTATACAATGTCATAAGAAAAAAAATAGCACACAATGGAGATTCCAAGGGTAAGAGTTAAATTTTTCTTTTAAATGAACCAAATTGTAATAAAATTTGACTCGAGAAACAATTTGAATTCAAATGCTCCGGTCAACTTCAGGGAATTACAACATTGAAGTAAGCGTTCAACATGGCCGCACCCACATTTCAACATGGCCGTACCCATCAGGATAATGGCGGCGCCCATCGCGATTACTTCTTTTTCTCTTTAGGAAAGCGGTATTGAGGGTTTGTATGTGAGTACCCTGAGTCAATGAAAATTTGATAAGGAATTCATCTTTCTTTTTTTTTATAATTACATCACGCACCGACTACTTTAGGTGAATTTGTAAAAAAATGTATGTGGTAAGAACCGGAAATTTCAGAAGAAATGCGACGGTTCTTAAGTTAAAAAAAGAAAAAAAAATAAGATTAAAAAAATTCTTGATCATTCAGCAAAAAATAATTGTAGTTCATCGATAAGTGGAAAAACCTAAGTTAATTTTCTAAAACTTTAAGGTAAAATATTTCAGGGTCAGGAGTTTCAAAAAAAGGAATTGTTCTACTTTGACGATCTAGTTCATTATTGAAAATATATAAATTTCTATTCGGAAACTAAAACCTTTAGCTTAAATTCGAAATTTCGTTTGAAATTCATCGATTAGTCGGGGGGTATGAGAACATGCTTACTTCATAGAAAACGATTACTTTCTAACAGTGTATATGATCCTGATAAAGTTTTATGGACTGTGGCCAAAACTCCTCCTCTAGTGCCTTGGTTACTTTTTTTTCTACACATTATCAGTCATTATAGGTTTCTTACACTGGTCCTAGTAAGTTAAGTCAATAATTTCATCTGATATCAACCAGCAAATCGTTATGTTATCCTAATACAACTTTAGGAACCGTGATTCAGAGCAATTCAGAGTGCGTATTTTACAACCGAGAAGTTGAGTTTTGACCACGTGCGTAAGCGGATGTGTAACGAACACCCACACGCGTTCATCACAGACGCTCACGCACCAGTCAAAGCCCAACTTCTCGGTTGTAAAATCTGCACCGGTCCGCACTGATCCGACTGATCCGCTCTGTGACCGTGACGTGATCTCCTTCAGAGACTTTGCTTATTATTTTTGTTTATCCTAAAGAGAAAAAGGAGCAACCACGATGGGCCATTGTCCTAATGGGTGCGGCCATGTTGAATGCTTACTTCAATCCTGTAATTCCCTGAAGTTGACCTAAGCATTTGAATTTGAATCTTATGTCCAATGAATTTTCATTGTATGTTTAAGTTCATTCGAATTGATTTCATTGATTTTAATAAAAATTAAATATTTGAAATTGGATTTTCGATTGTGTGGTATTTTTTTTCCCTATATATGACATTGTATATATAGTATTTGAAAAAGCTGAACAACCTATGATTCAAATAAATAACTATTTTTCAAACAGGAAAAGTCTGTGAGTAGAATATTGAAATTCTTTTGCGAATGTTAAAAATATGGGAATACCTGTTTTTTTTATATAAATCGAAATCGTTACGATTTTTTTTTTTTTTAATTAAGGCGCATTTGAATGACGATGTCATTGCCACGAGAAAGTGGCTTAAAACATGGGCCAATTTCAAGAGATGAACTTCACCTAATAATTGGCTTTTATTTGCGAAGGTAATACAAGTAAAATCAACGCACGTAGCGCACTACAGTATCTAGTGCTTTGTATACGCTAAGTACACCTAATACGTTACATTACATATACCTGAACTCGCAGTTTGTGATTCATAACACATTGATGTTTGTCATGTTTCGATGTAATACATTACTAATTGTAAAAATATTAGATTTTCCATATTTATTGGACGTAATTTTTACATTTTCTACCTTTTAGATAAAAAAAAAAAAACATTTAATATTCATTAAGAATTTAGGTCAACTTTATATAGCAAAAACAATGTTTGCATAATTCCATGTAGTGTACATAGAATTCTTTAAAACCGTATCTTTTTTGTTATACTCTTATAATCAAGATTCGGTAAATTTTCAGGAAATTATCACAGGTTTATAAATACTATAATCTATATAGAATTTCTACAAGGTAGGGCTAGAATCTGGAAATCTCATTACTCGATCGGAATTTCCCTACGAATTATTGAAATTTTTTCATAATTTTTGTATATTTACTGAAATTTTTCCATGTAGTGGAATCCCTATCGCGTATGGATATTTGCACAGCTGTTTATGGAAAAAATTCTATACACAATATGAATTAAAAAATTCCGATACGTAATGCAAAATCTGCCTTATTTTTCTCAACAGTTTATTAGAGGACGCTCGTATCACGTCTTACGTCCTTCAGTATCTTCCAGGGCAAGCTAAATACTGAATCTTTGAAACGTGATTCAAGTTTTCAGTCTCTGTAGTTTTCAATATTTTTTTTCCGATGCCCCTGAATTCGAATTAAAAAAATTTCGATTTCAAACTTAGGATTTCGAATTCCTGTGCACGGTACGTATTTTGCCTGCTTTATATGAAGCAACGACCTTCTGTTGAAGTATATGATCCTCATACATTTTTATGGACCGTGCCGCGCGAAATCCCGAGTGCTTCCCCATATTACATGCGGCGCGTAGTTTTCACGCAGCACACACCGTGCTGTATGTTTCTGACCGCACACACTGAAACTCATAATGATTCATTTTACGATGTTCTAGATTATTCCACATAAAAAAGCAACTCCATGTAAAGTGAAAAAAACTCAAGGACAATACTGAATCTTTGGAAACAATTTCATGTTTTAAATGTCTATACTTTCATTGATGTATTCATTCTTCTTCAGCAGCGAATTCACAATTTAATGTTCCGAATTCAAAACTTGAAATGTTAATTTGATGCGTGCAGTAGTGCTCAGGCGTGTAAGACCTTTACTCGATAGAAAATGACAACCTCCTGACAATGTATGTGATCCTAGCACGAATGGTTCAAATCTCCTCCAATGTGACTTGTGGTCACATTGTTCACAATGTTGTTGGGACTCGGGAGCCTCGGGAGCCCGGGACCATTTTGTGATGTACATACGTTACCGTCAGTTAATGCATCCACTATCTACCATATTGTTTTAGGCAAAAATACCTTCTTCTTATTTTTTTCACCAGGAGGGTAGAGAATAGTAAAAGTTGTTGAATGGTATTCTATGCTTTTTCTATGTCAGTTGAATTTGAAATGAAAATTTGAGTTTCGTGAATTCAAAAGATTAATATGCGCACCACACGATATGAGATCCTCCTGAATCTTCCTTGCCCTTTAAAGAACGCTTAACTCTTGCATACGTACACAGTAAAAAAATCTTGCAGAACTACCAGTTCCAAACTAGCAAATAAAACGACCTCCTTTGGAAGGGGTAAAATTACAGACTTGTAGTGATTCTACAACAGGTAGCAGAAGTACTAGGATCTAGTAAAAGTACTTGAAACTAATAAAATTACTAGGAATTTGTAAACGTACTAGAAAATATTTAATGTACTGAGAAATTTGAGGTTAGGTTTGCATGGCATGAATCGGATTATGCAATAACAACATAATAAAAATGAATTCAATATAAACTGCTTTATTCATCACAAACTGAAAAAGAGAACATATAATATTTGCTTCGCATAAGACACTGCAAGACGCGATAAAAATGCAGCAACATACGCCATGGTACAAGACGCCAAAGACGCAACAGAACGCTAAGTCCAACTTGCACTTTGACGATTTCATTGCATAAATACGATTTGTTGATACTTTTACCACGGCTGCAGCGATTCTAATACTTTGGTAGCACTCTTACGTCAATGTAGTAAATTTACTAGCGGTTGTAATTCGACCCCTTCCGAAGGAGGTCGTTTTATTTGCTATATTGAAAGGTGTACTATTACGCATTTTTAGTACACTTACTAGACGCTTGTAAAACTACTTTATCCGGTGATGCTCACTTACTACACTCTGGTAAATTCGTACTACTTTCTAGTACATTGACTACACTGTAAGTAGTAACACCTCTACTATACCCTACTAATTCTGCAAGATTTTTTTTACTATGTATGTTACGTTATATATTGAGACAACGTTACACAAGAAATTCTAATTTCCATCCGATCTTGGTCATATATAATTATAAAACACAGGATATAACTGACAGGAGTAGAAGCAGTAAGTGACAGTAAGGATGGAGATAGTTGACAGGAGAAGAATAATCACTGTGAATTCTTTCCGGTTTAGGGTGCAAGTTATCTTGTACAGTGCATGTTGCAAGTGTGCATAGTGTGATTTTTTTCTACCGCTTGGTTTCGAAGATATTTTTCGGGTAGAATATCATCGTCACGGTTTTGTATAAGGAGCGCATTTATGACGGTTGAATGTAATAAGTAGTTAAATTTTGAATTCAAAAATGAAAATTCGAAACGTCTACACATGATCGCATACACACGCATGCGAATCAAAAATTTCTATCTTAGATTCCAATATTTTACTCTTATTTTAATTGATTTCAACTCTGATATTAGTTGAAAAAATACTATCTACGTATTGGAAGCTAGAAACTGTGGTAACTTATACCTTTCTCTAATTTATCAGTACTATGTTCTGGTTTTTCTTTTACTGTAAATGAAATATAATTTTTCCATTCTAAATAGTAACAAAACTTGCCATAACAGCTTTTATTGCACTTTTTAACGAATTATCAAATTTTTCATCAAATCATCAGATATTTTGAAGGCGTTTTTTCATATTTGTATGCAGCAGTTTCTTGAAAAATAACTCTAGAAAAGTATCATTATATGATACTTGTGAAATTTTAATCGAGATAAAATGTGGATTTTTCAGTTGACGTAACGTGTGAGGACTCACGACAAGTGTGAAAAACCTAAAGGTGATAAAATTACGTAAGTCAGTGGAGGAGTCCGACTCGCGAAACGGTCCATAAAGTTGTATAAGGATCACATGTGGAACATGTCGAAGTCGAAAAAAAATCCTTTCTATTTTTCATCGCACAGCTGAAAAATACCGTATTGAATTTTCGACCTGCTTCATACCCATCAGAGATCATTAGGAATCACGGAAAACCGAATAATATAATATGGAATTTGGAATCAAGTTGAGACGGGGTATCCGAGCTTGTGTGGAGAGCAATGGAGAGAGTGAAGGGGCAGCGAAAAGTAGGAACTGGTGGGGACGGTTTGCCGCTAGCGGCGTTTCAAGTTTGAGAGCTCCGAGTCCGACTCGCGAAACGGTCCATAAAGTTGTATAAGGATAACATGCGTCTTCAGGAAGTACTATCGTTTTCTAGTATGAATTTGAAATTTTCAATTTTAAGTTCGGTTGCCAGAGAATTCCTCTTAAGACTGTAAAAATCCTTAAAACCTTATGCAGTGAAACGTTTTCTAGTTTTGAATGTTTCAGTACCGCGCGTTTTTTTTCTTTTTATACACACTGCAATTTTTTCGCGAAAAATAATCTAGAACCTGGTCATTTCAACTTTGATAAAATATACATAAAATTTATGAAAATGATTCTAAAATTTTTGTTGTTATGTAAACATTCTTTTGAATTTTCACGCAGCTGTTAGTGCTGTACAAAATCACTTTCAATATCATTCTTAAATCTCTGTAAAATCTGTAGCAAGTCAAGTCGGACGAAGTTGACGCATTTTGGTTGACATTGCAAGAGGACCGTAAAAAAAACTTGAAATGTGTAGAAAAAAAGTAACTGAAGTTATTTGAGGAGGAGTTTTGGCCACAGTCCATAAAATTGTATCAGAATCATATACGCTGGCAGAAAGTAATCGTTTCCTATGACGCATATCAAGCAGGTATGATTTCATAAACCACCAGTCTAATCTTTGATTCGGAACTCCAAATCCAACACTATGTTCGATTGTGAATTCGATCGTTAAAGTAAAACAATTACGTTTCTTGAAACTCTTGACCTTGAAAACTTCTGCCTTTAAGATTTAGTTGATTGTCACCTAGTAATTTTATAAAACGAGGGAGGATGAGGAGGAAGATTTTTTATAAAATGAGGGATTTCGTAAGAGTTGATATTACCTGTGGATTTCATATTTTACGAGGTTATTTTTACAAAGTTTCTTATGAAAAAATAAATTCCTTACGCATATACAAACATACATGAACAAACATTCAGCTTTCTTATAATAAAAATATACCTTTTTTTTTTTAATAAAAATTTTGTAATAATATTCAAACTATGAGCGCCAGTGATTTCGACAGTTATATGAAAACACGTACTATTTTTAGTAGGGGATAAACATGTAGGTCGCAACCTCAGACGTTTTTTCAGACAAGAATAAATAAATGTACAATAACTGGTTTTCCGCCAATTTTTATAATACGTAAAAAATTTGCTCGGTTATATAATTTTTTGTTCGCATCTCACCATTTTATGGATAATTACAAAAACTGACTTTACACGATGAGTAACATTCATGTCATACATTTATCTACAAATTAACTAATCCTTTTTATTCGACATACACTCGACATCTTGCGGAAACACTTTCGTTCACGATCTTGTAATTATCGATATAAATAAAATTTCCAAGTTGAAATCGAATTTATCGCCGAAATCGAAATTTTGATAACTATTAACCTAAACTTGTGCCTGTCATCATGATATATAAAACATAATATGCAAATGGTAGCTTTTACAATTAGCTACTTTCCCGACAGCTTTCTGTCGGGCAAATCTCTACTGCCGGGTGTCGTACCCACCTAAGAATCTACAGTTGTTGTTTTTAAATTTCCACCTGAAAAATTCACCTACGTAACAGTGACCGTAGCTGTAGCAGAGAAGTCTACTACGATAGTATAAAAAAACCCTGGATATATTAGAGTTTTTTGTACTGCATGATAATAAAATATGTTTAAAAAATAAATCATACTGGTGTATTCATTCAAACAATAAATACTTGTGAAAATATTATGTGTATATTCTAATTGATTATAAAATTTTTTTTACTTCATAAATTATTGTAAGAAATTGTGTGAATTACAATAAGGTACACTACTCAACTTGAACCAATAATTTAATCAAATCATATGACAAAACGTCCACTGTTGACTGTTGTTCTAACGCTTAACGCTTAGTGATTAATGAAGTAAAACATTGATAATAATTACAATGAAAAATAAATGAGTTACGTAGCTTATCAAAAAAAATTGAACTATTTGTTAGGTAAAATCATTACACAGAGAAAATTGAATGTAATTGAATTTAAAGCGGTCTAAGAATTTTCAAGCCCGTCTTTCGCGAGATTATTAATCGAAGTTTTTCAAAAACATGTCATTTTGTTATATTATTATATCTGACTCCTTTGAAACACAAGGACGTTTTGAATTCGACTTGATGTGTCTGAAGATTAACGAAGAAAATTTTTCAAAATATATTATTATTTAAAATTTTTTATAAAAATGTTGGAACATCATCAGTTATATACACAACTAATTGCAATGTAAGAAAGATCTATTTCTGAACTGTTCTTATAGAAAATTTCAGTTTCTTATAAAGTTTTTCCAAGGTCACCTTCTAAGAAATTGCATTCTTATAAGGTTTTTATAAGGTGCTCCTTTTTAGAAATTGAATTTTTATGAGGATATTCATTTTCCTATAAGGTTTTTATGAGGATCAAAATAACTAGGGATATTTGAGTATTTCATTACTTTTCCTAATAGTGTATACAATATTACATTGATTATCACGTGTTATCAAAAATATCGAAAGGTTTATTAAAACATTTAAAGAAAAAAATTATAATAAAGTGAATGAAAAAATACTTTCGAAATTTCATGTCAATTTTAATTGTATCGTCAGCACTACATCAAAATTCTCCAAATCATTCAGAAACAATGTGAATTTTAAACATAAGTAATGTCACAACTTTTTTAACTCCTGATATTTTACTTACAGTTCTCGAAATTTCAAAAATTCAGCTACGAATTTCGAAGTATTTTTCGAATTCTACAATTTTCACACATTGTACTTTAGTTGTGTCGTTTTTATGTTTTTTTTTCTTTAATTCAAAAATCTATTATAAGCCTTTTGATTTATTAATTTTTCTCGTAACTCGCATGGTAGAACTGAATGTGCATGTAATTTGAACCTTCAAAGGAATCATAATTTAGTTTTTAATTAAATATTCCCTTTCATTGCCAGTTTCATACTATACCTTCTGAATCCAGACGTATTGTAGTTTCAAAAAGCATCCCTAATTTTATTCTGTTCACAGAATTTTACGAGCCTCGGCTTATTCGTGATCAAAGAATCACTTCGAAGCTTTAAAGCAGGAACTTTGCAAAGAAATTTTTATGGTAGGGCGAATAGGGTTCAATTTTCAGAAAAGTGAATTTTAAAAATATATATAATGTATAGTTATGTGAAGAGCGAGATTGCTCTTCCATAACAGTCAAATAAAATGATGAAATAATAGATGACGAAATGCGATTCAGCGTTTTGAGCATCTCTTTCGAAAGAATAATAATCTTTTCATGATTCTTATCATTCATCGTTTGAACTCAATTTTTAAACGTTGCAAATTTAAAACAAAGAAACCAACAAAAAAAGAATGAACTCTTTTCATAATTCGCCTTTCGTGATCTTCAAATTGTTTCATCATCCTCTTTCCCACTAACATAGTGACCTAAATTTTAAGCAATTATATAAGATCGCGATTCCAGCGGTTGAGCGTAGTTAGTAGTTAATTAGTTTATTATTTAGTAGTTAATTAGTTTATTAGTTAGTAGTTAGTTAGTAGTTAGTTAGTTACTTACCAGTTAATAAGTTATAAAGTAGTAGATATTTTAATTATAAATATTGTACTCATAAAAGTGTTAAGTGTTTTATTCTGAAAAGCCTATCTTTTCTTCGAGCTCTACAAATCGTCGAAGGTTCGAGGGTCTGGGAAAAGTGATTCTTTCCTAAGGTCTTCTCTGTACGAGTCTGCTCATCACAGAAAAAAATTGGCACCCAACGTGGGGCTTCGAAAATTTGGGCTCGAAGTGAATGAGGCATCAAAAATTGAAGGCTTGAAAAAGCTCTCCAAAATTCAGGCATTGAAAATTGAGGCTCAAGGTTAGTATGCGCAGAATCAAAATTGTTTTCGGATAAAGATAATAAAAAAATTTTTTCTAAAATGAAGGGCCCAGCAATGTATATGAAGAAGCTATGATAAAATTAAAAAAATGGAAAATATTAAAATTTTTTCAAATTTGATATTGCATTCTTGAATGGGTAAAAATATAATCAATAAAACGTTTCTTAATTTTCGGAAAAAATTTACGTTTAAAACTGCACAAAACAGCTTTGTTTTTATTTGGAATTACGTTGGCCGATCTGTAATCAAGTATCGAGTATGGAAAGTATTACAAAATGTGATCGATAAGAGGAGGTACACTTTTGTCAGATTACATGAAGCATAAAAATTTTGAAAAAGAGGAAAACCCCAAAATAATTTGAAAAAAAAATGGGTTAAAAGCTAAAAAACGTATTTGGATTTGTAACGTAATAAATCTTGAAATCCCGAGGAATTTTTTTTTACCTAAAGAAAGCATAAAATAGAATAAAATATATAAATATTGACGTTAAAAATACAATTATTATAAGCTACAAGTAAGCTGCAATGTATATCAAAAATCATGAACATAAAACGATAAAGTAAAATATTGTATATATAAGAATTTTTATTTTTATGTAAAGTTTTTCTAAACCTTGTCACGAGAACAGAATGCAGAATTCTTCTATATGCTACTTTGATATTATTCTAAGCTTCATTGAAAAATATATTTTTTTTTTTCACTTTAAAGTAAACTTATAATTTATGATTGTCCAAGTTTGGCATATAGTCAATAAATTATAAAATTATTTCATATAGGAAAACAAAACAAAATCATATCGTGGGTTCTATTAAAAGGGCGATGTTTTCTCAAAAAAACGCTTAAAACTTTGAAATCCTTAGTGTGTAGGTTACGGGTAAACCAAAAACCCATGAATTAAGGTTGCGGGTAAACCAAAAACCCTAGGGGAAGGGAAATAATTTTTTTTTTTGAAGAAGAAGATCGCCTGAAAACAAACCTACGAAGTTATTACAACTAAATATATGTATAAACGAAATAATATTCAAGGCAAACAAAAACACTAGTAAAAAAAAAAAAATTTTTTCGTTCGTATATTCAAGAAATAATGAAAGAAAAATTTATTTTATCGAAGTTTAATACAATAATCAGAATAGAAGAGGAGAATCACTGAAGAAATTTATCCATACCGAAAATTTATTCTGCATCACTGAATGTTCAAATAAAACAAATTTTTTTTTCTACAAAACGAAATGATCAACTAGCATTGACTAAAAGTATACAATTTGAAATTATATTAAAGAATTTACGAGTTTAAAAGTACATTATTTATGAAATAAATCCTTATTAGTATGATTAAGGAAAGAATAGCATTGAATGTCAATAATGAAGTTTAATATGAGAATCTTAAAGTTTATTATATAATTGATTATTGCAAATACCTCCTTATAAAATATTTTTCATACACAAGATTTCAAACCCAGTTTCTATGACTCATTGAAGTGGCACTATCAGAAATGACGCTGGAAAAAGACCTCATCATGGCAAAAGAAAGGTACAAAAAATATTATGATTTTCAGCAAACGAATATGTCTTTTCAAGAAAGGGCGTAAAAACGGGAAAATTTTCAGACTATACAAACGGCCCGAATGAAATTGTTGAAGCTCTCGATAATAACATGACTATATTATTTTTACAATAGAATACATATAAATATATCAAAATGTATGGAATATAAATAAATATAGGAAAAAAAAACAAGAAGATAAAAAAATGAGATTAGATTGAAAAGGTTGTAGTTAAATAGAGTAATTTATCTCATAAGCATTTGTTACACAGTAAAAAGTTTATCACAATATTCGAAAAAAAAAATTTTTTTCTTTTCCCTCCAAAGAATATTTACTAAATGCTATAAAAAGATCATTATCATGACAACAAATGTCTTTATATGATACATAAAAAATATTCTAAAAGATAGTGTTTTATAACATGAACATTAATAACAATGTAAAAATAGTGATGAAATTATAATATTTATAAAGAGTTATACAGCAAATTACTGCTATAATCAAGTTATACTTAAAAAGATACATACAAATAATAAAGAAGAAAAATAAAATAAATATTATATTTATAGCGAAGATAGGAACGTCAAGGTATATGGTTCCACTCACGTAACAGATTATAAAAAAACTCAAATCACAGCCTAGCTAACTGTTTGAACGAGATAATCTATATGAGATGTAAAACATCCTCATTTCGAAACGCGTTCGAAAAGGTTTTCGGGTTACGGGTGTTTCAAGCGAATGTAATTATGCCTTCGACTACTACTTTCTTCTAACAATCATGAGATGGCCATCTTAAAAGAAATTTATGGAAACAAAGGGGAAATAATGAATAAACAAAATGAGTACTTGAATAAAATAAAGATAAATAAGAAATGAAAAATAAAAATGAGGGTAAAGCGTCAATATAGCTTCAAAGAAGAATATAAAAAAGAAGAAAAGGCCGAAATAAGATCTTACAGAGGTATAATACAAAAGGAGAGAAAATGCACTCTATATAAATAAATACCCGTGTAATGTAGGAACTGGTGTATTAATGAAAAAAAAATGAATTATTAAATAAACAAACACATAAAAATAAAATGGAAATAATCAAATAAAAGTAATATTATGAAATGAAAATGATAAAATGAAAAAATGATGAACTTGATTAAAAATGATGAAATGAAATAAAAATGAAAAAATAAAATAATATGAAAAAGAAAAAATACAGGGGGGAATATAATACTAAAGGTATGTATCAAACTTTACGAAATGTTCGTAATATAAAGATATATAAACTTAGAAATAAAAATAAAAAAAAAAATAATTTTTTTTTACGACATTTAAATGAACAAAGCTAATTGAACTAAAAAGAAATGTTACGAAAATATTATTTCAAAGCCGTAAAATACAATAAAGTAAATTTCGATAACTCTCTTGAACAAATAACAGTTTGATCAATGAACAAATAATAATATTAGAAAAGACACTATTTGTGATCTAATAAATCTTGTTTTCACAGTGTTAACACTTTTTTTTCTCTTAGAAGAAAATCATAGCTTTAGCTAAGATTTTCTTTCGTGGAGGGGAGATATAAGACGCTTTTTAGGCTTTGGTTTTTTGAAATGTAATACTAAGAATCGTTATCAAAACGGCGTAATATAACAAAAACCAAAACATTGTAATGCACTGAATTACTTTGCAGATGATATTTCCACACGAATCTTTTTTTTTTGAAAAAAAAAAAAATGTCTGAACGAATTCACTTGTAATTCATAAAAAAATGTATGACAAACAATTGGAAACCTCGTTTGCAAAAGTATCGTAATCTCGACGTAGATGAATAAGAACTGTTATAATGTTTAAGAATAAACGTAGCGGTATTGTTAATCATTCTTTCAATTTCCTTTATCGAACGATTTTCATCAAGATCAGCAAATTTAACTGAAGACCAAATGTACATTTTAATTATCAGTCACCTTCAGACATTCAAAGATGAATTTCGATGTAAGTTTTCCTGTCGCAAACTAAGATGAAGTATTCAGCGAACCTACATATGTTGGAATCTGGATCTTTTCCGTTATCAAAAAGGACAACCAAAGGGAAGTCGCACTTCATTGCAGCCGGAGAAACTCTTGGTTTAGAGCTCATTGGAGTTGCATTATTCGAGCCACTATTTACGTTCAAAACTGGGAAGAAAGAAGTAAAGTCATTATAATGCAGGAATTGAATACAAACAAATCGGAAGTCAAGGTTTCCGAAACAACTGTAGAGCCTGCTACACCCATGATGTACTTGGACTGCTCTATAACAATAAATGCGACCAGAGACGAAGACATGCTTGATCACTTCCAAACGGAATCGAACAAAAAGTTTGCTGAGGACTTCACAAACTTTTATTTTCTACGCGCTCACCGAGGTTTTAAAATCTTCAGTCAAGGCGGAAGGATGCTGGAGGTTCACAGAGCCGTACTTACAGCAAGGAGCGAAGTATTTTCCGTCATGATCAACGGGCCTTACGAAGAAAATTCATCGAGTCAACTTCAACTTATAGATTGTGATTTTGAAACTCTTGAACATTTTGTGAGCTTTCTCTAGTCTGGTCATGTAACTGTAAAATCAAAAGAAATTCTACAAAAATTGGTGAAAATCGGTGATAAATATTTATTAGGAAATTAGGTTCAACTGTGCCGAGCACACCTAACTCGTATGTAAGTCATTTTTAGCACCTTTTTGTGTGTATGTATATTTCATAATCTTGAGAAAATCATTCCCACATACGAATGATTTTCTTTCGAGGAGGGAAGATGTGAAGAGCGAGGTTGCTCTTCCATAACAGTCAAATAAAATGATGAAATAATAGATGACGAAATGCGATTCAGCGTTTCGAGCATCTCTTTCGAAAGAATAATAATCTTTTCATAATTCTTAACATTTATCGTTTGAACTCAATTTTTAAACGTTGCAAATTTAAAACAAAGAAACCAACAGTAAAAGAATAAACTCTTTTCATAATTCGCCTTTCGTGATCTTCAAATTGTTTCATCATCCTCTCTCCCACTAACATAGTGACCTAAATTTTAAGCAATTATATAAGATCGCGATTCGAGCGGTTGAGCGTAGTTAGTAGTTACTTAGTTTATTAGTTAGTAGTTAGTTAGTAGTTAGTTAGTTAGTTAGTTACCAGTTAATAAGTTATAAAGTAGTAGATATTTTAGTTATAAATATTGTATTCATAAAAGTGTTAAGTGTTTTATTCAGAAAAACCTATCTTTTCTCCGAGCTCTACAAATCATCGAAGGTTCGAGGGTCTGGGAAAGGTGATTCTTTCGTAAGGTCCTTTCTGTACGAGTCCACTCGTCACAGAAAAAAAATGAAATTGAAATTGAAAAAAATGCTCGTTACAGAAAAAAATATTTCATCATTTTATTTGACTGTCATGGAAGAGCAACCTCGCTCTTCACAGTTATTCAAAAGTGTATGGAAAATATACTGAAAATAATAAATACATATTTGTAGATTAATAATTATTTCAGTGTATCAATAAACGTTAATTCTAGCATTATAACATCTCAGAAATAGATTTGCGGTGCTCAAACTTTTGCTTTTTGAAATACACTCAGGCCTTAATTTGATTCAAGAATCTCTAATGAATCAAGGTGCTAAATGTACAAAATAAATTTTCAACGCCATTCGCATGCCCCTCACGTTACAAAACTGATCCAAAATTGACGGTCATGTGTATGTTTCGATATTGATGATATTTTTAAAAAAAAACTCTATTTTTAATATTCTTCATCTTATTGAAACAGGTGTTAACAATGTTTCCATTTTTGGCTTACATACTTTTCTTTTCTATAACCTCATTAATATTGCAGCTTACATATCAACTTCTAAAGTTGGCAATACTTTAGCGTGCCAGCACCACCACAAAAAAACAGTATTAAAATTTGGATCTCCAAAAACCTCTAATTTTCGTTACCTAACAAATCGCACACCTAGATATACCATATTCGATGACGGTTAAATCTTTATTATCATATCTACAAACAAAAAACTTACATATGTAGCATTCCAGATAAACTCAAAGAATGTCCAACACGCATAAATCGAAAAATAGAATGTCGAAGATACATTTGATAACAATGTTTGCATTGCGCTGATGCCTGTAATGTAATTGCCGTTGCCAGATAAAAATGCTGAAAGAGAAACGTTTAATAAATTGACAGAAGACCGATTAATCCACAGTACACGACGGCACTATTAACGAGTTACAACTGTTAAAGACTGCGTTAAACACTCTCTTCCTCCACCTTCTGCCCGTGCATCTCGAGCACTTCCAAGTTTTTTCCATCAGTCCATTTTTTGTTCTTTTCCTAATTTAACGGTGCCGCGCGCGAATTTCAATTCGCGCTGTTTTTGATTCATTCGTGCACAACACATGGAAATAGTGCTGTAAAAATGTGTTCCACGAAAATTCGATCAAGTGAGTGAACCCTTAGTAGTTAAATTAGATGATAAACATTATCGTTTTTTCATTAGTGCAAATGATTTCGGAATTTTATCACCAAATCTACAAATAAAGAAACTTAAATTCCATGATAAATATCATTTTTGTTGTCTTGAAATACCAGTGTTCAACAAGTTTTGAGATTTCGAATCTTGAATTCAAAGTAACACTTGAAACGTATACAACTGCTGTAATATAGATCCTTTTGTTAAATAAATTCATTCGCTCCAGTGAAAAACTCATTTCACGAGAAGGAAATCCATTTCCTCCGTGAAAAATTCATGACATTTCAGGGAGGATCAAATGTATTCTTAGCCTAGATGGTGTTTTTCTGTTTCATAGTTTTTTCATGGTTGGGATCGTAGATTAACACAACCTATAGCTTTTTTTTGTTGAGTTTTCAAGTTTTTAGTATTCTATTTCAGACGTAAAAACGGTGACATTCTTTTTGTAAGCGCTCGATCTCTTGCTAAAATCAAGCATCTAAAAATATTCTAGAGAGATGTGTACGATTATGGCAATCGATATTCCTTTCTCGTCTGGTGAATAGATTTATGAAACGTAAAATTCGAAAAGTTCGGAAGTGCAGAAGTGTATTTTTTTTGCTTTAATAAATTTAGTTTGTGGAACCAAATTCTGAGTAAACTGAGAATCATTTACATGCCTTTTTTAAAAGAACTATTTTGTGTTATTCCATGTTGAATTTTCTCAGCTCACTTAGCACTTTGTTTTCTTTATATACTTGTAAAATTTATAAAATGAATGAACAAATTTCAAACTATCTTAAAAAATAGACAGAAAGTAAATATTTATCAAATCTTGCAATGCAATACTGTGAACTTTCATCCTTTTATTTATAATTTTTCTGTTTGAATATAAATTTTTTTCAAATGCATTACTTTTTTTCTTGTATAAAAACAAATCTCACTAATTCAAGATTCATCATTTCTTTTCATTTAACAATCGTTAAGTTTGAAAATGAGAAAAAACGTAAAAGGTTATACAACAACTTGATCCAAACATTTTGTAGCTAATCTATGCTTTTCCTTATCACTTGCAATCTAAATTTTCATGATAATTTGCAGGATTTCCACAATAAAACTTTTTTAAACAATTACTGCATATATTGAAATTTAAAAATTCTGATTGTTTATATGTTTACGTACAAGTAATGTCTTTTAAATTTTTCAAACGAATTCTTAACCTTAAACTATAACTTAAAGAAAAAACGAAAAAATTCAAGGCAAAAAAAAAGACCTTTATCTGCTCGAACAACATAACACATTTTTGCCATGCATGAAAAAAATTCCAAGTCCAAATAACTCCGAATGGGCCAGTTACGCAATCAATACAGGGTTTTCATATTAAACAATCCAGCGTTTTCCAGACATGTATCTGAGATATTTTTAGTCGGCGAGAAATTATGAAAGAAGTTGTAAAAAGATTGCAGAAGGCACTTGTATGACCGATAATGCGCTCGTAATTCCAAATCGGGTCACGGGGGGATCGCGGAAAAGAGCGTCTTGCTTCGACACAAACTGACCTTGGATTTTTAATTCGAATGCTAAACATCGGGCGCCAAGTTCTGCAAATATTTCGCAAGTCGTAAAATTGGGTTTTTATTTTAGTTGTCTTGGCCTTGCTAATGAGATGAGTTTTCTTTGAAAGTAAGCTTACATTTTTCAACTGGAAAACAGATACTTGAACATGAAGAATACTACATCATCTATTATTTAGAGGGGAATTTATTCACCAGCAAAGAATTTTTTTACGGTATCTTCTGAGGAACAAATGAGATCATTCGTAATTCACATATTTCAATAAACTCGAATTGTTCGATTACATATGAAGGGCCGGCGGTCAAAACCTGTTAAGTAGCACTTTCAATAAAGCTCACTATTGTATAGAATCTCGTTACAGTATAAGCCTTATGACAAATGTCACATAACAGGTTTTGACCGCCGACCCTTCATATTCAAAAGAACATTTAATGAATAACAAAAAATAAAATTAGTGCTCCTCTTGTCACAAGTTTTACTGTCTTACTAGTACAGGTTAAAAAACTGAAGAGAGAGCTATACACACGTGTGAACTTTTTTTCTATTTTTCGACTCCATTCAAGTGCACAGCCTTATCAGCGACAAGGGTGTTAAGAGACAATGTTTATCTTGCATAATGATTTATTTATGCAACCTGTATTAAACGCCGGAAAGATAAATTTGTGTATGCGCGCGGTAGTCAGCATGTATTTTTTATGACTTTGGGTTATGGGTAGGTATGTATACTAAGTTTTGTTTGTGATGATCGAATTCGCGAATCAGCATGAATCGGGAGAAATTCAGTCGTAAAAAGTAAAAATCTAACGTGGAGTATGTTTTGTGTGTATGTTTTTCTACAATTTCTGTGGAAAATTTATTTTCTTACTTTTCAGTCATCGCAAGATCATTAATTGTACATTTGAATAAGAAACGAGTAAGAGAGAAATTGCCCAAAATCAGTCTAAACTTTAACAATTAATCCTTGTTTTAACACTTGCTTCTATAGAAAAATGCTATATTCTGTCACAATTCTCTTTTACTATTTTAATAATGTGATGCTATACTTGGTAATCGTAACAAAATGTAACCTATGGTAGAAAAAATCAGTCATAGAAATAAAAAGCGATCATTACAAGCAGAAAACCATTTCCACATCTGACACGTTCTCTATAACAAACACTCAAATTTTTTTTCATATCTTACCAGAAAGATTTTCTACTGATTATTTCTCCAACGATTAAAAATTTCAAAAAATGCAGATTACATATTTATTCAGTCATTGATGAGGATTCAAAATTATGAAATTATGAATAACACGAGAAAAAAGTTTTTTTTTAACAATTTTTTCAAACTTATCAGTAAAATCATATAAAACGAAGAAAAAAAGTTTCATTCAGATAGGAATAACTTAAATTTATCATTACTACAATGTGTTGGAAAAATATCTCATATTTTTAAAATATGAACAAGAAAAAAAAATTCAAAAACAGTATTGAGAAACACTTATAAGATAATGGACCATTATGATCGGTTTCATCGTGAAGAAAGGTTAAAAAATTTTAAAGATTGTCAAGGAATAGTTGATAAATAATAAGAAATGGAGAAATACATCGTCGGACTTTTACAAAACAAACATATGTATAGTATAGTAACTAATCATACAATAAATGATGATAATGGCTTTGATTTAAATACTACAAAAATTTCCTAGTAATAATGATCTTTATAAAAACCTTATGAGAAAATAAAATTTCTTATGAGAGTTCAATTTCTTAAAAATTTTATAAGGTTGTATTAAGGTTAAAAATTACTAGAGTTTAATAGAAAAAATTATGATAAGTACTTCAAAACAACCACTTCAGAAATGACATGCATAAAGAATAAAAAGAATATAAGAAACAACCAAACGGGAAAAATTTACATTCAAATTGTGATTAATTATAGAGAAAATTATTTTTAGAGTATGTTATTCTTATGACTTCGCTTTCGAAGTTGAAAGAAAATTTTGTGTCAGCTTGAAATTCCATCTTAAGGTGATATGTTCACGTGATTTCCTATTTAATTTTGAAAGAACATGATTATAAGAAAATTACGATGAAATCAACCATCCTTTTGAAAATATTGTTGATGATATTACAAAAATCATACTTTCTTCTAAGATACACTTTGACACCAAAAAGCTAAGATGAAAACCGTGCACAACCCAAAACCGGGGCTGGAGTGGAAACCTCAAAAATGACGATTTTTACAGGGTTTAATCGCTACATGCCGGAAAATGGGAACACCCGAGAACTGTTGATAATGGGATTGGCCGAAGCAATTGGCACTTCGATGCTTCTTTTTTTCGGATGCATGGGAGGAATTGGTACTTTAGGAATTATTCCAACACACTTACAGGTTACCCTGACATTCGGTTTCGTGGTTATGATAATTATTCAGGTAATTTCTTGCACCATGATTTTCATTTGCTAGAAAATACGTATCGACTCACTTTTAAAATCGATCCAAAATGCTAATATTCATACTGAGTACGCGCAGCTCATTTTACTTTTTCCGACTTTGCTATGCTAATGAAAATGATATCGCGAGACGTTTAAGTGACGATATTCACACTCCGAGGGAATTTCATGAAAGGATCGCATTTTCTCGCGGGGAAAAATCAGATTTCCCTTATCAAGCGCTCTTCATCGTCTGGAGAAAAATTTCCCGCTGCTGTGAAAACGACCTCAATAATAAGTGCATTTTTTTCGACACTTGCTCGTGTTATTGATCGAAGAACTCACTTTTAATATAGAAATAAATGTAAAAAATATAATCTGAGAGAATATTTCGAACTTAAAGATCAAGTTTTAATTGACACATATCAAAAATTTCCGATATTTATTCAATTTATTTTCAAGACTATTTTTACAATATCTCCAAGGTATGTTTTTCATGAATGACGTTGAAGAAAGTTTTATTTTTGATTTCGTCATACCACACGACGAAAAGCGAGGTGCTGAAAACACTGGATAAAAATAGCAGCTCTACTTTAAATATGCTATAATTTTTGGCTCCTATTGAGTAAAGAGTCATTATCTTATCTTTATCGTTTGGGGAATCTTCGCGAGTTTGGGTTGCATGTGTAAGCTCCAAAGTTTTTGATAAAACTTATGCAATCGAACGACGAGAATTTAGGTCACAGGAACTGTGGCCAGTCGTGAATTAACGTTGATAATAACCTTAAACTTAAAATAATCTTAGATTCGATCTGTACCAAACTTTTAACTTTTTTAATTCGAAATCGTCGAATGAGAATTCAGAAAAATGATAAATATGTGTACATAAAACTTTTTTTTCATTACTTTCAGTAAAACATTCATACTTTTGAGGAATATTAAAATACATGCATAAACATTTCACCAAAAGTCCCATGTATGAAAAAATATATAAGGTGTGGCACGTCTCCATAGATGTATGGAAATAATCCGTACTGCGAAAATTTAGATAACTTTTCGTAGGGTGGGATCAAAATAATCGCGCACAGTGATCAATAAAAATTTAGATCAATGAATATCATCATTCTATAATTTATATATTTTCCTTAATTTTTCTATGTTTCTTGGCTACAATATTTGACGATAAGGAGGAAATAGCAATTTAATGAAGTCGTTGCAAATATCTCACTGTTTAAGGAGAGAAAACTTTCTCGAATCAATTTTCCGAACGTAGAAAACTTGTAATACCTGTTAAGGTCGACCGGGGTAATTGTGACGTGAAAATGCAAGTTAATTTTTAACATTGAGTTTCATTTTAATTTTTGCGCATTAGGCTTTATTTTTACACATTTATTTTGATATAACAAACTGATTACTAAAATTTGACGATCAAGTAGTTAAAATATTTTTTAAAAACCATGATTTTCTAAAGCTGTTTCAAATGCTGCAATTACCCTAGACTAAGTGGTAATTTATGACAGCCTAAATCAACTGAAATTTTCCCAAATGTATTCAATCGACAGAAAAAAATCATATTGTATGACCCTTGAGATTCAAGCAAATTTAATGTAAAAAGTCGATTTCTCGCTTGTAAATTTATTGTATAAAAGCCTGCTCGAAACAGTTACTCTGGAAAATTAATTACTATAGTGCATTGTTTTTCTTGGTCTCTTACGCTATCGTGATCAAGCAACTGCCGGAAAATCTCTGACAGTAAAGTAAAGTAAAGCAAGTAAAGTGATTAATTACACCCAGGTTGTTTTACATCGCTATAAATTACATACAGTCATGCATTTTTTAATGAAAACATTGCAGCTAGAACATAAAGATTCTTATTTATTGCGATGAATCAAGAACAAGCAACAAAGTAGAAAACGTTAATTTCCTCTTGCATATGAAAAAATTTATAATGTCACGTTTCAAAAATTTTTGAATTTAGATCGGAAAACTTTATTCTAGAATTTTGATAATATGTGTTTTGGTAAATTTGAAAAATATCAGAAATTTTGAATTTTGATAGCTCTGAATTTTGTGTCTCACTTTTTTTTCTTCTTTTTAGATCTTTGGACATATTAGCACGTGTCACATAAATCCTGCGATTTCCATTGGCTCTCTCGTTTTGGGCAAAAAAACCGTAGGGGAGGTATTTGTTTACATTGTGTGCCAAACCTTAGGTGGGATTTTAGGATTCGCTTCACTTAAGGTAAATATGTAAAAAATACGTTGACGTGTAGAGAAAAAGTTTGATATGAAAATTTTGAGTCCCTGAACACTTTTACAACCTTTTTTTACCCAGCACCTAGCCTGATTTTTTTAAGAATTTTTAGTGACTTCAAACAAACGACATTTATTTTCTGATAAATGAAATCTTATATACTGATATTTGAAATCTTTTTGTAAAATCCTAAAATACTTTATCGTCTTGAATTGGGTGAAAGAAACTTTCTCTTTGAAAATGGAAAAAGTTTTCACAGTGGGATAAAATTTTCGATACTTTTTTGGATACCTTAGGATTTCTCTTAATTTTCAAGTTGTAATTGACTTTCGAAAATTCATTTCAATTTTGGACTGACTTAAGGACATTGCGACCAGGTAAAAATTGCAGAAAATCGTACAAAATTGTATGGGTGCTAAAATGTACGAAATGTACAACAAATCAATAAATAAGTACATTAAATTTATAGAAATCAAATTTACTTTTTATTAATCCATTTATTCACCTGGAATATATAGGACTTCAAATACAAGAGCGTTTAATTCTGAACATTTACGTTGGGATCCACGAAAATATTAGAAAATTGTTCAATTGTTCAACTCCTAAAAAAATATAAAAAATACTAAAATCAGTGGAATTTTGTGAAACACAAAAATCCACGAGAGAACTGTGTACTGAAGAATCATGTAAAATACTAAGAATCTATAAAAATTTAGAGTGTAGAGTGTCAAATTCTTGCAATCTATAAAGTGATCCATGAAGTTATTAAAAATCCAGAAGAATATGTACTAGAAGATACTACGAATTTGACATAAATGCTGAGAAGTGTGAAAGAGACTCAAAATTATCTTGAATCTTGAAAATACTGAAATCATATGTAAATATTATTTTTTCAAAAATTTATGAAATTAACACAAACACTAAAACTAGAACATCTAGTGATTCTGCAAATGTGTAATATGAGAACCTATCAGAATACTCGCAAATTCAATCAAGTTTATGAATATTATCAAAATACAAAATGTACAAGAAGTTTCATAAATCTGAAAATTAGCTGAAATTTATTAAAATTCTGTTTACTAAAAGTAAGTTGCTGAAATACTAAAAACAATTAAAATTTTAGAGTATAGAACATCAAATTCTAGAAATCTATAGTATACATTTTTTATCATAATAAATATTTAAAAGGAAAGTACAAAAAACTACTTGATAATAGTAGTAATAGTAATGATAATAATAATAATAAAATAGGAGATATATTAAACACTGTCCATACTTGAAATTCATAAAATACTGGAAATCTATGTACAAGTAGATTATATTTCCTCAAATGACTAGAACATTACTAAATATGTATAAAATTTTGAATCCGAAAGGAATGAATTTTAGATATCTATATAGAGATCCATCAAAATGCCAGAAAAATGTCCAAACTGTTGAAATACTGAAATGTACGATAAACTGAGAGTACTAAAATTCTATGAAATATGGGTTATCTTCAAAAATGCTGTTTTATAGAAAGTTCTAAAATACTAAAAAAATAATAAACTTTGAATTTTTGGTCATGAAATTCTTTAAACTCATATGACTGTCGACAAAAATTCTAAAAATGTAATAAAAAACGAGAATATCCCTAAAAACTTTGGTTATACTAAATTTTTGTATACAAAAAATAAGTACTGAGAGACATGAGAAATTCATATATTCATATGAAAAGTGATATATCTCAAAAAGCAGAAGTTTGAGTTTGTGAATCGATTTATAAGTTTTCATAATGCTAGAATAAATATTTATTGATTCGTTAAAATAAATTATATAATAACCTTCTTATAATCTGAGTTTTCCACTTCATGTCAAATTCCGTTACGACTGTCTACATAACTTTCGGACTTTCCACAAACAATATGAATCGAATGACAAAGTTTTTTTTACAATCTTTTACCATTAAAATACAAATCCTCACGAACTTGTAGATTATGATGCCTTCGGGTTATTTGTCGAGCAAGCCATTGGGCAATGGGACAGTGGAGGAAAATTTCTGCGTTACCGATTTGAACCATGTCGTGAACCCGGCGCAAGGGCTGTTGTTAGAGATAGCAGCGACCGCGACCCTCATGCTGGTTTGCTGCGCCGTTTGGGATCGCAGGAACGAGAGCAACACCGATTCCGTGGCCATAAAATTTGGTTTGACGATCACGGGCTTGGCCACCGTCGTGGTAAGCATTCCACTTCAAATTGCAGCAGATTCCTGCGACTACTTCAATAGTAGAAAGTCAAGAAAAGAAGCAAGAATATCAGATTGAATCTGAAAAAATTACAACCCAAACGTGATGCCACACAAAATAGCAAGTTACGAAAATGACCATGCATTCATGGTCGAAATTCAAAATAGAATTGGTTGTAAAAACCAATATTACATCGATTATATCAGGGTAGTGGCTGAAAGAAGTTGGGTGAATTGTAATAGAGTCCATTTTTATTTTACAGGGCCCTCTGACTGGCTGTGGTATGAACCCAGCAAGATCCCTCGCCACAGCACTCATCAATAATTACTGGACAAATCAGTGGATATATATTTTAGGCCCGTCTTTCGGGGCCTTCATAGCAGCTTTCGGATACTCCATTATTTTCTCTCCGAAAAACGAGGAAACGAAAGAATCCACCCCAGAAGCAGTACCACTCAACTCGCTAGTCGTTGGAGAACCTGCTAAAAATGAAACGAAATAAAATTTTGCAGCCTTCACACAGGTCTCTCTCGCTTCCAGTTTTGGAATTCAACAGATAATTTTATTTCTCGTACAGTTGATTCGGAGTTTACAGGGAACGAATCGAATTTCAGCTAGTCCGATGGTTACCACATTTTTATTTATTTTCCTGGCGTTTCATGGCCGATATTCAGCGTGTAGTTTTTTTTTTCGTGAACTTTCATAAATGAAAATTCAAGAGTTCAATTTCGACATTTCTGCATTTGATAGAACTGTTTTTCTATTCGTTAAAAAACAATGCCGAGCAATTAAAGCAAAAGTTCGTGGAAAACGGTTTAATGGAATTTTGAGAGAAAACGTTCTTTAATTTGCTTCAGGTTACGACGAGGAAATTTTCATCAGCACTGAATAATACTCTTTTTCTACAAACTAAGACGAAAGAACTGAGATTTCACGAATATTCTTGACAAAGCCAAACCCAGCCAGCGAAACCTCTGGGGCGTCCAAGGAGCATTGCACCCATGCTATCAAGGCTTCCCCTTTAAACTTTAGCGCGGCTTGTAATTTTAAATTCACATCGCAATCTCGATGTAACAGAGCGTACATTGGGCAGTGTTTGGCATCTTTCATTTGAGCTTCACGATTGGTCATTGAGATCGATCAAATATTTGTATCTCATTGAGTGATGCCGAACGCCCATACCACAGGTTTACAAGGTTTTGGATTCGAGCTTCCGGCAACTGAAAGCTGTTTTGATAGTACTACTAGTTAAGTATCTCAGAAACCTAGTGGCGTAGATACAGGGAGGATCAGGGTGATCAACCCTCACTGAAGTAGTCGAATTCCAAAATTTTATACATCTGTAATAATTAAATATCACAGAAACCTATATTCTAGAATTCAGCTTTTCAGAATACCATCTCCCTAATTTTTTGTCTCCTATTTTCTATAGTTCGAAATTCTAAGAATGTATCCAAGGTATTGTCACACTTAGATTTTATGAAGTGGAAATCTTAACTCTCAAAATTTGACTTTCCAGAGTTAAAAAATAACAATTCTATGTTACAAAATGAATATAAATACCAAAATCGTAGAGTTCTACATAGTACGATCTGAAATTTTGCGACCCCATACTATAAAATTTGGAATTATTAGAGTCTTTACTCTGAATTTTAAATATTGGAAAACATTTACTGTAGAATTTTAAATCTGATGATTTCATATAGAAAATTCATGCAATAGAAATTGAAAATTGAAGTTACATTTATGCTGAAATTTTGAATTACAGTCTTCTAAAATGTGAAACAACTATTTTTGAGAATTGAGAATTTCAGAAGTTTATTGAAAATAAAATCAATCGAGGATTATCTAACTGTTATAAAAAAATAATCCTGGAACTCTCCAGCATAGATTTTTAGAATTTAATGCAGCAGGAGCGACATTTCATTATGCTATTTCATAAATTGATAAGATTCAAGATATCGGCATTATTCAAATCTAAGTCAGAGACTGTGAAGAAGTAGAATTCAAAATTCTAGAATCGCAGACTCTATACATTTCTGTTTGTAGATATTGCAGAATTTCTTCTGAATTGATAATTTCTCTTATTTTTTATAAAAATCTGAAAAGGATAAAAATAACGAAGCATTCTTATTGCGTTGAAAAAATTTTATAACATTTGAAAAGATTCGAATGCGTGGTTTGTATTCTGCTCTAATTTCCAAAAATTGAAAAAAAAAGGTTGTTACATCCAAAAATTGTCAATAATCCTATTGAATTTGAAATTCTTGCAGAATTTCATGAAGTATTTATGAATTTGGCGAATTGTGTTCATTATCATTATCCTTCAAAATTAACGTGATAACAGTTTTCCATTTTCTATAGAAAGCCTAAGTATTTTGCGAGTGTGATAAAGTTACCTACATAAATCATAGTAGGTTTGAAGAATTTTCAAAAAATGTAGAAATTTTTAGAAAGCTGTATTATGTTTGAAATCAAGATTCTAAAAATAGAAAAATATAAAAAATGTTGAAGATGGTCAATAATCTTATTAAATTCGTGAGACCTGCAAAATTTTAGAACAGTTTCATGAATTTTGTGGATCGTGTTCATTATCATATTTCTCATAGGAAAATGGTTTTCAATTTACACTTGAATTTGGATTAAACGTTCTTCGATCAAGCGCTTCCTAAATTACCTTGAAATCTTCGGTATTTATAATTAGGAATTTTGTATTGTTTTATACTTGAATAGTAAATCATGAATTTCCCTGTTTCATTCATCATAAGTCTGATATTCTACATTCTAGAATAGATTATTTTATAACTTTTTATTTTATCAAGATTTTTGAAATTTGATATCGTCAACTTTAAAATCTTATAATTTGTAAACGTGTTATCTTGACATGAATAATATGTACGTAAGGACTGAGTGCTTTGAACACTTTTTGAGCATCAGAAGAGGACTCTGAGAAAATTTTGTTCAACACCCAGTTTTTTTACTTGGTATTACCTAGAACGTTCACAATAATATACCATCTCATCCCCCCTCATCGCTTAAAGCTACCTACGCCACTACGCCAGAAACCTAATTTTATGGTCAAAAAGAAGCAACAGGTTTGAATTGAGGCAAAAGTGAATGAAGAAATTTTTCTATTATTTGATCCACTAATCTAAAAACTTGTAAAAATGTGTAATAAGTAAATATGAACCTGCAAATGACCTAAAATGAAGCTGAATTCGAGTGAACGTCAAGAATGTAACATTTTTGAATAAAACAACTACCATCTCCCACCTAAATATGGCAAAATTTGCTGTATATGAACCTTGAACAAGAAAAGTCTTTGGTCCAAAATCTCTACTTGTTCTAGGCCATATTACTACCGCGTGTAGTTGAAGGGGATTTTATTACAAAACTCTACGTTTCAAAGTGAAAGGGTTAAAGGCTTCATATTGAAAAGAGATGGCTTTGAAATTCCTTCCATTTTCTGCTAAACAGAAATTTCCCTGAATGTAGTTATAATTGTAAGTCACTCACAAAAACATGAAACTGCACACTTGTAATTTCTGAATCATTTTGATGTAGGTTAGACATTGGTGTCCAAAACGTTTTCTTCAAGTGTTGAAAAGCTGCACGAGCTAGTCAAATCGCTGCAAAAAAAAAGCACTCGTACGACGAAAGTGTTCGTATCGTACAACATTCACGAGTGCCTAAACGCTTACATTCCAATTCAAAGACCTACACTTGTTTCCCGAGTTTGCGGAGGAAAAAGTGAATAAAAGAAAACGAAGGGAAGTGAAAAGACCGAAAATCGCGAAGTCGAGTAAAACTCGAACGCGGAGTGTCGGCGATACTTAAAGCCAACTTTTTCTGAAAGAGTCGAATCCTCCCTATTTTCACTTGTAACCATCGCACATTTCAATCCCTAATTTTTATTCATTATGTTCTCGAAAAACCAGAAAAAAAAAACCTAACGCATATTCTCGTAGTTTTGAACTTTACGAATTTTCTTTTAAAAATAGGACGAGTTTTGAATTAACGATGATTGCGTGGAAACGCCGAATACCTGTAAATTTGTTTTGACTGGGAAAGCGAAATGGTGTCAGAAGCGTATTATATCGCGATTCCTCAGCCAAGTAATTGCAAAGTGCGATCAAGTGCGTATATTTTTGCCGATGCAGCAAGTGCACTTCGGTTTTGGTATAAAGCCAGATCATATTAAGCCGTCTGGCTGATGACCTTTTGACCCAAGTAGCTTCGTTACATTATTACACCTCAGCTCAACTTTTCGTTTTCCCATAAATAGACTTCGCCTAGCTCGGATATGCAATTGGAAATTTCTGTTTCATCGTGCAAAACTCAAGGGAGTCCGAATGGAAAAAAAACCAAAGCGTGCTTCTTTTATGAATGGCCAAGAATCGGGGATACACGAATAAAAATCGCAACTTACATGGTGTTGGTGGGTATTTCAAAACCCGCTATTGGAATAATTCCAAAAAATCGCGAACGTGATTTGAATCTGAAAATACGCTCTGCATTCGCTTGGACCCGCGGCTGAAGAAGTCAAATACAGGTGCGTATCGACCGTTTTCTATCGAAGTACTTTTCGACATTTTGAATATTGGGATGAATAAGATACCAAAAAAATCACTATTTGGTTTTGTAGTTGAAGAATTTTATAATGAAGAGGTATAATGAAGGAAAGAACTAGTCTAAAAGATATAGAACAAAAGAACGGAAGCTAAAAATAACATTCAAAATCTAAAGAATTGTATTCAAGAATTCTTGAAATTAAAATAATTCCATGACATCTGTTTCACATTCACAGTTCAAAAAAAGACCAATGAAATTCAGTAAGTTCTCTAAAACCGTTTAAAAAAAAAACTCATACTTTTATTTCCAAACTGGTTGGGTATTAGATTTCGAAAAAATTAAACGTGAAGTTCCGACATTTTTTGAACTCAAAACTAACTTCAATTTGTGCATATTATTATATGTCAAACTATAAAAAAAGCTGAAAAATCAAACTAAGTAACCTATTTATAAACTAGTTAGTTAATAAACGAAAAAACAAAGTGATTGAAAAGCATATGGCACGCAAAAATACAATATAAACCAAAAAAATGTATATAATACTTTAATTTTTTAGAAGAATAAAAGAATTTGCAGCAATTCAGAACATCCTAATGCCAGAAAATCATATCGAAAATTTCATTTTTGACAATGATTATTGAATTATAATTTCTAAATTATATTATAAAATATATCTAATTAAAATATAAATTCTAAAAATATTGTGGTTCTTATTTCGTCGTCCAGATTGAATTTAAACAGTAGTAATATTTCTTTAAATATCATTGTAGAAGCCAAAATCCCATTCCAAAAATTATAAACTACAGAAAAATTCCAAAGACCAGAGCTATTTTTTTGCCAGTGGATAGTTACAGATTTTTAAGAGTAAGAAATGTGTTCACGTACAGATTAGTGCATCATTATACTCTAGTATCAGATTTTAGTAACGATCTGCAAAATAATGTGTTACTGAGCAGACCATTACGATGCTCTACTGCTTTACGCCATGCCATGAAACCTTATACGATTCCAATCGATTTTCATCCCTTAACAAAGACGGTGTTCAATTTCTAAAAATTTCTTCATGAATCTACAATGTGTTAGATAATACTTGCTTTTTTTATAAACTACACCTGCACGTAAAAATACTGTATTGAAATTTTGAAAAAACTTCCAAAATCAACCTGTTGAGATATTCAGAAGAATCATTTTTAGTTGTTAGAGGCACAGAGCAATATTTTTTCATACATAAGAGAAGTTCCAATTACTTCTGTCCCCCCCCCCCTAATATTGAAAATTTTATCCTTATTATACAGCTCCTTCTTTTTATTTGTTTATTAAATCAGTGCAAGTAAAGAGAAAACTAAAAAATGTATGAACGTTGCTCAAGAAAATGATGGTACACAATGATTCTCTGCAGAAACCAAGTTCTCACCAATGACTAAAAATTTATCTTCGAGGCATCCCCAATCGATGAAGAACGAAGTGTAACTTAAAAACTTGTGTATGAAATCAGCTTGTTAATTCCTTCGCAACAAACACTCCAATACTCTTTCTCTCAACGTGCAACAAAACAAACATTACGAAACTTGGCAACCTGAAGTTTTCGATCGTCAACCTCTTTACCCAGCGGACCATCAAAAAATCATCCTTTAAATTCTTCCTTGAATTCCATTCAACCGAGACATCGGAAACTTGTTTTTCTCAAGTACAGTATTTCAAGTCTAATCAATCGCTTGAATGGTACCAACATCCTTAATTCTGAATATGTTTACGTAAATTTCATTTTGGCATGATAAAAGTAATAAAATCAGCTAACCTATTCTATTTACACTATGTTTCCATAAACATGTTGACGAGGAAAATTTATTGGTCCAACTTTTTATGTCAATTATCATTGTTCAGTCTGAAAATGTCATAAATAAATGTTTATGGCATAATGAACTTCGATACCCTACTCTCCTTCCAATCAAAAACAAGTTGACCTAATACCCCCAACCATCGAGACCTTTTCCCACATGGAATTATCTCTTGACGTCGACTCTGAATTCGGGCAATCCCTTTCTCACGAGCCGAGGCGAGTTGCGTAAAAACAGACCAAGGCACGGTTGATTCGCGGTCTGCTGCCTCCGTTAATATAGCTCGGTCTCTATCTAGCAACAACAGCAACAACAACAATGAGAGAAAGGAACTCAGTGAAGATGCTTCTTCGAGGTCCTTAGTACCGTGGAATATTCAACAACGATTTAAATAATTCAGTCATTTCCTTACCGCCAAAGACTTTCAGAATACTTGTGATCGTGAAGATAACAGAATTCATCCACGTATTATGGCTCTTGATAATAATTCAGTGATTTTGGTTCCAGGATACTGAGACCTGGATATTTCAGCTGAATAGCTTGAGTGGGTTTTATGAGAGTCGAAGAGCCTAAGCATATTCCCCAGAAGTACGAAGGCTCTTGAAGTTTGAAGGGATACTACCCGGGTTCAAGAAGATTTTTTCTCCAGTTGATGAGATTGCAGTAGGGTCCTAAGGGATACCGAAGGGTCTGGAGAATCGAGAGATTTTTTCCTATGGTCTCGGATTTATCTCTGGTGGAGGCAAGAAGTTCCAGAAGGATTAATATTATACAATAGGGTCCTATAGAGATCTAAAAAGTTACATTTTTTACTGTAACGATAACGTAAAACGTTACATGAATAAACAAGTAACGTCACAGGAACGAGTCACTTTTTTTAGATAACGAATACCAAATATCCCGTTATTCTATCTTATTAAGTTTTCATTACGATTTGTAACTTTTTAAGGAATGTTTTAAAACTGAAATACAAGTAATTTCAAACTTTCTCATTTAAAAAAAAAAAAATTCTATATTAATAATTTTTAATGGAACCATGTGAAGTTTTAGTGATTTGTGTAAAAATATTGATAAAGAATATGCTTTTTTACTTTTTACTAGAAACTTTAATAACTTGAATCGTTGAATTTTAGAAATCCGCATGAAAATATATTTAAATACTTGAAACCTATGGATCGTCAAATTTATATCAGGATCTGTACAATCTAGAGATCCTGCTAGAAAATCGTATGGAATATAATGGATACAAAAAAAAAAAAAAAAAAATACGAATAAAATACGAAAAATACTCTAAATACTAGATTTGAATAAGTTTCATGTTATTTGATTCTCTAAAAATTTATGTAATTCCAGGAATCGAAAAACTTTGATTTCTCAAGCTTTGAATTAAAAAAAAATATGTTCATAGAAGTCTATAAAAAGTTAAGAAAATTTTTCAAATCGTATAACTCTCAAAAATACAAAAAATATTGATTGCACTCTAAATCTATAAAGAAACTCTTTTCTGCAAAATCGATCAAAATACTTGAGAAATTTAGAACTTTTAATTTTATCTCATTCTGGAAATTCAAAGATATATCTCTAAGAAAACTCAAAAAATCCATAACATTCGATAAATTCTTAGAAATACAGAAAGAAAATACATAATGAAAAATACGTGTAGATATATAAAACATTGAAAATCTTTCGAATTCCATAAATTCATTCAGTAATATATGAGAAAATAATGAACGATCCTTGAAATCATAGAAAAACTGAAGACATACGAAAAATACTGGAGAAGGTAAAAATCTATCAAGACACTATTTTCTGAAAAATCCTGCGAAACGCGGAAAATTTCATTATGTTCAAATTCTAGAGTTTGAAATTCTTGAAATATATGTATGTTTTAATTTAAATTATAAAAATACTAAAATTCTGTAAAAATACGAAGAAATTCTGCAACATTATATTATCCTGGAAAATACGAATAGTTTCAGAAATACTGAACAATCCTTTAAATCGTAGAAAAATTCATCGAAAAAGTATCAAAAGAATCAAGGGAAATGAAATTCTTCATAGACACTGTTTGCTGAGGAATCCTCACTGGTACAAATAATTTAATGAACTTTAAATTCTAGAGCATGAAATTTGGAAATCCATTTATCAATTTACAGAAAAATAGTACATATGTAGAAGAATTCTAGAAAATTGTTCAACATTTTATAAATACTGAAAAATACAAAAAAATTCAAAAATTCCTTATATCTAGACGGTATTAAGATTCTCTCAAAAATCTCTCGAATTTGCGAATGTTTCCCTGTGGCTAACATTGAATAAAATGCTATATTTAGAAACTTCATAAATAATGAAAAAAATTTTTTAATTTGCATTACTTATTATATCTGAAATAGGCAATTTCTATACAACAAAACCACGAGTACGTTGATAGTGTTATTTTTAGCCTTAGTTTTTTGGTATCTTATTATTTGCATTAAATTTATTCCAAAAAGTAACGTGAAAGTAACGGGACGTTACTTTTTTTAAGTGGTAACGGCAATGAGTTACTATTTCTTATCAAGTAACGGTAACATAACGAATGACTTTTTTTATCTTAGTAACGGTAACGTAACGCGTAATATTTTTTAAGTAACTTCCTAAAGCCTGATTATTACGAAATTCCTTTCATTAAAGAATTGAGGAATCTCATTAGAAATTGTTATGAATTAATGGAATTATGAAGTATGTGAAAGAAATTAGAAGAAATCATCAAGAGTCCATTATTGAAGACAACTCTAAATAAAGTTATCCCAAGGAAGTTGCACTAGATCGATGAAAGGTCGATCAATTCTAATTCATATTGTCTTCACTGACTTACATTTTAGAGTAGCAAATTTGAAACTACTTTTTTACAGTAATTACATCATTACTTATGGAACTGGTCTCTACTCGTTGCATCGTCTATTCCAATATTGCCTTGCACATCATGCCATTAGTACTTAACTCTGCATAACCTGATATGAATTATTTCTTCAGTTCATCATCTTCTTACCTTACAAAATGTTAAAGCAACCAGAGAATACACTTATAAGAATCCAATATTCAGTGTTCAGCAGTGTACAACTATTTCTAGGATTGAAGAGTTCTCCGATTTAGGTGTAATTTGCAACTCTGTGATTTCTGTTTCAATTCATGTCAAACTAATAGTCCTGTTTTATCTGATTCATGCAACCTCTGAAGACTGAACATTTTTCCCAGAATATGCGTCGGTAGTATAGAACCTTTGCAGGATGATTTAATCTGTTCAACGTGGATTTTTGTGGCACATTTATTTTATGGTCCAGGACCCAATTAACAGAGTATAAATATGCAAAATTCGAATGTAAATTCAACATCCCCGCTCTGAGATTCAATCGAGATCTGACTGATGCTGTTTTTATTAATTTCTTATCTGTCCAGAATTACTGTCTTCTAAAGTCTTCATGTACCTAATGGTTCTCTGCAAAACATTCCCTTTCTTCTGTGTCCAATAAAAGACTATCCTCTGTTGTCAAATTTTGATTGTTCTTTGTTCACAATGACTCAGGTTACTTCCATTGCACTGATTTCGTTGCGATTCAGTCTGCTTATTTTTGCAATGTTCATGTACATTCACATATGTTTTACAGTGTAATGGGTCGATCCAATGGTCGCAGATGACGACCAGTTCGATGCTCTGCATTTTCCTCGCACGTTTCTGGGGGAACCACAAATTTCCCAGCTCTGATCAAAAGCACATTACGGTCTTACTTCATTCCAAAGCAGGAACACGTCCTCATGGTCGGTCTGGTCCAACAAACGAGGGAAGGTGGAATAAGGAACGGGGCGCCTTTCTCTCGTTCCTCTTTTCCCCATTCCCGTGCCCCACCTTGCCCCGGCTCTCCAGATTCCTTCTATATTCGCAAACAACTTCCCTGAGCTGGGCTCCTGAGAGTGAAGAGCCAAGTCGTTGTAGTAGTGCAATGCTCCTCGAGCCTACCTGACGCGACGCCCGACGTCTCATCCGGCTCTCTCGTACCAAATATTCGCGTCTTTTTCGCGCACGCGAGAACATCGACATAGGCACGTTCGCGTTTAGATTATCGGCACATGCGCCTTCATCGCGAATGAAAAACAGATAGCCGGCGGCGTGTTAGAACCATTCCAGTCGAGTCCTCGCCGCCGCGTCGAGCCCTACGTTTCGCGTTGCGTATTTTGGAGGCTCCGACCCGCGGACCCCCTTCTCAGTGCTCCGTCCATGGGTGCGGGGGTACAGGATCATGCCCATCACGCGCCAACCCTTCAGACAAGCTCGAAATAACGGTAAGCCCCGAAACACGAGTTCACAAGCCTTTTTCCGGATACGAGCTAGGGCTTCTTATGGGGGACCTTTCGCCAGGGCCGGCGAAAGGTCCGTTGTGGGTGTTGGGAACTTGATACTTGGGGTAGAGACCATGTCGAGTTTTCAGGCTTCTCGAAAGAATGAGTCGCCGGTATACACCGAAATACAGTGAAGAAGAGTGTAGAGTGCATCAAGTTTTTGTGGTGTTCTTTGGTTTTTGTGAGTGTTTGCAGTAGTTCTGTTGACAGGCAATGTTCTAGGTACACATCAGGAATATTTCCAAAAATGTTATCAGAGTATACTACATATTGTCCAAGTAGTTTCTCGTAAGGCCATTGTTAGAAAAAATATCCCTTGAATATTCTTGGTATATTTTGTTTAATAATCTGGCGTCACTTCTTGGAAATTAGAATATTCTAGGAATATTGATGAGAATTTTTCTGGCACTATCCTAGAATATTGTGTACCAATAAGAAATTAATTGTATTTGCGTATTTTATTAATTTGTTTTATGACGATCTGTATTTTGTATCTATCCTAATCTACGTATACCCCATTTAAACACAATATTCTAGAATTGTACCAAGAATATTCTCATAAATGTTCTTAGAATATGCTAAGGTCTAAGTTGTCGAAATGGTAGCATCAAGTCAATGTTAAATAAAGTATACTATTCTTGAAAAATATTCTAGAAATGTTTCTTATAACTTCGGCCTTATGAAAAACTATTTTGACTTAAGTATATTCTGACAATATTTTTGGAAATATTCCTGGTACATTCCTAGAATATTGTGTGTCAAAAGGTTATCTATATTCCCAATATGATCGATTTTCTGGAGCCTATTTTTTTTTATATATATTTCGAGTTTTTAATCAAACACCTTTTGAAATAAATTTTCGAGCTTTCGGCCGTTTATTCGGACCTCATCAAGAACTATAAATTATAACAAAGGTTTTCTATTCATGCTAACAATTGCACAAGTCCAGTACCAACAATACATCATTCTCTACTGACGAAAATTTCCATATAATTTATATGATTAGGTTATCTATATTGTCACGACTTTGAATTTTTTATTTGCTTGATTTGAAATTATTGATAAAAAGCCAAATTGTATTGCTGAATCATATTAAGTTAGTTCATTACTCGTCGACTAAAGGGTTTTTTTTACGTTTTGGAAAGCACTGAAAAAAATGTAATCAGACTAAAATAATAATATACTTCTTACTAAGGAGAATCAAAAGTGACTTTGATATTGTGTTTTTGGAATATTATTATAAATGGTATGTTGAGATAAATTTTATTGACATTTGCAATTCCTGATGAGGTCGAGTAGAAGGCTGGAATTACATAATTGTTAATTTGACAAACAGTTGTTTTTTTTATGATAAAAATTTTCGGCTCCGAGGTATACAGATTTTATACGGATTTTATACATTGTATACAAATTTTCTTTCGCAATTCATGTATATTTATTGTCAAAAATATTGTCAATAGTGTAAAACATTATCAAGCAGAAAACTTCAAGTTCACTATATCGTTTTGGAGTTTCCCCAATCCGATTGTCTTGAAGTCGAGTTTTTTCAAAACTATAAACTTTTTTTTAAATTCTAAACGATTGTTTAGAGCCAAGGAAAAACCACTTCTTCAACATTTTTTTTCCATCATTCTTTTCATTTTTTCTCAAGCTTTCCCCACACCTCTGATATACTCATCAGGAGTCTACAAAGTATTCAATAAAATTCACAATGACATTATCACGTGATAAAGGTCAATACAATAAATAAAAACTTCTTCACAACCTCTTCATCTTAATCTTCTCATATCTCTATTTTTCTCTAGTACAACTCTATAATGCCACAATCCAAAAAAAATTTTCCATGTACACTTACAATTACCGTTTATAGTTCAATAAAGTTCAATATCATGAGTTATGAATAAATTTGTTATCAAGAGAAAATTTTCCATGGAAAGTTTATTATCGTTTGCTCTAGGTCTCAGAAATAAAAGAAAAAACTGGTTCCTTTCAAAGGCGGAGTTTGAGTCTGCCTTTTTTTAGTTGTAAATCGTAATATTGTTCAGAGGAAAATAACTGAGCCAGAATAGAAAGAAAGAAAGAACATAAAGTGACTGTATTGTTATCAAAACATGATATTTTGAAACAATATAATCGTGCTGAGAACTCGGAAACATAACGAGCATTTTCGACCAGAAACATTGCGTTAGAAAGTAATTAAAAATGAGAAAAACCAAGAACTTTAAATTGCAACTCAAATACTACGAAGCTTTTCAGTCAACTCTCTCGCTGAAAAACATTACTTTGGAAATCTTGTGAAAAGTTGGGAACAACTTTTCTTTCACTCAAAAGACTTTCACATTAGTAAAGTCTTGTATGAGTTTCGATTCAATTTTTATTGAATTAACTATCGTGAGTGATTTTAATGTTGCAGTAATTACATTGATAAAGTTTTAATAATAATAATAATAATAATAATATGTAGTATACGTATATTCAAAATCATAATAAGGACCAATAGTAATTGAAAAACTACAAACATTCAATTCTGACACAATAACAATCAACCTGAAAATTACATAATCATAAAATAATCATAAGCAAATTTTTTTTACGTGTATTTTTTTAAATCACTTCAAAAAAACCAGGAGCTTAAATTTTACTAAAATCAGAGATACAAAAATCGTAACATACTAAATAACGATTTTTTAACTATACGCAAGTACATTTTCTGTGATTTTCTAAATAACAGTAATAAAGCATAGCATAACTGAGAACCCATCACATTGCTAAATAAAAACGCGAAACAATACACATTCTTGATCTTTGAAACAATCATAAAACTTGATTTCTATCAAGAAATAAACCAAGACAAAGTAACTGGAATTTCATAATGAGTCTCCTTATAAAGCTGAGAACGAGTTTTTTGCTTCAACACCCACTTTCCCAAATCAGTGAAATTCCAAATTGATGTAAAAATAACCTTGGCAAATGTTAAAACGTTTGGCAAAGATCCACAAAGTTGAGAAATACTGTTACATTTTTTTAGGACCTGTTAATTTGGAAACACTCTATTTTCAAATAAATGACACACACGGATGAAACATCATTAATGGCCGTATTTTTAAAAATGCTGACTCTTTTTTCACGATTTTCTTGGTCTCGTGTTTATTTTTCATAAGATTCTATCATTACAATACATATTAGAGTTTTAGAATTGTACTGATTTTCGAAAGGGGCAGATGAATACAAAACTGGTTTCATGGCTCCATACTCAGCATGATCAAATTCACGTGACTTCTCTGAATTTTTTTTCAAGATCAATGTGTCTGTCTCTCATTAGCATAAACCACCTTCTATATATACAAGTCATCATGGAAAAGAAAACGAGTGTTTTTATTTTGTTTTGCATTCCTGCGATTCATTGAAAGTTTTATTCTATAAATAGATTGTTGCATTTATCAAAAGGTAGTCATAGGAAAGGGTTAGGTAGAATTGTCATGGAGGTGCCATCTAAACGATCCGTTAATTTTCATATTTTCATCATTTTTTTCATACAAGAAACATCTCTCTCAGGTATGTTTTTCATCTGCTGTTTATTTCTCAACAAATTCTTGAAAAATCCAATAAATATGTACGATCATTTTTGACCTGATAGAACACAGCATAAGTTCACTAAAATGCTATTTTTCCCATTTTTTATTCAGAAAATATGTTATTTTTTGGCTTTTAAGTTAGGGACCACTGACAAGAGAAAAAATTTTCCGAATTCTTGATAAAAGACTTAAAAAATTTTCCGCAGTGTTGCACAATGTTTTTGCTCACGAAGTGCTTGCGAAAACTACGACCAATTTGTCCCGAACGTCTTAGAATAAAACCCGAAATATAACCTCCATTCGTGTCTGATGACTCGTGAAAATTTTCCCGTAGTTGCAAAAAACTTCCGCGTACCATTTTCACTCCACGTCCGAGAGAAATTACCGCAATCACGGCGGGTGATAACAATTACGCGCGTAAAAGCGAGTTTTACGCGATGCCAGACTTCATTAAACATATTTTTCGCTACTGAATTGCCGGAAGATCGTATCACTAATTGGTTATCAGTACAAGGTCGACGGCTAATTACCGGGGGTGATTAAAATCGGAATAATTTCCCGAGCAGGCCTTTAATTTTGTTTAACGATGGAACAATTTTTATAAGAGAGAAGTGCTGAGGCAGTGATTTTCAGAGCCGATTTTACGAGATAGCTATGATAGTACACGAAATATGCAAAATGAGAAATCCCTCGAAATCCAAATTTTTAAAAGATGGGCTTAGGAGAGTGTCGAGGTGAAGGTTTTTTTCATCTCTGAAATTTATGTCAAGATCTAGGGTGTTAAAACTATTACAGGACAATTTTTTTCTCGGTTATTAAAAACTTGATGGTGATTTGCATTATTTCTTTTCGACGGAAAACGTAGCGCCAAAAAAAATGGAGCAAGTTTTGGAGAAGACATTTATTCATGGTTTTTTTATTGATTTAACTGACGAAATTCTTTCACCAAAAAAGTTTACTCGTACTAGTAAGTTGAATTTATTCATTTGTTGGCTTCGTTGCTTATGAAATCAAAAAAGATTCGAGTTTTTGACATTTTAAGTTGAAAGAATTTTGAAAGAGTAAAAAACATTGAAAATTTTCAAGATCGTCAATAGTTTTAAAAATTTGAATGACATGTGCGATTCAGAAATATTGTCAATAGAATATGCGATTTGTGTAAAATTTTGGAAAATCAAAAAATGTTTCACCGTACAGAGACAGTCGTGAATTCGAAAATTTAGAAAAATATAGAAAATTCGAAAATTTGTTAAACGTGAAAAAACATTGGAATTTCGACAGATTGTCAGTAACTTGAAGAATGTGGGAATTTCTAAATTTTCATGAATAGTAAATAAACTAAGAAGATTGTGGAAAATTCTTCAAATTTTATTAAATTTCGGGAACCTTGTACTACTCCCAAAATGCTATAAAATAAAAAAAAGTTTAGTTAAATGAAGATCGTTGATACTTTTGAAAATCTCGATATGAGTTCATAAATTTCAAAAAATTTTTTAAATTTGAAATGATCGTTTTCAAAAATCGTTGGCTTATTTTGTAGGTAGTGAAAAATGCGGTGTAACTGTTATATTCGTGAATTTTTTATAATAACAAAATGTTTCATAATACGAATATTGATTGTTTTGGTAATTTCTACACGAATTTGTAAGCTTTTATTACGTACTTCGAAAAATCTGGAACTATTCAAATTTTTAAAAATTATCAAATACTCTCCTAACTCAAAAAATTTGTAGAATTCTAGAAAATAATGATTAGTTTCGTAGATTGTGGAAAATTCAGATATCCAGTAAAACAGCAAAAACTATGTAATATGCTTCAAAAATGTCACAAATTGAAAAATATGTAGTATCGTTGATTTCGAAAGTGTAGGTAAAAAATTCGAAATTTTTAGTATCATTAAAAATAAGCATTTCTATATATTTTACAGACAATTATTTTAAAACTAAAAAACTTCGTAAGATTCCAGAAAATAAATTTTAAATTCTGCAGTTTGTGCAAATTTTTGAAAATTCAGTTTAACTACAAAAACTGAGTTTCATTCTTAAAATTTGTAAGAATAGAAAAATTTTATGTCGTGTGTGAATCATACATTATTATGGAAATTTCGACGAAAATCTCAAAACATCGAAAATTTATAAATAATAGGAAAAATTTAACATTCTGAAGATTTCTAACGATTTAACAAATTAGAAATATTTTTAGGATTCTAGACCTTATCGCTAAATTGTGTGGATCTTGAAAAATTGTAAAAATTCAGTAAAACTGCAAAAACTATAAAGCATTTCTAAATTTTTTGGAAATTCAATATATTAATATTTTGCTGTGTAGGGATCGTTGGTTATTTTTAAAATTACAAGGGTAATCAAAAAATTCTCAAAAGTTTCGAAAATCGAAAAACATCGAAAATTTGTAAAAAATACAAAAACTGTAATATTCCTCCAATTTTTCAAAATTCTAAATTTTTCGTCGTACGAAAATAGTTGATCAGGTATTTTGTAGGTTTGAAGAAAAATCTGATGAAAGTATCAAAGAATTGCAAATTTCAAAGATTGTCGGAATTTTAAAACACTTCAACCGTAAATAGGAATTTTGAAAAAAAGGATATATTTTACAGATTGTAGAGAACCTTTCAAATCCCGTATAGCTACAAAAACTATGCATAAAAATTTTGTAAATTTAATTTCTTACAAATTGCAACCGTGTCACTTCGATGTAATTTCCACGTACAACAATTTGTTCGCGGTTTCCGAACGGAAAAAATAATTAGCTACGAGTCACGTCGCGTGATTCAATGCCTCTGAATTTCGCTGTCCCGCTAACGAGGCAACATCAGCCGAAACGCGAAATGCATGCTTTTCCTCGGCAAGTGGAGCATTATTAACGCTACAAGCCATACGATCCATTCCGAGAGAAAACTATCTGATTTCTATTTACATAATTTCTCGTCATTTCGAGCAGTTTCTTCAAGTTTCATTTGCCATAAAGGTCGTCTCGCCGGAGCGGAGAGGAAAAAAATGAAGTCACAAGCCATAACTTTTTATTACTCCGTTTTCTGCACGTTTCTCACGGTGCACAAAGACTTCCTTTCCCCGGGATTTTCCCGAACGTTACAAGACCGAACGGGCTTGGTCTAATTGTCGAGGAAAATTCCGGATGTTGGGGAAATGTCCAGGGCCATTGTTTTCCTTCGGCTTTGTCGTAACGTACACATTTTCCCGACTTCCGGAATTTCCGCCATTTCCTTTGGCAACCCTGATCAATCGAGGAACATGCTTCGAAAAGCTGCATTTCTTAAATTTTTTTACAGATTTTCTAACTGATTATTTTTGAAAGTACGAATCCTGTAGTAAATACATCTTCTGAAAACTCCGTAATAAAATTTTTGTTTTATGGAAAATCCAATTTATTTGAAAGGAATCCACTTATCGAATTTATAGGGGCAGATATATTTCTGCAGAACGTGCATAAAATGCATCAACTGAAAACCCAAAATAATTTCGTATGTAAACCAATGAAATTATCACGTTTTAAAATATGCCTGAACTGAAACGTATGCATCACTCATGATTTCACAAGTTATTTTTCATATCTGCAAACCAATGGACTTTTAAAGCTTGAAAATTTATAAAAAAGTAAATGAATACATTTCATGAACGTAATTTTGTTAGTGAATGAATTTCGTATCCGTTCTGGCAATTTTTTCCTTTAGTATCCAGTTTGAATAATTTTTTATTCAATTTTGAGCTTTCAGTTCAAAGTTTTTTCTACAAAAAAAGTTAAAAGTTTTTTCTAAAAAAAAAAGTTTTTTCTACAAGAAATAAAAAATTTTTCTGGAATAATGTTAAGAATAATCGATGTTTCCATTTTTGGTTGTATCTCAAAGTGTTAAAAAACGAACAAATTCAAACTGCAACGTTTCAAAACACACCTGAAATCTTTTCATTACTTGCGATTTCACAAATGATAAAGTCATATCTGCACGCCAACGAGTTTCGTGAGCTTGAAGATTTGTAAATAAATGAAGGGATGCGTTTTATAAACATACATTTGTTATTCAAAGGATTCTGTGTTTACTTTTGCACTTTATTGTCAATTTAGGTAATTTTTTAATAATTTTTTAGCTAATCAGTTGAATATTTCTTGAAATCATAAATGACTTCGATTTGGTACCTAACATTGGCAAATTTTTCGTCGAAGTTATTCAATTTTATTGTTGAAAAAAATGCTATTTTATCGTCTGTTTCGATGAGAGTCACGAAATTTGAATTGTAATAACCAACATTACACTTATAAACGATTTCGAATTCGTAAAAGTAGTTTATAAAGCGAGTTTGAGGTAAAAGCACTCCGGCATTATTTTTGTTCGAACAATCGACATTTGGAGTACAGAAATTTTTGATTATAATAATTAAATTTATGGGCCAATCAAAGCATAAAATTGTTACTGCCAACGAAATTAAGTGAAATTTCACAATTTTTTTACACTCATCATTTATATTGTTTAAAGCTTGACACAAAAGTTTACATTTCTTCTATTTTTTGAACGATAAAATTACCATGTTTCAACATACCCCTGAAATCTTTGCATCACTTAAAGTTCCACGAATTATTATCCATCCTGCGAAACAACAAACTTCATAGGCTGGAAAGATTTGTAAATAATTCAAGGAAAGTATTTTACAAACATTCTTTTAAGTCCATGAAATCTGTGTTTACTTTTGAACTTTCTTGTGATTTAGGATTCAAGGTTCAAGTCATTTTTGGTGTTTTTGTTGTCGAAGATTTCAACAGTTTCTCGAAATTATTCACTATCGTTGAAAGAAATCAATCCACATTTTTTCAGCATGAATAAAAAATCGTGATATTAAAGAGAACAAATAATTGTCTCTGTATTAAAAAGTTCTCGAACGGCTATTTTATTTTTCTTTGCAGTCTCATACTTCGAGGAAGAAAAATTTAATTTCGTATTAGTCTATCAAGTTTTCTCACGTCCATTTTTCGCAAAGAAAAAGAGCTACCAGGTCTTCTTCACGCTCGAAAGAAAAAACTTGTTATGGTTCACATCGGATCATGTAGGTGAAAAGAGCGGTTTTATCAAGGGCGTTCAAAATAATCGACTATTTGCCTGCCTGAGGGTTGTAGAAGTTTAGGCAACTTTCCCAATATACATAACTCCTTGAAGTCACTTGAATTAATTTGGTAAATTAAACTTGGAAATATTCAGATTCTCGATATACTTCGATCTGCCGGGGAACTTAAGAGTATATTGAAAAATGTGCATCAAGTGAAATTTACATACAACCAAACCGAATTCGAAAACAATTTATGGAAATTCTTAAGATGATTCGAAATCATCCAAAATTCGCGAAAAACTGATGAGGCTTGAACTAATTTTCGAAGACAATTTTGACATGAAATGCGAAAAATGATTGGGAAACATGAAATAGCTTTTGTGAAAAGAAGGGTTTTATGATAAGGAAATAAAATAAATGTATGAATATTCGAGTTTTCCTCTCCTATGAATTTCAAACAAAGTGCTATCTTCCAACCCCTTCAAAACCCACGTTACCTCAAACTTCCCTTGCTCGGGACGATTCCCAAAAGAAAAATTGAAACGAGAAAAAAGCTTAATTAAATGTAAAACGTTTCTTTTGTGCGCCGTGGAAACGCGCCAAGGAAGAAAGGAGCTGCGAAGGGAAACGAGACGTGAAAAAAATATCGCATTCTGAAATTTAGTATCAGCGTTTACTGAATCGCTTGAACTTAAATATCTCAATTTCACTATCCTAATTTACCGAAAAAAAGGATTTCTTCAATTTCATTAATTCTTTGCCGATCTATACTTATGAATAAAGTCTTTTCGATCATATTTAAAAAAATATGTAATTAAATTGATGCATGATGTATTTTCATTTTTATTGTTATTTGAAAAGTGCATGCATGATCTGCAAATATTTGAATCATTCATACATTGTTTATAAGATATTGTAAAAATATTTTTGGAATTCGTGATTTGGAATTCACTTCAAATGTCCAGAGAATAAGTATTACTTTATAAGATGGACTGGGAGTTTTGAAGTTCTCAACTTTAAACATATTTATTTTCAGGATTACGAATTATACTTGCAATTAATGAAAATCTGGGGAAAATTCGAAAGTATAGCGAACTGCGGAAAACCTTTCTAGGTTTGGCCAATTTTTTTTATACTCGGAGAATTTAAAAAAAATTCTGTAACGTTAGAAATTTTCGAAAATTTAAGCAATAAAATACGATAAAAATTTCGATGATTGTCAATAAATCTACGAAATTCGAAAAATGTGTGGAATTTCAGAAAATGCCGATAAGTTTTTCAGTTTCTATAAAATTTTGAAAATGTCATTGAACAACAGAAATTATGTTTCTTTCTTGAAGTTAGACCATCGTAATTCAAAAATTTCTGTAAAAATCTTTAAATTTGAAAATTTATTCAAAAACTAAAAACATTCAAAATCATTCGTAGAAATTAGTAAATTTGTAGATTTTCAGAAAAGTTGACAAATTTAAACATTGTGGGAAATGTTGAAAATTTCATAAATTTACAGAAATGGTGTATTTAATATTTTCAAATATTCAAAAATCCAGAAAAACGATAACTGTAACTGTAACTGATACTTGAAAATTTGTAGGATTTAAAAATTTTTTGAAGTACATAATATATAATAACACTTCATAGATTGTGGATGATTCTGAAAACTGCCAAAAACAAAAATTGTAAAATATGTACGAGTTTTATAAAAATCAAAATCTATTTTACCGTAGGAATATCGTTAGTTGTTGCTAAAAGTTGAACGCAAATTTGAAAATTTTAAATATTCGTATGATGCGTATGTACTACGTAAGTACGTAATTTAAAAGCATAAAAGATATTCGAAAACGTCAACGTGTCTAGATCATGTACCAAGTATTGGATTTTCAGAAAATGTTAATAAATTTTGTAGATTGTGGAAAATTTCCAATTTTGTTATAAACTACAGAAACTGTATACTACTCTTAAAATTTTTTAAAATTGAAATGTTTTATCGTACTTATATCGTTGATAATTTTGAACATGTTTATAAATTCATAAATTTTGGAAATTTCGGAAAAGAAAACATTGGAAAATTCACAAATTGTCGATAATTTTGAAAGACACGAAAAATTTGACGAATTTCAGAAAACATTGGTAAATTTTGTGGATTGCGGAAAAGTTGCCAAATTCTATGAATCTCAAAAAATCATGTAATATTTTTCAATTTTTCTCAATCGAAAAATTTGTGTAGCATGAAGACTACCGATAATTCTGAAATTTTCAATACAAATAATCAAATTAATAAAATTCTGTAAAATCGAACCACATTCATACTTTCTAATACTCTGAATAATTCTTTAAAACTCGAAGTATTTGTAGAAATTTTGGAAATCATGGTAAATTGTGTGTATTGCAAAGAATACCTAAATTCGGTACAAATACAAAAATTTTATGATATTCTGCGAATTTAAAAATTCAAAATTTAAAACGATTTTTTGTTGCTGTTTCATAATACCTAAATTATCGACGGTATTCCAAATGTCAGTGTAAAAGTACATGAATTTTGAAAATCGTAAAAAAATAAAAAAACATATATTTACATAATTACCAATATTTCTGGACAGCTCGATTACAGAAAACATCGATTAGTTTTATTGATTGTGATATTATTAAAAATTTCCTAAAACTGCAAAAGTTTTTTCATTCTAAAAATTTTGAGAGATCGTACGTAGATTGTCAATTATTTTGAAAATGTATACAAAAATCTCCAAATTTCAAAAATTTTTGAAAATGAAAAAAAATTGAAAATTATGAAGAAAGCCGATCATTCTTTAAGAACTCAAAAAATTCGTAGAATTCCAAGTAATTTCAATGAATCTGTAGATTATGTGAAATTTTGAAAATTCAGTGAAACCACAGAAACTGTGTATTATTCTTCAAATATTTTTATATCAAAAAACATCTCTCGAACATCGTCGTTAATTTTCAAAATTTTCAATAAAAAACAAATCCAAGAAAACTTTGCAAATTGTGGAAATTTTCAACGATTCAATGCTTAGATCCATGCATTTTCTCATGGGCAATTCAAATTGTTTACTTGTCAAGAATTTTCCGAGCCATTCCTAATGTTCCAAACGTTCAAAAATGAACGAAATAAAAAAGTTGTTCTCATCATATAAAATGTTTAGAGTAAGAAAAAATCATTAAACTTGAATGAATATCATCAAATATTCCTATCTATTTCATTCTTCAATCTTGAATGAAGTTGAAAAGCCAATTTTCTATTGTTTTCATTTATTCCTCAAACTTGAGGTACATTTTCCAAATGTCCACCATTTCCGCATTTTCCGGCGCCCCTCAAGAGTATCGTATCGAATAAATGAAAACTCGTAAATCCAGGCGACGTGACCTTAGGAATGGGTTGATCCTTTTTCGCAGGTATGGAAAAAGGCGGTGATCTGGACAGAGACACGAGGGAAGCGAAGATTGACGATAACGAGGAAAGTGCGGAGGAGAGTCTTTGGTTATGCGCGAGGCCACTTCCGTTTCTTCGCTCGGCGTACCTTCCGAACATAATGGTTTAATCGATTGTGACGAACGGCGCCGGAGCCGCTGCAACCGCCGCAACCGGGGCAGAGTACGAAGAAAAAAGAGCGAAAAGTGAAGGGCCCCCATCAGATCGAAAGCGTGGGAGCCATGTACCTGATCCCGCGGCGTGGCCCCGGCCGCGCGCTTGTTTTCCTCCTCATCATCGCCTCGGTCTTGCTGTGCCTTTACTACGTCAGCCACATACAGTCCCTGGGCCCCGAAATACCCGGGCCCGACCAGGGCGTCCCCGGCCTCGTCCTCGACGACTACGAACGCAGGTCCCGGGCCCAACCGCGCGGGCCCTCCACCATCCTCGAGGCCCTCACCTCGGCCAATAACCAGCTCGCCTACGAAACTTGCCCGAGGATCCTGGCCAGGAAAGCCGACATCGATACCCAGGACGAGTTTCAGAAGTTCGACTTTCAGGTCAGTTATTCAGAATTTGATTGCTTCTTATTTTTTCAAAAATTCCAAATTATGTATCAAACCGATCCCAGGAGCCAAATAGTTGAAAAACTTCAGTCATCTGTTTCAGTCATCATAAGAAAGTTTCTCCCCTTTATGATGAAGAACTGAATGTAGGAAGAATATTCGCTGATGAGGGCCCCAATTGAGGGCCGAAAGCTTGAATAAATAGTTAAAAGGAAGATGACTAAAGTTTTTTAACTATTTGGCTCCTGGGATCAGTTTGATGATTTTGGAATTTTCAGGTCAGTGTTAATTCTTTGAACAATTCAATTTTTGCATATTATACACTCGTGCTTCAATTTTCGTCAGTGCTTCGGGACTGGTCTGACACAAATTGAAGTGGTATTTTTTTCTGATGTAGCTAAGATAGTGTATCACTTGGGACTCATGTAAAGGCCCACACTTTTCAGAAGTTAGTGCACTGTCTTGATATAGTGAGCATGAGCATTCTTTCGGCAGCTCGACTGACGAATTTCAGGCTCGACTGACAACTTTCAAATTGACGAAAATAGGAAGATGAGTGCAGTTCTCAAGAAAAATGGGCATTTTTACAATTTTTTTTGGAAAAACAACATAACTGTCGAACAAAACTTATCACTTATTTATTAATTGATTTCATTAGGTACTTTATGCATTTTTTTCAGAAAAAAAATGTTTAAACCAAGGTTACCACTGCTATTTTTATGAAACACCATTATTTCGAATTCTTTTGTGGTAAGGATGATAAATAAAGGACCACTCATCTGTAATACAAAAATAAAAAAATCTATAGTTTACACTCTTACGCTCTTAGTGAACGAAGGATTTTGCTAGATCAACTTAAAAAAAAATTGTTATCATTGTCCTCAAATGTTTGATGTTTAAATGTCTGGGCTTTCGACGGAGACTGTCGAATGTTTCGAAAATTTCAAATAAAATCAAAAAATTTAGGAAATTTTGAAGGATCAGAAAACATAAAAAATTACGATTGGTAAATATTCAAAAGCCCTCAAAAAATGTGTAGAAGTTAAGAAAATAATGTTAAATTTCAAAGACTGCAAATAACTTCGAAAATTATACGTAAATCTAGAGAAACCGTGTATATTTTTCAAATTATTATAAATAAGCATCAAAACAGTATTTATTGTACGTAAATTAATGTCTTTACCTCATTCAGGAAACTCGAATTAAAATCTTTAAAATTTGAAAATATTTAGAAATCGAAAAACATGTAAAATTTAGAAGATTGTTCATTATTTTGAAAAATTTTTGGAGGATCCTGCAAGTTCTTATTATTTTTCTCTGAATTCTATCAATTTAGTTATTTATTTTTATTTTAAAATCCTAAAAATTCTCATTTCTATGTTTTTAAGAATATTTCCGAAAGTTATCGAAGATCAGTTGGATTTTTTTGTTTCTCCGTTCATCAAACTTTGGTTAAAATCTTCTAAATCTGCAATTTTTTAGACTATTTTTCTAGTTCACAAAATTCTCCAAAAAGTTCCATTTTTACTTGGTAAATTTTACAGATATTCCAGAATTTCAAAGAGTTTCGACGTGATTAATGATACCCAAAAATGATCGAGATACGTGATAAGACAAGTACGAAAAAATTTATCTTATATCTCGATGAAAATTTTGTTATTTCTGAAAAAACTTATACGTTCAAAAACCAGATCAGACATTCGTTAGATTGGAAAACTTTCCATTATTGTCTGAATAACACTACATTATACAAGTTTACGGCTTGAACTTTTCCTTCTAACACTCCATATTACTTTTTTTCAACTCAAATGTCGACAGTGTACATGTAGTTATTTCATTTTTTGATCAATTATCATAATAGCTAGTTTCGAAGAAAAAAATATCGATTGCTTACATCACAGAAATAGCCCGATTTCCCTACTGTTCCTCCACAGCATTTTCTTATTTTTTCTTTCTTTTTTTGCGTTCCTCCGCTCGATCGATTAATTTTTGAAGTTTCATTTTGATCTAACCCCAGTGAACCTGTAAGCTCGCAACGTTTTCGTTATTTCCGCCCCTTTTCGAACACGCCGTAAACTCGCCACGAGCTCACAGAGTACTTCCAGTCGTTGATAATTATTAATATATATTTCAGGAAAGAAAAGATAATTCATTATTTACAGTAAAAAATAATCACAATGAAGGTGTGAAATGATTATTTAAGAAAAAAAATATTTCTCCCATGTGGGAATCGATCCCGTGTTCTGGGGAGTTGAACGCCAAAAAGTATCATTAATTAACATGAGACATGCACTTGATTTAAGCATTCTACACAAAACTTTAAACATGAGAAAAAAAACCAGCAGCCATCTGGTGAGCGCTTGGGGAAAGCGCGCGAATTTTCAAAATTCGAATATAAAGTAATTCAAATTTTGAAAATTCGCGCTCTCTTCCCAAGCGCTCACCAGATGGCTGCTGGTTTTTTTTCTCATGTTTAAAGTTTTGTGTAGAATGCTTAAATCAAGTGCATGTCTCATGTTAATTAATGATACTTTTTGGCGTTCAACTCCGCAGAACACGGGATCGATTCCCACCTAGGAGAAATATTTTTTTTTCTTGAATAATCGTTTCACACCTTCATTGTGATTACTTTTTACTGTAAATAATGAATTATCTTTTTATTTTCCTGAAATATATATTAATAATTATCAAAGACTGGAAGTACTCTGTGAGCTCGTGGCGAGTAGTCTGCGAGCTCGCTGGCGAGTTCGAAAAGGGGCGGAAATAATGAAAACGCTGCGAGCTCGCAGCGAGTTTGATTTTCACGCTCGCCGCGAGCACGCTGCGAGCTGACAGGTTCACTGGGACGTCATTTCAACGTACTTAACGTTGAAACAAAGTATTATAGACTATTGTATTCATTTTTTCGAATTTTTCAAGCTGAAAGTTGCGAACTGAATTTAGTTAAAAATATTTGAACCTTCATTACAACGAATGTCTGCCAGCGCAAAAAAAATCCGGAATATTTTAATTTCGAAAAAAGTTGATTTAGTTTCAATTCCACAAAATCTAACGTACGAATCTCTGTCAAAATCGCCATATTGACAGAAAAATACTCAAATAGATTTTTAAATTATTATACCTAAAATAAAATAAAAAACCAAATCCAATCTTCGTATTTTTACAATCAGAAAAAAAATTCTGAATAATCCAAGTAACTACAATGAACGCCATTCATTGTAATTCAATCATATAAAAAAAAACTTTCTCCATGCTACATAGTATATTTCATAAAAAAAAGGTATAAAAAACGTATTAAACTACAGTATTGTACCACGAGGTAAATAAAAATAATTACTATTATGGGGACCATAGCAAAAGCAAGCTGCAACAAGCACTCGTGATTTACGTACTTCGCGAATCCGGCCTCGCAAATTTTCTTATTATGCAATTTCGCGGAGCTGGCCGGCTCGCCACATAAATCCCGACTGCACCCCCCCCCCCCCCCGCCCCCCATAATGATATACGCTATCTCATGAACGCGCTGACGTCCCCGTCATGTATGCATTTTTCTTGTTTTTCCGCTCTTTTTCGGCAACGACGAGCTTGAATTCGCGTGACATGTTTTGGTCGCGAAATTTCACGGGATTTACGAGCCCTCTCGACTTTCGCGTGATTTTTCAATTTGGGTTTTGCTCCCTTTTTTCTCGTCCTGTGTTTTGTACATGTTTCCTGGGGCTTTCGGGAATTGGAAAACGTTATTTTCGGTGGTTTTAAATCACGCGAAATGGAAGGGCTTCGCGGAGGAATCGCGAAGTGGATTTTGAAAGCTCTTAGTAGTTGTTCGCGTTTGGATTTTCCGTAAATGGATGTTACACTTGGAAACAGAAATTCGAGGACATGTTTACGAAACGTTTACAATGCAGTGAAAGAGTCTTCGAGCACCAATGTGCATTATGATAAAATGCCCAATTTTCGCTTAAACTTTTGAAGACATTTTGAAAATGCTTTCAATGGCTATGTATTAGGACATGTAAGTCCAACGTCACCAGAACACAATGATAAATCGTAAAAATTTCCGACCAAACCAAACTCCATTTCTCAAATGAAATAAATGACTCGTAGAAACCATTCTGAGCTGGAAATGAAAATCGATGATGCTCGATCTGCTGTACAGTGCATCAACCGTCACTGAAACAATGGATTTTAATCGATCCGTCGAAAAATAATTGACACCTATTGTATTGAGAGAAGCATTGAATGACCTTTCCCTTTTTCCGGGGAACCAATGGCATTATTTTGTGAAAAACCAACGCAATGTTGATGCTCTGTTCGCGTTGGAAAGAACAACGATCGAACATAATAAACACGATGAAAGTGTTATCATCGCGGTGTAATAATTCAGCGAAAATAACAAAGATTAATAACGGCGCAGCCGGGACTTCCGTGACGGATGTCATTATTTCATCAGGGACGAGCTGTTGCGAATCGTTATGCACTCACGCTAGTTGCTGGTAAACGCTCGCGAGCTCCCGTATTTTTACATGCTTGGACACGTAGAACAACAAAGTTTTCTTGGAGAAAACAATGCTTACAAAGGAATTCATGGTGTTCGAACAACGGGTTTTCTGCAGAAACAAGAGTACATACTCTGTCATTTTTTTTCTTTTCCTGGGAAACTGGAATTTCCCATTTTCCTGTGTAGGGAACATGTTATATGCAGCACCATGGAACACTGATTCTAGAATTAGTCTATGAAGTGCTCATGTAGTGTGACTTGAAGATGGAAAATAATTGTGTATGAAATCTTTTACGTGAATTGTTTATGAAGGGTCCAGATCGTCTTGAAAAAGAAAATTACAATGATAGTGACTATTGCTTCCTACTGATTATGATGTGCGAAAAAATTTAGGTTCCTACTTGCAATATGGACTTTGACAGCTAATATTTGTCGTATTTATACCTGAAAGTAATATTACCAAGGGATTTCACCAGATTCAATCGAATGAAAAGGTTACGAATAAAATTACAGTTTTTTTCATTAAAATTTTAATTCTTTTATGAGAAAAAATCCTGGTTCTCTGCATTATTTGATTTATAAGTCACATTTTCGTATATTATGAAAAAATGCCGTCGTGCAATCATCATCGTAAATAACGGTATTTTTTAAATCACCTATTTTTTAATGGAAACTTGAGTGCAATGAATAATTCTTTCATTTTATCATTTCACATCATGTAATTGGGTTTAAGAATAATGTTTCGAAATATTCTTAAAAATTGAAATTTCGTAAAACCTAATTGACTCGCCAAATTATTGAATACCAATTATCTCCAAAAGCCAGTTTTCTGAATTTTCTATTTATTTGTCGAAAACTTTTTTTGGAACATCAAAAACAATAAAGAAAATTTTTTTCGAGGACGATTTTCATATCCAGGTCATTTTGAATGAAACCCAGGGAATAAAAATAAAAAACAAGCAAAATATATCAACTAGTAATTTATCAAATTATCACGCAAATAACAGTTTTTGAATAGAAGTTTTCTCCATTTTCTGTGTGTTGGCAAAAAAATTTGTGGGAAAATTTATTCTGAGACAATTTTTCGATTAAAGTCTTTTTTCAGGGAAATTGTTAAATGCAAGTTACTGCGATTTTCTATACGTTTGGCGAAAATACTCTTTGGAACCAAAAGGACAATAAAGGGAGATTCATCCTAGGGCAATCTTGATAATGTTCGTGATTAAAAGTATCCTACATTACTTATTGGAGGGTCCCTTCAAAAAAAAAAAAAAATTTTTCTGTACCCGGCCAAAAGTTCACACATTCTATGAAATAAAAGTGAAATTGGTTTTTTGGATTTATACTGGAATAAGTCATTCCAAAAAGGCTAAGACCTCTGGATAATGATGTTTTTTGTTTTTCACTTTTAACAATGTTTCAATTTGAATTACCAATTTTTTATATAAAATAAAAGTTTTTTTCCGAAAATTATAATAGTTTCAACTTCGTGCTAGATAACGCAATTATTTAGAACGAAGGATATGTATTAAAATAGAAAAAGATCAATTTCATAATAAACAATGCACACTAAAAAACTATTTTAACATGTGTCAAAATTTTCTTACTGTTGAAAAATTAACAAAAATTAACATTGATGACGAGAACTGTGGAATAATTTTATTACTTCTAATATAAGCACGTGGTTATTAGGGTGTCACTTATTTTGGCGATGTTGGAATTTTTCCATTCCAGGTTTTGAAATCAATCAAAATTTTACAAAAAAATTTTTTGCAAGGTTTGAAGTGAATCAGACATGATTAACACATGCCACAAAACGACTGAAGTTTTAAATGGGATTCACATGTAGTTTTTCATACATTTTGTTCAAAAATTCATCACTTGTGCAAAACTTACGATACATGTTTGAAACTTGGCATAGTTTGAGTGTGTAATGTTTCGTTCAAGACCAAATTTTCATGGATTTCTCTATGCTGTTATCTATGTTTTACAGGCATCAAAAAAAGGCAGACTTGTACTTTTTCGGTGCTTGTGGAACATAGATTAGAGCATAGAAAAATCCAGAAAAATTTTCTCTTGGAAGTACAATTATACACTCAAACTATGCCAAGTTTCAAACATTTATCATAAATTTCGCACAAGTTATAAATTTTCGAACAAAATGTATGAAAAACTATATGTAACTCCCATTTAAAATTTCATTCGTTTTGTGGCTCGTGTTAATCATGTGCGATTCACTTCAAACTTTGCAAAAAAATTTTTTTTAATATTTTGATTGATTTAAAGCTCCGGAATGGAAAAAATTTCGACATCGCCAAAATAAGTGACACCCTAATGATTACGCTATTCATTCATGACGTTTTATCTGGCATCAAGTTCAAGCTATCAACATTTTTGAATAATAATAAACTTTTTTTGATAGGAAGTAGGTAATCTGAGTCAAAACATGTCGAAAAGTGAAAAAAAAAAAAACAATTTTTTCTTTAATTTCATAGAATTTGTGAACTTTTGGCCGAGTACGGAAATTTGTTTTGAAGATACACCCTAGTACTTACACAGTTAATACAATTATTTACAGTGCTCTACAGCATTTTCCCACACAGGCCTATTCCAAAAAAGTCGATGACGATGCTGGACAAAATGCAAATATGCGTTTTCCCCGCTTCGTATAAACAAACTTTCGCGAGTTCGCGAGGAAAAGGGAGAAAAAGCTCATTCGTTCAATTTTCTCCGACGAACTCAGCAATCTTTCAGACGGTTTTTTTTCCGAGGAGAAACTAGATTACCCGGCTTCGAATTAAGGGCTGGGAAGTGGGAAAGTTGGGGTTGAAATCAAAATGGCAAAGTTGGAGCGGTGTCTGAGTAAAAAGTTATGGAATTATCGTTGTTATTGAAAAACAGAGAAAAATTGTTATACGTGCAGTCTAGACTAACCGTTTTACATACAAAGAGTCTCGAAATAATCCTACATTTCGTGCAGTGAGAATATCCATTTTCAGAATCGAACTTCTCCCTGAATAGACTTTTATCTTGTTAAATGAATAATTTTGAATTAAAGGAAAGCAATGAACGGGTTTGAACTTTCACCCTTAGGTTGAAAATCTAATTTTACAGACATAGTACTATAATATTTTCATATTAATACGAGCATAGAATCTAAGTTTGATAAAGTATTTCAATATTGCAGTTTAAAACTAAAAATATTTTTAAGTGGATTACTTTTCTTTGAGCTGCTTTTCAAGTAAAGAAATTAAATGCAAGTTATGGGACTCTAATTTTGGTATTGATCTTTTGTTCTTACAGCCATCATGGATGAGAAGCCGAGAATATTGGGACGATAGTTTCGAGGCTCGTTACGCCGAGCTGAAGAAGGAGCCGACAAGGCCGCCGCTCAAGGTAAATTCGAGGACGATCCAATATTAATACGCGAACTCATACAACAATTACCGAGGGGAGACCATAGCTTTTTTTCTACCGCATCGTTATATTCAGATTTCTTCTTTTTTTTACGTTATGACCGACCATCCTAAATTGAAACAAATATTTTACAGTGGCATTGGAAGAAACGATTTTCTAGAGTGATTCAAAGTAATTATTCAAAAGTTGATGCACAAAACATGTGAAATAAAATACCTATCTTATAACACCTGAAACTGACAACATCTAAGAAAACAAAATATTCAAATCAATCAACATCTACAACTCAAAAAATGCAAGAATTATAAGATCCAAAAGTTTTTTTTTGGATTTGACTTATTAACATTAATTATTTACACAGCATTATTACATGACTATATGAAAACTTGTTGTTGCAAAAAACTTGATGTTTTTTCTTACATCCCAATCTTTGAAGAACAAGATTTTTTCTAAAAAAATCAATTAATATACTTCAGAGTTGATAAAATCCGTTCATTTTGACATGAATAGATAATGTGGTTTTTTTGGTGACAACTAAAAAAAGGAAAAAATGTATTTCGACGATTTTTTATGTTACCAATATATAAAAAGTTGTATTTTTAGAAACTGAATTGATGATAATTACATACAACTGTTTTAATGGTTTCTGACTTTCATCGCTTGTAAAACAACTTCAATTATAAAGGATTTTAAGAAACCTAAACCAGGTCTAACCTATCATAACTACAAATTTTGCATGAATAATTATTTACATAGTTGTGAAAATCATTGAAATTTTCATGATTTTTCAGCACACTTTTATGGTGCTAGTTTAAGAAAAAGAAGTAGGGATTATTATATTGGTATTTTGACTGAACCGAAAAAAATTCAGCAAATACTATTCAGTGTCGGAAAAAAATTTAGGATGTCTACATAAAAAATATGAAACAGAAGATTGACAAAACTTATTATCAATTCTACGAAAATTTACGATTCGTTAGGTTGAAATAATTCAGATGATCACTATTTGATACTAAATTGCTGAAAAAAAACATGAAAATGCGAAAAAATGAATACAGAAAATGAATACAAATCGTTTTCTTTTCCTTTTCTTTTTTTTTTCAAGGAATAAAAAAATAAATATATTCAAATTGATTTGGAAAAAACAGACTGCTAAATATTAGGGAAACTGCACAAAGTGTCTTCGAAAATAATTATCATCGGGAATAAATGTAACTAAAATTATTCCCAACAATTTTTATGACTTAAATCATTTCTCAGCTCGCTGTAAAATAAAATTGGTTCATTGTATTTTTCGTTCTTTTGTGTTCAATTTGAAAATTTTTTTCTGTCATTTGCATTTCTATGAATTTGTTGCATTACTAATCTTAAAACGTATTTTACTTTTTTGGGTTTCTTTATCTTTATTTTCTTGTTCTTATATGCAGTTTATTCGAAATATAATCCATTTTTCTCAAAATCCAGTATTTCACTGTCGTTAGGTACATTTCTATTCCAGAGTTCATTATGTTACCTTCTTCATTTTTAGTTATTCGATATAGTTTGTTGCGGATTTTTCTTGTATTATAAACTAATATTTTTTAATTTTCATCAATTTTTATCACTACTCTAACTTTTTTACTGTATCTTTAAGAAACTTAACTCTATTCTCATTTGATTTTCACAATTTTTAACAGCAACTTGGATCTTCTATTAGCTCAGTTATGCCTTTTTTGTAGCATTTTCAGTGGTTCTCGTAGTTTCTTGCAATTTTTCAGTTGTTCACAGTATCTCGTTCCATTCTATAGCTTCTCGTATTTTTAAAAACCTTTTACGCAGCGTATAGCGTTTTTATACAGCGTTTCGTAACTCATTTCACTATCTCATTCGTTCTATATTTCATCTACGTATTTTTCTCATCATCTCGCATATGTATTTTTTGTTCCATACTTTTTTATCCTTGTAGTATTTTTTTTTTCTTTATTATGTTTTTTGATCTCGTCTGTATATTAAACTCATTTCACGTCCTAACACATTAATTTTAGAAAGAAACTGTCACATAAAATATTCACGGAATAGATAAGTTAATAAAAAACAAGTCTGGAGAAGCAGCTTGTTATGAACAATTATGCTCTTGATACGAACTCTCTACATCATTGATAGTCTCATCCTACAAATTTCAGTGCACAGAACACAATGATATAGAAAATTCAATTATCGTTTTTCGATATTTTCATGCGGTAAAATGACAAGTGAGAGCCAATTTTCCAATATCCAACCTTTTTAGTGTGAAACTCTCGATCACAGAACGCTTAATATTGGGTCGAAAAATGAGAATAATCCACACACCAAACTCCAGCGCGAGAAAAACGTATCGAATCAGTAATCAGGAAAGTTCAATATGTCTTAATATATAATTAATTAACTTGTTTTTCATGCTCTCGTTTTATCGATCACGATAACCGCCATTTCGACCCAAAACATTTTCATAACTATTTCAACTCGCTTTTGCTCTAGTTCAGCGAAACACTGAAATTGGACTTGAACATAAGTTAAATAACCCTGAATCTAATTCTAGGTTTCAATTTCTGGCAAACCAATACGAATAAATATGTAAAAACATGTAAAAAAATGTTATATTGCGCTAGATTCATTTTATTTACATAACTTCGACGATTATCCCCAACCCGAAAACGCCTCGAACATACAATTACTCGACCCTCTAACCGTCCAATTAATTCATGCCCCACATTTCGCTGAAGTACAAACGACAAACACTCATTACGCCAATTTCCCTGAAATTCATTATTTCCCGAAGTCGCTGCACTTGAGCTCGAAGGTAAAATTAAAATTTTAATAACCTTTTACTAATATTTTTTCATGAATCGCGCCATAACGTGCAAACGCCGATTTTCCGTTACGTGGTTTTCTTTAGCGCGGAACATAAAACTAATTACAAAGAACGACGTAAAAACGCGACGAGCTAATTTTAGGCTCCCGTAATTTTCAGCTATGGGCGAAATTAAAGACAATATTGCTGATGTTTTCACCTTCCAGGTGATTCTAGTGCCCAACAGCCACACGGATCCTGGATGGCTGCGGACTTTCGAGCAATATTTTCACAGTTCCACGAAAAGCATATTAAACAATATGGTAATTAAGCTGCAACAATGGCCGAACATGACCTTTATTTGGAGCGAGGTGTCATTTTTGTCGCTTTGGTGGGAAAGGTACGGAAAAACTCTTCATTTTCCATGTGAAAATTTTTTCTTGGATGCTTGCGATATGATATCGTTGCGTAAAGTCGACAAAAATTTGGATGACTGTTATGATAATCGGTGTTGGAGAAAGTTTGATTGGGTGAAATTGATGATAAAACCGGTAGATAAAATTTTCCATTCAAAATTTTCATGGAAATCTCGTTATTTTTTCTGTGGGTCTCATGGGAATCGAGTTTTACGACTTATGAGTGAACTAATTTACTGGTTTATTCAAGTGTTGTAAACTTTCACCGTTGAGCAAGGAAAATTGCAGCAAAATTTTTTGTTATAGTCAATATATTGATTACTTGCATTTCTTGAAGTGTATTGAAGTATTTTTTTTTTACAAACATGATTACTTTTTGAAATACAGTGTGTGACACTAGTTGTATTTTTATTCACAATTTGCTTCAATACTCACATATTTTTAACCCATAGACCCTTAATTATTCTCTACTACAAGAAATTGAAATGAAATAATTGTTCATCAGAATGAAATGGAAAATGTATTTTATATTCAAATTTGGGATGATATACAATTTGCAACATTTGTGTTTTTAATGAAATATATAGTGTAAGGGTTGATTTCTTTTGCAGTTATTGATGTCGGTAAAAATTTTTTGTACTTTTTAGATATTTTAACATTTTTTATGACTTTAATAGAAAAAACTATCAAAGGAACAAATAACAACAAAGATGAAAATGGAGTTTATTGTTTTTTAAACGTTATAGGTTCGTATAAAAAAAGTATTAGCAAGATGTATGACAGAATCCTGAAAATCTCAGATCTTTTCAAATTTAATTTTATGTAGAGTGCAACTTTTTGCTAGGAGTTTGATGGAAAATCATAAAATTTGTGCCAAATGTGATTTTTATACAAATTCGGTAGGATATTTGATTTAAACAAAAAATTTACATTGGCTTCTACAATGTTCATTAGACGAACTCTAACGCAATTCATTTGTTGAAGAGTTGAAAACAAAAAAAAAACAGGACAAAAAAGATTTTTTTTAACAAAATTGAATTACCAATTATTTAATTATTGAAAATAGTGAATGATTTGAAACCAGAATCCAAAAAACAACTCTCAAGTTCTCAAACCAGAAATATCTACTTCGAAAAAAAGAATCATTTTAAGAAAATTCGATTTATATAGAGAATAATTGTTAATAAATTTAAGGTAGGTTTATCATAAGGGAACAGAATTTATCGATTGATATAGAAAAACATTTAAAATTGTAAATGTTGACAGCATAATGAATTTGACATCTCAAGGAGACACAACGAACTTTTTATGAATAATCAATGCATTTTTGTAAATGCATGATAAAAATTACATCAAAAAGTTACACTTAAACTACACTCTGAAATGTTATTTTTATTTCAAGGATGCGACAAAATTAAGGCACGACTTGAAATTTAAATATTAACTTAAATTCTTTCTGAGTTCAAATTTATTTTCAGCAACCAAGTCTTCAATTAAGAGGATATGCCATGAAGCAAGAATTTCTTCAAATTATGATAAATCTTTCTAATTCAAAACTTTTGTGCTTAAAAGTAATTGTAATTGACTAAATTTAAGGCAATATTTGAATTTTTAAATAGTACCTTGATTTCGTTGTATCTTAAAATAATATTTAATTTTCGGAGTGCAGAAAACCATGAAAACTCGGGAAACGCAATTGTGAAAAATTTGTGATGACCGAGAAAAAAAAAACTAAGATACTAGTTACAAAACTCTGCAAAAAAAGACGCAATAGCTGGTAAAATGATTTCAAAAAATCAGAATATTCAGTAAGTTAGTAAATTAGAATGCATGTAATTGAAATACATGCATGAACTTGGTCTTTAAAATTGATAATAAAAGAAAACACAATATTCAACATGAAAATTATACAATCATTAACATAGTCACGTAACACAAAATTCGTAAGTAAGTTAGTTATTTTATATATTGAAAGTTGAATTTCGAAAATGAGTTTAGAAAAAAAATATCAAACCATATAATCAACGAAATCAATTTAACAAAAATATTTGCATTTAATTACAAAATTGCAAGAAAATAAATCTGAATGTTTAGTCGAAAAATTCCGAAGTAGTCAAATTTCTTTAACATTTATGAACATATTTTTTTAACAAATTCACAAAATTTAAATGAATCCCCATTTTGAATTTGAAACTAAACAAAAAATGCATTCATCCACACTGTCAAAAAAAATTTTGAAATTTCAAACTTCTTTTAAAGACTTTTTCTGAAAATCGTGTTTGAAATTTCATGGATACGTACATGAAACGGATTTCAAAGAAATTTATATTAAATTCATTTAGAAATATAAATTTCAATATTTTTTATTATTATTAATTTTATTTCGAGACACTACATGTTTGAATACTTCAAAATATCTTTGTTATAAAATTTATATTCCATACAGTATAAATCTTTTGTTTCAACCAAATACATAGCTGTTAATGAATTAGAAAAAGTCTGCTCCAAAAAAATTTATAATGTCGAAATCCACTTGAATTTAAAAAAGTTTACACATTTTCGATTAGAAATCATTTAAAGGTAGAATGATTTCAATGTCTGCTTTATATTTAATAAACATTTCGATTTCATAGAAGGTTCATAATTTTCATAGACAGTGTCTATTTTTTTCATATATAGTTACGTCCATTACTTTGATAGAAAATTTAATAGATAGTATGGGAAATCTGCTCCAAAGACAGTCTTTTAAATTTTATATAAAAATTTCTGAGAGTGCAGCATTAAAAAATTCCAGAAAATTAAGCACCCGAATTCAAAAATGTCCACATATCCTATTTTCTACAATATAGAAACCCCCAGTTCCCGTCATTCCATCTTAAAAAATGCGTTCCATAAACGCTGCAACCCCCTTCTATTCACCCCTATTTCTCAAGAGGTTTGAAAACTTGAGAAAACTAATTTGCGAAAGAGCGTCGAGGTTCGTTAAAAATGCGAAACTCACGAGAAACCCACAATAAATTTTCCGAGTTTTCCATTTGAAAGCAGTTCATTAACGGAATAACTGGTACTCGAAAACGCGCGATCCGCTTTAAAGTATGAACGAAATTAATTTCGCCCCCGAACGAGGCCAATTTGAATATGTAAATGAAATCATGCAAATTGAATTTCGATACCGCTAATGCTTCCCTGGAAAAATGTGCGGGGTGATTTGTTGAGTGGAAGAGAATAAAAAGAAAAAAAAAATGTCAACAGTGCACACCCCACGAAAAAGAACGTGGTGAAAAGGCTGGTGAAGGATGGACGGCTGGAGATGACGACCGGTGGTTGGGTTATGACCGACGAGGCGACCTCTCACGTTTACGCCATGTTGGATCAATTAATCGAAGGTAAAACAATGCCTCGACTATTCTATTGCGGCCTTTATGAAGCTTTCTCAGCCGTTAAAGCTTTCGCGTCGATGGGTGACAATTAATTTGTGGTTTTCAGGAAAAAGAATAGATCAAACCTGCCAATCATTCTACTGACCCCTTAAACTTTCAGGGGAAACTATTATTTCACAGCCCACCGAATCACTTGAAAACCCTGAATCCAGGTCATTTGGAGTAGGTGTGTCTTCATTGCAATCTGTTGAAAAATTTCCCTGAAAAATCTGTATTTTAGACAAAATTCGAGTGGCAAGTTCAACAGGTTGTCTGTTGTTTCAACTAATATTGTCAATCGCATTTTAAAAATGTATTCTTCAAATTTTTTATAGATTTCATTGTAAAAATTTTGGAAGTTCAATCTGTAGAATATGACAGACAGTCTGTTGAATTCAACAGATTCAGATTTAAAGAGAAGCTGATTCCGATGCAAGCGAAAAGTAAATGATCAAAATTTTCGACCTTCATGTTACAAAACTGTGCCCTATTGGGACGAATATTCTTGAATTTGTCACCAAATATAATATTTTTTTATTGAAATTTTAAGTGTTACATGTATGCATCAAATTCTGTTATATACTCTGCTAGCAGATTTTTCAACTAAATCAATGTACCTATTATAGAATTGGTCACAAAGACGATTCGATCTTTTATTGAGACACTCCAGTTTACAGTGTTACATTCCCAAAATATCAAAATTTTTCAAATATTAGTTTTTTTTATACGCAACCATTGAACATTTTGTAGAAAAAGATATTCCTTCGGTTTATGCATACATATTTGAAAAAACTGTAAACTGTAATGATTTCCTTTACGTTCCAAAAATTACGTTCGTTCTTTTCTCAGCATTGCGAAATTTCTTTCTTTTGATATTCTTTCTCCTGTTGCATCCGAAATATGACTATTCATAATCTAATGTAAATTTGTAAGACTTGCAAGCATGGAAAAATCATTGCTCAAAATTATAGTATAAAATTTTCCCATTATGTATTTTATATTGAAACACTAAATAACTTGTGTTCTTCTGATAAAACAGTTCATCGACGTAATTATTTTCAAAGTTATTCAATCCACGGGCGTATTAGATATAGGAAGAATTTCTAGGGTATACGCCCTCTCGAAATTCGAGTGAAATTGATTATCATTTCATGTGAAAATAAACAAAGTCGAAAGAATCAGTAAGCGATAGTAAAAATACGAAATATCAATTGAAACATGAATGAAGCCTAATAATAATAACAATAATGATAATAAAAAGGAAATTATCAATGAAAATAAAAAAAAATAAAAAATCAAACAGAGTAAAACTTATGGAAAATGTACAAACTGAGATCAAGAAGATTTAACAAATGTTGTCGTATAAATTCTCAAAGTAAAACAAAATCAAGAAATATTTATTAATTTCTCTAACTCGAAAAAAAAAAACAATCGTGGTTCTGAAAAAAATGTTTTAAACATAATTCTAATTGTAAATATTTTGTTAGTCGAAGAACAAAAAAAAATTTTTAATTAAAAAAATTATTTCAACCCATTGAGTAATAAAAGACAATTATAATTTACGAAAATGCTAAAAACCTAAAAAACTTTAAATCCTTGTTCATCTAATTCTGAATATCTACCTAGAAATCCATAAAAACACCAGAATATCTTTCGAATCATACAAACAATGAGAAAATACTACAGTCAGAGAAATCTATGTGAAGAAAGTATTTACTGTTTTATGAAAAATCGTGACAAATACTTTTCACAAATTACTATCCTTCAACGAAAAATGTATGACTTAAATGATATCTTTCTGAATTTTAATCCGTCTTTGTTATTTACTGACAATTTTTTAGTGACACCAGTTTTTAATAATTCCATTTCGAAAAGCGATGTTTTATATATTATATACATATTTAAAATTTTTGATACCTGGAAAGCATCGTTTTTCAAAATTACAAAATACGCATTATGTATATATGTATATTAGGGTGTCACTTATTTTGGTGATATCGGAATTTTTTCCATTCCGGGGCTTTCAATCAATCAAGATATTAGAGAACAAAATTTTGTAAAGTTTAATGCAAATTGGACATGATTAACATGTGCCACAAAGCGACTGAAATTGTAAATGAGATTTACATGTAATTTGTCATACAATTTGTTAAACAATTCGTAGCATGTGCCAAACTTATGATGAATGTTTGAAACTTGGCATAGTTTGAGTGTATAATGTTACGTTCAAAATAAAATTTTTCTAGATTTTTCTATCGATGTTTTCATCGATAGAATATAGGCATACATTAGGCAAACATGTGCTTTTTCGGTGCTTGTAAAACATAGATAACAGCGATAGAAAAATACAAAAAAATCTAGTGTTGAACGTAATACTATACACTTAAACTATGCCAAGTTTCAAACATTTATCATAAGTTTTGCACAAATTATGAATTTTCGAACAAAATGTACGAAAAACTACATGTCGATTCCATTTAAAATTTCAGTCGTTTTGTGGCACGTGTTAATCATGTCCGATTTTCCTCGAACTTTACCGGGAAAATTTTTAATATCTTGATTGATTTAAAGCGCCAAAATAGAAAATATTCTGACAACACCAAAATAGGTGACACTCTAGTATGTATGTACCTATATCAACATAACCAACATCATAAAAGCTTAAAATTGCCTATTTTATTCTTTATTGTTAGTGGATTATAAACGATTGGTTTTTTAAAAATGCTTTAGCTAAAACAGATAATATCACTAATTGCAAGTAAATCTCTGGCATAAGAACAGCTAGGGTAAGAAACAGTTCGACAAACATGCACTCCAAGTGATCGTCCAAATCACTGATTCAATCAAAACAAAGGCCATGGCTATTTTCCAATACAAAATAATATAATTCCAGGGCACCAATGGCTAAAAACGAACCTCGACGTAACTCCAGAAACGGGTTGGGCAGTGGATCCTTTCGGTAAATATTTGAAGTTGTATAGTCCATGAATAATCAATTTCCTTGCCTGGTCTCAGTTGAAAAGACATGTTTTCGTTAAAATTCCGGAAAAACAGACCGTTCGATCCAATTCACCTGCTTGAAATTCAGATTTTTGTTTCAAAAGGTCATGGTGGAACTATCCCGTACTTGCTGAAACGCTCAGGGGCACAAGGAACCGTGATCCAGAGGATACATTACGCCTGGAAGCAATGGTTCGCGAAAAAACAGTCAGGTGATTTTTTCTGGCTCCAGCCATGGGATCAAACCGGCGCATCGGCCATGCTGACCCACAATCAGCCCTTTGACATTTACAACATCAAACACTCGTGCGGCCCGCACCCGCACGTTTGCCTAAGCTATGACTTTCGCAAAATCCGCGGCGAGTACACGGAATATTCCGTGAGGGCAATCGACATTAACGCCAACAACGTCGAGGTCATGGCGAAACAGCTTGTGGAGCAATACGCCAAAACGGGCTCTTTGTTCACCCACAACGTTGTTTTGATGCCGCTCGGGGACGATTTCAGGTAACTACCAGAGTTTCCCGAACAAAGGGATTCGCAACTGATACTCGGGAAATGTGTGCGCCAGCGAAAAACTTTGTTCTCAAACCATCGAATCTCGCTAACCCTTCGAAACCTCTCCACTTTCAGATACGATCACTCGATCGAGTGGGACCAACAGTTCTCCAACTACAAAATCCTCATGGACTACATCAACCAGCACAAATCCGAGTACAACGCGGAAATTGTTTTCGGCACTCCCAAAGACTACTTCCGCGAGATCCGGGAGCGCGAGAAGACCTTCCCGACCCTAAAAGGCGACTTCTTCGTCTACTCGGACATTTTCAGCGAAGGCCGTCCGGCTTACTGGAGTGGCTACTTCACCACGAGGCCTTACATGAAGATCCTGGGCCGAGAGCTCGAGTCTAATTTGAGATCTGCTGAGATCCTCTACACTGTAGCCATGAACAGCGCGAAGCAACTCGGCCAGGACGTCAAACTCTATGAGACCTACTTCGAAAAAGTCGTGAAGGCACGGAGGAACCTGGGTCTTTTCCAACATCACGACGCCATCACCGGAACCTCCAAATCGTTCGTTATGCGGGATTACGCTTTGAAACTGTTCGAATCCATCACGGACATGACCGCGCTTCAGAGCTTCACGATCCAGTCGTTGATCATGAAGATGACGTCCACCACGGCACCAGCCGCGGCGACGTCTTCAACGACGACCTTGAAATCCAACCAACTAGCGGCTTATGTACTTTCCGAGTCCGACCGGGACAGTTTTGAGAAGCCACCGAGAAAAATCCCCATCAACATGGCCTCTGCCCAAGTTGGGGAAATGCGGAAGATTGTGCTTTTCAATTCTTTGGCGCAACCAAGACAGGAGGTCATCACCCTCAAAGTGACGACTCACAAGGTGAGGGTTTTGGACCCGAAGAAGAATCCGGTACCGTACCAAATATCACCAGTGATGAACGCGAGTGGAATCAGCCATGAAGCGTACTTGGTGATTTTCATGGGGGATTTGAAAGCGCTTTCAATAGCGACTTATTATTTGGAGAAAGTCGAGATTTTGGCTCCTGAGGTTGTTTCTGCGGTCTATTGTAATGGATGTGCGGAGAAAGACCCGATTTTCCCAACAAGAGCGCTCCAGCTTGGGGATGTGCAATTGGAGAATCAGAAAATGAAGCTGCTCTTTGATGGGCAGACTGGATTTTTGAAGCTTGTCACGAAAAAGGAAAACGGTAAAATCATGCAATGCGCCATTCAGTTTGCAGCGTATCCTTCGGCGCAATTCCATAGTGGAGCGTATTTGTTCATGCCGGATCCGAATTTAAGGGACACGGATAAGGACGTTCTGGAGGCGTACACGCCGCATCAGAAGATTTACATCATCTCCGGCAACGTCAGTTCTAGGTAAGAGGGATTGGAATTTGTTCTCGTGGTAGTTGATAACAATGGGTGGCTAAAGATGTGGGGTATTCCGGATAGATGAAATATTAAAAAAATATCTACTAACAAATTTAGCACTATACAAATTTTAATCGTACTGAATCGTCGAACCTATTTAAGATTACTGGAATTTATCAAAATGTTTCATTATTCTAGTTTTAATGACGACACTTAAAATTACCGACCATTCGCAACATGATAAAACGTTTCTTGATTTTTACAAATTTTATGGATTTCACAGTTTCTAGAAATAAACAGAGGTTTCAGAATTTTTCACCATGCACATTTTCTGAAATTTTATACGCATTTAGAATCTTATAGTTATCACCAATCTTTAGAATTCGTTCAATCTTTCTTTGATATTTTCAGGATTTTAGAAATTTCAAGATGATGGGTTATTATACATTTTCCACATTTATCAAAAAATGTTCGATCTTACGAAATTTGCGTAATTTTCCAATATTTTTTAAATTAAACAGATTCTTTTTCAGAGATAAGAGAAACATAAATGCACCTTTCGAAAAAAAAATACTTAAAAAACATATAAGAAATTTTACCATACCTTCTCAGACCAGAATCATACTTCAGGCCCATAACTGAAAATTGGTAGACCAATATATTAAAATATACAATAGGTATTATGAAATTTCTTTTACAATTGCATAATTTTTGGTAGATGTCCGAACAAAAAGTATTCTATCCTATACTAAATTTTAGTATACCGATATACTGATTTTTAGGTATAGGTCTGAGATATGATTGCAGTCCGAGAAGGTATACTAAAATTTCTGATGACTTTTTCCTCCGTGTAGTATACAAAATTTATGTATATTTTCTGAAAATGTACAGATGTTTGTGATTTTATCGAATTATTCGCATTCCCTAAAATTTTCAATCTTTTTTAATCAACCATAATTCTAAAAATTTCAAAAGTAATTCAAACTATTTTTAATTTTTGAAATTTTATAAGAACTTGTCCAACTTATCAGAAGTTTTTGTAGTTTTAAAGTTATTCAGAAATTTCACAGATTTCTATGGGAAATGAAAAAGAACAATCATACATTAAAAAAAAATATGATTAAAAAAAAATCGTCAAAGTTCATGAACATTTTCTAAGATTCTACAAATTTTTCGAATCTTTTGAAGTTATCAACTGCCTTTGAAATTTGTTTAATGTTTTTTCGATTTTTCAGAAATTGCGAAACATCAAAGATAATGAGTTATTCAACATTTTCTACATTAAAAAATATTTAACTAGTTTTTCCAGATTTTTCGTAATTTTTTATTATTTTTCAAATTTTTCAGATTTTTTTTTTTTTAGAGATAAGAAAAACATAATTTGTGTTTTTTTTTTCTAAAACTTTACAAGAATCGATAATTTCATAAAACAAGTTACATTTTCTAAAATTTGCAGTGTTCTTTAAATAACCGAAATTTTCAAAATTTTAAACGTAATCAAACTGTAAAAAACTTTATTGATTTTATAAGAATTTGTCCAACTTATTTTAAGTTTTTGTGATTTTCTACTTTTTTTGGAATTTTTCAGATGTCTATAGGAAATGAGAAAAAATAGTAATGAGTTTCTAAACAAATATGATAATCAACGAAATCGAGACAATTTATGAACAATTTTTAAAATTCTAGAAATATTTCAGATTTATTTACATTATTGACATTCTTCAACATGTTTACTGTTTTTTGATTTTTTTGAAAATTAACAATATTTCAATTTATCAAAAAATTTTCATATTTTCTAATTATTTATCTAACTCTTTAGAATTCTTCCATTCTTCGTAATTCGTAGATACTGTTAAAGTTTTTTTTAGATATTTAAAAAATATACAGTCGAACTTGGATTCAGCGTTTCGCTCGAGTGTTTTAAATAAACGCAGCACTCGATCCGGATACAATAAATTGATTTGAAATACTGTAAAGACTCCTTTTCAAGTTTCTGGGAAATTCTAGAAAATTTTGCTTACTGTCAACTTAGGGCCTAATAATATAGATACCGAGAAGTCAAGGTTAGTTCAAGGGCACTCGATCGAAGAACGTATGATCAAGGTTCGAGTGTAAATGGAAAACTATTTTCATGCATATATTTTAGAGAAATATGATAATGAACACAATCTACGAAATTCTTGAACCTTTTCTAAAATGTCGAAAGTTTTTCGGATTTTATATAATTGCTGACTATCTTCAACATTTTTAATGTTATTCAATTTTTAAAATCTTCAAAATTTCAAACGTGATTTAGCTTCATAAAACTTTCGAAATATTTTGAAAATTCGCCAAACTTATAAAGATTATTTGTTATTTTTTCAGACTTCTGAAAGGTTTTAGATATCCGTAGAAAATGGAAAACTATCGTCGTGCTAATTTCAAAGAATAATGATAATGACTACAATCTACAAAATTTATAAGTATTTCATGAAATTCTACAATATTTTTGAATTTAATTAAGTTATTGACAAATTTTTTATCTTATAGCGTTTTTTTTTTAATTTTTCGAGATTGTAAACAAAATACCAACTATTCAAATCCTATCAAATTTCACAAAAATTTTTCTAGACCATAAGGATTCTTCTTTATTATTAATTCTTTTCAGATTCTTCTTAAAAATAAAAAAAAATTATCATTCAAATCTCGAATAAATTCGTAAATAAAAATTTCTATCGTTGTAAGGAACTCTTAATGACCGTGAAGAGATACATAATGTTATGCTTTGCTTCGAGTAGCCAGTCAAGTGGAAAAAAATTCAGTGCCGGAAAAGTCATTAAGTCATTCTACCGCATGTCGATTCAAAACTAGTGATCTGGGCCCAGGCCCTTCAAATCAGGTTTTCTATTCCTTTTTATTTCATGATTGACAGCATCATTCTAAGGAATTGTTTAATTTACATAAATCCAAACCCAAAAAAATGAACTATGTCATACATCGATGTCCGACTGTACTACGCACACACAAAAATCTCTATCCACCATCCCTCATTAACAATCCAACTATGTCCCAGTAACATGTAGTTATACTGTGGAAGCATGGAAGGCAATCAGAATGGTTGATACAGTAACGCGTTCTGCCATAAACAAGTTTCTTCTCAACAAAATAGAAATGGTCTTCTTCCTCATCCTCTTATCTTCGCAATCCTCAATTAACTCAACCTCAAAATTTCTCCCCAACACATTCTACATCGAAAACCATCCTCTTTTCCCAGATTGACCGTCGAATACGGTAAACTCCTGACCCACCACGTGTCCATCTACCATACGGACATGACCTCCCCCCTCTCATCCGCCATCCACCTCCGGAACGTTGTGGACTTCGAGAGCCCTCCGAAGAACCGAGAAACCGAAATGTTCATGAGGATTCAAACAGACATCGTGAACGGCGACCCCCCTGAACTATACACCGACCTCAACGGCCACCAAATGATGAAACGCACCAAAATTGAACGCATCGGCATCGAAGGCAACTACTACCCCATCACCTCGATGGCCTACATCGAGGACTCTTCTAAAAGACTGAGCCTCCTGGTGAACCATGCCCAGGGTGCTGCCAGTTACCAACCTGGTTGGCTGGAAGTCATGCTGGAACGACGCACTCTGTACGACGACTCTCGGGGCATGGGCGAGGGTCTCATCGACAATCGTCCTACGGTCATCAAACACTGGCTCCTTCTGGAAGACATCGAAACCGAGAAAGACGATTATTCTCGACCCTCTCTTCTCGCGAATCACCTGAGCAACGCCCTCAACTACCCCGTCAACATTTTCGTCGTTGAAGACTTGGACCGCGAGGACTTGCGAGTCACCCCAGAAATTGCCTTGCTCAGCCGCAGTTTTCCCTGCGACGTTCATCTTCTGAACCTCAGAACCAACCATGACTACAAACTTTCCCATTACCCGGTGAACAGTGCGCTGATGATCCTTCATCGTCAGGGTTACAGTTGCGCCGTCAGCGGAGACGTCGTCAACAAGTGCCCCTTCAGCGAGAAATTCCTGAAAGACACTACGTTCCATAAGTTGTCGGTGTCCAATGTCACCAAGACCTCGATCACTGGGACGAAAATGGAGAAGCACTTGAAAAACGGGTTAAGGGATGTGAGAATCGAGCCTATGGAGATACAGACTTTCAATGTGAATTTTATTCACTGAGAGTGACAGAGTGAGAATGTATATCTATACAACTGATTCCGAGGTTTATCTGATTCCTAGATTTTCTCCAAGACATGGGGTTGGTAATATTGAAGTACGAAAATTTGAAACTCGATAAGTTTTGAGTTTATGGGCTTCATGTAGTCAACCTGCAGAGGGAGTATATGTAAGAAAATCTTGGATGATTCTTTCTCTGATTAGGGTTTATGGGTAAGAGATGAATTTGGCAGTATTTTCCGTTTGTTGCTTGGGCACAACGGACTTTGCGTAGTTTTTACTGTGTAGGCTGTTTTTGCAGGTTTTATAAGAAGGTATTTCTGTAGGTTTGGAGTAAGTCTCATTGTCAGTGCAGTGGGTGAGGATTTTTCGTAATGTGCAGTCAAGACAGAGTTAACGATCTTCAGAAATTAACATTTTAGGGTAAAAATTATTGTAATATATTTTAATAATTGTAAATGTTTTTTCAACATTTAGGATCAGTGGCGTAGGTAGCTTTAAGCGATGGGGGGAGATGAGATAGGGTATTATTGTAAACCGTCTAGGTAATACCAAGTATAAAAACTGTGTCTTGAAAAAAATTTTCTCAAAGTTCTCTTCTCATGCTCAAAAAGTTCTGAATGAACTCATTTCTTATGTATTCATATCAAAAACGCTCAAAATTTTTACATAATTTCATGAATCAAAAATTAGGTTTCTGCCATCCAAATATGGTCAAAATCATCTTTTTATCGTGTGGATGTTCACGAAATACACATATTTGCATGGTACCAAACTTAACAAGAAGTTATTTTAAAAATCGAAATTCTAGAATACAGATTTCTGGAATCTTGCACTAAAGGATTTCAAGCACTAGAATTTTAAATTATGAAACCCAGAATTCCAGATTTTTGAATTTTTAGAAAGAGAATAAAAGAAACGTTCATTCTGGGACAAAGAATTTCAGAGCTCCGAATTCTATGGTATAAAGTTCGAGAATTCGAGGTAACACGTTTACAAATTATAAGATTTTCAAGTTGACGATATAAAATTTCAAAAATCTTGATAAAATAAAAAGTTATAAAATATTCCATTCTAGAATGTAGAATATCAGACTTATGATGAATAAAACATGGAAATTCATGATTTACTATTCAAGTATAAAACAATAGAAAATTCCTTATTATAATTACCGAAGATTTCAAGGTAACTTAGAGAGCGCTTGATCGAAGAACGTTTAATCCAAATTCAAGTGTAAATTGAAAACCATTTTCCTATGAGAAATATGATAATGAACACGATCCACAAAATTCATGAAACTGTTCTAAAATTTTGCAGGTCTCACGAATTTAATAAGATTATTGACCATCTTCAACATTTTTTATATTTTTCTATTTTTAGAATCTTGATTTCAAACATAATACAGCTTTCTAAAAATTTCTACATTTTTTGAAAATTCTTCAAACCTACTATGATTTATGTAGGTAACTTTATCACACTCGCAAAATACTTAGGCTTTCTATAGAAAATGGAAAACTGTTATCACGTTAATTTTGAAGGATAATGATAATGAACACAATTCGCCAAATTCATAAATACTTCATGAAATTCTGCAAGAATTTCAAATTCAATAGGATTATTGACAATTTTTGGATGTAACAACCTTTTTTTTTCAATTTTTGGAAATTAGAGCAGAATACAAACCACGCATTCGAATCTTTTCAAATTTTATAACATTTTTTAACCTAATAAAAATTCTTCGTTATTTTGTATCCTTTTCAGATTTTTATTTAAAATAAGAAACATTACATTAATTCAGAAGAAATTATAGAAAATCTACAAAAAGAAATATAAAGGGTCTGCAATTCTAGAATTTTTAATTTTACTTCTTCATCATTTAGATTTGAACAATACTGATATCTTGAATCTTATCATCATGATAAAGAATAATTCCATTTTTGGCCCTAGTTTATTTAATTTTAAAAATCTATGCAGGAGAGTTCCAGGATTCTTTTTTCATAAGTATTAGATATTCTCGATTGATTTTATTTTAAAAAAACTTTTGAAATTCTCAATTCTCAAAAAATAGGGGTTTCACATTTTAGAAGGTAGTTTGTGATTCAAAATTTCAGAATGCAAGTAACTTTAATTTTCAATTTCTACTGCATGAATTTTCTGTATGAAATCATCAGAATTAAAATTCTACAGTAAATGTTTTCCAATATATAAAATTCAGAGTTAAAACTAATGATTCCAAATTTTATAGTATGGGGTCGCAAAATCTTAGATCGTACTATGTAGAACTCTACGATTCTGGTATTTATATTCATTTAGTAGCATAGAATTTTTATTTTCTAACTCTGGAAAGTCAAATTTTGAGAGTTACGATTTCCACTTTATAGAATCGAAGTTTCATAGGAGCTTAAATAGATTTCTAGAATTTTCAACTATAGAAAATATGAGAGTTCGAATTAGGAAGATGGTATTCTGAAAATTTGAATTCTAGAATATAGGTTTCTGTGACATTGAATTATTATAGATGTATGAAATGTTGGACTTTGCCTACTATAGTCAAGGGAGGGGATTAATCCCTCCTGTATCTACGCCACTGTTTAGTATAATTTTTCATAATGCAAGAATATTAATATACAAGATTATTTAACATGACCTGTTCACCCAAAAAATTTAGATTCTTCATCAAGTTTACCATATTTCTTACAACTCAATATTGACAAAGATATTAGCACTCGTAATTTATATCATGAATATTTCTGTCATTTTCAATTTATTGCAAATTTGACAAAGGAAACATATTCTTCAAATTTTCCAGATTCTCAAAAATTAACTCCTCGCCCACTCCATTGAATTATAGTAGTGCGTGAAATGTATTTCCATATTAATTTCTAAGAAAAGAATTTCTAGTTTATTGATTTCTATAAGTATTTAACGAACGAACGCCAACATTTCCATAACGAAAAAGTACACTATGAGAAAAAAGGTAATTTTCCAAATATATCTCACCTCGGCAGAAGTGAATAACGAAAAACGATTTCCACGCTTTTCCAAATGCGCGAATTTGTAAAAAAACGAATGTGTCATTTTGTACGTCTATATTTGTAGAAAACCAGCGAGGAAAAAATCTACAAAAAATACGAAAAATAGGCGTAAGCGTGTAAATGTATACATGTTAATCCATAACTGTTTATATCGCGTGTTATGATAAATTGTTTATTCAACAAAGTATATGGAATATGTGCGATTTATCGTACAAGTTTCTCCTAACCGCTTTTATGAAACCACTCTGGGAATAAATTCAACCTGTAAAATTATCAACTTGAATTGCGAAACCAATTATCAACTAAATCGTCTCAATTTACGAATAACGTAATCATTTCCAGATCGGTTTTTCAAAATCTATTAGGATTCGTCTGTAAATAGTTATCGGGATGAATGACGAAAGTTTTACGTAATCAACGATGAAATTTTCTACAAGGAATCTCTTTATTTTTTGCGCTCGCATTCGTAGCGATTCCATAATTCACCAAATTGTTACATAAAACATGATTCCGAGAGGGAATGAAAAAATCTCGACTTCCAATCGTCCTAGTTGTAAACTTTTAAGCGTTCTTCCAAAGTAGGGAAATTGCGTTTGCATAGAAAGATAGCGTATTTATAAAACAAAAAAAGTAGGGACTGTAGAGAAATTTTTTCCACGTCTTGTCACGAGATATTTCTGTCGAGAGATATTTATACACGATAGTGCATTATGTTATTAGGTGTATTATATCGATAAACCGAGTGTGTGGTTTTATTCATGTAATACTGCTAGTATCATAAAGTATTTTATGGAATACAGGTATGTTGCCAGTGCATGACGTCATCTACAAAAGTAGCATTATGTGGTCGTTTAAGTACTGAACTTATAACAACTCTAAATTGATTTAATAAAATTTTAATTTAGAGACCTCCAAAAGCCCTACAAATGATCAATCACTGTTCCATTTAATAGATCAATCCTGCTTAGAATCACATGAGAAAACTGTCATACTTTTTCACTTAAAAATATTTTATAAAAAAACAATCTAACGTTTTCTTTCAGAGCAGTTCAGGACTTCAGGAGTATCCTGCTGAAATTATTTTTATCGTGTTTTTCCATCTGTTTTTGTCGATTTGCTTCTTAGTCGGATTTTTCCTATTGGAAAATTTTTAGCAAAACAAAATTACGACCCAAATACTATAAGTTTATCTAATTCAAATCTAATTAAATGTGTACATAAAAAACTAAATGAATTTGTGATCTAAGTTTTTTTGTAAAAAATTTTCCAATTAGAAAACTCAACTCAAAATCTATTTGGATCTAGTTGGGCTTTTCCTATTGCAAAATTTTTCGCAGAAACACTTACACAAATACAATTAATTTTCTAAATAAAAATCCAATTAGATTTCTAAATAGTAAAGTAATTATATTTTTAATGTTTTTCATAAAAATTTCCCAATTGAAATTATCAGCAGGTTTGAATTTCCAACTTCATAAACAGCCATAAAATAATGTTTTCTCAGGGACGTAACGAGCTCACAATACACTTGTGTTGCACAAAATGTACATAGCATTACATAGATTTTATCAGAATACGTCGTGTCAACGAGATAATTTATATTTTACGAATTGTTTGGTTTTCCAGGTACTAAACGCGAGTTGTGTTATCATCACTGTCGCAACAAAACCGAAAATGATAATAATGCGAATTTTATTGACGAAGAGTACGTAATAACAGACATAGCTTATGATGAAAAACAATCATGTTCCCAAAGTCCTGCATTAAAATCTAATGGTCAGATTGACTGTTTGAATTTTCCAAAGATTGCGCCAATTTCGACTACGTATTTTCCTGGATTTTGCGTAAAATGGTTAACGTTAACCCACTTCAACTGATTAAAATTGCTTCTGTCGATTCCTCCAGTAAAAATTATTAATTTTTTATCCTATAGTTTTGAAATTAAAAAACTCAATTGAAGAATTTTCTGATTATAAAATGTTGAATGTAATTCAATCATCTAGTTTGTTTTTCTCCAGAAACCATTTCGCGTAAAATTCGTAGAAATCGTAAACGCAGCGTAAATAACTTCAATTACTGTATTGTTTTGAGAAAATGAACGAGATACACAACCACTGTACAAATAAAGAATTCATTGTATGACGTTCGTAATAAAACTGTTGAATATTGTAATTTATTTCTATTTCAATTTACAAATATTCTCAAACTCATGCTTATCATCAATATAAAATTATACATTGCAAAATCAACGAACATAAGTTCCAGAATGAAATAACGATCGTTATTTCTGATGAATTCACTGTTGAATCCCAAAAATGGTTTTTCAAAACTCTGCACTCACCAAGAATTAGCTTTATGTTTGGGTAAAAAGTTGAAACCCTCAGGAACTTTTCCCAGCAACATTTCCCTGAAAATTGAATCAATTAGATAATGAAGTAATTGTCAATCTATAAATATAAAATCTTACGATATTTTTATCCAATCGTTGCAATTGGAACTGGCCATCAGAGTTTCCAGTTCGTCGCGTCCTTTGTAATATGGTGGCCTTTCGTTCATCTTTTGAGGTGGACATTCTAAAATCTCAACTGGTATGTACCTATGAAACAAATCACAAATCAAATATTCATTTTTCTCAGTCATGAAATGCGATTGATTAGATTGTAAAATTTCCATGTGCCTGAAGTTTCAAACGTTGAAAAAAAAAAAAAACGAAAAATAAAAGTAAAAAATAGTAATGTTGGATGATATTCAATCAAGATAAATCATTATTGATTACTTAAACTATAAAAAATAATTTTCTGGCATTTTTTAATTTCTTACCGCTGCAAGAAAGAAAGCCATTCGAGCAAAAAACGACGCGTAGTTTCGACGCCACGTGTGTCAGAACCCCAATGCTCCAGGCCGTAATTGACGTATTTTTTCAGCATGTCGAATCGATCGCGGCTAGAAAAGTCAATGAGCTTTTGTTCCTTTATTTCCTGGAAAATCCAGGGTTTGATCAAGGCGCCGCGGCCAATGCTGACGCCGCTGATGGAAGTGTAATTTTCGCGGATCCTTTTGTAATCCTCGTAACTTAGAATGTCACCTGCGCCAAAAACTGGGAGCGGATTCGCAGCCTGAGCACATTCATCAATGTAATCCCAATTAGCTAGCTTGGTGTACCTCTGTTCACGCGACCTGCCATGGATCTGAAATTTCACAGCATTCATAAATTCGAATCTTTATTTGGAATAAATTTTTTACCATTTTGATTATAAAATATAATTTTTTGATTTTTGAAATTATTTTCTATGAAGAAAAAAATGGAGGAACTAAATACAGTTTTCAAATCAAATAAATCTGGATCCGAAAGATCATGAAGTTGATGGATTTCAAGTTACAGATTTTACAATCAAAGTTCACTCACATTAACCATCGAAACTCCGAAATCCCTGAGTTTTGGCATCAAGTTGTGCACCATCGGTTTATCCATATAAACTCCAGTTCTAGTTTTCACCGTGAAAGGAATGTCCAAAACTTCAACAGCGCATTTCACTATCGATTCAAAAATGCCAGTTTTGTTCAGTAAACCGCAGCCTGAACCCTGTTTATAAACCAGGTCGATCGGACAGCCCACGTTCAGGTCGATGAAATCAATGACCGTTTCTTGATTCAGCAATTGAGAACATCTTGTCAAAACGTGAGCGTTGTTACCACAAATTTGCACTCCGAAAATGTCCTCTGATTCATGCCTCTTCACAAGGGCCCATTCCTCTCTCGTTCCTTTCAATAATTGCGTCGCCATTGCCATTTCCCCACAAGTAACATCTGCACCGAATTCTTTGCAAATTCTGCGAAATGGCAAATTCCCAACAGTCGTCAGAGGGCTCAACAATAATTTGTTTTTCCAGTCAATAGTTTTTCTTTCTGATTTTCGGAGTTTTATTTCTTCTGTATCCAAAATTAGGCCACAAGGCTTTTCCTTTGCTTCGACAGGTTCCAGAGATTTTCCTGAATTGTCTCCTTCTTTTTCCAAAGGCTTCAAACATCACAAATTTATAAATTTGCAATTTGTTATTTTGGGATAAGATGAAAGACTTGACATGCAGAAATTTTGAGGTTCAAAAAATAATCAACATATTTCTTGGATTTTTATGTTTACCTTTTCTTCTTGTTTTGGCTCAGTAATGGCTTCTGGTTGTATCTGAAGATTTTCTCCATTTTCTACAGTCTCTGGAAGAGCTTCCGATTTTTCCAAGTTTTTTTCATTTGGCTCAATTTTAATTCGTTTTGGATCTGGAGATGTATCCTTTTGATCACCATTTTGTCTTCCTCTGTAATGCTAGAAATAATCAAATTTTGTGATACTTTTCCTTTAAGAAAAAAATCTTGATTATCATCAAATAATCTATCTATCTGAAATCGATAAAGAATATATTTTTTGTACTTATAAAACAATACCCTTCTTTCATCATTATCCCCTTTCTTGGGAGGCACGATTTTCTTCGTTACTTCTTCACTCTTGGAAAAATCATATTTAAAGGTCCGCAATTTTTCCTGAATATTCTTCTCCAACTGATTTTTCATAGCTAATGGTCGTTTCTTAAATTCTTCATACTTTTCTTTGTCAACAATGTTAAAACCTTCTGGGGTTAGATGTTTCGAACCCATTCGACACGACACACCTCGAGGGCATCTTCCAGTTTTTTCAAAAACATAGCAATTTTCAGCGATGTCTTCTGGTTTTACTTTGATGAACTCGGTGCGATCATGCATGAATTCACACCTCGCATTCGGACATTTTTTTCCAGGTTCGTCTTCTGCTTGGTCAACAAGCCAAAGACACAAATTTGAACTTCGAGCTGATTTAAAAGGGACACCACGAGCCTTGTTTTGTCCACGGGGCTTATTCTTTTTCCATTGATTTTTGGACTTTTTTTCTCGGGGCTCCATATTTTCTTCTTGCACTTTTTCAGTGGATTTTGATATGGTATTTTCTTTAGCTTGATGTGTGACATCTTCGAGAATGTACCTAGAATAAAAAGGACTCAATTATATCAAAAATCATTACAAAACTTGTTAATAATGAAAGTTGGATTTTGTAATTTCAAGATTTTCATTTTTTGAGTAACATAATGTTAAAAGTTTTCTAAAAAATAGGAATAATAATATAGTTCATAACACAAACTTAACTAAGAACATTGAAAATACAAGGACTCTCAGAATCATTTTCGAATTTTGGATACCGAATTGAAATTGTCTAATACCAGAAATTTGAATGTTATATTAACAGCAGTATTATTCATGAGGGTTTTCCAAACTCAACATTAGTAAAATCATTAAAAAAAAGTCCTCGTAGAGTTTGAGATGAATCTCGATAAATCGCATTGTGGAAAAAAATAATAAGATGGGAGAGCCAGTAGATCCCAGAATCACTGAAAGTGACTGTTAAATAGTCTGGCCTGTACATAAGGTACAGCATTGGAAATGAAATTGTTAATAACTTTAGCATTTTTGTGAATTTCAGAAAACGGTAAAGGAAAAATTGTCTTGAAATTAATTAAGAAATCTATGGTTTTCAGTTGATACGGTGATTTGGTGGACACCCTGTATATTAATCACATGTTTTTGATTATTATGCAGGGTGTCCAAAAGTCCATGATACGAAAAAACCATGGTTTTCTTATCAATTTGAAGTCAAAAAGTCCTCTACCATTTTTCAAAAAACACAAAATTAAAATAGTACATTTCGCATCTAGAGTAAATAAATTTCTCACGAGGGACACATTCACCCGAGGGATAAAACAAATGCTATGATAAAAAGGTTATTCAAGCCCAATATTTAAACAATAAATACGCTCTCTCGACAAGTGGGGGTAGACTTCATAGGCCAAACTTTTTCTAAATTTTTTCCATAATTTTCTAAATCGAAAATTCCTCTACCACTTTTCACTAAATTCAAAATCAAAAAATATATCCGAGCATAAAATCCAAGAAATTTGATTGGCTATAACTTGTAACCTGAATATCTTTTTTTATTTTGAATTTTGTGAAAAGTGGCAAAAGACTTTTCCACTTAGAAAAATATGAAGAAAATTTGGAAAAAGTTTTGTCTGTAAAGTCTACCCCTACTTGTTGAGAGAACGCATCACTATTATTTAAATTTGAAATTTGAATAACTTGTTTAATTTTGAGATTTATAAAAAGTCGCAGAGGACTCTTTGGCGTGTAATTGAATAGGGAATCCATGGTTTTTTTTTGTATTATGAATTTTGGGACACCCTAATATATTAACATAATAAGAATTTTATAATGATTAATAAAAAATATTTAAATATTTAAAATAATTATATCAAGACTATTATCGTATCTATAATATTTTATATGAATGGCACATTTTTTTATAATATATTATATCTTATGTTTGCAAAATTATAATTTTGAAAATAATGCATACTAAATATTTATCCTAGCAAAAATAAAGAACAAATTTTATTTGCGAATTTCTACTCAAAATATCCTTATCCATGTTTGATCAATCAATATTATCATTTATGTTATTTATAAATATTACATAAAATATACATACAAACATTCACATGTAATCGAAATATAAAGAATGTTCAATATATTAGATATAATTTAATATTAATGCATAACATAATTGTTAATAAGTAAACTGTGTGTAGTAAAAAATTATAATTAACTATTTTAATTATATAATCAACAACAATTATATTATAAGTATGATAACATAATAAATATGTAAATTGTTTTAAAATAAGCTCATGAAAATACGTCAAACAAAAAAAAAATGTTTATTGCCTGATATACCGACAAGAAATGTTTAAATGAAATCAACGATTTACATCAATAAAAAAATAAAAATTATAGCATGCCGTGTCAAAATGTAAACAAATTTTAAACCACACGAAAAACGTCGTTCATGTAGGTTAACCTGCACGTGTTCTAACAAAATGTATCAAGGAAAATACTTACTCAGGCTTTAATACACAAACCCCTACTCGTTTTCTCTCGGATGCTGCATTTTCTTCAACAACGCTCATTTTTACACAACAAAACTCGTGTTTATCAGAAAAAAATTTATTTCACCCAATATTTATTTTCATTTAATATTTTAAACAATTTTCAATTGCCTGTTGTTTGAAGCAGCTGCAATCGACCATGTGACATATGGCATATGTGGACGTGAGACAAGTGAGATTTAATTTATTATTTTGTTATTACAGAAAACCCCCTCCGCAATTATTTTTATTAACATATCATACTTGACTCAAAAAAAAGACAGTGTATGATGTTTTTTTCAATAATTGGTAATTTCAGGTAATTATCAGGGGACTTTGATCTGGAGTTTTCTTCTGCAATTTGAACTTCCCGCGCTTGAATATATTTTGATTGTGTGATATGTCGATTATGTGATCTACACTTGCAGCCATGTTCACTGCAGCGTGTTAAACGGCGTGAAAGTCAGTGCAAGTCAGTGCAAGACAGTGCAGGTGCTGGTCTGGTGGTCGCTGGCTTTTGAGACAGCGCCAGATTTCCGAGTTTTTGTGCAACATGTTGAAAAACTTTGCCCATAATCTCGACAACAACGCTAGTACACAGTTTAGCATACGGAAGAAAAATCCCTCTACAAGACATTTACCTTCCTGATCAAGTATCCGCGTTAGATTAATTAATTCTGTGTGTGAAAGTGCGATCCGAAACGATGCCAGGAAAAGGGCGCAAAAAAGGCAAATGTGGTAATTAATCTATCATTACATATTTACGCCTCGTTCACGTGTTTTTCAGCATGCCCAAAAGTTTTTTTTGACCCCAGCTATTTTTAATGCGCAGAAAAAAAATGTAGCCATGATGTACCAGACCATGTGATGGTTGTGACACACGCGCCACGCGCGCACGCTCGCAAAAAAATGTACATTTACACACACGGAAATTCGATACTTTCAAGTTTCACTAAATGTTGCAACAATATCTTTTTTGCCTTATATGTCGCAACTTCTGCATTTTTTGCCACTAAATATTGCCTTGCGTAAACTTTTAATAATCAAAATCATATCAACAAATGTTATTAACAAATTACGAAATAAAAATATCAAAACTGTTTTTTAATAACAAATTGATAAATTTACTGCGATAGAAAAACGTGTATCTGGTACTTTTGTTAATTCTGCATTGTCGAAGAAAAGTAACATACCTTCACTTTCTCGATTTGACCTTCAATATCCATATTGATAATTTGAAGATAATACAATTTGCAGCAGTTATTTTGTGAATAAACAATGTTTCAACAATATTTAGCTTACAGTATTTTTCAATTATTTAAGTAAAAAAATGAACATGAAGGAATGTTATATTTTCGAATAATAATTCCTTAATGTTGAAATTTTCTACTAACTTATTCGTGGCCTTAAGATACTTTTACATTTGATTTATTGGAATATTACTATTGGTCTAACGTAACTTGCTTGGATTCAAATAACATATTTGCTCTATTCAAATACCATGTAGCGACTTTATTTATCAAACTTTTAAGACATGTTTTTTTTCCACTCATTAGATAACTATTTTAATAATTGGAAGTAATCAGTTCAATAGTTACGTACGTCAAATCATCATGTAATTTGAGTAAGTAAGTTTCAATCATCAATGTCATTAATGTTTCATGCTTCCAAAACATTCTAGAACCAATATTCTGATGCAATAATTTTATATTTTAAATAAAAATTCAAATATTTTTCTTCTGTATATTTTCTATTATAATTTTATCATCATTTTTCACAGCTATTGTATACTTATGAAAAACAACTTTCCTAACTCAAAACTTGCAATTTCGCATTCGAAATTAAATAAGCTAAGTGCTACGTAATTATTTTAGAAATGTATTTTTATTATCCATCAAAAATTGTAATTAAATGTAAGACAACGGAAAATATGTCATTTATAAAAATCTCTAATCACACTTCACTAATATTAACAAGTTTAGAAAATGGCATTATCTCAAGCCCAAATTCTAGAATGTTCCAGGCCTGAGCATATATAAACCCGCAACAAATTCGTCAGTTCAGTCCATTTCAGTTACTCGTGAGCAGTCAATCGTATTCAGTCAGTCGCGATCATACATCCAACCGAATCAATCGTAGCTGTACTAATTGTTATCAATAAAACCTTATCATGTAGTTGTGTAGTGATAAACGAGTGTCGTTATTTTTCCTTGGGCTCAACTCAACCCATCCTCCACAACCAATTTAAATATGTTATATTAAAAACAGTATTATGTGTATTTACAATGGAATTTATAGTATGAAAATATGTATTACATAAATGAAATAAATAGTGAAATATATAAATAAATAAATGGTGAAAAACAACGTAAAATGCAATGAATATAACATATACTATTAAATATTAATAGCACTTTTTTTTAGATATAAAATGATTATACTGCACATTTAATTTCATTGAAGATTGTAATTTATCAATCATACATAGTGAACTATAGAAATATTAAAACTAAAGAATAATATATATCCTGATGTATAATAGTTATTATAATAAATGGTAATAACAGGGTTTGAAAGTAACACATTACTCTATGACGTTACATATTTTACTGTAATGATAACGAAAATGAGTTATTTTTGTTCAGTAAAAAGTAACAAAAATCCTGTTATTTATTTCACATCAATTTATTAATCTTAAATTTTTAGAACAATCTGTGATTATTTCAAGAAATGTTCTGAAAATGAGATTGAATAGTTTTTAGCTACCTTGTTTTTGAATGGAAATTTCATACTTGTAATTTTAAATATAACAGTAAAATTTCGGTTTTTAGTGTATGGATATTGATAAAAAAATATGCATTTTCACGTTTTTAAAGAAACGTTGAAAATTTAAACCACAATATTTTAGATATCTGTATCAAAATTCATAAAAATATTTTAAATGAAGAGCCAAACATCAAAAGTTACTATGGGACATTTTGCATTGGATTTATGTTTTTACATGGGAAATTTAGCCTGATGCGAAATGTTGCTTTTGATGTTCAGCTCTTCAAATCTATAACAGGATCATAAAAATCTATAAGTCTTTAGAAAATCTTGCATAATTTAAAGAATACTAAAAATATTATATTTCATTTAGTTTCTTATAAACGCTACAACGTCGATTCTTTAAGAATAATACAATTCCAGGAATCAATAAACTTTGACTTCTGGAGCTTTAAATTCTAGAAATATATAATATCGAAGTCCATCAAAATACCAAAAATTTTTCAAATTTTTAAAGTCTCTTAAAAATACAAAAAATATTGAAGGCACTAATAATTTATGAAGAAACTTTTTTACTGCAAAATGAATCATACTTCTACAACATTTTATAGTTATAATACAAAAAGGAAATATATAAATATTTTAGCAAAAACATCAAACATAAATCTACACGATTTTTGTAACTGAAAATTCATATTAACACTATTTTATAAAAAATACTTTGAAACATGGAAAACTTAATATGCTCCGAATTAAAAAGCTGGAGTTTCTTGAAATGTATATAAAAATTATATAAGAAGTATATTTAAATGCTGAAAAACACAAATGGTGTCAAAAATACGAGAAATCGAAGTATGTAAGATTCCCTCAAAAATCTATGAAGTCCACACATTTTCCATGCGACTAACATTAAAAGAAATGTTATATTTAAAATTTTTTGATAAAAATATAAAAATTCCAAGAAACGGATTTTTTCTCAGGTTCAAAAAGTAGATTCACAAATGCATTATGATTTCCCTTGCTTAAAAAAATTTTTATAGAGAGCTCGTCCTTATGAACAACAAATCTCGAAAATCTGATGTTATGTTACAGCAAAAAGTTTTGTTAAACCTAAAAAACAATTACATCAAAAATATTTTTCGTCCCAAACCATATCATTTTATCTGTAATAAACAATTTCTGAACAAAACCACAAGTACATCAATATGCTTTTTTTATCCCTAGTTTTTTGATGGCTTATAATCTACATTCAACAACTTCCAGAGGTTAAGGTGAAAGTAACAGAACGTTACTTTTTTTGAACAGTAATGTAACAAGTTACAATTCGAGTAACTTTTTAAGATCAGAGATGGGCATAACCAAATACATTTGTAATTAAATACACACTAAAATACAAATACATGTATCAAAATACATATTATAATATAATATAATGTATAGTATAATCTATTGTAAAATATTTTATTTGTAATTATGGAAAGCATAAATCATAATTATAGAATAATATTATTTTATGTATAATAATATATAATAGATACTATATTATAATGCATCAGAATAAACTATAATGAAATATTATATAGGACTATTAGGGTGGTCGTTAAAATGCGTTAGGTGGAATTTTGACGGTGGCGCCCCCCAGAACGTTTCCAAATAATTCAAAAAAAATCCCCAAATTTTTTCAGATTTTAAAACAACGTTAACCCGTGCCGGTAGAGTCGTTTTTTAACCTATTTAAATAACATGGGATTTTGTCTTGAAGGCAGTCTATAATTCTTCACGGATACACAAATCGCTTTAAAAATCGGTTTGACACGACAAGTTATTGTCGATATTTATGACAAACTGCAAAAAAATTGGCAGCTGTCTAAAACAATCATATGTCTGTTGGTTCGAAGCCAAAAAACCAAAAATCATGGAAATTTCGGCTTTTTTCAATGAAACAAAGAATTTTACAAGATTTTAAGAATCTACGTGATGTATACCTACATGAAATATCATTCTATACGTTCGTGAGTATTTTTCATCGTTATACAAGTAGAATTGGTCACATTGCTACAGTTTCAAAAATGTGCATCACAATTTTAATAACGAAATTCGATCAATAAACGAATTTCTGAAAAGCTACTTCTTAAAATGAGTTTCTTACTAGATGAATGACACTTATTGGAATGAAGTATCTTGTATTAAACTATACCATCAATAGTAATGGTCATTACGATAATAATAATAAAATTAGTAATAATAAAAATAATAATCATGCAAACAATCTAATGCACTGATAGAGAAAGATTTTTATTATAACACAACACGCAATATAGTTAACTTTAAGACATCAATACCAAGTTATCAAATTTATTGCTAAATATTGAATAATAAGAAGATCATGTATTTCAATTATTCTAGGATCCATCAGTCACTGAACAATATCAACAATTTTACAAAGAAGCAGAATTTCCACAAAAGTTTGCAGTTTTCGCGAAAATGGCTAGATTTGTTTGACAACTGAGACATTTACCTTATCCATAAATTCTAGAAAGTTGTTTCGTAATTACAAATTATTCAAAACTCGTACTTGAGCGCATCAAACATTGCAAACGAAATCACAGAAACATTCGTCAATCTTGAATAATATTCCTCATTTAGGTTATTATTATTTTCATTGATGTTATTCTTATCCATTTTCAGATTATCCTTATAACAATAGTTCACGATCATTTCGAAAAACAAATAAGGTATCATTAGAATAACCAGCCTTTTCCCTTGACTTGTAAATGTATTCATTCTTATTTACCAATTTAGAACTATTTATATTCTTACTCCTATTCTTATTATTATCATTATTATTATTTTTATTATTATTATTATTACTAATTTTATTATTATTATCGTAATGACCATTACTATTGATGGTATAGTTTAATACAAGATACTTCATCCAATAAGTGTCATTCATCTAGTAAGAAACTCATTTTAAGAAGTAGCTTTTCAGAAATTCGTTTATTGATCGAATTTCGTTATTAAAATTGTGATGCACATTTTTGAAACTGTAGCAATGTGACCAATTCTACTTGTATAACGATGAAAAATACTCACGAACGTATAGAATGATATTTCATGTAGGTATACATCACGTAGATTCTTAAAATCTTGTAAAATTCTTTGTTTCATTGAAAAAAGCCGAAATTTCCATGATTTTTGGTTTTTTGGCTTCGAACCAACAGGCATATGATTGTTTTAGACAGCTGCCAATTTTTTTGCAGTTTGTCATAACTATCAACAATAACTTGTTGTGTCAAACCGATTTTTAAAGCGATTTGTGTGTCCGTGAAAAATTATAGACTGCCTTCAAGACAAAATCCCATGTTATTTAAATAGGTTAAAAAACGACTCTACCGGCACGGGTTAACGTTGTTTTAAAAACTGAAAAAATTTGGGGATTTTTTTTAATTATTTGGAAACGTTCTGGGGGACGCCATCATCAAAATTCCACCTAACCCATTTTAACGACCACCCCAAGGACTATACAATTTCATATTATAAAATAAAATAGTACATTATAATATATCTTAACCAGAGATGGGCAAAATTGTATTTCATAATTAATAGGGTGGTCCTTAAAATGGGTTTGGTCGAATTTTAACTTTGCCGCCCCCTAAATTAGTTCCAAATAATTCAAAAACAAATCCCTGAATTTTTTCAGATTTTTTATTAAGAAGTAATGATAAATTATTTATTATTGTTCAATAACGAATGATAACAATTATTCATAACAAAACAGTAAAAATATCAATAAGAATCGTGTTTTTGAGTATTTCACGATTTTTGTGTACTTTGTAATTTGATATACTAAGCTTTCTATGAATGAGTGCCATACATATTTATAATTCTAATGCTACTTGAAGAATGGCAATGCAACTTGATTCGAACAGTTACTGATACAATGCTACAGTACGATTATGTCACATTTTCATAATTAGTAATAAAACTCCTACAGTTAAAGTTAACAAATCTGTAGAATATGTATGAAATCCTAATTTTAAAATTAAATTTGTAAAATTATATTCAGTGAAATCACAAGTTGGTACACGTTAAACTCGCAAAATCGAATATTATCCGATTTTGCTTGTTGAATATTACGTGCAAAATATTATATTTGACCGGTTTTGATTTTTTTGTTGTTTGCCGCCACCCTGTCGAGCAATTTGACGTATCAACTATATTTTTAGGCCGATTTTTATGGCGGCAGAAAAATATTGACTGCGATAAAGACAAAATGCCATGTTATTTAAATGGGAAAAAGAAGGACTCTAGGGTCACGGGTTAACGTTGAATAAAAAATCTGAAAAAATTCAGGGATTTTTTTTTAATTATTTGGAACCAATTTAGGGGGCGGCGCGGTTGAAATTCGACCAAACCCATTTTAAGGACCACCCTATCAATTATGAAATACAATTTTGCCCATCTCTGATTAAGATATATTATAATGTACTATTTTATTTTATAATATGAAATTGTATAGTCCTATATTATACTTCGCTATAGTTTATTCTGATGCACTATAATATAGTATCTATTATATATTGCTATACAAAAAATAATATAATTATATAATTATGATTTATGCTTTCTATAATTATAAATAAAATATTTTACAATAGATTGTACTCTCGCAACATTTATAATTATGGCATATCATATTATCACTATTGGAATATGATATTATTCCTCTTTTCGTTATTAAATATTTGTATATTCTCTGACGTCAAAACTTGTTATGATTTTGAAAGTCAAGAATTTCGATGTTTTTTTGGATACGCTGTGTTTTGCGAATCGATTTTATAAATAGAATCCTTATTTTCTCTTGCATAATTCTGTTTTCCGTAAGTTAGTGCCAGTCAAAAAAAAGATCATCACCTGGTTTTCCAGGAAACGATGATTTTCTTGATGTATTCTTTTACGATCAAATGTTATGGTAACAAAGACCCCACTTTTTTTAGTTCAGTAGATTTTTTTTCTATTTTTAATGCAATATACATATGTTTGGGTTGTTTTTCAAGTTCAGGTTTTTTCTTGGTTAGTTTCATGAAATCAAAGATTTTTGTAAAATTTTCATGTAATAATCATGAACTTGTAAAACTGAAATAATTGAAACGTTTAAAATATTTGCAGGTGTAACAAATTTTCCAAAACTCTAGTTTCAATTTTTCTAACATAAATTATTGTAGAAATATTTGCAAAGAAGTCTGTGAAGTTCTGATTGCGGCATGTTCTGTAGATTAATTTTTAAATTCTCATTTTCTCTTGAATAAGAATTCTGCTGTTATTAAATTGGCGCCAGTAGGAAAAGAATCGATTTTGAAAAAAAATATTGTATATTAATGCATTTTCATGTACAATTCTAGTTATTTAAATGTATTATTTACTTTGTTTTTCTTTTACTTTATTTGTTAGCTGTATTGTAGGATTTTTTATATTTTTGCTATTTAGGAAATATTTAGATTATTTATAATGTCTCAAAAATAAGAATCTGAAATTATAGACACTAAGCACTCATGGGTAGTTTTCTACAATTTTCTCTAGACATTTTAAAATCAATTCATCAAACATTATTTCAAAGTATGACGAAATTTTCCAAAAAAAAAAAAAAACTTTTTGAATCAAAATTACAAAGTTGAAAAGTTGCTTTTACATAAATTATCACATTTTATTACCTTGGAGTCTTCTTTTTTGGAGAAATAAAGCTTTCTGTAGCATGATAATATATACCTTGGAATTTAAAAATTCCCAAAAGAAAATATTTTTGAAAAAAGTTCATAATTTCAGAAAAAAGGACAGATATTGTGCCTGAAGTTCCAAACGTTTAAAATCAAACGAAAAAAATTCATAAGTTAATATAAAGAAAAAAATTTTCTAGCTGCTTTTCAACACTTTTTGATAGCAACAACAAACTTGGTGCTCCCCAAAAAAATATTTGTCACACTTCCCATCATGGTAAAAAATCATGTATTTTTTATTTTCGTTTAATTTTAAACGTTTGGAACTTCAGGTACATGACAGATGTAGTTTCAACAAAAAAAAAAAAAAAAAATATACAGATTCTATCAAAAAAAGCAGACTGTAACAATTTGTCAAAATTATTTTGAAACAAGATAGCTTACATACAAAATTGTATCACTAAATTTTAGCAATTGCAACATTGAAATTTTAACATCTCAAAACTTAACAAATTTTTTCTTTTGAAACTCCACGTTAATGCAGAATTTTTGAATACTACAATTGCTAGAAAAATGTTGGAATCTTTCATTGCGAAGAATGAACCTTTCCAATGTAGGTACCAATAAAAGTTTCTTATTCTGAAAATTCTCAAGCAATTTGCATGAAAATAAAAAAAAAATGTTTGCAGATGATAAAGTATTCAAAGGCAATCAGTTTTGTTAACAAAAATCATACAAATTTCATCCAAACAAGCTGTTGTATTTATATAGTTAGAAAAATAGACTTTTAAACAATTTGCCAGAAAATTTCAAAGTATCAGCCAAGAAGTTTTGTTGTTTAAAAAAATCCTCATTTCAGTATTATCTATATAGTAATAATCATTACGGTAATTATTTTTATGTAAGTATGACATACGTATTATTATTATACTGAATATAAGAAATAATATTCAATATTATTTATTATACATGTTCATAAAATGATAGCTTCTTTGAATACAATCCGTACTTCAATCTTTTTTAGAATTATATCTGTTTTTTTTTTACTGTCCAGCCTTTTCAAACAAAATTTTCTTTTGAAAATTTTTTAATGCTGGAAAATATACTAATATGCAAAACGTCTTTATTTTTTAGAAAAGAAGATTCAAAAGTTATTAAATTTTTTGTATAAAAAAAATTTAACTGTCTAACTTCTATCCATTAAGGTATTTGGATATTGATACATCTAAAATTTGTGAAATTATCAATTATAATTGAATGAATAAATTGAGCAATAAGTTCATCAAATAAATTTTATTTTATTTTTATGAAAAAAAAAAAAAATTGTATTCCATTTAATGTTTTCAAAGTAGTCAGATCCAAAAATACAAGTCAAATATCCTAAGAAATCTTGACCCATGATTTTTCTTTAGCAACCTATGGAAAAAAGCGGGCTGATCCGGCGTCAGATGACGAATATACGAGCAATGACGATAGTACCGTCGCCAGTGTGGTCACCGACAACCTAAGTGTGCTGGATGATGCAGGCTTTGAGGCCAATGAGGGCGAAGGCACGTCAGAGCAAGAAAACTTTGAGAATGAAATTTCGCAAATCATCGACGGTTTATCCCAGAAAAACGCCAAGATCAGAACCTCGAGTTTGAAGAAAATGGAGCACATTTTAGCCACCAAGTACATGCCTGATTTCTTTGAAAATCAACAAATCACCATCACAAATTTGATAGAGCGCTCCCTGAAAAAGGGCGAAAGCGAGGAGCAATGCTCAGCTGCAAGGTTGAGCGTTGCTCTGAACATGCAAATCGGTGACATAGAAAATTATATGGAGCATGCCTGCCAAACTCTTCAACCCATTCTCACCGCCATAGCGACTGATAAGAGCGTGCACCCCAATATAAGATCAGAAGTAAGTATAAAAATATTTTAATTTCAATTTAGAGTTGAGAATTATGTGTATTTCTGAAGTCATGATTTAAACTATTCTGGATAAACTGAATTTTATTCGTTAATGAAATCGATTATTGCAGTGTTGCTGGGCTCTGGGCATGAACCAATTCTTGGCTGGTTATGATGTTGGTGATATATATAAACTGGTGGACCTTTTGTCAACAATATTTGCCAGCTCGTTCGTGAACAGCACCAAAATACCCACTCTTGTCTCGACTGAATTGGCAGTTCTTCACGCCAATGCTATCAGCTCTTGGACATTACTGCTATCAATTATGGCCCCTTCTGAAATTTATGATCTCGTGAGCAGCGAGGGTAACAACAATAACATGCCGTAAGTTCTTTTAGAATAAATTATTTGATACTATTACTTAATTTTGTATTATTTAACTTATAAAAATGTGGAATATACTATCGCAAAATGAGTTTCTATAATTGTTCATCTTTAAAAAATGGAGAGAAAATTAAGTTTTATGATCTATTTCATTCTGTATTATATTTTTACATATTATATATTATGTACATTTAAAGTATTGTACCGATCATTCTTTTTCTTTAATATTATATTATATTCTATGTAATATGCATTTATAGTAAAATTTTTATTGTATTTAATGAATTTTATGAATATTATGTATTGGATAAATTTTAATTTATTATTTAAAAATATAATTTACATTCATATTTTCCTAATTAATTGATATTTAATATTTTTATAATTACATTTGTAGTAGAATATATTTTTATTATATATTCAATACTTATCACCTTGCTATGAAATAATTTAGTTTTTATTTGTTGATAAAAAATTTATAGTATTATATAAATTTCAATATGAACATAATATAATAATTATGTATAATATTATTATATTTTTTATATAACTTAAATATTTTTTGATGATCAATATTAACTTCAGAAATACGATGAGCAAACTTTTGTTTCAATTTTTCGATTAATTATTTTTCAGGAAAAGCTATAATGTATTTTATATTAAATAATGTATACATAATGTTTCATATTACTGTACTATTGTATCGAATATTTATAACTCAGAGACCTCAATAAATGGTGGATAAGTATCAAGTGTTTAAAAATATTTTTTTCAATTTCATACATTTCTATTATTTTCTTCGATTTTTTTGTTTATAATTTCGACAAGTCTTACATATGCTTTGAAAGAAAAACAAATTTTTTCGCAGATCTTTGAACCAGCTGCTGGAACTTTTGCAGTCGCCACATCTAGATGTTCGTCTTGCAGCCGGCGAAGCCTTTGGAGTAATTTTCGAGCTTGGGCGTGAACACGATGAAGAATACGAACAAGATTGGGCTGATGAACTGCATGAGTCGTTGAAAGATTTGGTCAGCGATTCCAGCAAGTACAGAGCAAAGAAAGACCGCAAAGTCCAAAGAGCCTGTTTCAGAGACGTCCTCAAATACATCGATGTAAAATATTTGAATCATAGAATTAATGTATCATTTGGTAATTCGGTAGATAAACAATGAAAAGGAGTTTTGGAGCATCAAATAATATTTGGAAAATGAATAACTATCCAGAGAAGTTTATTGAAGAACGCGTTAAAAAACGAATTCACTTTTTAATGAATAGTGTTGAACAATCAAAAGGAAACTGAAATTATTGAAAGAAACAAGGATAAATGATTATCAATTTGATGTAGACTTAAGTAATTCAGAAAGTTTTTCATTTTTCTTTTTTTTTCAGTGATTTCATTAATAGAATATAGTCCTAGTAAATTATTACAACTTTTTAAACTTTTTTCCTACATCATGTTGCAGGAAAATGTTGAACCTGAGGCACAAGTTAGATTCGGCCGCGAAGTGCTTCATTTGGTTGGCTGGTGCGAACAGATACAGTACAAAGCTTGCTGCAAAACTCTTGGTCCTGGCATTAACACCCATTTGACGGAAAACCAACTGTTGCGAGACATATTTGGCCTCCCTCAAAGAGTTTACACGATCTTGCCAAAGATAAAATCGCAAAAAACGAACAAATTGGAAAAGGTATGTTGAAATACACATAAAATATTTTTGAATAATTTCTTGTATCACAGTTTAGCTATAAACCGCAGAACTGAAATCATGAAATTTATATGAATATATGTATTTTTAGGTTTCTCGTTGAGAAATTTTTATTCCAAAATTCAGAATACTTTAGGATTCTAACAAATATTAAAAATTGGGCAGAAGTCAGTGAGTTTATTAGCAGTTGAAAAAAATTTGAAATCGGAAATGGCAGATGTGAAAATCTGTACAAAGTTTAGTAGACTTTGTAATTGTTAAAATTGAAACCTTTGATGTTAAGAAATTCTTGAACTTGTCAATCCTGGATAGGCATTTTTTTTACATTTTTGATAATCTCAGATTATTGAAAACTCACTTCAGATAAAAACATATTTTCGATAAGTATAAACGTAATGTATAAAAATCCTCATTGATTATTCATAAAAAAAAATTTGTTTTCAGACTCTTAACAACGCTGCAGCGTCCAAAGCCCGCAAGATACTTCGCAACAAAAATCGGGACAAGCGCTCCGCAGCCCTAGGAAATTAACGTAACAATTTAACGACAATTCAAGATAACTTACATTTTTTAATATTCAATGCAACTGGTAATTTTAAAATTTATCGACTCTTAATCATGGGAAATGGACTAGTAAATTTTCATGTACGAGACCCTGAAATGGAACAAACTATAGTTTTAATTTTAAAAACAAATCTACTAGGGTTGCTAAAGTCTAAATTCTGCACATTTTAGGAATAAACTTGTGTACTTGTTGGTTTTCTTTTTTCTAATTTAAGTGAAGCTTGGAAGTATATGGAAAGAAAAACTGACAGTAAATTTTTTAGAAATATATTCCTTCACTGCTTTTTAGGAGAAATTGTGCATGATGTGAAAATTTTGTGGAAGGTTCATCTCCTTTGTAATCTATCTTCCATATAATTCATATTTACAACAAAAATATTCGTTTAGAATTTTTATAAACACGATTTAATCTTGTTAATAAAATCCAGGGGTATGACAGGTCGCCGAAAAAGTTAACCCATTATTGTCCCCGCTGAACTAAACCACCAGAGGCGCTGGCAGTGATGTTGCCCGAGAGAAAAGTATCGGACCTCTCTTTCGTAAGATTCTGATTGATCGCTTTCAACCAATCAGAAACCGAAAGAGAGAGGTCTGATACTTATCTCGAGCAACATCACTGCCAGCGCCTCTGGTGGTTTAGTTCAACCAGGACGTTAATGGGTTACAGCTTTACATGCGTTTCGGCGGGGAGAGTCATACCCCTGATAAAATCTTTTATTGACATGATTATATACATGGCGAATTCGATTGGGGTACATTTTTTCTAAAAAAATGTTTTCTGTAATCCCATTTCTCTTGAGAAATTTTTAAGAAATCTTAGATTTTTTTTTCGCAAAAGTCCGTTTGTCCTAATAATTACGATTTCTTAAGAAATCGATACTTTAAATGATTTTTACTCAAATACGTTGTCACACTTTATGTCTGCCGTTCAAAGAAATATAATATTGATTAATAAAAATTTCATTATTTCATGTAAACAAAGGAAGCTTCGTGACAAAAAGAAATCTTTTTTAAGTAGGTATGTCAAAAATTATAGTGATCCTAATATTCAATATTTTACCCAGCTGCAAGTAATTCAAACTTCAAGTATCATATCAGCAAAATATCATTGTTTTATTGTAAATGGTAATGGAACTTTCATTTTTATCTGTAATTTTATTTTATACATAGTATGTTTTATTGTAATTTTAGTTATAGTACTTGTTTTATTACAATATTTATTTTGTAATTTTTTATTGTAATTGTAATTAGATAAAATCAAGCGTTTGTATCTGTATACAAAATACTGTGCATAGAGAACAATTAAAATAAAAAAACATTTTTTTAGAAAAACTGGCCCCCTACTGGCAAGTCGGGTCTGTACATAGGTTTTACGTAATTTATGAATGAAATGTTAAATGCTAGCCAATGAATGACGTAGAACTTGAATGCATAATAAATAAATTCAGGCCAGCTTTTGATTTTAAAGTTCTGCATGTTTGTACATATTATTGATCTTAGTCGAATAGTTTTGTTGGCAGAGTTAATGTTTCATTTGATTGCACTAGAGATGTTGAATTTCCAAGCTATTATGTACAATGATTTTAATCGAATAAATGTGCTTTGTTGCAATGATGTTTATTATTATTTTTACACTTATTTTACATGGATTCTCGGAAAACTCTAGTCAGTTCTTGCATTTCCGTCCGAAAAATTACAAAAATCTAATCGATTTCCACATAGTTATATTTCCAGAAAAATTGTTGAAGCGCAAATAAATGCTACAATTTTTCATTTGTTCTTTCAGTCAGCCATTCACAAATTACCTGAAAAGGAGAGAAAAATTACACGGTGTTGTATAAAATTGCCATGTTTCACTTAAGCTTTACCGGTGAAGATGAACAGTTTGGTTTAGAAATTGTTTCTCTGTCAGCATGTGCCAACGATAACCCAGAATGTAGGAAACTTGACGTTCTGTACTCTCGTAACTGCAGCTATTGGCTTTCAGCCACTTGAAATGTTCTGGCGACGATTTGGCCATGTTTTGCCAATGTTGGTCACATCTTTTCAAGACCAAGTTTCGCCGCACGTACAAGCAGCGCAAATTTTTAGCCGTTGAAACAATCTCCAAAAGAGTCGCTGTCGAGATTTTGTCGCGAATCATCTGCAGAAAATTATTACGAATGTAGACCAAAATTTTAATGAACCAATTACATGCATTTCCTTTTCATAAGTTTGTATAGAAGTTGATAAATGTATGTATAAATTTAAAACATTTTATTTCAGGAGCTTTCGATTTGATTTAGAATTTGAGACTTTTTGAATTTCCAGGTCTAGAAATTTGGACTTAGGTTTTAAAAAGCTCTTACCAATGTGTGCAAATTCGGACACAACTTGCAAAGTTTCACAAGTGCCTCGTCCAATCGCTTGGAAAATTCCCTGTTCAAATAATGTCTAGTTAAACCTTTGAAAGCGTAGACACGAAGTGTATTTTCGAACGTTCTTGCGTGAGAAATTACAGCTGATGCAGGAACCTGTTGAGTATACCAAAAGATAATTTGTATATATTTGTAAAAGTGTAAAAACTACTTGAAAAATTTTTTAATTTCTGTATGTTCATTGTTTTGCAATTTTGCCAATGATTTATATTATTTATATGCGACAAAAATACCTGAGTTCTTGGGTTGTCTAGAACTATACTATGACATGGTATAGACCGATAATCCACCAAACAGTTTGGCAACAATATATCTGAAGGTTTTTGGCTTTCGATTTCGAAATGGACTTTCAATTTTGGGTTATTTACTCTCATTTTCCTCCAAACTGAATTTTTCGGCTGGAAAATTGATTCGAAATATTAGAATAAGTTACATGACTCTGAGTGCACATCTCTTACCAAACTTATTGTAGAATCTTTGGAACTGTAGCGATTTTGCACAATATGCAAATGTTGCAATTTCGTGTAACCGAGCAGTTCAATGACTTCCTCGTGCAAATTTTGAGGACCAATCACTAAAATCTAGAACCAAAGATTGTCATCAAAAGTTTCTCGAAGGTTTCAGTTTTGAGGTTGAAACCAAAAATGGATTATTTTTGATTCAGCCACTTCGCTAGAAGATGTATCCTAGAATTAATCTGGATGATATCTGAAGATAATAGTTCTAGATTTTTTCCCTTTTTCACTACTCAAGGGGCGGCAAAATTTTATTTTCTGGTGGGTAGTAATTGAGGCTAATGTAACGAGAAAATAGACTGTTTAATCTGTTTATTGTCATATTTCTTTGTAAAAGATGTGAACATTTTTTGTTTTTTAACGTAAATTTGAAAAACTTGAACAGTATTGGAAAACAACGGGGGATCTGAATGAGATTAAATTTTCATACAATCAGAGAAGTTAAAGTTAATGTTGTATTGTCATTATTTTTTCAAAAGAATATAAACTTATTAGTTTGCAATACATTTGATATTAGGAAAATATTAGAAAAAATAAAATCATTCAAAATTTTAAGAATTGTAAATAATTCTACGAAATTTGGGAAATTTGTAGAAATTTCAAAAATATTTCGAAATTTTAGTCATCATATTTTTCCAAAATGTGTTTTATAACGCCTTGTAATTTTCCTAAAAAAATTATGAAAAATCTTTTCGAGTTGGATAATTTATTTTCTAATTGGAAAAGGTTTAAATAATTATGATATATTTTAAGTTTTGAAACTTTTAGAGAAAATAAAAAACATTGAAAACTTTAACGATTATCAATGATTCTGCGCATTATCATATTCTTTTAAAATATACATGGTAAGTTTTTTATTGAAAATCTGATTGGCTTGAAACGTATCTACACATTACGAATGAATTTTGTGAAAGAGACGGATTTTTCAAAAATTTCAAAAATAAAATAACTTTGGAAAAATTTAATTGATGATTCATATTTCTTTGAAATTCAAAAAATTTATAGAATTTCAGAACTGATTCATGAATTTCGTTATTTTTGTTTATCATAATATTCTTTGAAATATTATTTATACTAGTTTTTATTTTTTTTCTAACATATCCAAAAAAACTCGCAAAGTATCAAAAAATCACGGAAAATCTTATTGAATTAAAAAAATTTGAAATGAAAATAATCGTTCATAGTTCTACGAAATTTGAAAAATTTTTAGTTTTAGAAAATATTGATTAATTACGAAAATCTTGATGAGTTTGACAACTTTTTTTTGAGTTCGGAGTTTTCTTTCGAGTTACATTATGACCATGAAATTCAGAAAATTTCGAGAATAGTGAAAGGCGTAAAAATTATGATTGTGAATAGATCTATAAAATTCGAAAAATTTCAGAAAATGTCTATAAATTTGGTAGATCGTGTGCATCATCACTTCTTATTCGAAAATTTTTAGGTGTTTTTTTAATTATTTACAATTAATACCTAAAAAAACTTTCAACAAATTTTTTTATAATCTAAAGAGTTTTGAATAGTTTGTATCAGGTTTGAAATTTCAAAAGTTTTGCAAAAACATAGATGAATGCTAATAAAGATTGTCAATATTTTTAGAAAATTCGAAAAAATTACCAAATTTCAGAAAATATTGATAGACTTTGTAGATTGTATTTCAAAAATTCCGCTGCAAATGTTTTAAAATAAAAATAAAATGTTTTATTATCGTACCGAGGTGGTCTATAATTCAGAGAATATTAATAAAACTCCAGAACTTCATGAATATCTCGATAAATTTTGTAAATAATAAAAAGCTTCAACAATTCGGTAACACTACAAATCGTAAATTGGTGCATTTTCGAGTGAATTTTTTTGGGTATCATATACTCATCCAGAATTATTCAGCCAAGTATTTCTAACCAAATTCCCCACATCTTCTGCCGCCCCTGTTCATTCAAATAAGGACCAAAGACAGAACTCCAGATCCTGAAGACACTTTGTGCTCCAGATTTATCCTTATTAGCTACGTCCTTGGTGCCATCAACAGACCTTCAAATTCAAAAACACCCCAACATGCAGCAAAGGACAGTAAGTCTTGGTCGTGTTTATCAGCACTAACTTCTGCAGGGTCTGCGTGCACTGGGCACAAATATCGTCCATCAAATGTAGGGCTTCCTTGCTATCCAGCATGAGATCGATGAGCTCCAGACACCTGAGGTTCTCCAGATTCCTCATGAGTCTCTTCAGAGCGTCCAGAAGCTTCCCACCCGTCCCAAAAAGCATCACCCTTTCAGGATCTTCCCTGCTTGCCATATTGCAAGGAAAGGTGAATTTGAGCCGACGAATATGGGTACCAACGACGGGAACGTCGCGATTGTTGGTCCCTTGTCTTTCAGTGTACCAAGAGATCATGTTCATGAACTCGTAGAGGTTGTAGAAGTTGAGCATCGGCTCAAAAATAAGCGAGCGGATGTTCTTGCCGATTTTGTTGATGCAAGCAGACGTTCTCATGTGGTCCAAGACGTATTGCCAGCCGCTGTAGTAATTGAATTTTCCTCTGGTGAGGGTGGCATCTTCAAGGGTGAAGGTGGACCAGACCTTCTGGCGGTTGAAGGCATGGTGCCAGGGGTGACAGACTAAGGACGCGTAGTAACGTTCTCGGATTGTCAAGTAGGAAAAAACCTGCTCCAGAAGGATATCTGGGAGCTGGTCCCAGTTGCTATAGCGTTTATCCGAATTTTCCGAGCTCGCATCTTCATCAAGGTCGATGTACAAAGCTGTGTGATTAAGGTTTTTTTTTAATCTGTGGGACGATGTGAATAGAAGATTCCGTCAATGGTTTTCAATTGACTTTGGATGAAAGTGTGATTGTCAATGACATAAAAATGAAATTTCGTCCCGCATTGAAAACCCAAATCCCTCTGCACCAAAAGATAGCCATGGTTTTTAATTTAGTAGACAGAGCCATGGATTCTTCTCATGAGAAGCTCCATCAGGGTATTTCGATGAATGTTAGACGGATTCTCATCCTTTGGATTTTATTGAGAGATATATTAAAATTAGCATGAATAATAAAGACAGAGGAAGAGGATGATGTAGAGACCTTCATACTAATAGGAACAAGATAGTGCTTCCACAATTTAGTGTGATTTGATAGCATAAGATGGAAAAGAAGAATAATTCTGGAGTGGTATACGAGATTGGTTGTAAGGACTGTGATAGGGTCTATGAAATATAAAATTCCTATGAATATTTTCAGTTCAATATGTTTCCTTAAGTTTTTAATGAGGAACAGTTAAAGAATTTTTCTGAAATTCTCTTAAGGATTTCATGAGATTATTTTATAAATGAACAAAATAATTATGAACCTTTCTTAATTTAACTATTAAAAAATATAAATTTTGGAAAAAATATTGAAATTTTTCAAAAATATTTGATAATTTCATTGTGTACCAAAGTTCCCTTAATAGAAGCATATGTTTTAATTGGTGAAACATCTGGAATTTTATAAAATCTGAACGATTCTCGACAAAAAAAACTTGTTTGACAAGATTCACGCCCTAATAGGTCAATTTATTTTATGTACTTGTTGGATAAAATTTTCCATTGAATACGATTGCATTATTAATGAATATCATCATTGGGTATTACAATTTATTCAAGCATGAATCATAACGAATAATAAATCTGAATTTGAAACATCAAAATTCAATAACAATCTTCACAAATTTAATATCACTCGATACAATTTTCATGTGGATTTAAAAACTGTAAAAAATTCATCGAAAATTTTTGTGGAGTTGTGAAATTTCAAGAAATACTATAAATTATAATGTCATGTATAGTTAGTGAAATGTCAAGCAAGTTTTTTATTCATCGCCTTACGAAGGTTAAATTTTATCAATTGTTATTTTCATAAGGTCGCATTCTAAGGTTTTTATCAGGTCACCAAGAAAAGTCACCTCATGAGGTATTTTCCAAAACGACTTAAAAATAAAAACCTCAATTGGTGTTTTTTCTTACAAATAATTAAATAATGCGATTCACCTTTTCATACAAATAATTTTGGTACACCCTGAAAAACAACATTTCATTTGACTTACAACGAAACCTTAGTTATTAAAATCAAATACGTGAATACAGAACCGAAGAGAAGTTTCAAGATTAAAAAAAAATGAAAAAGATTAATCTACTGGAACCCTAAATTCTTGGAAGTTTTTTACATGAAATTTTCTCCTCGAAGTATTCTTTTATTTATAAGTAGTAAATTTTTGAAGGTTATAACAGAATAAGTCTTACGTGAAAAAAATATGGAAAAGTCGAAAACCTCGCAAAACGCACGAAATTTTTCATATTTCGAATCAAATTCATGAAATTCTTACTCAGTGAACCAAAAAATACCATGCAACATGCAAAAACTGAGAAACAAACACAATAGCGATCATAATTAAATAAACTAATCACCAAAAGACATAATTATATCACTAAAGAAAAAAGATCGGGTGTCACGACGGTTAAGTAGTAGAAAGGTGTAATTTTAGAAAAAGCAGAAACCAGGCGGAATTTCTGACGCACGACGCGAGACACGCTGTAAAAAAAGATTAAAAATTCTCCATACAAATTAACAAGAAATTTCCCTCATTTTCATTTCCCCATACACGCGTGAGATTCCCATTACATCCAACATACCAACCTCAAAATTCCGTCACCGAGTACCAGTCGAATTTTCAGTTTTTGGTATGAAGTATGAATCCTTTTCCCGATATTCCATATTTGACGCCAATGTGAAAATTTCAAATATTGTATGGAAAAATTACCGTAAATTTTTTTAGAGCGTTCTCTAAATCTCGTGGGTCACTCAATTCCCTGGCACTTTGCGCGAATCTGACAGTGGGCACTCAATTGAGCGTACCTTTGTCCTGCTCGTCGAATTTCCAACAACCTCTGTTCATTTTCGTGTCAAGGGCCGAGGTTCGAATTAAAGTTTCGTCAAACAACGCAACTACACTCGGCAGCACGTTGGCTTTTGATTTCTAAAAATATATTTGCTGATGCAGCAGCCAGAGCCGACACGATAGAGCTATGTCTACGTTTTTCGTGACGAGTCGCCGAATTCGTTTTCTTAATCCGAAACAGTGGAATTTCACTGACAAACAGTGAAAAAGGTGCCACTGAGAATACCGTGTGACCGTAAAATTCTCATTCTAATGAAACCTATCAAAAACGATCGATCTGAATTTTTTAGCCCTTCAAATGATTTTTTTAATAACTCTTGTATTCAAGTTATAAAATAATTATTTACGAAAAAGGGTGGGTGTTCTGAGAAATAATTTTTTTTACACTTTGAATAAATACCCTATAATTTATAGCAGTTATAATACTTTATAAATTACAAAATGTATACAGACAAACATGATTTTCAAAAGTTATTAAAACCCTCTACGAATATATGGTATTTTGGATCTGCCACAAAAGATTCAGCCATCGCTTCTTCCGGTGTGAAATCGCATTTTCCATGCTCCATTTTTTCCAACAGTTTGTTTCCTTCCTCAAAAGCTTTAGCCCTCACAGGTCTGCCACTTTCCATTTGCGATGTTCCATCTATTATCATGTAATTTCCATATTCATTCGATCGATCCCATTTGATTGATCCATTTATCGAAGGGTCACTGAAGGTAAATAAAAATTTCATTATCAGAACATATTTTTACAAATGACGTATTTCTCATGTGTTAATCATTCAATAAGTAGATGAATAATGATAAGGTCTCCCAAGAATCTTCATTCATTTAGAAAGTTATTGTTCCCTTTAAACCTACCCGAATTTGGCGAAATTTGTGTAGAACGATATCATCCTATCTCGTATAATCGCAGGGCATGGCATACCCAACACTTCACAACTTGCATCAACTATGTCGTAAATTCCTTTAACTTCATTCAGAAATGATGGCTGGTAAAAAAGGTAACTCACGTCGTCACTGTGCCCTGCACCTACGAATTGAATCAATAAATTTTACGTTCAGTCATATCTATCACAGCCTAAAAAAGCAATCTTCAAAGAATCCCTCTATTCTTCACTAATTATCTTTACATGGATTTAACCAGAAGAATATCACTGATCATGACTCACCTCTTATAGCAGCATCCAATGGGCAGTATTTAAATAGATAATAAAATAGAGGAAGATCTTTATACTTTGATAACATTCGTTGTTTGAGATCGCATCCGATTGGAAAGAAAGCGTCTGAACTGTCCTGTTAACAATTCCAAAGATTTGGCATAATTCAGTTAAACGTTCAATGTTTCATTGACCAGAAACTCACCTCGAGGTAACGTTTGATATAATCATTACTCAAACTCAAGCTTCCTGTCAGAGTAAAGTTGTAAGTCATATCTGCAAGAAGTTCCATGATTATTCATTTCAGAGGATATGGTGTTTTTCACTTACATGCTCGAAATCCCCACATCTCAAGCTCAGTAAATCCCAACAAATGTGGGACCTGCTTGAACTCGCCAGATCTTATGTATTCGTGGAAACATCCAGTGAAAATGTAATCTGAGTCCAATTCTTTATCTTCTGGTGAAACGGTGAATGGTAGACGGGGTTCGAATTGCTACGAACAAACATGTACTTTCTCTTTTAATTTTAGTCACTTGAATATTTGAAACAAGAATGACCAATTTAGATGGTCAAAATTTAACTAGTGAAATCAAGAAAGTTGATTAAATGGCTCGAAGTATATTATTCCAGAGAAACATGTTAACTTACACCGCGCATTTCTAATGTGAGGTACGCCATTTTTGCTGGAGACGCTTGCAGGAGAATGGTCATTGAATCTGTTTCGCTGAAGAATCCATCTTTTTGCAAATTATAGTGTCCTTTGGGATCGGCCGTTTGCAATTTCAGTGCAAGTCTTTTTGCCTGTTCGATGGCTACCCTTTTAGGTTGTATAGCGTACGAAGTGAAGGCTGAACCACTCATCGTAGCCACTTGTTGGAACAAATCTTGAGAAATGATTGAAAACGGATTATTCTTTGAATTTCATTGATATACAATAAACAAGATTCCAATAATTAAAACCAAATCAGTGTTTTCCATTCCACAATTGAACAACATTCTCGTGAAATACCTTTGGACTTTGGGGATACCAAATGTAAATCGATCATGATTGCGCCTGCACTCTGACCCATGATCGTGACCTTTTTAGGATCGCCACCGAAAATCGCAATATTTTTTTGCACCCATTCGAGAACCATGACCTGATCTTTCAATGCAGCATTTCCTGGTGCTTCGTTTTGATACAAATTCAAAAATCCTGTGCCATGTAAGGAAGAATCGTCATTGTAAAATGTGTATATTTTAATACCTTCTAACAGGTAAAGTTGATTACCAAATGGTCCTAAACGATAGTTGAAGGTCACAACGACGACATCTTCTTTTACTAATAGATCTGGTCCATGCAGATCGCTATTTCCATGGCCGAACAAAAAGAATCCGCCATGAATCCAAACGATGACAGGTCTTAGTTGAATATTATCTTCAAAGTTATCCTATAGAAAATGAAATCATGGATTGAAAAAATTGAGATTTATTTTTCTTCATCTACGATCAATGCGGATAATTATCGTTATTTTTGGTCCTTACAGCGAGGGTATACACATTCAGAAAATGGCAGTCTTCGCTTCCAAACGCAAGTGGAAGTCCTCGTTTATATCCTTGAAGGCAAAAACTTCCATGTTCAGTCGCATTCAAGCAACCTTCCCAAGGTTCCACATCTTCTGCTTTCTAGAATAACAGAATCCATTTTTACTAGTCTAATGTACTATAAGTACCTTGGTGGTTTCAGAAAGTGAATCATTTCCGGGCACTGCCTGAGAACGAATTATTTTCTGCTGCTACCAAGGAATGAATCGCCCAGAAAATGAATTACTTTTCCTCTTTTTTTTTTTCCTCGGAAAAGTACACTGTCAAAAATTTTCTTACATTTTATATACTTTTTATTCAAGATGTATTAAAATGTGCTTTTCATCACTCTAACCTCAAAACTGACATATTGATTGAAATTTTCGGCCATCGTAATGAAAAATATCTCACGTAAACAAGGACGGATGTGCTCATAGCCAAAACGGGTTACAAATCTCGCCTTCGGCTCGGTCCGTAATCATCCCGTTTTGCCAAATTCGCACGTACGTACCTGCTACGTAATATACTATTAAATTTCGTAAGCCAGCTGTATAAAATGTATTTTAGATACACATGTTTTAAAAGTGTATGATTGAGGGGCACCTACTTGAGTTTAATACACTTTCCATAGATTCTATATTAAAATGTACCTGACATTTCATAGACTTGATATTTGAAACATAAGTAAGATACGCATACTTAAAACGTGTCTAAATTCGAGACACTTACTTGAGTAAAATACATTTTTCACACAAGTTGGTTACTACACTCGTGCTCGCCAAGTGGCTACACCAAATTTTTTCCCAAATGCGATTTATTGTGGAAATTCTTCTAATATGAGTGGAAACCATATAATTATTATGGTGAAGGACCAGATGGATAGAATAAAAAATGTAAAAATGTGAAGAAAGAATTTATTTTTGTTAGTGTTTTATTCAACTGAAATTTAAAAATACTAATAACTGAAATAGATAAAAAGGAAATTTAATATAAGAATGTTTTCTGTAATCACTTGTATTAAATTGATTTCAAACATTTTTTATGATTTTATTCTATCAGTGCATTAATACAAATCTGACTTAAATTCATCTGGAATATCATAGAAGTATATATAAATGTCATGTATAAATTCAAACACGCATGATGTATAAAATTTAAGACAACCGTATATTAAAGTAATGAAAGTGTGTATATATTTCGTATATTTTAAAGCATTATTAATACAGGTTTTGCGAAATTTTCGTTATACCCGTTGTATTCAATTCAAGACAAAAATTGCTAACAGTGTATACTTTTCCTATTCATTTTCGAACAATACGAAGAAATTTCTATTTCTACTGCGTTATTTGAAAACGACCAGACTTGAAGATTTAAAAAAATCAGTTACGAGGGGAGTGATCAAATTTTGACTTTCATACTCACCTTAAACCTACGTTCACCCAAAGCTGGTTTGGCATATGGAATTCCTTTGAAAGCCGTGTAAAAGGATCCTTTAAAAACCGCGTTTTCTAAAACTTGCCCGATAATTTTTCCTTTATTTATTCTAGCGATTCTTTGATTTTCCGTTATTTTACAATGTTCAATAATCCGAATAGCGAAACTTGACGCGAAAAGTAAAATGAGAACTCCATGATGCGGAAAGTTAAACATTTTTACTTTGATTCTCGAAAAGAGAGATGCAATTTTTTTGAACGAGTATGGAAGAAAATAAAAAATTATCGGTACTGAATTTGAACGTACTTATGGTAGCGAGCAATAGGTGCAAGTTAAGAAAATAATGAAATTTTTGGTACAGAAAATCATCTTATATACGAACAGTGAAAGTAATGATAACAAAATACATGATGTTCTGGTGATAGTAGAATCGGTAGAAAAAAGTTGATTTCCGAGAGTGGGAGGGGACTTATCTTGAATTTGGGAATCCTGATATAAAAAACTACAAATCTAAAATTATTATCAGAGAAACGTATGATTTTACAGTGTAATGAACTTTAAAGTTAATGAATTTCACATTCGATCTGCAGTTTTTCTATCCTGGTACATCTCAAAAAATGATGAGCAGAAAAATTAAAAAACTTTTTCAATTGACTTTATTGACTTGTGAACTTCAAAATTCACAACCTGTGTAGATTTTGGTACTGATGTATGATTGGGATAATTAATAAAGGTTATTTTTATTGTATGGAAGAAATCAATGAATTAGAAGGTTCTTTACGTGTATGTAAATGTTTATTGAAACATGTTTTATCATTCTCCCGAACACTAAGATTGCATTTTGTATGGAAAAATAAGACTTATATAATGAAATGTGATAAAAGCAAGCCGATTATGTTCATTCAGAGGTTTATATGATATTTTGAATTTTTCACATCGGTTCCTTCGCAATTATTAATTAAGGAAAATTTCAGGTTTAGAAACGAGCAAGTTCGAATTTAGAAATTTTTGTATTAGAATTTCGTGACCTGAAATCTCTGAATCAAGGATCAAGGGAATGAAGTTTTAATCTTCGAAAATTTGAGTTATGAAATTTTCTATAAATAATCTGGCTCAGTTAACAGTTAGGATTCTGCATTACAGATTTTTCTAGAAAATATCTCAATCACTATGTATGTGGATAATAATCTTTCTTCTGTTTAGTTGCTTTGGTATCAAGAAAAAGTGCACTTTCCGTTTCTGAATTGCTTTGATATTGATTCTGAAACTCTAGATTCTGTTTTGCAGAAGAAAGTGTGAAAATAAATGTACGTAATATTAATTATACATTGTTTGCAGACTATCATTTCAACTTATAGATGAGCTTAGGATATAAGTAAGCAATCAAAAGTTGCAGAATAAGTTAATGAGTCAAATGTTTATAGAGTATCTTAATATATTTTTAGTAGCTTTGTATTCGTCTCTTCTCTCATTCTTATCTAACACAGTTTAATGCAAAAAAAATACTGGCGATATTTTTGGAGAAACTGATTCCCTAGGTTATCAATAAACGATTTTCCAACAGTTTTTTTTTCACTGACATCGTTTTTTGATGTTATTGACAAAAATAGGAAAAAAATGTAAAATCGGATGTATATGTCCAATTAAAAAAAAAAAAAAAAAACTATTTTCTTGCTCTTGATGAGAAGAATCCATTCCCCTGCTTTTACCGCGGAAAAATCATTATTTCAGCAAGTTCATATTGCTGAGATAAGAACCATTTTATTTTTCGGAAAAATTTTGGATCAGATGATATTTCAGATCTTATTTTCGACTCGAGTTCGCGAGCTCGACTGATGCTTTTTGAATGAGTCCCTGAGGATGTGTATCTAATTTGACCATTCACTCGCCCAGATCGGCATCCAAATCAGTGTTAAGAAGAGAGAAACGCCGGAATGGGAAACAGGCTTTTTTCCGAAAAAAAAAAAAAAAAACGATTCTTATCTCAGCAATATGAACTTACTGATGTAATGATTTTTTCGCAATAAAAAGCGCGGGAATGGATTCTTCTCATCGAGAGCAAGAAAATTGTTTTTTTTTTTTTTTTAAATGGGTTATAACTAATATATATACATCCGATTTTACATTCGTTTCCTATTTTTGTTAATAACGTTAAAAAACGATGTCAGTGAACAAAAATCTTTTGGGAAATTGTTTATTGATGACCTAGGGAATCAGTTTTTCCAAAAATTTCACCAGTATTTTTTTTGTGTTGAACTCTGTTAGATAAGAACGAGAGAAAAGTGGAATTCAAAATTCACAACCTGTGTAGATTTTGGTACTGATGTATGATTTGAATAATTAATAAAGGTTATTTTTACTGTATGGAAGAAATCAATGAATTAGAAGGTTCTTTACGTGTATGTAAATGTTTATTGAAACATGTTTTATCATTCTCCCGAACACTAAGATTGCATTTTGTATGGAAAAATAAGACTTATATAATGAAATGTGATAAAAGCAAGCCGATTATGTTCATTCAGAGGTTTATATGATATTTTGAATTTTTCACATCGGTTCCTTCGCAATTATTAATTAAGGAAAATTTCAGGTTTAGAAACGAGCAAGTTCGAATTTAGAAATTTTTGTATTAGAATTTCGTGACCTGAAATCTCTGAATCAAGGATCAAGGGAATGAAGTTTTAATCTTCGAAAATTTGAGTTATGAAATTTTCTATAAATAATCTGGCTCAGTTAACAGTTAAGATTCTGCATTACAGATTTTTCTAGAAAATATCTCAATCTCTATGTATGTAGATAATAATCTTTCTTCTGTTTAGTTGCTTTGGTATCAAGAAAAAGTGCACTTTCCGTTTCCGAATTGCTTTGATATTGATTCTGAAACTCTAGATTCTGTTTTGCAGAAGAAAGTGTGAAAATAAATGTACGTAATATTAATTATACATTGTTTGCAGACTATCATTTCAACTTATAGATGAGCTTAGGATATAAGTAAGCAATCAAAAGTTGCAGAATAAGTTAACGAGTCAAATGTTTATAGAGTATCTTAATATATTTTTAGTAGCTTTGTTTTCCTCTCTTCTCTCATTCTGATCTAATTTGCTATAAAAATAGAAATCTTAATAAATGTTGATCACTTTTTCAGCTATAAAATATATCATTGAATCAGTTTGTTACTTGAATGATATATATTTTATAAAACCCCATGTATGAACTTTTAATTGAAATCAGTAGCTGTGATTTCAATTCGTAGGTTTAAATTCAAGCTAGGGAATTTTAGAGATCTACTTTTTGAAAAATACTTCCAAATTAACAACGTACTGATATGTTTTGATATGGAAAAAATTTTGACTCGTATAATTCTCAGCTCGATTCTACCTTGCAAATATTCTAGAACATTTTTGGGATCAATAATGATTTTTTATTATTCAGAATGAAACTTCCTTAATAGAAAATGAACAAATCAATCAGTTTTCACAAGAATTCATTTTTTTACAATATTTTATAAAAATTTTATTTTTATGAAAATGAAAAAAAAAGTAAGTAAGGAAGTATATTGCATGTAACTTCAAGATTTCATTACGATTGAAATGAATTTCAAGCGTCACAATTTTTCATCCAAGAAAGTTTTGGGTTTTCTGGAATAAGTAAATTTAATTACACTATGATGGGATGAATTATACTCTCAAGATTCAGCAACTCAAAATCTCTGAATGGAAAATCGAGAGAATTAAAATATTTAGACACCGGGTTCTGATGTTAATCTTTTCAAATGTCTGTATAAATCAAAAATTAATATTTGTTTAAATGAACCAATTTTTTAAATATTAGGTACATGGAAACTCATTAAAGCTTTCATTAATGGGTCATTATAATACATTGTACAATAGCAACAACAATAAAAAATAATAATACAAATATTTATAATAATAATAATAATAATAATAATAATAATAATAATAATAATAATAATAATAATAATAATAATAATAATAATAATAATAATAATAATAATAATAATAATAATAATAATAATAATAATAATAATAATAAATATAATGATCAAAATAATAATGAAATTGTATACATGTAATATACATGTTATTTTTATCTTCCTCTCCCATCTTCCTCCATCTCACATGTTACTTAAATGGCAAAAAAACGACCTTACCAACACTGGTAAAAATGTTGTTCTAAAAATCTAAAAAAGTGAAAGGCATTTTAGGGATGTACGTTACATATCCTTCGGTGCAACATATAAAAACTATGAAGTAGATTTCTCGATGTCAATTTCGGTCTATTCTTATTTTATATAATCATAAGTTTAAAGATTATTCGTTGCAAAATTCGAAATTTAAAAATCATCATTTATGATCAGTTTTCCGAATTTTCACATTTAAATTTTTTCAACTATTAACTATTATAAAACTAACAAGAGTTTATCAAATATTTTACTAACATTACATTAGTATAAAATACTGTGGTGTATAATCATTTTTCAGAAAAAAACGAATTCCAAATGTTTTAAAATGTTTAAATCTAGCAGGTTTAAATTTTTTTAAGAAACCTGCAAGTTTAGATTCCTTCCTGAATTTCAACAAATTTTTCGAAACTTTCCTAAAATAGCATACAAAACCGGGTCCCCTAAAAAGCACCAGGCCCGGGGGAAATATCCCGTTACCCTCCCCCCCCCCTGTCATCAGGGCTGTTTCCATGCTGAAAAAATGGTCCAAATTCAAAATCGTATTTCAAACATTCAAACACCGGAAACGCCAAACTGCGCATGTGAAACAATTTTAACCAATATCGCGCTCTGATTGGTCGATTCTTTGCGAGACGCTCACTGCACTTTTACGGAATTGTGAACCATAACGATCTGGCTAAAGGTAAGGTTTATCGTCCACATTCAATTTCTTCAATTTCACCGAATATAACTTTCAAAACCCGGCATTTTCCCGATTCAAATTTGCACATTTAAAATTTTCGCACTTGAAATTCGCACAAATCAGCCCCCCAAAAAGTGTTGTTTATCACCAAGCGCAAAAGTTACAACGCGCTAGCGTGGTAATTTAAGGTTAGAATCTAGCGTAATTGTCAAGAATAAAATGGCTGTTTTTGCGCCAAAACTAAAGTTTCTCGTGTGCTAAAAATCCGGGATTTTTCAGTTTCCAGCTTCATCTCGTAAGGATACGTTCGTGGTAATCTATTGAAATGGCCCAAGAAGCGGAAATCCCTACTTTCAAGTGTGTCCTGGTTGGCGGTGAGTAAAATGATAATTCACTGTTGAAAGTCTAATCTTTATTGTTCTTTTACGAAACGTTTGTTATTTGCAATATTTTTTTCATGTTCATAATGTTTGTTGTGACGTAAGTTCTGTTCAAATGGTTTTTTAAATAGTATGATTTTTTGACAGGACTTTGGCATTGACAATTTCCTGCTGTTTTCCTCATTTTTTTCGTCCATATAATCCAAAGTTTCTTTTTCTGAAAGTGAATGAGGCAATTTTTTGCAATTTTAATTTTCATCTTTTTTTTTTTCATTTCAAAGTATTTGTTTCATTTCGTCATGCATGAATTAAACTATATATATTGAGTTATATTTTTGCAGGGAAAACTTGCAAATTTCGTGTATTCAAATGTACAAATCTTTGTTGTTAATGATTATGAATTTTAAAAATTAAATTTTCTATCAAGAAGGTATTTCAACTTGATAAGCAACGTTATCATGTTGCTGTTAATTATTATTCCTTGGAATCAATTTACATGTTCCACTTCCGAAGATAATTATGCAATATTCTATTCTAATTACGTAACGTAATATATTAGGTCAGATTTTAATGAATTTATTGAAAGCCATAAATTAACCGAGAAATTCTCATATTTCAGAAATATAATTAAAATAAATTTTACTTCAGATTATTTCCACGTCATTTTCTCAATTCAATCTCTCTGATTTCAGTTTAAATAATTTTTGTGCAGTTAATGATGAATTTTAAAATTTGGCAATAGCGATCATTATCTACAAAAATTTTAGATAACTAAAATTTGTTGTGACCAGGCTATTTTTATTTTTTCCTAATTGTTGCCATTCCCTAATAGTTATAGCTGCTAAAAATTCCATTTTTTTATGATAAAGTATTTAACATTTGTGATAAACGAGGTAAAATTTTTTTTTTTATTAAATCAACTTCAAGCAAATTCAGAGGTTTCACTCTTGAATTCAGAATAAAAAACTACATTTAATACCAAATTTTGCAAAGTTTTTAAAAAATGATGAATAAAATATAATTCATCAAATTATACCTACACACTATAAAAATTGAAAAAATCAATAGTTAATGATAAATAAAAACAGCGTAAAAGTTGAATATTAATAACACCGCTATAGATATAAATTCTTCAATTTGTCCTACTTCAAAATGATTGAATTTAAACTGTTTGCTCAATAAGTTTCTAAAATAGTTTTTGTTGAAACTTACTAATGGTTATTTCTATTTTAAAATAACAAAATTGTAACTCACAATCACATACATGAAGTGCTTATTCACGCCCTTCGTGTGCTTCGTGTTACACGAAAAGTCAAACTTTCGGTGTCTTCATATTCTCCATGTACTTCATGTGATACCAGTTTATGTCTTTTTAACAGAGTTTTCGCAGAAAACAAGGGTTTTTGAGTACAGTTTTTTCTTATACATGTTGAAAAATATCTGTGTGTTTCAAAAAAATATAACTAATCAAAAAACCTTGCTTCTCACAACAACTCTGTCAAAAAAAAATACGAAAAATGTCAGCTACACCCCCTACAATCTATACCTTGGATGCGCTGTTGAAATATCACACACGCATATGCCCACACAATTTACAAGAAGTAAATAAATTTGCAAAAGTTACAAAAATTTCAAAGACATAAAATCATAGAAATATGCAAAAAATTACTAAAAGTCACTAAATTAAAAAAAGGTTACAAATTACACAAACTTATAAAAGTCTACTAAACCATGAAATATATGGTCTTCAAAGTCAGCGGATCATCCGAAAATCAATTCCTTATGAAATTCTTAAACGCTTTATCCTTTGCATTCCTTGAAAATTTACAAAATTTGAACAGTTATTAACAATTCAATTTCGTCTACTAACTTTTAGAGAGACGGGGCTTTTCATAAGAGACTGCTCCTTTTTCTTAGCTAACTCTCATGGGAATACTGGGATTACTTAGGTGTGTATAATGGAGTCTAGGTTAATGGCTTCTTTTATCTCTCTTGAAAAAAATCAGGAAATACTGCATTGTAAAGGTGACAGTTGGACAAAAGAATATTCTATCTAAAACAAATGCAAGACAGAGAACAGTTTGATTCCTAGAATTTTTTGTTTGAAAATTTTCTTCCAAGATAAGAGAAATCATGTACCAATAATCCATAACACACCTAAATTACCCCTTTATTTTATATTAGAGTAAGCATATAAAGAGAATAAGCCCTCATCAAAAGCCCCGCCTTACCGAATGGTGAGTGGACGAAACTGAATTCTTAATAACTTTTTAAATTGTGGGAATTTTGGAAAACTGTAAAAGAAAAAGTGTCTTGGAATTTCATGAAACATCGATAGTTTTCTGATGATCTGCTGATTTTGGGACACCCTGTATAGGATATAATAGAAAATATAACCAACTATTAATATACACAAGCGAAAAAATGTCAGTTGTAAATTGTCACAAAATTCTATGAATCGCAAAATCATAACTGAAAAAAAATTGACTGAAATTGTGATTCTCTGTCAGTAATAACTAAATTATAAATGCAATTATTTGAAATAATTGTTTATTATACCAAATTTTCTTTCTAATTCCAAAAGCTGAAAATTACGACACTAATTGACTTGACTTCAAAAAAACTTATAATGTCTTTTACCAATAATTTTAAATAATACCTCCCAACAAATAACGTGCAATATTTTATAAAAGCTACTGTTTTCAAGATGACTGTTGATTACACTGACAGTTGTATTAATTACAAAAATTTTTTTTGTTTCAGATGGTGGCACAGGTAAGATAAGACTGCCAATGAAAGGAGTACTTGATTATTCTTGTTATAAAAAAATTTCACTGGAAACATACTTTGCAAGATTTTTTTTTTTACTTCTTATAAACTTGACGAAATTTCACGGCTATTCTGAAACATTTTACTTCATGTCAGTTCTCGTGATTTGCTAGCTTTAACAGTTTTTTAAAAAAAATTTCATGATTTCTTAAAAATGATACATAATTTTGCAAATCTTGAGAAATTTTTGAATGATCATCTCAAAAATGTTATAAAATGAATTATTTAAATTTATTTATAGACTAGTTTTCAAGAAAATTAGAATTGTAGATAATTAAAAAGTTTCTAAAGGCTTTTAAAGTATTTTGAATAAATTTTAGGTTCCAATCAAATGTCTATGAGTTTGACATCCATTTAAAACTGAAATTAAAAATCTTCATTAATTAATATCAGCTATCCATTACATCTGCAAACCTTCTGATATAGAGTTCAAAAATTTATTAGGATAATATTTCATGATTTATATAAAACAAACTTGCAAAAATCAAAAATTTAAAGACTAAAATTTCAAAATTTTTTGAAAAATCTGCATTTTAGAAATCTTAGAAGTTAACAGTGTCTGGCATTGTTTATAAAAGTATTCAAATTTTTTATTAAGCGATTCTGAATTCAGTCAAAAAATGCAGCCTTCATACTAGACAACCCTCTTTACATTCATGAATCATTTTTATCTCCATAGAACCAGCAAAAATATTCCATTATGTCCTTGAAAACTTGAAAAGCTCTTGATTCAAAAATGAAGAAATGAACTCACAAAGCTACATTTACCTACATAAAATAAAAAATAAAATAATATAAATTCACAAATCACGTTTTTGGTTCACAAATATTAAACTTGATGAAAAGTGTCCTATGAATATGTGATAAATTTGAAAATATAAGCGTTCAAGATTTTTTTTGACTGTCATGAGAAATGTTGAACATTTTGTTCAAAGACCCCTAAGAATCACGATTTCAGAATTGTGTGTGTATCATTGAATATTTTTGGCAATTTAATAGGTAAAACAACCTTTGTCAAGCGCCATTTGACTGGTGAATTTGAAAAAAAATATGTCGCCACATTGGGAGTTGAAGTACACCCTCTGGTTTTCCATACCAACCGTGGACCTATTAGATACAATGTTTGGGATACAGCTGGCCAGGAAAAATTTGGTGGACTTCGAGATGGCTACTACATTCAAGGGCAGTGCGCTATCATTATGTTCGATGTCACATCCAGGGTGACCTACAAAAATGTCCCCAACTGGCATAGAGATTTAGTGCGAGTGTGTGAAAACATCCCCATCGTCCTCTGTGGCAACAAGGTCGATATTAAGGACAGAAAAGTGAAAGCAAAAAGCATCGTGTTCCACAGAAAGAAAAACCTTCAGGTAAATTTTTTACTGGCCCTTTGTGAAAGTATTTCCCAAGCAATCCAATACAGTTCAGTGTGTCCTGATTGAATGCGCTCACTTTCCATACAGTTAAACGGTCTTATGCGTGTGAAAAGAGAGAACGTGACATCATACCATGTTCCTTTCACATGCATGAGACCGGTTCGAGTGTATTGAAAGTGAGCGCATTCAATCTGGACACACTGATACAGTTGGTACAACTTAAATTTCATTTTCGTAGGCAAAAATTATATAACTTTCTTTTTTTTTACAGTACTATGACATCTCTGCCAAAAGCAACTACAATTTCGAAAAACCCTTCTTGTGGATGGCAAGGAAACTTATAGGAGACCCCAATTTAGAATTCGTAATGTCACCAGCTCTTTTGCCACCAGAAGTTCACATGGACCCGTCATGGCAGCAGAAAATTGAATCAGAACTTAAGGAAGCCCAAGAGACGGCTTTGCCTGATGATGACGAAGATTTGTAAACAGTGGTGCATTGTCCAAATCAGTTTGTGAAATTTTTTTGTTCATAATGGAATTTTATGTCCTTTGTTCCACAATAATGATTCGAAATTTACAGTGTAAAATCATTTTTTTTTAAATATAGAATCACCGTTTTCTTCTTAACTGCTTCTTTTTATTCCTGTCTTTCAAGTGGGGTTTGGATCATAGAAGTAGTTAAAAGATTGAATATTATCTAATTTGGTATTGAAGTGAGATCCTTAAGAACTGAGAATATAAAGAAAATTGAGGTAGTAATCTAAAATTATTGAAGAAGTGTTCAAATTTCATTAATAGTCTAATAAAAATAATTATTAAAATCACATTCGTTTCTGAAACGATTTAGCATGACGTGTGTACCAAATAATTTTACATTCAGTCATTGAAGCTTCCTAATGAACAGTTTTTCTACATTTCGGTTAGTTACATATTTTCGTAATATGTATTTTTTGCTTTTTTACTTAAGGTGGCTCGGAAGACGTTCCCCTTTCGTCCTTCTTCCTCTCGACCGGTTCCCTTTCTGTTTGTCCTTCTCGCACTACAGTAGGTTCCGAGTCACCTTAAAAGATGGGGGTACTAGTTACCAGAATGAATCTTATACACAAAAAATTACTTTCATCAATGTTTTACATACAGCGTCTATTTGATTAGATGTGAAACTTGTAGATATCAATTTTCCTGGTGCATAACAAATGAAAATTTTTACGAAGTTGCGCTTCAAAACTATTTATTTACAGTTCAAAATCACATAGCATATTTTAGTATATGTGACGTGCCAGGAGAAAAGGGACACATCGCTCCAAAAATCGAAATTCGGTTTTTTGTATCTTTTAATAGTTTTTTAGTTGCTCTATCCAACACAAAAATTAGAAAAAAATTCTACGGACATTATTTCCTATCAAAAAAAGAGGGGCAGATTTTCAGGAGCCACCTTTCACTACAGAATTGATTGACTTCTATCGCTCGCCCTGTAAAATTCTCGTTTGGAGCGATGTGTCCCTTTTCTCCTGGCACATCACATATTGCGTACTGAGGGTTGGAAAACGAGTTTTCTATGCCAAAGGTACATAAAATACTTTTCACAGCATCCGACAGTCTTGCATTTGTGATACCAGCTTTTGAATCGCATACACTATATAAAATTAATTTGTACATGTGTAAAATAGAAATTTTATTGTATTTTAGAAAGTATGACACTCTGTGAAGAATTATATGAGTAAGAATTTTAACTATTCAAATCGTATAATTTTTAATGTAAAATAGATGTTTTGTAGAGAAAATGTACACACACTCAAGTTATAAATTCATAACTGCGTCAAGAGCACGATCACGAATTTTGACTATTGCTAAATGTTCAGCCACTGACAGATCCATCTCTTTGAGAGCCCAGGACAAAACAGTTTGAGCAGCTGATAGTACTTGAGGTAGTCCGGGCGATTCTTCAGTCATATTTTCTTTCTTAATATCTGCTAGATTTAAATTCGAAGTGGTATCTTCTTGTGAGCTGGTTTCAAAATTGTATGCCAGTTCTCCAGGATCTAATAGAGGTTGAACAATTTTTTCATCGTTGAGTTCCTCAAAAGTTAGAAGGTTTTCCTTTTCATTTAACCAATCGCTCACTTCTTCTAAGGAAACTGTATTTTCTCCAGGAATGTGATCCAACAATTGAAGAACCTCTTCGTCTGTAGGAGTAACTTCATCATTTGTACACGATACTGGTGATAGTTTCAATTTGTTCCATGCATTGTGCAAAGTGTTTGATGGCAGCCTACTCCATGTAAACTTTAAAACATTCATGGAAGCTAGAACATCCCAGGATTGCACGAATTTCTTAACATCGGCATTATTCTTGAATTGATGAAAGATGATCTCGCGCAAAAAACCAGTTTTGTAATGTCGTTTGAGAGCAGAAATGACCCCCTGGTCCATGGGCTGGATAAGGCTCATGACGTTCGGAGGCAGATGATGCACTGTGCAATTTTCGTCCAAGGATTTTAGATCCTCTACACTTAGGTGGGTGGCAGCGTTTTTCAATAGTAACAAGATTCTGGAATAAAGTCGGATATAGGATTTAAAATAATAAACTGGAATTTTTTGTATTTGGCATTCCTTAAATTATTGATTCTGGACAATGGCATGAAAGAAACATGAGCAAAGTTGATTTGGTATCTATCGGAAATCTTTAGGGTCGTCAGTGATTTTTATCAATAGATTTGCAAGAATCGTTTCATTGAAAATTATAAGTTTTATAATTTACTTACTTAGCATTGGGTTTGATTTCTCTGACAGTCTTCAAAAATATATTCTTATACCAGTGCCAGAAAATCTTGTTATCCATGCAGGCCTTAGTTTGGGCTGCGTAATACAATGGAATTGTTGTACTTTCAAAACATTTTGGATTATTTGACTTCCCAATCACCAACAGAGGGATCTTATGAGAACCACTCGCATTTGCGCATACCATCGCGGTCAAACGATCCTTCACTGGTTCATGTCCAGCCACTTCTTTCTCATCAGATAATACCAAAGTTTGGCTTGGTAAGCTCTTGAAGAATAGCCCCGTCTCATCTGCATTATAAACGTCATCCAGGCTATAATGGTTGTTGATCAAAATTTGGTTGAATTCTTCAACGGAATCTTCACTTCCTTTTTTATCCACAAAGGCTTCTTTTTTCTTATGCAAATCACGTATTCCGTCAAATCCATGCTTATGGTAAAAATATTGTAGCCAACCATTTGAAGCCTTGAATTCTGGTAATCCATCTGGAATTTCTCCTTTTTCTTTTAAAAAGGCATACAAAGTCCTCGCCTTTTCTTGCACAAATATTCCAGAAATTTCTTTTCCAAGAGCTCTTTCCTGTCTCAGCCACTGATAAACCGCATCATTAAGTACTTGCAATGCATTTTGCTTTTTCATTTTTCTCTGTTTTGGATCACCTTGGTTATTTACCAATTCAGTATGAAATCGTCTTATCTTGTCTTTGTTTTTCAAAATTGTAGAAACTGTGCCGCTCGAAATTTTGTATTCATCACAGATTTTTCGATTTCTAGTACCACTTTCTAATTTATTTAAGATGTCCATCTTGTCTTTGATGGTCAAAAATTTCTTCTTCTTTTTCTAGAAAAAAGTAACAAAAACACGTTTTTAGAGTAAGGTGTTGGTTCCAATTATCCAATTTTGCATGAAAAATCATGAAACAAAAATTAATATACTGATCAAACAGATGATGAAGTAGGCGAAAGTCAAAGAACAGTAAAATTTCGAAATCTTTTTCATTCGAATAAAAGACAATTTCATCCATTAATTATCATATTCTAATTATGAATATTCAAAAATCATTGTTTTATACAAATACTAATCTACTTATATCCTTTTTTGAAGATATTCTATATAACGGCTTTGAATTTTTTGCTTTGGGATCAATAATTATCAAGTATAATAATATATACTTGAAATATTTCAGCAATTTTCTATTTGTCTTTCAAATTCTGAGGCTTCCCCGCTTACCTGAGAAAGTCACACATGCCATAACGTTTAAATTTTATCGGAATAAAATGTAAAATGATCCTTATGGCATGTGTGACTTTTTCAGTTATGTCGGGAAGCCGTGGGATTGTTTTTAGGGTTTTTTCTTTAATTTTTATATACTTACTAAAAAATAATATGCCTCATGCCCAAACAAAAAATGTGATAAGAATATTTTCTTGAATGTCTTTCAGCAACTTTTGAAAAATATTTTGATTTCAAGAATACGTGTTGATGAATTTGATTTATAGTTTAAATGAATTTATAGTTAAATAAATTTAAGTTTTAGAATAAAATTTATAGTTTTATTATCATGTTTCATTATCATTTTAAGTAATACTCTTATCATTATAAGTTTGTTTAATATGAATCAATGAAAAAAAAATTAATTCCTGAATGTTGTAAAAATGACAAAAATGTTAAATTCAAAAGCATTGTGCAGTTAAAGTTTGATATTATACAAAAAAATATATTTTTATTATTATTTTTCAATAAGTAACGGCATGACAATCATTGAATTTTTTATTATTTGATATTTTTCGAATGCTCATAAGGTTTTTGTACAAAATATATGCATGTTCATTTAATTTTTGGTGTAGTGTAAAAAATACTTTCACGAAATCGCAAATGAATTATTTATTTTCTTTTAAATGAATCTTTATAAATACTCACAGAGTTGGGAGCAGAATCCATCACGCTCAACGAGAATTGTCAATTTTTTCATAAAAATAATTTTAATATTTTGAAGAATTTGATGATGCTATTTTTTGCTAATTTTCACTGTTTTTCACAAACTATATTGTAAATTTCCCACCCCATGCGCCTTATACATATGTATATGTTAATTGTGATTGTGATTTGTGATCTATTGTGATGAGTCACAATTATCACAATTTAGGCGTGTCAAACACAACAGAACAGTGACGAAGGTGTCAAACTGTGTCAAACGTAGAGATTCATAACAATTCGTAAACATTGTTACTGTTTTTTATTTAAACTGTGATGTCAAGAAAGAAATTTGACAAAACCGCTCGGGATTCGTGAAAATATCGGAATAATTAACAGGTACGTAAATTTTCACGTCGATTAGCTTCACCTGCACTTGGATAAAAGCGTTTGTTTACAAGTGTTTACAAGGGTGTGCCTCTGATGACACATTCTGTATTATTGTTATTCTTCACTTTGCTTTGAATGCTTTGAATTTTTCAAAACTTCTTTCCCTTTCCATAATACATTTTTTGCCATTCTCGTTAAGAACTCAAGGTAAAGGAATTTGAAGTGTGAAGAATAATTTTTTTTTCTTTGCTAAAGGTATTTTGAATTTATGATTCACTTGACGTCCATAGGATTTATGGAAAATCATTACGAAATGACATAAATTTGTATGAAAAATCCAGAAATGGTTTATTTAGCTGTTTGTAAAATCAAGATAGTTTTACAATAAATGGTTGTCGCAAATGTCAAATGAAGATTCGAAAATTTTCAAGGCTTTATTCGTGATGAACGTTTTCTTTTACTAATAATATTTTTCTTATAAATTTTAGAAAATATGGAAGGAAGATGGTTTTCCAAAAATACCAGATACAATCTGAAACCTTGATTTTATATTTATTTTATTAGGTCGCATATTTTTAATTATAAACCACTCTTGAAAATTTCATATTGCATTATGTATTAGAATTCAAATAAATATAAAATAAGTATATAATATTATTAATATAATGAAATAGAATATGTGGCGTGGACTGAAGAAAGGGTACTAACAGCACCAAAAATCGAATTTGAGATAGTGATTCTGAATATAGAAATCTTGCTCTATCAAATGAGTCTGCTCTTGAAAATGTATGATTTATTTGTTTCATTAAAAACTGAGGTACAAAATTTAATGCTCCATGCTACGCTCAGGGACTTTCTCTTTTCAATCTTGTTTTTCTCGAAAAGTGGCGAGGTGCTGTTAGTTTCTTTAGTCCACACCACATATAATATTTTTTACCCAGATTACAATCAATAGAATATTTACTAAGAACATGCTTATTGGAAAATTAAATATTACATATATTAAAATGTAATAAAAATAGTACAGTACTTACATGAGAAAAATTTAATTATAACCTATGTTATCCATTATAATAACAGGAATTTGAACTAATCAGAAATGTCTTATTTTATGTACTTATAATTTTAGTGCTCATTTTTTGATACATTGATATACAAGATGTAAAGGAAAGGTTCAAAATTTTGAAGGCTTTATTTGTGGTAAATCTTTTTTTACTTGATATATTCTGCTTATAAATTTTATATAGAAAAATACCAAATGCATTTTGAAAGCCTTCAATTGATATTATTTTTTATTGAATCATGTATTTTGAGTTAGAAATTATTCATTAAAAAATTATATTACATAAACTGAAAATTACCAAAATAGAAATTCATATAAGATAAATATATAATATCCTGAATTTGAAATATTTTTCCTTTTCACTAGTAAAATCATATTGAATGAATTACAGTATAAGCAATTTGTACCAGTCAATGTTTAGAATTGGATTTTTTCATTCTCCCAACGTTTCGGACCCCTATTTGGGAAAATAAAAAAATCAAATTCCAAACATTGACTGGTAGAAACTGCTTATACTGTAATTCATTAATAACCTGAATGTTATAACATACAATGGCTATTGTGATTATTACATAAATATTTTTGTGAAAAAAAATATTTATCGTAGAAATAAAATATTTAATATTCTAAATATAGTAAACATGGTATAAAAATGAAATAAAGAATAAAATTATAAGGTAGATTATGAATTAGAATTATAACAAGAATCAGAAATGTCCTAGTTGATACTTTTATAATTTCAATGTTTAGTTTTTAATAAATCAGTTCAACCAATATAAATGAAAGATTATAATTTTTTAACACTTTATTTGTGAAAAAAATTTGTTTCTATATAAAATATGTTGCTTGTAAATTTTACAAAAAGGTTATGGAGATGATTTATTAAAAGTATCAAACAATGCAATCTAAAAAACATTAAATTGATACTTTAATTGAGTGTTACATTTTATATTAATGAAATAAACCAATTAGAAATTATATATAATTGAGGATTGAAATTACAAAAATTTAAATGGTTATAAAATGAATAATTAACAGTCACTATAAAAAAGATATGCATAATTTTCATTATATGAACTAAAATTGATATAATATTTATTATACCAATTTAATTTTTACTATGTATAAATATCATATATAATAAAAATATACTTTTTGTAGAAACCAAATATTTGATTGAAAAAATAAAATAAATCAAGTATAAGCATAAAATCAAAATAAAAAAATGAAATTCTAACGTAGAGTATGGGTTGCCTTTATATAAATTATAACATGAATTTGAACAAAAATCAAAAACGTTTTTGATATTTCCATAACTTAAATATTGATTTTTCAATCAATTTATATAACAAATATAGACAAAAGATTTTTAATTTTCCAAGGGTATCTTTGTGATCAACATTTTTTAACTAATTGTAAGAATATTTTGCTTGTAAATTTAAAAAAATGCAGCGAACATTATTTTTGTATTGAGCATCGAATTGAAAAGTTATTCATTAGAAAATATTATTGCACTATGGATAGTTATTACAAAAAATCAAAACAGATATACAATATAAAAATAATTTATAAAAAAAATTATATCTGATTGTGAAGACAAATTAAATAAATTTAAAGTAAGTGAAGCATAACACCGATATAATTTTTATTGTAAAAATTATAATCAATGTTATAAAAGCATAATTTTTATTATTATGTATAAAAAGCATATCCACCATTGAATTTATATTTTTTATTAGAAAAATTTAATATTTCATACATATGTATAATATATAAATTTAGAATGGATTTCAGTAAGTATAAAAAGAGAAGAAAATAAAAATATAATAATAAAAAAAATTTAAATAATAAAATATAAATATATTTTAGAATAAAAAAATAAAAATATAACATTCATCACGGATCATTATAACATGCATTGTAATGTCGTTTTCCAATTTTTCAAAATTTATCACTTAAAGTTACTTTAAAAATTGTGTAATTTTTGAAGGGAAGAATCATGAATTACGGAAAAAAATCCCCCAGCATGGGGACACCTTCGGTGTACTCGCATGTTACAACACGAAGCAGTGCGAATCTCAGATCGTCTAGATCTGTGCGAAGTGTTAAAATTCCTTGGTACCAAAAACCTATTTTAACACATGCTTATGTGTTGGATATTCAACGTGGATCAATGATATCGGCTGTTTTTTCACTCGTGAGATATTCTGAAATTTTGCTTGAACATAGTTTTCCAATTTGTCATATTTTTAGGAAAAAAAGTGTTGCAAAAAAGATTAGAAATATTATGCCTTTTTTTAATGTGACATATGTTACCATTTATTTCACTGAAAACATTTCTTTTTTTTTAGCTTCAGGAACCGAATGAAATTAATTTTTTTAGATTTAAAAAACTGTAGCTCAATAAAATTTAATCTTTCCAATAGCATTTTAATAAAATTTAGACAACTTGACAAAACTTGAAAGCATGATTTTAAGATTTCATTGATTCAATTTATAATCTGTAAGTATAGTAATTTTTTTATACTTATACTCCAGTGTTTTCAAACTTATTTCTTTGAATTCAAATATTTTATACCAGAAATATATAAAAAATAAATTCTAAGTATAAAACGAAATCGAAGAGAAATCGAAGGAAAGTTTATTTTCAAAAAATATTTTATAAGAAGCTGGACACATGAAACTAAGTTTTTTAAATATATCAAACGTTGATAGTTTTTATTCGATTAGGTTCCTGCAGCAACTTTTAATTGATGGGAACATTTTCAGAATTGAATTGAGGATTCAAATCAGAAGTTTTCATTCAAATATTTATATTATTTCATTTAATTCATGAATTGGAATGTTTTGAGTTTAAATATTAATTCGAATAATAATAGTGTTTTAACATTTTCAAAATGATTGTTTAGACTGCCTTTCCAAACTGACGAATAAATATTTCCTTTTTGCAGTGCCTTGCGATTTTCACAGTAATTTTTGCCATATTCGATATTTACTGTTACTCTGAAGCTGCGCCAGGTTCTGTGCATTATGGATATTACATCATATCATATGAGTTTGTGTACGTGGGAAATCGACATGGTATGAAATTTTATTTGTATGTTGACCTTCTATTCAAAATATTGAAAAATATATGAACAAATTTCAAAAGTACGTTGATGGTATCTAATCTTCTGAGAATAATCAAAAATATAATTTTCCAATATGAAAAACTTGAAATTACATAGTTGTATGAAATTACATTTTTAGGAAATAGAAATATTGGTAAATTACTCCACGTATTGGATTTCAGATTATTTTAAAGTTTTGATAGACTTTGAATTTCTGTAGACTAAATTTGGTCGACTTTTTCAGTACGCAACATGCTGGTTGTGTTCGCCCTTTTCTCTATCCTCGGAGGTTGCGTGGTGTTTGCCACATCGATAATGCTGATAAGAGCTCTGCGAAAAGAGCACGAGAAAAAGATGTTGCCTTGGCTGTACAGTTTTGCTGTGTTCACAATTATAAGGTTCTTCGCCTTCTTGTTCTTCAGCATCGTCAATGACTTGATATTCGCCTACAACGTCACCATGTGCCTTCTTTGGGCGGTTTTTCTGCCACTTTCTATGTATGGTTGGCTCCTCAACTACTCCTTATTTCTCGAGCTCAGCGATTTGTCGAGATTGGAGGATTTGGCACATCTTAGGGTATTTTTCTTTTAATTATTGTCAGGAATAACTTGAATTTAGGAATGAAAATTTTGGATTCTTTAATATTTCAAGTTCTCGACTTTAATTTGATGAACTCATGATCTTGAAGTTCGGAATTGGCAGAATATGTGGTGTAGTACTACCCACCTGTGAAATTCTAGATTGGTAAAATACCGAAAAACAAAAATCACTCGAAATTACGTATTTACAAATTTAAATTGTACTTGATCTTCAAAACTTTTCCAGGTTGATGAATCTTAGCATAATTTTCAACTACTATAGATTTTCATGAAAATTTTCAAACTATCTATCATCTTCGCATGATAAAGTTTCTAAATTTTTACAAATTTTAATAATATAACACAGTTTCTGGATTTACACAAAATTTTTTAAATCTTCAATCTACAAAATTAATTAGCATTTTCTGCAATTTCACACATTTTTAAAATCTTTTATAGTTATCGCAATCTTCAAAATTTGTTCAATGTTCTTTCAATTTTTCAGAAATTTAAGAATTTGAAAGACAAAGTCAATAAATATTTTACAGATTTAAAAAAATATGCACATTTTTTTCGGATTTTTCAAATTTTTCAGATTTTTTTTTCAGAGAAGAATAATAATCATGCAGCTTTAGTAGAAGAATGATAATAATGACATTCTGCAAAATTATCGTTATTTTTCTAAAACTCTATAAAAATTAGAAACTTTTTAAAAGTATTGTCAATCTCTAAAATTCTAGATATTTTTTCATTTACCAAAATTTTCGAAATTTCGAAAGTTATAGAAACTACTCAAATATTTTCAAATTTTATCAAAATTCATTTAACTTGTGAGGGATTCTTGTAATCCTGGAGTTCTTTTGAATTTTTTTTAGATTTCTAAAAAAATTAGAAAAAAAATCATGCGTTTTTAACAAAATATGATAGTGAACAAGAAAGAGTCAAAATTTGCAAACATTTTCTGACATTCTACATTTCGAATCTTCTATAGTTATTCACAATCTATAAAATTTATATATAATTTCTGAAATTATATGACGATGAATGTCATGAAATTGTTCAGAATTTCTAAATTTTCGATGTTCTTTAATTTACCGAAGTATTCAAAATTTCAAATTTATTCGAACTATCTAAAACTTTTTTTTTATATGAATCCGTCCAATATATCAGATTTGTAATTTTTTGATTCTTTTGAAATTTTTCAGATTTCTAAAGAAAGTGAGCAAAAATAATCATGAATTTTTCAAAAAATATGTCTAGTAACAAACAAAATTGTCAAAATTAATGAACATTTTCTTATATTTTACAAATCTTTTGGATTGAATTGAATTTTTGACATCCTGCAATGTAATTAATGTTCTTCAATTTTACGAATTTTTAAAAAATTCTAACGTAATTCAATCTATTCAACAATTTTTTTATTTCATTATTATTTGTCTTACTCTTTAGAATATTTCGTAATTTTTAATCTTTTTGTAGTTTAAAAAGTTTTTTCAAACAGTCGAAACTGAATTGAGCACTGGGGTCGAGGGTTTAAAGTAGACACAGTGCTCGATCCAGATACAATAAATCCATTCGAAATACTATCCAGACTCTAAAATATTCCACTTAATTTATACCTTTTCAAGTTTCTGTGAAATTATAGAAAATTTTGTATATTTTCAACTTAAAGCCTAATAGATACTGAGAAGTCAAAGTTATTGTTTAAAAAAAAGTTTTTGTTTCAATTTCGCTCACATTGGAAAAATTTCTCAATTAATTGCAGATTGGAACAATGCAGTCTTTGAATGCTTCAACTACACATTCGATTGCTGGGTCGCGACCAACGACTCCCCACAGCACTGTGTCCACGATGCCAGTTAATTGAGGCGGTCAAATTGTTACGAGATTTCCAAACAGCTTTACAAGTTCATCATTATATAAATTGTTATACATAATTTATGAGTATCCTCATATCAAGAAAAACAATCGAAATCTCATTATCTCAAGGTAAGGTATTTTTAAATTGTAAAAAAAACATTTACTACCTTCATTATTATGGAAAGATATTGAAGGATTGTACACCACTTTTTCCGATTCATAAAATCGAATGACTTTTTATTCCAACAATTCTTCTTTCTGACTTTTTTTTCTTTAATTGTTTTGAAATTTTCTATGTGAAGTTACTTTACGATTTCTGTCCAAATTAACGAATTTTGAATATATTGTTTATTATATGTGTTTTTAAAATTTTATTTTTATGCTAATTTATGGATGTATTTGATATTTTGAGTCAAACTTACAATTTTTGTTGAAATTATTGAATCTCGACTATATTTTGAGAGCTTTATCTTTTGAGTTCATCAAAATCATCACGTTTTAGATAATTTATGATAATAAAATTCATATATGTCGAAAACATACTCAAACAAGGGTGATTATGTATGAAAAAATTGAAAGTAATGGATTTTAAAAATATGCATTCTTAATTGAATAAATTGTAAGAATTTCTTTTGATATGTAAATAGTTGAAAGAATTGGTGGAGTCAAAGGTTGTGAGAAATACGATTCTTGGATCAGAAAAGTGTCACAGAATCTTTTTAACGAGTGCGATCCCAGTGAAAATAAGAATCTCATAAAATGCACTAAAAATGTCGAAAAGGTATTTCTTACTACCTAATTATTGTACTGTTAATTAACATTAATTTTCAAAGTATCATTTACGATGCTTCGTTGAAACGCTTAACTAGTATTTTTTGCAACTTTCAAGTTGTGATTATCCGTCCGAGCACATTTTTTTAAATACATATTTTAATCTAGTTTTATTGCGCATGCGATTATCGCTTCAAAAAAGCTTTCGGTGCACAAATTTTCTTAAGCGAGTGATTTGAAAAAAATTGTAAAAATTTTATCATCCAAAATTTTGATATTTTATTTATAGTTGTAAGGTAGGTCGAAACTCCGTCCAGAATTTGTCTATATTTTTACGAATGACGTTTTATGATCACGAAATTTCGCGTGTTACTTTTTGTAATTTGTATAATAAAATTTTATGTGTATTAATTACTTAGTCTCTTTTCTATTGCCTATTTTGAAATTGGAAGCAGTCAAAATTAGAGGAATTTTCCAGTTATATATTATATTTTTAGCGAAATAAAATAATTCATTATTTGAGTTTTTACTCATTACAATAATAAAGATATCAAAATCGTGGGATGGTTAATTTTTTTATATGGGAATTTATAATAAAGTTAGAAAAATTTGAAAAACAGAAAAAATTAAATTGATGACTGAAAATTCTTATCGTCAGAGGAGTTTTTTATTTGTTCATTTTTTTGTTTCAATTTGTAAATTATTAACGATTTCTTATCGATTGTTATAAAAAAATACTTTTCATACAAACGGTTTAGTGATAAGGAAAAGGGTATTTTTTCCGTACTCAGTATATAAAAAGACACTTTCCATGATCGTTTTCATGATCGTATACGTGTTCAGCCATTTTCCAATTATCTTGAAAATACAAAGAGCACCAGTTCATTGTTATTCCAATTTCCCTGATGTTTTTTCATTACTTTTCGGTCATTTCCTTAGTTCTTTAAAGCCCTTCGATGATCTCGAGTGCTTTGCAATTTTCGTAAGTCAAGACCGTTTCTTATAGAAATGAAGAAAATAGAATGAAACGTTTCTGTGAAGAATTCCTGATATTTTTTATTGAGTGATACATTTTAAATTAATGAAAAAATTCAATGAAAAATTATATTTCATTAAGGATTCACATTACAATAATTTTAATGATTATAAAATGAATAAATATCAGTAATATGATAAAAAAGAACAAATGTAATGTTAATTGTATGAATTAATATCAACATAATATTTATCATGCAAATATTATTTTTATTATATGAATATCTCATAAATTAAAAATAAATTTTTTGTGCAAATCAAATATTTAATTTATAAAATAAAATAAATATAGTATAAGTATAAAATGAGAATTCTAACGTAAATTATGGGTTATTATTATAAATCATTACATGAATTTGAACAAGATTTACCAAAAACTCCTAATTTGATATTTTCACAATCAAAATGTTGATTTTTCAATGAATGTACCTTTATAAGAAATATGAACAAAAGATCTGAAATTCTCCTAGGCTTTCTTTGTGATCAACATTTTCTTTATTACTAAAAATATTTTGCTTGTAACTTTTGGAAAATGCGTGGAGTGAAAATAGTGAAGATGATTTTTTATTGAGTCTCGAATTCAAAAAGTTATTCATTAAAAAATGTTATTGCATTGTGGATTATTATTACAAAAAATGAAAACAGATAGTAAATTTTGAAATATGTCATTACTATTATGAAATAGAATAGATAAAATGTTAATTGTGTAAATTATAATCACACGAATATAATACTTATTATATAAATTTTTTTTAGATCACAAATTATAATTATAATATGAAGTTTAAGAAGAATTAGAAGTCTTTTTGGTATTTTAATGATTTTAATGCTCATTTTTCAAAAAAAGCATCTAATAAATATTAACGGAAAATCGAAAAATTTTCAAGACTTCGTTTGTCATAAACAGTTTTACTTGAAAAATTTAATATTTAATATTACGTGTAATAGTTCAGAAATGTTGCAGCTATAAAATTTTCCAACAAGTCATATGAAATGTTTAAATTGCAGTAATTTTGAATTGTCTCGAACATAATATAAATTTTGTCGAATAAAATACCTAATTGATCATAATAAAAGACGACTCAAATGATTTCAATTTTTGCATCAGTGTTCCTGCAACGTTGCAGAAATGATACAGAAACCTTATAGGAGTAATAATTGACGAAAATCATGCAGAAATCTTTCTGAAACATTTCTAAAAATTTGTGTGGCATAATCATGGTAAATTACATTTTGAAAACGTTTCAGATACGTTACACAACAATAATGGAAATATTTCAAAAACTTTACATCGTTGTAGAAAGTAAAAATCTTTCTAAAAGATAAATCACCGAGTGGGTATACAAAGTTAATTAAAATTCTTAAGATATAATAAGGATCTGTTTTTACAGTCATTTCTCAATAAATTTTTCACTAATTCGGTAAAGTTGATGAAAATATTTTTATTCACAAGACTATGCATGTAAAAATTCTATACTTATATAGAATGTAATGGAATATGTATAGAATTACGTGGAATGTGTAAAGATATTATTCACTGCATATCATAAATATTATTACATATGAATAGTATATGATTATATTATGTACGTATATTACATATGGTTTCCTAGAGGATCGTCTCTTTATTAATAGAGACGCAATTTTCCCCAAATATTGCGTGAGAAAATCTTTACCTACACGAAATTATTACGCTCATGTTTCGACAGTTGACATTATTTGAGGTAGATAGACAATATCAACGTGTAAAAAACCATAATAGAATTATCGCAAAAAGTACAAGTTTCGATATATTTTTGTAATCGATTCTGTTCGTACAAAATTGAAACTATGCTCAGCATAAAAAAATGAAAACACATTTCAACTCGCGACCACGATTGTGAGAACAGTTTATTATGTATTTCAAATAAGCGCTTCGTTAGAATACATCAGATTTCTTCATGCAACCGAAATTTTTATAAAATATTGTTGCATTGTTTACAAATAAATACACTGGTTTTTATCCATTGCTGTCGCGTTTTCGTGGTTTATGACCTGAAAATGAGTTTCGACAACGTATTCCAGAGGAACCAGAAACCCACTGTTAAAGTCAGGATTTTCAATGTTTGATGTAGCACGTACAATCTGAAACGAAATAATTCAAAAACATGAATAGACTGAAATATATGTTAACTTATATTCTAATTTTATTTCAGAATATAGAATGCATTGTTGCAAATTGAGCGAAAATTGTTTGGAAATAATGCTTGCAAAATTCTCGAAATATCAAAAATAATGTAGTTATATTTGGAAATTCATGATAAGATTTATTATAAAATCTTTGACGATTCGGGCCAATTACGATTATATCTATTGATCATTATCATAGTTGTAGGTTCGATAACCTTCTATTTTTTACCTCTTCTGCTTGATTTTGCTCCGTTCCAAAGTGCTTGCGTCATCTTTCAATAGATAAAGTCGTATCCCTCTAACGTAGCTGGCAAAGTATTCACGCCAGTCAAAATTTTTCATCGAGAACGAGTAAATTTGTTGATCTTTCGGATCTAATCGAGACCACATTGCGTGGACATTGCTATTCACGAAGTGCCACTGATTTGTCGAGAAATAGGCGAGGACGTTCGAAAATTTGTGAATTTTAGAGTACATTTTCAGTAACCTGTTAAGAAAAATAAAAAAATTACGAATCTGTTGAACCCAAATCTCTTTCGATTATAAGCAAAATATATTTGTTTATTATGAAAAATTATTTTTCTGTAAATCATGATAGGGACGGCGGAATGCGATTTTTTTTGGGTGGGTAGTAATTAAGTCGAAGGAGAGATAATTTTTCTCATTTTTAATAAAAATCTTAAAATCTTGAAAAGGATTAAAAATAACGAATAATCTTATTGAGTTGAACAAATTTTTATAGAAAGTTTTGAATGTTGAGTATTTTGTTTATAATTTCGAAAGACTAAAAAACTTAGTAAGTTGAAAAGATTGGCAATAATTATAGAGGAATTTAAATCATTATATAACTCCATAGAATAATCAATAATTTTCTTGATTTTGTTAACTATCATTATTATTCAAAATTAACATAATTAGTTTTCCATTTTCTCCAAAAATCTGAAAAATTCAAAGAGTATGACAAAATTACGAAAAATCCTGATAAGTTAGGTAAAAATGTTCATAAAATATGAAAATATTTGAATCGATTGAAATACATTTGAATTTTTAAAAATTTCGAAAAAACAAAAAACAGTGAAACTTTGAAGAAAGTCGATAATTCGATAAAATGCGAAAAATTTGTAGGATCTCAAAAAATTTTCACCAATTTTGACGATTTTGTTCAGTTAAATTCAGTATCGTATTTTTATTCAAATAGATTATTTTTTCCTATTTTCTATAGAAATTTGAAAAATTTCAAAAGAACTAATAAATTCGAATAACTTGGATCGATTCTCATAAAATTTGAAAAGTTTTAAATAATCTGAATTACGTTTAAAAATTTAAGTTCATTAAAAAATCTGTAAATTTTAGAGAATGTCAGTAATTTTATGAAATTATAAATTTTGTATATTGTTTTAATCATCATTTTTCTACGTGCATGATAATGGTTTTCTAATATCTAAAAATAAATATGAAAAATATAAAATATATTCCAAAATTACGAAAAATCTTGAGTATTCGTATATGTACTTTTTTTATAATCTGGAAAATTTCGAATTATGTACTTATTCTCTTCAATACTTCGAAATTTCTGAAAAATCAAAAAAGTTTGAACAAATTTCAAAGATCGTTGATAGCTATACAAGATTCTGAAAATTTGTAGAATTTCAGAAAATATTCATGAATTTTGACGATTTTTTTATTATTATATTTTTAAAAAACATGCATGATTATTTTTTCGTATATTTTCTATGGAAATCTGAAAAATTTTAAAATAACTAAAATATATCAATAACTTCTAAATAAGTTAGATAGTTCTTGCAAGATTTTAAAAGTTTCGAATACTTTGAATCACTTTCGAAATTTTGAAAATTTAGGTAAATTGCAGAAAATTGCATTTTAGAGAATCTCATAATTTTATAAAATTATAAAACTTTGTAGAATTTCTGACTATGTTCATAAATTTTGTAGATTGTTGTCATTATCATTTTTTTCCGAAAATGGCTTGACTTATGTCTACAAAAAATCTGAAAAAAAATCGGATACATTTTCTTTGAATTTGGTAAGTTTCGAATGACTTTTCATCCTCGAAATCTCGAAATTTTCGAGAAATCGAAAAACCTTGAACAAATTTTGATAATAATATTCATAATAGTTTCAATAAATTTGTGAAATATCAGAAAATGAGCACAAATCTCGTAAATTATGAGAAATTTGAAAACATTTTTTGTTGTTTCCAAAAACCGTATAGTATGCATGAAATTTCAAAAAATTAAAAAAGTTCCATCGTAGAGCAATAATCTTTAATTTTGAAAATAGTAATAAAAATCTAGAAATTTTTAAGACATGCCATTTTTAAGCAATGATGAATTCCATTTATCATGAAGAGTTTTGACGATTAAGTACAATTAAAATTTGTAAATCAATGTTTTTTCGAGTGTTTTTTTTATTATACACATCCCGAATATCCTGCCGCCCCTTGCATCAAAATATTTGTCCTGATAGTTAGAAAAACATACCTTGGCTTTTTGCCTAGACACGAGTAAATTGTGTCTATGAGGAAACCAGGGACTAGATGGAATAAAATTATCGACATAGTGTATGGGATTTTTTTCTTATACAAGCTGAATGAAACGTGCCAAATGGAGTTGATCGTGGGATATTCTCTCGCGTATTTAAGATTAATTCCCATGAATTCTTTCCACGTGAGTGGCGCGTCTGTGGACGAGCAGTAATTATATATCAACATTTCCTCGTCCCTTCTGCAAAACAAACGACCAAATTAATTTTTTCTTCATTATTAGACGCTCTGAAATAATGCCCCACGAAAAGTATAGGTGCTTACTTGAGTTTTCTTTGTGTACATTTTTCATCAACAGTAATTGCTAATTCAGTAAATAAATACAGAAATATTGTTCATAAAAGAAACTCAGTTAACAAATTTCGAATTTATATTAGATTAGGTTAGAAAATAGATGAATGAACTTTTTCGTCAGTAGAAGAGTTTGTGATACCTTTTAAATATTACAACGTTGAATATTATTTAAAAAAATTAATTTTTGAAGTAATTTACCTCGAAAATTGTGTCGCGATATCCCAGGCACTTGCGATTAGGGCATTGACGGTGAGGTCGACCGGAACCAAATTCGCCACCAGATTTTCGTCAGCTTGCAAAGTTCGTAAAACACCGGTTGCTGCACCCCCTACTACTCCCTGTAATTCATGTAATAAATATTCGTAAAAATCTTTCAAATTTTCAAAAAACTTAGTTACAGACATTTTTTTATTTTCTAACCACTAAAGTTTGATTGATTATTAATCAAATTAAGGTTATTGTATTAAATAAATTGTAATTAATGCCTACTGATTCTGTAAAAATTTTTCAATTGAATTTCACTCTGAGTTGATTAAATTTCAATCGTAAAAGTGATGTTTTTTCGCTCAAATTACTTAGAGTTTCAAAAATTTTTTGTTTATTATTCATTCAGGGGCTGTGAAATGCGATTTTTTCAAGTGTATAATAATTGAGACTCTAGCAATGAAAGGGGGGGGGGGGTTGTTATTATGTATTTTCGAAATCGTATGAATGATGGTGTTTTTCATTTCTTAATAAAGGTCTTAAAAATTTACAGATAGAGAAAATTACGAAAAATCTGATATGTAATATAATTGGACGAATTATATAAAACTTGTTAACTTTTGTATGGTTTGTACATTTGAAATTTTATAAATATTGAGTTATTGAAAGACATTGAAAATTTGAAGAATTGTCAATAGTTTCGAGGAACTCAAAAGATTTGCAGAATTTCAGAAAATGTATATAAATCCTGTAAATTATTGTGTTATATTTATTCATAATTTTTTCCTTCCCTAACAAATATATGGGAAAAACTTCAAAAGTTAACAAGATAACGAAAAAACTCAGTTCGACATATTTTCAAAAAATTTGGAAAGTTTCGAATAGTTTGTAGTATACTATGATTTAGACAACTTAAAAAATAAAACAAACATTAAAAATTCTGTAGATCGTCAATTAGAAAAAATGTTTATAAACTTTTTGGATTGTGTTTCCTATCATATTTTTTCAAAATATTAATGATGATGCTTTTTTTCCTTAATCAAAAGCTATAAAATTCGTAAAGTACTAAAAAATTACGAAAAATAATAGTATAAAATTTTGTAATAGAGGTGATTTCATTCTAAAGAGTTTGTAGTATGTTTGAAAATTGAGAGGGTTTGAGAAATTTAAGGGCATGGAAAATTTTAATCGTTGTCAATAATTTTTAAAGTTTTGAAAAATTTCTACAATTTCAGAACAAGTTCAAACTTTGTGGATTGTCTTCATTATCATATTTCTTCGAAAAATTCACAATGTTTTATTTTACTTTTCATTTTGATGAAAATTGAAATAACTGAAAGAGTATTGCCAAATTCCGAAAAATCGTAATGAGTTGAAAAAATTGTCATAGGTCTTTAATAGTTTCTAATAATTTTAATTATATATGAAATTTTGAAAATTCTGGAAAATTTAAAATCATTGAAAAATTTTTTGGAATGGCGGAAATTTCGAAAAATTCGAAGAATTTGTGAAATTTCAGAAAATTTTCTTACACTTTGTAAATTGTATACACAATCAGTATCACAATTCTTTGAAATTATGTATGATAAGTTTTTTTTTCATCAATAATCTCAGTTGAGATAAATTGAATAATAAAAAAAAATAACTAAGAAAACAATACTGTCAAATTTTTTATATACATACCCGAAAAACTTAAAAAGTATAAGAATTTACAAAAAATCTTTGCAAATTAGATACATTCTTAATAACTCTGGAGAGCTTAAAATAGTTTGAAGTAATATATGAATAATTTCCAAAAATATTAAAAATTGGGAAATATTTAAATAAATAAAGTTCGATTCGAAAAGACTTGCAGACTTCTAGAAAATGTCAATAAATTTTGTAGATTTGTGGAAAAATGTTTAGAATTCCGTAAAACGATTTTGATACAAAAAATTGAATTTAATGTAGATGTTCAGAATTTATTGATCAATTATTTTTCGGAATACGTAGAATAACTTTGCAGAGAATTTTTTCTGGATATACAAATAAAAAATAGGTATATACAATTGAACCGTAGAACGTTCAACGTAAAAAATTTCGTTCAAAATACATATATATTTTTATTTGACTTACGCTTGGTCCGTTAAAGTTATCGATCCATCCCGCAATGGGTTCTTTTGCCGTTGAGGTAACTGTAACCAAATTCATTCATAATTTTTGAGACCGAGACCTCGAAAGAATTCATTGTTATATGTGCTAGTCATTCGAAGTATGAATCTTTTTTTAGGTCATGTTACCAGAAAAATTGTATACATTTTCAGGAGAAAGTCAAGTTGGATGAACTTCAACAAAATATAATCGTGGTTCCATTTCAGATTCGAAAGTACATATCAAGAGACTATTTCCCATAATTCTTGAATAAAGCCAGAAAACAGTAAAAGTAACCTTAATTCTTTTAATGAATAGTATGAATTTGGAAATAGTGAATATTAAACAATTGTTGTGCCATTGCCTTCTGATTATTTATCAATAGTAATATACATTTCGTAGATTGTACTTTTCAAGTGGTTCATATTTTCAACAGAAAACAAAAAAAACTTCATGCATGTTTTGATAACCAACACAATACCATACAAAATTTATGAAAATTGTATCGAATTTAAAACTTTTTTACGATTTTTCAGCATAATTGAGCAATTATACTGTTTTGAATGGTTTGTATGAAGTTTTCAATGATTTTAAATTTTTTATGTTATTTTGAATACCGAACTATGTATGTAAATACAAAAACAATTCAAAACTTTCCGAATTTAACGAAAATTCGTCCAATTTATTGAGATTTTTCGTAATTTTCTGATACTTGTCAAGTTTTTCGGATTTTCGTTAAGAAAGGAAAAGTCACTATCATAAATTTTTTTTAAAAATATGATAATGACAGTAATACACGAAATTCATAAAATGTTTTTGAAATTTATCGAGTTGTTGACAATCTTTCAAATTATATTGTGTTTAATTTTTCAAAATTTTAAATAATACAGTAACTATTTGAGATTCTACATTTAAAAAAAATTTTGTCCATCTTATCCAGATTTTTCGTAATTTTCTAAAACTTTGTAGGTTTTTCAGACTTTTTTTATTTAGAAATGAAAAAAAAAAACATGCATTTTTTAAAAAAGTGTTATAATGAACACAATCTACAAAATTTACTAACATTTTCTGAAATTTTTCGAATTTTTATAGAAGTATTGACGATCCTTGCTATTCTGAAGAGTTTTTTATATTTCCAAAACTATAAGCAGAATACAAACTTTTCAATTTTATAAAAATCTGCCTGGCTTACTACAATTTTACGTAATTTTTTAAAACTTATCAAGTTTTTCAGATTTTTTTAAATGAAAAAGGTATTATTATGCACATTTCGAAGTGACGTATTATTACAAATATGAACACAGTCTCTAAAATTTATGGAAATTTTCGAAAACTTCACAAATTTTCCGAATTTTTAGGAAACTACTGACGATCTTTAATATTCCTAAGGATTTGTTGTTTACAAATTTTTTTTAAATTCAAACACCATACGAAATTGAAATTCAAATTTTATATAAAACCAGAACCTAGATTATGAAGATCTTAAGTAATTTTCTTAAACTTATCAAGTTTTATGAATTATGTCTTTTAATGAAAAAAGTATAATCATACTTATTACGTATTTTTTTATTTTTTATGTATATTTACTATGTATATTTATTATGTATTTATTTATATAGTATATTTAATATGTATCTTTTTAATAATGAACAAAATCTTCAAAATATATGGACATTTACAAAATTTTCACGAATTTTTTTCAATTTTCAAAATGTTAAGTAGAAACAATTCGAAACTTTCCAATCTTATAAAAATCGACTTAGTTTATTCAAATTTAACGTAGTTTCCTCAAACTTTTCAAGTTTTTACATTTTTCTTGAACAATTAAAAAAAACATTATCATGCAAATTTCGAAGTGATGTAATCATAAATGCAAACACAATCCATGCAATATACGAACCTTCCCGAAAATTTCACAAATTTTTCGAATTTTTCAGAGTTAACGACAGTATTAGAAAAATTGTTATATTTTAATTTTTGGAAATTGAAAAATTTATTCAACTAATTCAAATTATTGAAAAAAATGTAGAAAAGAAAGTATAAAGATTGACAAAGATGTTTTTTAGTGGCCAGAAAGATCTAATAGTTTATATCAAATTGATTGTAATGATTTCGAAACGAAATATATTAGTCAGATGTGTAGATATATCAATGCAAGAATGAAAAAATATTCATAAAGTTTATCTTTATCCATCAATAACGGTAGAATCAATAATGATCATGAATTCAAATAAAATAAAAAAAAGGTTCTCAACATTGAAAAAAATATACCCAACTAAAAAATTCTCGTCTGAAATAGCTTATATTAAAAATAAATAATATCTAGTTTTGAATAAACGCAGAGATTTACAAAATTGTAATCGAAAAAATTTGTTGACTTTTTGTTCAATGTTTTAGTATTCAGTATTGAACTGTCTTCATTCACAATACACCAAGAGTTTCATTTAAAATTTTACTAAAATTGAGGAAGTACATGTTGCCATTGATAATCAGAAGGAAATTGTACAATAATTGCCTTATTGATGCTATCAATTATAAGATGTATGCTTGAAATAAATATGATAAATAATTTACATTAAAAGCTATTATTGTCCTGAAAAATTTGTATAAATGAAGACCAGGTCTTCATAAGCACCGAAATAAATTCAAAACGTCAACATGTTCAAACAAAGATGAAAATTCGGCTTGGAAATTTGAAAAAACAAGTTCTTATCACAATCGATCTCAACATTTTCCCCTGAATTATTTCCTCTACTCTAGATCAACTTTTTTCGTCTCTCTTAGTACTGAAATACTTTTGACTCTGCCGAGAAGTCTCCCCGGCATCGAAGTCACTTCCAAAACTCTCGACAGTTTCAAGGGAAACGCGACTCATGGTGGCGTATTCTTCATCAAAGTTGCACACCTCAGGGTACATGCTCTTGAAAGGCTCGGCCTGAACTTGGTCAACTTGTTCCCTCGGTCGCGCGACCGTATAAGTTAAGGTGCAGACGAACAAAATTAGCTTCCCCAAAAGATTCAACAAAAACATCCCCACCGCTAAAAACAATTGCCACAAAACCCCCAAAATTCCTGTCACGAGATACAGCAAAATCATCAAACACATTTTCACTCAAATCACTAAATGTTTCCACATTCGTCTGTCATTTTTCAATAAAAACCTCTGCAGCTTTTTTCACCGGAAATTTGGAGGTCGAAACGTCTCATTGGGAATTCAGGATTGCCGAATCATTCGGTGACGTCAAAGAAATTAAACTTGGAATAGTATTTATTTACCAATTGCTGGTCTGAATATGCCCATTGGTAGTCCTTTGTTTTTTTCCTTGATCAAGTCTTCGGCCATGGCTTTCGTGAATGTGTACGTGTTTGGCCATGGTTTGATGAGCCTGCAAGAGTGATTTTACGTCAAGATACTATTTGCTAAGAGGTATTTTTTTTGTTTTGAGAATATTTTGCGAACCTGGGAGTCATTTCTTCGATCATGTCTTCGGGCAAGCATTCGGTTAATTTCAGAAGAGAGTCATGTTTCATTGGGTAGCTGTAGAATTCTTCGGTTACCTTCTTCTCGTGGCAGTTGGAATAAGCTGTCGACACGTGGACGAATGACTGAAACATTTTTCGATCCAGATTAATTGGGACTAGATTAAATGAAAGGGAAAACAGTTTAAGGATACGTTAGAAAAGACTGGTTTTGTCATGACCAAAATCAAAGGCGAGTTATTTGTCGTTACGCAATATACGAGTCTTTCAAAATTGTCATGTTTATTCACGAGGAAAATTTTTATCCAGTTGCGAAATAAGTTAGAATTCATTTCGAGAGCATGAATTTCTTTCACGTCCGAAACCGTTCAGGATGTTGAGAATTGAAAAATGTCAATGATTATGTCTTCTGTGACCCTAACGGTCTTTGAGATCTGTTAGGACATGAAGCATGAGATTGGGCTGAATAAATTAACGTACTTTTCAAACATGAGTAAGATTTTATTCAGGTTTTTATCTAGTTAAATCACTGTCCAAATTAGTGCATTACTGAATTCTTAACTGGTGTTTCTGAATAACGTACAACAATTCAATTTATTTCATTTCATGAATTTTTACTTGCTTTAGAACCATACATGAATGGATTTCCTGTATTTCCAATTTTTGCAAAATTTTCTGGGTAAATCCTTCCGCTCGGAAAAATTTTCCCGCGGAACGCGAAGATTTCGCGAGCATCAGATTTTTCAATGATCTCACTCGTTGCTCTCGTCATAAAGTAAACTTGACTTATTTGCTCGAAAACTGACGTGCCGCAGTTGCAGGAGCGACAGTCGAGTGAACTTTAAACTCATTATACAGTGCGGGATTTTAAGCGACACCTGTGGAAGAGTTCCCAAGAAGCGCAAACACAAATCTTCCGTCCCCGATGAAATCTTTTTCGCCACAAATCACGTCGCTAAAAAATCATTGTTTGCCCATTTGCATTCCGAGTGACGAGTTTTCAGTTGCGCACTTTCAATGTTTTCATCGCTGCTTGATGCAGCGTTTTGGAAATACAGAATCCCGAAATATTCTACTGAAAATAAAAATTGCCTAATCTGTGATGTCAGACCTGACGTCAGATGAAATCTTATTTTTCATAGAGTCGAAATTTATCCATGACGATTTTATCAAAGAAGGTTTTTAGGAATTTTTAAGTATTGAGTTTTTCTTGGAGTTTTTTTTTAATTATCTACTGATGATTCTACTAACATATTCGTATCAAATTTAGTCGAATGTAAATAATAATGTAATCCAGAGTTTGGAAAGTTACTTAAAAACATGTAACGCGTTACGTTACTGTTACAAAGGTGAAAAAAGTGATTCGTTACGTTACCGTTACTTGAAAATAAATAGTAACTCGTTGCCGTTAACATTTAAAAAAAGTAATGTCCGGTACTTTCAACTTACTTTTTGGAATAAATTGAATGTAAATAACAAGATATTAAAAAACTAAGGCTGAAAATAACACTATCAACGTACTCGTGGTTTTGTTCTATAGAAATTGTTTATTTTAGATATAATAAAAAATGTTAATACGTACTTTTTCACCCTGGAAAAAAATTAATCAGCTTGTTCAAATTAAAAAATTTTGTTCAAGTTCACAAAATTCCTGGATATGACATTTGATTCAATGTTAGCCACAAGGAAACATTCGCAAATGTAATAGATTTTTAAGAGAATCTTTATACCTACTCAGATTTTCAGAATGTTGTATTTTTCAGTATGTATAAAATGTTGCAGGATTTTCTAGTATTTTCATAAATTTGTACTATTTTTCTGAACATTGATATATAGATTTCAAGAATTTCATGCTCTAGAATTCGAAGTTCATTGAATTATTTGTATTTGAGAGGATTTTTCAACAAATAGTGTCTATGCAGATTTTCATTTCCTTTGATTTTTTTGATACTTTTTCAATTTTTTTACGATTTCAATGATTATTCAGTATTTTTGAAACTATTTGTAATTTTCAGGATGATAGAATGTTGCAGAATTGCTTTGTATTTTTACATAATTTTAGTATTTTTATGATATAAATTGTTATATACATTTAAAGAATTTCAAACCATAGGATTTGAACATAATGAAATTTTCTTTGTTTTACAAGATTTTCCAGGAAACAGTGTCTCGATAGATTTTTACTGATTCAAGTACTTTTCGTATTTATTCAGTTTTTCTATGATTTCAAGGATCATTCATTATTTTTATATGTTGCTGTATGAATTTCCGGAATTCGAAAGATTTTCAATGTTTTATATATTTACACGTATTTTTTATTGCGTATGTTCTTTCTGTATGTACTTCCAAGTTTTTATAGAATGTTGTGGAATTTTCGAGTTTTTTCAAAGATATCTCTTTGAATTTCTAAAATGAGGTAAAATTGAAAGTTCGAAATTTCAGAAGTATTTCGATCGATTTTTCAGAAAACATTTTCTTTGTAGATTTAAAGTGCGCTCAATATTTTTTGTATTTTTCACAGAGTTTTTCGATTTGATAAATTTTCTCATATTTTCATAGACTTCTATAAACATATATTTTTAGAATTGAAAGCTCGAAAAATTGAAGTTTTAGATTCCTATAATAACATAAATTTTTGAATATTCAAATAACATCAAACTAAGTTAAATCTAGTATTTTGAGTATTTTGAGTATTTTTTCGCAAATTTACGAATTGCTCATATTCCACTTTAAAGTGAAAATAAATTAAATAGTTGTCCCTATAAAAGTTATAAATATCGAATTTTCTATTTAAAAATGAGGAAGTTAAAAATTACTTATATCTCAGTTTCAGACAATTCCTTAAAAAGTTACAAATTGTGTTAAAAACTTAATGAGACAGATAAAAGTAACGTGAAATAACATTATTTTTGTTACTCGTTACCGAAAAAAAGTGACTCGTCCCCGTTATCGTTACTTCTTAAGTAATGTGACACGTTACGTTATCGTTACAGAAAAAAATGTAACGTTTCAGAGTAACGCGTTACTTTCAAACCCTGATGTCGTCTTTATATTATAGTTCTTATTCCATCATTTTTACAAAAAAGTGAAAAATTTCATCGACAATATGTGAGACTTTTTAAATGTCTCCAGAGTATCGTTCTTCTTAAAACTCAATGTTAGGAAATTTAACGTATGGAAAAATTGACACTTTTATTGTTACAGCGACTATTTACACTTTTAGAGATAAAAGAAGTTTCTATCAATCAACCTTCGAAAAAATAATATCATGAGAAGCTATCAAGCCTCCAACACTGTCAATTCTATTCTTAGATTTTGAAGAAATTCAATTTGTTAAAATGATAAATTATTACCCATAAGAATAATTTTGTAATACAAAAATAAAAGCACGAATTATATTGAATGATATAAATGTATACAACATATTCACACATATATTTTTTGTTCATTCATGAGATGCATCAACATAATAATGCATTAAATAATAATGATTCTCAAAATGCTCAATGCATAACAAACTTTTGTTCGAATAACACAAAGCCGGAAATCATTGTAATTATTATGAATGTTGTTAATAAAAATGATTATTCTTACCAGTATCATTATTAACTACAATTTGTATTATTACTATTAACAATGAATACACTATCTAAATACAATTGCAATGATATAACAATAATAATTATGATAGTATCACATTATCATGACAAGTATTATATTTTATCCTTACTCCGAATATTTTATCGATCTTTTGAAGCCACAATTATTTCACAAAGGAAAGAATGCCAAATTTCACTGTTTGCGAATTTTAATTTTTAGCTTCTTTCATTAAGCCCTCTTCAGAAACTACGTTAACAATAAAAAAATGAATATTACGAAAATTTATGTATTTAAAAAAAATTAAAACTCTAAAATCGAAATTAATTAATCAACAATTTCATCACTTGCATATTTGATAACTATACCGATGGTTTTCTTTTTACATGTTTTATACATTTACATGAGGTCTTTATTTTATTATTATTATTTGTATTAAATGATAATTTTACATTTATAAACGTCACCAATTGACGTACAATCTGGTATTGAAAATAAAAACATGACAATATTATATTCAATTTTATTGATGCTTGTCATTTCAATTCAAAAGTGTATTCGTAACATAATTTTATTTTTCAACGAAACTGAAAAACCTTCATGCTTCTTGGTCGAAACAATAAGACGCATTTATTTCTTTGACCGAAAAAAATGTTATTGAATGCTTATAACTTTGCCAAAAATCAATATATTTCGACATTTATATAAAACAAATGTATGGTATGAATCACACTGTATAATTATATTCATTTCACAACTGTCTAATTGTCGAAAACAAATTTTCAATGATCTATAAACAAAAAGTGAATAATTTTTTTGGAATCGAATAACTTAAAAAGTATTTAAAGAGTTTTAGCTCCAAATTTTTCGTAAATGAAGAAAATTGTTAAGACTTTCATTGGGTAAAATTTTCTTACAGAAAAACTTTTGTTTAAGAGTTTTAATTTTTTAAAGAAAATTGTTCTTCTCTAAATCTTCTGAAAATTTTTTGTTTCTGTTTTGGCGGCTGTAGACAGAAACTTTTGTTTCTATTCGGGTTTGTGAGGGTGTGTGAAAAGCATACAAATTTTGTATGAAAACCGTCAATAAATTAAATTAAATGAAAAATATCGATTACTAGAGTAGTCGTTATTTCTAAAATTTCGGGATTTTCTCCATTCCTGGTCCTAGAGAATCAATGAAAGTATGAAAAAATATATTTTTGCGAAATTCGAGTAAAATTGGGGGATATAAACACGTGCAACAAATCGAAAGAAATTTCATTCGGAAGTATATACACGTATTTTTTTTGTTCCGTTTAGGAATATAAAAATATAGTTATTATATTGTAATTTATATCACTATAACACTTCTTATAATTGATAATAATAATTAAATTTTTTCGTTTTTTTTTTTTTTTTTTTTTTTTTTGGGTGGAGGGGTCTTTAAAAAGGTTTTTCTGAAAGTGCCATAACTTTTCAGCTACCAGAAATTTCCAGGTACATAAAAAATTTTCAACTCTTCCAGAAAATGTTTGAAAAGTCAACTTGAAAGCTCGTCACGCTCATTTTCGTTCAACGAAATTAAAGTAAAAATTCAAGTTTACTGTGACAAGATTCAAGCTTATGAAAATTCAGAAACGGTTACTTAATTTCAAAAATATACCTTCAAGTTTTGCATGTTTTTGCACAAGTCAATAACGTCGGAAGTGCTCCGAACGTTAATTGCTGTCGCGAGCTTCAGCTTTTCGTCGAATCGCACGGTCGCTGCGACATGAAACACTATTGACACCTGGTCAACAAAAAAATTCGCAATTTTAATATTTTGCCTTACGAAGCTGTGGAAGAAAAATAGAATCTCAAGAAGAAATATAGCAATCACCAGATAAAAATTTTTTCAATCCCATCGTTAATTCATTTTAACTCAATATTATTAAGTAACAATTTCGAATGATCGTGCACGTTTTGCATCCACCCAAATTTAACCTCATTATGCGAATTTTACAACTCCCCAAAAGTGTCGATCATTTACGTTTCTTATTACACGTCGTCATTTTTATTTTTCCCCATTTAGCTTTCAATGGACATTCCAGAAATCCAGTACCTAAAATATAAGCTTTCATGTGTCCCACGCAAATATTCGCGTGACGTGAAAGCACTTACGTTTTGCACGAGTAGGTCCCTGTCGGCCGAAGAAAGTCCCAAACCTTGCGAGCAGCAGTCCCCGGGCACGACTTGGATTTTATGACGAAATTTGGGCGAGACTCCTTTGAGGCGTTGAAAAATCTGCAAATAAACCGAGACCATAACCCCGGGCCCTTTCACTTTCGGGCCCATTATATCTGCTTACGAAAGCAATAACTTTCGAGTTTTGGGCCCTGGGAGAAATTATGACGAGTCTTATCGCGAACACGTTTCATGATGACCCTGTATGGGGTACTTGAACGTTTTATGTTTTTCTTTCTTTCACCAATCAGTGGTTCTTTTGAATTTATTCAACGTCATCTGATTTGAAAATGCTCAAAACTCTAAGGAGTCGTTCATAAAATACGTGACATTCATGAGGAAAGGAATCCGAAAAATGTGTGACGTTTTGTGGATTTCTTATAAACAAACTCTAAGGCCCCTATAAAATTTTTGCGAGTTCTCTCCATGATTTCATTTTTTTATGTTGGCTTCATAAAAATTTTAGCAGTGTAAGAATCAGTAAATTTTCTGGGGTTGGATTCTTGGGATTTTTTTATGAGGAACCTAATGAGGATTTGAAAATCTTGTAAAGGACATTTCATTTTTATGAGGTCATAGGACTTACGAGAGATGTTGATTTTTGGAGCTGTGAGAATTATGTTTTTTTGTTAGATGGCAAATATTTTGAAATGATAAGTCGAATTTCGGAGTTTTTAAGAGTATGTATTTCGAAGGAAAGTAATTTTGAAATTTTCATTTTGGAATATGTATGACGTTTTTTGAATGACCCCTTATAAGAAACTTAATGGTTCCTATAAAATATTTGCGAGTTCCTTCCTAAATTTTTTTTATGAAATTCGTGAAATTTTCATCTGTATAAGAATCAGTTAATTTTCTGGCGTTGGATTCTTGATATGTTTATGACGAACCTAATAAGAATTTAAAAATTTTATGTACAACGATTTATTTTTATGAGGTCATCGGACTTACAAGACATGTTGGTCTTTGGAGTGAAATTTATTAAAGTTGGATGTTTTTGTAGATGAAAAACTTGGCAGATGTTTCAGTATGCTAAGTCGCGTCATTTATTGGAGTTTTTCAAAAATATTTTTACCAAACAAATTTTGAAATTTTTAATTTTAGACAAATGTGAGACTTCTTCTGGTTGACTTAATTTGAGGAACTATAGAGCCTCTAGAAAAAAATTGACTATATCTTTTTTGAAGTAAATATTTTTATAGTTTTAAAATACCATACACGAAAATAACACGTTGAAAAATAGTTTCATAGTCAACTTACTGGATCTTCGAACAAATCTTCGAGTCGGCTTTCGATGTTTTTGTCTTTTTTTGGCCGGATTAACAAGTACATTTCTGAAATGTTTGGACATGTTCGAAACAGTTTCTCGATAAGGATTTTCCCTAGGAATCCAGTTCCTCCTGAAAAAATAAAAAAGTTAAAAATAAGTTTTCTCCTTTAGTATACTTTAGGAAATTAAAAAAGAACCTTCCAATAAAAATAAAAAAGCTTAAAGTAAAAGTCTTGAGGATTTTATGCGTCAAAAAGTATTGGAACTTAAACTCTGGTTTTCATTTTCTTTCAGTTTTCCGATGAAGAACTTGTATGTTGCAGTTTTGTTCAGAAAATGATCAATTTCAATTGAAGAATTATTTGCACAGTAGTATACAAAAGATTTAACACTTATTGTGAATATTGCAATTTCTAAAAAAACGAATGTTTATATTGAAAGAGTAGGAATTCAAAATATAACACTCAAATTGTACTTAAAACAACATATTATAATGCGATGTTTGGAAAATAATAATTAGACATGAGTTATTTAAAAAAATATTGGGTCATTTCATCTCAAATCATCTAGGTTATTCAGGTTAGATCTTTTTTTTGCGTAAAATTTTTTTCTAGCATCTCTATCGAATTTGACGAGACACATGTTTTTTTTCTTTTCGCTTCAATTTTAGTTGTTTCGTCAGGAAATTTTCAAAACATCGATTTAAAAGTTAATTTTCTTCATTCCCACGTGTTTGACTTTTTTTATGATCTGAACTCCACTAGAAACTATCCGATTGTTATCATTTTTTTTTTTTTTTTGTAAACAGAGTTTCATTGCAATAGAAAAAATTTTCAAGTTCATTTGTAGGGAAAGATTTTGTAATAATTGTGATTCTAGAAACTTTTAAACGGTAAATTTCGACATTGCATCATTTTTTTCCTTTATTATTTTTGTAAAGCAAGTAAAATGAACAACAATGGGTATTCATTTCTATTTGCCGAAATCTGTTTTTCAGGAATTACGAATGTTTGGGTCAAAGTGTCACTTTTTTTAGTTTTTTATGCTTGTTTTTTGTTGAATTCTTCAAATTTTACAAAAATGGTTCTATTTTTTTTTATTTTTATCAAATTTTTTAAGCAAAGATTTACCTTTCAAAGAAAAATATTCTAGAGCTTCATATATTTTTAAGATTATTTTGTTATCTTGAAAAAATAAAATTTTTTCAAGCTGATTATTTTGGCCTTGAATCAGATATTTTTCCTCCATTAGAAAACATAAGAATCAGTTGAAAAAAAAACAATAAGTATGTATTTAGGGACTACAATGTAATTCCATTTTTGCAAATATGTATTTGTATGCTTAATTTTTCGATAATTCGATGAATTCACCAAAAATGGTTTGTTCACAATAATTTTCGTATAAGGCAATCAGTAAGAAATTTCTTTTATAAAGAATTAATGTAGAATCTAATAGATTTTCAGAATTTCTTTAATTATCGAGAAAAAAAATTGAAAAAAAAATTTTTTGCACACAAATTTCTGTTTCTATACTGTTTGGGTTTTTTCATTCCTTCATTTATAAAAAAAATTTTTTGTTTATTGCAAATGAATTATAATGAAATTGACTGATAATGCGTGATTAATGATTATATGTTGAACCAGACGAACAATATGTTACTGCTTGAATACTATTCGATTCATTAGTTAATTAATTAGTGCAGTAACATTCTATTTATGATTTTCAAAGTTTACAATTAAAAAAAAACATTTTTTATTCAAAAATTAAGAAAAAACTTACGCAATATAAGAACTTCTTTAACGATGATAAAAGAAATCTCGAAAAATATACAGAGCTTCAAAATTTTTTTTCTTCGAAAGTAAATCTTCACCTGAAAAACTTCGGCAAAAAATATTATGATCCAACCATTTTTCGTGGAATTATAAAATTTGAAAGAAATAAAGTATCAAAGAACTGCTAATAAATAGCACTTTGACTTCAAAAAAACGTGATTCTTAAACAAAAAATTTTAGACAGTAGAGATTTCTACTGAATATTATATATTTCAGTACCTTTCTGAAAAAAAAAATTAAGGATAAACTAATGCAAGGATGGAGAACAGTTTTTTCAATTTTGTTATAAAATTCATAATTGCGAGAAAATATTTCCCAATCAATTGAGTGCAGAATTTTTTTCAAGAATAAAAATTTACTTACGAAATAAAGAAAAAAGAAAAGAATCGAACAATTTCCAACCGAGTTATTGAATCACACAGAAAAATAAACACATGGAAAATGAGGAAAATTAACTTTCAACCAATGTTTTGAAAATTCCCTACGACGAAACAACTAAAATTCAAGAGAAAAAAAAACGTGTTCTCTTAACTTGAAAAAAGTGTAGCTTAAAACAAAAGAGTATGCACTGCCTAATCAGTAGAATTCCACTGAGTCAAAAGTAAAAAAAATAATTTTACTCAGCTATGAGTGAATTTTCACTGATAAAAACAATGTATATTCGCTGTTTTACAATTTATATCCACTATTTCCAAGGTGGAAGACTTTTTACTGCTAAAAAGTGAATATGCAGTGCGAATCAATGAAGTTTCAGTTTTTCAAATTTAGATAGTGTTTCATTGATTTCGATTTAAAGGATATTAAAAAAAAGACCCAATTGGAATTACCTGTATAATTTAAGATGAAATGACCGCATAAAATAATATTTTTAGAAAAAAAAAAAACCATTAGTGAATTTTCCCGAACAAAATTGTCGGAAAGCAAACAACCCCATTCCAAAGGTTGCCTCAGCATTCTCGCAATCCATCATTACCCCAGTTACAAGTTTTTCATCAGCCAAACGTGAAAGCGCGGGCTCTCGTAAAACAATGATTTACCGGTGATAAAAATTGATTGTCCAGCGTAAAATGATTGAATAGGAGTCTCCTGTCGAATGATGTCCTCATTGAAGAGCGCGAAATCGTTGTTGTTGGTCTCCGGAGTTATAATCGGCGTGGAAAATGCGCTCTGCTGCAATTTTAAATCTCTTGTGTGTCAATTCTCTCCCAATTTTTACTCCTTAACGTCAAAAACATGCGTTACATCATCAACTGCATTTCACAGGGAATCCAGAGAATTTATTTATAGCCAATAACATGATTCAACGTGACATTTTCCTATCGTGTTTTTTATTTTCACGCTAGTAGGATGAAATAGTTGAATATATTTGCCAACTTTTGCAACGCTATTGAAAAGTCAAATGGAGCTTTTCCATCAGGTTCAGGTTTTTCTCTGAGTGGAAAACTTGTGATTCAGGTTGGGATTTTATTGGAACATTGGAAAAAATAGAAATTTTATTGATTTCCAGGATAGATAATAAAGAAAAAAATTTTTTTTATAAATCGATTGCGAAGTATTCATTTATTTATAAAAATACTTTGAATCCACATTTTTTGCAAGTTCCACTCTTTGAATTAAAAATAATTATGTTAATGTGGCAAGTTAAGTTTGGATGCTCTACTTATTTCCCAATTGTGAAGATAATTATGGTTTGCAGATGAAAATATGAAAGTATATTTTTGAAAAACTTCGAGAGGTAATGATTTTTGCATCAATTACCTTTTGCCCTCGATTTCCTTACAGTAGAAATATAAAAAAATCCCAAATCATTTGCTTTTCCGATAAAAATTAAATTTTCTGAAAATACTCTGATAAATGATGAAATCTTTTTTTACCAAAAATCAAAGAGAAGATGAAGAATGTAAATAAAAAATTTTTCCAAAGCAATAAAAAAACGCAATTAAAATGTTTCCACGTCAAAAGACAGAATTACTCTCCAATTTTCCCATGCTATTTTCGATTTATTTCACCATTGTTTCGTGCAAAAGAAAAGTTTACGAGCCTAAGAAACGTGTCCTTCGATCACATTGCCCAATTAGTGAAAGTGACGAGACAACTTGAGTAACAAGCTCATTACTTGCATGTAATAATTAAAAATTATGGTTATTGAATCTAATTACGTGGCTGACGAATTTTTCGAGGGATTTCTCGGTGTCACTGAACTTAGCGTAGGAGATACGAGATTGAATTATAAATATTTGGATCTTCGTCTCAGAGTCAAGGACCCCAGCTTCAAGGTAACAAGTGGTAACAATGTCACGTCAAGCCATTTTACAGTTATCTCTCGCTTTCAAGCCTAGTCACTTTGATCAAAACTAGTATGGCATTCAGATTCGATGAATTTGGGAAGAGACGAAAATTCTAGGTCATGAAGAATGGTCAGTGGTATTGACGAAACTGGACGAAACGTTATTCGTCATGAACTTCGAAACTGAGGGAGGAAGAAATATATGAATTTTTTTCAATATTATTTTTAATAATAAATAAAATATAACAGTATATTCATAAATTCATATGTATATTATATTTGTTATAAATTTTTGATACATATTAATTTTTTTGAGGAAATATTTTAATTAGCTCCTTCCGTCAACAAGTTGTAAATGAGTAATAATAATTAAATAAATTGCAACTTGTAGAATGTATTTATAAATGAGTAACTAAAAGGTTTTCAGTTTATTGTAATGTGACATCTATCAGAATTCAAAAATGTGGATTGAGTTGGAAAATGATAGTTAATACGTAAATCGCAAAAAAATAAGGAAATGATCTAATAAATGAAATGGATGCATGTGTAAAGTTTTGGATTTTTCTTGAGGCTAGAGAAAATGGTATTTAACAACAGAGTTTGTATTTTATATACATAATTTACTTTTTTTTGGAATAATTTTTTTATCCTCGAAATAAAAATTTTTCAATGTTAGAAGACGTGTAAAGTCTTCATAAGTAAAGTATCGAAACTTCGTGCAATCTTGTGACAGTACAATTTAATGTAAAATATTAAAAATATGTGACTCTGTGGTACATACATGACAAAGTATATATATATATATATATATATATATATATATATATATATGGAGTAATTAAAATTTAGTTGTATTCAGTAAGTAATATAAAAGTTGAATGAAAAATATAGAAAAAGCATGTTATTCTAGAAATTTAAACAGGAATCTATAAATATACTAGAAAACTGCAGAGATACTGAAAAACTTTGCAAAATTTTATTGAACACGAAAAAATAAGAAAAACACTAAAATACTGTATTTTTAGGTTTAGAAATCTATACAGAAATAATTAATAGTACCAGAAAAAATACTTTACATTATATATATAAATATTGAGAATACATATACAAAACATATTTAAAGTCCTTGAAATCTATGCTGTAGTCAAAATTATTGAAGTTACTTTTTGAACAAAAGTTACTTGTCATGAACAATTGATTAATTTTCGGAATCTTTTTCTAACTTTTTAAGTGGATTTCTGCAAAGTGTCCAACTTGGGGACCTTTTCTTAAAGTCGAAATTTTGGCCTATTTTTAAAATCATCTAAAATTATAGTTATTTTCATGATAACAAAATTGTATTACATAAATAGTTAGTTAATGAAATGAGGTTTCAGGAAATATACAATTGTACAAGATATGTAATGTTGTTTGGATTGTACAATTGTTTAAAAGATTGGTGTCCACTTTGGGGGACTCTCACCTATTGAATATAAGAAATTTAAAAACACACGAAATTTGTAGATATAGTTTTTCTCAATATTTTTAGAAATACGATAAATTTATTCGACTTTAAATTCTAGAGGATCGAATATTTTATACGATCTTAGAAATTACAATATTCAGAATATTTCCCAATTGCAAAGATACTGAAAAGATACTCAAAGTATTAAATCTATTGAATACACGAAATATGTATGTCAACTGTCAAGCAAGTATTTTCTGATAACTCTATTAAAATTCCAAAAATCTATCATTTTCTGAATCACAATGTGTCAAATTCTTGAAATTCTTATAAGATCCATAAAAATTTACAAAATTAATAAACATATCAGAAAATTTAATGAAATATGAAAAATACTTGAATATTCAAAGTTATAGATCCTAGAAATTTATGGAATCCTAAAAATCTATAAAACCTCGAACCTTACAGCATCTAGTTCGAGAAATTTCGAGTAAAACAAAAAATAGAGAATCCGTCAAATGGTATAAATACTTCAAAAAATACTAAAAAAGTGCAAGTATTTGAAACTTATAGAGTACTAGAAATCTGTGTAGTAATTATTTTCTGAAAAATCGATCTAAATTTTTGAAATCATTAGAGCCTAGAATTTCAATTCTTCAAACTACATAAATCTTTGAAAAAATCTATAGGAATTTCAAAAACATACAGACATCATAAAATCCTCCATAAATACTTATAATATAAATATTTAAGTAAAAGTAGGAAAGTTTGAAAAAAAAATCTATCTTATACCAAGAGTCTTTGAAGATATTATTTTCTACAAAGAAAAAAAAAAAAAATTCATAAAATTCTTAAAAATTTAAATCCTACAGCGTAGAATTTTAGAAGTATATATATATTTCTAAAATTCTATGATGTTAAATGATATCTATAGAAATCCAAACAAACATTAAAAAAAACTTTAAAATGATATATAAATACTGAAAAGATAAACACCGAAAGACGTTAGAAATGAGATACATAATATGTATTGTGATTTCAAATAATAAGTGGTTTATTTCGAAAAGTAAAAGCTGGAAAGTATATTCCTAATCTAGAATATATATTGCTTTATACATTCAAAAAAATTTGTATGCATGTATTGATTCTTTCACATTTTTTTACTTTGTCCTTATTCATGAAAAATTTCTTCGCGACGTCCTTGCGTTTTTTTGAACTGTCTTCTTCATGTAAAAAACGCTGTTTGTTACACCTGCCTGAAATATTATCTTTCACTGACAGAAAAAAAATATTTGTCTAATAAACTTGCAATATTTTTGTTGATCTTATTTGATAAGATAATTCTTTCCAAATAAACGCAAAGTTTTCGTTTAAAAAAGTTCTCAAACTATCGTTAAATTTTTAAATGGTTATTTTTGAGTTTTACCGAATGGAAAATTACGAAAGATGAATTGTTGCAACGATACAAAAATACTTGTGTGATAAAAGAAACTGGATATCAATTACTAATAATTTAATAATCTCGAATAAATATATTATTATATCTATTATATGTTTTAAGGGTTTCCAATTACTGATAACAATTTGTCAGCAATTGAAATTTCAAACGATTTTTTTTATATTAATTAAAAAATTCATTATGAATATAGCTTTTACGATCGTCATTTATAACTTTTATCCCTCACAACTACGTTTCGCAACAATCATCTAATATTCAAATTTTCGTTATATGTCTCTGAAGTACGTACATGACAAACAATTCCGCCAAAATTCTGTGATAATACTCAAAATAAGCTTTTAATGTCATTAAAATTTCAAAAGCCTATTCCCGAAAAATCTCTATTTTTATTCCTCTTCGAAAATTATCGAAATGATCCCCACGCAAGTTGCCCCGAAAATGCATCAAAGCAAAATGCTTCGAGCACCAATAATTGTAACGTCATTCAATTACCGATGCTACGATCGTAACGCGAGGTTTTGTTCACTCGACTCGAGAAGTAGTAATTGCCGCTAATGCTACTATAATTATTTCGAAATATCCCGCCGGTTTTGCAATTACTGATTTCACTGTCAAAGTGAATTCACCCCCAATAGTATCAATTCGGCGAAATTATTTCTCATTGGGCCTAAATTTCCATTCATGATCATAAAAGTATATAAAATGTAGGGAAGACAATGCTTGAAGAAAATAAAATCTTTCCCAGTTAAGACGACTCGCAACCTACTGTAGTGCAAGAAAGACGCCTAGAACGGGATTCGATTGAAAGAAAGAAGGACGAAAAGAGAAGGTCTTGCGAGTCGTCTTAAGACGATTTTTGTATTATACATTTGAAAAATTGAAAAATAAAGTATATAACTAAAAAGATGTACGTTTGAACAAAAAAATTGAGATTTTTAAATAAAAAAATACCCGTCAATATTATTGACTTATTAATATTCAGTTTTTTCAAATTTAAAATCTCATTAATTTTTTTATGGTAATTTTTCGGTTACATTCACTACAAAATAAAAGTATAAAAGGAAAGCAGAAAAGTAAAAAAAAATTGAAAATAGTTATAGCTTTGGATTAAAATGTAAAAGAAAAATTCCCAGTTCAGAAAAAATTATGATTCTAATATGTTTTAATTAAGAAATTTTGAAAATAGTAAATATTTTGCATAAAAAAATCCAATTAATTGCATTCTTATAGATTTGTGTTATTAAATGAATAAACGTATTCTCATGTTGATTATTCAAGGTATGATATTCGTAAACGAATGAAAGATCAAACCAATAAAATATATAAATTTTGGATTCAAGAAGATTTCTGATCTGGATATTTTGGATGAGGAATTTACGAAATTGTGAGTTTATGTTGTTGTTGGAAAAAGGCAAATTTGCATTATTAAATATAATGCATTGCATTATTTCGCAGTTGGAATTTAAAAGAAAAATAATTTTTTTACGCGTATAAGTTCTGGATTGACATTTAACTGCAAAATGTGTAAATAATTCTGAAATAGTGAATTTCAGTTACATGACTGAAAAATCAAACGGAGAACATTCTTCAACAATAAATCTGTTATTTAGACATTTATTTTTGATAAATCATTCATTTGAAATCATCAAGAAAAAAGATAAATAAAGACAATAAATTAGTATAGACATATCGTAAATTCCGATTGATCATAACTGTCATCATTTTGATTCTCACGAAATGCATGGCAAAATATAAAAGTCACGAATTTTTAACGTAGAACTATCTCTAGTTTTACAATTTTTTGAACGATTTCGATACTGTTATATTCAAGGTCGAAGAATTCATGCTGAATAGGCAAATTGTGTCTAAATTTCTGTTCACAAAAGAGAATTACAAATGTAGAATACAAAGCTATCGGAAATTGACATTTTATATCCTTCGATTTAGTGAGTTAAGAAACACTTAAAGCACTCAGTTTTATCGTATATAACATTTTTCTAAACTTCTGGACAGACAAAAATCATTTTTTTTTACTCAAGAAAATTTTTTAAGTTTTTCAATACTTAAGGTCGAATAATTCACGAATAAATTCAGAATATAATCTTTTTTCTTATCTTTTACCCTATCATTTATATGTTTTGATTTCTGGTTATGAAGGTCAAGCATCACGAATGCTATTGAATAATTCCTGGACTTTCCCAAAAAGCCAGTGAATGAATGGAAACAGGTTGGAAAACAACTTGCTCTTTTTGGTCAAAATATTCTAACTCGATCTCTTAAAGCACCTATGCATTATTCCGAATAAACTTGTCAACACCCGAAAACCCAAACAGGGAAAACTTGAAAAAAAAAAAGAAGCAAACAATTCCAACTCCAAATTTTACCCAGTTGCCAGATCTTCACGTCCGAAACATTTCCCTCAAGATGCTTTCACGCAGCATCTCGAAAAGCCTCTCGTTACGAGGTCGAGTGCGTTTTACGTAACTCGGTAATTAGAGCCTCGTCGAAAAGGCCGCGAAATTCTCACTTTCGCGAGTGACAAAACGGCCCATTTGGGTATATTGACTCAGGATCAACGGACTTGGTGGACCTGATCGATGGGAACCAAAGTTATGTGAAAGCCTTTCGCATGGGAAACGTTTCGCCTCAATTTTCCCCCGGCCCTGAATAACGTTTTATCAATAAAGCCGGCCTTTGTGAAATCTCCGTTACGTATTCAATAACGTGTTTTGTAACCCGTTACGAGGATCCATTATTTCATTAACACCGGGGAATTTTTCTGTTTACCATTACGACACGCCGAGCTTTCCATTTTCACTTTCAACGGGTTAGGGAAATTGGGGTAGCGGAAATGGGCACTCACTTTTCGAGCCAGATCCACGTTCAGAATCACCATTTTGTCGGGTTACCGCGGGAACAAGCGTGGATCGCGAGACTCTGACACTGCCGAAATCGGCAGGCCCCGGAGAAAAATCGAATACGCGGCACCGCCGGGGAAAGAGACCGCTATCTGCTCGGAACCTCACTCCGCACTGGACTTGGAAACACTGATCGAAAGCTGCTTATCCCTCAATCGACACTCTTTGACTCTTTCCCGCTCTTCGATTGACAGCTTTTGAGACCTACCCCCTCTCACGAGCTCGCACCTCCGCTTGAGGCCTTTTTTTTCTTACTCATTATTAGTTTAAGATGGATAATAACTGGCTTATTTGTAGTAGCGAACACATGGGAGTTTCAGGGTTGAAACTCCTCATGAAATCCGAAAAAAACCATATTTTTATGCCAATATAACACTAAAAATTACACTTTCATTCAAATAAAAGTGTTCATTATTTTGATAGTCAAAATTTCTGTTTTTTGAGAGAAAGCATTCAATAGCCGTAAAGCAGAAATTTATACAGTTGAATAAAAAATTAGAGAACAATAAGAATAAAAAACTACTTGTTTTTATTATTGTTGTAGATAGAGGGTGGGGGTCAGGGGGATCAATCCCTCCCCTCCCTGACAGTAGTGGTCAAATTCCAAAATTTTATATTCATAATAATTATTTAATGTCACAGAAATCTATGTTCTAGAATTTTGATTTTCAGAATACCATCTCCCTAATTTTCAGTCTCCTGTCTTCTTCAGTTCAAAATTCTAGATACGTATTTTAGGGCCTATCACACTTAAATTCTATGCAGCGGAAATCCTAACTCTCAAAATTAAGTATACTCGAGTTAGAAAGTTTGAAATTCTATTACAAAATTAAAGATCATAAATGCTAGTATCATTAGGGTTGAACTTTTGAAATTACGTAATCACATAATTTAAAATTTTTAATCACTAGAGTTTTTGCTCTATCAGTTACATGTCTCAAATCATTTACTGTAGAATTTTAATTCTTATGATTCTAATTGTATGTCAAAAATTCATACCATGGAAATTCAAAATTGAATTTACATGCATTCTGAAATGTTGGATTCCAGACTATCTTCTAAAATGTAAAACTCCTATTTTTAAGAATGGAGAAATTCACAAATATATTCAAGATAAATTAATCGAGAATTCTATCACGTATAAATAAAAATCGTCCTTTAACTCTTCAGCATGGACTTCTAGAATTCAATAGAATCGAAATTTTATTACATATACTATATCATAAATTAGAACAATTCGAGGTATCACTATTGTTCTAATCTACATGATACAAAGTGAAGAAGTGAAATCCAAAATTCTAGAATTCCAGGCTCTATAATTAAGAATTTTGTAGTTTTCTATTCTTGAATGGTCAATTTTGAATTTTTCTGTTTCATTCATCATAAGTCTGACATTCTACATTCTAGAATAAAATATTTGATGACTTTATGTTTAATGAAGATTTTCGAAAGTTTATATGTATTTGAAATTTTGGAATCTTATGAATTATGAACGCGTTATCTTGAATCTTCCAACTATATACCATAGAATTATATAATTCAATATAATAGAATCTAGACTTCTAGAATTCAATAGAATCGAAATTTTATTACATATGCTATATCATAAATTAGAACAATTCAAGGTATCACTATTGTTCAAATCTACATGATAGAATGTAAAGAAGTGAAATCCAAAATTCTAGAATTCCAGGCTCTATAATTAAGAATTTTGTAGTTTTCTATTCTTGAATGCTCAATCTTGAATTCCTCTGTTTCATTCATCATAAGTCTGACATTCTGCATTCTGCAATGAAATATTTAATGACTTTATATTGAATGAATCTTTTCGAAAGTTTATGTTCGAGTCTATAGAATCTTATGAATTAAAAACGTGTTACATATCTTGAATTCTTGAACTTTATACCATAGAATTCGGAGCTCTGAAATTCTTTGTTCCACAATGAATGATTCTTTTACTATTTTTTTCAAAATTCATAACTTTGGGATTCCTGAATTGATCATAAATAATTCTACTACTTCATATCCTATAGTCCTTGATTGCAGAATTCTGTATTCTAGAATTTAGAGTTCCTAAATACGATTTTCTTGAGTTCGGTCCTACGCAAGTTTGTGTAAATATAATGAAAACTCTTAAATTGGGATTTATGTAATGTTTCGGCAGATTTGTTTTGAGAATGCAGAAGCCTGAGTATAAAAATATTTCAGCGATAAATAATAAAATATACATTGAAATCAATGAATTACAGCGAAAATAAAACAATGAATTGATGTCGCATTTGAACCTCTGAAATCAGATCACTCGCGTATAAAAAACGCTAGGTCATAATTTGTAAATTTATTCCATAATTTAAAAGAAAACAGTAACTGGAAATTCAGATCATAAAATTGAATCATTCGATTAGAACATTGAATTAAGTTATTTCATTTGAAGAAAAATATGATTATAAGTCCTTGATATTTCAAAAAGAATAAAAATATAAAAGCCCGATGACCTACTTATACACTCAAAAAACTTCCGCGTACAATCGAAAAGAATCGCGTTTCCAAACTTTTCGTTTCAGAGTGAAAGGGATTGGGTTTCAAAACGTTCCATTTTAAAGTGAAAGGGATTCTCTTTCACTATCAATGGGTTATTCAATTTTTTACATCGACAGTTTAAAAATGAAATGGTTAGCGTTTCATTTTGAAAGGAGATGGCTTTGAAATTCTTTCCGTTTCATACCTTAACGGAAACATCCCTGATTGAAATCTGCGATTAATATAATAAACTAAAAACAAAAAGTCAGAAGAGCAGGTTTTAGATTATTTTTATCATGGTTATTAAAAAATGTGAAAAAGAAAAGTGCTGCTCGCGGTATTCTCATAATTGTGCATTGATCAGACAATCAAAGTAATGCATAACTATGCAAATTACAATGTTTATTAATGTTTCTTCCGGAATTCGTCTCCAGGAAGAGCGTATAAAAATATGCACTCATTGAATCATCTCGACGTTTGATCTTTTGATCACATAATTGATGGATAACATTTTTTTGAATTTACAACTGTCAAGAAACTGAACTTCCTGATAATTTTGCAATTTGTGAATAATTGGAAAAGTAATCTTCCGACACGTAAATGAATGCTGCGGAGAATGTAAAATTTATTTTGCATAGGAAAAAAAGATTCAAGTGGATACTATATAATTCTGATCAAGTGAAAAATAATGAAAAAGAGTAAAGTATAATTCATGAAGAACTGAGAGCTTCCAAAGGTATACTAAAAATTTTTTTTTAATTATATTTTCAGAGAATAAATAAAAGCAAGAAACATAAATTTTCGCTGAAAAGAAAACAGGTCCTTGTATTGTATGAAATTTCAGAAAAAAAGTACATTCTGAAAGGTAAACACTTACACGAAGCAAACAAAACGAATGATTGAATGACTCAGAAAACTAATGATAAAGACGAAAAGATTCCGAAGAATCGCGAGCTTGTTGCTTCAGTGAGATCACGAGGAATTAGCAGAAACATGCAAAAATTCATTTATTCATCTTTGCTGAACGAATTATTGTTTAAAAGCCGATGCCTTTAAGTTTTCATTAGTCTCGACTCTGTGAATTGCTCATATGAAGTTCTTTCATGACGTTGTTTCGAATAAATTAATGATCAAAACATCGAAATTTATTTTTTCTGCCAAAGTCTATCGACTATCACTGCTATTTATAATAAAAGGTTAAGAACGTGCCAAGGATGCTGCAGCGAAATTTTTCATGGGAAAGTATAAACTCCAGGGACGTTGCAGACAAATTTTTCATGAAGGGGGGGCGGGGGAAACTCAAATGTCAAGGGGCTCGTACATATGTGCGTATACGTATATCTTTTTTATTTATTGAGGAATAATTATTCTAGCGTCATAAGATTTTAGGATTCGATTTGTGACGCTCGAGCTATTACTTTTTGAAATAAATTTATTCTTTTTGAAATGATTGTATCTCATTTCCAAGAATTTCAGTAGTTATCTTTTTAGTATTCATGCTATTTAAAAGATTAAATATTATGTGTTGGGGTGGGTTTCTTTGTAGATTTCTAGTATTTGATGTTTTAGGATAGATGCGAAAAAAGTAATATTGACATTCATTTTTATAATTTGATGTTTCTAAGTTTTTAAAAAATATCTTGTCTTTTTGAGGATGTAGTGATTTAGTGATTTCGTAGGATATGCTAGTAATTTCGTATATTGCTGTGATATTTAAAAACATTTCTACATAGATTTGTAAACTTTGATGCTGTGGATTACAAAATTTCGAAGTAATTTAAATTTCACAGATTTCTAGTGCTTGATTGATATTTGGTTTTTTTCGAATTTTTTCAGTATTAGTAAAATTTGAAGAATTTTCTGGTACTGATACAAATTGCTGTATAAATTTTTACAGTTACATACTGTAGGATTCAGTCTTTTAGGTTTGAAGTATGTATTTTAACAGATTCATGAGACAGTTATGTTGACCTAGATTTAAAGCACCAAAAGGAATGCTAGTAATTCAAGTATTTTACGTAGTTATTTAATATTCGTACAATTCTTCGAGATCATTTTTTAATATTATTATAAGTTTCTAGTGTTTCAATACATTTTTTCATATATATGTGAAACTTGATGGTCCTAATTTAAATGTTTTACAAATTTTCAGTATTGAAATAGGTTTTCTAGAAAACTATCATCATAGATTTCTAGTGTTTCATTGATGTTGAGTACTTTTAGTATTTTTCATATTTTTATGATTTGAAGAATTTCTTGGTGCTGTAATGAATTTATATAAAAATCTATAGAGTTCGATGCTCTGGATTAATAGTCTTTTAGGCTTAAAATATTTTTATAGAATTATGAGAAATTTATGTAAACATACCAAGATTCAGTGCATTTAATGGACTGCTAGTACTACTTCAAGTATTTTTCGCATTTTTTCATTGTTTATGAAATTTTGTAAGATTTTCTGGTGCATTAATAGATCTCTAGTTAATCAATTGATTTTTAGATAGATTTCTAGAATTTGATGCTATAGATTTTCAAGTTGAATAGTTTTTTAGTTTTCGAATAGATTTTGTAGAAAACTGTTCACGGTTTCAGAACATATTTTTGTCATTGAAACGCAAAGTGTGTGTTAATTCTGAGGTTTTACATATATTATAATATGCAAACGTCAGCGTCACTCGTAACGATACTGAGTTATTGAAATACTTGCCTGATAATTAATATACTCCCGAAGCAATTAACTTTACTGAAAATTATTATTTGTCCTATTTAGCTTGTTTGATTGCAAATTTCGAGTGAAATCGCTAAAGCTAAAGCTTTTACTAATTAAAAAATATGACTCAGTTTTAGCTAAGAAGAAAGTAGCAACTATACTAGGCGTTATCAATTTACCTTTGTGCAGGTAAATTTACTCTCTTAATCTGAATCTGTTAGAAATTATCACTGGAAAATCTATAATTTTAGCAGATGTATCTGCCAAATTTTATTGTATTCTACAAATTCATTCTGTTTATTTTCACAGACTACATTGTGAAAATTTTAACATTGAAATGTGTAGAGTACATACAACAGACAATATTTTGAATTCAACAAACTCAGATTGAGAGAGAACATTGCATATATATGTTTTTTTCACGATCCTCTAGTTATTTTACGAATGAGGTGGTAAAATAACAACTTTCATTATAGTAGTCTCTCAGTTCGAATTATTCGAATTTTACTAATTCAAGGTAAAATTTTACTGATTCACCTAGTGAGAAAGACATCAATATTAAATAGTCAAATGCAACTTTTCGAATGAAGTAATCAACATTTCGACAAAAGCTTATATTTAATACAGACTGATCGAATTAATAGATATTTTGACTGTGAATTAGTAGATTTCAATTAATTTGTTAGTTCCAATTTTCACTATGAAAAAGTTAATTTCGACTGATTTATTAGTTGAAATTTTCGCTATTGAGTAGTCCATTTCCACAGATCCATGAGTGGAAGTATTGCCTTTAAAATGTCGGAATTTCCACACCATAAAATATTCAATATTGACTGATTGAATTGGTGCTTATTTTGGCTGTGAATTAATTAATTTCAATTGATTTATTGGCTGAAATTTTTATTATGAAAAAGTAGATTTTGACTGATATATTAATTGACATTTTTGCTCCTGAATAGTAAGTTTTGCCAGATTTAAATGTCGAAATATTGACTATGAAATTGTCGGTCTAAACTGCCTTGGTTTTCTAAATTTTATATATTGAATAGTTAATTTACAATTCGACCATTGAATAAACAACTTCAAATGGTTCAGTTAACAAAATTTTTTTTATAAAACAGTCGATTTCAACACATTCATTAATCAGTTGAAATTTTCGCTATTGAGTGGTCAATTTCCACAGATTCATGGGTGGAAGTATTGACTTTAAAACAGTCGAATTTTCCACGACATGTAATAGTGAATATTAACTGATCGAATTAGTGCTTGTTTTTTCTGTGAAGAAATCAATTTTAATGGATTTTTACTATGAAAAAGTAGATTTCGACTGACTTATGTATTTCTTGAAATTTTTGCTACTGAATAGTATAAGTTTTGCCAGATTTGTGTCGAAATATTGACTATGAAATAGTTGGTCTAATCTGATTTGGTTTTCCAAATTACAGCTATTGAATAGTTAATTTAAATAGATTGATTAGTTGACATTTCGACTGTTGAAACTACTTCAACCTATTCAGTAAAGGAAATTTTTATTATTAAATAGTCGATTTCAACACATTCATGTTCTAATATATTGTTAATCGATTTAATTTATCAATTTTAATTTCTGCAACTCGTAGGTATTCAGATTGTTACAGATAATTTGAAATAATTCATTATTTGGAATTCTCAATCATGCGTTATTTGATTTTGAATTAATTTTCGTCGAAGACTATAACGAGCAAATACATAAAAAACTCAAAAGTCGTTTTTGGTGATCTTATCCTATGATGTTCGATCAGTGTCTAAGATAATTTTGCGATTACAAATCAGTATACAAATTACCAACAATCTTCTAAAAGCTCCATCAAAAATTTTAATATAAATCCACTAAAAAAAAAAGTTGAAAAAATTGACTCATTCAGTGCGATTCAATGTACACTATAGTCAAAATAGTTAAATCTGACAAGAAGTAATTGTCGATTCTTTGAAAATGACTATTTCTATCAATAATGTAATGACAATTTTTAATACTCAATTTCCGACTAATTCAAACTGGAAGAGTGAAATTTCACTAGAATTATAGATCATCTCCAGAATGTTGGTATAAAGTTCCCCCTTGATTTTTTACAGTGTTCTAAAAGCTCCATCAAAAACTTAGGTTGAAATCTATTAAAAAAATAGTAAAAAATTTGACACATTCATTTTCAAGGAATCATTCCTTGAAAATGACGACATATTTCTATTCATACTAGTTCATTCTGAAGACTATTTTAAATTGTTAATTTTTGAGTTATTCAAACTGAAAAAGGGAAATTTTACTAGAATTGCAATTAATCAACAGACCGTTGGTATTAATTTCACCATTGATTTTTTACGGTGTTTCCCGAATACCGCTAGCAATTCCTCGAGATGAGAGATAAGGCCAAAAGCGAGATCTCTGATCACTGCTAGCACGTCCGCCGGACGACATGTATTCTGACGAAACGAGGAGTCTCGTAACGGACAATTTTATTTTTATATGATTTTAGCGCTAACCTTCCTCTCGCCCTCTCTTTCTCTTTCTCGTAATCGTTTCGAGAGCACGGTTACCATAAGGCCTTACGACTATAGAAATACCGCGGACTCGACGGAGAGAGATCTTTAAACTTTCACGTTGCGAAATGATAGTCAAACATTCAACGAGAGTCTGCATCAGCCACATCGTTGCTCTCCTGTATCTTTCTTCCTCACGAACGGACGAGCTCATTTTTCGACCACCAACCTTCCCCTTCCTTCATTTTTGTTATTTTTTAAAATTTTTTTAACGAAACATTCCGTTTTCAAACACTCGTCACACGCTGTCCAGTGGTTTTAAAGGGGAGGGGGGGGGGGCTCGTTTCGTTTCATCAATCTGTATCAACATTGACGGGTAACTGACGGACGGCTCATATCGAAAGAGTTCGGGTAATGGTTTTTTTTTGCTTTCGGTCAATCATGAAACTTGTACGAGAAAATGTATCTCTTGCTGCAGGAGAGGTTTTCCGATTTTTTTGGAAATTTTTTTCGTGCAGTGAGCATTTTGAAGATCGTTATTTGGTCTGGTCTGATGTCTTTATGCATCGCGGGGATGAACGAAAATTAGTTTTGGTGGTGTTTTTGATGTAAATTGTTTTTATTAGTGTTTTATTAATTATTATGCTGATGATTTGTATAGAAATGATCAGAATATATAATATATTATGTCAATGTAATGTCATACTTTCATGACTTGAACACTTGATACATGATATTTATGAAAAGAAGAACGAAAAGTAAATTGAATTGAGAATTCGATATGGTTTTTGGGAATTCTTTCGCTACTGAAGAAAATTTGTTTTTTATAAACATTACGTCAAAGTCGAAAATGCATACACGGATTGGTAAGCTTTTTCAAAAATACATTTTATATTTAATTGAAAACCTTATGTGTCTGAGCTAAAACATGAAAATATTTTCTAACTACGAAGTCATGTTTCAGATAATATAGAAAATTATATCAAATTAAAAAATGTATAGTAACATTATGCAGGTGGAAAAGAGGTTCAAGGAAAAGCTTCAAATTATATAAATTCCTGTAAAATTTATGTAAATACTGAGAACTTTTGGAATAATGAGAAAACTATATCAAGATTTTGAAAGAAAAAAAAAACAATCAAATTAACAAATAAAACTATAGAATACTAAAAATACTGAAAATTTTAAAACATTAAATCTTGAAGCATCGAATTTTCAAAATCTATTCTTCGAATATTCAAAAAAAACTCTAAAATCCTTCAAATTTCATATATAGGTACTGTAAAATTAAAATAATAAACAATTAAGAATGCTTCAAATCAATGAAATCTAGCATAAAATTTTAGAATACTGTTACAGTTTTATATATAGGTATAATACTATCGTACAGTATTGTATAGGTAATCTTGAATAATGTAATTCACACATAGTCATTAAATAAATAATATACAGTATATATTGCACATAGTCATTTATTATGTTACATATATGCTAAAGTATTTATTACATACAGTGTAGTATTACATTGTAATTTATGTGGTATATTATAATTTAGTACTATTTGATAATTTCAAAACAGCTTTGATCAGAATTTCAATAGTTTATAAATATTTTATTTATATTAACAGCTCTTTTACCGTAGTCAAAACAGTATTTCAATTACAGTTCCTGAATTCTAATATTTTATAATTATTCACAGTTTATACATTTTCAATGTGTAATTTCAAAAACATTCTTAACTGTTTCTTTTTTTCATTTTTTGTAACACTTTCAACCGATTTGCAAGTTTTGAAAATTGAATAGTTTCAGTACATTCGAAACTTTGATTACTTTAAAAAATTCATATTATATGTGAACCTTTTTTTTTATATTTTAACAGGTTTGACAGATCCAAACAGCTGCGATAACTAATAACAGTTTAGGATTTTGGATGGTTTTTAAAAAAGTGTTCCCAGTTTTTATTTTCTGAGAATTCCTACGAGAACAACTCTTACTGTTTTCAACCAATTTCACAGTTTTTATTAAGTTGCCTAACAGTATTAAAAATTTTAAAAATTTTCAGTATTTCTTGAAATCTGACAATTAATAGTTAAGAGAGTTTTTTGAAAGATATTTTTGAAACGTCTTTGACCGTTGAACAGTTTTTTTACAGTGACGTTGATAAATCTTATTAATATTAGACAATTTTGTTTACATACATATATTACCGAGAATTGAAGAAATTTGTAACTTTCGCTTCTGAAATATTAGGGCAACACCAACGACAACAAATTTGTACCTTAGTAACGATTTTGAACAATAATTAATCTCGGACTATTTAATCATGAACATGGGGATAAGAAAAGGAAAATTCGTTTGCCCTAAATGAAGAAAATATCTTTTACTTCATCTTTCTTACAATTATGCGTAAATCTAGTGACACAGGTTTAATAATACCCAAAGAGTTCCTCTTACACTTTTGTTCGCTTAATTACAGTTACGCAAAATTTGATAACAGTAATTGAACGAATTTCCAAAAATGAAAACTATTAGACAGGTTCGAGTTCAGAGTTTTTAACGTAGTCTATTTAACTCACTAATGACGAAAACGTCACGCAAACCTCCTCATAGTTTTGATGCTAAAAAACTTTGTCTTGAACATCGTCATAAAAATTTTCATGGTCAGTGGAAGCAACTCGACTCATAAACCATTAATCGCGATAATTACTTTATGAGTTCATTCATTTATTAAGATTTTGACAAGATTTTATTTATTTTTTTTTTTAGTTTCAGGAAACTTTGTTATTACAAGAAATTTTTGTGGTTTTCTATGGTTAGGAATAATCCCTTGTGTGTTTATGAAGGTAGCTGATTTGTTTATAGCAAAGCAGAAAGAGTAAAACAAACTGAGCCACTTTAAATTTTTTTACTAAGATTATGAACCAGTTATTTGCAGCAGTTGGGAAATGCAGGGATATTGCGATATATATATATATATATCAAAGAATATTTATTGGAGCATCATGAAATCTTCAAAATCGTTTCAAAGTTTTACTTTTTTTAAAAATATTATTACTTTCTTACAATATCATAAATTTTCAAGTTAGAATATATCTCTGTACTTTTTTTTCTATATGTCAATCATTTAAAAAATGTTCTAGTGTTTGTGTATGTATATTTCTCTATATGCATATTTATATTCATTGAATTTCCTGTTTCAGGATTCAAAGTTTCATAGATTTTTTGCATTTTTAGGGATCTCTAAGGAAATTATATCTCTATAGATTTTTAGAACTTCATCCTTTTTAAGCACAAAGGTCTATTATATCTTTCGTATTTTTTAGTGTTTATAAAGATATTGTAGGTTTTTCGAGTATTTTTGAAAATTTTCATAATTTTTCTCCATTTCACTATAGATTTCTTAAATTTAGAATTCTAGGATTTGAAGTTGATTAGACTCGAGATATTTATATAGTTTTTTCAGGAAACAATATTTTTAAAGATTCATGTAACTTAATGTTTTTAAAGTGTTGGATCTGTTATATTTTTAAAATATTTATACGATTTGGAGAATATTCCAAAGTTTTTGAGTGGTTTATACGTAGACTTGGGTAAAGTGCTCTGGAAATCAAAGTTTTGTGGACTTTCCGTATTTCTATCCCTTTATATGTCTGCATCGATCATTAGTATTTTTTCAGTATTTTTCTTATTCATAAAATTTTCTCAAGTTTTTTATATTATTATCAATTTTTTTCATTTTTATGAATCCCTATCATACATTTTAAGGATTAAATATTCTGGAACTCGGAGTTTACTCATTTTTAATTATTGTAATGAATATTCGAAAAAATTATACTTTGATATTTCTAGCTTTCAATATTTTTCGTATAGTTTCAGTGCTTAATTAATTTAATAGATCATTTCGTATTTTTATATTCTTCCAATCTTAAATTCAGAGAAATCATATCTGAAAAATCGAACACTTTGAGTATGTTCAAAGTTTTTGCAAAATTTCGTTTACGTAGATCTTTAGTACTTACTTGAGAGATTTATAGTTTTATGAGTATTCTTCTGTATTTTGAAAAATATTGCCAAATTCTTAAATATTTTCGGAGATCTTCAGTATATTCATAGATTTTCATAATGATTTTTAAAATCTGTTATTTTGAACTCGATTTTTTAAATATTTTTAGTATTTTATCAGATTCAAAAGAAAACAGTATTTTCATGTACATTCTTAGTATCGCATAGGTTTTTAGTTCAAGTATTTTCGTATGATTTAATTATTTATACACAATAAAAGGATCTTCAAACCAACTTTACGTCGATTCCTCAGAGTAAAAATAACAATAAATTTCATCATATTCTTACATTTCTTTTCTTTTTTTCCTTTCAAAAAGAAAAACTTTTTAAAGAGAAAAGAAAAATAAGAAAAGGGATGTAAAAATATAAAAAATTTTGAGAGAAGAATTTGTTGTTATTTTTGCTCCGAGGGATCGACTCGATGTAGATTTGGTTTGAAGATTTATAGAAGCGAAGCTTATCATGTAATGAAAGGATTTTTTAATATTTCCATTAGTTTCGATACAGATTTTTAAATTCCGATGCTCTATAATTTAAAGTTTGATAGATTTTAAACAATTTTATAGATCTATATACATATATTTCATTAATATATTTTCAATTTTCAAAACTCAATGAAGTTAGTTACAATGATATTCTGTAAAAAAAATCATAGCTCTCAAAAAAGTGAAAATAAATATCAAACCTGCATTGATATCTGTTTTGTCTTGACTAAAAACATATTTTTGGTCAGGCAAGTCGAAAAGTATTTTCTAACATATTTTTTTGATCGATGTCATGATACGACATGTTTTTTAGATGTAATCTTGCTTGTATGATGAAAGTCAATGTGAATAAATTTTAGGAAGAAAGTTGGGTACTTTTGAATGTATTACGTAGTATGCATCGAACCCGGACCGCAAAAAAGGTATTGCCAAATCCGCCAAATCCATGGTGGATTTATTCTCAAGCAGATTGAATTCAGAAATAACATGTTAGGTGAAAATTTTCGTTACAGCATAGTTTGCATCTGTAATAATAAAATTTTACAGTGGAAAAAAATGCACGTAAAAGTTTATTGTAACGGAATTCAAAGTTTTTTTTTGCTTCGCCACGAAATTGATGTTGTTCATAACAATAAGTTAAGTAGAGAAAAACAATTATATTCACAAAAGATGTAAATCACGAGATCCTCAAACTTTGGAGAAAACTTCTGAATTTTTGTTCAACACATTTGTAAATAAATAAATCAGTCCAATTCAGTAAAATTCAGAACTAAAGTTACTTAAATAATAATAGTTAAACCTGGTCAGAGGAAAATAAATCAACCATCATAAGTGTAAAAAACATTATATTTTAAGTTAAAAAAAATCCACAAATAAATGAACAAACGCAAGGAACAACAAATTCATGAGACAGTCTATAAACAGGATAAAACGGTCATCATTAAAAGATTACAAATATTTTAATTTTGCAAAAATTTTCATGACATTCAGCAATAAATAAATAGTAATGTGATTGAATGTCAGCCACTTTTGCTAGAGATTCATGGGCATATAAGTGACTTTCCTTCAACGAGTTCTTATCGTTCGATGAAACTCGTTTGATGACAAGAACACGATTTTCGATCCGATCGAAATTGCCAGTGAAAACATTGTATAAACCAACCACAGAGCCAATGCCAGAACACTGTATTTGATGAAATTATGTAAAAAGATGATTCTGAAACAAGAGAAATTTAAACACTTAATTTACTATTTTCTATGACACCAAAACCGTTGTCAGTATGTATATATGAAATAATGGAAGTTGCAAAAATAGTATATTATGCTATAGGTGAGCAATCTACTGATTACCTTTTTTAAATACAGTAAAATAATCCCGAAAATCCAGAATAAAAATTATTGCATTGATTTTTTATTTATTTTAAAATAATACGCAGGGACATTAGAATGGAAGATAAAAATAAAATGAAAAAAAGAGACTGTAAGAATCGAATACAATATTTTTTCTTTTCAACAGGTTCAAAAATTATTCCAAAAATAAGGCATTCTGGATAATAGCATTCCGGAAATTCGAATGCTAAATTATCAAGGTGAAATTGTAAGCGTGACTTGTGAAAAATATTATATAAAAACAACTATGCATAACGTCAACTGCCTTGATTCACTCAGAAGATCCATATGGTAGGTTCTTGCGCAAATCGATGGCGATGTGCAAACATTGTTCGATTTTTTTCTCTTGTCGCGATAATCATAAATTTGCCCACTAAATTCAATAATATGTGCTTGTGATCTACGTCAGATCAAAAAGGTGAAAAAAAAAGAAAGGACAAAAATGAACAAATGAATTAAAAAGAAGGTCATTGTATGTATGAATTTTTTTGAGGAAATTGTTTTTGGGGAAAAATTTGAATTTCAATGTTTCGGTTTGATCTTTTTGCTGAAATTTATATATTTTCATTCGTCTATTGTGAGAAAATAATTTTGTCCCAGACACTGATACGTTTAATCTCAAAATCATGATTAAAAATGATTTTGATAATGCTTTATAGACCACGTGGAGAGTTTAGTAAACAATGATTAGCACTTCTTGATCTTGGGCATAAGAAAATGTATTGATAAATGTTCAATAACCCAAACCTGTTTACATATTTTTTCGTATCGAAAGTTGAATGATTCTGATTGATATCACGTTATGGGAAATATTGTAAGTATTGAGATACAAATGTTCTTGAAGTTTATGAAAATGGTTTTACAATGGTTCGTAAATAATAAAGTGCAATACTTCAAATAGCTTTTTTCAGTTCGTAGAAGTTTTTTCCTAGATTTAAAAAAAATATAGACTGAGAATCATAGAAGTTATTTTTGAATATCATTAAAATTAGCGAGAGGCTGACGATTTATTTTTTGCAAACCTACAATTATCTTGAACAGATATGCAACGGAGTAAACTTAAAATTTCTTTGTTAGGGAGTTCGAAAAAAAAAAGAAAAAAACAATTAGAGTCCCACGTAGAAAAAATTTTGGGTGAAAGGGCCAGAAAAATATGTTTTTCGTTTTAGAATATTTTTAACATTTGATTTGTTGAATTTCGAATTCAACTACTTATTTTGAAATTTTAGAGTTGCTTATGTTACTTTTTGATATGTATTTTATTTACAATTTTTTTCGCTGGAACGGAAAATCATAGATTTTGTTATAGTTTTGTGATTCGCATCTAATGACCAGAATTTTCAGTATAATAGATTCAATTCTCTAGAGAATGAGCTTCGAATAATTATTTTTTACAAAAAAAATATATTTTATAGTGTAATTCTCATGTTGTGGAACGAATTCATACTGAAATTTTAACCATGCAATTTTACGAAGGGTTATTACTTTTTAAAAACTAGAAATATCAGTATTTTTTATTTCTGATGTAATATTTCAATTTCTTTAGCAGGAAAAATTTGAATGGTAATATGTTTATCTGAAATTAAGTTTAAGTTGAGATTTTTTCACGTTTTCAAAAGTTTGAAATATTGAATCTTTCAGATTATTCGAGTTCTTTTCTATTTCTAAATGTTTCCTTTTTGAACAGTGACGTTCATTTTTCGAAAATTTTATGTACTTATAAGTTACTGATTTTAAGAACTTACATCATATATTTCGAATCGTCAAATTGAAAACATTGTACTCTGCAAATTTGAAAATAAATTTTTATCATTTTTTCCACATTGAATTTCTTCACAGTAAGTTATTGAAAAAAACAATTCCCAAAATTCAAAATCTTTACTTTTTTTCTGGCTATCAAATAATTTACATCGAATGATAAAATTTTTGCGGTTGAATATATTGATTTTTCTAAAAAAAATATTTTTTGAACCTCCATAATATTTCAACTTTGGTAATTTTCCTGACTAAAATTTCAACATCAAACATTACGGTAAATTATAACAATGCAAAAGACAGAAATATTTTATCAGACTTTTAAGTGTCATTAATACTTAAATATCTTTCGCAATTTGATTTTAACTGTAAAAATCTAAATGTTCATCTAATAGAAGTTTATTTTGCGATTTCATAACTGTCAGAATCAGCTGCAACATTCTAAATTTTTGCAATTAGTGAAACTGAATCCTTTAGGTTTTGAAGGTTCCTTTTCTGCCTTATATATGTCTGAATGGTAAAAAAAAAAAAAATATTCCTTCTACAAAAATTTGTACGAAGTCTTCTATTTTTCGAACTTACCTCAAATAGTTAATATTTTAAAGTCAAAAACATTAAATTCTTAGGACTTAGAAATACCTTTTCATCATTCTGTCAGTCTCAAAACTTTTCTCTCTTTTCATAACAATTAACTGTTATTTACAAAACCCAATTTCAAAAATTTACTATGAATTACTGTCATTTGAAGTTATAGAATACGCATCAATTATTTCTGATGTAGACGCACTATTATTGAAATATGTCTTTTTTTAACAGTAAAATTTCGTGATATTTGATATATTTTCCTAATCACTTAGAATTTTATTATTGCAGCAAAAAATTTTGAAGTGATATAGAAACTTTTCATTCAGTTGCTAAAATTTGAAAGAAGAACTTTTAAATCTCTCTTTTTTCTCAGCGAAAGTTTTACATCTTTTTTACTCGAATGTTTTACATAATTCTGTAATAAAAATTTCAAAAGTTAGTAGTTACTAACTTTTTTTTTTTCTATTTCCATGAAATATCTAAAATTTAGATGTTTGAATAAAAACAGATAAATTTGCATGACAAAATTCCATTTCATCATATTTGAGTTATCGCTGTTAAATTTACTAAAATGATTTTTGATTCACAATAAAAGAAAGTTTTGGTTGTGAAAACTTTGACTTTCGATTTCGTGGCCAAAACCCAAGTTGTCCAATATAAAACTTTGGTCAGCCTGTATTTAATTTTATAATAAATGCATCCTTCGTACCTGGCCATGCGTTTTCTTGCCATGGGTATGTTGCTGGGGTCGTCTTTGAAAATATAAAGCCTCAATCCGCTTACACATTTCTTCATGTAATCGTCCCAGTCAAAATTATCCATTGAAAAATAAAAAATATCCTTGTCCTTGCCAGATAGATTTTCCCAAAGGGTCTTCGTATTGTCGTAACTAAATTTCCATTCTCTCAAGCCAAAATACGACGTTACTTCGGCGAACTTGTGCATTTTCTTGTACATCTTTAACGCCCTAAAATTTATAAAAATAACATTAATTTAGTAAATTACGTGAATTAAGAATATATTAATAATTATTCATTCGCTCCGTTTTTTGTAGTAAATATTAATATAATTGATCTCTAGGAGCCATTAATAAGTCAGTATCTTGATCATTATTCTTCTCTTTATTTCTTCAAGCTTTCGACCTTATAATTTTCGGTCCTCTTCAGGAAACTAAGTATAAATATAAAGTATCAATTCATTTTTACATAAATAAATATTAATAAAATCAGATTTTCACACTTACATTTCTCATTTTTGTAATGCTTTCTTTATCTAAATTGATTTGTCAATTACGTCACGATATTCATTAACTTGCAATGGACGATAAACAGGGCTTAGTATACGAACTAAAATGTAAGGATTGCGACTCTGTTTATATTGGGGAAACCAAAAGGAAATTAAAAACACGAATCAAAGAACACGAGAATAACATTAGACATATGGCGTCAACACACAATGTAGTAACTGAACATCGCCTAAAAAATAATCACAATTTTGACTGGAATAACACAAAGATTTTGAATTTCGAAAAGAATTATCAAAAAAGACAAATAGCAGAGATGATATATATTAAAACAAAAAGTAATAATATTAATAAACAGACGGATACAATAAAATTAAACGCTAATTATGACAAATTACTGAAGAAAATTAGATATTAAAACATTTCAATTAACTAGGGATTGATTTTTTGGCCACTCGATTTTTATTTTTATTTTGTCTTATCTGTTCTGGTTTGAGTTTGATTATGGAGACTTTTGAAATTCCTTGATCAGTCACGTTTCGTCCCCCAAAGACAAAGCACACAATTAATAAGGGACACATTTTGTAAATAGAGAATGAAGAAAAAATGACTTGGTGACAAAAAAGACATTGAATATCGTGACGTAATTGACAAATCAATTTAGATAAAGAAAGCATTACAAAAATGAGAAATGTAAATGTGAAAATCTGATTTTATTAATATTTATTTATGTAAAAATGAATTGATACTTTATATTTATACTTAGTTTCCTGAAGAGGACCGAAAATTATAAGGTCGAAAGCTTGAAGAAATAAAGAGAAGAATAGTGATCAAGATACTGACTTATTAATGGCTCCTAGAGATCAATTATATTAATATTAATTTAGTACTTTTTTTTTAGTTTTTTTTTTCAACATGAAGTTTTTCTGATTTCAAATATAAATCATTTAATTGTTTTCTGGTATGATACCTCGGTTTCTTGCCCATAAAAAACAATGCTATGTCAATAAAAAAGGCTGGGACGATATGCAAGAAAAATGCCAAGATGTGGTAGAGGTATAAGTATTTTGTTGTAGCCATAACATAGCACCATATGCTTTTTGTGCTTGGGGTTTGTTTGCCATACTTGAAAGCAAGATCAGTATATTTTCTCCAGGTGATATTATTGTTCCAGGAGGATGGGTAACCATAGATTGGAGGATCTGAAGCTTCGTTTCTAGAAATTTTCAAGTTGATTAGTTTATCACGTGATTAAGTACTTTTACGTTATTTAATATTTTATAAATTGTTTATTTCATACTGGAGATCCTTGAGAATACTGTTTTCCAAAGGATCTGTTCAATCTAGAAATTGATGTAATTTTTATTCTGCTGCATCAAAATCTGGACCTCTGTATGGAAATTCATACAAATGGTTATATAGCATAAAATGAGTAGTTTGCAAAAATTTTTCAAATATTTACTGGAAAATACAAAAAAACACTTAAAATCTACGGAATAGTGAAAATTCGAGAAAATTTATTGAAATCTTAGAATGCATGACATTTCATTCTCTCAAAATAAACCTGTAAAATAATTTGAAATCTGTAAACTGAATAATTCAACATTTAATTCTTGAAATCTATTATAAAAATTATAAAAAGGCAATCAGATACTTCAAGTTCTAGGAAAGCTGAAAAAACAATAAAAAAAACGAAAAATACTACGTGTGATAAAAGAATAAAAACTTTTCTGGAGAATAGTTGAAAATCCTTAAAAATACTCGAAATATCTTTGAAAATACTGTTTTCTGAAAAATCTGGAAAAGTACTTAATTTTAAATGATAAAATATCAAATTATGAAGAGTTATATTAAAATTCATACAAATACAAAAAACCTGTTAAATGTTAGAGTCCTGCGAAATTGAATAAATAGGTCAGGTACAAAAAAATACTGAAACTACTTGAAATTAATAAAATACTAACTATTTTGAAAAAGATAAAACTTTCTGTAGAATCTGTAGAAAATATTAAAAACTTCGGAACTTCGAATCATAAGGAAAATTTTTCGAGAAATTTATACAGAAAAACATAAAAATACTGAAAAATCCTGCAAATCGTACAAAAACTGATAAAGACGGAAAACACTCAGACTACCAGAAATGTCTAAACACCTACTTGGTATTGAAAAAATAATTTAAATAAAAAAAATTTATAGGATCTCCAATTCAATAATATCAAATTCTAGAAGTTTTCATGATGATTGATTATAATAATATTAAACCATAAGAAAGTATTGAAGCCTAGAAAATTTGAAAAATACTGAAAAATCCAAAAATAGTAGGAATTTTCAAAATACCAAATATTTTAGAAATTTATGAAATACTTAGAATCTATGTAGATATTATAATTTTCAATCTATAAACTGAATCGTTCAACATCGAATTCTGGAAATCTATCAAAAAATACATAAAAATGTCTCTGAATCCTTCAAATCCAAATAATGCTGAAAGAAAAGTGAAAAAGACTGAGTGTACTAAAATTTCGTTAAAAAATTAGAAATCTCTAAAACTGATGTTTTCTGAAAAATCTGTCATCCGTTGAATTTTGAATATTATTCCAGCGTATCGAATTCTGAAAATATATATAATAATCAATAAACATATACTGAAAACCTATGAAAATACTAGAGATTCCTACGAAATAAGATGAATAATGAAAAATACAAAAAGTACTAAAATTACTTGAAATCTACAAGATACTGCCAATTAAAAAATATTATTTTTTCAAAAATCTATAGGAAAATCAAAAAACCAGAAAATTTTGAATTTTTATAGGACATTTACGAGTAATTTAATAGAAATGGAATTTGAATAGAAATTAATAGAAAAAATGTAAATATTAGATATCCTCAGGAATTCTTTAAATATCTGAATCTAAATATAAATAATCTTTAAAACCTTTAGTTCCAGAACATAAAATTCTAAGTATATCTATATTATTTCATTAAAATACCTACAACCTACGAGAAAGTAGAAAGAGTTCTGCACGATTTTAGAAACTCTGTAAAATACGAAAAATGCTAGAAATTTGATAAATTCACAAACAATTAAAGTATGTGTCGTTAAAATCTTCTTAATGATTATGTATCATCATGATTCTGTATCATCTAATTCTAAAAACCTATAATAGAAATATATATACATACGAGATAATATAAAATCTTACATAAATACTTGAAAGTTATAAATATTGACGTAAGAAATGAGAAATAGTGATCTCATGTACATATAAATCGCCATCAAAATTCAATAAAGCTAAAAATGCTAAATACATTTTCAAAATTTTACACTTTTTACAAAGATTTTTATGAAACCAGGTACCAAGGTATCTTTTATAAAAATTTTGCAATACTTTTGAGGTTCTTTATATAATTGGCCACATTCTATAAAGTTCTTCATAAGAATTCGAAGAGCTTTACTTAGACCTAGCCTTTGAATAAGAATAATTTTTTATTAAATACAAGTTGCATACAAGTTTCATAAAGATTTTCAAAACTCACTATAAAAAACAGAGGAATTTTTATAAAAATTTGGGTATTTTTGTAGACACTCTATGAAAATGAAAGTTACTGGGACTCAAAAGAAAATTGAAATTTCTTTGTAAAGTGATTTTGAATTGTTATCATAAGAAAATTGCGATATGAGAAAATCGCACATCCATATCATAAAATATAACATCAAGAACCTTATAAAAAAATTTCAATTCCTCATAAAGGAGTGTTAAATCTGCATTAGAAATTTAAATTCTTAATAGGACTTGATCCTTCACGAGGTTTTTCTAAAGTTTTTATAAGGTCTTCTTATTAAATAAAAATTTTATGAAGAAATCTTCATCCCCATTCCAATGAAAAATTCGGATGCAACGTCACTTTACTACGATCCAAACTGCAGTGAAAAATCAACTACAGTTTTGATGAAATTCAGCAGAAGTAAAAACTTTTTCTATAAGGACAATTTTTTGTTGTTTATCATACCGATCGGCGAATACATTGCAGTATGAAATGATGGACAGTAATTAAAAATTGGTAAATTGTAAGCAAATGTGAGTCATCAAATATCGTCTATAAAAAAATCACTTTTTATTCGCAACGTCCCAAGCTATTGCAATCAAGGCATTGACCGTGAAGTCTGCTGGTACTAACTCAGCGTTGCAATTTAGATCCATGTTCATTGTCCTGATCAATCCTGCTCCTCCCCCAACCAATGCTCCAGTTGGTCCGTTTATACGTTGGCTATCCATCCACCCTTCGAGTGGTTCACGGTACGAAGAAATAACTGAAAACAGAATATTTCCGATTTTCAAATGTCAGTCATGTCTTGTCAAGAAAAGTAAATTAATTAATCATTTTACAAGATTAAATTAATCTGACAAGTTCACGAAACATCCTTTTATTGTGATGATTAATAATTGTGCCTTATTTACATCTAACTTAAAAAAAGAAACTATGATCTGAAAATCTGTACAATCAGAAATAATAAAATGATATATACCACAATCATCACGTTATTTTTCAATAATTTAAATAGAAAGAATATATGGAATTGCTTGGCATATCCTTGTTATTTGATTGCTAATGAAGTTCCTGAAGAGAGTTCAATTAAAATTCAGAAAGACAATAAAATTTGTCATCTTCCTCTTTGCCCTGAAGGTTCGTTTAAATAATTGAATTAAGAAAACCCATCTTCGAACCTTAAACATCAATTGGAATAATGGTACAAAATAGAATGTATTCTAACGACTGAATATTTGCAGTTCACAATGACGAATTTCCTGAATTTGCACCTTCCCTCAAATGACTATTTCGATTATAGCACCTGCAAAAAGCCTCTGCGAAACTCGCCAAAACTTGTTATTGCTCCGAACGTTCCACTTTCGGATAAGGCAAAACTTGGCCGCGATAATTACAGACCCGGAGAGTATTTTGTCTTGAAGGGTTAAAGCGTTTAGCGACAACATCGAAGTGGAACGTGAGATATAACGTACCTATAGCGGGCCTGAATATCGCTGTTGGTAAATCTTTCCCATACTGACGAACTATTTGCTCGGCGATGCACTTTGTGTAGGAATAAGTATTCGGGAAATTTCCCAGCAAAGTTGTCGTAATGGCATCTAGATTATCCTCGTCCAAACTTTGCCCCAGCTGAATGGCATTATCTCCTGCGTCACAACATTTTCACTTGTACTGCTTTATTTTGACTTTACTTTTCTTCCTTTTTTTCAATGAAAACTGAAGCACAAATATTCTTTGCATCAATAATAGAAAAATATTCCGTTAGTTTTTGACTATACTCAACGAATGAAACAATGTCTTCTAAATTTTACGAGGGGTTTCACCCTTCGAACCCCTTTCGAAAAGTTTCTGGACGTGCAAGCTCATGTATACAAAAATTTGGCTCTGATAACGTTTCGTTCTTCAAAACATTCGAACGGACGCATTTTCGATTTTCGCGTTTCAATTTACCTGTGATTGGCGGCTCATAAAACTTCTCCAAAATTTCGTTGCGAACGCAGTTGCTGTAGGCGGTGCTCACGTGGATGAAAGCCTGCAAAATGTACCACGAGGGAGAAATGAAAAAGACGAATTGCACAAATCGCAATTTTTCGATCCTTCGAGTTTTTAGTATCAAGTTTCTGACGGGAGCACTTTGAACTTTAATAGCAAAAAAACAGTTTTCCATTCTTTTGTGGAATTGGTAGTTCTCTTCGTGATGATGGAAAGAATTTTTCACATTTTTGTATATATATATTATCGATGTTAGCTGTCAAAGTCACAATTAGGATCCTAAGTTTTATGGATTCAATGCAAAAGCGATCGAGGAAAAAGCTTTTTTGTCGATGACGAGGAGGAAGAAAGCTTTTGTATTTTACCTTTAGATTACGCATGTCTCGGCAAAGATTCAACATTTCTTTCGTGCCACTGACGTTAATGGCCAACGCTTGTTTCAATTTTTCATTGAATCTGACCGTCGCAGCGACGTTGAATACGACAGATACTTCGCGTAATAAAAGCTCTCTGTCCGCGAGCGATATTCCCAACCCTGGTGCGCTGCAGTCACCCGAAACCGAGACTATTTTGTGACGGAACTTGGGATCTTGACTTTTCAATAGATCGAAAACCTGCAAATTATATTCACAAGTTTTCACAACTCGTCAAGTGAGTATTTGTATTTGATGTTTTGGAAATGAAATTTGGAAAAAGAAAGGAGTGTATAGACAGAAGAAACAAAAAAACCAACACGGTGTGCTTGGATAAGGTTTAACCCAAAGGTTCCCCCACATCAAAAATTTTCTTATTTATCTATTTTATCATTATTTTCGAATATTGAAGCAAAAAACTAGAATAATCCCCTGAAGGAATGAAGAGAAAACCTAATTGTTGTACATTTTTTTGAGGTTAATTAATTTCGAAGTTATTTGTTAATTAATGTAACGCGTTTCTTACAAACCCTGCAACAAGTAACGCAAAAGTAAGGGAACGTTTTTTTTATGTAGTTACGAGTTACTATTTATTTTCAAGTAATTGTAACGTGATGAATTACTTTTTTCACCTAAGTAATGGTAACGCAACGCGTCACACTTTTTTAAGTAATTTTCCAATCCCTGATTGATCACACCTTTTACAAAATGGAATGATTTCACATGTTTTAAACTTTGAATATTTATGACTGTCTTTTTGTTCTTTTGTTATAAAGAGGATTCTACAATTTGATCTACTGACGTATGTTCAGAACGAATAAAATTTCTTTTCGAAAAGTCATGTTGTAATTATCAAACTTTGAATCATTGAACTTGAGTTACCCAATACCTCCAAAAATTTATATTTTCGAATGAGATGAAAAAAAAGAGTCTTACCTAAAATAATTATGGACAAGAAATAATTCTATGTATATGAAACCAAACACTACGTTTGTAGTAATATTTATATTATTTCTCAACTATCGATACTTGAAGAATTTTCAAAAACGAAAAATTGTGAACGAGTTTTATGCATCTGCCGCAGACAGACTCAATTTTTTCGTTTTTCGTTCTACTTCGTTTTTGTCGGTGGCCTAGAAGTAGTTTTTGCAATTTTTTACAAACCGGGTCATCGAACATTGCATCCAATCGGCTGTGGCAGTCTTGGCCTTTTTTTGGTCTCACAACAATATAAACCGTGTTGATGTCCTGGCAGCTTCGCAGAAGCTTCTCTATCAGGAGTTTCCCCAGAAATCCAGTTCCACCTTGAATGCATTAATTGAGTTACACGAAGGTGCATCATTGATTTATGCCAGATGATCGATTTTTTAGGCGATGCTCGCCTTGAACCGAGATTGAGATTATTCTCGTGTCATTTTTTGGCTGATTTGAATTGTAAATTCTGAACTAGGACTATGATTCGTTGACGTACCTGAGATGAACACATTTTGTTTGGCGTAGAATTTTTGGATTGAAGTCAACGAACGCGGGTTATTTGGTTTGGTGATTGACCCCATGGCTGAAGAAAATAAATTTTTTGTTATTGTTAAGTGATTGTCAATTATGATTGTGAATTGGAATACGAAAATTGGTATTGGAATTCTGGGATTTCTAAATGCAAATTTTGAAAGTCGTTTTTTTTTGGTTTGTAGTTTGCTATTATAACAGGAACGTCGCTATGATATTTTTGGGGGGATGGCGATTTCTCAACATTTAAGATATTCACTTGTGATATTAGAGCCCTGATTTTTTTAAATGCATTGCTTTTTTTTAAAACTTATAGTACATCATTTCTTGCATTTCTCAGAAGGATTATTTTCGATGTCTATACCATTTTTGTATTCGTATGGATTTTTATGCAATTTCAAGAAATTTGATGATCTAAGATGTAAAGTTTGATGTATATTTTGAATATTTTTAAAAATTGTTGAAAAATGTTTTATACGAAGATGATAATTTCTGTTTTTTTTTTTTTCTCTAGATTACTTGTATTTAAAGTATTCATTTTGTATTGTTCGATTATCGAGTATTTTTATAGATCTCAAGTATTTCAAAAATTTTATTTATAAAGCCTGCAGTATTTTTCTAACCTTTTTAGTCTACATTGAACATTGTAAAGGATTTTCTGCTATTTTTAATGAAATTCCTATGATTTTCAAAACTTCATGTTATAATATTTGAAGTTTCATAGATTTTGAGCAGTTTTTATTTTTAAGAAAATTGTATAAACATAGAGATTGTTATTTGTTAAAGAAATCTGATATCATTATTATTTTTTGCTCTTTTTTGATATTCATAAACTTTCGAGTATTTTTGTGAATTTATGTATATATTTCTACATTTTAATGCTCTTAATTAACAGATTCCTAGTTTTTTTTATAGATGAATTGTTATTAAAATATTTTTAAATCGTTTTAGTTTCATACAGTTTAAAAAGATTTTTCGATATTTTTGTAGAAGACTAATCAAAAGTCAAGAATTCACAACTGTTTAATTTTAAGTTTTATCGACGTTTAGAATTTCTATATATTTTCAAGATAGTAATATGCACATAGATTTTTAGATAATGTAGATTTACAGTATGTTCTAGTATTTTTCGTATTTAAAGCATTTATGAAATTTCGTAGAAATTTTCTGTTATTTTTATCAATTTCTAGTACTTTCCCGAATTTCTATTTACAATACCTAATTCATTCTAGTACCATAATGGTACCGTATGCTCTACAATTCAGAGTTGTATGAATTTCGGGCATTCTAAGTGATTTTTTGAGCATACATAGTAGATTTTAACAATAATTTTAGTTAGTTTCTAATAACTTATTTATTCTAATACTCTCCGTGTTTTTAGTATTTTTTCAGTATTTCTACAATTCGAATAATTTCCTAGCATCTTCATTGATTCTTAGGTAAAATTGTTGACTTCGATGCACTATGATTCAAAGTTTCATACATTTTATGGAATTGTGTAAGATTTTCGAAATAATTTTATTGACTTGAATTTTGAATGTCAATAGTGTTCTACTTAATATATGAGGTTTATTCGTTCGTATTTTTTGACTTCGAAAAAATTCATCGATTACTATTTCTAGTATTTTCACATGTTTCTAGTATTTGTATAGATTTCTATATTAGATAAAAAAAAAATACATGTTTATAAATTTGGACTTTCGTAAATTTATAGTGTTTCGATAGGTTTTTAAAAAAATTGCTTTTTTTATAGGCTTACAGTATTTTATTGACATTGAGTACTTACGGGGTTTTTTCAGTATTTCTACCATTCGTTTGATCTCTGTTATTTTTATGAATCCCGAAAGAGGTTTATATAGAATTCGATGCTGTGGGATGATTGAATTACACTGGCGATTCCCTTATACGTCCTTCTCTTATACGTCCGTTCTCTTATGCGGCGAAAAATCGCTCCGCTATACGGCGGGATAGCCCGCCCACCTTATTCCTACCGCTTGAGACAATGTTTCAAGGCCATCTGAGAGTGGGGTGCGGTGGAGAGTGATTGGTGGCACGCTGTGTACCACCACCATGGTCCACTGAAAGTGGGGAGCGGTGAGGAGTGATGTGCTCCCCTTTTTCTTCGGTCGTAAATATAAGAGAATGGACCGAGAACGCGTGCAGACGTATAAGTGAGATTTCCGTGTATTCGATTTGTGTTTTATTATTTGTTTTTGCGAAAAATTGCATGTCAATAGATTTTCAGTATTTTTTATATTTCTAGTAGGTATTTGAAGCACTCTCTGTATTTTTCAGTATTTATAAAGTAATGTATAATTCTTCAGTTTATTTATATTTTTCTAGCATTAAAATGATCTCGACTCCTGCATGTTTTTTTTTGTAACTATACAAATTTTAAAAGAACTTTTGTGTACGTCAATTCACAATTTTTTTTAAATTATAATATTTTTGATATTATAATAGTATAATACTTTTGTTAGAATTTGATAATCTCTTTTAGTTTTTTTCCTTTTCATCTCTATATTTCTTCCTTACTATAGATAGTGTTTAATAATTTTGTCATTTGTCCCAAGGTTGTTATTTTATGAAATCAAGCTATAAAAAGGTTGCATAAAATTAAAAAAATATACACCGGAATACTTCACGTATCTCTTTTGTTCTCTTGAAAATTTTTTGAGTTAATTAAAAAGCTTATTTAACGTTTACCTTAAGCACGCCGAACCAAAGTATGTAGTTTCAAATAGCGTTTTTGCAATCGAGTAAAATTTTTACATTCTCAAAAAAATTTTTTAAATTATATTATACATTCATTTTGTTCATTAGAATAAATTCTAGGTAATTTTTTTCTCAATAAGTGTTACTCTCATCTTCGGATACTGTTTCGCTTTTCAAGTACTGATTGTCATCAAACTGCAATAAACTCGAAATGTTGAATTGCGACCAAGTCGACGAATAATACTTGTTTAGAAAAAGAAAAAAGTAATTATTTATCAATTAATTATCATAAGACTAGCCATAAAATTAGATTATTAATTAAAAAGATAATATACATACGTTTCAAATAATGAAGTGTGTTACAAAAAAAAATAAATAAAATTCGTTATGCAATATAATAAATGAAAAAATGAAATAAATAATAAATATTCCGTTGCTATTACCCCATAAGTTGTAATTAAAGATTTAATTAATTCTAGTTATATGAAATTCAATTTTCACTGTCTATAAATTCGTATCATTCCCATACGATTTCTATTATCGTCGATGAATTTCTATTAGCGTTTTTTTATCATTCAGCATCTCCTTGCCTCGAAAATCTTGTACGTAATTGGAGATTGATCTATTGTCAATGTAGCAAATTGTACGTTGCGCAACTGGCGCGATAATAATAAAGGGAAAGAAGGAAGTTGCAGGTGTGAAACGCCTCAGTCTGGGGAATCAAAAGTGTTGCTCGCTGCGTCACCGAGCACGTAATAATCATCGCTGAGCTCATTACTCGGCAACGGCTTGCACTTTCTCTAACGCGTATAACACTGATTCCTCTCAATAATCGATGCTATAATTGCTTATACGTTTTTGTCACGTCTCGTCGTCTTCTCAAACTCACAAAAGCGATCAGATGAATCTGAAATTTCTACATAAGAGAATATTCTTTGTTTGATAAAATGTAGAACTGATTTTACAATTTCTTCTTCCTTACTTCCAAATGCATAGAATTAATTCATTGAATGATAATAATTTTGTAATTGGATTAAGATTATTTTCATTGGGGTTTTGTATAACATGAATAAAAAACTCAAAGTTGCTGCATTTGAGAAAAAATAATATTTTTTTTTAAAGTTAGTCATATGCATGTCAAGTGGTAGGACTAGGAAGGTTCTGACTTCTGGAATTTACTGCTCTTTTTTACTCTTCTTTTCATGCATCTCTAAATCTATTCTTTTTCTCGGCAACTATACTGTATTCAAACGTCATTGAACGTAGATCATTATAATTCAAAAAAATTTTCTACATCGAGAAATGCCGAGTCTTGGTCAATCGGGTTACAGCGGCTTCGCCAAGGATAAGGTCATCAATGACATAATGCTCTTAGGCGCAAATCACACAAGTTACCGCTATAAGTACAAGTACTTAGTTCACAGCGATCATTTGTTCAAAGTGAATAGTGAATAGTCTCGAAATAGTTAAAAATACGTCTTTGAAAGACGATGATTTTGATTCCTTTAAATGAAATTAAGGGCTTTGATGATGATTTTTAGATTAGATCATATTCAGTTATTAATTAAGAAGAGATTTGAATGAAACAGTTAAGTACATAAAGTAGAATAAATTTTAATTTTCGTAAAGTTTTCCTAAATCATTTCTTAATAATAAGATTCTTTGGCTTGTTTTTAAAAGATTGTGTTTAATCATCAAATACGAATCTGTTCTAATCTTCACAGGTTGATCTGTTAATAATTTTAACTAAGAAATCTGTTATTTTGGGGAATCATAATAGATGGATCTGTCAAATCTGATTGCTAATTATGATAGATATTCATTATAAAAATGATTTTACTAAATTGAATCTGTAGGGCGCAACGACAATCTGTTCAATTTAACCGATACAGATTTAAAGAGGGTCAAATCCAGTCATCGAGAGTAAATTAATAAAAAAATCAAAACCTTGCAATTTCTGAAGTTAAGACCTCAATAAAAACGTGGTGAGTTTAATAATATTTCTCAAAACCTAATATTTATTCAAAAACGTAGAAATTTTATCCAAGTTTGAATTTTTTCTGTATCAAAATGTTTGTAAACTTCATTTACGTCTTTAAAAACTGAATCGACAATTTTTTTTTAAAAGTTGCACTTAAGAGTAATTTTTACTGGAGTTACATGTATATTACGAAAGAATCATTCAGGCATTTCAAATTTCAAAGATTATTAAACGAAAAAACCAAAGGTTAATCGACCTTAGATGTTCACACTTCAGCAAAATCACATGAAAGTACACTGTGTGAAATTCACCAAAGCTTCAAAAAAGTGATATTTTGTTTAAACGATGATTTCTAATAATCTAAAAAAAAATATCCTGCAATTGTCAAAGAATCTAAAAAAATGATAATAATGTTTTTATAACAAAAATCGATTGTTTTAATAATGTAAAAGGCTGGCAAAAAAATTAGAACGAAAAAAATTAGTTTGTAAGATAAAAAAGTGTTCTTCAATGAATTATAATCCAAAAATGAAAAGTGCTGTAAATCATACAAAAAATTTTATATTTACATAAAAAAATTGTAACAATATATGAATAAAAATCTAAAAAAGTTAAAAATTGAATATGTAACAGCGATAAAAAAAGGAAAAATGTTAAGTATTTCTATGATTAACAATCTAATAAGAATTTCTATAATAAAAAACAAGTCGATAATTGATGTTTACATGACAACATATTTCAAGAGAAACTTGAAAATTTTTTCGGGGGAATTTCACCCGGTTTGACCTTTCAGGGTTTAGAAATTACAAATTGGATTACTAATCGATATCTTTTTAAGTACAGAAAATTAAGAATCATAACAATTCATTATGTAAATGAAAGAACCTTTTTATTTTGTAGGATTCAGTTTGTGTTCAAATTTTCGAGAATTTTTCTAACATTATTCTCAAATCCGAGTTAAAAAAAAAAAATGATAATCTCTTATAAATTGCCATATATAATAATATAAAATAAATATATAACGCACTTAAGTTCTCGTTGTGAAAATGAGTGATTAAACATCATCATAAGTCACGGTGATGATTGTACGATGGCTGATCTTTGTTTTTGAAGAATGCGATTTCGCATAATCGAAAATGACATAATCGAAAGTGAATTCAACATGCCGAAAACATATATTGTCTTTTTTATTTGGAGAGAAAGGATGAAATCAGTAATTTCAGCAGAAAAACTACGATTGTTTATAACTTTCTCATCCTTGTGAAATCTCTAGATACTATTTTTTTTTTGTAGTGAAGTATAAATATTAGCTGCCAAAGTTCATATTGAAATTAGAACCCTGAAGCTTGTAGCAAATTTCCAGAATATTTCGAATATTATTCTCAAACCTTACATACAGTAGAAAAATAAGTAATTTATCACAAGTGTATGCAGGATAATAAAATTTGAGAAATATTTCTTGCACTGAAGTAAAACTGTGATTTTCAATACAAAAAAATAAGAAAAATGAGCGAGAGAATGCCTATTACCTATGTTTAGGTTTTTTTTTATAAAGATTATAATCAGTTATTTTGGCATAATATACTGTAAGTGTTTGAAGTTCTCTTATTCAATGCAATCAAGGAAAATCCCTTTGAAATATAATTTTTCGTTTTGATATTATCGTTGTCAAATTGCGATGATTCGAATCATAAATTTTGTCGCACCAGCCCTAATAATTTTGATCTTTTTAAAAACCTTATAAACAAATGTAATTTCTTATAAAGTGACCTTATAAAAACCTTATAATAAACTGAAATTTCTTATAAAGAATTAATCAAACAAGTTTTATAAGGTTTTTTTATAAGAATCCATCAGATACATTCGCATAAGAAAATTCAGTTTCTTATAAGGTTTTGTTCAAGTCACCTTATCAGAATTGAATTCTTAAATATATAGTTTATTATAAAGTGCGCCATTGAGGAAATTGAATTCTTATAATGTTTTTAAAAGGTGTACCTTATAAGAAATTGAATTCCTATTAGAACTTTCATTTTTTTATAAGTAGGTAATAAGGGGGGAAATCCACAGGTATTCAAATTAAATAAATTTCCTCTACTCTCCCTTTTCATTTTCCTGATTTTCCACTATAAAAGTACTAAAAAAAATCTATCTTTTTCATAGTCAACCTCCTCAATCCAAATAATAAAAAGCCGGTATGTGGCATTCGCGCAGGTCAGCCACGTGGTCTTTCTCATGGGAAAAACTTTCCTCCGCGCCGCTTTTAGCGGGTCAGTGAAAACGCGGTGCACTCACCGATTTTTCCATTCGCGGTTCCCTGCGAATGTCAAGGGATGTTGGGGAAATTGACGAATAAAAGAGACCCGAACCGTGCGATTTGGCAAAGCAAACTCCGTGGCTTGCTGGGTACGATTCTTATATACGAGGGTCCCGGCGGGAGGAATCCCCTTCCAATAATCCCAATGCAGATGAGATGCATTCCGAACAATTTGGATGCTATGGAGAAACGTCAACACACGATATCTTTGACGAGAGCGCGAATTTGTCACGCCCGACATGCCTCTTTTGCGACTTTTTCACGCTGATCTCGTACGTCACAATGTCTTCATCGTTTTGTACGTGATTAATTGAGCGTTGTTTCTTCCTGTTCTCGAGGCGTTTTACGCGTGGCACATAATTTTTTAGTATTACAAATGATCATATATTACAAATTAGAAATTGGTAATATATAATTTATTTCATAACGGTAAAGTTGTTTTTTCATATCATTCAAACGTATTCATTCAAACAGTTCTAATATTTGCACTGAGAAGAAAATCCCTGTAATTTCTGACATATTTATAATTTACATTTTACTTATTACAATATTGTAATGTGAGAATTCCTATATTGTAAAAATTAAGATAATTATGCCAGTTTTTACTAGATAATTTTGAGAAATTTCAAATATACTGAATGCGACATGTACTTACTATGTATATGAATTGTAATTTTTACTATACAAGTACACAAGATTGAATATACATCTATAGCAAAACAACAAATAAAATATTTTACTTTAAATCGTTTGTGTTTCAGTTCGTATAACGTGATGTTTCATGTACCAAGAGACAATATTGTACATGTAAGTTAATGCATACAAAAATTCATACATATCGTATTGTAGGATCTCTAATGAATTTTTGACTTTTTCCAATATTACTTAAATTATAATATGACATACTAGAAGGTACACAAAAATAAAGCAAAAAGAACTATATAGGTCTTGATACTGGCAAAAATTTTTTCTATTTTCTGTAATCTGGATAGTTAGAAATAGCAATACGATATTGCAAAAAGTAGAAAAAAAGTATGCTCAAAAACGAAATATGTGAACGAGTTTTTCCAACAATATTATTAGACAATATATAATATTGGTCTCCAATGGCAAAAACTGCAATAAATATTTAGAAAAAAGTACAATATTTCAGACTTTTTTCGCAGTAAAATACTTTTTTCTCACTGTGTAGTTCTGAAACTCTATTGCCTAGAGGGAAAAGTTTTGAAAAACTTCTTTCGAAAATGTATGGTTCTGTAATTCTTTATTCTTAAACTTGCAAGTCAACCATTTTAAATTCTCTAACTCTGTATCTTAGAATTTTATGTTGGTGAATTCATGATTGAGAGTTTCAGAATCTTTAACGCAAAATTTATGTCGAGGACAAAACATTCCAACCGAGACATCTGATTAATACCAACCAAAACTAACAACATATAAAAGACAAAACATCAACATGTATCAGCATGAAAAACTTAAAGAATCCAAAACTAATGATATTAAAAATTATTTTCGGATTTAATTAATGTTCATCGATTACTGATAGCAACAAACAGTTAACGGATCGATGTAACACGAATATTACAATAATTATTACATTCCAAATGTTTTTATTAATAACAAGGATAATAATAATAATAATAATTATAATAATAATAATAATAAAAATAATAGTAATAATAATAATAATCCAAAAAAATTAATTCCAAAATTTTTCTGGATTTTTTCAATTTGAATCGCTTTTTTATGGTTAAAAATAGTTAACAGAGTATTAGAACAAGATATTTTACTGATAATTAGAATGCATTGGAAAAAAAATAGAAATAGAAATATGCAGGTATCATTTATACGAATAGATAGACAATGGATAGTATAACCCCGTCAGAAGTTTTATTATCTTTTTTTGCCAAACGTAGTCTTAGAAAATAATTTTTCAAATAATGTTTTTCTTCGAAAAAAAACCTCACAAATCATTTCATATGTAATACATACTTGCATAACTTTTTTTCGTTCATTTCTGTGATTTCTTTAGACTTAGTACACCAAATAACAATTCTCATATTAATGGTCAATTAACACTAAAAAAAAACAGCGCTAGGCGGGTCACTTTTCCCAGAATAATAATTACAAAAAACTTTTGTTCCAAAAATCATTTGCCCCTTCCAGAAAAAAAAAAAAAAACATTTACCCTATATTTTTCCCTCTGAAATATTTTTTTTCCTACTATGTTGCTTCCTCCCAAAAGCATTATCTTTCAACATATTAATTTCCATTTGATATTAATCCCAAAAATTAGCGAATTATTATTGAATATGATTTTTTATGTTGTTTTTCGATTACTTCTGAATTTCTTCGTGAATGAGCAATGAATATTTGGAAAACGTACAACAAATTGAAAAAAATGTACATACATCATATTAAAACTGCTTTTTAAATAATATAAATAAAATTAATAAAATACGTCAATACGTGTAAAATATATCAGAGTCTGGTTCAGTTTATTTTAAAATATTTTTTTTATCGCAACTTACACATTTTTTTTTGATAATCACGACAAAGTAACAAATGTATCCAACTCCATTATTGAAACATTTTTTTTACTCAACGTCAGTTGTTTCTTGTTAAAAGTTTCTGTTTCTCGTGAGTTTCGGTGTTGTATTCAATTTTATTATTTTATTGCCAGTCATATATTCAAAACTGTATCCAAATATCAAGAATAGGTTGATAACAATAATGTCACGTATTTTAAAACCCTGAGATATCACATTTGCATGCGGTTGTACAAAATGGTTCAGTAATAAATCCTTATTCTTTATAAATTATTTAAGAATAATTATAATTTTCTCCTAAAAACTTATTATTTTTGTGAAACTTTCCCATTATGAAAGGAAGACTAGAGGAAGATGATTTCGTACATTACCTTTTAACTTGAAAAAAAAATCATTATTAGGAATTATCAATATTTGAGCGAAAACATTTCTGAAAGAAGAACAATGTTGGAAATATTTTTTTCAGGTAAAAATATTTTGAGGAAATTCATTGGTAACATTTTTATTTGAGAGATATTCCAATAAAAAAAATTTTCTTGGAAAACCGAATTTGGGCAAAGAGTACCCCAATCCAAAAAACTTTCGCTCGAATGACACGCATTCATTAAAATTGACGCTCGAGTATGGGCATATAGATCATGAATGCAAACACTTTTTTGGGGATTCCGCGGACCATCGGACTAGATCGAACCCGTTTTTCGTACTTTTTCAGCGACCAAGCCATAGGTTATTTATTTGTTTCGGGTTTTTGCCATGGCCTTGGCTGGGCCTTATTTTGTATTCCGTGACGTCGAGTTACGTTTGACGCGACTCTTTTACTTAGTTGGACTCTGACGAGTTCCTTTTTTTTCAACATTCTGAATTGCGTTTCTTGAAGAGAATGCAGAATTTCATAAAAAAATACAAATATTTGTGGTGTACGTAACAAGAAGTTTAATGCTGCTGTTTGCACTTATGTGGTCACCGGTCATATTGAGTAATGCACATGATAATTTGGATTTATGTTCGAAAACTTGAAATCATTGTAATTTTATGCATTGAAGTGTTTTACGGCATTGAAAAACAGTAAGGATTTCCTTTACTTGATTTTTTACAGCAGAGATGAAATACTGATAAATCGTGTATTCAATAAACTTTTTTCATATAAGATCGTTGACAATCAATGTTTTTATGAGGCGAAGTTATAAAAAAACGTGTAATAAAATGTTGTAGCTTTCTACTACATAAAATTTCATTTGAGTTTTGTTAACAGAAGATACTATAGCATAAAATCAAAGTTGCATGTCACGGCACCCCAACGACATAACAAACTGGATTCTCCCAAATCTGACGAAAAGATAAGAAGCTCCATTCCAATTCTCATCATTCGTATTTTTGCATAAAATGAGGTAGATGCTTTTTTTCCATCCATTATTACGTAGTGGATTTTTTCCTGAAAAATTCTCTTCCACAATTATGGAAGTTTCTGAAGAATAATTTAGTGAAACACCCATTTAAAGTTATATTCGAAAAAAATTCTTCCATGCAATATGATGTAATAATCACAATACCAATAGGGAGAAGAGAAACAAAAATTCCAAGTTAAAAAATGCTGCATTGTTTTTCTGAAAAGAATATTCAAGTAGTGTTCCAAGCTCCTTGGCAAAAAGTGAATCTCGTTTCATCGAATGAAGCCGAGATTCTTCAAGACGAGAAGGAAAGTTTACAAAGTGCATGAAAATCCTCTTGTGGGCATCTTGAATGAAGAATACCGAGAGAACAAAGGCTCGATTCTGGGATTACGGTAGCACAATGCGTTCTCGTGATTCTCATTCACGTCAAGAATCGCTCGATGCCTGATAAAATAAGTGCACGGTGCAACCAATACGAATATTGACAGGGCGTTCATCTTGACCGAGTGCTCTTAAAAAAAACGTCGATGATAATGCCCGATATTGGGGTTAATCTTTCGTCATTGACAATTAATTTCAACGAATGTAACTATAAAATGTTACTATAACTGTTTTCACGCTGAATTATGACTTCAGGCACAAAGAATAACTATTTTAAGGGGTTATATACCTTTTTGTGCGGACGAATTGAGAATGATTTGGAGTATCTTTTAAAGTATGTAGCAATAATGTTATGACGCTAAAGTTATTGTTTTTTAACAGTGTATTGTTCACTTGAAAAAATAAGCATTTGTTCATAAAAAAATATCAACAATTAGCGGAGTTATGGCCCTTTCCCCGAAACAACCTTTTTTTTTGAGCGGCTTGCGGTGACCACGATGCAAGTCAAACAGGTCAAGTTAAATTGAAAAATCCAAAAAATTTCATCAGCCTGCGAATGTATCTAGTTCTTAATCGATTGAAAAAATGAATATCACGTTCTTTCTGTATGCGAGAACATTTTCCCCGAGATTTCGATTTTTTGAGCTCTGAAAATTTTATTGAAAAATTCCTATCTGCGAAAAAAAACTTTTATGTAAAAAAGTAATTGTTCAAGAACTTGATATATTCCTAGAATAATGAAATTTTTGGATTTTCTGATTTAACTTGACTTGTTCGACTTGCATCGTGGTCACCGCAAGCCTCTTCAGAAAAAAAGGTGTTTCAGGGAAAGGGTCATAACTCCACCAATTATTGATATTTTTTTATGAACAAATACTTGTTTTTTCAAGTGAACAATACACTATTAAAAAACTATAACTTTAGTGGCATAGCATTAGTGATACACACCTTAAGTTAGGTTGTTACATGTGAAAATAATGATCAATAAAAGAAAAATGAATAAAAATAAAATATGTGTGAAACTTTTTGTTCTCTAAAAATAAGGATTAAAAAACATTATTCGGATATCAGATTGTTGGAAAGTCGTATTAAGGGATAGCAGAAAATGTGGGGATGGTTGGGAGCACTGCCAAACTGGAAAATCCTGCAGCAGGATAAAATATCTAAGAATACTTACCAAAATGCATCAATTTACGAATTGTAGTTCTACCAAATCATCAAAACTTTTTACAACTTATGAAATTCATCAACATTTTCTAAGGTTCGAGATTTTTATTAGAATTCACCAAATTATCAGTCACGTTCGTAACTTCGTATATGTACATAAGATGAAGAGTTATGTTTTCAAAAAAGTTTTTTACCCTTTAACGGTTTTTTTCAATTTTATAGAATTTTTAGAATTTTCCAAGATCTACAAAATTCATGAAGGTGTTCTAAAATTCTACAAATTGTTAAGTTTCACAGAATTTCCATCAATATTCAACATGATCAAGGTTTTTTTGATTTTGTGAAATTCTAGAAATTCTAATCGAATTCAGTTGATTAACATTATCTGAAACCATACTAGTTTTTCGAACAATCGACATTTAATAAGATTTTAAAGCTTTGCTGAAAACTTCAAACATCATACATGCTATACGAAATTTTGTGAATTTTATATAAATGTGTCCTATTATATCTATATGCTGGGATTTTTTCGTAATTTTGTAATATTTATCAAGTTATTCAGAGTTAACTCGAAAAGTAAAAAACGTTTTTGTTACTTTAAACAAATATTTTAATGAACATAATTCACAGACTTGATGAAGATTTACTTAATTCCACAGATTTTTTGAATTTGATGAAAGTATTGACCATCGTTAAAATGTACAGTTTTTTAATTTTGGGAATTTGTCAAAATTTGAAACATGAAAAAAAAGCGTTACAAAAGATTGCAGATCTTATAAAATTGTCCAACTTGTTACTTTAGTAGTTTTTCAAAATTTCGGAAATTTTTGATGTTATCCGAAAATAAAATAACACGAGTATACATATTTTAAATAAATATCATGAACATTGTCTGCAAAATTATTTGAATATTCTAAAATTCTACGAATTTTATTGACATTATAGAATTATTTACCGCTTTGAAAGCCTTGAATGTTTTTTTACTTTAGATTTTCGATATTTATAATAACATAACAGAAACTTTTTAGAATTCTCAAATATAATATCAACTTGTCTGAATCATTCATTTTCTACGTTATGAATGTTCTTCAAATTTTCATGAACAAACAAAAAATTCATTAATGAAGAAAAATGATAAGAAACACTATTAAAATTTTTTTCCAATAAAAACCTACAAATTCTTTCAAGTTCAATAAATTACAAAAAAATTTTTTAACAAAAATGTTTTCCAATTTATATGATTTATATGTAGAAAATTCAAAACTTCAAACAATACAAAACAATTGGAAAATTTTGAAATATGTACAATGAAAATACCTCTTATTCATCATTTAGGTTTATACTAATTTTTACCACTTATTAAGATTTCCTGATTTTTATTAAAAAATGAAAAAATATTTTCATGCATATTCATAAAAAAAATTTAACACAATCTATGAAATTTTCGACTATCTTCTAAAATTTGAAAAATATTTTCGATTTTTTTTTACATCGATATCTTTTGAAATTTTCACTGTTTTTGAATGTTCGTTGATTTTCATTACTTCACACATGAAAAAACAATAAAGAGTTCATAGAATTTCATTAAAATTTGTCTAACCTGTTGAAGTATTTCGTAATATGTATTTTTATTTTTTAGGCCCTCCAGATGTTATTGAAATTATTGAAAACTGAAAAAAACATTAGGTTTATGGCATATTCCGTATAAAAATGACATTGAAAACAATCTATATAATTGTTTTCTGAGACTTTACTTTATTTACATTGTATATGAATATTGTATATGTATACAATATAATATATATATGTATATATATTATATATATACATATATATATATATATATATATATATATATATATTATATTATGTATAACATATGTATATATATAATATATATAATATTGTATATGTATATGATCTATTTTATAGGTTTCCGCGAGGACAAGTAGTAGCGTTTGCAGATGATACAGCAATGTTTTTGGAAAGTGAAACATGGCAACAACTAAAAGTGATTGCGGAAAACTATTTACAGTCGGTAAATACTTGGTTCAAAAATAACTATTTAACCTTGAATTTAGATAAAACTGTCTTTATCACGTTTGGATCTTATGAGGATAGCTTCCCAAGGTATTATAAATTAAAGTTTCATCGTGAGAGTTGTACATGTAATAATTGACTGAATAACTGCAATTGTCAGGAAATAAATAGAGTATCAAGCACTAAATACCTTGGTTTAATTATAGATCAAAATTTAAGATGGAAACAACATGTTGATGTAATGGTTCAAAAGCTCAGATATCAAGTTTATTTGTTTCACAAACTTAGTAGCTATTTACACCAAAAGCAATTACTTTCATTATACCATGGACTTTTTGGATCTATTATAAATTATGGAATAGCAACTTGGGGTGGAGCAAAAAATAATGTATTACAACCGTTAATAATATTACAAAAACGAATAGTTAAACTAATTTACCGTAAAAATAGAAATTACCCTTCCAATATACTTTTTAAATAAAAGAAACTTACGGATGTTAGGAGTTGCTTTGTAAATAATACCTTGTCTCAGGTGTTTGTGGACTTACAAAAAGAATATTTAAAATTAATAATAACAAAATGAATAAAAGAAATATGGATTTAAAATTACCCTTAATAAAAAAAGAAATTTATAGTAAACCTTTCTGCTGTTTAAAATATAAATTTTTTAATGAGATGCCCGATTACATTATAAAACTTGATTTAACAATTATATCTAAATTTAAAATTGGGAGAATAATCAAGAAATGGGTATTAGGAATTGATGAAAATATTATGATGAAACTGTTTGAATACAATGTATAATAAAAAAAAAAATACACAGTCAGTAGTCTTTCTGTTATGTAAAGTATTTACTGTTATTGACAGATTTATTATTTTGAAAGATTTATTATTTTGAATTGTATCAAATCTGAGAGTTTATACTCTCCTTAGTTTTAAGTTCATTTTAAGTCAGGCCCGCGACAGATTTTTGTTAGTCTTGCGGGAAGTAGATATATGTATATGTACCGTCTTTGTAATCATACACCTGAATGAATATTATTATTATTATTATGACTTTGCTCATTTCTTGTTAGTACTGTTCAAATCATTGAAAATTTTTTTGTTTTCGATGTTATTGAATTTCGTAAAGTTCTTGAAATTTTTAACATCTAAAACATACTTCATTTTATTTATTACGTACTACGTTTTCTAGATTTTCTCACTCAAAAAAATTAAAAATATTGTTACTATCTTTCGAAGAAATATGAAAATAAACACGATGACATTTCTTGATTTTTCATAAATTTCTTGAATTTTTAAAATTTGATGATTCCAAGAATCCAAATTTTATTTCATTTTTCATAATATTTCAAATCCCAAACCTCATTGTTTTAATTATGGTTTATCGTAGTGACATAATAATTGGTCTTACAAGCTAGGATTTACCGTAATTTTTAAATATCCTTCGAGGTTTTTAGATATTAATCGAAAAAGCAGGAAGAAACAGAATCATGAATACTTTAGAGAAGTTCTAAAATGAACAGCGCCTTACTCATTGCTTAAGTCCCAATTACTTCCCACTCGAAAAAATAGCGTTACAAACATTTATATCTCATCTTTAATCGTATTACAAGAAACTAAAAATTGAAAATCATGAACCTCTAATTATTTGTATTCAAATTGCTTTATTATATGATCAACTATAATTAAAATGAACAAATAAAACTATCTGCAATTAACTGATGCTCAAACATGAACTCTATGCTAGAAATTTATTTCAGAAAGCTACTGTAAAATATAAATAATTGAATTAACAATTGATAAAGTCCTTGAAATTGCAAAAAACGTGTTCTTCTGAGAATTCTAACACAACCTAAAGAATCCAGATGTAGTAACAATTCGACATTGCATCGTCAAACTGGGTGAATCCCTCACTTTCAGCGCCTTAAGAACAATGGCGACCTTGGCACTTGAATTAATCAAACGTAAGGCACGTATATGTTACGAGTTGTGCGTGATCAGGCCGCTCAATATTCCGGACCCCGATATCTAATCGAGCGAAAAAAAAATCTATTAAAATTGAAATTCCCCCCAAAACAACGCTTTTCTAACAAAACAGTTTTTATAAAATAAAAACGCATACTCGAATTTGTGAAAAAATCGTATTTTTATACAAAACAAGCTTTTCATAAAAATATTGCCTACACAAACACTTGCCATATTTTCTTAAATCTACAACTAGAAAGTAGAAATATTTTTTACAATATGCGTTACAATTATTGGTAGTGTATTTGAGCAAAATAACAAGTGAAAGTATAGTATACTCCATGCAATTTCGTCACACTGTGCGGGGTTTTTCGCATCGAAAATAAGCCATTTGTAAGCGTTTAAAACGTAACAATTAGAATATTCTTAAAACTAAAATTAACAACAAAATTATTTACACATACCTTTGAATAGAGCTACATTAAATCAAGAGAGAAAAAATTATGATGACAGTCATACTTGCAACATGTAATTTGAAATTGGGCAGAACTTCAAAAATATAATAGAAGCTCGATGTATATACAGAATAATATTTCGATTATCTCATGACTATAAAAAAGTACTTTATGTTATTAAATAGTCGTGAGGTCCTAAGATGACAGGAATTTGAGATTCTGAAAAAAGGACTTAATTTTACCTTTAAAATACAAAAAGCAAATACCTACACTTGAGGAGTATTTGATTTATTTTTTGAAAATAAATAATTCCTTTTTTCCATCAAAAATTTTCAAACCGAATTTCCGAGAGCAAAACATTATTCTTTAATGACTCGAATTCGTCAGTTACAGCCACAAAAAAAGCGAATATTTTCTCGTTCTACATGAAATTGATTGGGACAGCATTGTTGCATAAAAATTCATCTTTTCTCAAGTCGTCATCGTGACCACAAAAAGTTGCTGGCGTGTGATTGCTCTTTTTTCCCGCACAGTCATTCCGTTTTTTTCTCCCTTAACAATCGCGTGCTTTTCTGTTTTTTCGTCTTTTCCCAGCTTTTCCTGGTAAAAGCTACTTCGAACTTTTTGCGACACTGCATTACGAGGTGGACAACAAATTGAAAAAAATAGTTGCATTGTAAATGCAACCGGAGATTGTTTATTCTTTGTCACCACGCCTGCATTGTATTCACTGGTTTTGCTTCGTTTATTTGTTTCAGGATGTTAGAATGGAGAAGATCGTGGATATCACGAACCATACGAGTCTCAAGAAAACGTAGGCCAAAACTAGTTTCACTGCCTGGTGAAGGAAGTACATCCTGAAAAAAGGTCAGTGCTTTTGAACAGTCGTTTATTAAATATTTGTTCCTTTAAAAAACTTATGCAATAATTAGCTTCACTTCCACAGTAACATTAATTATTATACCTACTGAAGTGGGGAAGGAAAATTGAAAGGTTTTCTTATGCTTCTAATCTGAACCGTTTTACAAGGACTTATTACTTGAAGTTGACAAAAGGAAAATCAAACATTATTTTCTCATTACAGTAAAAATTATGTAAATTATTAATCGATATTGAAAATACAAATTAAAAAAAAATATATGAAAATGGTGATAACGATAATATAATGAAAAAACTAATACAAATAGTAAAAATAAATAATAAATTGATGCTATGAATATCAAAAATTATTTTCCTTTAATCAAGAGGACATTAAAAATGGTTGAATGTAAGTTTTCAAAGTTGAACAAAATTTAGTATTCTAAAATTCACCAACTCGAAAGTACCAACAATACTAGCATTGAACGAGTTTTTTTTCTTAAGCAGTATGGTGATAATTAATGTTCGGCTAGGATGATTAAAAAATACAAATTTGAATAACTTTTATAACCTAGTGAAAGATTTAAAAATATTGGAGAAAAGTTAAAAAAATATTCTGAATCCTGGAGAATGACATTCTAGAATAATACATAGAAATTCATAAAAAGTACCAGAAAATCTTTCGAACTATGCAAAAATGCTGAAAAAATACTGAAACTGATAAGAAATATATGAAAGTACTGCCCTAGGAAAAGTCTGAACAAGTTTGGTGATCTATGAAACTTGAAATTCTAGAGTATCGAAATCTGAAAAAGATTCATTCTATAGAAATACTAGAAATCTATATTATTATTTTAGAAAGGTACATAATCTTATTTAAACTAAAGAAAAAGGGATTCAACAAGAAACTGCAAAATGTGAAAAATCAAGGTAGATGTTATTTTTCTCAAGTAATCTAAAAGAGTTACGAAAATTTGTCGAAATTCGAATTCTAGACTAGGTATAAAGTTTAGAGAATACATAGATAATATTAAAATCTTCAAAAATCCTAAAAAACAACAAAAATAACAAAAAATCTTACCTACTTAAAAAATATTTAAAAAACGCAAGAAACACTAGCTATCTATTGATACTGGAAAACGAAGAAATATGATGATTTACTTCAACATTTATGAAAATTCCAATCGTAAACCATATAAGTATAATAATATGTAAAGAAGTTAATAAAAATCCAAAACAATGATCTTTGCAATTGTATAAATACTAAAAAATACAGAGAAAACCAAGAGTACTAAAAATCTGTATGAAAGGTTCTGTTTTTTGAAATATCGATTGTAATGCTCAAAATTATTGAAATTTTCAAAAATGTATAATCGAATTCTAAAAATTTATATACCGACCAATGAAAATACAATGGACAACACTCAATACAAAAAATATAGAAATCTATGACAAACCTAAGAAATATGTGTCTATTGTTTTTTTGAAAACCTATAAAATAATAATGAAAATTTTTCGAACTTTGATTCCTAAAACATAAAATTTCCTAAAACTGTATAGAAATCCATAACATTGTCAGATAATCCTTGAGTTTTATCGATACTAAAAAAATATGATACATACTAAGAGTAAAAAAAAATTTTCTGAAAAATCAAATGTGATACTCAACATCATTAAAATTTGCAATACTACAGCATCAAATTCAAAAAATCGATATAGCGTGCCATAAAAATGCTAGAAATATAAGAAAGTACCAGAAAATATTAGAAAGTTTTATTTATGACAAACATACAATACAAAAATTCGAGATATCTGTGACAAACTAAGGAAATCTGTGTAAATTTTTTGTTCCTTTGCGAATAATTAAAATTTTCAAAACTTTGATTTTTGCAGCATCGAACTTTACGAAACCGTATAAAAATCCAGAAAAATGCCAGAAAATACTTTAGTTACGACAATACGACAGAAATATGAAAAATACCGCCGCGATTATTGAAAAAAATTTGTTTCTGAAAAATCGAATATAATACTCAAAATCATTAAAATATGCTAATGCAATACTATAGCATAAAATTCAAGAAATCTACGTAGTTATCTATAAAAATACTAAAAATCTAAGAAAACATAAGAAAATACAAAGGAATTTTATGAATAACACAAAATACGAAAATTCTAGATATCTTCAAGAAACCTAGGAAATCTGTGTAGATATCTTTTTTTTAGAAACACTAATAAAAATGATAATAATTACCTACACTTTGATTCATAGAACATTGCATTAAATGAAACTCTATAGAAAATCATAATAATACCACAGAATCATTATGTTGTATGAATACTGAAGGAATATGAAAAATACTGAGAGTATAAATAAAAACCTGAACTTCAGTGATCTAAAAATCACGAAAAGTGAATTTCATTATATCTACTTCTTTTCAAATAATACTTTATGTCTCTTTCATTTCACTGAAAAGGGTTTAACTCCAGCTGGTAGTATATGAATGAATTTGATAATACTTTCGATTTTATCAAACATACAATTTCAGCTCCCAGAAATCCATCTGAATTTTTTCATCTGTCAGTGAAAGTTTCTAGAAAATTTGACTCAAAGTAATTTCTGAATTGTGTGGTCATAGAATAAAGAATGGACGCAAAAAAAAATTATCAGTGAATAAGGTCAAAACATGACAATACCTTTTCCACCTAACCATCGCCTGAGGCACAGTCTCTAGCGGATCCTTAATGAGATATACCCTGATGCCCCGGATGTAAGTCTGGAAATATGTGTCCCACACAAGTTCCTTTATGTCAAAAGCGAAGTTGTCGCGATCCCTCGCGCCGAGTTTTCCCAGCATAGCCCGAACTCTGTCGTTGGAGAAATCCCATTCCCGCGTGGTGAAGTAGTTGAGCACTTCCATAAATTTGTGAATCTTCTTATATATTTTCAGCAGTCTGAAAAGTCGTTGAAAACCGTGTACCCAGAAACTTTCTCACGCCTTCACGAGGGCCGCGAGTTACGAATAATTTGCGACTCTTTTTGTGTCAATAAACGAGCCCGGAAGGGAAAAAGCTCAAATTTTCACCGGGCTTTTTCAGAGGATTTTTGTTTTTTTGGTCGTCGTGTAGGGAAGAGTGAGGTGAAATGGGCCACCACATATTAAAATTTTTGTTGCTTTTATTTATAGTAACATGTTATACTTTATTTTTCTCATTACCCTCGATTATCATGTGATTTTGGGATAGCTTCGGTTTCTAAAAAATAAACCCTTCCGAAATTCATGTAAAATCAATTATTACTTACATCATGTAAAAGTGAAAGATTTATACAAATATATACAAAAATAAATAATTATAAAAAATTACAGACAAATACAAGTGAAAATGAAAAAAACAAATAAAAACAGCAATAGTTTATAATAAAAATGAGTGGAAATAATTGAAAATGTAATTACTGAAATTAAAAAGTCATAAAAAATTGTTCCACGTAGGTCCTCAAAGTCAGATAATATTTAAGATTCCTAACGTCACTAACTCAAAAATTACTACAATCCTGGCCTCAGGAGAATTTTGAATAAAACAGAACTCAAACTACTTATAGATGTTGAGCCGGGATGAGGTACAAAATAAAAATTTCAAACATTGTTTCAACTCAGTGAGTAATAGAATCTACGAAAATATTAAAAATCATGAAAAACTTTGTATCGAAAAGCCTTGAATTCCCGAAATCTGTATAGAGATTTAAAAAAATCCAATGAATTCTCTAAAATAATACAAGCACTGATGAAGTTCTGAAAGTAATAGCAATCTATAAAGGAGAAATCATTGTTTTTTGAAAAATGCAAGCGAATACTCATGATACACGAAGCTTTAAATTTTAGAGCATCAAATCCTCAAAAACTTACGAAGCAATCTATAGACATAATAGAAATTTAATAATACAAGAAAAAGCTATAAAATCTTCTTTCCAATCTATATATGAATACGAAAATAGAAGGAACCTATGAAATACCAAAACTTCTATGTACGTGAAGTATTCCCAAGTATGTATGAAAATTATTATAATTCTATCGAAATTCTAATTATAGAACATCGAATTACATATTTCTATACAGATATCTTCGAGAATACTAGAATTCTATAAAAATACGAAAAAGTCTTTCGAAATTTTTACATATAGAAAAAATGCGAGAAATACTAGAAATCAAGCAATATTCGAAAAATACCGTAAATATCATTTACTTTTAAATTCATGAGAGTTTCAAACTCAGAGTATGGAATTCTGAAAGCTGCATCGAAATCCATCGAAATATGTACCAAAAAATCGTTCAAATTTTGTAAATATGAAAAAACTGTAAAAAAATGTGTTAAAAATTTGTATACAAGATACTGATTAATGAAAAATCAATTTTAATTCTCTTAATCGATTCAATGTTTATTACCAAACCATCAATTGCCATCAATCTAATATTACTAGAGAAAACTATAAAATCTTCTATATAGTAAACTGTGTACTAATAAAATGCTAGAAATCTATTCAATACTAGAAGTCCATGTGCGTACAATTTTCCACGAAATCTATAAAAACATTATTAACCTATAAAAATACAAAAAAATCGTTCGAACCTTCATACATACTGAAAAAATGTGATAAATTTATACTAGAAATCTAGCAATACTCAAAAGTAAAAAGATACAATTTTTTCGAATATCTACAAAGCTTCAAATTTCAGTTTATTTATTTCTAAAAGCTACATAGAAATCCATGGAAATACCGGAAAATCCTTTAAATTTTATAAACACTTAAAAGTGTAAAAAAAAAAAACAAAAAAATCAATAAACGAAAAAAATGAAAAAACGAAAGCTACTGAATATTCGTATGTAAGATACTGTTTTCTAAAAAATAAATCGAAGTACTACCCAAAATAGCTGAAATTTTCATTACTTTAGCAGATTGCATCAAACTCTAGAAATCCTAGAAAATACTACAAAATTTTATAAAAAAATATCGAATAGGAAAAATCTAGCAATTCATGAAATACTTAAAATCTTAGTAAATATTATTTTCGTAAAAATTTTTAAAAATATAAAAATATTAAATATTAAAAACTGTGAACTCCAGAGCATCGAATTCCAGAAAGCTATAAATAAATCTATGATAATATCAGAAAATCCTTCGATTTGTATAAACACTAAAGAATTACAAAAAATACTGAAAGTATAAGTGAAAAACAAAAAAAAAAACTCCGATCTCAGTGACTTGAAAATCACAACAATCAAACTCTATTTTTCCAAATACTGGTATAAAAAATGGGTCACTTGAGACTCCAAAAGTCATATAACTTCAAAATCACGAAATTCGGAAAACTTTAAATATCTAATTTGTAACCAGATCGTCAAAGATTAAAAATTTCAAAATCCCAGAGAAAATTTTGAAGTAAAACTTAGTAGGCGGAATCGTCACTTTCCTAGAATGTAATTTATGTAGGAAGTAATTTGGAGAGTTTACAACGTAAGATGTGAGACTGTGAGATGTAAGAGTGCAATATTTTCGACTGCAGGGAGTAATTTTAAGATTTTGTAAGTCTGTAACACTGTAAGAGTGTAAGAATTTCATTGATAGATTCAATGAAAAATTAGGAATGAATTAATTTTTCAACTTAATTACAGGTCAAAAACTAGAAAAATACTACACAGAAAAATTGAGGGATCTGTTAGAACCATAAAACGTAAGAGGAATGAAAATTATAAATCAGAACCTGAAAGAAAGCAGCATGAGAAGTTTTACTTATAACGCTTGTTGATTCAACAGCTCCAATTTTTTATAATAATCCAAATTACATGACCTCGATTTTCGAAAAGAAAAATTGTTTGTATCATCAGTTTATTCATAGGAAAAAGCTCTCAATTGCATCAAATTCAAATTCCAAAATCTCAATTTTTCAAAGGAAATTTTTTGAAGTAAAACTTCTTAGGCGGCATTATAACTTTTCTAGAATGTAATTTATGTAAGGAGTAATTTGGAGGTTTTACAATGTAAGATGCAAGACTGAAAGATGTAAGAGTGTAATATTTTCGATTGCAGGGAGTAGTTTTGAGATTTTGTTGTAATGCAAGACTGTAAGATGTAAGAATGTAATGTTTTCGTTTTGAGGGAGTAATTTTGAGATTTTGTAAGTCTGTAATTATGTAAGAGTGTAATGTTAGATCGGAATAGTTGGAGGTCGATGATATTCGAGCGTGTTTTGAGTGTAAGTAGTGATTTTGAGATTTCCTACGTCTGTAACACTGTAAGAGTGTAAGAATGTCATTGATGGATTCGATTAAAAATTACGAATGAATTAATTTTCCAACTGATTTAAAGGTCAAAAACTAGAAAAATACTACACAGAAAAATTGAGGGATCTGTTAGAACCATAAAACGTAAGAGGAATGAAAATTATAAATCAGAACCTGAAAGAAAGCAGCATGAGAAGTTTTACTTATAACGCTTGTTGATTCAACAGCTCCAATTTTTTATAATAATCCAAATTACATGACCTCGATTTTCGAAAAGAAAAATTGTTTGTATCATCAGTTTATTCATAGGAAAAAGCTCTCAATTGCATCAAATTCAAATTCCAAAATCTCAATTTTTCAAAGGAAATTTTTTGAAGTAAAACTTCTTAGGCGGCATTATAACTTTTCTAGAATGTAATTTATGTAAGGAGTAATTTGGAGGTTTTACAATGTAAGATGCAAGACTGAAAGATGTAAGAGTGTAATATTTTCGATTGCAGGGAGTAGTTTTGAGATTTTGTTGTAATGCAAGACTGTAAGATGTAAGAATGTAATGTTTTCGTTTTGAGGGAGTAATTTTGAGATTTTGTAAGTCTGTAATTATGTAAGAGTGTAATGTTAGATCGGAATAGTTGGAGGTCGATGATATTCGAGCGTGTTTTGAGTGTAAGTAGTGATTTTGAGATTTCCTACGTCTGTAACACTGTAAGAGTGTAAGAATGTCATTGATGGATTCGATTAAAAATTACGAATGAATTAATTTTCCAACTGATTTAAAGGTCAAAAAATAGAAAAATACTACACAGAAAAATTGAGGGATCTGTTAGAACCATAAAACGTAAGAGGAATGAAAATTATAAATCAGAACCTGAAAGAAAGCAGCATGAGAAGTTTTACTTATAACGCTTGTTGATTCAACAGCTCCAATTTTTTATAATAATCCAAATTACATGACCTCGATTTTCGAAAAGAAAAATTGTTTGTATCATCAGTTTATTCATAAGAAAAAGCTCTCAAATGCATCAAACTCCAATTCCAAAATTTCGATTACTCAATAGGAAAATTTTTTTACATCAACAGTTGGTTCAAACACTTTGCCCCACTTTCCCCCACGACGTCCATACACGCCCATGCATGACCATACATGAAAAATTCATGAAAAATCCCGCGTGTTCGTCCCGAGGCGAATTTTTATTTCTAAACATGCGGAAGTGGAATTTTTCACTGAGATCCCCTTCCCCGAGTTTAGGAGGCGAGAAAAATGCGGCGCATAAATCCTGGGAGGTAAGAAGCGCCGGGCGCAAAAACCGCATATTCCCCGGGCGGCCTTAATAATCATTTTTACGCTTCTTCATTCGCGCCCCAAAAGATTGCGCCGGCTTTTATCAAAGTCGCTCGCGCGTTTCCGTGAGAAATGCTAATCACGTACTTCGGTTGTTTGCCCAGGCAAACGCTCACGCTGTCGACCAGAAGTGCGGGTAGCAAGTGCAGAAAGTACACGAAGAACAAATGCACGAATTTGTATTTCGTGTTCCGGAAGCTGTAGTACCAGATCGCGCGGATGGAAGGTATGGTTAGGCCGTATTTTTGCGAGAGCACTTTCAGATCGTCCCACGTTATCGGGTTCTCGTTCGACACGTAATTGTATACCGGGGTTTCTTTGCTGTCTCTGAAAAAGTATAAATAAAAAGAATTCAATGTTGAGAAATAATTGGCGTGGACAAATATTTGTACCTTGACCTAGAAATACGTCGTCTTATATTTGATGTCTTATTTTCCGTGCAAAAACAATTTCCTTGAACAATTTGGTATTGTTGCAAGGAAACGTCCAATTTTGCGAAAGATTTTTTAGATATATTATTATATCATTGTTATTTATTGTATACATACTTGAGTCATTACAAATAATTTTGTAATAAGTTGTTAAGATTTATGATTTCGATAACAGAATACTTATTTTTTGTATGAAGGCTACATACAACAAGAAGAATATATTTTCCTTAATTTACTGCGAAATAGTGCTCGCACTTGACTCGATGATTAATATTGTCATTCGCTGATGAAGCAATGCTACTCAGTGAAATTACCTTACTCCATTAGCCACGTCCCAAGCTGAGCAAATTAATGCATTGACACATAAGTCGCCAGGTACCACGTTCGCTTGCATCGATCCATCGCAATGTATCGATCGCAGCAACCCTGCGCCTGCCCCTGCGGCCACTCCTGTGGGCCCTATGGAAATTCAGAAAAACTTTCACAAAACTGCATATTAATCTTTATCATGCATTCTCACTCGTATTTCTCGAGATTCCACAGAAATATGGATGACAAAACATATTTTTTTAACTGTCAATTTCAAATTTTCTTACCATACATGTTGTCGATCCATCCTCTAATTGGTTCCTTATACGTAGATACCACTGAAAAATTTAGATAATTGAAATTTGGATAAAAAGCGATAGAAAATTTTCGCTTTTTCGAAGCGTAATTGATTATATTTTGTTTAAATATTTCTTGGTGAATTAAAAACTTTAAAGAATTTTTAGACAAATTACGAAAGTTTAGGAATTCCTTTCAGATTTCTCAAGTGTCTGTAAGTTTGTTGATTTCAAAAATTTCATTTAGAAGTTATAAAATGCAAAACTTTTTTCCATATTTCATTTGTTACATCGCTTTTTAATGGCTACAAATGGTAAACGGATCATAAACACACGAATATTTTGTTTTTGCCAGCTATTATGTTAAAAAAATTTTTTTGTTGACTCTTGTTGGTTGTATACAAAAAAATAAATAAAAAATACTAAACTATTCAACATAATTTTGCACAATTTTCAATTGTTAAGAAAATATACAGTTGTGATCGCTGTAATCATTATCACGGTGTTTGGATATTTTAGTTTGTATGTTTTTGACTGTGTATTACATTTTTTTACTTTAAAAATTTTGGATTTTGTATCGTGTGACTTTGAATGTTTTTGATTAGATGTTCTGGACAGTGCGTGTTTTTTACTTTAAGAATTTTATATTTTGTATGTGTCGGACTTTGGATGTTTTGTATCGTATGTTTTGGACTGTGTATGTTTTGTACATTGGAAGTCTTTGATTTTGTATGTTTCAAACTTCAGATCTTTTGGACTGAGTATGTTTTGTTTTCTTTAGAAATTGCGGATTCTGTATGTTTCGGATTGTAAGTTTTAGACTGTGTATGTTTTTTACTTTAGAAATTGTGGACTTTGTATATTATGGTCTTGGGATGCTTTAGATTGTGTATCATGTTTTTTACTTTGGAAATTTTGGATTTTGTATGTTCCGACTTTCGACTTTAGATGTTTCAAATCAGATGTTTTTGACCGTATGTGCTTTTTACTTCAAGAATTTCGGATTTTGTATGTTTTGAAGTTTGAATGTTTTGGACTTAAGATGTTTTGTGTCGGATGTTTTGGACTGTGTATTTTTTTTACTGAAAACATTTTAGATTTCGTATATTTTAGACTTAAGATTTTCAGACAGTGTATGATTTTTAGTTTAGAAATTTTGGATTTTGTATACTTCGGGTTCGATGTTTCGAAGGTGTATTTTTTTTTTCTTTAAAAATTTTGGGATTTGTATATTTTGAACTTTCGATGTTTTGAATTGTATTTGTTTTTTGCATTAAAAGTGTTGGATTTTGAATGTTCTGGACTTTGAATGTTTATTACTGTAGAAATTTTGGATTTTGTATGTTTTTGACTGTGTATGTTTTTTGCTATAGAAATTTAGAATATTGTAGTTTTTGGTCTTGGGATGTTTTGGATTGGATGTTTTAGACTGTGTATCATGTTTTTTACTTGAGAAATTTTGGATTCTGTATGTTTCGACTTTCTATTTTTTCATCGCCAACTAGTGAAGAAAAACATTTGGTTTCGACTTTGAATGTTTTGGATCAGATAAATTTCTATTCACTCACATACCCAGTGATTAAACTAATATATTGGAATTTTCGATCAGCTGTTTTTGACTGTATGTGTTTTTTATTTTAAGAATTTCGGATTTTGTATGTTTTGGGCTTTGACTGTCTTGGGCTTAAGATGTTTCGGACCGGATGTTTCCGACTGTGTATTTTTTACATTAGAAGTTTTGGATTTTGGATGTTTTTGATTAGATGTTCCGAACAGTGTATGTTTTTTACTTCTGAAATTTTTGATTTTGTATATTTTGGACCTTGAATGTTTTGGACTGGTTGTGTTGGACTGTGTATGTTTTTTAATTTAGAAATTTTAGACTTTGATGTGTTAGACTATGTTTTTTTTTTACTTCTGAAATTTCAGACAGGATGTTTTGGACTTTGTATGTTTTTTAGTTTAAAATATTGGGAATTAGTATGTTTCGGTATTCGAAAAATTTGTGTTAGATATTTTGGACTGTGTATGTTGAATACTTTGAAATTTTTGTCTTTGAATGTTTTGGATTGGATGTGTTAGACTGTGTGTGTTTTTTATTTCTAAAATGTATGCTTTTTACTTTGGAAAATTCAGAATACGTAGTTTTTGGACTTTAAATATTTTTTACTTAATAAATTTGGATGTCTTAGACTTTTGATGTTTGAGATGAGATGTTTTGTACACCAACCACTATTCCAATCTGTTTCAAACACAAAAACTTTATTCTCATATAAACCATTCAAACCCACATGAAGCATTCTTCGAAACTTTCGAGAAAAGTTCCTCGATGAAAATCATTTGACCTACCTATGGCTGGTCGGAAAATCCCAACAGGCATGTCGTAGGATTCTTTGCTAACGATGTTTTCCGCGACGGCTTTCGTGAAGGTGTACGTGTTGGGCCAGCGCCCGAGGAGTCTGTAAAAATGCCCGTAAAATCAATCCGAGATAATCAAGGAAACGGCAAACCTCGTTAAAACAATATTTAAGTTCCTCGCGCGGAATAAAAACTTGAGGGAAAATGGTATTTCGCGCACGTACCGGGGCGTGATGTCGTCGGCCAATTTTTCGTTCACGCACTCCATTAATGTGACGAGTTTGTTACCCTCGATCGGGGGCTCGTACAGCTTCTCTTCGATCCTTTTTTCGGGACAGTTGGAGTACGCCGTGGAAACGTGAACGAGAGACTGTTGGATAAACAATGTATTAAGATTCATGCAGTGTTTGCGTGCGCATGCACGTGTTCCTGTAATAACTGAACCCCCATCAACTCGATCAACGCGTTCTCTTATCTTTCGGAATGGAGATGAACTCTTTCTTCCCTTATTTTTTCGACGAAATGGAGTTTGAGAAATTTGCTTCCCTGAATTTTCTTTACGGGATAAAGAAACTGCAGGAAAAATTTGAAATTAGAAAAGGCTCAGATTTGAACAACCATGACAGTTTCAAAGTTTATCGAATGCAACCAAATGTTTCACCATTAAGAATAGTTCTTTAAAGTCGAACGTAATTATTTCTTGAAAAAAACCTTTAGTTTGGGCATCTCTTTGCATAAGTACAAAACGTCCCTCGGTGCTCTAACGTTAATGGCCACTGCTAATTTGAGTTTTTCGTCAAATCTGACGGTTGCTGCCACGTGAAAAACTATAGAAACCTCTTTGACAAGCATCATTCTATCCACCAAGGAAATCCCTAGACCTGGTAACGAGCAGTCACCAGATATGGCGATGACTTGGTGACGAAACTTTGGTTGCTCTTTTTTCAATCTTTCGAAAAGCTGAAAAATTAAAAAATGAATTTCTCGTGAGTCATACTAAATTAATTCGACCAATTTTATACTGCATTTATTTATCATTATTATAAATTTTCGAGTACCCTCCGAATTGTTAAGTCAATGGAATATCCGCATGATCCCTCAGAGCCACAAATTGTTATCATCGAGGAAACAATTCTTCTTTTAATTAATGACCGATCGAATTATCGATGATGGTAATAAATTTAAATCTCATTACTCACTGGGTCATCGAAAAGTTCTTCGACCCTTTGGTGAACGTCCTTGCCCTTCTTCGAGCGCACTAAGAGGTAGACGAAGGATATCCCAGGACAGGTCCTGAGCAATTTTTCGATGAGCAATTTCCCCAAGAAGCCAGTTCCCCCAGTTACGAAAATGCTCTGTTCGGTGTAAAAGCGCTGGATCTCGGTCAGGTCGATATGATCCGCGGATAAATGCGAAATTTTCGGCAAACATTCCGTGGGCGTGCCAGCTCGCGAGCCGCTTTCCGCAACCGCTACTTCCTGCCCCCCGGACTCCATTAAAACCTCAACCATTTTTGCCCGAGTAGCTGCAAAAAGTCATTACATGCTTCATCCATTAATCCGTTTCACACCGATTTTAGCATCGAAAGCAGGTTTTTTTTTACGCATCCCGAGGGACTCAGCATCACTTATCAGTGCGCTCAATCGTGGAACGTGAAAAAATTTTCGATCGCGATTTTAGTTGAGAGATATTTTTTATATTCTGGGTACACCCAAAAAACTAGGAAAATGTTATTAAAAAATTAGGGTTTAGCTGGAGAACTGATCAATTATTCAAACAAAAACAGAACATTTCGAAAATCATCCACCTAAAACTGACTGAAACTTCCAAAATATTGCCGAACTCAAGCAGTTTTATCACATGTAAACGTACATAAATGTGTAAAATTTTTTTCGTAAACTACTCTTTTCATTTACAATATGACATTTATACACATGCAGATGTAATCACATCCGAAAAATGTTGTCCATAGTCACGAACAGGTTTGCTTGCATCGCAAGATATCAAAATCATTCAATCGGGCGTTTCATCTGGTCAATTGAGATTCCCCGGGAAAATAATATTCAGGTATATGCGTACTCGAGAGGTTCTCTGTACGTCAGATCTTCGTCCTTAAAAATTTTTTAACAGGAATTTTTGAACCATGAAGGAGGACGTGGCCTTGAAAATTTCATTGCCCTTAACCGGCTTAATACACTGGCTGGAATGCGTCTGCTTTATCAAAGTCCGGCGCGAGCGACGCATTCTGCGTAAACAGCGACATTTTATTGCGATTCGAACGCTCTTTGAATCGGCTTGGTACAAAGCTTTTCAGCGAGGCCGTAATTTTATAATGAATTTAAAATGTATCGCTGGCTTTAATTAACGTGATAGTGATGATAGTGTAGATAAATAAAAAGTATGAATTTTAATTAGATACATTTAAATTATGTAGAAAATTATTTATGATGAATAATTATAATGAACATTGTTGATATTGCATAATTTTTTTTCGCCTTATTATACGCGAAAAAATTTATATGAAAAATTTTGGGATATTTAAAAGTTCTTTAGTAGTTATGCATATGGGAGAAACGAGTAAACGAACTGATATTAATTCATTTGTTGCAACTCGTAGAATGCAACTAAATAAAATTATTCTAATATACACCATAGATGAATATATCACGCAGATTGATACATTTTTTCTGAGATTACAATAAAAGTTATCAATCTTTTTGCATTAATATCTATGTATTTTTGGTGGATCGACTTGACTTTGAGGCTGCGCAAGGTTTCTGTGAACTCATGAGAAATCTAAAAATATTTAAAAATACAGTGTAGCATTCTCTTAAGTTAATCCTAAAAATTTTATGTGATTTCGTAATAGTTCAGTTTTGTTAATTGACACACTTAAAAAAAAAGCAATAAAATTTGACATTATAGTACATTCGTGAAAAAGTATATAATAAAACAATTAATAAAATATGTACGGTAATGTGAAAGTTGAAAGAAAAGTACAATAAGGTGGTTCAGAAAACGAAAAATCATTTTTATTGACCACCTACACATTTGGAAAATAAGACGTTGTGGTGCCAAAAGAAATTTTACATATTCGAAACAGTTAACATTTCCGCATCCCAAGTCTATTTAAAAAATGTTAAAATGTTTGTATCGATACATCGATAAAATCGAATAGATAAAATACTCAAATAAGATGATAAAAAAAATAGAGGGGAAAAGGCTTAAATAATTATCGATGGTATAAAAAGTAAGTTTATGCATAAATAATACATGAAAATAAGTGAATAAATAAGCAATGACTACATGAATAAATCATAAATGTAACATGAATGGATAAATAAATAAAGAAAAAAGGTCAATAAATAAATACGACAGTAGATAAATGTATGAATTATTAAATAAATAAAGTTGTAAATGAATTGAGGAATGTATGAATAAATCGATCAGAAAATGAATGAATGAATAGATAAGTAAATAAATAAACAAATAAATACATCATCAAAAAAATAAATGTATAAATAAGTAACTAACTAAATCATTAAATAACTGAATAAAAAGAAATAGATAAATTAACAAATAGATTAATCAATAATAAGTGAATAAACAAATAAATGTAAACGGTAACGATGATAAGAAAAATCGATTCACTATTAAATAAATGAATATATTTAATAATTTATGAATAAAAAGTTGATTTAGAAATGAACGAAAAAATGAATCTATAAATAAACGAACAAATAAATTAACGATAAAAAAAAACAATACATAAGTTAATCAATGATAAAGAAATAAATTATTAATAAATGAATGAAACAACAAGTAAGTAAATTATTCAATTGATTATTCAACAAACAACAAAAAAAAAAAAAAAAAAAATGAATCAATGAATATGCATATATATTTTGACACTGATTACTGCCTACTCTCTCTCTCCCTATAAAGAATTTCGTTGCAATGCCTATGGAAACAACATTTTCAAACAATTAATGAAACTTTGTTAAAACTAAATGTAAAAAAAAAACGATTTTTATCATAATTAGGCCTTAAAATGTCGAAAAACTTAATTTGTCATCTTTTTTTAAATCTATTTATTACTCTTGCAAAATTTAGGCAAAAGAAAGCTGTACAATTTTTAGTGTTACAATTAGTTTTTAAAAAAGTATTCCGAATCAAACACTTTTTTTATCGTTCTCACAATCAGTTAGTACAGTTAACCGTGAACTAATAGGAAATGAAAAAAAAGAAACTTGTACGTGAAAATTTCCAGGATAGGAAAATGATTGGAAAAGTAAACAAATTAACGAAACATTGATAGTAACGATAGTAATTTTTTTGCAGTATGCAAATGTTATAAAAACTGAGTATTATTAGTTCAGAAATAATTGCAGGTATATAATGCTACAAGTCAAAAAAGGTGAGAGATCTTCAAAGATTTCGAATATCGCCATCCTGAATGTGGCAAAGGTAATTATTGCAAAAATTCAAAATTGAATTTTTCTAGCATATTTTTTCTGTAATTTTCCAGAAATTTATAGTATATTCCACTCTTTTACCAGCGAAAAAAGAGTTGTTCTCCTGAAAGTTCAATCAGTTTTATTTTAATGGAATATCAAAGGTCGTAATAATTAAGGAATATCTGCGATGACGCACATCCAACCAAAAGAATCGACCAAAGGTAAAGATTTCGTATATTTTTATTTTAGAAAGTCATTTTGAAGCCATTGGACTGCAGTCCAATTTTTTAGGAAAGCCTGATGTTTCGAGCACGAGTTCGAATTTTTTATCACAATGTATTTTTTTTGTTTCTATTATAGGTCAAAGAATTCGAAATAATGTTGAAGTTCATAATTTCACCTGTTTTCAAGTTTTCAACTTACAAAATTGTTGATAAGTGTACAAACATGATCATTTTCGAAAAGGAAATTATAGGGAAAGTTATGTAAAAAAAATATTGTTGACACATGTGACTGAAAAAAGTCCCTAAAGATAAAAGTTTTTTGCATGAATATCATATCGTTTATACCAGTCAATATCCAGGAATTCAAATAAGTATTCTCATGAAACCAGAAATTCTTAAAAACCTTGAATTTATTCTCGAGTCTATAATAACGTCGAAACATTTCTACTAATGAGCTCAAATAATCATATCGATGAGTGCCTTTGATTTGAATGCCTTTTTCGACCTACAAATTACTTATTTTAACCATTCCGTACGAGTCTCGTTAAATTCTATATCTAGCTTTGAAAACCGTTCTTTTCCAATCACTAAGCATTTTATTACTTTTTTTCATTAACGTATTTCTGACTGATTTCGTCATAATTTGGTTATGAAACGAATAAGGTTCTTTAGGAAAATATAAAAATCATCGTTATTAGTTTTCCGAAATGTAAAAAGTTAAGTCAGAGATATTTCGAATTTGCAGACGTGACAGTTGTGACCCAAAAAAACACTCTACGTATATGGTAAAAAAAATTATGAAGTGACATCAATTTTTTTCATATTTAGACAAAAGTTCTAAATATTTTAAATGATCAGCAAAAATTAGAAGAAAAATTATTGTATCCAGAGCAAACTAATAATAATAAAGTGAGTAAGTGTTCTTTTTGACACTAATAAAAAACTCATCATTCGATGCCTGCAATTAGCAGACATAATCATTCTGATAAAAAAATACACTCAACTGTCCAATTGGATGTTGAATGCTTAAAACGTGAGGCATAAGAATCGGAAAAACTGCAGGCAGTAAAATTTGTGCACGCTGTTAATTTAGTCTCTTCCGCATTTTATGGGTGTAAAAAAGCACATAAAATGACAATGTATTGCATAAGAACTTCGATCCTGCGACGAATGTTTACGTGAAATTTTTTCACTTGGATAAAGTGAATAGAATCATCGTCATACATTTTTCGAACAATTTTTAAGTCATATTGAAACTGTTATAAATGATATTCAGCAGGTATAAAAATTCAATGTCTTATACCATTCTACTAAAATTACGACATATTTTATGAAAGCAATTGAAATTTGATAAAATAGATGGGGGTTGTAAAAAACTATTTCATAGCGTTGTGGGAAAATTGTTGGAATTTTATTGAATTGTATCGATAAATATTTATTCTTAGAAATTAACTTGTAATGTTCATGCTTTTACTTTTTACAATGTAATATCACTTTTGCTAGAACATGAATGTTTCCCATTTCTTACGTTTCTCATTATTTAATAATTTTTTTCATTATTATTTTAACCATTTTAAAAACTCGCTGGTCTTTGTATAAATTTCTAAATAAATCTCTATAATTCGATGCTGAATGTTTTAAAGTTATTTTCATTTTTCAGTAATTCCGGAAGATTGTTCAGTGAACTTCATTTAAATATATTTATTGTACTTGGAGGACTTATAGTATTTTTACTATTCTAGTAGATATTTAAAGAATTTCGTAGGATTTCTTCGTTTTTTCATAAGTGTGTTTTTTTTGTGGACTCTTGGACTCTGACACAGATTTTTTGAGTATCATGCCCTAGAGTGCGGAGTTATATAAATTTGTAGTGTATTAATGGATTTAAAAAAAAGTGTCTTTGTAGATTTCTAGTTACTTATAGAGTTCTAGTATTTTCGTGTTTTTTTCATATTTATTAAATTGAAATGTTTTTTTGATATTTCTATGAATTTTCTATATAGATTTGTAGATCTTGTGCATTTTTTTAGAAAATCATTTCTACGCATATGAAGGTATTCAATGAACTGTATTTTTTTCATTTTTTCTTTTATTATGAAAATTCTCTGAAACTCTTTGGAAGGTATATCTTATAAATTTCAGGTATTTTCAAGAAGCATAGAGTAAACATTTAACAAATTACTCATGTAGCAATGTATGACTGCAATTACTGAATAAAAAAATTCATTAATAAATTATTAAAAAACTTTGGAGGAAAGAATAGTTAACATATATACTAGAATACATAATCCATTTCTAAATTTTCCAAGAGGTGTTCCAAAATTTCTCCACAATTTTTTCCTTTTCTCCTGCGAGCGACGTTTGATAACACGAGACCCTTTGATGTGTCAATTAATGGGATAGGTGATTAATTATGCGAACTTGTGCTAGAACGTACTATGAAGGAAAAGTCATTTCGACACAAGATACACAAGCTGAATGGCAATCGCGGAGCACAGTGGGCCAAGAAGCTTGCCTAACACTTCTCCTCAGCCCCTGTGTCTATCGTACTTAGCGGCATTGCAGGAGTGTGTAACCAACGAGCTCACGTATTATGTACTTGGGCGCCTGCATGCGCGAGAATCACGCGTCATGAAGCAAAACTTGGTATCAATCAAAATAAAAAGAAACTCGTGAAAAACCGTGGCACCTGACAGGGACGTCGCAACCGGGGATAGGGGGGTTTAGGGGCAGCTCCCCGACCTACAGTGAGACAAAATTCTTCAGTTTCATTTGATCCAACTGAATTTAAAATGAAATGGGCATCATTGAGTATATCAGCCGTACTGATCGACTTTTTAGTCACTTCTACTGCAAAAAATTTAGTACTGTTGAATGAATAGTCTTTCTTTTGTGGCCATTGCAGATTTCACATATGGTCAACAAAGGATATTTCAAGTGTACCCACTCTCTCAGTTTGAATTGGTAAAAATCTACTGATTAATAGTAGAATTTCACTAATTGAAAAAGCAGTTAAAGTTCTAGTAAAAATCTTCTAATTGAATTGTGATATAGCTTACTGATAAAATTATTAGAATATTTAACTTAAACTTAAGTAGAAATCCACAACTACAGTAAGTAGGTTTTGATTAGTCTTATTTGTGCATTATGACTAAAACATAAGTACAGTTCAACTAATGAAAAAGTCAATTTATACCAGTACATTGGTAAATATTTACTGTTCATAATAATAAATATTTACAACTGCAATTATTGATTATTTGAACAGCTTTCAGATGCAACTGATTCATTATTGTTTCACAGTAAAAAATCAAACAATAATAGTAGACATATTTAGACATTTGTTCAAATATTTATTCCTCGAAACATAAAGCTTTTGACAATGTTTTTTACATGAACTTTTTTTTCAACTAGGTACATATAATATATATAAAATTTAGTACAATTCAACTATTTTTTAGTAAACTTGTGTAATCTACTAATTTATTTCAAGATCTCTGACTATCTCAGACCTATTAATTGAATTAGTAAAAATTTTACTGATTCGAACTGAGAAAGCAACTGAATTTTTCATTGATGATCGTGTTTTAACTGAAAATCTTAGTTGCAGTATTCAAAACTTTTTTTTCAGTAAGAATTATTGAATTTTTCACTTGCAGCTAATTACTCTAACAGAATTTGACACTTTGAGTAAACGAGAATTTGTGAGATGTCAACTTTTTTGTCTTCTATGTACATGATTGGAAACATACAGTTCAAGCGATTGAATCGATTTTTCCTGTGTGTGAAAACGTTCTTATAGAAAAAAAGATGAATGAAAGCGAGGTTGATATTTTTTTTAGCAATAATTGAAATTCGTCATGAAGTTATCAAAATTTGTATTGAAAATCTATCAATTTATAGAATATTATTTACTACATTACATGCAATAAAATGCTTTTCGTAAACGTATACGAATAAAATAAAGGTAAAATCAAAATTTCATAAATTAAAATTTAATTCAATTGCATTCAACTGCAAAATTTATATTTAGTAACAAAATCGACAATTCAGGATGATTATTTTTAAAATTTATTATGGAATCGAAGAAAAGTATTTTTCAATAAAAAATAATCGCCTGGACTTTAAAATTATAAATACACATAATTTCTCTCGAATGATAAAAATTTACTCAATTAGAACTTTAAATCTTATAAATTTTGTATGACAATTTTTCATCGAGTTTACTATGAATTCAAAATTCACTAGAAAGATGAGAAATAATAAAATTTTTATAACTTATAGTAATGAATCAAATAAATGAAGAATAGAAATTTTAAGTAGGAAAAATGTTTGTTTTTGATGATTTGTATAAGAAATTGTGAATATTTCGCATGGAACAACCGAATTTACTGCATTTTAATGAATTTGTGTTGATAAGTAACAGAAGTTCTTCTTATTAAAATAAATGAGTGTTTTAAATCCATAAATTTTTGACAAAGGTTTTTTCTAGAATTTACTGCAAAGTAGAAGAGTCGAATGTAATGAAGAAATAAATGAATAAAAAATTGTAATGGATATATATTACCTTATAAAAATAAAAATTTGGAAATCAAAATACTTCAATATTGATTTTTTGGAAGAGGATTTCCCTAAATCCTTAATTAATTTTTGTTATTGTTAGAATAAATGATGAATCCTTAACAAATAAATAGATGAATGAATAAATAAATAAATAAATAGATAAATTAATACATACATACATAAATAAAAAAAATTCAAAATAAATAAATGAAATAAAGAAGCAACTACATTCTTGGTTCTTAAAAATCATAAACAAGAATTTTCGTCCAAATAATTGATAGTTCAGGAACTGCAAAATGTGGGAATCATTCGAATACAACGAATTTCCGCTTACGAGTTTATAATACCAAACGAAAAGTTTGCTCAAATAAGAAATGTGCTCTTGAGATATTAAAAAAAATCCTTATAATGAAATCAACGATCATGACAAATAAAAAAAGTAAATTCTGGAAATTTTTTGATTGATTATATGATGTTTATTCTAACAAAATTCACCAAAAGTATCAAAATCACACATTTTTTTTTAGTCATGTTTATTTTCATTTATTTGAGTCCAAATTATGATTATTCTTTATTTTAATATTTCTCACTTTTTCGAACTCTTATTTTGTAGTAAATTTCGTAACAAAAACCGACCCCCAACATTTATGAGAGACAGAATTTGAAAAAAAATTGTAAAATCAACTATTAGACATTTTTCAGTTTTTTTACAGAAATAAATATAATTTTTTAACGATGCAATAATATTTCTAATCACTTATCAATAGAAAGATACACATTTAGTGCATAAAATCTCAGAAATAATGATTCAATTCATTAGATTTTGTCAAACGTTCTTATTATTATATATTTGAACGTTAAACTTTAAATTGGTTATAATTACAGCTTAATTTAATTGAAGTTCACAACTCAAGTAACTAATTTGACCTTTTTTCAAATTTTTATTCATCTAACTCTAAACAGAAAATTCGCACTTTCAAAATCCTTTGTGTCTTTTCCATAATATAAAAAACGAGTTTTCATCCACTGTAAACCAGTGATCTCGATTTTAGTAAAATAAAACGTGCGGACTCCAATAAACTGCACTCAATATGCCAGCTTATCCGAATACCTAACAGCACAATAATAAAAAATTGGACAGAAATATCTCGATGTGAAAAATTGATACTATCATTTAATTGAAAATGTAATAGACGACATGTTATATTTAACACTAACAGTCTGTAACGAACTGCATCGAAAAAAATAAAATTCGATTCACAGTCGAGACAAACGCTTTTGCGTTCACGTTATTGCAAAATTTTTATTGACGTCATTTAATAAAATGTGACGTCGGTGACGTTTTCGATTTTCATCGAATATTCTCATAAATTCCATGCTAGTTATACGCACATGCATTAAGCGTTGATATATTGACGTATTCGTCTCGGCAACTCGTTTTGTAGCAGAAATTTCAGAATCATTTTTCGGGCTATCATTTACAAAGTGAATATGACAACGATGAAAATTTTGTGCATTTTGACGCTATTGAATTATGCTTGACTTGATTGTTACGTTAAAAATGAGTTATTTTTGTCGTGGTAAAACGATAAGATAAAAATTTTGAATTTCATGTATAAAACTGTTTTTTATGCACTAAAATAAAGTTTCGAAGAATTCGGAGCAAAAATAAAAGCTTCGTGATCGCGATTTCTCGTTTTTTTTCTTCAACGGCTAGTCCTCTGTCTCCCGTAGTTAAGGTTACTCCCCTGATTCGGCGAGTCACGTCCGCGAATTCCTAACATCTCAGGTCCAATTTATAATCGTACCCGAAACTGGATTTCATGATTTTTGTGGTTGCTAAGCGACGAAAATAGCGTTTTTTGAAAGCAAATAATGAAAATGTGAGCTTAAAATATATGTAAGAGATGAATGCAAAAATTTCATGTCTTGCACATCATAAACAACGGATGGAAATAGTTTCGAAGAAAATATGTAAAAATAATCTTTGGATGAAATATTGAAACTTATTGGGCAACAGAGAAGACCTTAGCATATGGGAAGTTTACGTAAATCGAAGAAATATTATACACTGTTCAGTTCCCAAGTATTTTTACGCCTCATTGCATATGGCCATGAAATAATCAGGAACTCCATTTACGAACCAACTTTCGGGCGAAATCCTCTTGATGATCCATCCTAAATGTCGTGAAATGAAAGTTGCCAAGTGAACGAAAGTTCCGACAAACATGTCACTTCCAAAAAACTCGCATCACATTTCTTCCTTCATGCAATATTTTATATTTTGGAACAATCAATACAACAGAATAAGGTCACATCATGTAAAATAATGACTGGAGAAGAAAAAAAATAAATATTTTAAATATTGATTACAACATTTGTAATTGTTCTAAAATTTTACAGAAATGATCTTGACAATTCCCAATGTTGGAAAAAGTTTAACACTTGCACTTCTGCAAAATTTATCGAATTTCAATAAAAATAAACTCAAATAATCGTAAACGTCACCATCGCTTCGGATTTTCGCAATTTTATCGTGGAAAATTATATTTCCGCGAGTTTGAGAAAATGGAAAAAAATAACAGAACCGAAGTGGGAACATTTGATTATTTTCACTCGTCGCTCGAATGTCACGTAAGTGCTAATAACGTTCGCGGTTTCCAGTGGAGACGTGTTAATATTTGCACAGAATAAGCCGCGAACCTTTTTCGCAAGTTCTTTCCTTCAAACTAGTCGATTTCTTCAAAACGTTTCCTTTTTCTTATTTTACGAGCACGCTTGCGAAAGGGCTCATCGGCATTCCAAATGGCTCATAAAATTATTGATCTTTCAAAAGCGCATCCAGTTAGTACACGAGAGAAACGTTTGCTTTTGTCTTCTGGGCCGAGGATTGAAATGAAGTTTCAGAGTCATTAAGACTACGCTGAAAAACTATGTTCTAATTGTTTATGTTATATTAGTAAGAACCAAAATCAATGTATATCATTTTGTATAAAAGTCAGTATCTAAATAGATAAATTCAACAGTCAAAAAAAGAAATGGATTCATTCTGATGTACATATTTACAGTATAATCATCCATAGTCACACCTTCTATGGTGATCGTAAAATAAATAATTCTCTACCTCGAAATGAGCCTTAAAAATACTTGAAAGGAAAACGAAAGTTTTTCCGTTACCCATTACGTGAAGAAGATTTCAATTGCATTTTCTCTGAATTGAGAAATCTATTAGATCACGGACGTCGAAAGCTTTTACAATCAGCCATCGAATCGTTTTCCCACTTTAGAAAAAGCATTCCACAACATCACCTTGCAAAGACTAATCGATTATTTGTAACTCGTAATCAATTATCATCGTCGATTTTCCCATATTTTTAAATCGCCACGTCATAGCTTCATTTGCATTAAAATTACCGCGATTTTTTTAAAAAATTGACTAGGTCATGCTTCAGCAGAGAATCTCAGATTTCTGATTAGAAGTTGGTGAAAGATTTCCGGCATTGGGAGTATTTGAACGATTGTTTCGAAGAAATAATGAGCCTGAGAAAATTATTGTCTTGTAGATTAATTTATTTATACGATGAATTTCAGTTTTTCTTTTTGATCGTAATGGAAAAAGACTGAGTGTTTATTTTTCCTGCATTGAAAAATATTTGAAAGAAAGAAAGAAAGAATATTGTATATTGTATGTAAAAGTTTATCGTATTTTTACAGTGAAAAGCATCTTAAAATACACGATCTTCTGAATCTTAATTCTGATTGAAAGAAATGAAAATTGATTATTTTTATTTCCACTTTGTTTTGAGGAACTAGTATAATTTTTCAGACGAGAAACGTCATACACTTGAGCTCATGAAGATCAATTTATTACATAAAAACTTGTTGAATATCTAGTGGACTCTTAGTTTTTGTAACAAAAAGTGTCAATTTATTTTGATTTGGCTATAATTGTGATAGTTAATAGTTTTTGTTTATGATTTTGTGAAGTGTTCTCGATGACATTTTGAACCATATAAGAAAATGATACATGTTCACTTTAAATAAAACAGGCAGAATTTTTTTCATTACAAGCCTCAAAAAATTAATTGCCATCCAGAATCACGTGAATTTTTTTTTCAATATGAACAGATTTTCAAGTTTCTCATATTTGCATTTTTGTGATAATAATTTATTGAGAAGTTATTCCAAAAATGTCGGTTCCTGCCCAAACAATTTTTCAGGAGTAGAATTGCCCGAGGGATATTTTTTATGACTCATTTTCGGAACAAGTAGTATGCAAGTTGAATAAAAAGTTTCTGAGCTTTTTAAAAAATTCAATTCCAAATTTTCTAATAAAATAAATAGAATAAAATAATAAAATTATTTTATTTTGTTATTAAATTTTTATCATACCCTTCTATTTCATTTCCAAGCGAACAAGGGAAGTTTTTTGTTTTATTTCAAAGCTATTCTAGCATTGTTTCATTTTCTTTCCTCATTTCAGTGTGTATTGTATATTCAGTGGAGGGAATTTTCAGTACTTTTTCAGTATATAATTATTATAATCACTTTTTAATGTTGTATTTTTTCTTCGATACCTTATTATATTTTTGAATGATTACATTTTATGCTACAATTTTATTGATACCTTTGAAATATTTTATTGTATTCAATCGGAAAAAAGTAATCTTTATTATTTAATTGTAATTGCTCCTTCGTATTCTTTTATTTTGCCTTCCCGCTTCAAAAAGGTGCTACATATTATTTTATTTTGTTTGAACGGAAACAAGGTTTTCGTTTTCTTTATTTCAAATGTTATCTTTGCATTTTTTTATTACAACCTTACAAAAAAAGACAATTTTCATCCTCTAATTTTTATTGTATTTTTGTATTACATTACTTCTAATTCAATTTCTTTGGTACTTTTGTGTAATTTAAGTGTCCTTTTTTAAACATACATAAGGGAATTTACATTATTCAAGTCCAACGAACTCTTTTTATTTTTTTATTTGATCTTTCAACTCAAATGCCCTTTTATAATTATATCATTTTATTTTAAGCATTTTATTTATTTCTTATGCTTCCTTTGTTATTACTTTATTCGGTTTTTGAATATTAATTCATCTCCTTGCATCAATTCACTTTTGATAAACGAAAAAGGATTCCTTTATAATTGAGTGCTAATGTTCTCATCGTAATATTATTTTCAAAATCAAATAATTTTTGTGTATTATTCAATTATTTATAAGAATGTTTATGCAATCCTTTTTTTCATTCCTTATTTTTCATTGCTATTAAAAAAATATCTATTCTGACAAACTATGCTAGGTAATAGCATTTCTAAAATTTGATTGTGAGAAAAAATTTCCGGATTTTGGTGGTACCAGAAAATGGGCGTTACGTATACGTTACAATACTAAAGAATCAGTGAATCGAAATCTTTTTTTCAACAACCAGTTCTTCTAAACTATTACTAAATTTCCAGAGCATGAAACATGTACTTCATCATTTTTTGACGTCCAAAAAATTTGTCTCAGTTATTTAGTAAAGTCTCTAATAAAATATTGAAACCTAACTATCAAAAAGATAAAGAATCAAAGAACAACACAAAATATTTTTCAAATTACACTTTGACCATCTAACGAATTCAGTCACGTTATACATAATTCATCAAGCTCACATACCAGATTTCAGGCAAAACGAATCGTGAAATGATTCAGTAGCTCCAACTTCTAACAAAATGATTGAAAAAAAAAAAAAACTTTTGTACTATGCACTAAAAAATGTGGTAATGGGTGAGACAGAAATTATTTTAATTTTTACGATAAAGCGTGGTATTTGAGATTGCCAAAAGTCACGTTTTGTTTACAATTCCCAAATAAAATATATCGACAATATGTAAATTGTCTTCTAATAAGTTATTTCCTTCATGCAAAATGAATATTATGAACATGATATCCACGAGAAATGAATAAAAAAGTTAAACTTTATTCTCCCTAAAACTAAAGAGATGAGTTTCCTTTCCAAATGACTAGAAATTCAAAACTGTTCTCGAAGTAATATTCTATCCCAAAGAAAGCGGGATTTCCGTTTCGTCACAAAAAACTCGGCGCGCTCCGAATGTTTTTTACATATAAACTTGAGCGTCGCTTTGCAAAACTGCAGGGATGCATGTATGTTGAATTCCAACGAGCGCCGTGAATCACGTTAAATTTCATTTAATACACATCACGCAATCCCGGTGCATTATTCGCGTGAATAACAAAGTAGGCTACTTTTTTATGACCACGGGCGCACACGGAAAACGTTACGGTAAAATTCGCGATTCTTCGAGATTTTGGTCAGCGGGTCACGTATCTTTGAGCATCCAAAAATAACGGTATTTAGGATGCTGTGAAACTTGGACCGTTTATCTTGGTCTTCGAGGTGTTCATTAAGATGAGTTCGATCAGCTCAAGTTCTTTGACGTCGTTTTTGACGGGTCGAGAGACATTTCATTGAATTGAAATAAAAAATTTTTAACCATGACGACGTTTACAATTTTTTGTATGTCATTCATTTGGTTTCTTTTCATTTTTTTTTTTTTTTTTTTTTTTTTGAATTTATTGCTATTCTCTATCAATTTATCAAACAAAAAAATTAACAAAATATTGAATAAAATACAAAAACATATTGAATAGAAACAAAATATTAAATTGAGTGAAATTGAATACACATTTTTTTTGATATCGTGGAATATTATATCAGTATCTGTTGAATTTTAAATGATTTCGAGAAAGTAAGGAGTAGTTTTGATTCGATTTCATTTTATTCTTGACTGGAAAGTGTGTTACATAATTTATTTTCTGTTATTCATGTACTAATCGTTCTTAATGATATATTGTGTGAGCCAAAATATTGATAGATTTTTGTAGACCCCCAAGTTCCCATTGCTACTTTTTGGCAACAAATTCTTGGAATTCATGTACAGTTATACATATATAAGTTTCGAGTCTCATATTACAAAAAATAAAATTTTTTGAAATATTTCGATATTTCGAGTATATCGTATTGTTGTGGATGTGATGTATTATGTGAATATCAAAAAATTAACTATTATTATTTATAATACACGAAATTCAAAATAAAAAGTAGTTGGCACAAAAAATTTAAAGATTTTGGAAATAAAAGTCTTCTGAAAAAAAAAGAAATAAAAGAAAACGTTATCATTCTGTATAGAAAATGATGTAAATTTGGTTAATCATTAAGGGTTATTACTTTAAATAAAACATATTACATTTTCAGAAATTTTTCGAAAGTCAGTAGTAAAATACTTATGTAATTTAATTTACCAATTTTTATACCCTGTTTCATTTTACATATTGCACATATAAGACTTATTGAAATATTCCATGATTTTCGTCGGTTCCCAACATTCTGAGTTGTATAACGTGCAAAAATAAATTATGAGGAATGAATGTCAATTCATTTATTCATTAAACATATTATATTATGCATATATTTAGAAAAAAAAGGATTATTTTTCAGCTTGCACATAAAAAAAAGTTTTTCAATCGATCTTTACGGTTTCGTAAATTCTTTCTTAGTAAAAAGTTTACCAAAGTTTGTAAGATTACAAACATTCATGCATGATTGAAAAAAAAAATTGCAAACACATGATGTCAATATTTAATCATTTTGTAAAAATATTCATGCAAATTTGGTAAATTATTTAGAAAAAAAAAAAATGGAATCATATTGCATTTTCATAAATTTTAAAAAAGTCAATGCCAAAATGATTTTTTTTAGATTATTTAACATTTTTTTTAAAAGTATAGTTAATGTTCATTATTTGCTACTTTCATGTTTTTATGCATATTTTACGTACTGTTTTACATGATATACCGTATGTATCAGCATATTGTTTGATATTAATAGGTCTCTCAAATTTGAAGTTCATACTGATTTTTGGCACAAATCTTCGGGAATGTATACTTTTAAATTAATCCAGAGTGTTTTTGCAGAAAAGTAATTTGTTGGTAATATTTTGAATATACATATTTACTGCATATGTTTCATAATGAGATAATTATCTCATTTTATGCGCAATAACGACAAAAATTCTTTGAATGATCATTTCAATCTGTCAAATTTTTTTCTCAATAGAAATTTTTACTCGTGATTTTTCAAAATTCAAATTATCTATGTAACTTACGAGCGATGCTTTATACATTTAAAATTTTCAATACTTACTTAACAGATATTCACGAATTCATCAATTACTTGGGATGATAAAAGAAATAAAATCTTATTGTATTTCCTTACAGTAAGTACCACCTAGTTCTAAAAGAAATTCGCATAAATAATTTTCGTTTTCCTCATAATATACAGTGCAAAATTAATACTGTTTCATATTTTACAGTCAATATGAATCCAAATATTCTTGATTTTTGCACCCCTGTCGCAAACACAGAAATGTCGGGGAATATTTGTTAAAACACAACTTTACATACAATAAAAAATATATCTTTGAATTGTCCGGCACTATTTTCGATAAAATCGACCTATGGCTTTTTTTATGATAGCAATTGAAAGAATCATCTCACTGAAGTTTAAGGAACACTTTGAAATCTGGCATAAAATGACTCTGGCGTTCCATCACTTGGGTTCTTCTTTTTCTTACGTTCAGCGAAAGACCGGAGGTGAAATTGGTTGCATATTTGATTTCCTAACGAGGACGTTATTCGAGAGCATTGTCACGTGAACATGGAGATTCCCTTAAAGTGGCAGATTCGATCCACCCCTCATCTCATATGTCTGTCGCGTTTCGGAAGCGACGTAGAACGCGTCATCGTAAGAGTTGGCATAAAACACGCGCCGACCTCCAATCATCGCGCTTGCGACGTTAGATTATTACAATCGCGAGATCCTCTTCATATTCAACGACTTCCTCAACGTGCAATTTCATTGTTCTCTCCCAATTCCCTTGAAGACCAATTAAAAATAACTCACTGTTTATTTCACAGGACCTTCAAATTCTCATTTTGACAAAAAATGATTATAGCGCCTTCTAAAGGATTTTTCAAAAACTAGCTCTTGTTTTTAAGTTGTATTGAAGAATTGAATGTATATCCTCCCATGTGTCTCAATTCACGAAGTAATAGTACTCCGTTTACTTGAAAAAAGTAAATGAAGAAAAGCATAGTATTTGAAATCATATCCCTTTACAATTTACTTCAATACCATTAATGCTGTATGACTACAAAAAGTAAGCATTATAAAAGCTGAAGAAAAGTCTGCTTAAGAGAAATCTAAATTTTATCCTAATTTATTATTGCTGATTGGATAATGGGTATAAAACTTGCAATGAAAAAAATTCATCATGGTTTTTTTCACCTAAAAAAAGTTACAATGTTTCGTAAATTAAAACACGTGAAAAGATAAATATTGGGTTATTCAATCACTTAAGAGCAAGACTCTATTCAAAATTTATTAGAGTATACTTCAATTTTATTTCCTCATTTTGCAAAAAATCTTTTCAATTTTCCATAATGAGTTTGTAAATTGTTTATGGACTGCAAAAAATGTGTATGGGGAGATAAAAAAATTATGGAGTTCGATAAAAGAATCAAGATCAAGTTTTCCAATATTTTTTAAATTATTAAATTGTAGGATCAAATGAGTTAATGGTGACGTAAAAAGGCAACGTTGAACAATGGCATTATAAGATTTGTTTTATTTTTACATGTCAAGTTTTTTATTCGAATATTTATTTATATGTTATCAAACGAAAACAGAAATATGACATTTTTATAATTATTATATAGGTAAGCTATGAGTTACGGATTTTCAAAGTTTTTTTAAACATCACAATTACTTTGTAGTATGGAGTAATTTATGACGCAGTGGTTTCGCTGGGAGATAAAGCGAATTACATTTTTGCGAAAATAATGTATATTTCATGACAATTCAGAATATTATACTTACAATATTGTTATGTTACTGTATAATAATTAAATGAAATTCAAAGGCACGAAAGATATAAAAATGGGAATAAAATTGTTGTTTATTTTCAAACATCATGAACTGAAGAATCTAAGACAGTAAACAAATTACAAAGAAGGAATCAATAAAAAGAAATGAATTTTTTTTCATGGTTTTTTATCTTGGAATTGTAATCCCAGTGACCTCTGGAATTAGTTGATTATAAAATTTGAAATTTTGTCTCATGTCTTGATTATTTAAATTTTCAATTATCTTACGTTTCTAATGATTTAGCAGTGTCATTTCTTTATATAGTTTTTTTCGATCATTTGCAATGGTTTGATAGTTTTTTAAGAACAAGTCTGGAAAATTAGCGGAAGGGGGTTAAAATAAAGTTTTTCTGTGTCTGTAAAAAAAATAATAATTCTTCTGAACAAACTCCTGCAATGTCATTCAAAGTAATATTTCAGCTCTTAGGCAAATGATTCTGAAGTGTCATAATTACCCAATGATTAACAACAATTACAAGATAATATGTAGTGACATTTGATAAAAAAATTTTAATCGTCAATTTTCTCGAACTTTTAGTTTGTTTTTGAGTATACATTGTATGATGAAGAAAATTGAGCTATGATAAATGAATATTTGAACTTCGAAATATTTTTTGTCAGTTTCAGGATTAAAGGTTTTTCTTGCGTATTCCTTTTTCATTGAGCATGCTTCTAAAACTGGTAAAATTCCTCAAAAACTCATTCTAATTCTAATTGAGGGAGTATCGAACGAAAGTCTGAACAAATGTGACACATTTTTTTTTGAATTTTAATGCCTAAATTGCATGTGACACAAGGTAAGAATATGCAAAATTTTTGTTGAAACTTATTTAGCGATTTTGTTAAAATTAGCCGCAAATTCCAAAATATGTAATTTTTATACGATTGTTAGGGTAATCCACAATAACAGTGAAATAAGTTCAAGTCATTTTTTCTACTTTGAAACATAATGATGTAAATTAACATAAGTTTCTTACAAGATCTCAAAAGTCTAGGAGAAATTCTCATATACATTCAACTAAGTTTCAAAATGTTTCAAATTCTAAATAACAATAGTATCGCGTAAAAATTGCCAAAAATTTCACAAAATCCAAATATGGTAAGAAAGTTTGTATACATCAAAGTCAAAAGATGTGAAATAAGTTAAAAAAAAATGTTTCAAAAGTGCCGATAAAAAATACTGCACTAGTAATACATTTTTTTTCACGTAAGGAAAAGTTTCGTACGTTTTAAAACTACAAATTGTACAAAAATGATATAACCACGTGTTTTTCCGACAACAAAAGTCTCGATACTATTTTTACATAAATATTTTTGATTAACTTATATTTTAATGAAACCAACTGTCTCACGAGTGCAGAAAAAATAAAAAGAATCATTTCAGAACCTTAAAATTTTTTTTAAATAATTTCATTTCTTAATTTCGCGAAGAAAAAGAACTTCACCTTGAAAATATCTTTTCTCTTACATAACACATACCTGACATTTTCTTTCCTGAACTCGAACATTTGCACACTAATAATTCGATAACTTGGAAAAAGTATGACAAAAAGATAAACGAGTAAATTTCTTACATACATAGGAAAAAAAACTTATTCCTGCAACTCTCGATGACGCAAGAACTTTTTGTTCACTTTCACTACATCCGGACCATGAACGAAAACTTGACGACTTTCGAAAGTCCTTTTTTTCATTTTTATTTATTAATCAGCATAATTTTCCAGGCGTTGAGATCCACGTATCTTAGGGTCTAGGCGATAAATAATGCATTGCATGTATTCGGCAGGTGTTAAGCAATTTTTTCGTGATGCTAGTTCGAGGCTCTCGAAGTGTTGAAAGTTTTTGGTTCAATCGCAGTTAAAGAAATGGTCTGATCGATTTGAAGTGAAAAAAAAGTGGATTCAAAAATAAACAATCCAGAAGCATAATAATAAATTGAAAAAAATATGCTTGAGATTCTTGATATCAGAATCAAAAATTTTCGACTGTTATTGAATATTAAGTTTTAATGATAGATCATGATACTATGTTAAAAAAAAAAAAAATTAAAAAAAAAACGTAGTTGAAAATTCATTTGTAGCCATCGTTACATAGTAGTATGAATTTTTTTTTCTGGAAAACAAAGGAAACTTTGTCTTCTGGAATGAAACAGTACATCTCTGTAAAGAACAAATTATCACAGTCACGATAACGAAAAAATTCGATTTCCTTAATCACAGAATATATAGAAACTGTTTAAAAAAAACGAATATTTCTTTCAAATAACTAAAAAACAGGTGATAAAAAATAGTCTGAAGTCTCATTCAAAAATTGTATGTTGAAAAATATTCATACGAATTCATACTAACATTTGTGTACATATTTGTAAAATATTTGTGTACACTTTTTTCCAGCCCGAATTTGCATAGTTTGTAGAAAAAATTGTTTGACCTCAGCTTAAAGTGATTCGATTTAGTAACATGTGAAAAAAAAATTTACCTAGTTCAAGTGGCGCTACTGAAATGTTTATTTGATCCCAAAACATTTCACTAAGCCGATCAAAACACGAAAGCTTTTACACCTTTTTTCAGTTCATTTTTTTTTTTTTTTTTTTCAAATACTATTTATTTTTTCACAAACGTTTTTTTAGTATTTGGTATTAGAGCATAAAAACTCTTTCATTACAATCAAAAAATGTAATTGATACCAAACTTTTTATAAATCTTGCCTGTAATCTAGGTTAAATGTTTTCTTTCGATAGAAAATTTCCGTGAATTTTTCCGCAGTTTTTTGTTATTCAAATATGTCACTTACATTTTCTCGTTAACAATATATTCACGTAACTTTGATTCTGAGTACTCTCAACAGTTTTAGTTTTTTTGTCAGGAAAAACCCAGTAATTAATGTTTAATTATAGTCACGCGCGAAGAAAATAGTAAAAAGTATATAATTATGCAACAGTTATTCTTACCAATACATTAACAATAATTACCATTGTGAATCTTGATACGGAATTATAGAGCGTAGAACAGAAATAAAAAAAGAAATCCTTCAAAAAAGAGAGGAAAAGAAGTACTGGTTTTTCTATGGAAATTTTATATGAGATTATCGAAAGAATTATCCTTGTCACTTGACACATTTTCCGAAAGTATAGATTTTCAAAATAACATAAATTTACTCTAAATTATATTTTATTTCATTTTCAGGATTAACCAATCTTGAAAGTATTTCACCGGTCAAAAAAGATGTTCTGTTACTTATAAAAAAACGTTTTATCAAAAAGAAGTTTGTCAAATTTTAGAGGTTTCTACTCTTTTTTTTCTAAAGTCACCTTATTAAGGTTGCAACAGGAAAGAAAGAGGAATAGAACGAGTCAAAATTAGTAAGAGATTTTGATTTAGTAGGGTCAATTTAGTATCGTCTCTGCTACTGCTTTAGGTAATTATCACATTGATTCAAAAAATCGCAAAAATCGATATTTTGGCCACGGTAGTCAAATTTCACTAACCTTGTTGGAAGGTCCCGCGGGATGTAACTTTCTCCTAGACGCGGTCGAGTCCTCTTCAGTGAAGATGTATCATCAAGAGTTGACCGGGTCCAGGGTTGGAGCTCCACTTGCACCGCAACAATGACTGAACTTTGAGTTGAAAAACGTATTCCCTCCGGCTTCTGGACGTCTCTTTGACGTTTCGCAAGCGAGTTCGGTACCCGGCTCGAGACAGGGACTGGCGAGAAGAAAAGGAGAGGATCCTCGCGAGGAAGAGGTCAAGCACAATGTGCTCTAGGGGGTACAAACGCTGGCCAAAACGTGCGAGAGGTCTGGTCACCGGAGAGAGGGAAAAACATAGTTGGGTCTTCTTGCGAACGTTGGAACAATGTGCGAAACGCTCACACAGTCACACAGCGTTGGACATTCGCAGTACGTGTTGTTGCCGGCTCCTACTGCCACAATTATTTTCGCATCGCGATCCTGGTCATCGCCATGTGTCATGAAATGCGCGCGAATCGAATGTAAATGTTCAAAACCAGTAATAACTTCTAATGCCTTTTGATAGACTACTTTTTTTCAATCTGGGGAAGTGAAACTTCTCTGTTATTCACTTTTCTGAAAGTGAAAAGTCTCCTGTTGCGAAAAAGTGAAGTGAATACTCATTCAGTAAAATTTGAATGAGTTCAAAAACTCAAGAGTAAAGTGAAAATTCTTATTACTCTTAAGCAGTAAGATGAATGTCCTAGTTAGTGACCATTTCGACTCATTCCTTTTCTAATATAATTGCGAAATTCCAAAGTCAGTCAAAGAGTGTAATAATGTATAATTTAAGGAGTGTCAAAGAGTGTGATAATGTATATTATAAGGATTTGCTGAAAAATGTAATGCGACTTTTAAAAGTACTGAAAGAAAAATTGAATTTACGGTGGGTCTGGAACATGTTTAACTTAAAGGTCCATGCATATGACTTTTTCACTTGATTATAGTAGATCGACCTATCACGAATCATTTGAGCCGAAAAAAAAAGATACTAGCCGGCTCTTTTCGAAAAAAGCTGTTTTTTATATCCAGCGTAGCTTCTCACGATGGGTATGAAATAAATTTTTTAGTAAAATCTTGTCATATGACTTTTTTTACCTTATAATAGTAGTTTGATTTTCAAAAATTCATCCGAGAAAGAAAACTAAAATATTCAACGAGCCTTTTTCGCAAAAAAATCTTTTTTCACATCTATGGCAAGTAGTATAACATTCACCTTGTTTTTGAATTTATTTGATAAAAGAATGTGCTTTCATCTGACATACAACTTCATTCTCAATAGAAATAAATCACTTGTGTCTTTTTATTGATTTCGTCTGTAATTCAAACATCTCTTAAAAAATTTGGTTATTGCCCGTCATGAAAAACTGCACAAGACAAAAAAAAGACTCATCGGAATGTACTCCTTAATATTTTTTTTGGGCTCAAATAATTTGTTTTCGACTGAATAACTAATGATTAAGTGAGAAAAGTAACAGAAAAAGATTTTACCAAAGAACTTGGTTCGTACTCATCATTTTTTGTTTTTCAGCTCAAATGATTAGTTTGGTCGATCTGCTATAACCAAGTGAAAAAAGTCATATGCAAGGACCTTTCAGTTAAACATGTTTTGGACCCATCGTGGATTATTTTCAGTTTTGCAAAACAGTTTAACATCTTTTTGTTTGCATATTGTATGATAAAATTTTACATACAACGCTTAATAACATCAACATTGTCACACAGCTTTTTTCTACGTATTACAAATTCACTTTTCTTTTTTTCCCTTTTGCTACTAGATTTTTAAAAAGGTTGCACTGCTGTTTTTCTCTTCGCTTCTTCCCTCAAACTTGCATTTGTTTAATATTCTGACAAATTATTCGAGGATTGCTAATTTCGTGAATTCATGTAAACGTGCAATGTGATAAAACAAAGATAAACAAAAATATTACTGACAGTACACGATAAAAATTAGGCATAAATTTATTAGTGATCAATCGTGTGCAAAATCAAGGTAAGATGAGCACATGAACAAAAATAAGGGAATGTTTTTGGAATAAATTTGACTTCTCAATGAAACACAAAAAATGTGTATGCTGAATGACAAGTATTTTGTCTATTTAGTTTTTGAGAAAAAAAGGTCAAAATATGCGTCGATTTACACGGGTTGTTATGATGGAGCAAATTGTATTTTCGTGAATAACTCAAGAACGAATTGGGGAATTTTATGAAAGTTTCCCAGATTTCAAACTAAACATTTACAATTGAGTTTAAAATTACTAATCAAATTTCCAATATTTAGTTTTCCTGAAAAATATTAAAAAAAACGTATTCGGATATTTTTTGTCATTGCCTAATTTGACATTTATCCATGCTGAATACTGCCTTACGAAGTTGCTGTTGTGTATAGGTATATATATTTATAAAAACTCGCAATTTCCAGATGAAAAATATGTTTAATTTTGAGATTTCGCACATAATTACTTTAGAGATGATTTCAAAAATTCACTCTGTGTTTTCTAGCAGATATTAATATAATTAGTGTAGATATTTTCAGTACTAGTGAGCGATCATTAGATTTCGTTGAACCTCGACAAATTATCTACCAAGTACGTGACATTTTTATTAACGAAATCAAATAAATACATCAGAAACACTAATCATATTAATAATTGCTAGAAAACACAGAGTTAAATTTTGAAATAATCTCTAAAGTAATTATGTGCGAAATCTCAAAATCTACATTGAATAAAAATACCCAGAAACGACTTTAAAAGATGAACTACATTGTTCTACTGGAAAAATACCTAATATTACATCGCTTTCACAATTATTCTACGCTCTCATCGTATGTTTATCTCCCATGTTTTTCGCGAATGTCAAGAGACCAATTCGAAGTGAAATGACTTTTGCTGAAGCCCTTTTTCACCCTCACTTTTGAATTCACCAATAAAAACTCGTTTTGCGTATAAGAATTTTTATGAGTTCATTGCCGAGACTCGCTTTTTTTACGATTGCACAAACGTGAAAACGCCGTAAATGTCGCTCATGGAGTTTCACAAAATTTTCAGAGGTTGCAAAGAGGAACTTTATTTGTTTTTTTGAGGGTCATTTAGCGAATGAGAGGGTCCATAATTTTTCGTACATTGTTGGGCATATTTTCTTTTTTTTTTTTAGGAACATGGTTTTGAACTTTGTCATTTTTTTATATGAATCCTCAAAAATTTTTTTGTGAAAATATAGTGGATCGAAGAGAAGAAATTTAAAGAAGGTTTAAAAATAAAAATCAATAACTACAGAAAATAAGTGTTTATTTTGAATTATTCTCAAACGTTCAATTTCATATCGTTGTACCCGGAAATGCATTATCTTATACATATTTGTGTCATGTAATAAAATCTTAGATCGACGAACAAATGAAGAGATGAAAGAAGTTTTGGAAATTTTTTAAAATTACACAATGAGCATGAGATTCAAAAATCTATTAATGACTTTTGAATTTTTGTTTTTCATTTCTATAGAACGACAACAGATGGTTTTGAAGATTTAAGAAATTTTGTGAAAATTTCAAGCAAATTGTATACAATGAGAAACGTGTTAAAAAATGCTGATCGAGAAAAGAGGAATAACTGCACTTAAAAAAATAAAAAATGTTGCAAATCATGGATTCATGTAAGTAAATTAATTCATGTAATCAACAGTTAAACTTAACTGTATAAATTTATTACATATTGGGCGTAAAAAAATGAATTAACAATAATCTTTTACTTACGTCAAAAAGGAGGATACGAATTACTAATGAAGAATGTGGGAACAAGTGACGTTTTTTTGATTCCCTGATTTCGCGAGGCACGCTGACTTTGGTCGACTACACCACTGATTTATTCTGCAAAACCTGTTTCTTTGTATGGTAGACCGTTTTTTACGGTGCTAAAGTCGACGAAAAAGTTTCTAAAATAGGACCCTATTCGATCGAAAATAACTTATCATTATCAGCGATCTAGATTGGCCAAAAAGGAGGAGAAATAAATAAAGCCACTCCAATTTTACAGATCTCCAAAAAATTACCAATTTCTGAAAAACTAAAAAAGTTGGAGACAAATTTTTGAATCTCGTTGTTGAAGGGCTGCCATTAATTTAAAGTGAAAGAATGATTTACAAAAATTTTTTACTTGAAATTGCTGATAGCAATTTTTTTATATTAAACAAGTTGTCTTACAAATTATAAGTTCAATTTCTAATATTTTACTTCGTTTTCTATCGATGGTGATGATTAACATTATTTTGAGCTATTATCACATTAACCCTTTGCAGCACAGTGGGAAGACGTATATCCCACCAAGAATACTACCATTTTTTTCAGTTTTCAAGTGCTTGTGACTCGACTTTTATGATTTTGAATTTAAATTTACTATGCTTACATGTTGAGCCTTGAATATTTTGACTTTGTTATCTAATGTCGTTCATTAATTTGTCAATATCAATAAACAAATAGTGAAAAAAGTCACTTTTTGCAAAGAAAATTCATTATCTTGAAAAGTTTTCAACGGATCAATTTGAAAATTTATTATTACATGTTTTCAATGTCGCTGATGAAGAATTTGTGATAGATTGCCAAAACTCAAAATAGCGGATACATAAGGCGGACCGAATTAGTTAAACTTATTCATATCTGCATAAAAATTGGTATACAGGGGTTTACAGGGTCGCTGATTACGATTTTAATACCAGAATTTCGAAATTCAAAATGACGGATTCAATATGATGGACACAATAACTATGTTATAAGTATTGGTACCAAATTCTTTGTTGTTCAAGAAAAAAAAATTTTTCCAAGTTGATGACAACAATAAGTACCGCTCTCAGCCGAACCCGGAGACACGAACGAGGACGTAGCGGCTATCGTCTCCATTTTTTTTTTTTTTTGCTATTTTTTTTTATTTTTGGAATTTTTTTTACTTATTTTATAGTATGTTATATAATGCTCTATATAATAATTATAATTTATATAATATTATGTATTTTCTGCTGAATCTTCGAAAGGTCTAAGCATAAATTTTCTGCTTTATGTCCGAATGAAGAAAAAAAGAAAGGGCCCACCCATCGCAGCATTGTCAATAAGCTTTGACATGATCATCCGGTCTAAAAAGCATCATTAGGCAGATACGAAAATGATAGCGTGACTTCAAGAATTTGTCTGGAATTCTTGTCTAGGCTTATTTATCCGATAAGCCGTGTTCACCGATTCTTTCACGTTGATGGGTCGAGCAATGTGATTTATGGTCAGATTTTCAGACAGAAGCGTAAAACCAGTTTGAAAACCTTTATTTGTTGAGTATCGAGTTTCCCTGAAATACGTCCAATGCATACCTCTACGTTGGAGCTTCCATTCCATTCATGCTGATGCCAAACGCGGACGCAAGACGTGGAACATCAGAAACTGGTAATCTTTGGGCAAATTCATATCGCAAAATATTGTTTTTTTTTTTTTTTTTTTTTTTTCTTAAATGCTGGAAAGAGTAGAACTTACGGAACTTCCAAGTGATGCAGAATCTGCTGATGGACTTTCTGATTCATCGGATGATGAAAATTTTACAAACAAAGGCCTAAGTGTACTACAAAATGATTCTGATGATGACTTTTCTGAAAACGAAAATGAAGCAGAACATTCAGTAAAAGAAGTGTGGACTAATCGAGGGAAAAAGAAATGGGATTTACCATTTACGAAAGATCATGGGCCAAATATTCCCGACAGTGCTACATCTCCATCTGAAATTTTTTTCCGTCTTTTCCCTGATGACTTGTTGAATTGTATCGTTCAACAAACTAATCTGTATATTCAACAAAAAAAAAGTGGCGAATCCATCACAAAAGATGAATTAACTACTTTTATAGCTATCAATATTTTGATGGGAGTGAAAAAGTCCCCTTCGTACCGTGATTACTGGTCAATAGATCCGAAACTGAACGATTCATTTATAAGTCCACTGATGACGGTCAATTGTTTTGGATTCATTTTGAATAATTTACACATTGCGGATAATAGTAAAGAACCAAAGAAAGGTGAGCCAAATTATGATAAACTCTATAAGTTGCGACCCCTATTGACAAGACTTGGTGAAACGTTCAAGAACTGCTGGAAACCAAGCAAATATCAGTCTATAGACGAGTCCATGATCAAATTCAAGGGTCGAAGTAGTTTAAAACAGTACATGCCGGCAAAACCAATCAAGCGAGGGTATAAGTGTTGGGTACGTGCAGACGGATCAAGCTATGTATGCGAATTTCAAGTTTACACCGGCAAGACAGAAAATTCTGAAAAACAATTGGGTGCAAGAGTTGTAAAGGAGCTTACACGCGAGCTTGTTGGTGGAAATCACCATGTGTATTTTGATAACTTTTTTACTGGCGTTGACCTCATGATTTCATTATAAAGACCAGATTTTCGCATGTGGTACAGTGCGTTCGAACCGTGCAAGATTACCTAAAAGCTCAATACTTGACAAGAAAATGAAACATGGACAACACGAATTCAAAACTTCAAACACTGGCATTCGTTGGATCAAATGGATGGACAAGAAAGCTGTGTACTTTCTATCTAACTATCACGATCCACGCGATGTCACTTCCGTGAATCGAAGACAAAAAGATGGATCTCTAATAGAAGTAAGCTGTCCAGTAGTATGTTCTGACTATAACAAGCACATGGGTTATGTTGACAATGCTGATCGTTAGCTATCAACATATAAGATTGATCGAAAATCAAAAGAATGGTGGCTCAGGATATTCTGGCATTGTGTCGATCTGTCGTTGACTAATGCCTTCATCATATATTCAGTCAGAGACCATGGAACTGCTTCTTTATCGCTAAAAAATTTCAGATTGCGCATAGTAAATGAAATCGTTGGACAAAATATACCCAAAGTAAAAGGAAGGAAACGCCAGTCTACAGTAGTCAGCCACCACAAACCTTAAGTGCCTCTTGAAAAGAGACGTTCTCAATCGTCTCACATGCCGGTCCATGGTGGACATTTTAGACGATGTGCTTTGTGCAGCACAAAAGCCAATGAAAAAAGAAGTGAATGGATGTGCAACGTTTGCGACGTACCATTATGTTTGTCAAAAACGAGAAATTGCTTTGCGAACTACCACACTAAGAGTACTAACTCTACACTAATGAAGTGAAATACGGTCAAGATTCACGGAAGATTATGTTTGTTGAAAGAAAGTTATAAATAATTCAGAAACTTGACTAATCATGCAAAAATTTGGAAAAAAAGGAAAAATTAAAAAAAAATTTCGAAAATTAAAAAAAAAATACCAAAAAAAAAAAAAAATGGAGATGATAGCCGCTACGTCCTCGTTCGTGTCTCCAGGTTCAGCTGAGAGCAGTAGATATTGTTGTTATCAACTTGGAAAAATTTTCCTTTCTTTAACGACAAAAAATTTGGTACTGATAGTTATAACATATATATTGTTTCTGCTATATTAGATCCGCCATTTTGAATTTCGGAAATTTGATATCAAATTCGTAATCAGCGACCCCGAAACCCCCTGTATACTTGATTTCATATTGATATGAATAAGTTTAACTAATTCTGTCCGCCATCTTGGATCCGCCATATTGAATTTCGACAATCTGATATCAAATTCAGGATCATCGACCCCGAAAACCCTTGACGCAACTATTTTCATGAAAAAATAATTATCTGAAAAATGCATGCTTCAAAGGGTTAAAGTATATTTTCATAGAAAAATAAACAATACATGTATATTTCCCTGAAAATTTCTAAAAAGACAAATATTTCATTCACAAGAAGAAATTTTCTTTTTTTCATAGGAGGGAATTTTCGTATCAAAGCTTTCAACCCTTCTATAAAATTTAATCTTCGGAGAATCGGAAAATCGATCATAATAAAAACTTCCAGGTTTCGATAATGTCGTTTTACAATAAAAAATCCTGGAATTTCTCAATTAACAAATGACAAAAAAATCTGCTCGTGTATCGAACCGTGAAAATATTTATTTTTTTGTCTCAAGTTCACAGCAGCAGTGTAAAAAAATGAACTTTGTAAGTTTTTTTACTGTGATTATACATACTTTTTCACGAGCTGAGAGAGTTTATTATGCAATAGGACAAATGAACGTTTTTTACCCAAGATTTTCAATAGCTACAAGTTCGATTCATCGCGAATTTCTGTTACGTGAAACGGCGTCATCATTATGAAGAACAATGTGTATTATCAAAGGAAAAGTTGAATCAGACTACTCAGTATTGATTTTCAATGGCACAACAAAAACCTCGGCGGCAAAATTTCTAACTGCATTGTTTATTTCAGAGTCATCGGTTCGCGGGAATAAAGAGATTCGAAATTTTTAACCTAGATTTATGAAGCTGGGTGATTTTATATATAATTATAGAGAATACAATTTTAAGTATTATACATATAAATAATGATAATGGGCGCTGCTTAATAGGCCAACGGATGTTAACTTTTTCACTCAAATTTGCTTTGTTCAATATTACAAAATTGATAATTTTATATTTTATGTCAATATTCTAAAGCATAACAATAATAAGAAATCGTATTTGAATCCATAACAAAAGCTTTTGTAAAACAAAATAACATTTTTCTGCCTAATAACCATTATTCTCAGGGAAGTTTTTTTGCTCTGAAAATACTTCATTGCATGAAAAATGGTTCAATTCCGAAAGAACTATATAATGTTGTAGAAAATCATATTAGGTTTAAAAAAATATTGAAATCATTCGGAGTCCATGGCCAAGGAAATGAAATTCATTATTTTGACCTAAATTTATGCAAATATTTTACTTTTGTTCGGAGGGTCACTATATAAAATATACATAATATAAAAAATTTTCGTCAAAGTAAGCCATTGACTCTAAGTGACGACATATGAGAATTATTTTCTAAATAAATACGAATCTCCCAAATCACTTTATTTTCAAGCTTTCGGCCATTTCTTTTGCCCCTTTTATCAAGATTCAACTGTTTATAGACAAAGGATATAATTATCTGAAAACTATTCGGTTTCTTATTATCTATTGAAAAAATTACAATAAAAGACTCTTTATTTTTGGAATAACGATGTTTATTTTTTTAAAAATACAAATGTTTCGCCGTATTTTTGATTCGTAATACCGCAATTCGAAATACATCTTAAAACTTTCAATACTTTTCGTAAAAGAAAAAAAAATATATAAATAGCTGTAGTAAATTAAATTCGTAACTCTAGAAAAACAGTCCAAATATCGAATCAGGGTCGATAGTTGATATACAAATACTATATGCAGAAACGTCTCAAGACCCCCCCCCCCCTCTAACTATATGGAGAAAAAATTTGTTTTATTTGTAATTTCATATAGTAATGAGAAATAATGTTTGATACATAGCTAGTCTCCCTTTACACTTGGAATTGAGAAACCAAGAAACAGTATATTATGCTACTAGTTAAAAAAGCGATAGTATGTAAATTAACGTCAGGTGAAAAAAATTGAAATCGACATCTTTCACAAAGTAGCATACGACTATTTTTCTGTATTTAATGAAAATATGGAAGTGACATGTTTTGACTTTTTACATTTAAAAAATTTTAAAAAAATACGCAACAAATCCTTCGAGTAATACCGATGTTTCCAGTCGTACAAATAAATTTAAATAAAGAGTCCTTCAGTCCAGACCTTCAAAATGACAAAAATTGATCATCAAATTATTTTATGTGACTTTTTTCAGTGCCTTCTCTTGGCTTTTTCCCCCTCAAAATCTATTGCTCGAATCATAAAAAAAAAATGAAATGTTGACTTCCCTTTGTTTAATCTTACACATTTTGGAGAGCCATGATTTACGATTACAAGAAGAAAATATCCTTTCTTTTTCCAAATTTTCGAAATTTTTTTACAAGAGACAAAGTTGCTTTTATTTTTATAAAATTGACAGTATCGAAACGAAAAATAAGGAACATATAGGTCATCATCGAACAGAAAAGAAACAGAAACCAAATGAAGAACGGGTTGCATTAGCACCGAAAAAAAGACAAAAAATCAAATCCTCTCGCAGAAAATAGAATTCCACGAAAAAGCTTGCTCCATCAGCTTCAGAACAGCCATAAAAATTACGAAAAAGCCAAAGCATTTCCGATAGATTGCAAGCTGGAGAAGCAATACAGTTTTCGGATTTCGAATCAAAAAACGAAATTGTTCACATTCTTATTTTGAAATGAACCGCAATTTTTCAAAAAAATGTTATAATGGAGATTTTTTCTCAAAATAAAAATACTCATACGATCACTGCACAATTTTCGCAGTTTCAAACAAATTATTTGAAAATATGTATGTAGAATTAAAATAAAAATTTTTCTCTCCTTTCAGACGCCTCTGCATATATGAGTCTCGAATTTGTACCTCGACCGTTTACATATAATTACTACTAGGATTTATCAACGTAAACATTAACAATGAAGAATTGAGTATTTTCGTACTATGCAATGAAGGCTTAACACGATAAAAAAAAATGATCATTTATAATGCAAACAAATTGAGTGTCAGCAATGACGAATTTTTCATTTCAAACATTTTTCACCACATATAAAATAGATATTCTAACGCATGATCTCAAATGTTGCCAATTCGACCGATCACAACCTTAATAAATATAAATATTAAGAAAGATATAATAATCACTGTGTACACATTTCGCGCATACACAATTATCGAACAGTAATTTTTGCGTCTGCTGAATTATATTTGGTATTAGACTTTTTAATCACAAAAACTTACCCAATTAATCTTTCCCAATAAATTATAAATGCTGGAAAGACTGACGAAAATCCTGCAAAAAAGGTACTTAATTCTACAGCATGAGCAAAAAACCAATATCACCTTAATACTCAATAAAGAAAACTTCACAATCAAGAAACCTCACTCTTCGAGAAAAATCTCTAAAACAATGAACAATGATTACATATTATGCAGCACAAAATCCTGCTAAAATCAGTCTTTTTGATTATCAGTTGCGTAGGGCGAGTTCCAGTCACGATTGAAAACGTCTTCTAATTGTTGCCTCAAATTTTCTCGATCGTTCGATGGATCGTCCTCGAAAACCCCACTAACACCTTTTAAAATTTAATATTTTTGAATTAAAATTTATCTCATTGAAATTAAAATTTTACTAATTGGCCTAGCTCAAACACATTCGCAAAAACTTTTGATAGAAAAGTTCAATAACAGAAAAGTAATTTTGTTCTGACCTGCGGTATTTTCGAAATAATCACCACTCCAATTGCTCGTTCCGATGTAAGCGTCATTATCAGTGACCATGTATTTATTGTGACTCACTCGGCAAAACGGTATTTTATCTTGATCAGCTGTCGAAGGAACGATAAATCGTTTCTGTGGAAGCAGAAAACTCTGTATAAAAGACTATCATACTAAAATTTTTTCAAAAGTACTTTCAAAACAAAAATACTCACTACTTCAATTTTCACTCCATCATAACTCCCACTGATATTTTCTAAGGAATTGAGAAAATAATCCTCAGATTTTCTAGAATGTTTCCACCAGGAAATTAAAAGTCTCACGTTTATTTTACGATCAATGGCAGCTGCTCGTAATGCATTGTCGATATCGGGCCAGAATCTGAAGAACGTATTCAAACATCATAAAAAACACTACCATAGTAGCATCAGATATCAAATAAACTATATAAGCAAAAAATTGATAAGAATAGTACATTCCTGAACAGTTTGAGAAAATATACCATTCCCAGACAGTTCCCTAAGTGGAAACTGTCTAAAAGTGATAAATTTTCACAAACTATCGAGGAATATGTTTTTTTCTGAAATCTTTCAGAAAAGTTCTCCGTTTACAGCTTGTTTTCAAATAATACAGCAAGAAAAAAAAATAATTGCACGTATTTCTTTTTCTGCCGAATTATTTAGTGCATTAAAGCGAAAGAAGTTTTTGGGAGGTCGCAGGAAAAATAAAGAACTTCTCTTAATCAAATCAAAATGCATACTTCGCTCTCGATGAGTATATCATCAGAGGAAAATAATCCATGACCGATATGTAAATAAATTTCTTGGCCCTCGAAATGCAGGTCAAAATTGCATCCAAATCACTAGTTCTGCCAGATGGGGAAAGTTGAGGTGGTGAACTCTATATTACCAAAATGCACCTTATTACATTGTATCCGAATTCTTCCAAATTTTCAAGATCAACTCTCATGCACTTTCAATGTCGATATTATCGATAACTCACCGAAAAGAAACTTTTGTATCTGTTCCCCGCGAATGCTAAATTCATGGGGTTATTGACGTTGATGTTTGTGCTCAGCACCTCGGGCCATTTTGTAGGGATTTTATTGTCTTTACCGAGGAGCCAGTACACCTGAAAATGTTTCCATGTTATGATGCACTGGTGAAGAGTGTGCGAAACGAGTTTTTTTTATGGTGACGACGAATTCGAGGTGAATGGATAAAACTTTTTTAACTTTTTTAACTTCAGTTTTGGTTATAAGTATCCAGAATATTGAATGGTCAGAGAATCACAAGAATTTCATCATTTCTATAAAAGTTGTTCATTTTATGATCAAAGAGCTTCGCCCTCAGACCCCCTTCTGCTTCTTTCAAATCCTTTTTTGAGACATTTTATTTTGAAGACAGTGAATTTATTTGTATACCTATACGAACTACTAGAGAAACGTTTTAAAAATAAGTCATTCTTCGAAAAACTCGTCACGAAATGTATTTCTATGGAAATTTTGTATTTATGTCAGCCTAAAGCTCGATGTACGCACGTCGAATATTTTGCTCAAATCCGCGGCGATTCCTGGGCAATCCATAGCCAAAAAGCCGAGTTCCTTGATTTGGGTCAAAGCTCGCCAATCCATGTTTGGCGAACCAACGTACACGTGCTTACTGTCGATTATCCACATTTTCGTGTGAAGTATGCCGGCGCCCAAGAGTTTATCCAAATTTACAGTCCTCACCTGTGTCGAAAAGTATAGTATTCTACTTGTTTTTTGCAAATAAAAAAAAGGGGGGTTTCTAATGGAAAAATTACCTCGGCTCCTGCATTTTCCATTAGGTATTTTGTATCTTTCGCTGGGTTTAGTTTCGAAGGTGGGCTTTGAGCTATCCTCAAATGAATGTTTTTATCTTTTCCGGCTATTTCCAGAGCTTCGAATACTTTTTCTCCCTGAAATGCGGATTGTTTTTTGAATGAGATTATTCCTATGTTCACGCTTTATATTTTGATATTCGAAATCATGCTAGTCAAGATAAAAATTAGCTCATATTAAGATACAAGCTTCGTACGAGTTTTTTTCCGACTAAATTCAATCAAACTGTTTTACTCTTACTTTCACACGTCGATAAATTCAGTCGCGAAAGATAATATTCTGTAGAAATACTGTCACTATCTGTATATTGTTTCTTACGTAAACGGTCGTTAGCATAAATTTGAATTGTCAAGCACTGTGGTCGCCTCAGTATTTTGATAGTGTCTGAGTTATTGTAATCATTTGTTTTCGAGCATTAAGAAAATGAAATCTGTAAGCCTTACAAAACATTGTCCAGCCCAAAAAGTGAAAACATGAAGAATCGCAAAATTTTGTCGTCGAATTAACCTACTGATTTTCGATCATTTTATCTTTATCAAATAATTTTATCAGGACATGTTTGCATCGATTGAAACATATTTTCGTCAGAATTTTCAATTGATAAATGTTGGTAGTAAAACTTGCCCGTAACGTCACAAAATTATGATTTAGAACTGTTTTTTTTCAGTTTTTTTAAACCAGTTTTGAATTGCTGAGTATTTTTGTAAAAAAAATGATATATTTTGATCATGGCTTTCGAATCGTCCGATTTAAACTTTTTTCGTGTACCGATTTTCAAGTTTCCGAACAATTTTTTATAACTCACTCTTCTTTTACTTTTAGTTATAAATTCTGTCGTTATTTTATTGTTCAAATTCTTCAATTCTTGAAAGATTGCAGTAACATAATATTTAATTACTCTAACCATAAATAGCTAGCACAAACCTAACAATTCATATGTCTGTAACGACCACATTTTGTCATGCATGAAAAATAATTACTACATTATTCATTTTTCAGGTGTCAGATTCCCTAAAATTTCACCTCAATCGCACTTTCATCCGGATAAACGTCTTCGCGTCTCATTGTCCAATACATGGAGGCTATGTCTATGGTGTTTTCAGCCGACGTTATTAATGTCATCCATGCATCATAAGTGCTCATCTGAATGATCGCACCATCGGTGTAGTTCAACCCCACAGGCATCGATTCTACTAGCGATATTTTGCAAGATTTCGACAGGCCAGACCTTTCGCTATAAACCTCAACCAATCTCGAAAATTTTTCCCCTTGACTCGTATACGAGTGGACCAAAAGTAGAGCAATCACCAGCAGAATGAACAACCACCATTTGAACGTTTTCCATCTGATTAGAATAAGTCAAATGAGTTAGATATCTAGGTGACGTTTTCTCGATTTGCTTGATTTTGGAAAATCATGATCACCTTGTTTTTTGAATGAGATCGTTAGTATCGGCTTCATTTTGTGATTGGTCTTTTGGCAGACCTTCTTCGAGAATACCTGAACTGATCTGTAGGTCGATGAAAAATTTCATAAGTTAAAAAGAATAGCAACCAGGACACTATAAAATATTTGCCTGAATACCCAAAAATATAAGTTTAATGAACGTAAAAACAAGGGGTTTATTATTGTAAACAGATGAAATATTTTTCTAGTTTTATTGAATTTATTGGTAACTGATAGAACGGATGTACTTTACGTAGAAAAGTCCCACGTACAATTGAAAAGAATAAGGTTTTAGAATTTTCCGGAAAAAAGTGAAAAGGATTCCCTTTTACTGACAAACGGTCCTTTCACTTGTAAATAGCCACAGTTTTAAAATGAAAGTGTTAGCGTTTTATTTTTAAAGGAGATGGCTTTAAAATTATTTCCGTTTCATGCCTACAGAGAAAAATTTTTAGATTGTGAGTGTAGTATAGTCTTTTTTCTTTTTTGTTTGTTTACATTTACCCCATTGATAAATATGCTGTTTGAAATTCAAAGTGGTCAGCGAAAAAAAAAAAAAAAAAAAAAAAATAGGGAATATTCTTGTAAAACGCTGAAAGGACGAAAAATAACATACTTCAATTTCTAAAACTTTCTAATAATTATATTTGTTTTTATTATATTTGGGATTCAACTTGAATTTATTTTATTGCTGTTTCTTATGAGATGTTAAATAACATTTATTGCATAGTTGGTTGGAAATTAATGTCGCACTAAGCCGCGTCATTTTTTGGAGAAAAATTCAATTCTTGACACTTCAAGTTGAAATATACTGACGATAGAATGTTAACTTCAAAAATATTAATTTTTTTAAATTGTGATCACGATATTCATATGAATATTTTCGTTTCAAAAAATATTATCTATTGTCCTTTAAATTATCTACTACACTTAGTAGAAAATTGTGTACTTCTCAACTTATTTATGTATTTAAAACCCTAAAGATATCGTTAAAGGGTACACAATCTCATTCTAGATTTTTTCATTTTTATTTCACTTATTAAAATATTGTATAGTAAAAACTGTTATATTATAAACAATATTGTATGTATGTCAGTTGTAATAGACATTTTAAGAAAATTGTAAATATTTACATCTATTTATCCATATTCCACTATACTGGTAAACAAAATTTAGTGTCCGTGCATAATAAAATATCGATTCAAATATTAAATCTTTCATTACATATTCATGTTTTTAGTTCGTGCAATACGATTTTCTATTATTTAAAATAGTATGTTGTACTGAAAATATCTAGTAAAAGTTCATATGTAAAGTTATAGAATCTATAATCTACTTCTTCAATGGTCATAATTAAAATTAACCGTATAATTCACTATAGAATATAATAAAGGAAGTTAATTTCCCCTTTCTCCGTTATAATATTAATTTAAAATAATCAGTCGATTATTACTTATGAATTTGATGAGATGCATTAGAAAGTGTAATTCTTTCAATCGATCATTTTGATATTATAGAGGAAATTGTTTTCTTATTTTTTCTCTGTACATATATTCATACCTTTATTTCGAATTTATTTCATCCGTTATTATGATATTTTGAGAAATCGTACTTTGTGTACTCTTCGTCTAAATATTTTCATTTTAGACTTTTTTGCCTGTTAATTATAACAGTTATTTATAAGTACATAAAACATATAAGTACACTAAAATATACCAAAACTTACTATACAGATTTGTGATCTGGGAATAATGTATACTTTTTTTTATGCGGATCAGCAGGAATTACAATATTTTATTGCAGAAAGTACAACATAAGTATAGCATAGAATGCAACATATCTTGGAGTTTTTACAACATATATCTACTACTGCAATATCATTTGACAATGTTGAGAATATAACTAAAAATGCAGTGGACAACTAGCAAACATTACAATATGTTTTTATGATTATTACTAAATCTTGTTCTCACTGTGCGTTATAAAATGATACCTTATCACACAAAGTAAAAAAAGCGAGGGATAAAATTATGAAAACTGTCAAATCTGAACAATATAACATTACAAAAAAAGCAATAAATAATAAGCAAAGAGTACAATTTTACAGACTGATTTAACACTGTCACTACAGTATTCTTTGGAATAATTACTAAATTTCTTTTCAGTGCACATTTCTAAAAAATGCATATTGTAATGATATATTTAAAATGAATAATTGTCGAACACTTTTAGAAGTGGATTGTAGAAACACAAGCCTCGACTTCCCACGTGTATATATAGATCGCTTTGAAATACGACCCAAAACGTCATGTGAATAAATGACGAGATATAGCGTCGGAGGAGATTAGCCGAATTCGTAATACTCGAGTACCGACGATATTCAGGGATTATTCGCTCGGCTTTGTTTTACGATAATTTACAATGGAAGTACAAATGTTATCGAAGTCGCTAATATCAATGAGCGTTATCATTCATTATTTTATCCCGCGGTCCCGAAAAGTGATTAGCCAACGAGCGCGACGCTGCTGACAGTGACGTATTATGGAAAAGCTCATGCTTTTATCAAACGCGGAGTGCGTTTGTCATTCAAACGTCACGGCTCTCTTTCAATATTTTTCTATCATTTTCACATTTTTTTCGGGTGTCGGATACGATTCGTACCTGGATTTATTGGATTTTCCGTAGGGTGTGTCTAACGAATGGAATAAAAGTGTTTTTATTTTTTTTTGGCTTTCTAGATTAAGGAAGGTGGAGCAAAGTGGTTTGCCTACATTTTTAGGTTACCGATATTTTGATATATATATTTATTAAACTCATTTTTATGTATAGCTTTTTCATTAAAAACAAAGCCAAGTTTTCAGTCTACAATACCTTCCTAGAGGCAAAAAATGAAGAACGAAAATATACTAATTCTTTGTGGTAGGGTTGTCAATCTTGAACGCAGAAATAAAAGATATTTAACAATATTTAATGAAAAACAGTTTTTATTGACTTCACATCACAAAAGAGTAATTTTTTAATTAATTCCTCGACAGAGCGTCATTATGCTTTTTGAAAGAATTTGATTGTGGTTCAAAAGCATATAATCAAAAAATTAATATTTTTTCCTAGTCAACCCCCCAGCGCGATTTCTTCCCTGGGTCTGCTTCTATTCGCAAAAAACGCGTGTCTTTTATACCCTTAGTAAATGTATACATATATGCTCTGAGAATACTCTTGTGACTACGAATCTTATGAAAACTTTTGAAAATGACCTAATAAGGTTCCCTGATAAAATCTGTTTAAGGCATAAAAATTCCTATAAGGTGACTTTATAAAATTATTCTCAAATTTTTCTAAGGATTATACAAGATCAAATTTTATAAGGTAAGATAAAGTTTTTGCAACGATATTGAATTAATATAGAGAAATGCGATTTAATATGAAAATAAAAACCTAATCGGAAAAATCTAACTCCTTAGGAATACAATTTACTAAAAAAATTTATGTACCTTTGACATAGAAAACTCCTAGTTTCTCGTCCAGTTCGAAATCTCTAAACTTGTTTTCCAGCCCTTGGTACATAAAATATCGTACGTAACTATATAGGACAGAAATTTTATATTCACTCGTGTGATTGCAAAGCTCAGCTTCGCCTCAGTCTACAAACTTCACACTTGTAAATATAAAATAAAGTCTTAGTTACGTAAGATACTATTTTGTAAATTTTTAAATGAGATGTGATTTAAAGTATAGTTCAATGGATTTCATATGTAATATATGAAATCCGTATTTTACATACGTATTATTACATGAAATCCGTACATTACATACGTATTATTACATTATGCTCAACAAATCAGCCAATCAATAGAATATATTGCCTGGCTGATATTAGATTTGCCGGATACTTTAACTGAAATTCAAAAAGAGAACGTACTTAAATTCATAGAAGATCTGTATCTAACTAGAATGAGTTCACTTGTGTGATTGTAAGCCTCGGCTTCACCTCGACATACAAATTTTACACTCGTCAATATAATTATTAAAGTCCCAGATACGTAACATACTATTACTTATTGGGATATTTTCCCTCAAAAGGTTTCTATCATGTCATCGTTAAGGATGCAGGGTATAAGGTCTTCTTTGAAGATTTTGAATCCCTATAAAATGACGATATGAGAATATTAGGAAGAATTAATTTTTTTCTAATGATATTTTCCCTTATAAGGTTGCTATAGGTTCATCTTTGACAATGTAGGAATTCTTCTCAGGTTCTTAAAAGGTCTTCTCTAAAAACTTTCGATCCTCATAAAGTGACCATATAATAACCTTAGGAAAAATTTATTTACTAATTAGGATATTTTTAAGGATGCATGAAATCTTTCAAGGTTTTTATGAGGTTTCCTTAGAAGATTTTGAATCCTTATAAGATGACCTTATGAAAACTTTATCAAGAATTAATTTTCTTCAGATTATCTTTTCCCTTAGTAAGACTCCTATTAGATCATCTTGAAGGATTTAGGAATTCTTTTCAAGGTTTTGAAAAGGTCTTGTCTGAAGATTTTGACTTTTCGTAAGATGACCTCATAAAAACCTTCTAAAGAAAAATTATTTTCTTTTATTGATATTTTTCCTTATAAATTTCGTGCTAAATTATCTTGAAAGATGTAGGAATTCTCTCAAGGTTCTTATAAGATCCGCTTTGAAGATTTTGACTCCTCATAAGATGACCTTATAAAAACTTTATGAAGAATTAATTTTCTTACATTGATATTTTCCCTCATAAAGTTTCTATAAGTTCATCTTTAAGAATTTAGACATTCCTCTTGTGTTTTTATAAAGTCTTCTCTAAAGATTTTGAATCCTCATAAGGTCTTTATAAAAACCTTAGAAAAAATGTATTTACTTTTTAGGATATTTTCCTTTAAAAGGTTTTTTGTAAGGTCATCTTTAAGGATGTAGGAATTCTTTTAAGCTTCTTATAAGGTCTTCTCTGAAGATTTTGAATCTTCATAATATGACTTAATTAAGGGCTTATGAAGAGTTAATTTTCTTTTAATTATATTTTCTCTTACAAGGATTTTATAACATTATCTTTAAGGATGTGGGATCTTTTCAAGGTTCTCATAAGGTCTTCTCTGAAAATTTTGAATTCTTATATGATGGTTTTATGAGAACCTTTTGAAGAATTAGATCCCCAACAATGATATTTTCCTTTAAAAGGTTTTGTCTAAGATCATCTCTAAATATTTACGAATTCATTGAAGGTTTTAAGGTCTTCACTAAGGAATGAAAATTAACCTAACAAGATATATAAGGTTTTCTATCAGTTTGTCTTATAATTACATGAAATTCTTATGAGGATTCATATAAAAGGTACATAAATTTTTTATAAGGTTCACTTCTATAAAAAATATTCGTTAACATCATCGATCTCTCTATTAGCGCCATCTCGCGTAATTCCAAGTGAAAAGATGTTCCCCGAGCAGTCGGTATTGAGAAATTGTTTATTTTCTTTTATTATGTACACATCTACGTCTCCAACAAAAAAATCGAAATAACATATAACAAAAAGTTCAAATCTCTTTTTGCAAAAAAAGCTCCAAAAATTCCCGGTAAAATCATCGCTATTTAGCTTTCAATTTTCTAATGCTTGCATAGTTCATGGCGAAAAAAAGAAGTCTCACCTTACATTCCGTGACTTCTTTTCCGCTTCTCGCAACACTTAATTTAGTCATATCGAATTATACACTGACTGAAATGCAAAACGATAAACAACCAGATGAAAATCTTCGACGCATTGATAAGCAATATCACATTTAAAGTTCGCGATTCGCGGTAGCACACATGAGAGTTGAGACAAAAACCAAACAAACTCCAGGTGTACAGTCCGCGCTGAAAATAATCGAGTAGTCGTTTCCAAACAAAGAAAAAAAGGTTGATCAAAACGAGAAATTCTGGCGTATCGGGCTTATGATTGGCGCGTCGAGGAAGAATTCCGCTGGATCTTGTAGAATTCGCTAACGCGATTTGTCGAGATCGTTAGCGATGCGAGTTTCACACTTAGGCCTACCAGTAAAGTACATCGATGTGGGGCTCTGGTTTCCCAACAATTTTTCAGAATACATTTTCCCGAATGAACATTTTCTGGAATTACTAACACCCGGAAAAATTTTACTGAGATTAAACTCCTGGAATACTTTTATCCGGAAAGATTATTTTCCTAAGTAACTATCATAGCTATCATATTAGTTTTTTTGAAAAAATTTGTTCAATTTTATTTAAAATTGTAAGTATTGCAAATTATCTGCAACCTGCACTAATTGTACATGCGTCAAAAGCGTAATAAATAAATGCTGCAGATATTATAATATTTTATAAGTATTTTAATAATTAAATTTTGATTTTGGATTCCAATGATCCCGGATTATTATGATTTTTTTTATCTAAAGGGAAGTAAGGCAATTTTTGTCGTGCGGTCCCACTGGTCTCTTTATTTATTATTTCATTTTATTCTTTCATACGAATACCCATGAATATTAAATTATTTAAAAAAATTGAAGCATGTATTTCTTATCCTGTATTTATTATCTCTGTTATATAACCTAACCGTACAAAGGTGGTCCGATAACAATCCGATAAAATAAAATAAGATTAGTTTGAGCAGATGTAAGATTGTAATTGAATCACATATATATTAAAACTTTTTTCGTGGTAAAAACCATCCATTAAATGAATATTATGGTTTTGCAGGAACAAAATACACATATATTATGAAGAAGCTTCATGCATAACATTTGTGTTGTTATACAAATCTTATATTCTGGCGCATTATACTTTTCGGTTTAGAAAAGTTAAAAATTTATTATAAGTTGATATAAAACGGGTTGTCGGAGCATTTTCGAACATTTCTAGATCGTATGTTTTAAAATCGATGTAGGTATAGAAATCTACCTAAATACCGGAAATCTATAAAAATACTATAAAATTTGAATTTTACAGAATCAAACTCTATCAATATGAGAGGGATCGAGAAAAACACTAAAAATTTATACAAATACAAAAAAGTGCCCAAATTTTATAAAAAAAAAAAAAAAACATATTATACGATTATTCAAGAAATCTAGACTACACTTGAAATGTGTACATACTATTTTCTCAAAAATCTATTATTTTTTTGTTTTATTAGTTTATTTGATTATTAAAATATAAAACGAAATAAAAATTTATTAGAACTTCGATTCCTGGGCATCATATTCTAGAAAACTGTATAGAATTCGTTATAATATGAGACAACCTTTCGAGTTGCCCAAATACTCGAGAAATGTGAAAAGTACTGAGATATAAAAATAAAAAATATCAACCTCAGTGACTGTTAAGAATCACGAAAATTAGATTCATGTACAGTGGAAAACGTGCAACTCTGGACTCCGAAAATCCCAGAATTCGAAAAATCGTAAGTGTACCGGAACGACTAATTGTAAGATAGAAAGTTGTGAAATCCTGGAGGAAATATAGTTTTTTTTTACAAATCTCCCCAGAAAGTTTTTTCTGCCAACCCATCACTATTGCCCTATTATTAACTGAGAAAATTGCAAAAACTCTCGAAAAATTTTATTCTCACTTTTATTCAAACTTTATATATTTACCTTTTACTAGGGGTGTGCGGGATCCCGACTTTTCGAGATTCTCGACGCCGGGATAGGTCGGGAAAGGCTTCGGAACGGGAAAGGCGTTTTCCTGAACTTTCCGGGAAATCCCGAACTTTTCAGGATTCTCGAATATTTCAGGATACGACAATCCAAAAAAGTTCCTTGATGCCGAAATTCATAGGAAAATGTATTTCGCATCTTTTTTTAATCTTTTCAGACACACAGTCTGTTTCTCCGACCCCGAAAAGTACACGGAGAAAAATCGAGAGTAAATCTCACCAAAAACGCACGAAAAATTACCAAACTGCTGAGAAACGCGGGACAAATTCCATGTTCGAGACAGAATGCTGAACATCCAGTAAAAATGAACTGCCATAGTGATAAAAATTACCAAACGTTCGGCAAAAATTACATGCTTCGAAACCTGATTCATCCAATTCTTTGAATAATTTTTACTTCAAAATAAAAAAAGAATTTTTCGTCCTCGAAGGATTTTAAATGATGTGGTTTTGTATTTTAAATAATGAAACCCCATTATGCAAATCCTTAGTGATTTAGAACCTTTAAAATCTTATCAGAATAAAAAATTTTATTTTTATAAAAATGTATTTCTCTAGAAATGGTAGAAATTTTAATGCTAGAAATTGATGCTTGAATGAAAAAATATACTTTGGTGTTGATCCTTCATTGGTAACGTTCAGTCATGTTACTCAATTCTTTTTTTTAGCATGGTTTTCACTCATATTTAAAGGATTTCCACAACAATTCGCAATTGAGAAAAAATTTCATTCAGCCACCTAGCGAAGTTGAGTGAAAGTTTATGTAGGGAAGCAAAGAAAGCAAACGCACTTTTCGGCGACTATAAATAGAATTCCCCGGCGCGCAATCGACACTAACGCACGCTTATACGTGTTGAATTTAAGAAAAAGTGTAGAGAAAGAATGTGAATACAGCCTTGCGACAAGAAATTTTTACTAAACGATCGGTACATATTCTTTTTTTTTGGAGTAGTTTCTGCTGATAAGCGGAATTATCCCGCGTTTCTCAGCAATTCGATATTTTTTCGTGCGTTTTTAGTGAGATTTACTCTAGGTTTTTCTCCGTGTATGGAGCCAATGAAACTGAAGCATAATCTTGTTCTTTTTTTTTTCACTAGACATATTCCATCAAACACTTAAGTCAAAAAGTGAATTAATCTAAGAAAATGAGCATTTTTGCAAATAAGAAATTTTGAAATTTCCTCGTTCATCAATGTAAACTCATGAAATTGCAGTAAATTCGGTTGTCGGGCGCAAACAATTTATATTTTTAAAAAATGTTTATCCAAAAAATAAAAAATGCTAATTGTTTTACTCTTTAAACTTTAAATTCATTCCTGATCAATCAAAAATTTCAAGATGAGGAAACTTCTATAATTTTGTTTTTTTCTGCCTTCGTTTTTAGCTCTTATTTAGTTGTGAACCCAATGAAAAAATTCTTATGAACAATTCATGAATTTTAAAAACCTCGAGATTTAATATCGATTCAATCGAAATCAGTGAGGTTTTTTTTTTTACTCAAAATAATTCTGAGTCACGAATTTATTACCTTAACATGCATTCTTCATTGTTTAATTGTTCAGTTATTCAATCAAAATTTACAATTTTCCATCTATTCACAAATTTTTCTATCCAGATTTTAATTCAAAAATCGTAAAATTTGAAATTCTCTGTATTGCAATTATGGCATTTCGAATACAAATTTGCGAATGAATTCGTTTTGAAGAAAATTAAATTTTAAAAAATACTTACAAAGCAATACTACAATCTAAGTGTATGAACACAGTTCATTTTTTTTTTCGATTAATGACAACAGTGACCACTTCCCGTAGATTGCGGAAAATGTTAGTAGCAACAATATTTCTCTGTGGTGCGAAACTCTGTGATTCAATAGCGTTTCGCTACTCACTATGTACTCGTATTTCGAAGCAGAAATTTGTATACTTCTCATAATCCTGAAATTTCGATATTTTAGGACTTTTGAGAATAGCCAGATTTTCCGGAATTCCTGCAATTTTCTGAATTCCCCAATTTTCCGGGATTCCCGAAAAACTCGGGATCCCGTCCCGACCCGATGCAAAATTTCCCGACTCATCCCGACCCCCAAAATTCTCAATCCCGCAAACCACTACGCTTTTACACGTTTCGCATTATTACTGCTGAACTTGAAAAACTCAGTTTCTCAGTCATACAATTCAAAAACGTTTTCTAACATGGTGTAATATTGTTACATCTTACCACAAATATATTGAAGTTATCATCAAGTACTTCTGCAGATGTATTTATATAATAAATACGAATAATTGAGTATACAATGCCTTTTGCACCACAATGGGTAGTGAAAAATCGCTCATAACCCTGCAAATTCTCGTGGCACCCTGCTTCTATTGGCAAAAGAACGCATGTCAAAAGACAATAAAAGCCCGAAATCGAACGCCCCGAGTGGCCTCCTGAAATTACAGGCATTGGCCATGATTATACACGCGTGTTCCATTAGAAGCGTGGATGTTGAAGCAATGTCTTCGGAGAATGGGACACGAATGCGTGGCAGCCAATTCCCCGGGTGATCGTCTATTAGACAAGGGGTTGCGCTCACGTGACAAAAACCCATAAACTTCTCCAATAGAACTTGCTGCGATATCGAATGTTCGAATTGAAAAAAACACAGGAAAAAAAGAGTTCCTCCGAACCCATGGTGCCTGAATCCTCAAAATCGTGCTTTTCTATGATGGTGCAACATACAACGCTCTTTCCATAAAAGAAAAACTCGATTGCTTCTGTATAATGAGCTTTGTGCAATATTTGAAGTTACCGTTACTTATCATCGCAAATCACAAAACGTCACGATTCAGATAAATTCGTTACTCGTAACGCGTTACATGCAAACCCTGGTTTTAACTCGTTCCTGTAACATGTGCTCGAAAAGCGCTTTGATACTGTAAAAGAATATTTTTTTTGCCAGTACAGTGAAATGAACATTCGCTAAAAACGCGTGCCAAGAACTCTAAATTGAATCTACTACCACGAGAGCGTTTTCGTGATTTCGACGCAGAAAAGACATACGTGTTCGTTTGAAGTCGATACAGAATTCGATCAAAATCTGTAAAATGATTTCCAGTGGTATGTAATTGAATGAAGGTATGCTGCATTCGGACTCGTTCAAATATTAATATGCTTTTTTCCATTCACCTCCGGGCGGTGCGAGAAAAGTGCACATGAAACATTTCATTCGCAGTTTTTACAAAAGCGGAGGCTGTGTAATTGCGAGCACAGTCGGAGTATATTACAGTATATTAATTGTTGGGAGTTGCTGTATGTTCTGTCAAAGTCTCTCGATGAGCGAAAAGTTGTGTTTGACGAAATGAAGTTGATGATGATGCCGCTGGCACAATGAACAGTTTATTACAATTTAGAATTTTTTACAGCTTGTTTGCAGGGGAGGACATGGAATATGAATTCTGCAAAAGTTTTACGTTTCAGGTACAGCAAAGATCAGTGACAGGTACATGTAATTGCTTACAAAAAAAAAGGAAGTTATTTCAGGAGGCAAAGAATCGATTATTTAAGAGTAAGAAATTCGATCATCTCGTTTGTAATACCTGTACTCTGGAATTGAGCTCACTGAAATTCTACATTCTTTAATTTACGAATCTGTAATTTAATATTCTAGGGCTTACACATGTGTAATATTTAAACTCCAAGTTCAAATGCTATGATTTTCTGTAAAATCAATTGAGGATACGGAGTTCCAGGATACAATATTGTGTAAATTTAAACTGCTTATTTTCTAGAATTGAGAAAGGTCAAAATATATTCCACATTATTTAGGTTTATGGTTTCATATCTGTTTTTCGAACATTTTGGCTCACTAGCATAACAATTGACTAATTTTTAGAATTTTTATACAACTTTTGAAGTCCAGAGTAGTGCATTTTTCGTGTCCGTATTCAATAAAATAAGATTCAATGTTTGTGATTTCCATTCAAGTTACTGGAAGAAAGATTTTTTTCTATTACTTTTGGTGTTTTGTATATTTTTTTTGTTTCGCTATAAATATATGTTATAATCGAAGGATATTCAAATATAATATAATGAATTTTTATATATCTTGCTAGAATTCGATTCTCTAGAAATGCAAGTTCTGAGACTTTTCTAATATATTTCTAGATTTTCGAGAAATCAATACGTAAAAGATTTTTAGTATTTTATGGACTTACAAAATTTTCGTATTGCATATATTTTTATAAAATATCGTAATATTTTCTCGCATTTTAATATATTTATTTTCAGTATTTGATGGTGTGATATTGCGAATTTCAATGAACTTGAGTACCTCAATTAATTTTGATAAAATAGTAACTTTCACACTGATTTTGAATACTTTTTTTATTTTTCTTGTATTTTTATGATATTCAAACCACTTGAAGAACTTTATATTATGTAGATGAATTTCTCTATAGGTCTCTAGAATTGTATGCACTGGAACTCAAAGCTTTATAAAATTTTCAAAAAATCATAATATTTACATACTTTTAAGTATTACATAATAATTTCTAGTACTTCTTGCGTTCTGTTCATTATTTATGGAACCTGGAGGATTTTTTAGTACATTTCGCCATTTTTAGTGTTTTTGAATTTATATTTCTGGTATTCAGAACTGAGGAATCCAAATATGAATCGATTTTTATTAACTTTTCTTAATTTTTGGAAAAATAACATTCATACAGATTTTTTGTATTTTATTGTGTTTTATACATTTCTGATGTTTCCGTATTTTTTTAGTATTCATAGGGTTTTATAGCTCTTTCTTGTATTTTTAGAGATCGCAGGAGTTTTTTCGGATTTTCTAGTAGGATATTATTATTTTAATTTCAATTCTGTAGAAATAATATTTGAGCTGATTTTCAGTAATTTCATAGATTTTTGAGTAAACAACATGTATTTCGATTTTCAATGTTTGTAGGTTTTTCGAACTTTCGTATTTTTATAGTATTTAAAACATTTTGTACTCTTTCTTTGTATTTTCATAGATCGTGTGTATTTTTTATGATTTTTCAGAAGTTCTTGCATTCCTAGAATTCGATGTTCTACACTTATAATTAAAAAAGATTTCCAATGTGATAGATTTTTGTAAAAATCACATCTACATAGATTGTGTGTGATATATAAAATCTTATATTTTTGTTTTATTAGTATTTATACGATTTTGTAATTTTTTTTGCATCTTGATAGATTTCAAGTATTGATATAGAATGGAGATTAATACCTAAATTTTCTTTTTTTGATGCTCTAGAAATATAACATAATTTTCTACTTTTTAAAATTTTTATAAAATCATTTCACAGAGTACTTACTTTAATTTTCAGTTTTTCTTCAGAGTTTGCAGGATTTCAAAGATTTTTTTGTATTTTTCTGAATTTCTGTTGTAAATTTTTGGGATTCAATGCTTCAGGGTTCGAATTTTCCTAGACTTTTAAGATTTTCGTAAAAAATAATTTTTCTATAGTGTGATATCATTTAATTGGAACAATTTTCCAAATTTTTGTTTACTACGTTATCCTTACCAAACATTATTCGTTATTAGAATTTCGTTAATGAAAAAATTTTCTGGAGTCAAAATAATTTAAAATTTTATGTCAGTATTATTGAAAATCCTGAATATTGTTAGCTTTCAGTCGTTACATGAAGCTATTCGTTATTTTTTTTAGATTTTAGTGTGTACATTTTTTATGATTCGTACTTATTTTATTTTTCCTTGATTATTCTTTTTGATGTGTATTTTTCTTATTTATTGTTATAATTTTAATTATGTTTACATGGAATAGTAATTTTATCTCCATTTCGGGAAGGGTTTGAGCCCTCAAACCCCCCTTTACCTACGCACCTCTTTGTAACTCTACCATTCCCGATGGCCATAGCTAAACAATAATTTTCGAAGTTAAAATTATTCATTAATCACTTAAAAACACGTTACACGGGTCTATACTTTTTAATAATCGATTTCATCATTAAACTACCATAAAATCAATTAATTTTTACCTCAAAATGCCAAACATCATGAAAGAGACAAGAATAATACACTTTTTAGAGAATGTATAATATCAACAAGTTCTTACTAACTTGCTGATTTTATCGGTCGTTCATAGAACACAAAAAAATTGTCGTTCATAGTTTCCAAAACCCTTTCGCCGCCAAATAATTTGCGTTACCAGCAAACATGTACACAAATATATGCAAGAAACTTGCAGAGATTTAACGTAAGCTTCCCAATGCATATATGTATATGCTATAGATACAATTATTATGATCACGGAGTTAGTTCGGCCCAGTTCGAAATGAGTGCCATTTTGGGTAATTGACGATCTTCTAAGTCACTCGATACTACTCGCCAACTTTTGCAAAAACAAAGGGGAGCTTTCAACAATTTATTCGCGTCGCTTGAGCGCGCTTAATTACAGTTACGAAAAGCTCATTCCGTGCGAAAAAGCGCCTCAACATATGTACGAACTTTGAACAAAAGTTGGCGTAAAACGGATAAAAAAACAGTGGATGGGAAAATACGATCACGGATTCGTTTTGTGCTTTTAACGGTAGAATATTCATGGGAATTATTCATGCGCGGCGGATTTCAATTTTAATACATATTACGGTGCGTATAAAAACGCGTGCATTGTTGCGTGCCCGTGGCACGAGTAAACTGAAATTTCGAGATGAAAAATTCCATTGAGAGATTACACTTTTAATCGGGTTTCAATAATGCCCGCGGTAGAAGAAGAGTTGTTTCGCTTTTTTTGATACCACGAAACGTAAATATTCGAATTCTCTTCAGCAGTCGTGTCGACATAAAAAACTTTTCTTTTTAGCTGTTCCAAAAAAACATCTAGAAATAAGTTTTAGATTAATTAAATGTTCACAAAATCCAGTTCCAGATACAAAGATTTTTTTCGATTACATACTATGAAATGAAATAATAATAACAAAAATATTCCTTCATCACATTTTTTGAAACAATCCCTTAAACAAAAATTTCATGCGTGAATCATCTCGTAAGCCTCTGAGTTTCTGGTTATTTACTGTACGTTGAAATAATTTCATATTGCAGATGAAAATAATTTCAGCGTGAACAGCCTGAACTGCAAGCGGAAAAAGGAGAGGATGTTTTTGTCCTTCCATTGAATGCAGCATTAGCACATATCGTATAATCCAATTCCCCTTTGTTTTGCTCTTAATGAGCAATCGACGAGCGCAGCTAATTCTAAATTAAATGCAGTGGTGAACCCTCGGGGTTTCTGTATCAGCGAGTTTTGATGCAAAGACAATAATAACTCGATACACGAGTTGCGGAAAACCCAGCTATTTTCGTTTGTGCATCACATGCATGAGTCGCTGTTTGAAAAGGAATTTATAATAAATGCGATATGCGAACCTTGGAAATTGTTCATTATACCGTAGATTTATGGAAATCATGTATATTTTACATTGAAAATTACAAAAAGCCAGGAATTGATGTATGAGAAGGGTTTTGAGATGACGTACCTAACCTCAAATTTTTATTCATTTCTTTTTGCATTGATATTTTAAGATTTTTTTCTAATAACGTACAATTTCAGCAGTTATTAGGGTGATGCTTAAAATCGCTTTGGTAGAATTTTAATCGTCACACTCTTCAAAAAGGTTACAAATAATTCAAAAATGTCCTCAAATTTTTTCAGATTTTTACCTTAATGTTGCCCTCGTGTTTATAGATCACGGTGTGCTTGTATAAGGTTTAACCTAAAGGTTCCCCCCATCAAAAATTTTTCATATATCTATTTTATCAGAATTTGAATATTTTAAGCAAAAAACTAAAATAATCCTCAGAAGGAATGAAGAGAAAACCTAATTTTTGTGAATTTTCTTCAGGTCGATCAGAATTTTAAGGCGCAAAATTTTTCGTCGTGTACAGTAAACAGTTTTTATCAAATTATACTATATAAAAAAAATATCAATGTCATTATATACAGAACACCGCAGAAAACTATGTTTTTCCGTGTTCTCTGACCCGAATCACTTCATTTTTCATACTTTCAAGTATAACTATAACAATTAGTGAAAAACATATCAAATTATATGCAATTTTATTTTGGATCAATTTAATATCACTTGTTGTTCAGAAGATACAGCTCTTAAAACATCGAAAAATCTGATGAAAAAATCTTGTTAGCTTGTAATTTTCTCTACAACTTGTTAACAATGCAAAATATCGTGTAACCATGCTATGATATTTTAAAGGAGACTAAATTACGAGAAAAATATAACAAATTTTATTTCAATATGATGAATAGAGCCGGAGATACAACGATCGAAACATGGGAATGTTCACTGGCCACGGTAGGCGCAGAGTTGTCAGAGAGCGTTACGATAACTTTTTTTTTATAATTACTCCCTTAGAATTATAATTTCAATAATCAGAACATTGATTCTGCAACATTTGACAATGGATATTTTTCAAAACTTTTCTTAGTAGAATTATGCACAATTTTTACATGATTATTTTACAACAAGCATATCAGTCGATTCCTAGTTAGTATATCACATAATTGGTTGACAAATGACCCTCCAATAAAACTGTAGTTCAAAGTATTAAATCTGCAACTTAAACGTGAATCCAATGTCGTACATCGAGTAATTATTTAATGATTATCAGATACGAATTTTCAGGAACTAATTTATTATTATTTATCTGAATATAATAGGTTTTAAGATATATAAATCAACAATCGGTTTTTTTATTTGACTGTAGTAATATATATATATATATATATATATATATATATATGTGTGTGTGTGACACTATGAAAAAAGTTACCTAAGGGTAGAAAAATTTGATTTAAACTTTTTCAGTGTTTTAGTTACTTTTTGAGTCGCTGCTCACTGTAAGCAAATATTTGAAACTGACTAACAAGGAAAGAATCATTCTGAAGAAAAAGAATTTAACGTTATTCTTTAGATTTTTATTAACATAACGATCATCAGATCGTTATTATTTTGAAAAATTTCAATAAATAATTCTTACGATCTACAATATTTGAGGCTTGAATCAGTTTGGAGATATTTAGATTCGAATAATTTATTTCATTGTTTGGGAAAAATGAATGAAGAATGAACTTATCATCGTTACTTATAAATATTCCGAGTGTGTAATGGAGAACCATAGAAAATCATGTAAATTCGAAAAATATCCCAAAAAATCATGATTCTTTACAGGAGTAATCCATTGAAAATCATTGTTAGTAATGAAAAAAAGTAAAAAATTTCAAAACATAATAAATCAATTTTAACGATAGAAACTTGCAGTCGATTACAGCAACAAATTCAAAATTATTTCTTATTTACAGATATCATGATAAACGATGATGAACAATATAAAAACATGAAAAACGATCTTTTTTTTTAATATACATGTCAAACTGTTGATGATAAAAAAAAATTAAATAATTTGTATACTTCGTAGGAAATCACGACAAATTATGGTTTATCATGACGAGACTTAACAAAATATAGAAAAGCATAGAAAACTTTCGTAGAATAAATGCAAATCATAGAAAACCGTTATTAATTGTAGCATATTGTATAAACAGTCGAATTCAACAATTTCAAATTTAGATCCAATTGATTCAACAGTAATTAAAAACAAAACTGTATTATTTAACTGAAATAATTGTTCATATTCCTAAATTTAGAAGACAACTTTTGTTTTTTCGATGTCCGGGGAAAAAATGCTAAAAATGTACGAGCGCAATCGCGGGGCAATCTGGAGATCTGATATTCGGAATGTCGCACAACGAGGCGACGCACAAATTGATATCTAAAAAATTAATGCTTCGCTGCGGCGCAAACAGCAGTTGGCGACAGTTCGTCTATAGTGACACGTGTTGAACTTTGGTGCGTGATCCGAGCCCATCAGCGAGACTCAACACAAAACTGCGTGCACATTATACTCACGCCAATTTTTCCCATTCTCTCTAACACTGTTCTCCAATAATTATTCGACCAGCCAACTGAAACCCGCGAAATTTTTTTTGCCATTCTCAAACCAAAGCTGAATGATTCTGAAATATTGGAGAATATTTGTTTTTTCAGAAATCGTTTGAACGACTCTTGAAGCAATAAATTGTTTATGATCTGATTGTAAACTGTTATAACTACGATACGTAATAATACTATTAGAATTTTTTAACAGACGTCAATTGAACCATCAACAATTTCAAAAAAAAAAAGCTGCTGCGAATCGTTACCATTTTTAATCTCAGAACATTTTGTTCTGAATGATATAAAAAATTTTCATGCAAGAGTATCATTTGGAGTTGATGACATATTGAATGAAGATAATCTTGGAGCTTAATGCACCCTCGTGAAACATTTATTGTAATCGTTTATAATCTCGTATTAGCTGTAGCAGGTCATGAAAATTTCAAAAAGCTCTTCATCAATCAATCAATATGCTTCTAAAGTTCGTGATTTTGTCCTACTGAAGGTACAAGTTGCAAGAAGCAGTTTTCGATGAATTTATCATCACGTGCCATTCTTTGTTGTATGAAAGCAATATCAACTTTTTGATACAAACATGATGAAAACATTCAAACTTAATTCTATTTCAATGAAAAAAATTTCAACAATTTAGAAAAAAAAAAACGTTGAAAAAAAATATTCATACTCAAACTTTAGGGGTATGTTTGTATTTGAGTTGATTGCGTTCTAATAGAATCTTAAATTGCAGCATTCATTACAATTCTTACAGAAATCAATGAAAAATACCAAATTTGAAAAAATATTGTTAATATTCTGGACATCAATTACAAATTGAAATAAAATCAAACACCCTTGGGACGACTTTGTTCATTTCTCCAGTTTCACAATAATCTATAGAAAATTGCAAAAGCAATCGAAACATCCCTTACCGAATTCTTACAATAATAGTAACGTATTTCGTTGTGGTTTTTTAGAAAAAAAATATCGTCTTTTTCTTTCATATCTTAAAATCTTTTATGTAAAATCTGTTGATTATGATCAAGTTTGTTTTTCTGAATCGATTATAAAGTAAAATAGAATCATGGTAATACAATTTCAACTCGAACAAAAAAATAGGAAAAACAAATGCTTAACGTTTTTTATCGCTTAAAAAAATTACTCATGGAGTGCTCGTCTGAACGAACAACAGGTCTCGAAAGTATGATGTTCTGTTCGAGCAAAACGTTTAGCTGAAACTCAGAAAAAAATGAATACGTCTATTCTTTTTCTGTCTCGCTCTATTTTATTATTATCTTGAATTAACAGTGAAAAATTAACAATAAATTAACACGAAAACGTTAATATTGTTTTTTCATCCTTAGTTTTTCGACGTCTTGTTCTTTACCGTCAATTTATTCCATAAAGTAACATGAAAGTAACGGAACGTTACTTTTTTTAAGTTGTAACGGTAACGAAGAACTACTTCTTTTCAAGTAACGTTAACGTAACGAATTATACTTTTTTAAGTAGCTTACCAAACCCTGGTTTTTGTCCAAATTTCTAGATTATGTGCTTTCTATAATTGTACATGTATTTAAGTATAGTATTATATCAATATATATTCTCTAAGATTCAAACATTCATAAATTTTTATAAACGGTTTTGGAAATACACGTGATACGCGGAGAGCCTCTGATTGCTCTAATTAGTGTGCGGACTGTAACAAAAAACGTACCTTACATCCAATTTTTAGCGCAAATACTTCTCGTATATACTTTCCCAAAAAATTTTCATGGCACGTCCACGTGTTTTGTTTATTTTTTTGTTTTAACGACCTGAGAACAATTATTTGTCAAAAACATGTTGTTCTCTATTTATTGCTGTTGATCAAATTATTATTCACTATTTATTTACTAATGGTCACAAAAAAAAGTGAATCTTGGGAACATCCTCTTGAAGGATTTAACTATAATCAAATAAAGCTGTGGACCCAATTTTTGTTATCGTGCTTCTTTGCAACTGTGTTTTTGAATTTCTTTTTGGGCTTGTCCCCCTAAAAAAATTACCTTCCGGCGCCTATGGCTGTAGTAGCTTATATCCGTATTGCTTCAACAAATTTTTTTGTTTTTAGTAGTTTTCAAAAAGGAAGCAAAGAAAGTTTCATTGATTCTTATTTTATGACACATTTAAACATTTCGTTTTTGCGTAATTATTTACGCTACAGTTTTTTCCTCTACTCTGCAATAAAAATACAAAACGCTTGGTAATCATGTAGGTTTCTCGATCGATCCAACTCGAAGCCAGTTTCGAGGTAAATGATGAATGTAGTTTTTTTCATGTCACATGTTACTGGAACTTTCGGGTATATGAGGTCGAGTTTATCGTACAATCCGAAGTTTGAAACAAGAAAACCCCTTTGATTGTGCTCTTCGTGAACCGTAATGTTTACATTGTTGACTTCTGGAAGAAAACAAAGATATAATATGTACATATATACAGTCTACTTCCACTTAATTTGACCACGTGTCACAGTTTATTTCCGGATGAGTTGACTCTAAAAATAAGTGGGTGGTCACGAGTCTCCACCATCAAGGATAATTTCCCCACTCTGCAGCTTTCTCTCTCTCTATCTCTATCTGATCCGCCTCACAGTATATGTTGTTGTGGGGGAATGTTTACTTAAGTTGTGTGAACGTTCTTAGTTAGCTTGATCTGAAAGTCAACTTAAGTGAAAGTTTACTGTAAACGTAAGTTAATATCGGAGAAAACAGTCTTTGAAAATATACACCTCTATCAGGATTCATATTTTTGGATTAACTTTCGAACATGAAAAACTTACCTCCGATCCGACATTTAAACGGTTTATAGGTCTCTTGCCCAAGCAATTTACTCGTCACGGGAAAGCAGATAGAGATGATTGATGATCAACATGAATTTTTTAAGTTTTAATGGATTTCACGTACCTCTAGTGTTTTTCTTAGTATCTTGTATTCAAAGATTTGGTAGAATTTTCTGGATTCTTCAAAAAATCTCTGAATTTGTGAAATTGCATGCTTTATATTCAAAAGTTTCGACGATTCTAAGAATCCTATTAGATTTTAAAAACTAATTGTCAGCGAAATAGTAGCGGTCTTGCAACCCAAGCGTTCCGGGTTCAAATTTCGATAGTGTTACTTTTTTTTCTCTAATTATGTTTGTTTTTATTTATCAACAGAAAATCCGCAGCTTGAAATACGTACAAATATAAGTCTCAATAGAAAGTGGTCAAATGGAATATTTCAAAAAAAAAAAAAAAAAAAGATTTATTTTCCTGATTTTTCTGAAATCAAATTAAAGTCATTTGAAAGACAAGGTTTTTTTCATTTCTAACGTTTATAACTAACGCGTTAATATTGCGAAGACGAAGAAGTAGCTTTTACAAACTGCGCTCGCTGCGAAGAAACCTTGTATTTCAAATGCTTTTACGATATACATCACCCGAAAAATTGTAGGAATTGATTTCATGTACGAAAAATCAGGAAAATAAACCTTTTTTAAAAATATTTATTTGACTACTTTTTATTGTGACGAATACTTTTTAACATTTCAAGCTGTAAATTTTCTGGTGATTAACAAAAAAAACATTATTAAAGGAAAAAAAGTATCACTATTACATTTTACAATCACATGGGAGGTCATCCACCAGTTGAAATAGTTCGGATTCTTTGAAAATTACATTACCGAAACGGATGCCAACTATTAAAAAAGCCGAGATAAGCGTCGCACCAATTTTAATGGATTACTATTGGTAAAACAGTTCGATCGAATTTCGAATTTCCCATACCTAGACCTTCACTTGTTAGTCTGATAAAAATTAAACTACAACGATTAAAAGAAATCGATATCAAATTTTTTTAATCTTCCTCACTTAAAAACGATATATGTAGTTCAAGATACAAATTTACCAAGATTTTTTTGAACCAAAAGGTTTCATAGAAAACGTATTCAATCTAATTTAAATTGTAAAAATTTACTTCTCAAATAAAGTTGAACTCATTGAAATTATAATGTAGTTCATTTCCATCTATCAAGCTGAATACATAATCAGTGTACAAGTTTTCTCATTAATCATTTCCAATCATGTTCCAGAAAAACATTTAAACTGTGGAGTAAATGAAATTATTCATGACAACAGATGTGATATATGAAATATTGTTAAAGGGAGCCTAAACTAAAAAAAAAACATGGAAGCTCTTCATTCCCTGAAAAATTTCTTACCAATTTTTGTAATTAAGGTATATTTTCCTTATTATGTTTTTCTTCAAATTCATTTTTTAAATATTATATTTCTGATCATGATTTTCTAAAGTAGAAGTTTTTAAACTGATTGCTTCGATGACTTAGATCAGGATTGAGTAAAAATAAGATGAAAATTCAACATTTCCCAATTTCAGTCAAACAACTTATCCATTAGAGAAGTTAAATTGTATACGTTGAAAAAATTTTATCGCCTGAAATACTTTCCATGTAAAAAGCCAGGTAAAGAAAAATTCGCAGAGAAAATCACAGCTAGGAAAATACAAGAAGGAAAATAATATCAGGAAAAACCTCGAGGAAAGTAATGAAAAACAAATGTAAATGACATAAATAATAATTAATTGACATGTTTTCTAACATTATTCTGAATTTTCTCTTACAAATAAAGAGTTGATTAATATTTCTGCTAAAGTCACGAATTAAAATGTTCAGTAAACTCTTTTTGTTCATTTGCTAAAACTCATGATATTCATTATGTAAAAAACTTGTTATGAAAACTTGCACTATCCAACATTTCGTTTCACCATTATCATTCGTCTTTGCCCTGTTTTTACAGTGCAAATATTAATTTTTTCAAATTATCACATCATATCCAGAATCCGAAATTTATGCTTCTGTAAGTACTAAAATTCTTTTTCTGCAAAACTTTACCGTCAAAATGGAACCAGAATCCCTTTATTTGTAAAACAAGAAGTTTTTCAATTAAAAACTCAGTGGGATTTGCGAATAAAACACATATCTGGTCGAAACCAAGTTTGCGTGAAAAGTTCCACTCCACTTTAATTAGTTGTTACTCGTGACGGAATTTTTCGAGTCTGTTATTTCGATGTCGCAGATTTTTCATCTTTAAAATTGTACTTCAAATACGCCGAGATACTGTGATTTGGAGTGTAAAACAATCTGAAAGTAAAGAAAGCTAAAAAATGAATCTCGGAAAAACTGGAGAGCTAGCGGCATTGCGTTAATTATAAATAAGCGTAGCTGGTTCAGAGCTCGGTTTTCTTCCCTTCGCCGTCATGAGAATGAGCTTGATCGAGTTATCGATTATCCATTAAATTCCGAAGCTTCTGATTTCCATAAGGGCGTGTCTTTCGACGTATTTGCAGCTTCTGCAGAACTTCAATTTTCACGGCGTGCGCCATATCGCATGACAAACCACGGAATGAGGAACAAAATTTTTTCGAGTAGATAGTGATTAAGACCTAACTAAGTAGAAAAAAGTAGGGAATGTGGTTTACCCTAATATATCTTAGAAAAATTCATAATGACGTATTTTTCATCATTTTTTGATTATAATATAATATTTCCAACGAGTCATGACTGATTGGAGAAAACAGTTGATTAATTCAACTAATTCCTCGAATAGGGTTTTTTCATGTTTATTGATGCCATACAGAGTTTCCACGATTGACAAATCCAAAGTTAACAGGGACGTTACAACCAGGGGGCTACAGTGGCTTTTGCCCTTCTAGGAGTTATAGAGGGGGGAGGGGGGAAGTATATGCATTTTGCCTTCCCCCCCCCTCCTGCTCGTAAGTATTAAATTTTATAAGTCTATACAGGATTTTATAAGCGAACTAGAATATGGTACAAAGTTTTAAAAACGCTGAAAAAATTCAAATTTAATCTATCAAGAAATATATAAAATGTATGAATGTAAAATAACAAAATAAATGTATTAAAAATTACCGAATAATAAATCCTAGAACTTCTCGCTCTAAAAATTCATGTATTGATCCATGACGACTTTAGAAAATCATTATAATTTTATGAATAAGTCAAGAAATATTTATAAAAATTCAAGGGGGTATTCCGGTTTGTTAGGCGATTTTCGAAGCGTATTTTTGGAAATTTCTTGCGAACAAACAATCGAAGCTGTTGGAATGTTTTTTGTTTCATTCTATTGAGGAAGATCGAACGTTTAACATATATTTTTAACAGCATTTTGTCAACTTTATCAATAACCTCTCGATGACCTTGAATGTGCCTCTCTCGAGTACAATGGTGCACACGATTTAGCTCGTATATAAAGAATCTGAAACAGAAAATTTTTTTTTTTAAATTACTTGTCGCAATGTTGGCTATCGTTTGATCGAGCGGTTTTTGAAAATTATATTAGGTTTCATTTTAACAGCCTCTAAAAACGATAATTAAGGTTAAAATTCGTTTTTTTTTTTTTTTATTTGCTCCCGCCATTTTGTCGGAAATCGGAATAGCGAAAAACAGCTCAATCGGACGATAGCCAACATTATGACAAGTAATTGAAAAAAAAAATTTGTCTTTCAGATTCTTTATACGAGCTGAATCGTGCGCACCGTTTTACTTGAGGGTTTCGAAAGAGGCACATTCAAGGTCATCGAGAGGTTATTGCTAAAGTTGACAAAATTATGTAAAAATGTATGTTTAAAATTTGATGTTCCTCAATATAATGAAAGAAAAAACATTCTAATAGCTTCGATTGTTGGTTCGCCAGAAGTTTCCGAAAATGAATATCATTTAAAACATGAAAAATCCTAAAAATTTGAGAATTTCGAGCATCGAACTCCTGAACTTTCCATAGCAATTTAAAAAATTTTGGTAATCAAGAATAATATTAGGAAGTATTACGAAATATCATAAATTCTACAAAATACGAAAAAAAAAAAAAAAACTAAAAATCATAGAAATCTCTAGAATACTAAAATTCCATATAGATATTTTTTCCCCCAACGTTTATGTGAATACTAAAAATCTATAAATCTTTCGATCCCAAAGCATCCCATTATAAAAAATTACGGTGTAAGTCAAAGTTTAAAAACCAATGATTTTAGAAAAAAACTTAATGTTATGTAAATCTGTGGAATACTTCAAATCCACAAATAAACAGCTTTCTGAAAATTCATTAAAATACTAAATATCTCACAAATTGCAAATTCTAGAGCATCAAATTTTAGAAATCCATATTAGAATTTTTTAAAATACTAGATATTCATAAAGAACCCAGTAAACTCTACTAGATTCTAATAAAACTAAGAAATCTAAAAAATACATCAAATACACAAAATGAATAAAATTCTTGAAAACTACATCGATATCATTTCCTGAAATAACACTAAAAGTGTTATTTACTTATAAAACTCTAAATTCTGAAGCCAAAAATACTAAGTAACTATTTAAATATTCAAAAAAATACCGGAAAATCATTCAAACTGAAAAAATACTGGAAAAATGAATAAATGATAAGGATACTGAAAATTCATGGAATATCGGTTGCATTTGGAAATACTGTTTCCTGGGAAATCAATTAAAATACTGAGAAGTTAATAAACTATGAATTCCAGATCATCGAATGAATAAAACTCATAATGATAATCAGAAAAAATGCTAGAAATATACAAAGTAACTAGAAAAATACTAAAAGAACTTGTACTCCATTGAATTTCTTGAAATCGAAAGCCAGAGTATGAAACACCCTAAATGTATGCAGATATATTTTACTCAATAATCAATTGAAATACTAAGAATGCATGAAACCGTGAATCTTAGAGCAATAAATTTTAGAAACCAATGTAGAAAATTTCTATAATTGCGAAATAATCATGCAAATGGGATACATATTGAAAAAATAAGTAGTGAAAGACGTTACATTTGATATATTGTAATTTTATATGCACGTGCTAATATATGAAAATAAGAAAAAAGTTGGAGCATGTGAATCGATTTTAAGATGTTTCGATCCTTGAATATATATTTAATGATTCATTGACAAAAACAATAATGACAACATTAAGCCGAGTTCGCAGCCGAATAAATAACAGATTTTGGGCAAAAATTTTTTTTTTATTGCTCTAATTTTGACTGACCTACATTAACTGCACATCTTTAACGAAAAACAAAAAACAAAAAAAAAAGTTTTTTTTATAAACGAATATGGGGCACATTTGCTAAAATTATTCTCTACACGTATCATCGCATTACCATGGTACAAGGTGATTTCATTCGACTGAATTTGGAAATTCGTTAATAATGGGAAATATAACCAGGCACGAAATCAGCTCCGTAACTGAATATTCTAATTTGAATTCTTAATTGAATTTTCAATATCATAATAATGTGAAAGGTTGTATTTCAGTGAAAATTCATCGTCATGTTTCAAAATGGCTATAATGTTGTGGAAGATTCATTTTGTAGCTTTCATAATTTCAGTCTATATTGTGGCTCTCGCATTTTGATAAACTTTTAATGATTGTGTATATCCTCTTATAAGATATTTGTATCAACACCCTAGAAATAAATTTGAAAACACCTTTTTTTCGAAATTTGTTTTGTAAATGGTCCTGGCAAATATAAACAATTTTCCACTGCTCTTCAAATTAATCAAGATTCATATCGTTGCTCTAAAATATTTTCATGTCTTTTGATAAAATTTTTTTTATCATTATAAAACACTATTTTTCGCAAAGAAATTACACATAACATTTTTTTGTACTACATACTAAAAAAACTTAATAAAAGTTATGGTCCGAATTTGCCGTTTCTACTAAATAATAACTCGAGAAGTCCACCTACGTTCAAAAAACGTCAATAAATATTTGATAACTCCCATGTGACACTGATGTAACATGTATATAAATAAATTTCCTGCTCTCTTTACCCGTGTTATATTCTCATCCATCAATTCAGTTTTGACGGAGACCACGTTGGACGTAGAATCCGTTGCAGCGTTACAGGGGCGACCCATCTGCGGTCTCGCATTCGATGGGCAATATAACGTATTAGTTTGTTCATGGTACCCAACTCCAGCTTTATATTCTGAAAATGATTTTCACTGTGTGAAAGACATAAAATGTTGCACGATGGTTTTATAAAAACTAAATTTTTTGAATGTAAGTGAGGAAAAAAATTTGTGAAGCATAGTTACCTAAGAACTTACGAGAACCTGATACAAACCTTATAATAACCTGAATTCCCATTAAAGATATTCGATTTTTTAAGGGTGACTCAACTCCTATCTGCATGTTTTACAGTTCGTTGGGAGGAATTGAAATTTCGTTATAAGTAATTGGAATTTGCTTTAAAAGTTCTCAGTTTCACAGCACCTTTTACAGACATGCGAATTTCTGATAGGGATTTTATGTTTCCTGAGACAGAAATTTAAATTTTCTTAAAGTCCTAGTATGTTCAATTTTCATAAATTGTCTACAGAAATACTCATATTTTTAATGAATTCCGACATTTTGTATTCAGACTTAATGAAATATGTATGAAACTTCTGAAAAACTTTTATTTTACATGAGTTTTTCTTTCTAAACCGCTAAATCTCTACATGTATGTATACACTAGTCACTGCAAACCTTATAGAAACCTAATAAATGCCTTAAAAGAATCTGAGTTTCCTTATATGATTGTAGATTACTAATAAAACAACCTTTTGAAAACCTTATAAAGATTCAAAATTCTCAATCATCCACATACGGACTAAATTTTTTCATAATATTCAATTTCTTTATAAGAATTTTAGGTCTTCTTATAAAGATGCAAGTACTGAAAAAATCCCAAGTTTTTTTTATGAATGTTGGGTATTTCCTTATAAAAAATAAACATTTCCTCATAAGGACAGCTAACTTCTTCGTATTGTCTTTCCTTCTAGTTTTTTTATTACATTTTCTTTTATAAGGATCGAAAAGTTCAGTTGAACTTTCTTGTCGGGTAATACAGGACGAGAAAGGCAGCTCTTTTCTTTTCTGTAATATTTAGAGTTCGCGTCGATTTTTCCCGCTTTCTCATTGTTCTCACGTTCGGCATCCAATGAGCGTCGCGTATTTTGAATTCCTGCGCGAGAACGACACGGTTTTCATCGATTCAGGCGTTTGACATTATACGTCGGGTTCACTCGGTTTTCTTCGGGCGCTTAAAAATGTTCATCTAAAATGTTTTCTAAGAGATGGCGTAAGGTGTTTCGCAGTGTTCTGAGAGGGCCGTAGTGAGAAAATCAGGGCCCGCGGTAAAAATTTACAAATTATTGTTTAAATATTTTTCAAAAACGTCAAAAACTGAAAAAAATTAAAAAATCATCAATTTTGATGACTTTCTTTCTACCTCTTCAGGTCTGTGCATTGGGTATACATGTAAAGAAAGCCCAGAAAGCCACAGGTGAAGATACTTAGAAGTGACAGGTGACAGTTGTTTACAAACACGTTCGAGTTATGACAATTGAGTTTTGCCATGGACGAAATCGAGCAAAACCGGGGAATAAATCCGATAAAGTTCAGATAAGTACACTGATTTCTTTGATTCGCATATTGCAAGATTGTTAATATTCGGCTTTGTTTACTCTGTGGTCAAATTTTCCTTTTGTTTCAGGATTTTTTTTGTCAGTTTATATTTACATAATATGAAAAGTATTCTTCCATTTTGAGCCCTGAACTACCGAACGATATTTTAGAACAAATAAAAAGCAAAACGTAAGTCAAACTTTAATAATTTAATAACAGTGTAACCTTGTATTGTTAGAATTTATTGTCAAAAAAATTTTAACCTAAAAAAGTGTCAGTAGTTTATAAACTCGCATTCGTAAAAATATTTTAATGTTAAAAAATATATATGTTAGTAAGTTAATAGATAATAATAATGATAATAAGTAATGATAACAAAGTTCAGATGTAAAACATAGTTAATTATGGGTTTTGAGAAATATTGAATAAATTTTAAACTTTATCTTATTTGAACAGCGAAACACAATTTGAATATCGACAATACTTTCGCAGATAAAGAAAATACAAAAAAAATAAATAAAAACGAAATGAGAAATTGATTGAAATATAAAATTTGTCAGCATTAAATTTCCACAAATTTTTTTATAAATTAAGAAATCAAATCATGCATTTTATGCCTATTTATGCATATTTTCGCCCCTGGAACTGCCAGATAATTTTTTCAATAAAGGAAAAAAAAAATAGTGAGTATAACTTGAATAAATACTTTACGGTTAACTTATATTGTTAGAATTCATATTAAAAAAAATGTTAAGTCTAAAAATTATGCCATCAATGTAACAACTCGAATTCGACAAAATATTTTTATATTATTAAAAAACATTTTGATAATAATAAAACATAATAGTAGTAATAATAATCATAATCGTAAGGTTTGGATGTAAAACCTAAACCGTTTTTTTAGTTTTTAGCATTACTTTTATATTTTGTTATAATTTCTTTTTAAACATGATATGAAAAAATTTGACAATCCCATCGAATAGAAGAATTTTTTAGCCGATAAAGGAAATATAAAAAAAAAACAATAAATAATTAAAGAAAGAATTGGTTTTAAAATAAATTTTTTGATGATGATTTTTGTTTTTATTATAAAATTTAGGCAAATTTTTTTTTTAAACAGCGAATATTTTTCATTCAAAACTGATTCCTCACTTTTTTGACACAATTACAAAATAAGCAATCAAATTACGCATCATAGATTTTTCTTATAATTCAACTCGGACTCGAATAAAAAAAAAACTAATGTTGAAGAATGCAAAGATCTGAATGCAAAATCTGAGGTATTTATTCATATTATTATCTATTACAAGCAGATGAGGCAAAACGTTTGTCAACGAAAAAAGAAAAGGATGCTGCAGATTACATTTAGGAATGTGATAAAAATTGTTATTGGAGTACTTGATATCTTCGAAATTTATGAATAATATTTCGAAAAAAGTCCTGGAGTCTAATTTCTTAATTCATAAAAAATTTTCTTCATTTTGTGTAATGTTCCATTCAAGCGAAAAACTACTCAGACTATTATATTATTTGATGTAAGTTTCACACAAGTTAACCAGATATTGCGTGCAAGAAAATTTTTAATTATTATGAATTGAAAATTGCGAATTTTTTTGTTCAAGTAATCAAATATCCTAGTCAATATTTGTGAAAGGCGCATATATATTTGCTCCTTAATTCTCGAAAGGCTGATAAATCGTAGTAAATAAATTTGTTTTCAAATGACTATTTAGTCGGTTTTATATCCCTACCGTCCATATCAGCATGATTAAAAATTTAGTGAAAGAATTCAAGGTGACATGTTAAATTATCCATTATCACAAAAAAGAGTGATATCCCTATAAAAAAAACTTAAAAAAAGTAAAAAAAGGTTGTCGGCTAATACAAAACAAAACTAATGTCAATAAAAAAACATGATTGGTATCATGGTGACCGAAGAAGTATTATAAACAATTGTGCAACAAAAATTATTGATATCCAATTGTTGGCCAAACCCTCAAATTTTGAAGCAAAAATTTATGCTGCCATGCCTACTAAAATGTCATAAAAGACAGAGAGACATAGTGGTATAGCTCGAATTCATATTTACATTAGTCCTACACAAGAAAGTAACAAAAAGACCCGACAACCTGCTTTGAGCATCAGCAATAACCTTTTACAATAAATTATAATATATAACAATTGTGGTTAGAAAGATGTGCTTGCAAGCATACATATAGCGATTTAAGGTAGGACCCGATTTTCGTGAAAATTTCGTGTAAACTTTAGAATTATGCTCTTGTAAAGAGTTTGTTCAAATAAGTCCACATGCACTATGTAAATGCAGACGAATTCATAGTAGCGATTCATGCAAATTTAAATTTATACAGATGTAAGGGTGTCAACTCATCTGTCTAAAATTAGAATAATAAAATGTTCCAATTAATAGTGACCTACCAAAGTAAACTCTACCGACTTTGCCTAATATAATAAGCAGTAATAAGATATCAGTAGCATTCTGATAGCAAGAATAATGGACATGATAATTGATTATTCAATCTGAAATCGAGAGTGATGTATTTTATATCAAAAATATTTTGGAAAATGTCACGAAAAAGTTCTATAGATTTTTTAGACGGATCTGCATAATCACGATAGCAACGAATGCTCATATTCTTATCAGTATAATGCGAATGCATTTTCGTGCAGAAATAAGTAGGTATAATTTAATAACCTATTTCTGTACGAAAATACCTTCTACATAGCCAATAAAAATGTATAATCAAGAAAATGAGCAGGTTGTCGGGTTTTTTTTGTTTTTTTCTTGTGTAGGACTAATGTAAATATGAATTCGAGCTATAACACTATGTCTCTCTGTCTTTTATGACATTTTAGTAGGCATGGCAGCATAAATTTTTGCTTCAAAATTTAAGCGTTTGGCCAACAATTGGATATCAATAATTTTTGTTGCACAATTGTTTATAATACAGGGTGCGCCATTTCTTATGTCGGCATGTAAACATTGAATAACTTGAAAAAAAAACAACCGATTTCTGTAAATGAGGTATTTTTATTTAGTTTGGTCCTTTACAATTTATTTAGACTAGTTTTTGAACACAACATCAATCAAGTGGCCGCCCTTATTGTTCACAGCAAAATATGCCCTTTTTGCGGCGTTTTCCATTACCTTTTCGAGCATCTCGGGTGGTATAGCAATGATTTCGGCACGAATATTTTCCTTAAGCTCTTCAATGGTCTGCGGCTTGCTGGCGTACACTTTACTTTTCAAATAACCCCACAAAAAGAAGTCTGGAGGGGTCAAATCTGGAGATCTGGGTGGCCATTCAATGTCGCCTCTTTTTGACATCAGACGTCCAGGGAATTTTCGTTGCAGAAACTGGATTGTTTGATTCGCAGTGTGGCAGGTCGCACCATCTTGTTGAAACCAGTAATCTTCAAGACCTTTTTCACGCATTTGTGGGCAGACATAGTGAGCCAACATCCACCGATATCGGTTTCCATCGATCGTTTGGTTCTCTTTGAAAAAATAAGGACCAATGATGGTTTTGGCGCAAACGCCGGCCCAAACAGTAACTTTTTGGTCATGCAATGGCGTTTCATGGATCTCGTGTGGATTCTGCGTTCCCCAAATGCGGCAATTTTGCTTATTAACGCCTCCAGAAAGTTTGAAATGTGCCTCGTCGGTCATTAAAATTCGCTTCCAAAAATCAGGTTCAGTATCAACTATTCGAGCGATTGTTTGTCCATATTCCAAGCGACGTGGATGATCTGTAGGCAATATTCTTTGTGTTAATTGCATTTTGTACGGAAACAAATGCAAATCATCTTTCAAAATGCGCCGTAGAGTGGTTCCACTGATGCCGAGATGCTGAGCGCGGTGACGATATGAAACTTTTGGGTTTTGGGCAACGCTCTCTCTGACAGCTTCAATCAGTTCATTTGAACGTCTTGGTCGTTGATGAACGGGTTGTTCGCGATCTTTCACTGTCCCGTGGTCACAAAAATTCGACACCAAACGACGAATAGTGTTGTCAGATGGTGCCTGTTTGCCAAGATATTTTCGACGATATGCTCGTTGAGTTAACACAACTGAACGACTATTTTCAATGTACAAAGTAACTATTTCAGCGCGTTCTTTTGGTGTGAAGCGATACATGGTTGAAATTGTACTGAATTGACGTTTCCAAAACAAGTGAAGTCAAGTAAATCGGTTGTCAAATGTTTAAGTTATTCAATGTTACAATACCGACATAAGAAATGGCGCACCCTGTACTTCTTCGGTCAACATAATACCAATCATGTTTTTTTATTGACATTAGTTTTGTTTTGTATTAGCCGACAACCTTTTTTTACTTTTTTGAAGTTTTTTTATAGGGATTTGTATTTTCTAGAAAATTTCCCAAATTATTATAAAAGGTTCATATTACCTTATTAGGAACTGTATTGTATAACACGTAATAATAAAAATTGAATAATAATTTTTCAAGGTAACCTTGTAAAGTTACGTTATAAAGGTTTGATTAGGTTCAGAATCACTAGACTTCAGTTTTTTGTTACAAATGTATCGTTACTTTCTGTGAATTATAATAATATTATACAATTACTCGAATTTTCATAGTAACATTAAGAATAGCTAATGTTTGGCAATTGCTCGAAAGTGGAGTTTTAAATATGAGAAACTCTCTCTCCAGCGTTTGTAGCAAATAATAAATTTTCATCTTCATACTGAAATTTTTTACATATTCCGTCCTTCGTAATTTCAAGAGATAAAGAGTCTCAACCTCGTTAATAAATATTATCAAATAGTAGTTTTAAAACATTTACAGAAACAACAGAAGATAAATTTAGATGAAATTATACTTTGAAAAAAAGGATTGAACTTTTTATTGCAATGAAATAATTAGTTGTCTCAATCATTCATTGTTCTTGACACACTCTCTAATTCCACTCTCAGACTTTTTTTGTATGAAAGACTTCAAGTTATTTTTTAGAATATGAAAAAAAAGGAACAAAAGTAAAAATAACCTAAACAAATATTATCATACTCGTCACGAATGGCAAAGAGACATACATCGTCAATCACAAAGAAGAAAAATGATCCGAATAATTGAAATCTGATAAGAATGACGAGAAACTTTCTTGCGCGTGGCGTATTTGTTTTGGGGCAAAACTCTTGCGATGAATAATGTTGGGAGGCCGTAGATTTACTGATAAAACCATAGGGAATTGTCGAAAAACACAGGAGGGTGTTTGGACATGGAAGTTTCATGGAAGTCAGTATTGATGTATCGGACGCTACGTGAGAACCTTTACACGTGTATTATATGCATATGACATTATCACGGTTTGGTGATATTTGATCATTTACGGTCGCGTGTTATGACACATGCTTCAACATGGTTACATATGGCTTTACAAGATCGATTTTATCGTCAGGATATACATTATTTATTGCTCTAGAGTAATTGAAGCCTGAATACTAAACTATTTTAACTGTTGCATCCTTTAGTACACGCAAATTTTGGATGAAAAAATTATCATGCAAAATTCACCTTATCACAGTCTAACAATGAACGTTATGGTATTCATACAGAAACATGCATAGAATACAAAATATTCAGAAATTAAGAATTCCTGCGATGACCTGAATAAGCTTTATTTAACGAAACAATTGTTGGGACATACAATCAATTTCATTGTTTCATCTTCTTTTTCATGCAAAATATATTGGACGATTCACGTTCACGCCACGGAAAATATCAATGAATCTCGTACAATGATTCGCATCCGAACAAAATAAATGCGAAACAATGATAAAGTGTGCGAGCGCATAATAATCATACTTTATATATTGATTGTGTTAATATCAAGCTCGGCGCAGTTCGCTGCTTTTCACGGCGCAACAAAACAACGCGCCCCGGCGAAACTCGCCAACAAACTTTTCTGAAAAGCCATCATATTTCCCAGATTTCCACAATTAAATCTCACCGTCGGAGTAATAATGCCAAGTCCGACAATGCAACTTCCATCTCTTTAATTGTTTCGAAAGCCCCGCATAGTTTTTTCGATGTAACATTGTTTGCACTTGATCAAAAAGGATTTTCCATCCATAACAATGAGTTATTTTTTCTTCCCGAAGCCAGCCCAAGTTCTCGCTCAACTTTCAATGCACTTATCGAATTTTCCTCTGCAATGAATGAAATCGCGAAAGTTGCGAGCGGAGTTAAGTCATTTTATGAGTATAATTTGTGATTAATTGAATGAATAACCTTTTTCGTCAGAACTCGAAATCCCGGGCGAGAATGGTGGGAAAATCGTGAAAATAAGCGACCTAGAATGCAAGGGTAGAAAAGGTTCTTCATGAATTTTGGGACGTCAAAAATGCTCTACTTTTCTTAAAAAAAGGGTACTTTTTTCAGTTTCATTTCTGACACATATCGAAAATATTTGCTATCGACTTTTTAGTGTTTTTTTTTAAAGCAGGGATATTGCAACTAGAGTGGGAACTATGGGAGCAACTGAGGAATGAAAAAGGGGTGGAGCTGTATATCCATTTTTCCTTCTCGCTCTTGAGCATCAAATTCATATTGGATTTCGTGGATTAACTCTCAACTAATCGTATAAATAATTTTATGATTCATAAAAAGTTTTTAAAAAATTAATAATAAACGTCTTTATTATTACATGGAACCCATAATGATAAAATTTCAAAATCAATTAATATTTTTGTTTCGAATTCATAGAATTCTAAACCCCATTGCATTGCGTTTGAAAAAAATTGTGTAAAAATTAATGTAATTATCCAAAGATAATTTTTATTTTTCAAGTATTCAGAAACGTGAAAAATACTGGAATAACAAGAATTTTTGAAAACACTAGAAATCTACGAAATTCAAAATTTAGAAAAATCGTTTGAAATACTGAACATCTATCAAACTTTTAAATTTTGAGCATGATATTTTTGCAATGTATATCACAATTAGTAGAAATATTAGTAATCTAGAAGAAGCGTGAGAAATAATACGAAATTGAAAAAATGATAAAAAATATTAAAAACACTTAAAGTAATAGAATTCTCCAAAGTACTGGAATTCAAGTTCAATACAGTATTTCATTAAAGTTTTTCAATCTGAGCTCACCCGTTTCTGAAAATCTAAACAGGAATCCAACTATGTTTAAGAAGGTTGGTAAATTTTCCATAAAAGTAAGGGGAGTTTTTCATCCATATACTGTATGGGATTGTTTCATAAACAAATCTGGAAAATCTCTATTCACTATGGTAATACTTCAAATTATTATGAAAAAATTTTTATTATCATTGCAGAATTTCTATAGCGTATCAAAAATATTCTAGATCTATTTATGAAAAAAATCTCATACAGAAAATAAGTTAAGAACTTCCGAAAGTTTTATGATATGAATTTTCCAAATTTTTTTACAGGGATATCATTGCTAGAAAAATCTATAGAACTTATGAAAAACAATGTCACTTATGAAAAACTTTATTAAAATACTAGAAATCAATTAAATACTGAAAACCCATAAAAGTTTCATTTCTTTGAAATTCGATAAAATCACTAAATATTTATAAAATCTTAGGGGTCGTGCACATATTACATCACGCGTTTTAAGAAGATTTTGGACCCCCCTCCCCCTTCGTCACGCATTTCTCCATAAGAGCTAACATGGTTAGTCACACTCTGGCTGACCCCCCCCCCCCTCCCCCCAAAAGCGTGACGTATTATGTGCACGATCCCTTATATTGAAGCATCGAAGTCTAGATATCTTTATGAAAATTCATAAAAAGGCCAGAAAATCTTTTTAACTGTAAAAATTATTAAAAAATATACGACGAGTACTGATAGTACTGGAAATCTATGAAATACTGTTTACCTTTGAACGAACTGCTGTCTCAATGTTTCATGAAAATACTACAAACCTAATGATTTACCGAATGTATAAAAGATTCTCTCCTCACCGACAATGCACTATGAAACGCTCTTATTTTTGGTTAAGACGACTTGAAACATACTGTAGTGCAAGATAAACGCATATAATAGAAACTGGTTAGGTAAAAGAAAGACAAATGGATAAAGTCTTCCGGGTCGTCTTAAAAATAAAAATATCTTGTACAATCAAAACTCATATTTTCATGCTCACGCAAATCGAATCAAATCACGTGTAACTTGTTTTTTCTTGCCTAATTATTGAGAGGGTTCCTACTTCTTTCGTCGCATCAGGGCCATCAGGAAAAGAAATAAAGATAAAAAAAAAGAATAAAAGCGTTTGAATCAGCAAGAGAATCCAAATAAAAAAAAAACGTATCGCCGAAAAATTGAAGTTTCTAATGAATTGATTCATGAATAAACGCATCATTATGCGTGTCAGATGGTTTTCACAACACAGACGCTCCTCAAAATATTAAATTTCGATGAAATAAACTTTTTGCCAGTAAAGAACAAGGTAATATAAATCAAATTTCGAATTAAAAAAATCTTCATAGTTTCTCAACAATTTATTTTGGTTGTAAGATAAACAATCTTTTGTTTATTAATGGAGTAGAGTCGGTTAGGATGAAAATTTAGTGACAAATAACCGACATATCCCTCTAACAATGAAAACCGGAAATGTTTCAATTTTCCAATGATAGGTTGTGAAAAAATGCAGTGTTACACTTTTTTTGTTCTAAAAAAAAATGCCCACTTAACTACGTTTATGTGAAAGCAGCAATACAAAATTTAAATATTTCAGCTATTACGATAATGATTTGCTTATAATTCGCTGCTTATTAGTTTTAGGGATATATAATTTGTTGCTGTTGTTGTTGGCAACAGATAAGAATGATTATTGGCATGCTACCGGTATTCGATTCGATATAAATGTACTCGTGAAAGGGCACCGGAGCAGCAGTGGATGAAAGCTCCTTTCTGTCTCCCTTCAAAGACAGCGGCCTCGATTGATTGATCCGAATTATTATCTACAAAAAATTATAGTTACGCTCAACCATCGAGTTAATATGTCCGGCGCTACTGACTCCTGTAACAGGTGGGCGCAATGCCAATTCTATACAAGATCGAATCGATAGCCGATAGCATGTCAATAATTTTCAAATTCTCCCAACGTTTTAGTTTGTCGGTACATTTGTACTTCGCGTATGGAATATTATAGTAATAAATTTTCGAACAATTGATCCTAAAAACGATAATACATATTAAATGAATATTACTGTTTTTTTTTTTTACAATTCTCTAACTATCAACGTTCAAAACTTGCGTGATGTTCTGTATAGAACATCATAAGTAACTGAACTTAACCGAATTAAACGAATTTGAATATATTATTTCAGTTAATGAAAGCATAAAAATAATAGCAAAAATATTTCTCTGACGTTACAAAATCATAATTATCAAGCAACGAATGACAGTTATTAGAAAATACTATCAAATATTACTGATTTTACTAAATTTATATCAGAAAAGAAACACTGAAAGAAATAGATAAAATTTTGGAATTTGAAGGTTTACAATTCTTCGATTTTTTTTCATGATATTACGAAATCGCAAAATTTTATTGAGATCTAAATGTGTGCGTTTTTGGAAATGCAATATTATTCCTATTGAACCTAAATTAAACTTCTATGAACGAACTTTTTTTTGTGGCACGCAAGAATCGCACTCTGATTGAAAAACAATTGTCGGTTAGTATAGTAATTTGTTACATAAAAAATAAAAGAGGATGACTAATGCGATTTTGAAATTTCGATTTGGATGTCATGAAAAACCTCACCGTGTATTCACACTTTTCAGTCGAGAAACTTTTAATTTTTAGTTAAAAATGTTATTAGGTTAAATAATCTCGAATCAGATAATTGATTGAAAAGTCATTCCGACATTTTATTGGTCCCTAAAATTTCTTTCTTCAAAATTCAATTCTTACTGCTGAACCTGAACGAACACCAATATGATCGAAGGATTTCCTCTGAATTTGTAGGGATCAGAAATGTATAGATTCAATATGTTTATTTAAATGAGTTATATACACTTACGCTCGAGAAATAAAAGGCATTTTCACGGTTTTTTTCGAGAAAAACAAAACCATTTTACTTCAAGCCTATTTATGTTTTCATGTCCCAGGGTATTTTATGAATTTTTTAAGGAAACAATTTTCGTAATTAAGGTCGTAGCGACCATCGTGCCAAAACACAATCTTTTTGACACTGCATGCGGTGAGCATGATGAATAAGAAACTGTTTATCTGTAATACTAAAAACAAAAAAATAACCTCTAGTTTATACCTCTGCGCTGTGCGTGAACAAAGGGTTTCGCTATATTAATATTTTCACGAAAATAGTGTTTTGTTTCTTTGAATATTTAATTTTTTTACGTCTGAGGTTTCGGTTTTTGCAGCAAAAAAAAAATTTTTACTTCAAATTCAAAATCCTCCGTTCACGCAGAGGCTTTAAATTAATTATAAACGAGTCTTAAAAAATCCAGACTGTTCAGATAAATGGTTTTCGAGAAACTGTGCTCACCGCGGATAAACATTGGATTTTGGCACTATTGCTCCAGATCACCCATTTATGAAAATTTCATTTAAAAAAAAACTTTGAAAATATAATGTGACGTTGATAAATAAATAGGCAATAAGTTTTTCCGAAAAAATTTGTAAAATCGCATTTTTTTCCTCGAGAACTAGTGTATAAAACCCCTTGAATTATCTAGATCACATATGTTATTATGGCAAATATTATATTATTTATTAAATAAGAAGATATACTCACAGTTCTCATACAATGACTTTGTGCTGATAGATGTCTATAATGTATACTTTATCATGTTCATTTCACATACTCGTTATCACAAAAATAGAGAAACAAAACTTATGCAAAAGAAAGTTATATTGAGGTTTGAAACATTTAAATTTCGTTCATGATAATTTAAGAAATTTTTAAAATTTACTGTGATTGACAATTTTCTATTCATCGAAAATCAACCCTCAATAAAGCATTAAAATAACTATGAAAATAGCTCTTGGACTAAAAAATATCGTGGTTGCCAAACACAACATCGTAGCTTTTGAAGGGTATTATGATTGTTTCCAATTGAGCGAGTCTTTTTTTTATAGATCCGAATAACCGATGCGATGTTGAAATCTTCAGTTTAGAAGTTATCGATTTTTCGATAAAAATTGCGATAGCTAGAAAATTTTCTTCCAAGAAGTTTAATTCATGATTTTATTTTCTCTAATGCAACTCTATCTTCATACAACATGAAGCAATCAGTGTGTCCAGATTGAATGCGCTCACTTTCAATGAACGCGAACGGTCTTATCTGTGGGAAAAGAGAGAACGTCATGTCATACCATGTTCCTCTCACATGCATGAGACCGGTTTGAGTGTATTGAAAGTGAGCGCATTCAATCTGGAATCATCTTTTCTGTATCATCAAGAAAAACTAACACGCGACAATTGAGAAAAATCAACTTTTCAGTCAGCATTGCCTACAATAAAACAACTGAAATTCAAGAGGAAAAAATCAGTCTGTATATTCATTTACTTCAAGACACTATGAATCACCTCAGGAATTCGAGATCGTTGGAATGACTCATAAGCATTGCGTACAAGCTTCCAAATTACTCATACAGATATCTCTTTTTTCAAGGACATCTGCGCGCGCACGAATTCTTCTCTTAAAAAAAGATAACTCCGCCAAAAACCTGGAGAAATAGCGAAAACAAGCTTTCCGTCGCGTGAAAAACCGTATTTCGTGCAAACTTTGAATTTCCACCAACCTTTTTTCAACCATTTTATCCTAGCATCGGTGTCAATCGACGTAGTCCCTTTCTTGCAGTCGCCATGTCGGACAAAAGGCGGCCATTTTCACTGATTCTCACTCCGATTCACAAAATCTAAAAACGTCACGGACAGCGTTTTTGATTTTTACAATCGCGAATTTGGAATTTGTCTCCATCGTCGATTCGATTCGGAGAGAAAAATTCAAATGCACGAAATTAAAGTATACTTTAACCTGTTCTTTATGCGAGCTTGAACTGGCGCGAACGTGGTATACTGAAGACTGACGAACTATACTGAACAGCTCGTATCAGTGATTTGGTTCGGCGCGCGCACGCTATGACGTGACTCTGTCAGTTGAATATTAGTTTTATTTTTCACAGTTTTAGAAAGCAAAGTAGTTGAGAATCAAATTTTTAAAACTGCTGGATGAAGACGTCAGCGATAAAATTTTAGGCAGGGTTTTATCTGAGAGATATATTTTCTCAAGGGTTTGAAATTTTAATTTTTTACAATTTAATTTCAAAAATATAAATTCGTGATTTCTCATCAGTGTCTTGGATATTTTGAGTTACATAACTTTTGCATATAGTTTACAATATTTTTTTAATTCCATCCAACTAGATTTATGTAACAAGTCATTCACAATTTGAAATTAAAATCGAAAACCGAAAGTAGTTATAGGTAAAATTCAATTTACCATAATTACGAAGTAAAATATAAATTACTCTTTAACTTTGTTATTTTTTTCAATTAAGTTGTTTATAACTTCATGAGGCTTAACCTATTTTAATTTAATTTTATTTACTTCCAAGGACGTTTGACTTTATTCAACTCAATTTATTAAAAACTATATAAAGGTAATCGAATTCAATTTTTTTCAAATTTTTAATTTTGATTCAATCAAATCGAACCATTTTTATATATTTGATTTAATGTATTTCATGAAATCGAAAAAAGACTAAAAATTTATGTTCTAGATTTTATATTTTCAACTTCCGAGAAAGATATTTACGATTAGCTATCATCTAGTTTTTGATTAAATTGTTTTTCATAGAATCTTTCGTATTTTACCTATTGAACTTGAGCAAAAAAACGCTCCTATCTGCTCAAAAAACCCTATCTTCCTCTCCGGAGAGGAACTTATTTCAGAATTTTCCTCTTCTCCGGGTGCGGAGGAATAAAATTTCTCGCAATTTTCCTCCGCTTCGGATGCGGAGGAAAAAATTTCTGAAAATCTTCCTCTTGTCTGGAGAGGAACTTTTTCGAGCGGATAGGAGCGATTTTTCGCTCCGGTTCAATACCCTGGTATTGAGTGTCAAAAATTCTGAAAATACTAGGACCCTATGACAAACCTGAAAAGGGAAGCCAGAGTATGCAATTACTCGAATAGTTAAGATACTCATTTTCATGAAACTGCGAAAATACTTAAAATTTTATAAATCTTGATTCCTTGATCATCGTAGTCTAGAAATCGAAAAAAAAGTTTTTGTAAATACTGGATAATTTTTAAAAAGCACAAGTATATATGCAGAAAAAAAGATACTGAAAGACAATAGAAGTAAAATATTACTATTTTTTTTGGAAACCGATATACTTTCGAAAGGAAACATTTTAGCTCGCATATTAATCACAAAAATTTCATGATACTAGAATAAATATTTAGTGATAAACTAAAGTAAATATTTTGACCTTTTTGATATTCGAGTTTGCTCCTCTATATACAATTTTATTGCAACGTCCCTGTGACGAAGTTCCAAAAACGCGTTAGAGTGTAAATTATTTCTTTCTTCATTCCTTGCAAGTTCCTTTTTACTTTTTTCAAAATCTGCCTTTGAAAAAGGCGCAGCCGTTCAAGTGAACTCCCAAGCAAGGGCTTTGTTTGTTCTCCCTCCTTTTCACCTCGACTCCTCCAAGTCAAGGCATCTTTTCGCGAGGTTTCGCCGCGTGTTTTCACATCGCGTAATTCGTCAAACAGTGCGATAACACACCCCGAGTATGCACACTAGGCACGCTTCGTTTCCCACCCCAGAATACTCTAATTTTCGTGTATTATTGCTTGAGAGCATAACTAAGAAAAGCCCCAGATGACAAAGGGAACGAGTCCTAGTAGTGAGAGGATAATTCCTCAGGTATGTTTTGTCTTGACAAAGCATACAGGTTGAAATAACATTGAATGTTTTTCACTGATTGTGATTATGGTGAGTTTGTTTGAACAATTTTCCCGCATTTCAAGCAGTTTTGTTTTAATGCAGTTATTTTCTATTATCCTGGTAATTTGTTGGTAATTGAGCACTGGAAACAATTCCGAAATTTTAGATATTTTTAAGTTGGATGCCAATGTTTGACAATTAAACTATAAAAATTTGAGAAGGTGTGTAAAAATACATTAAAAATTAATGTTCGATCTATGTTTTTTCACACAGCAATGCGTTCCTAGACCCTTTACTCTTATTATTAAAAATAATTGTTACTATATATAGTTATGATTCTTGTGTTACAAGAAAATCATATTCATCAATCTGAAATCATTTCATATTTACAAAAACATTTCTTCAAACTAAACATATTACTCTGATTTCCACGAATAAAGCAGAAAAAAATATTAATCAAGGTTTAAATGCAATTCAAAAATGTGAAGACCTAAAAAGAAGTCAGAGTTGTATAGAAAAAATTTCATACAATCGAGCAAATTATTTTAGGAAAGGGGTTATCTCACAAAAAATGGATCTCCACTTTTTTAGTTTCTCACTCTCACTACATTTCTGTTTCTTTCTTTGTTTTTTTGGAAATTCGATATTTTTATTTCGAAAAGCAACAAGTTTATCATTTTTAATATCAGACAATAATAATAGTTTCAGTTTCATCCAATTTAAACAAGTTAAGTATGTGGACCCCTTAACTGGATCTGTTATTGAAGATTTGCTCGAAAATTCAAACTTTCCTTTTCTTCGATAAACACGTTTGTAAATATGAACAATGATACAAAGTTTCATAATTTTCAAGGAGTTGTCTTCAAGAATCGTATACGTATACACATATAAATCGTAGGAAATTTCTAAATTTTACTTCGAAATGTAACATTTTTTCATTCTTACGATGAAATGAGGTTCAAATTAGAACTTCTTTGAAAATAAATTTTTAAGTTCAATTTTCTATGCGTTAACAATGTTTACGTTTAAAGACTCACGCTCTTTGATCTACGTACGTTGAGAGACTGTCTGACTAAAACGAAAATTACTACTTGCAGAAGTTTACTTGATAGCGACTTGTATATAATTAAAATTTCTAGTGAGTATCAATTGATGATAAAATAACAAAGAATGAAGCTACTTAAAGAAATATGAACAAACTCATGTTATGATAAATTTTTCTCAATAAATCTAAATTATTAAATGTATATATCAAGTAAAATCAACAAACGAACATCTTAAGAATATGTAATATTAAATTTGAAAAATAAACGTACCAGACCAACGAACAATCTTTAGAACTTTCCGAAACATTGTTTAGGTGAAACAAAAGTAAAAGAAGAAAAATTTTAATGGAATTGGCTTGTCCTCAAAAAATGTATAGCATAATGAGCATAACTCTGATATTTTTCTTTTTTTGCCGATTTAGGTTTTTGAAATCGTCCAATGAGTTTTGATTCGCATTATTAAGAAGAATGAAACAACATTTCGTATCCTAAAAAGTACATACAGAATTGTACAAGTTACAAGGTAAACACTATGATACCTTGAAAGGCCTGCCATATTTTTGAAGACTTCTCGCATTTGAAGCACAAGTCAAGCGTTTCCTCCTTCCCAAACTTCATCTTCATGTACCTACCCACCTCACCCCAAGGTCACTCGACAAATTACGGGCACGACCTAAAACTCCATGACCACTGACTTAATTATTGCTGTTATTTGACCCACGAACCCTTTAAACATGGGATCTCCGTAAGAGTCTGCAAATTTCGCAGTCATCTTCACACACTGCGCATTTTCCGTGTAATTTTCCCTCGTTTCGATTTCCCAAAACGCCTAATTACCCGAGGAAAAATCTGCCGCGCACGGTGTTTCATTGTTAATTTCGGCGACAATTGGCCGCCTCGGTTCATTTATTCGCCGAGGCGAAAATGCTAGGTATCGTGGAACACGTCTGAAAAGCTCGTAATCTTACGCACCAGGGACGAGCATTATCCGACGGTTGATGAAAAAATGAAGTGAGACGAGGGAGACAAAAAAAGCCACGATCGAGCAACGTCGACGCACCGTTCGTTCGGGATTGATGATAGCGTTTTTCAAGTGCTGCGGAAATTCAATAGCCCACGTCATTCTAACCCATTACACAATCGCAAAGTGTACACTAATTTCCAGCCCACAATCTGCTACGGTGAATTTAACTTTTTTGCGAGCTGATTCTATTACATCGAGAATCGGGCCAAGTGAATTACGATCGTTAAAAGATCATTTTGGGGGTTTCTTTGCATGGTGAAATTATTCAAGGAAGTTCGACTCGCCGGAATGGTAAATTTTTTTTCGTTCAGGATTTAGGGTTGCATTCAAAAAGGACTAGGGAATATGGAGAATTTTTTTCCAAAATTAAAGTGAAGGAAAAAATTCTGTGGAAGAAAAAAAACAAAATGTACTGATTACATTTGATGTACAAAAGTGATTGGCTACTATTATCATTGGAATGTGAATTTTTCGAATAATTTTTAGTCAAAAAAGTCATAAACATAAATAAAATAAATAGTCATACGGTTTAACAAATGCTTGATGACTTTCTTCATTAAAAAAATTATTCTCGGAGGGCTCATCCTAACAAACAACAGATCTCAAGAATATTGTTTTGTTGAAATTTAAAAAAATTGAGCTCGTCCAATCTTTTTCCGTATTAAACTACTCTATGATATCTGGAATAAACAGTATCTTGCACAAAACCACGACTACGTCGATATTGTTTTTTCATCCTTAGTTTTTCGATGTAATCTTATTTACATTCTATTTATTGCAAAAAGTAACTTGAATGTAATGGAACGTTCCTTTTTTTAGTGGTAACGATAATAAGTTACTATTTCTGTTCAAGTAACGATAACGTAACGAATTACTTTTTGCACCTAAGTAACGGTAACGTAACGTGTTACACTTTTTTGAGTAACTTTCCAAACCCTGTTACTTTCAGAAGTCAACGTCGATTTCAAATTTCAACTTGGAGTATTTGGACTACCCAGCCCTTCTTTCATCCAAAAAGACGACCAAATTGAATTTAAATATTAATGACAAAGCGATCCTCAGCGTTTAACATCGGTGATGAGTAAACTGTTAAAAACAAACAATACCAATTTCCACTAAAGATGTATTGGTTGCTCTGGGTACATTTCATCAAGCTGAAGGCAAATACTTCTCAGCTCACACAAAAAAATGAAATTATCAAACAACCGTTTCAATTGCCTATCTAGATATTTATTCTAAAATAAAAATTTTAAAGGTTTTAAATGGTATCAAGAAAATTTTCTGTTAAAATTTTTTTCACTATCTTATTCCGAAAATTTGTTTTTTTTGAACGTTGGTTCTATTTTCAAGTAATTTCAGGAAACTGAGTTATTTCGCATCCTTTTGTTTCGGAATGATTCGTTTCGAATTTCTAAGTATTGAAACTCGAAAATGAAATATCTGAGATTATATTTGAGTAAGATTTTCGTAAATTAAATGATAGCTTGAATGGTTCTCAGAAAATCTTTCGTAAAAATTCCTATCGATTCTTATTGAAGAAGCTTATAATCTAAAAACATTGGTTATGAACTATTGAGTAATTTTCAGGAGCAACATCATTACATGTTTTTTGGTTTTGAAATGTATTGTTTTATAAATTTGAGTTCACTTACTCAAAACTTAAGTTGCTCTGAACAAAAGTTTTGTCAAATCCGTTTTTCTAATTATACACAACTCTCAGTATCTTTGAAACTTTACAATTCTTATTTTTTGAATCACTTTGATTTGTTTTATAACAGAAATAGATAAGCATTCTTTTATCTTTATTGATAAAAAATTTTTTTTTAAAGATTTTTCTGAAAATACGATTCTTGTTTTCAAATTCAGTGTCATATAAAAATAATCTGATTACCTTTAAAATTATGTCTTCCACGCATTGTTCATATCCGTCCTTGACTTTGTAAAATGTGAAAAAATATGTGAAAGACGGCTCGATATTTACATTTTCCTTATGTAAAACATAAATTCAAGTCTATCGCAAGTCTGAAATTTTTCAGTTTTGAAATTTATCTTCTAGATTTACAGGCTCTGTTGAACATTGAATTTTAAATCTTCATTGTTTAATGAAAATTTTTGAAATTTTAATAATCAACTGTTTGCTTTGAAAAAAATGAATTTACACCCTCAAATTATCAAAATCAATACCATGAATGACAAAATCTTTCCTATACCTTTGAGTTTGAACATAATATTTTTGACTTTTTTCAGAAGTTCCCAATGTTCATGTCTTTACATAAAAAACATTTGAATTATTCATTGGAATGCAACTGTAAATATTTCATTACAATATTGGATTTACATATTATCTATTTGCTATTCTCCATACAAAGTAAATGTTTTAAAAAAATATTTCGAAACTGGAAATGAATATTATTTGCATTACGAAATTTTCGAAAATCTCTTATCTTGGGGGTTGTGAAAAGTGTCTAAATTTCCCGATTTTCTAATTTTTGAATGTTTGAAGTATTCGCCTGAACTGAAATGTCTACATCATTCACAAAACTCTAAAATAGTTTCTAACGTTTTACATTTACAGATTTTTTAGTGTCTTTCAAGTAATTGTTTTCAATTTTTAAATTTGATTTTGAGGAAATATACGTTGTTTATTATGTAATAAAAGAAAACTTTGATTTTATAGATTACCATGTTTTTAGCTACAACACCTGAAAAATGTGATCTTTATCAACGAATAAGTGTATTTAAATTTCCCTCGTAATTATTAGGCTGTCTCCTTAAATTATAGAAAAAGAATTTTAAAGTCTTTCTTCAACAAAACTAGCTTGATAATTTTTCTCCATTTTAAATCAGCAATAATAATTTAGCCAACAATACTTTTAAACTTCTTTTTTCACTTTTTGTAACTTGAATTTCGCTTCATAAAACATTTCCATACAAAAATGCTGGCGTGATATTCAATCGTGACCACACAAAAAAAATGATCACAACTCCTGTCACAATCAGAGCATTAAAAGTATACGAAGCTGCATTATTAGAAAATTTTAGTATAATTTTTATTTTCCTTGGAAATACTTTTAGTTCGTTATTACCTATCAGCATTGTTTATTTACATGATCGATGATACGTGTTTGATTTTCACCGAAAACAAATATACCTCTCGCAAGATTGAACATTTCACGAACGCGCAAATATCATTGGTAAAAAAAAATACCGACGTGTTCATTGGAAACGAAAGAGAACCGAAAAGAGACAAAAATATAATTGACAAACTGTGTCCAGCTCGATTTTCCACACGTATGAATGTTACACATTACATGCAATCCATTAAAGATTTTACAGTTTTTTGCATACGAAAAAGTTCACTTTTAACGTTTGGAGTGAACGTACGAAATAGGAAATATTTGGAAAGTGTATGGAATGCGATTAAAAGTCATACCTTTTTTTTTATAAATATTCAACTAGGAAGATATAAAATTATAATCTTAAAATTTTTACTGCTTAAATATCATTCTTTCATGAATGCTCTTGTCAGTTTAAATATTGTTTACAGGTTAGATGGATTTCAAAAGTATTCAAAAGTTTTGATAGTTTTGAGAGTAATTATTTTTACGTCTCACAGTTCATAACATTATATGTCTATAATGTTACAACATTTATATTCACTCACTTTTTGAACATTTCTTGGCATTCCGATGATTGACATACATAATTAGCTGTATTCCATTCTGCAACAATGTATCAAAGCAAGTAAAAATAATTACAGTTACATGTTTTTTACCTCCAGTCTAAAAATTATTTGAATATTGATATTCATATCTTTTACTTCTGAAAAGTAGACCTTGCTCGTAGCCATCAGTTTCAGCTGTTATAATAGTTAGGTGGCGAAAAATTTGAAGAGAGTGTTCAGTTACAGACTATTTTTCACACTGTCATGACACCAGTTGTAAATTCACCGATAATTTGGAGAAGCAAGACGGTACATCACCCGGGTTTTTCTTGCTTTTTTGTCCTGAGTCGTCGCCTTTAATGAGGCGCGTCGTGCTAGCCGCAAAATGTTCGTAGGGATTCCACGGATTTACACTCAAATGTGCGCTCTCTTTATGACTGCTGCATTCCTGAATTTCGCCGAGACAACGAGCGCCCTCGGTTTCCCTTCTTCCCCATTGTTTATCAAATTAACAATGCACCGTTTGTACACTGTGGGAATACTATGTCTTTTGGGATAAGCTTTGTAGGAAAAAGGCAGTCATTGACGCCGAATTTATTACCCAGTTAATTATAACAACTATTGACTATAGATGTTTGTCTGATACTCGTTCCGTAAATAATGCGCTATTCACTTTTGTTAATATCAATAGCACTAGAACAATGAACGATTTGGTAATGTAATCTGAGAATTCTTTGACATTGATAAAGATGACTCGAGTAAGTAGATAAACGATTATAACAAATGGATCATCTAACTGTTGAAATGTGCATTAAATACGTCTTGATATCACTTCGATATGTATGAAAAAAAAAAAAAAACATTGTTGAATCATCAGCATCTATATTGTTCATCAATTATACTTTTTGTAAATGAAAACTTTTGCAGCATCTTTGCGTTAAAAAGACTATTTCGAGTTCTCTTCTAAAAACGCGCAACGTGAAGAACCTTCACGTTCCACGATCATAAAAACTCTTGCAAAATCCGTGCCAGAGAAAAACACGCTGAAAGTTTCTTTATCTACGCTATCAAAAATTCAAGAACGGAAAATGCAATCTTGGCATCGACTGTCGAAAAGGGTATAAACAAACGTGACAAAAAGCGTCCTATTTATGTGACAAGTTGAGCGAACTTTACAAGATTATCCCTTGACTTCCACACGGTTGTAAAAAAGATCGCTCGTTTTCGTGATATACGTCATATCGAACTTGTGATGAAGAGTGTAAAAAACCTATATTTGTAGTTATAAGGACAATTTACGTACTTACATGTTCAGAGAATGTGGGGAATGAAAACAGAATTAATTTTTGAGGGCAAGAGTTCATACAGACTGTTTAGGAATCAATATAATTTAACTGTTACTTCAACAGAACACTAACGAAAATAGGGATGAATTGAATTTCTAGATGATGAAAATACTCTGAACTCCAATTAAGTAGAAATAATGGAAATGCGAATAGGATATTTGCGGTTGCATGAAAAATGTAAAATTTTTCCGATTCCAAAATGTAACCTTGAGAATTGTCTTTTATCCAGCAAAATTTATGTTTTTTGAAACTCATCATTGTAGGGAATTTTTTTTTTTAGTTAACTATGACCAATGTTAACATTGTTCAAACGCAAAAAGCAGTATAATTATGAAAATCATCATACTTCTATGTTGAATATATACGTACATTTATTTGATGTAACATTTTTAAAAAATGTAAAAAGTCGACAACTTTAGACATTTGAGTGTACACGTGTGTAAGAGTACTTGACCCTATACAATTTTTTTTGTTCATGGAGCATACATTGAAGTTGCAGTTCTTGACAAACAAAAAGATTTTTTGAAAAGATTTCAAGGAATGGTCTAGCTGTGTGTTTTTTTTAATTTCTTATTTCTGTACTAAAGGGTTGTTTCAATGACTGCAATAAAGGTGGTAGAAAAAAATCTGGATGTAATCCATAATTTTTGAGTTAAATGGTACTGAAATATAATTTTGCATTCTATATTACTGAGAATTGATGGAATTTTTTGATGTATATAATATAAGAGTGTGTAAGGGCAACTAACCCTTAAAAAATTTTTGTTGTATCTAAATGAAACAATCAATTTAGTCTTACGTATAACAATTTTTTTTTTTTTAGATAATCAATACTTGTAATTTGAATTTTTCGCAAAATAACATGCACTTTCGAAACAACTAATAAGGGTTGTTCATCCTCGTGTGATAGGTATGTCATCAACAGTAAGTTTCCTTCTATATATGTTCCAGAACGTCGCTTAGAAGCTGCTTTGTACATGTGTTAATCTACTTTAAACATGCAGAACAAGCAAAACTGTTACCAAAAAACCTAACTTTAAGGGCGTGAAACCAACCTCAAAATTCCCATTGAATGAATTTCCTTTTTCCATGTTCACGTGACAATGCTCTCGAATAACGTCCTCGTTTAGAAATCGAATATGCAATCAGTTTCACCTCCGGTCTTTAATTGAACCAAAGAAAAAGAAAAATCCAAGTGATCGAATGCCAGAGTCATTTTATTCCAGATTTTTAACCAGTCCTGAAAACTTCGGTGAGATGATTCTTTCGATTGCTATCATTAAGAAAGTCATAAGTCTGTTTTCTAGAAAATTCGTACAGGAAGATCCACACATTTTTTATTGTTCTTGAAGTTATTTTTCGAATTACCACGAATGTTATGAATTGTGAGATCTCTGAGAATAAGGATGAGTTTTTCCAAGATTGTACGTTGGTGGCCCTTCACCTACCCATTCCCATTTTTTAAATAAACTGCTTATCTAATTCACATTTTTCGGTTTCTAATTAGAAATTCAAAATAAGTTTATGCGGAGATTACATCATATTCAATTAATATACAGTGAAAACTTCAGAAATTCGATACCTGTGTAATTTTGATCCTTAAAAGAACGTTATAAGAAAATGAAATGATTTCGTGTTACAATTCAATTTCTCATAATGTGCAGCACATGAAAAACTTAAAAGAATGCATTTGATAAAATCTTAGTTGAAAAAAACGTTGCGAATTTCGTTCCATCAATTATTGAGAAAGAAATTTCATTTTCTTATAAGGTTTTTATGAGGATCAAAATGACTAAACACTTTTGTGGAAATTTCCAGAAATGGACCAGGAAAAGATCACAAATAAAACGGCAAATGTAATTCGAAAATCCAGTTGAAGTATCTGCCCTATAGCAGAATGAAATCATTCATCTGAAACATTAATTTATTCATCGAACTTTCAAGAGGATCTCAAACCACTAAAACTTTTGAATATGATCAATGGCAAAAATTTTAATGAACTTATTCCAAATGCTTTCGTTGCACTGAAAAAATTTTTGAGCATTTTTTTCTATAGTTTATATGAATTTTGGCGTATCGAGCATAGTCTTGTGTTTTTTCCTATATTGTGTTTCCTATAGAGAGAAATCTTGTATGAATTTACTCAATTTGAAAGTCGGGCTGCCAATTGAAAAAACAATAATCCTTAATAGGAACAATTTGATATTTTATGAATTTGTTAAGCGGAGCAGTGTTCAAAATATACATGTAATTGAATGTTCAATGTATAGAAGCTTGAAGATAAATAACTAAACGTTGTAATATTAGAAATATTCAATTGTAATATTATTATCATATAGCAATATTACTCCATTATTAGTGACTTAATGGTTATTAGAAATACTTGAAGAGTGAGAAATGAAAAAGGGCCTAACCTACTTTTCAATAAGGTCCATTTTTATTGGAACCGCAAGAGAAAAAGATACTTATTGAAATGTGGTTAGGCCATTTCGATTCTTCACCCTTCATTTATTTTTCCAGGTTTACATGGAGTGCTTGTTATTTTAAGGTGTTTCGCAGGGTTTGGAAGTAACGCGTTACTCTAAAACGTTACATTTTTTACTGTAACGATAATGTACGCGTTACATTAATTAACGAGTAACGATAACGGGAACGAGTCACTTTTTTTCGGTAACGTGTAACGAAAATTCCGTTATTTTACGTTACTTCTATCTGCCCCGTTAAGTTTTTAGCACAATTTATAACTTTTTAACAAATGCTATATAACTGAGATCTTAGTAATTTTTAAATTTCTCATTTTGAGGTATAAAATTCTTTATCAACTATTTTTAATGAAACTATGTGGGACAATCGCAATTTATGTAAAAATCTTGACGGCGAACAGGTTTTTTTATTTCTGATTAAAAACTTTCACGACTCAAAGCGTTGAATTTTAGAAATTCTCATGAAAAAATATAAAAATACTTAAAATCTATAGATCGCAAAATCTAAAGCAGGATTTGTATGATTTAGAGATCCTGCTAAAAAATTTTATGGAATAATAATGAATACTAAAATAATAATAATAATAATAATAATAAAATAAAATACGAATATACGAAAAATACTAGATTTTATTAAGTTTTAAGTTACGTGATTTTTAAAATATTTATGTAATTTGATCAAATAACTTCAACTTCTTGAGCTTTAAATTCTTCAAATTTTATGTCAATAGAAGTCTCTAAGATGATAAAAAAATTTTATATTGTATAACTCTCTGAAAAAATACGAAAAATATTGAGGGCCCTTTAAACATATACAGAAACTGTTTTCTGCAAAATCGATCGTATTATACTCCAGAAATTTCGAACCTCCAATTTTATCTCAGTCTGGAAATTGAAAGAGATATCTTTAAAAAAACTGAAAACTCCACAAAATTCTTCAAATATTTAAAAACGCAGAAAGAAAATACGTTCGGAAAAATACCTGCAAATCTATAAAACATTGAAAATCTTTCAAATTCCAGAAATTCATACAGCAATAAATAAAAATAATGAACGATCCTTGAAATCATAGAAAAACTAAAGAAATACAAAAAGTAGTTGAATAAGTAAAGATCTATCGAGACACAGTCTTGTGGAAAATCCTGTAAAACACGTAATGTTTTATTATATTCAAACTCTAGAGTTCGAAATTCGAGAAATGTATAGAACAATTATTATTATATAAATACTAAAATTATGTTAAAATACTATGAAACTCTGCAATATTCTATCATACTGAGAAATACAAATGGTTTTAAAAATACTGAACAATTCTTTAAATTTAAATAGACGAATTAAAAAAGATAAAACAAATCAAATAAGATGGAAATCTTCCTTGAAATGTTTTGTTGAAAAATCCTCTCAAATACCAATAAATAAATAAACTTATAATTCTACAGCATGAAATTCTTGAAATCTACGTATATATCAATGTACAGAAAAATAGAAATTTATGAAAATTCTGGAAAATCCTGCAACATTTTATTTTATACATACTAAAAAGTACTAAAAGATTTAAAAATTCTAAAAATCTGTGAAAGTATTTAGATTCTTTCAAAAATCTAATAAATTTGCAAATGTTTTCTTGTGGCTAACATGGAATCAAATGACATATTCAGAAATTTCGTAAACTTGAAAAAAATATAAAAATTTGAACAAGCTGTTTGATTTTTTTCTGAGGGTGAAATATTTCAGAAAAAAATTTTTTATTATTTCTGAAATAAACGATTTCTATAGAATAAAATCACAAGTACGTTGAAATTGTATTTTTTAGCCTTAGTTTTTCGATTTTTGTTATTTACATTCAGTTTCTTCAAAAAAGTAACGTGAAAGTAACGGAACGTCCTTTTTTAAGTGGTAACGGCAACGAGTTACTATTTCTTTTCAGTAACGATAACGTAACGGATTACTTTTTTCACCGTTGTGACGGTAACGTAACGCGTTACATTTTTTCGAGTAACTGTCCAAACCCTGGTGTTTCGTATATTTCCCTTGCGTAAAAAAGTATAATTTATATCAAACATTATATTATTTTATGTTCTAAAATCGATATCATCATCTCATATTTCACTCACATAAAAACCTCATTTCAAAAGTTCAAATCCCATTCAAATTTCGCGTGGTTCCGAAAAACCGTTCTCAAAATCCTCGAAACATTTTGCATTGCGCACGCGCAGCGCTCGATCCCTTCCAATCAATCGCAAACAACCCTTTTGTTTCATCTTCTTATACAAAGTCCTTGTACGAAATTATTGCCATAGAACTGCGCCGCCGCCGAGCGCTCCCGGAAATGCCCGAAGCGCGCTGATCGAGCGACCCTCTCGCTACTCCCCCACTCTTTCGCGCTACCCCTCCCCCACTTTCTCCCAGTCGCGGAAATTTTCAGCGAAATTCTTCAGTTGTCCTTTCGCCGCTATAGGGAGTACACGTTTGTCGCGCGCGATCGCAAAACACGCTCGACGCCATTTTTCGAAGCGTTATTTTTTCGCCGCAACATTGCTTCCGCGTTTCGTGTTTTTTATGTTTGGGATTGGCGGTTTTGAGTGGATTTTCTGCCGGGGATAAAAAATAATTCCGAGCGGCGTCGCGTCCTTTGAATCCTTGTCTGGTGTCGCGTGCTCGCCGGTTTTTTGCGTGAATAGATACACGTATATAAATTCATGTACTTGGGGTTTTTGTGTGATTTTCGCGGGTGCCTGTGCCTGTGCAGTATGTGATTGTGTTTTTGGCGAGATACTTGACGGTTTACGACTACGGACTGTTCAAAGTAAGATTTTATTACGATTATTTATGTTGGGGAATTAACGGTTTTTTGTGTTGTTTGGGCGTTGAATGATTGACGATGCATGAAATTGAAAATGGGGAAAGAAAATTATATTTTTTAAATGAAACTTGGAAGTAAATGAAGAAGTCTTGATAATTTTTTGTTTTTTATGTTTGAGTTAATGTTTCACACGAGTACATAACTGGGATATTGAAATTGTAAAATTTTTTTTTATTGACGTTTTTTTATTTTAGAAATTAAAAATCGAAATTTTAGTGATGAAGATAATAGCAAGATGAAAATTCGGGTGCTAACTCGGATATACGAAAAAATCGTGAAATTTACCAATTTACTAAAGAGACTATATATTGAAGGATTTGGAAATTTGATGTTTCAGAATTATACTCAAATAAGTTAATTTCGTGTGCTTAAACGAAGACAATTATCGTTCTACTTTTGAATTTTGAGAATCTTGTGGATGGTCTTAAATGTACATAAATTTATTTAGCAACGTATTTCTTGTGCACTGGGTGATATACAAATTAATTCATAGTATGAATTTGATGATTCAGAAGTTTTTATTTATAAATTTGTTTACTTTAGGATCATACTGATGAAATTCGTGAAAATTTGCACAATTTTTCAGTGCACAATAAATATGCGGCTGAATAAAGTTATGCAAAATTGACATCCTCTCGAATCTCGTGTCAAAGAAACAGAGTGAGTCATTAATTTTAAGACAGGAAGATTAAAAATTTCTATCTCTAAGCTTGGAATTGAGACAGAAGTAAAAAAAAAGAAATATTCAAAATTTTTTGTTTATAATGGTCGCAGTTGAGGATTTCTGAAAAATTGAGATTCTAAGACGTTAAGTCGAAATGTGAAACTTGTAACTGAAAATAATTAATAGGAACAAAAGGAATTGTTTATCAATTTTTTAAATATCACTTAGAGAATGATAAATATTGAAAGAATTACATTCTTTGTATCAGACTACTTTTATTTTAGAAAACATCAATCCAAAAATTTCGATCTTTAACAAATAACAAAATTAAAATTTTAGTAAGAATTCATGGGCGCTAAAAAATTATAACGTTTTCAAGCCTAAGAAATAAACAATATATTAAAGGTATAATATTCTAATATGATATTATAATATACAAAAAAAATTTATTGCTATACAGTGAAGTTTTGATAATCTTGCAGCTAAAGAACATAATGTGCAGTAATCTGTCTAATGAGACTCAGAAACTTGAATTCTATTTGAATTTAAATTAATTGATGATACAATCTCCATTACCAGTTTTACTTCATACGATTTGAATTCCAAATCGGTGAAATCTCAGATTTTGAAACTTTTTTTTGTCCCACTTCAAGTTTACAGGATCAAACATTAAAAAAATTTTAATACATATGTTATTGAATGATGTGAAATGCATCATTTGACAAATAATCAAACACATTTGTATCAGTGTATTGAATGACAATGAGAATATTATTTTAATAATAATCAATGTCATGTAATAATTTATTATTTAAAATTGAATATTTCATCAATATAATTATTTAAAATTAAAATAAAATATCAACATACTTCGATCAATATACAAGATCACTTTTTCCGCGAAAAAAGAACGAAATTCACGAATAAGAAAGACGAACATGATTTTACTATCGATTAGAAGAAAAGAAAATCATCTTTTGAAAAAATGCAGTTTTATTGCAGTGTATTATTAAATTTCGAAAATGTTAGTTGAAAAACTTGGGCTGTAAAAAATTTTAAAACTCATATGAATTGAAACTTTGAGTCTTGAAAAAATTCGAATCCACTTCAGAACTTTCGATTATCGACCTTTGAAAAGTAATAATTTTAAACTTGTGAAGTATTGCTGTTCTGGAAAAAGTTTGGAGAATCATCGAATTTTAATTTAAATTTAAAGACTTTTTGATATTAAACATTGCAATTTTTTCTAATGATTTAAATCGAATACCGTATAAATTTAGATTTTGAAATTTTTCTTTCAAATACTCATGAAATTTACTGGTATAAAATATTTTATAAAAAATATATTTAGTCTTAAATAATTTGAGATATACAATAGATACCATAGTAATAATTTGTACTTTCTCTTAAAACTTCATTGTTGTAAAATTGAATAATATAGACAGACAAGAAATTGTTATCATCATTCTACTATACGGATACTACTTATATTTGAAAAGTAAAACATTTGGTCATACATATGTACCACATATTAAATCTCATGTTGTGAATTTTTTTTCAGAAAATTAAATATTTACTCTGCAGTTCTGCACTGACAAAAATCACATCATATGTTAAATCACTGACTTGGATGCTTTCACATAAACATGTTATTGATCTGGAATTAATCATCATGTCGAGTGAAATTCGTTTACTCTTATTTTAATCCAGCCGAAAGTACTATATTAAAATGCTCAATCAGTATATCGAATTTATTGAACTTTTTTTTTGATAATCCTAGAAGTTTGATGAAATTCAAAAACACTTACTATCAATTTTTAATAACAGGTTATTTTTAAAAAACTTCCAAGAATGTTTGGCAAAACTACTAATAACATTTTTTAAAAATTTGCTGTCAAGTAACCCCACACATCTAACATAGCATTACATTTTTTCTGAAAATTACAAAGTTCATAAATCACCGAAAACTTAACAAAAATACAACGAGACAACTGTTAAATTTTGAACTTGAGGTAAATTCGACTTTCATTGAAATTAATACAATCTAACTAGAGAAAAAAAGTTACATAATACTTATTGATAATAATTACCTTTTTCAGTAATGTTTTCCTCGAAAAAAATGTGCATTAACGTGTAGTCCATAATGAGTTGATATTGTTCAAAATTCATGTGAAAATAATAGAGTTTTAAAAGCAGAATCGAAATTTTGTAATTTTTCACATTTATATCGATAAGATAATAATTTTCTTGATGTTGAACTTTTCATGCTCATTTTCCAAATTTTCAGATTTGTCTTTCGGATTTGTTTAATCGCGAAATTCAAATTTTCGCTTATGCGAAATTAGCAGTTTCTTGATTGCTAAAATCATAAATCTTATGATTTCAAACATCAACATTTTATAATAAAAACATTGTTTTGAACTTTGAAATTTCAGACGTTTGATTAAACTTTCTTGGTACACGAATCGAGAAGTTTTACAGAAATATCTGAAATCTTGCAGAAATTCTACTAGAATGTTTATGGGTTGAATTTTCAGGAAATTTTATGAAACTTTTATGTTAATTTTAATGTGTGAAGACGGTTTTTTACAATATTCAAAAGTTATTTGAGACTCAAAAAAGTAAAAATCTACATTTAGTTTTTGTGACAGGCATGAATGTTGTTCAATCATTCATAAAAATGTTTCAAATGTAGGTAAATGATGTTTTTTCATTTCCCTCAAAAATAAATTCATCAACATACTTGATATTTTCATTACTTCTTGAAATTTTTCTATGCATACGAGTCAAGTATTTAAATGATAAAAACTATAAATAGTTAACAATACTTTATGCTTTAGTAATATATCATTTCGAAATATTTCAAAATTTAATTGAAAAGCCAGAAAAACAAAAAAACATCGTTTTCTAGTTGATCAAGGTTCTTTCTAAAAATTCAGTCATTCAAGAAGCTTATCATTTAGTGTAATAATTTTATTGTACATAAAATACATATTCAACAACGGACGAATAAACCTAGAATAAAATTTTCAGCACCCTTATTTGAAAAGTTATGAATGTTTTAATGGTGTAGAATAATCATAATAGGGACTTGTTGAAAGTAGGTATTTCAAAACCAACATAAATTATCGTACTAGTGAGTGGGATGTTAGAGATTTCACAGAAAGTGCTTCTGATCGTTTTGAAGCTCGTTTTTTCCCTCGATCACGAGTTTCGTGATGAGCGAAAAGTCGAGGATTTTGGAGTTTTCGAAACGGAACTTCAGTCGAAAAGTTTACCAACGCAAACGTGACTGAACACTCTGAATACTCAGTGATGAATTCATCCAGTAAAAAGTAAATTCCTAACTGCGAGTTTCATAATTCATTGTGATTCGAGTAAATACTGAGTAGTCGGCAAAAATTCAGTTTTTTTGGAGGTGTGGGTACTATTGAGAAATAACAAAGACAAAAGTCTTTGTATATAAAGTTTAGTATAGACATTAATTTATTGAAAATGCGATTTTTAAACATTCACTCTCCTTTTTTTTATTGCAACAATAAGTAATTCGATATCAACATGTTTGCAAAGTGTAATTATAACCTCAGCATTTTTACAATTTTCTCTAATTTGATACCTTACTACTCAATTGTTTTTATTCACTGTCACATGTGTATGAATGAAATCAATTCCTGGTTTTTAATGTAACATCGATTTGAAAATTTTTCAATAATTTCTGTACAAAATAAAAGAAATCATGGAAACACGCCATGTCAGATATTATAAGATGATATTTACATGTTGATTAACATACTTTCAAATCATGGAAAAATTTCCTACGCAATTTTTCAGGCAACTGACTTCGAAACGCGGAAAATTCCTTGACGCCCCGTGAAACTTCGCCCAGTATTGCCTCGTCGCTAATGCTTCCTTTCATTTTTTACCGCGTTTTTCCACGTTTCGAGTCGTGTTTCATGTAAATTGCGCCCTTATCTCTTATTTTCGGCGCGGGAATGTAAAAACGCAAGATGAATATGTAGGAGCTCGCGGCGCGTAAACAAGTTTCGGTTCAATCTTGTTTGGCTCGATACCGCGGATTTGTATGGGCCATTGTTCGAAAGTTCGGGGATGTTCAGGTGGCGCGCGTATTATGTATGGGAAGCGCAAAAGCAAACTGCATTATACGCCCGTGGAGCACATTCAAACATAAATCCTTCCGGTGGATGCGTCTTCTCCCAGATCCGACATTGATTTAAGGTACATGCCCTAATTCTCGCATGATCGGCCATTTTATAGGAAATTTTTTGTGTAAAATAGCCGAAAATGTTTTTGTGTAGCTCGTGAACATTTTGGCGTTGAGTTTTATAGATGATTGACTTCTTTTAAGCCATCAGAGTTGATTGGGAATGATTATTATTTAGACGTAGAGTAAGAGTTCGTACAAAATTGGAAAAGTGTAATAAACGAAAAAATTGTTTCAATAAAATAATGTGTATTATAGTTTACATTCAGCTCTAAGATTACTTTCGTAATTGAGAGATATGTTTCACATTACATCAGAATATTTAGAATGTTTTAATACGTGCAAAAATTACTTGATACTCAATTTTTCGTATTTTACAATAATGCGAGTGCAGGAACTTTTAATTTAAAATGTCAAATAGTAAGTGTTTTGAAGAAATTCTTCAGATGCTCCGTGAATAATTGATAATTCGTGTTGTAAAAAAATGATCACGTGGAGCCAATATGTGTCTAATCAGATTTATTTTATATAGTATTCTTTTTTATCTTCTGGTCAATATTGCGACTCGTATGGAGTTCTCATCAGGATCATTACAAACAAAAACTCCTTTTAGAAGGAAGATGGGTTCTGCATGAATTGAAGGAAATAGACATTGGAAGGCGAAAAACCACTTGTGAAACTTTGCGTGCTAGACAAAAGAGGAAACGTTTTTTGCATCGAGTTGTGACAGATGATGAAAAGTGGATTTATTTTGAGAACCTATAGTCTTAAAATCATGGACCGACCGAGACCGAATTTCAATATCACAATCAGTGCGTTTTATACATGAAATGAAACTAAGGAAAAAGATTGTTGGAAAATGATACAGGAAACAAAAAAATAAAATTTAATCGAGATTCGAAGAAGAAATTATTAAAATATGCCAGAAGACACGATGAAATGTTCAGTCCCATGTTTCAAAATATTATGTTGAAAACTATATAGAAAGTATTGATTGGGACTTTTTACACTACTTATCGTATTTTCCTGATTTGGCTCCGTTGGATGACCACTTACTCCGTTCAATGCAGCAAGGACTTTCAGAGCCCCACAAATTCTTTAGGCAAAGAATGCATTCTTTGACAGAAAGATGGGTAAAGATCATATCTAACGATGGCTTATACTTCGATCTATGTGTTCGATTTCGATATGAAATCAAATACTTCAATCTGGCGAAAGAAAGCAACATTCATAACCAGAAGACCTATTCCCTTATTGTTCAAAGACTTGTGTGTGGCAGTTTATTTAAACATCTTGCTGTTTTACAAAAATCGCTTATTATATCCCTTATTTTCCTGAAGTTGGCAGTTACGTTTTAAAATTGTAAAATAAGTCGGGATCTCGCAGAGGGAGGTCATAAAGTTTCGGCGCGTTAGCGCGCTTCTTGACTGCGGGGATTGATTGTGTACGGGCGTCGAAGCGACGGGGCATATCGATGCCTCGACGTTCGCGCGTAGTTTTACGCGCGCGACGCCTTATCAATTTCAAACGCGGCTGCTGTGACGAGAAATGCGACCGGAGATATTCGAGTGAGCGCCGTATAGCTATCTGCTCCTTCGCGTAATGAACTGCATTTTTCATCGGCCTGAGCTCAGATTGACCCTTTACCCTCGCTCTTTCTTTTGGATTGAACGCCGGAGAAATCCGACACTCGTAGGAACGTTCGATTTTTCGGGGAGAGCTTCTCTTTCAATCTCAATCAGAGTACATTCGTTGATTATTGTTGAATAGTTTAGGAATCAACTTGTCGGTAGCTGCATCTCCTCATTTTGGAATTTTTTGGAAAGTCTGAAAATCACTTTTACCTTGGCAAACCAAAATTTCGGAAGTCTAGTGATATTTTTTAAGAAGAATAGATTGTCTAAAAGTTTGCTGTTTCGGTGACTCACGAGTCAAAAATCATGACAAGCATTGTCAATAATATTCTTCCCACAGTCAGATCCACAGTGTTGAAAAATGACTGATAGGTAGAAAATTTTATTCAACCCTTGAGCAGTACTTTTTTGACAAACAGCGCTTTCACACTCGATTTAAAGGTGCACACTTGTCGCGTCAATCATCAATTGCGTTTTCGGATTTTTCACTGAAATAACGAGTTCCTTTTTTTTTTAACTTCAATGGAGGAGCTTTTTTAGAATGTCTGTCTCGATTCGAGACCCGTTCCTGGACTTGACCCCATTTCCCATCGATATCGGATTTACACTCGGGAAAAGCGTTTTGTTGGTTTAACGAGATTGGAATTTTGTGTTCCACGCGGATTTTGGAAATAGTTGATCCAGTAATTTGTTTCGTGCAATTGGAAATTCAATGGAGTTTGAACAACCGAATTGTTGTGAAAATTGATACGAAAATGGTATCGGGAAAAACTTGATTGGTTCAATTATCTCACGAAAACATGCATTAATTTTTCATCACTTCAACACGCATGACTATGTGAAGCTTTTAAATGCTTTTTTCTCATGTTTGGAAATTCAATTTTCTCACGAACGCTTTCATGAGAGTTTATCTGATGGTTGTTTTGTGGAAACATATTATACGTTCGTAGTATCCAATGAAATATGCAAAACGGTGTCATGTGATACAAGTATCAATTATAAATAACTTGTGAAGGTGGTTCAGAAAATTGTAGTCGGGCAAAAAAAAGGTGTTTCGGGTTTCGTACTGAGGTTTTGTTCTCAGTTGCATGAACTGTGGAATCCGAAAGCACAAGCATCTAAGGGATTGAAAAATTTCTCGTTAATTACTGCAAAATTGAACCCACGCCAATCAGCGCCATCAAAACCTTCCGCCTCGTCGAAATAATAGCTCCCATCCGTCCTGGAATCAGGCACATCGAGCTCCTTAATCGGATACCCGATGACGAGATATTTGCACCGCTGAATTCTCCCGGAAAATTGCATTTCGTTCCCGGCGACCTTTCGCGTTCAATCGAGTAGCAGGTGCGGGAGGAAAAGAGCCGAGATAGAAAAGGGAAAAGCGACGACGGGAAAAACAAAGTGCGAAAATGTTTGTTTGCCGCCGTGAACGCGAGGGGCCAAAAGAATTGACCCGTGAAAAACGCGCTTAATCTTTCACGGGGGCGCGAACTTTGCATATATTCCCGTATTTATCGCGCCGCTTCAGCCCTTTGTCTTCATGTACGGTCGCAACTTGTCACGGCAAGTTTTGCCAGAGAAAAAGTGTCCGGTCGGGAATGAAAAATTCCCAGCAAACCGGTGAAGTATCGACGAGTGACCGTATTTTGACGCTAATTCGACTTTGTTTTATTGGGTACAGGATCAACTCTTAGGATGTTGAAAGAAGTGTGAGGTTGGAAGAATTCCACCATTGTACATTTGATATTGGATACGTTCCTCTTTATTTTTTCGTTGCCTGAAATACTGACAAAATAAGGTTGACTCCTTTCGACAGGATCGATAAGTGGTTATCCACTGAAAATAAGTGGAAACCACTGATTCAGATTTGAAGGGCACGCGAGGACGATGTCTAAGGCGATTAGAGTAGAAACAATGGCAAGGATGGCAATTTCAGATTTAGCCACCGCGGCGGGTTATGATGGCGAGATAAAAAGAAAACGGCGTTTCACTTGTTGAAACGAGCGCGGTCCTGTTGGAGGATTGTTAACCCCGATTCGAGGCGCGCGATACGAATCGGCCCGCATTACGTGTGTCTCTCGCCGTGGAAGATACGAATCTGAAAACGCAAGGCTGTCCCTTTTCGTTGGCTTATTTTTCACCTCCCGTCACTTTCCACCTCTCGAGCCCGTTTACAATGGCCACGTTTCCCGCAGCTTTAACGTCCGGATAATTTGCCACGGTTGTAAGTCACCTGCCCTTGACCAATTAGGAGCTGACGAACGTTTCTGCCTTTTATGCCCGCGTTTTATCGGCCATCGATCGCGCTTTTGTGCGCTGCGGCTTTTCGGTAGCTCAGATACCAGCCCCAGAATCACATTAGGTGAATGTCCTTATCTTCGGCATTATGGGGCTGACCCAGAAACTCTATTCCTGATAACATTGACTGATCAAGTGGAATTCGTAACGGTAATTTACTTTCTTGAAAGAAACGATTCGCACATATTTAGGGTGGCTGTTGTAAGCTAATTTAGAAGGATACATTTTTGTTGGTTCAATCCGTCGAACGTGCGAATGACTGAAATATATTGAAAAATCTAAAATAAAATGGTACTTGAAAAAAAATCGTCATAACCTATGAAGCAAAGTTTGAAGACTGACATCATTTTCCATAAACGCAAACATCTCACTTTAGAGTTATCCTGTACTCCATCACCACACACACTATTTAAAAAAATTTCAAAAAAATAAAAAAAAAACCTCGCTTAATCGGATAAATTCGGAGGTTCAGAATGCAGAGCGCAATGCTCGTTCACGCTCGCAAAAAGAGGGTGTAAGGGAGGAAACAGAGGGACAGGGGGGTTAGTTCGGAGGAGAACCGAAATAAATTGATTCTGATCCCATCGGGGCGAGATCGGATAAGGTGAATATTGATTGCCACGATGTGACTGCCTTATGAAAATATCTGAGAATGCAAAGACATTGTCTGGTTCGATAACGCAAAGCGAAACGATTAGCTCGAATTGAGCCGTAACTATACCGGGCGAAATTTGCTCGCTCCACTTTCCTTCGAATATCATTTTGCTCTCTTTCATTCCTCTCTTTCCCTCCACTTTCGCTTTTTTTCTTCTCCCAGCAGCTGACAATGGAAGCTGTATCGAATAATTCTTGAGCTTGTAGCATTTAAACCAGTATCGATCGATTGTTTGTTCCTTTCATTTCAAAAGGAAAACTTGGATCTTGTGATCATATATCTACTGTCTAAAAATGTTGTGCAGCATTGTAAATGCATAACTGTTTAGGAATTTCATCCAAAAATTCTCCTAAATAAGATCGAGTTTAATCTCAAGATGAAGCAATCCTCGAGATACAGAATTCGCTTGTGGCGTGGCCGCGGAGAGAACGAGAGAACGAATAACTTGGGTCTAAAAATATCGTCACGAGATCTGATTAGAAGCACGTTTCAATAAGCGAGAATGATCGATGGAAATAACAAGGGCGGTGTGGTTAGCATGTAAAGGCGGAGAAGGAAAAAAAGGTCTTGTGAGCTCAACGAGGTCATTTCCTTGTCGTGATAAAAGGTGCGCTTGATGCCGATGCGGCCCGATATGCTCGATTAAGAGGGCCTTTAACCATTGTCGTTCGCTTAACGATATGCTCGAGATTGGAATATAGACCCTCCTCCGCGTCGTCGTCGTAGTCGCGCGCGGGCATGACTCCACACGAAAGCCCTCTGTCATTTCAACTACTTTAAATCGAGCCCGATACTATCTGCACGGGCCGTCGTGTTTTACAAGCCAAGCTGGACGGCATCAGTCATCAGTTATGAATAACAGCCCTTTGTTTGCGGCTTTCTTGACGCCCAATTCCAAAAACTCGTCTCGTCCTGTCGTAAAATCGTTTTTTAAACAAGATCTTTTTAGAAAAGCATTAATTAGTTTCAGATTAGCGACATTAGGTATAGCGATTAATAGTATAGCTACTTAAGGAAGTCTATGTGAATTACTCAGCAATAGTCATTTGTTTTCTGGAGCAACGCAATTGGCCCACGTCGCTAGTATTATTCCGGCGCTATCATCTGAAAAAACACTCAAATTAGCGAGTGACAGTTGAAAGCAGCGTTTGCTTATTTGATTGTTTAGACTTGCGATACCTGTCAAGAATAAATAGCAAATTAATAAGAAAGGTGTCTTAATTAGATGATCCTGGTATTGCAAACTGCAAGGTACAAAAATAAAACAATTACGTATAAATGGATAATTATTTTGTAATGTTTCATAAGGAATGACAAAGAACCAGCCAAACTCTCCATTTCTAAAATACTAAGAATTTTGTACCATTCTGCTCTGATCTGCAGATCATTCTCAGATTATGCATGTACAAAGAACGGAAACGCGCTGGTGAACATACTTTTTATTATTACAATAACAAAGAAGTTTTTTTATAAAAAAAATGCTGATTGAAACAAAGTGACTGCGAAAAAACCCGAAACGAGCTTTTTAATCGAGCTTTCTCGGGGTATTAATTAACCGTGTCCGAGCGAAACAGTCGTTTGATTAAAAGGCAAGGAAAGGTTGGCGTGACGAATTTCGCCTTCGAAAGCAAGAGGAAGAAGTACGTCTAGTTTTTTCCGTATAATTTCATAATGCCGATGACGCCGGGGGCGCCAGGTGTTGCCGGGGAGCGAGCCAGGAATTTCGGGTTTTAATTCGATTTACTCCTTTTTGTGGCTGCCACAGGTACTTCAGGAACCGAATCCTATGATTGTTCGCGGTCTCACATATAAAACGTGTTATTCCCAAACGAAATTGGTGCTTTACGTTTTGTAATCAGGGAATGGTCCTGGCAGTGAACGTATTTTCGATGTAATTTTTGTTTATTGCGAACGTTCATAGAGTTTCTGGACATAATGAGTAATTAGAAAAATTAGGAACAATGAATCGTGAGATGATTTTACTTTTTACCACATGAGGTAACAAAAATTCAGCTAGGGCGACCCCTCATAAACCCCGATACACGGACATGAAGGACCATATTTTTTGCGCACTCGTGAAAAATAAAGGTCCCCATCTGCTCGAGTCGAAATGGTCGATTAATTGAATGGAAAATATGTCTCCCCGTCATTGGACCGCGATATGGGATGGTCGTTTAATGGGATAAGAGGCTCTGTGACTTATTGCGAGGGGGGCAAGTGTAACCACCGCGGTCCATGAACGCGTTCCCCAAGGGCTCGACTTTGCGCCCTTTCGACAACGGGGACAAAATTTTCGCGAAAGCCCGATCGAACAACGGCTTAATCCTGCTGCAACATTAATTTGCCAGCGTCGAACGCGAACAACGCTCCAGGGCACGGCTTGAGTTAAATTTTAACGTGACGAGCGAGGCAAACGTAGTACGTAATCTTTCCTCCATTCGTAATGGCTCTGATTCGGAAAGAGGTTTTTTTCTTTTTCGAGAGGCAATTTAAATGCTGCATGGGTTATTTTTGGGTTCCATTATGGTTTGTTTTCGTCATTTCAGTTCGACAATTTACATAACACCGGCTTACAGAAATAGTATGCTGGGCGGTTGGTTGGAAGAACGAGGGATATCGGAAGGGTGAGAGCAGGGTTGTATGTAGAATTCAGTTGTGGAAGAGGTTTTGTACAATGTGAACGTACGGTTCTCCTAATAGCTCTGTCATTATGCACTTTTAGAAATTTTTATTTTCATTTTAATAAACTTGTCTTGGAAGTTTTTTTACATGAACGCATTTTGAAATCCATATACATAAAGTGTTTTTCGAATTTCATGAACGTTTTGGAATTTTAGGAAACTAGTTTGCGAAAAATAATAAACTTCTACATAAAATATTTTCATTCAAGTACGTAATTAAAAATCCATACACTAAGTATTTGAATTTTAATGAAAATATAACAGTATAGAGTTTTAATATACACCGTAAGAATTTTCATAAGTGTTCAGTTATTTTATAGACATGTTTACTGTCAATGGTTGAAAAAACTCGTTTATTATTTTTAACATAACTTTATTATATGAAAGTTTACTAAATTAATAATCTTTGTGTATTATACAGATTTAATGCACTTGTTTAGAACTTTCGATGAACTAAATGTAAGTATACATATGCGTTATATTCTAAGAAGGGTCTATAGGATTTTTCATGAAAATATTTATGGGCAAAATTTTATACACGAATCTATAATGGAAATTCAATCTCTTTTCTTCGATTTCCCAGTCAAATTTTATTTTTTTAGTTTACAAATTCGTCGATATTTCGACTCTTGGTTTGAGCCCTTTTCACGGCCTATTTACAATTAATAATTTCCATTTTACTAACCATTACAAATTACAAATCGGTTTTCAATTTTAACTCACGTCATTATCATTGTATGTACAGTTATATCATCGTTATAAATATAAGAAATATAAGAAACGATCTTTAAGAGTGACTAATAAAATTTGTAGAAATAATAATAAATTCATTAAACTGGGTAAAGATAAAATAAAGGACAAACAGCAGAATAATGTAGCATACAAGATAAATTGCGAGGGATGTGATAAGGCTTATGTAGGCCAAACTCAGAGTTACCTCGAAAAAAGGAGCAAAGAACATCAAAATAACATTAGACAAACGCATACGGAATTTTCGGCAATTAGTGAACATGGAGTAGAATTATATCATGATTTTGATTGGAAGGATATTGAAATTTCAAATAAGGAGCAGAATTACAGAAAAAGATTATTCAGTGAAATGGCTTTTATCAGAAAATTTCAAGAGAATACACTAAACAAGCATAGAGATCTTGATAATTGGGATAACATTTATGATTCACTTTTGAATTACATTTGAGACAGTATTTTTGTGTGTGGTTGGTTGTTTGTAGTCGCTGAGATTTCTCATTACGTAGGCTTCCCCCTCCTTTTTGAAAATGAATCATGCTCTCTCGAAATTGGGTCTAAGAATACAAGGACATAGTCATTTAGTTTATTAGTGCCGAACGTTCCGGTGGCCGAACGACAACGCATAAAGTTATGTATAATGTTTATTAATACCACATGTTATTTAGTTGACCGGCAGTTTGTTACGGTATAAAAAAAGTTTGCGTCTTTCGTTGTGGGTGAGGAAGAGGTCTTGTAAGAATGATTCGACGAGATAATTGTACATACAATGATAATGACGTGGGTTAAAATTAAAAACCGATTTGTAATTTGTAATGGTTTGTAAAATGGGAATTGTTGATTGTAAATAGGTCTTGAAAAGGACTCATACCAAAAGTCGAAACGTCGACGCATTTGTAAACTAAACAAATAAAATTTGACTAGGAAATCGAAGAACAGAGATTGAATTTCCATTGAATTTCACCCAGTGATAACAACTTACAACTATACGAATTGACGAATCTACGATCTTAAATACAACTTTAAAAAATTAAAGCATTAATTAATATGTTCTTTTCATTTTAAAAGAAACTTTTATATTATAAATGATAATTTTCAGAAATGGCTTTTACAATAAAGCTAGCTGCTGAGGTTTCCGAAAAACAAAGATTTAGTCAATTGTACTTATAGTTATAATTGATCGCTTGGATATTTTTGAGAAACATGTACTGCATATTTTTATAAAGTTTTTGTATTTTGTAAAATGAAGAAGGGTTGTTTATGTATTTTTTGTCGCTATATCAGTTTCCGAAAAAATTGTACGGCTTGTTGAGGTTTTTTTTTTATTTATAAGATCGTAGTTAGACTTTTGAATTTTGAATAAAATAGTAGGCAAAAATATTAGCTTGTGTACTTGATAAATATTATTAATAAAAATTTAATTAATAATACTCTTATTATATCATGTGTATACATACACGTCCTTTTTTGATTCGTTTGTTCTTTTTTCACAACGACTTAGTTTACTCCGATTGCGCTGTATTTTTTTGTTTGTTTGTTTGTTTTATTTTTGTTTATTTTTCTGAACAGAATTACAATTTTATTAATGCAAAACTGACTGCGTATTTTTGCAATGTCTATTTTCGAAATTTACGTGTGTCTTTCAATGCAATGAGTTTTTGTCATATATTCAGTTAATAAATGAACAAATAAATAAATAAGTTAATACATTAATCAATAAATTATAGTGAACATAATCACAATAATAATAATTATGAAGAATTATATTTATTATTTTAATGATGGTCATAGTTTATAACAATGCAAAAATAATAAATAATCTTCGTTCTCCCAGTCGAACAATTATTTATTTATTTGCTTCGTTATGTTTCAACTCTATTGTATAACGTCCTAATCTGATAATTGACTCACAAAAAAAAAAAAATTATAATAAAGCACACGAGCACATTTATTCTTTTAAAAAAAAATCGTCAAAAATTTTTGAAAATTATATTCATATTTTTGTATTTTCTAACATAGCTAACTTTTGGTATAAGTCCTTTTTTTTGTTAAGAAAATCCTGATGAAGGCATACATACTGAACTTTTGAATATTGATTAAATGGCATATAATCGAGTGTCAACTGGTTCCTAGTGTACATTTAACTAATTTATTATTATAACCCTACTTCTTGGGGGACACGATCGGTTAAACTATGATTATATTTTTTCTTCTCATTTTCCTTTTCAAGGGCGAAATTCGACTCCCTCCGAACCGAGCCGAGGAAAGACTCAGGTCTTTCAGGTCAAAGAAAGTAACAGGAATGATCAGAATTTATAAAGGGAAAAAATGAGATAATTTAAATCAAAGAGAGTTGTTTGTTTACCCTATATTCAAGGATTATCGGAGAAATTACAGAAAATTTGTGGAAAATATGATTTAAAATTAGTTCACTCCCTGAAAAATAATAAGAACTTACAACTTATTAGTACAGGTAAAAATAGATTGCCTAGAAATGATCAGATGAGGGTGGTTTACAAAATTGAATACTGTACTGTTCAGGACATAATTTATCGCCCTCGAGAAGACAAATAAGAAAAAAGAGATATTTTACGTTTATTGATTGCAAAAAATAAGGATGTTCATCTTCGAATTTTTATAAGTCTCTTGAAAAGGACCAGAATATGGGTCGAAAGCTCGAGTGAAAAAACAATGATAAAATGACTTTTAAGGAGAAAAACAAAATGTTTTGATCGGGTTGGTGAGAAACAATAATATAATTTTAACTAATTTATTTATGAAATGAAGAAGAATTTATTTCGAAAATTAGGTTCCTAAATCATTTTTGTCTCCATGACAAACAAAGAATTCCGAACTTCCTAGCGAATAAAAGTTTCGTGATGTAAAATCCCTAAACCTGGAGAATGCTAAGAGAATCGTTGAAAATCTTGTGCACAAACTTGTACTTAAGATTCAGATTAATTCCCGAGATTCCCGAGATTTACAGTCTCGAAATGTCGGCGTAAGGGATAGGCAGAGAGGAAAAAAAAACGGAGAAACAAATAGATGTATACGGAATAATGGACGATACGCGGGTCGGATTTTTTATTATTTATTCAAGCCTGGCGCACTTCGCGTTCTGAATTTCTATGCGCCGAAAACGCCGAGATTGGTCGAGATCCCGCGGCCTCACGAGCGACACTCTTTCCTGTGGACAATGGCCCCTATCTATCTCTATCTCTCTCTCTTTTGGCTCTCGTATGTACATACGTTCGGGATGGGCGGTGATATATCGTCACTTTTTGCGATTACACCCGCGTTTCGCGTCGCCACCATTGATTTTCGCGCGCGATGCCCTTTTTCAACATTTTTCTTGGCCTTTTTTTGCACTCTTTTGGCCTCGGCTTTTGTGCGCCCCAGAATTATATTCGAAAACACGTCGCGGACGAGCGAATCATTCGAAGGGATCTCTACGGTAGCTTGCGGGACCCGCGATTCGCTGGATTTTCTTGGGGATAATTTCCGTCGGGAAATGGATTTCCTTGGGCAGAGGGAAATGCAGGGGGGAAGTGCTATGATATGTAGGAGTTGTGGAAAATTGTATTGGAAGTTTTCCCATACTCCTCTGAATTATTTGATTTTGGATATTATACGGGAGTTCTGTTAGGTATTATTTTTTTCTAATTAACCTACCTAATAAGATTTAAATGACGTTTTTTTAATAATTCTATTTATTTTGTGGATTTTTTTCATATTCGATATTGCTAGAATAGAGAGACAATTCAAAATTGTTATAATATTGATAATTTGAGAATACATAATAATTATATGATTTTCTCAAAGACTTGAATGAATTTTTCTTGTTGACATTAGTATCACACGCACAATTTTAGAATTTTTACACATTTTTATATTTTGTCTACATTCGTGAATTATGATATTGTAATAATATGTTTCTAAATACTATTCAATAAATTTTTATGAGATTGCCTGTAATAATAAAAAAATTTCAAAAGTTCTTTGCAAATGAGCACATTGACTGCAGTTATTATATTGATTTAAATGTATTGCATTGCACCTATCCAATTCAGAAATTATTTATAACTGATACAGTATCGATAAACGAATAGAATTTTCAAAACTTCAGAAAATAATGACAGCAATGCTCTGAATTACTGATATCAATCTTGCGTACAGTAATTTTAGGAAATAAAGGGGATAAAAAATTTAGCAAGTCCAAAAATTATCCGTGAAACCAATGATTAGATTTTATACTTCAAATTTCATGAATAAGTTACGTATAAACAAAACGGAAACAAATTTATTATTATGCACGTTACAAAGCAGAATTGTATGAAAATGTGTTCTACAATTATGTATTGAAAATTATAAGAAAAGGTGAACTATTTATTAAATCGACACTTTCAAAATGCGAAATTCAAATGCCGTTATATATTCATAACATACTTTAGAAGACTGAAACTTACTTTCCTCGATAATTTGAACAAAAAAATAGTTAATCGTTTTGAAATTTATGAATTTTTTTAAATTCATTTACAGTTAGAGTTCGTGAATTGAACATTCTATACTATGAAATATTATTTTTATAGTTTTTATGCAGTCAACTTTGTCATTAATTAATATAATAACATGAATAAAAAATTTCTTAGACATAAAAAATAACTCTAGAAAAATCCCATCATTTTTCAAATTGTTTCATATAACGGTTTTCTCAAAAATGTTAATAATACTCCACTCATTGTTTTTATATATCATTCATTTTTCGCATTATGTAATTGTAATGTGCTGTGGAAACTTTCAATTAATAGCAGAAATATTTGAAATAATTGAAAAATGTTAAGATCAGGTATCAAACATGATTTCAATAGTTTCTTCATTTTCTATACGTAAATTATGATTAATGCGATCCACAATTAATAAAAAATAAACTATGAATTCAGGAAACTACTTCTTCGAGCAAGGATGTATTAAGAGTCTTTGGTTTTCATAAATTGTAATGTATACACTCGACAAATAAAAAAAATAATTTCGATGAATGTTACGAATAGAAAACATTTATAAATGCTTGACATAATATAAAATCAGAAGGAATGACATAAAATATGAAATGGATGGATTATATTGGTTGGCTGAATTCAAATGTCTGAAAAATATATCTGCGTTTCTTCAGAGACCTAAATATGTCATTTCTTGAAAATATTAGTACAATCAATAATTTCAATATTGAGGATTTTTTTTCCTTACATTCAAAATCCGTCAATTCAAAATGTAATGGTTTCCAACGCAGTTATGCAAATAACTATATTAAATAGAATCTTCAAGCCGTCTGTATAAAAAAACCCATGATTCCCACTTTTTATTATTCAAGACTCTAGGAAAAAAAAGAGACTCTGAGAAATTTTCACGATATTTCGAATTACTTTACGAAACTCATTGTTTCAGAGTAATAACAACGATGGCCATTTTTATGTGTCAATAATTATTCATTTACTTTTTTTATTTATTTATTCTCAGTTACTTAATTTTATTCTTAATGAAAGTGTTGTATTCAAATTTCGAAAAACGACAATAATGATCCCAAACAATCCTCGTGTAATTAGTTATGAATGAGGTTTCATGAAAATCATTAAAAAAATTGCAAAAACTATGTAAAAAGTCGAGTCGTTACGTTATCCTCCAATTTGATCAGTCGCTTTGTTTCCTTACCAAAAATTAATGAAAAACTGATTAGGATCAAATGACTTATGGTGTACGTTCCAAATAGGACACATTTCATGATTTTGTAAAAACGCAATAAGTTTTGTAAAAAAATCTCGAGAAAAAAAAGTCCGCATTGCAGGTTTTTTATTAATTCAACATGCTATTCCGATTATAATTGTCACAATCCATTACTCTATTGATTTTTAACCCAGGAAGATGATATTGACTTGTCAAATATCCAGTATCAGGAATCAACGACTGTCACCATTCTTTTTTTCGCTACGAAAAACCCAACGTTGATACAAGGTTTACCAAACGATTTCGTTATTCCCGAATTCGTTACTTCCATCACTGTAATGTCCCAAGAGTAAACGCTCGTATCAATAGTGCACACGTTATATTTCCACGCGAAACTATGATTTACACGCGTACTTAACGCCCAATCTAGATTAATACGTTACGGTCGCATTTGCGCCGGTGGCATGCTTTGTATATTTCGTACCATTTAATTTGTACAGAATTAACAAGTGCGCTGGTTCAGCGCGCAATAAAGCACTCGTAATATACACACACTGTGTGTTTCTCTTTTTTTTGCCGTCTTTCAATAGGCGGCTCTCATGAACAGAACGGCCGAGACACTCGAGTAATTATTTTAATTGCTACTCGTGGACGTGAGGCGAATGTGGAAAAAAGAGTTAACGTCAGCGGTATCGTTTTTTCCTTTTTTTGTACTTCTCATTCTTTTTCTTCCTTCTCCTTTTCTCTCGGTATTTTTGCAGGCAGAGCGTATTGAAACTTTTGCTCGAAATACACGCAACTACCGCGGTCATATTCTCTTTTGAGCAGGAAAAGTGTATCCGGCATTTTCCTTTTCTTTTCCTTTTTCGTCGTCTTCTTTCCTAATTTCGTTGCCAGCTGCTTTTCCGCTTTCTTTGTTTTTTTACGCTCGCGAATGTTTGCTTCGTGAGCGCGAAAAAAGTCTTTACAAATCGTTTTCCCAGGAAATTAACGGAAAAATCGTGCATGGAGTGTTTAATGGTTGAGTGAGGATTTTTCTTGGTGGCTTGTTTGGTGAATTTATGGAACTTTTTGTAATGTAAGACGTCAGGCTAATCGGGGTTGGTGATATGGCAATTAAGAGGATATAGAAAAGGGAGGGGGATCTGGTTGAATTATATCAGCTTTTACGGTTTGAAACAACAGAAAATAAAACCAAAATACAAACTCGAGAACCATCAATTCTATACACCACAGCATTGTCTCGTTCTTTCTACTTTTCTTTTATACGAAAGCACTTCCTCTCACCCCACGAACGTCTCGTTTTTTCTTGTTTTGCCAAAACTATCTCGAACAAAACTCTCGTTTTCCGCCATCCCGTCCAACCTGAATGACCAGCATACACCGAAGATGAATTCTGAACGAACGAGGCGGCCGCAAACGGTAACGACGCTCATTTTTTCCCGAATGGCCAATGGAATGTGACAAAAATAATGCCGAGGAATACATATTATTCACGTCGCGCGGGGGATAAAAAATCGACGCTGCGTCCGAGGGACTTGCCACGTTGTCGATGGCAACTTTTCACATTTTCAGGGTGTCGAATTTTCATAGCGTTTGGGGAAATCGGGGAAGACCGGGAAAGTTTGGATTGAAAAATGTGTGTTATTCTTTCGTGTAGAATATTGTGTTTGATAAATTAGGAGGGACTATCGTTGAGAAGTTGACGATTTTTTTATTTGTTAGAATTCGCATAGGTTGTAGGTGACTTAGTAATATAGGATTTTGATGGTTAAAATATTTTTTTTTTATGTAGCGTTAATTAAGTTTATCTTTGATTTTTTTGGACTCATCTGTGGCTTTTAAAACTGACGAATGTGAAGCAATTGCCCTAGTAATTGAAGAAAGAAAAAAATAACCATATGAAATAATACATCCTTTTTTTTCTTCATTTCGAAAAACTATTTAACAATATTTGGTAAAATTCTCTTACCTTTATCATTTCAAAAAAACACTAATATTTGTAGTAAAATAGGTCGTGTGTAATGTAATGATACTGTTGTAGAACGTAAGAAATTTTATATCAACAAGCATCGGAAACTTTTTGTAAAAGTGACAGAATAAGCTTTTATGAAAAATGTACACTTTTTCATCGATTTTTTCAACAATGTAGAAAATGAGCTGAAAATAGCAACTCTGCATTGATGATTTTCTTTTTGTGTGCATTGAAATATGGAAAATTAGATTATGATCACCAAGTGAATAAAAGTTATAAATTTTTTTTGGAACTGGAAAATTTCAACGACAAAAGGTGAAAGAATGAAATGAGTCTATAATAAACGCTGATATTCGATTCGTTACATTCTTGAATTCAGACATAAAATATTTATATTTTACATTCGTTCATCATCAATGAATTGAAGGAAGGAAAACTATCATTTGCATGAAGAAGAAAATGACCAAAAAATGAGTTTTTTGAGACATAATGTATGTATGATAAAGAGGTTTCCGAATTTTTGAAATCGAATAAAGATTAAAACATTTTTTCATGCACACAAAAATCTTTAACAGTCAAAAAAAAAAAATAAGTATTTTTTTCCTTCACAAATCCTCTATGTTTATGATTTGTAAAAACATAAAAATCAAGAATGATTTTCCTTTTTAATCAAAAAGAATTAGAAATAAAAATCTAATCCGAGAATTCACAATATCAACTACTAAATATATTTGAATAAATTGTAAATAATTCATGATATAGTTTTTTTTTTTTTTTTTTCAAATAAATTTATTAGCATTCGTTTACCATAAAACCGAATTATATTTCAAGAAATAATGCTATTTCGTTGTATTACATAATACATAACATAGTATATTATTTCTAAGAATGATAATAAAAATAATATCTAATAATCTGTAAAGAAATATCTCGGACATTTTTAAATCCTTCGAAAAATACCGAAAAATTCTTCAAAATTAGAAGTCACTGGCCAGGAAATCAGGTGGAAACACTTTTTAGAAAAAAATTGCATTACAGCTACAGGAAATTGAAAAAAATTATATTAGCATAGACACTAGGAAAAAGATTAATTTAATGTTAATAAGCAGCTCAACTCGGCATTTCAAGAAAATTCATAAATCTTCAATAACTTTTATTTCCATGAACTGTTCCAGTAGGTCGTTCAAAAACAACTACATTTTTGTGCAAATGTTCATTAATTTTTTCCGCTTGAATACGGATTTATTGATAGTTAACAAACCATATTTGCGAAGCAAAACATTTCTTTACAGTTAACAAATAATCCATTTGAAGCAGTACAATAATTCACACAAATCGTTAGTTTGACTGTACACAATTTTTATTTGCTCATACTCAAATATGAGATTTATTAACAACCAGCGAACCTTATTTGATAGGAATAAACCTTTCTTTCAGTGGATACAGAAAACTTTTCACGTATATTTATAGAATTTTGAACATTTTTCTTTTCACGGTACCTGCTTATGAAATTCCGTGAAATTTTTCAGCATTTTCATAGGTTTACAGTTTTTTTTTTTTTTAGTATTTTATGAAGATTTACTACCAATGAAGATACTCTAACAGTGTCTTGAAATATTACCTATCATACCTTTTTGTGCATGTACTGATGTGCCTAATGATTTTGATACTTCATCTTATGAAGTTTTCATCAAAAGATCGACTTGGCATGAAATTTTGGAAAATTTTCTTTCGACCTGAAAAAAAAATTCAATTATAAAGATAAGCATGACAAATCAGAAGAATTCTTATAAACTCGAGAATTTGAAATTGAAAATTTGTTATACAAGAATGTGATTCGCTCCGTGTTTATGAAATCCTTATATAACGAGGATCGTGTTTAATAAGGGATATTTTTTAGTGCATGAAAAAAAAATCTTACCATCAGCACTTTTATCCAGTGTATTTGTTTAAATGATTTCCTAATTTTCAATTAGGTTAATCAATAACGAAAATGTTGAATGAATACCAAAATGAAAAATATAATTGCTTGTTTACAAGGTTATCAAAATAACTGCATATACAGTCTCCCTTTTACAATTACTAGGGGCTAGCTACCCCTTCTGTCACGATGTCTTATCTTTTGCCTAACTTCAACAAATAAAATTCCAAAATATTAAGACCCACAGTAAAAACCTTCTTCTATCTATTCATAATCTTGAGAGAAACTCAAATTCCCCGTAGAAATCCATTTGAATCTTCCTTGGGAAAAGTAATAATCACGATAAACATGAGACGGCGCGAATCGCAGTTGCAGCGCACGATTTCCGAGATTACGAGCTGGAAGCGTGGTTATAGCGCTGCAAGGGGTTGATAGGGGCCGATGGAGGAGGGGGGGGGGGGTTAAAGTAGGTCTCTTCCTCCACCTCGGAATGGCACAAACGCGCCTATAGATGATTCTATGGATGAAACGGTGAAAAGCGAAGCCCTTATCTCCTCCACGTAAGTGTAACTGCGTGAACCGTGGAAGGGGTGGTGGCTTGCATTATTTATCGAGGTACACGTGTTCAAGCCGGCTTGGCTAAAGCAAGCACCCACACCGTAATACACGTCACACGGCTGAACGTGAAAGGGCGCATTCGGATGCTCTAATGGGCTGTGCGAAGATAGCTTATGTTTGGCGTCGGGAAAAAAAGAGGATTTTAGGGTTGGGGGGACAACCCGGATTTCTCTTCCTCATTAACGACGGGGCCCGCGTTAAATCACGCCACGGGCAATCCCATTGTCTCCGAAATAGACGTACGCTAATTTCCTTTGTCGTGGTTTCACCTCCTGACACGCAGGAGCCACGTAACGTCGAACGTGCTCCAAGGAGTTTGGAAATTTTCGAGATGGGACCTCCCTCGTTGCATATGTAGAGGATTTTTTACTTACTGGTTATAATTTGGTCGTGGCAGGTCGGGATGACAATTTATAGCACAGTGGTGCGAAATCGGAATAAGATGGACAAAAATTAGCGATGAATTTTTGTTCAAGATGTTTTGAAGTTTGGATAAGATTTAGGTATGGCTGAGTGGCTGATTGCTGCTATAGGTAACGAGTTGATGATTTTTTTTGTCTCTGTGACTTAGTCTGAAATCGAAAGCGTTCAAAATGAGGAAGAGCAGGGTTGAAATTTCGACCTAGAGTTTCTGAAAAACGGACAAATGACGGAATAATATGATCATCAACTTGAGTTTAGGAAATCTTATCATTTTCAACTTGAGAGATTTTATATATACCTAAGAATAATTGAAAAGAATGAAATTATAGGTATGAAAGAACACACGTGGAAAATTCGTTGCCCATGCGCGTGATGAAGATTATACGCTGACGTGGTTATTCTGAATGGGGGTCGTCTCACAGGTCATTGAAAGATAAACGTACCTGACTTTTAAAAGTTTTCCAAGTCTACTTGTGTTGTTTTATAGTGTAGATATAAAAAGTGTTAATCGTAGTATACTTTATAAAGAGATCATTGTTTTATTACGTCCAACTGATTGTATGGTATGAGATTTAACTGATTGCTTTTTGATCTACGGTCCAAAATTTTGCAAAACAGATGATCTATCTTGGGTTTTCAAGTTGGAGAATAATGTTCAATATTTTAAAACACCATTTATGAACCGATTTCATACAAGTTATAATGAATCGAAACTAAGCTGATTAGAGAAATGATGGGTTTCAAATAATTACCTGTAAGCTCAACTGACCAGTCATTGTTTTATATATTATTCATGCTACCAGAATACAGTTTGTCTACCAATAGATTTTTCCAGCGAGCATTAACTCTATCAGATTTTTCCAATGTAATCGCGGACGCGTCGTAGAACTCGACAGTTGGTGATAAACAGGACGCAATAAATGTCCGGAAGAAGAACTTGCACCGTTGAGATTCTGCGCATGGGCCACTTCCTTGTATCGACGTTAAAGACGATCCCCCAATTCCAAATCGTCATTGAAAGCCTTAATACATCAAATATTATTTCTTTAAAATCTTTTAAACAAAAGATGATATTGAGTTTTCCATAATTTGTTGGATCGATTGAACTTGTGTTAAAGCATTTGGAAATGGCCTTTTTTTCTTCTGCTGGTCTTGCACTTTGCCATTTGTCATTGTTAGAAAAATTTTCAGTGCAAATTGTAAGTGCTTCAAAGTGGAACCTGCTATTTTTAGCTGGAAATGGATGAAAGTGAAAGAATTTGAGATACGAAGATTATATCATTATGAATTTCAAACTGAGGGTTCATGAATCAATATTCCAATTTTCGAAAATCAAATAAAATGATTTTCTTAGCTTTGTAAAAACTTCGGAAATTGAGGTTGGTTTTGATTTCTCAGTCAAATTGTTCAGATTACGTATAACCTTTCTTAATATTTACAAGATCATAAACTGTGTTTGAAAATAAGATGAATGAAAAAAAGGCAGAAGTTACTGATTTTGAATCTCTTGAATAAAGTGGTGCACAAGTATTTGAATAATGACCACAAAATAATGAACAGAGTAAACAATGTTGTACTACTGAAATTTTGAAAACAATTGTTCATTTGGAATTTTTATTTCTGTTACAGGTAAGCAAACAAGATTTTCCTTCTGCGATGTAATCAGGTATCTGAAAAAAAAATATGATGAGAAGAACTTCTATTTTGTCACAGCTCATGCGTCGTCGGTAATCGTATGATTTTTAAATGACCCTATTCATTTTTATAAGTCAATAGTGTGGGAGAATTATATATAAATATTTTGTCTCGAATATATCTGTTTAGATTGTGTATGAGACATATACTATATTATATTATATCATACATACTTATCCAACAGGATGGGAAGGAAAATAAAAATAAACAAATAAATTCACGTACCCGACCAAAAGTTCAAAACTTCTGCGAAATAAAGAAAAAATTTTTTTTCCTTTTTGTTTTTCATCAGTGTAAGTCATTCTGTAAAGGTAAAAAGCTCTGGGAAATGACACGTTTTTTTCACTTTTCGACACGTTTTGACTCAAACTATCTTTTTTCTAGCAAAAAAACTTTTTTTTCAAAAATTATGACAGTTTTAACTTGATGCCAGACGAAACGTCATCAATTAATAGAAAAACCGAGCGTTTCTATTAAAAATATCAAATTCTCCCATAGCTTTCGTCGTAAATGTTAATTTGTAGCCAGAAAAAACTTTTACCCCCAAAGGTAAGGAAGTTTGAACACATCTTGAAATTATTTTTTTTTTTCTCAAACATTTATATTTGACATGGTTGACAAAAAGCAACTTCAAAAAATTTGTGCACAAACGAGCTTAGTAGAAACTTAGTTTTCAATTTAAATTGTTAAACATGAATTTGATTCTTCGATTATATACATAATATACAGATAATTTTTTTTTTTCAAAATTCAAAATTGAAATATTATTAGAATAAGAAAAGTGCAGTGGAGGTTACAGCGAGAAAGTGAGTAATAAAGTGCTTAAATAGAAACATGCCTATAACCTGCTCAAAAACATGATGAATCACTGTAAAAAATATTAAGAAGTTTTGTGTATTTGTTTTGGAGTTATAAACAATTTAAAATACAGATCCTTATATTTTTGGAACAAAGCTTATGTTATTTTTGAAATATGAACTTCAAATGATGATGAAATTCGAAAAGTGCAGTATATATGGAGGTGAAGGAGTAAAGTATTATAATTATCTAGTTATATGTAAATTTTATATAATATATCAATAAGATAATATAAAGTTACTTTATAAAAACATGTTTATACTCCTCTCAGGAACATGATAAATCACTGTGCAAAATGTAAGGAAGTTTCGTGTAATGGTTTTTGAGTTCTAGACGAACAAACATTCATATTTTCACATTTTTATATAAAGATGATATACATCTATATAAATTCCTGATTGCGGTATATTATATACTTTATGAAACCGTAAACCAATGTATACCTTTTTTTGATTTATTTCAATGCACCCTCAATCAACTAACTCGATTGATGAAGGGAAAAAACACGCTCTTTGTCCCGGTGGGGCTTTCTTTTCGCGACGAGGCTCGGAAATATCGCGCGCGATTCGTGTCACGACGCGGAACAAAAGCAAAAAAGCTCTGGTCGCGGAACAAGTGGGTCGGGCCACGTATGCTGCTATCGAGTCCGCGGTGGCGGACATGCACGTGACGAGGTATACACCGTACGTACGTACGTACGTACAGGCGAGGGTCGGGCCGTAGTTATCTATCGGTCTGCAGCGGGGGCCCGGCGTCATTAGGCGCCCGTAACCGTATATCCCCCGGCAACCCACGCGCTCATCAGTATTTATCATACATCCCGGCCCCCGCGATTGGTAGCCCCTTGTACCCACTGAGTAGACGGGGAAATATGGGAAATTTCAAGGTGTCTGGTGATCACACGATTCGAATTTTTAAGTTGCATGTGACATACTCTCATTGTATCGAAAAAATACACTGAGAAAAAAATTCTTTAGTTACATTTGATCCAACTGAAATTTAGTTGGAATTGACATCAATGAAAATGTCGATCATGACGATCGAATTTTTAGTCGCTTGTACTGAATGAATATTTTTTCTCTTGAATTTTAGATGAAATGAGAGGATATTTTCAGTTTTCACAACTGAATTTTGCAATTTAAGCAAATGAGAATTTCAGTAACGTCAAGTTATTCGTCTCCCAGTCAAAAAAATACAGTGTAAGCGATTGAATCGATTTTTTTCCTGTATAATAACGGAAATGATTGTTCTCAACATTTGTATTGTCATTGTATACACCTTCATTTTAGGTGGATTTTTGATAATACGCTCGAATTAAGCCTGTATTCGATGGTACGTCATTTTTTAGTAAAAACGTGTTGTTAGGAAAATTATGAACTATGTAATTTGACATGCTGAGAGCTAGAATACACCACAGTCGATGTACATATTTCAAGTATACTCGTGTCCCTTTTTTGTTTAGTGTGTCATTTTGTGTAAACATACCGAGAAATTTTTACTTAATTCTCTAAAATTATTCGTTTTCAATTATATCCCTTGAGAGCGCGAGTTTTCCCCGCTGATTATTTACAACGTAATTACTACAAAATTAGAGTTGAAAAGAAAGGTCAGAAATCAAATGATAAACAAAGTTAAGGTCGTTTATTTAAGTCATGGCAAAAAGGAATCTAGAATTATACGATTTTGTGTTTATTTTGTTGAAATCAACATTAGATCAGTTAACGGTTACTCAAATTTTTTTGTGTATATATCAACGCAAATTCAACTTATTTATTGATTATTTCTTTCAATAATATTATTCAATTATATTTCCTGAACACACATTTTTCATTAAAAATGTTTTGCGTTTCATTTTTCAGTCATTCAAGCAAAAATTCGAAATTTTCGAACGATTGTCATATTTTACAGTAATGTTCCAATGTAGAACTTTGATGTAATAAAACACATTGTTTCTGATTATACTTTTCCAGGAATGCAGTGAATTTTTTTTATTGATGCAAAGTGATCTTTAATTCAAAGAACAAAAGAATTAACAAATTTTTCAAATTCCTTATGGAAAATATTAATGTCACGAATATTTTTGTATCAAAAATTTTTATATTACAGTATTGCATCTATACCTATAAACTTTTTTTAGTCATTTGTTTCTGATTTTTTTCGACTCTTTGAGTTTGGAGTGAATTTTAAGGGAATTTTAACAACAAATTTTCGAACTGGAAGTAATTTGATTTATATGATATGAAATATCTTTATACACCTACCTAAAATAACAAAAATACTGTAAATTTTGTTTTTGTTTTTAAATGCAAACTTGTAACAATACTAATGATTTCTCATTTAAATTATCATATTGACTCATTTTTTTCACAACAAAATTTGTGTATTTTTCGTTAACTCAATGCATAACCAAAACTTTGTTCAATTTTGAAATTCTAGCCTATCTTTTGAAATTTTGTTTTATAGTGAACTAGCTGTCCCAGCGGGCTTTGCTCCACAGTTACCACGTTGTTACACGCGGATCGGTCAGAAAAAGTCAATTATTGTTCAAATAAAAAATTAAAATTACCAAAAAATTATCTGAATGTTAAGGTTAAAAATTTTCATCTTCTTTTTTTCTTTTGCAATAATTTCTAATTTTTTCACGAAATATGAATTGGTTAAATAATAATGAATTACTCCGAAGAGATATTATACTAATATAATGAATTATATTCGTCCAAAAGATGTTATAAGTATTTAAAAAAAAATCGTCCTAAATGTTTTTCTTTCCTATTTGTTAACCAGGATTATGAGATGATCATGATGAGGGTTATAATAATAATTTTATTTTGACTTTTTATTATTTGTGACACTGTATGATTTTGTGATTCATGGAATTTTGTGATGAACTTGAAAATTTTTCAAAATTTGCAAAATTTAGAGAATTATTAATAATTCAGTTCGGGCCACTCACAATTCGGAAAGGCGGGGCTTTAGATGGAAGCCCTTTCTCCCTTCACCTCTTCTTTTTCTAAGCTTACTCTGATAGAAAAGTAGAGGGTTATTGAGGTGTGTTATGAAATATATAATAATGATGTCTCTTATCTTGGAAGACAATTTTTAGACAAAAATTCTACGAATCAACGTTTTTTTCGACTTTCCTTTGTTTTAGATAGAATATTCTTTTATCCAATCGTCACCTTTACAATGCAGTATCTTCTCATTTTTTCAAAGAGAGATAAGAAAAGCGATTAGGATACATTTCATTACACACACCTAAGTGATACCAGTGATTCCCATGAGAGTGAGCTAAGAAAGTGAGCTAAGAAAGAGAACTTCTTAGCTCACTCTTTCTCTCTTATGAAATAAAGAAAGAGTGAGTCTCTTATATGAAAAGCCTAGCCTCTCCAAAAATTAGTAGACAAAATTGAATTAATTATAACTGTTCAAATGTTGCAAATTTTCGAAAATGCAAAGAATAAAGTGTCTTAGAATTTTATGAGGAATTTATGATTTTCGGAGATCCGCTGACTTTAGGACACCGTTTTTCATGGTTTCGCAAATTTTTATGAGTTTTTGTGGTTCCTAACTTTTTGTGATTTTGTGACTTTTCGTGGTATTTTGCATAATTTTATGTTTTCGTGATTATTGTTTTTGTAACTTTTTGCGACTTTCGCAAAATTTTGTAATTTTTTGAGCCTGTGTGTGTGTGTGTTATATTTCAACAGTGCAGCGGGGGTGCAGGCGGGGGAGTAGGCCATGTTAGTTCGTTGATGAAAACATGCCTATAACCTTCAGATGAACATGGTTAATAACCGTGCAAAATTTCATGACGTTTCGTGCAGTAGTTTTGAAGTTATAGGCGCACAACGTACAGACTTTATCATTTATATATATATATATAGTAGTAGTGAATTCGATTAAAATAAATAAAATCTAGTAAAAACTTCATGAGATATTGAACAAAAAACATCAATAATTTCTAAACAGTGAATACCAGTGAAATAATTTTTTTCCTTTAAAAGTCCAAGTAATGATATTTTATTCAAACGCTCTTTGTTTTGAATTGTTCTATTTTTCATTTGTCTAATAAAAATCTATGAAATTTGAACTATGCACATATTTTACAATCAAATTCAAAATTCAGAAATTTAAAAATTTTAAATTTCTTCCTTTATAGTTATAGCTTCTCAAAAATTCACTTAATTATGCCTTTTGTTACCACAACACTATTTATTCTCATTTGAATTGAATGAATTTTCCGAGATGTTTATGGAGAAAAAATACAAATAAAAATACGGTATAATTTTTGTTTGTGAATTTCGGTAAGTTTTGAAACAGTTTTTTCCTTCAATTTTTTTGAATTGGAAGAACGGAAATGCGTTTAACGAAACGCGTTCATCAGTAACAATCTACATTACTATAAAGTACTCTGATATTTCTGATTTTCCAACCAGAATCATCATACGTCAATATTATGATAAACAATTGATGAATCGATAAATTTTCGATTAAAATTTTAATCAGACTTCGATAGTCCTTCTCTAGTAATTTTGTTTTTCGATATAAAATGAATAGTCTCTCGTTCATTCGTTTTTTTTTTCAATATAAATTTGTTGTCTTTCAATAATTGTCTTTATTTTTAAAATATTACTCACTGTCATAAATCAATTTTATTTTAAGATGCAACAAAATCAAGAAACGACTGGAAATTCAAAAATTATCTTCAATTTAGTCCATGTTCACATTAATTTTCAAGCAAGCAAGTTTTAAATGAAGGGGATATGTCTTGAATCAAGGATGATTATTTTAAATTATGATAAATGTTCTCAATTTTAGACTCTCGCGCTTTAAAGTAATAGTATGTATTAGCTTAACTTAAGGTCATATTTGAATTTTAAGTCGTGCCCTGATTTTGTTGCATCTGAAGATAAAATTCAATTTTTAGAGCGTTACATTGATATCGAGAACAACGATAACAGTTTGTTGACATTAGTTCGTGAGGCAATCTTATACATGAATTTAAGTTTTCGAAGTAAATTTATTTAGATTTTTTTTAGTTTACATATATGTGGATAATTTAGATTCGGGACAAACATAAGCTCCTTAGAATTTTATTAAAAAATTGTTATTTTCATCTGTTACTATAATCCTGAGGATATATTGGACCACGAAACACTTGAAATTTTCCATCCGCTCAGCCCAATGAATTTCCACATGCACGAATTTCGAGTTTCTCATCAAACAACAATATTTCAACATCAGACAGAAATTAATCGAGGCGTACTGGTCGGAAACAATTTTTTCTTTTGCCGTACGATCTCTGGGAACGGGAGCCCTCCCTTTTTTCAACTACGGGAAAGGGGAATTTAACGTCTTTGCCGAGGAGCCGTAATAAAACGCAAGCAATTCTTCGAGAGTAAGACGCAAAATAAGGAATCGAACGGATATTGCCAATTTTCGAGCGGAAGGAAACGTATCCTCGTCTAATCCGCGAACTCAGAGGCAAGGGCTCGCCCAAAACGCGCAAGCGCAATCCTCTAATGTGGTCGAAACGCGGGGTATAAACGTTCATCGAATGAACTTCAGCGAAACCAATATCTTCATTAAGCGCGCATTCCCTCATTGTCCTGGTAACCGCGACTTTCCTACCTAGCGCGTCTTTCTGTATTTTACGCGAGAAAGAAACGTTTTCATCAGTGATTTAAGGGTGGTTGATTCAAAAGTAATTGTTGAAGTCAAATTTATGTTGGAAGTAATTGACGTGTAACACTTGATTTCGATAATTTATAACCTAAAATTAATAGGAACATTTGGAGCCGAGAAAATTAAAATTTCATCTTTGGTTAGTTCGAGTTTTTGGCTCTTTCATTGACTTCTTTGCAAGAGCTAAATTATAAATGAAGAACATTACGAACAATAATAAGAATTATAAACACTGTGGAATAAAAATCAACCCAGGAACACTATAACTAACGTATTTTATTTTTTGACGCTTTTCATCTCCATTGATATAATATTGATTATTATATTGCAAAATTTATTGTTACTGAGAAATATTTTTTCACACAATATACATAGAAAAATGTGATAACATCATTCTGAACACATAATTTAAATAAGAAAAAGAATACAAATAACGACATTTTTTTATTATATAAAAGAAAGGATAGAATATGTTTAAAGGATAAAAATGTTTAAAATATGTGAGTAATAAAATTTTAGTTCAATAATTTTATTATTTGTTTTTGAAACAATCTTTGATTCTCTTTTATATTTTGTTTTTTATTGTAAATTTATATTTCTAAAGAGAGCTGATTAAAATAGATGAAAGCTCGAATTAACTTATGTTGAAGTTATTCTTCCCTTTGTTCCAAATAATTGTATCAATCTTAAATCATGAATTATAATTCAACGTTTAAAATAAAAACCTCGAACATGAAAACCCTGGGATGGAGAAGAAAAGAATGGATCATTCTAGAGAAATGTGTTTTTCATATTCTTCAACGTTTAATTAAAAAATTTTCTACCCAAGGTTCCTTTTTGTAAAATCATATATAATATCATGAAGTATTTGGAAATTACTACTTTCAATATCTGGATTTTCTCAGCTTAACACATAAGAATAAGTTTTTCTTCGTTTGAGAAAATGAAGTGTGGGGATGGAAACTTAAATTTTACATAATTCAAGGTTTTAAATTCAATGTTAGAAAAGTATAAGAACCTTTCTACTAGAATGTGAAATTCCAGAAAATATTGATTAAAGAATGTAGAATCAGGAAAGATTATTACATGAATAGATAAATACAGAATCAAGCAGTATATACGATAAAAAATAAGGGCCATCTAAATTTTAAATTTTCGAATTCTAGCATCTTTATTCGGTGATCTAAAGTTACATTATTTTGATGAATAGAGAAACGGAGTTGATAAAATATAATTATGAAATTTTGTGCCTCAGGGAATCGAGTTCCGTAAATCTATGTTTTCGAGCATAAGATGAAGCATCAAGATTGACAAAGTGTAAAATATTCAGGAGCTTTCAATTTTTCGAATATATTTTTGATATTTTCAATTCTCTAAAACATAAGTCACATATTCTGTAATGTAGTATTATGATTCTTACAGCCCTTTATATCTGCATCTACCACACTAGACAGATTGTCGTTTTCATTTAACAGATTCAATCCTGTGAAATTTTCTCAATGTCAATCTGTTCAAAGTAACAGCTAGAATTTCCAAAATACAACGGAAGATTTATTGATAATAAAGACAATCTGTTAAATTTAAAGCTACAAATTTTTTCTCAAAAATTATCGACAGATCAATCTGTGAAGATATAAACAGATCCATATTTAGATAGACTACCAGAATATAAAACAATGTAGTTTCTAGTTGATGAAATAAAAATTCTAGAATTCAAAGCTTTAAATCAAAACCTTCGACATGTATATCGTGAAAAATTAAATAATAGTATAGCAAATTGTAGTAATAAAAATTTTCATATATTTTTTAAAACGTTCAATTTGAGACACGAATTCCTAGAGTCTCAAGAGCAAAAAGTTTGAAACCTTACAAATTAGAGTTCACCAATATCCCAATTAAATTCTTTCAAATTTCGTTTCGGCGTTCCACAAGAAAAAAAAATGTATATCAAAACCACCCAGCCCTCGTCATTCGATCCCCCCTTCTCCCCCTTCCTCCTTTATTTTCCCACGGAAAATTGAAAACGGAATGAAATATTGCGACGTTCGCCACGGGGGGTTCCCATATTGTTCCAGTGGTTAATATGGGAATGGTAAATAAGCAGGTACAATGCGACGTAACGAAATGAAGAGCCCAGGGTTTCCAGGGGGGATAGGTGGGGGTCGGGGCATTGCGAGAGGTAAGGGTGGTGTGCACAATGAGGAGTTTCATGGTCGCGGGCGCCATAAATTCGGTATATTGAATCTCGCGTGGATTCACGTACGTCGCGTACGAATTCGCCCGTGCCGTGGCAATAAAGCAAAATTCGATGCCCTGTTGACTCGGAACGTAAATAGGAAGCTTAATATCTGCCATTGTGACCGCCTCGCCCCTCCCTCCCTTTTCACCGTCCCCCCTTACCTATATTCGCCCCGCGGCATCTCGCCGTAGTTGACGCTTTGCCCTTGTTCATCGTCATCTGATGATTCACGTGTTTGCACTGTTTGTGCTCGTGGATATCATAATTTTTCGCGAGTCGACGCTTTTCGCGAGGGAGGATGATTTATGTTTAGTTTTTCGATGGTCCATGTAGCGAATGTTCATTTAGGCGGAATCAAATATTTGTAAAAGTTTGATGGTTTTACTGTGAATCATCTATTTTCCTTTGGGGTCTGATGAGCATTTTACAAATCGTACACTCCAGCCTCGATTTGATGCATGGGTCGGGGATCGTAGCTTTTTTTATTTTGTTGTCAGAATATTCTTGACTTTACTTCTATATTTCGTAATGTCTGACCAATTGACTTGGTTCTATAATTTCGTTCAGACCATTTCGTCAATGCGAATTGACGAAACGCGGAACGTCCCGAAAAAGCGAGCGGCGCTTTTTACATCAGCACCGAGAGGCAAAGTAACGCTTCGCGTGTTCTTGGAACGTCGTTATCAGGGCGAAATTATGAAAATGAAATTACAAGCTCGGACCACATTTCCCTTGGGGCGCTTTTGTATTTGTCACGAGCGATCGTACGTCATTTCGTATCTCGTCCAATTTAATTTCAGCCCCGCGCCGCGACCCCGGGACGTCGTCTACGAAATTATAATAAAATCGTCAAATGAACTTTCATAAATATTCAAACGCCTTGCATCGTATTATTACTTGAATATTCTCGTTTAATTCGTGCCCAACGAGGTACGAGAAACGATAATGAAACTCCGGAGAAATTTCTCGAAAACATTCAGCGCTGCGAGAATTAACACAAAAATAAAAATATGGCGGAAAAATTTTTTGAGTAAATATGTGCATATTTTTGGCAAGGTTTTTTACATCTTTAGTTTATTGTGTATGAATTTTTGTAGACTTAAAAAAATTTCTCTGAGTGCAGGGATTCTGAGTATAATGACGAAGGAAATGATTGTATTTTTTAAATTCATAAAAAAAAATGATGCAAAAACTTGGAATCGATCAAAATCCATGACCTGATTTGAAAATTTTTTGGAGTTTCCCAATAAAGCTACCGAAATACATGTTCCGCCAAAAACTACACACGCCACAGCCCATACCCCTTGCCCGATGGCTTTATCAAAGACCGAAATCACCCCCGCGTATCGTTCTTTTGTCACGCCACGTCACGGGACGGTGGCAAGATCGAACGATATTTTGGCAAGCAGCGGCCATTTTCCAGGATGAAATTGAAGAGCCTGAGGGGGTTGGAAGAACGGGCCGCGCACAATGACGCCGCTCCCACGTACTGGCATTGCGCTCTCGGCTCCTCGTGTTTGCCGAGAGTTCGCCCGCGAGATTTTGCCTATTATCGAGTGGCTCCTCGCCCGGCTAGACCGGCCAGACGTGACTTTGCAAAGTAAATTTAATCTCCGACGAAACACGGACAAATACGATTGCAGCCCGCGACCAAGCTGCCGGTGATAAGCGCAAGGGAGATTATTTGACGCTCAGTACGACGGCGAGTTCTTACCTGAGTATCACGGAGATATCACTTTCTGAACTTTCACTTTCGACGAGCAAGTGTAGGATGTTCTATGTTTTCCGTCTGAGGATAATTTTTTGCTATCACTTTCAGCCAGGAAAGTAGGAGAATTTGAAGTACGAATTGGTGGGTTTTGGAGGAATGTTCTTAATCTTTTCTTTTATGATTCTAAATTTCTCAATTCTTTTGACAAATAATGAACAATTGGTAACGTCAAAGGGAATAAAGATATACCTACTCAATTTTTTTGTCTCAGCAGCTGGACCTTGATTGTACTTTTTGAATTTAAAAAAATCATCTTTTGCGACAATTATGCCTAACTTTCTATAGAAAGTGTTTATTTTTGAGGGTTCAAATCTTCAATTCTACCCTCACTTTTTAAGGGATAATTCTACTCTGGTACTTGAAATAAATAGCTTTTATGAGAATTTTTTTTACAGATTCTACTATGTTTATCTACACAGAATTTTTGGGGATCAATTTATACACAAAGAGCATCATAAAATATTTTATTTCATTTTTTTGAATGCAGATTTATTGTGAAAAACTTGTAGATAAACGTGACGCCTCGGGAAGCGAGTATGTTTACGCTGTTGACCACAATTCGAAATATATATGCATTATAAACAAAATAGCACATCTTTTTCGAAAAAAAAAGACAAAAAACTAGCATTGTATCGCAGTTTTTGATTGAGGAATTTTTTACTAATAATTTAAATCATAAAATCTACAAGTTCTGTTGGTTTGCGCGATAGGCAAAGATTTACAAAATATATGATAGTAGATTTCATCAAGAGCGTCAAAATGCTCTCTTTCCGAGAGTCATCTAGCAGTTTCTCACGAAAAAGTGCATTAAACGAATTGCAACAAATTTTTTGAATAATTTTTTTCAATGAAATTGAATATAATTCATGATATGAAATAATTTCAAAAAAAATTAATGAAATGAATTATAAAATGAAATAAAATTCATGATATGAAAGTGGACGAAGTTTTGATATTGCTCCGAGTGATTGAGGATATTTATATTTTTTTTTTATGTTCTTGAGTGTATACATAGATCATCACAAGTTCTGAGTTTATAACCAAAATAGAATGTATAAGAAAAATATTCTCACGAAAGCTCCTAATTCAGATTGCTGAAAGTGGAATGATCTCTTAAGGTTATTTTGATCACTCCACTTTCAGGGTTCACTTTGAAATTTAAAGGTTAAATTGGACCACTCGACCTTCTATTTCAATTTTAAAAGTTATCATTCCAGATATTATTTCAACTATTTTATTTTCAGAAGTAACCTGCAACTTTGAAAGTTAGTGAGTTTTTCACCTCAGCTTTCATGGTTGACTCTAAACTTTGAGTCTCATTTGGCCTATTTAATTTTCTGGATCAATCCACAATCTTCAAAGTTTATTCTAATTTTTAAACGTTATTTAATAACTATCCATTCTTAATCAGTCTTATATGCTAAATATCTTGATTTGAAAACGAAAATAAGAATTTATAGAGATAATGAACAAACAGCTACTATAGAGTCAATAAAGATATACCTACTGATACCTACTTAATTTTTTGTCTTTTCCAAAAAAAAAAAAAAAAGATTTGCATTAACTATAAAATAAAAAATATGCTACTTGAGAGTCAAGATGTTGAGCTAAGGTTTAACTTTAATTTTCAGGTTTAACTTAAATTTTGATGAGGGTTTAACCCTCATTTGAGTTCAGTGTTCGATTACATTACTAGATTGAAGGTTCTGAGTCAACCCTAAATTTATTTGAGGATTGACTCTCGAAATTGAAGATTGACTCTGAAACATCAGAGCCAACCTTAAAAAACAAGGTTTATTTCTAAAAGTTAAGGATTGAGCTTGAAGCCAGTTGAAGTTCAACCTTTTACATCCAGAGTTAATCCTGAACGTTCAAAGTTATTCCTAAATGTTCACGGTTCATCATTTGAGTTAAGGGTTGACCTTGAAATTCAACGTTTGCCGAGATTCAGTCAGAGGTTAATTCTGAACGTTGAGTATTAACCACACAAAGTGAAATAAATTTCTAATAAGGGTGAGCCCAAATTTCTGGTCTCAATAGAATTTTTCTCTGGAGAATTCAAGATACACCCTGAGAAATGTAAAAGGTTTTTTCTTTGTTGACGAAAAAAAAGCGTTCCCCTAAACACTCAGTGTGGTGCGATGAGGTAAGAGGGGGTGGATATGGGGGGTGAAGTGTGAGGGTGTAGTCGAAAAATAAAGACGCCGTTCGTCAGATGAGGGGATTTTCCTATAAATTTCCTGGTCCGCCGAAATTACTTTCCTACGTGCCACGCTTCACGGTATAAATATCTTATAAATACAAAGTGTTACCGTGGCTGTGGGGAAGCCGTCACACGTGACGCTGAGGACTCTCATGGCGAATTCGCTGGATTCTTTGAATTTCGGAAAATTTTGTCGAAGACGAGACTGTGCAAACCGCGCAAACTTCGTACTAGTATTTCGTGTTTAATTAAGGTAATAGATCACGTTTCAACATCGTTTCAAAAGGGTGTCAGGGGAATTTTTTTATCTAAATCTTATCGAAAATCGAAGAATTTTAAATAAGTTACTTTGGGGTTTATACAAAGAAATTGGGTTATGTAATGTGATGACATTTGCTTGTTAAAATTTCAAGAATATTGAATCCTGATGGCTATGAAAAATTAATTTCGTGGAATGAAATGAATTTTTAATTATTCTATAATCTGATTTCACAGCTTTTGAGGTCAAAATCGAATTTCACACGAAGAGAATATGATTTATTAAATTTTACTTATTTTTACACTCGCATTTACGATTTCCAAGAGAGTGTGCTTATTTCTCTATGAATCTTTATAACTTTATTCCATATCAGAATATTTTATTTCAAACGTTACACCAATTTTACACGTTCAGAACCTTCATAATATATGTCACTTTATGAAATCTAAACTCGTTTATTTTCATTTCCCTCTCAATTTTGATGTACTTGGCTGCAATTTTTCCATTGATCATGAAAAGTAACGATCGGGGTAAAATTTCTTGAGCACGCTGTTTCGGGGTTTGCAAATGAATGATAAATCTGGATTAGTCGTTTTCCGGTTGTCACGCATGCTGGGTAATGCTGATTGGAAAAGCGGGAAATATCCCAATATCGTCAATCCACTTTCGTTTGATTGGAAGCAAATTAAGTGGTACAATCGAGCGAGACGCTCGGCGGATGTTACGTGTGAAGGAATGGAAGCGACGAGGGGAATCACCCGCGTCAACGCATTCGGATTAATAATCTTTGACGGCGTATTTCCGATGAGAAAACGCAAATAGAAATGGAGAAATGAGAACGAGTGTGACGGAAAAATTTATGTTCATCGATGGTTATTTCGGGGCATTAGGATTGATGATTGAGGGTTAGTGATACAGTTGATTACCAGTTGCTTATATTCTGCAATGTAATACCCTAAAGTGGAAAATTTTATTATTTATTTATTATAAAATGAATCTCTCAGTCTTTGGAATGTTAAAAAAAATCTAGTCAAGAGAACAAAAAGAAATCCATTTATTTCATTTATTGTTTGAAGAAAAAATTTCCAATCGTCGAATTTTCTGCGAATTCCCCCGGAACCAAGTGCCATTGCTGTCTTCGTAAAACATAGCAAAAATCGCTCCGTTTTTGCTGAAGGGCGGGCATGTCTCGCGTTCGCGGTGGAAAAAAAAAGTTGTCAGGATCGCCGTAAATCTTGGCAGAGGCGTCGTAAATCTGTGACGTCGGCAAAAGTGTATCAAATTTATCGATTGGCAAAGGAAAGTGAAAAGTGCACGGCGAGATAAAATCAGGAGGCCTTACAAATTAGTCGCGAGTCGAATGCAAAGTAGTCCTTGAAAGATCGCGAGGCGCACTTAACATTATACGCGAACGCCCGGGAACATCGTTCCCATCCGCGGCGAGTAATCCGGCATTAGCATATTCGAGAAGGGAGATGATCAGGGCTCTCGGGCATGGTATAAAGAGAAAAAGAGCGAAAAAAAGACTGGAAAACCGGTAGGCCGATCCGATATACGCGCATGAAACCGTCTCGAGGCAGCGTCAGCGGTTTGGAATTCGGTTGTGGTAGCTTATTCGCCTGCGGAAGGGAAAAATTACCTTTCCTTCTATTTCCCGACCTCGTGCCTTCCGGGATAACGCGAGATTAGGTGCAAGATATGTAGGATTATTAGGCGTCGTGTTGAGATTTGAGGATGATTTTGTTTTTTTAATGATTGCAGGTAAATAGATTTTTTTTGATGGGGATGAATTATTTGTGAGATGCTCTGAACGTTTGAAAATAAACGAAAAAAATTGTTATGATTGTGTTTTGTATGTAGTTGATAGAGTATTAATATTTGACAAAAATAATGGGATGTCAGCAATTTTTTATTCTCAAATTTGGAGAGGGGTAAAAAAAAATTTTTATTTGTTTTCGTCGATTTTGTAAACGTAAGAACCTTTTGAAACTAAATTTTAAAGCCTATTCTTGCATACTTGTATATTACCTATGTTTGGAGTGTCGGTTATGATTTTCTTGTTGTGGTAGAAAAAAAAGAAAACAAAAAAGTTTTTTAAGGGAAACGAATGAATTTATTTTAATTATGTGGAACTTATAAATGTAAGATCAATTTTTTTAAATTTGTTTAAAGATTTAATAATCTGTAAGTGTAGTTCGAGATTCGAGTGTTAAACAAATGTCTGGCTTATAAGATTTTGTGCTCAGAAATTTCGGTTTAAATTATTTTCGTAAATTTTACCTATGATATAATGTGTTAAAATCAATTTATTGTAATATGAGTTTGAAGAATCTAAATTAATTTTAAGATATTTCAAAATGTTTCTCGTAAGTTCTTAAAAACCCCAAGTAAGAAATAATAGAAATGGTCCACCAGATTTATGTTGAGGTATGTTTTTAAACCCTTTTCATTCAAATTATTTCCAAAGAGTAAAGTTTATTTAAAGTAAATAATTGAGCTTTTACATACCCAACATATAACTGCTTTCCATTAATCTAAGTTTTTTGGAATATACATATTTTGAATAATTTTATCTATATGTACATTATTTTTCAATATTTAATCTGTTTTAAAAGAACTTCGAATTTTTAGGTAGCATTTAGAAAAAATCTCTTTCAAATGGATGTTGGTGAATTCGATACATTTTTGTTTCAATTCTAAAATTATTTTGAAAAACTAAATAATTTTTTAAAATAGCTATGGCCTTTTCATGACTCTTTCTTTCTTAAAATGCTACAAATTATTTTCTAGACTGTACATTTAAATTTTAAGGAAATACTTGCTCAAGTTATAGTCGATTTTGGATAACAATTTTACAATTTCTTCATCGTGAAAATTTTCATTGAGATATTTGAAAAATTTTTGATTATTACTCTGTTTTCTTTTTATATTTACTTACAATTCGTCCTTAAATAAATTCCTTATCACTTTTTGCTAGTTACTAAAATGCGTAGGCATCATAAGCGGAAAAGATAAACTAATAAAATTAAAATGTGTTATTCAATTCCTTAGAAATAAAAAAAAAAAAATTCCTTTTAAGTAAGACTTATAATGAAAAGGGATTGATCAGAAAAAAAACGTTATAAACTAGCTAAATGTTAAGAAATATTTTCGAAATTTCATAACAATACTATCATTCCATTCTCTGTGTGAAATTTGGTTCTCTCGCAGATCAATACTAATTTTACTTCAAAATTACAATAACTTCATTCTTAACGATGAAAGTGTACTCGACGTTGGACATTTTTGCAGTACAGAATCCACTGACACATTTATTAGTAATGAAATGTTTATCTACCACAAAATTGCATGATCGTTATTGCTAGGAAACTGTATAACACAAATGTGCTCATGATTTTAATGCCACTTGATTTCGATATTCCTCGTATCAAATGTAAACATTACAACGTCGTCATTAAAAATTTTACTGTCAATTACTTATGTTATTCTCGTTTTTGTATTTGATGAATGCAAATTTAAAAAAAAAGTAGTATGCATAATTTATCCTAGTAAATAAATAATTACGTGTCGAAATTTACTCGAAATTGGAAAATGAAGTCTAAAAAAATTTCAAGTCATTGTGATATTTTTTTTCGTAAGGAATATATCTATAACCTCTTTCTAATGTAAGTTTTTTTCAATAATATATATTCCCTGATTCTAAAACTGTTTTTTTTATACGAGGAACATTTAAAAAATCCGATCTTTTCCATTGTTTTATAATGTGATCGATATTTTCCCTCGTGCAGTATCGAAAATTCCCATGACAAAAACCAGTTCATCGCCAAGTATTATTCATTTTCCCCCCAAAAAAGTTAAAATTATTCTTTTGTCAAAAAAATCAGCATATTCATGAAACTGAATCTCTTCGAAAACTCGGCTAATAATTTTCGCGATTCAAACGCATTCATCAAAAGTCCCAGTTAATTAAATAATTAAACGTCAGCGTCCTTTTCTCGAACGCGGGCTGGCAAAGTGCGGCAGAGCTTGAATGATCGCGCGGCGAGGGCTTAATTGGACGGAAAATAATTATTTTCATGACGATGATGCTGCGAAGTTTTCGAGGGAAGGGTGCAAAAGTGCCTCGGCCTTTTTTTCTTTCTCTTGTTTTTCTTATTCCTCGGTGCAGTAGGAATAAAAGGCGACCTGTTGCGATTTGCATCGCTCTTTCTCAGATAACCCCGAACTGGGTTAAGGCTAGTGACGAGAGGCTATACGAGAACGTAATTTACTTGGTGGCAGGCTCGTTATTTATGGCGTTTAAATATCACGGTAATGCGCGTTCCGCCGTGAAGTGCACGCCACCACGGGGAGAATGGGTAATGATTGTTCTTGTTCCTCACAATGACCAGCCACGATGCTGCTTTTTTTCGTGTCTCAAGTTGTTCTTCAAACGTTACGAAGCGAAATTCTTAACGCGACGAACTTTGTCATATTGTTTGCATTGTGCTCGATGGAAATTTTCCGAACGATAAGGAGTATTGGATCGATAAAAGCTACACTGTTAGGAATTTCTTTATTTAATGGGAGATTGTCTTTGAAGCACATTACAAAGGGCGCCTATTAAATTGTTTATTTATGTAATACATGAATTAATGAAAAAAATAGATACTTTCTATGAAAATAAAATACAGTCTATGGAATGCAAACAAAAAAATTGAAAAGATGACAGACATTATAATCAGTTTAGCTTGAAATGATTTCTCAATAGAAATGCACATTAAAATGTTATTGTCCTTCAGACTGAAAGTGAGCATATATTGAATGTTTTCTGCGTTTATTTTTCTTAAGTGATAATTATACTGATTGTTGTGTTGTGTGTTTAGATTGCTGATCTTGAAAAGGGCTCGAAAAGGAGTTGAAATGTTGATATTAAATGAATTGGTATTTTTTGATTAAGAAATCGATGAAGGATTTTATTTTACTTATTCGTATATGGAACTGCTTGCAAAAATTTTATTAATACACAGGGATACTCCTAACAAATTGAAAATGTATGTAAATAATATTTTTACTACAAATATTGCATGTTCTCTTGAGATCGAGTTTGGAATTTTAAATACACATTATGTAAAACGTAAGACATTTTCTTCTGAGAATTTTTTCTGTTACCATGTGCATTAAATAACGTAGAGAAATTTTCAATCATAGTCGGCTACAATCTGATCATTTTAATTATAAATATTGAAATCGATACATTAATCTTGAAAAAATAGGCATTATACATTTTTTTTAAATCCCTTTTATATACATGTCCATGATATTGCAAACATGATTTTGAGATATATACAATGTATATGCAGTGAATGTGGGTGTATACAGTATATTCAAACAAAATTTATTTTAACAACATTTTTAAATTTAACGTAACGTAATTTTTACTCCTTTTTCTTTAATGCATACTTTCAGCTTTGTAGAGTTGAGTGCATATTAAGTGCATAATATGAAAATTTGTCGTATCTTACTGATTTAAGTTGGTTGCATTCATAATTAAAAAGTTCTATTTTATTTAGTCCTATTTTCGAAATGCCAACATGTTTTTTTGCATTTTTTTAACTCTCTTCTGGTAGGTAAATAAGTTAGACCTGACAGTAAATATTTTCAGAAATTAGTATGTAGGAATCAACGAAAACACTACGGAACTTTCCCAAATCCATGAGTTTTAAGGAAATCAGAAAAAGGTTTGTAGTATTTGGAAACTAAAATACAAGAATTTCGTGATGCTACTGTGTTCTCGAAAATCCATGACACTACATATTAGGAATATGTGAAACTTTATATTCTCAAGCTTTAAAATCCGGAAATTGATGTAGTGATTCATGAAAATACAAGGTTTCTAGAGAAATACTTGAAATTCGGTAATGTATTTGATATTGCAATAAATCTTGATGATTACTAAAAAATTCGAAAAAAAGTCAAAAGCAGTGCAACAAATACCATAAATCTATGTTAGATACTTATACATGCTTTTAAAATGTCTAATTATGTACCTATGTACAAAATTGAAAAAAATTCAACCCTGGAGCATTAAAATTTCGAAATCTGTATTGAAATCCATAAAAATACAAGAAAACCCTTGATGTTGTGCCAATATTGAATAAATGCGAAAAATACTAACAGTACTAAAAGTATATGAAATACTTTATATTCATGGAGAAACTGTCTTTTGAAGAATCCATTACAATACAGAAATTTGATCAAACTTTGATTTTCCTAGCTTCAACTTCTACAAATCTATATACTCATTAATGGAAATACTAGCTATCCAAAACAATTTTCAAAAATATTTTTAAATTTTATTATCAGTAAAAAAGAAACAATACTGTTGATACAAGCAATATTTAAAATACTAAGAATTCATCAAACTTTAATTTTAGAAAATTGAACTCTAGAATCCTTTACAACAATCTAAAAGAAGAATAGAAAATCTCACAATATGTATAATGAACATAAAAAATCTGAAAAATACAAAAAAAAACCATGAATAACCATGTTTTTTCAAAATTTACCGAAAAATAAGAAAGCAATTTAACTTTAATTCAAGAACGTTGAATATTTTTTATTCGCACAGCAATCTATAAGAATACTGAAACTCCCAGAGAAAAGTTAATTTTTTTATATAATTTGATCAAAATAATACTGACGGTTATTCAATATTTTATTACTTTTTACGAGAGACCAAATTTCAACTATGAAATAATGCAAAACAAGCAATTTACCATGAATTCTGCTCTTGACAGATAAAAATAGTTATTTTTCATTGTTTACACAACATTTTTTCGCTATGCGATTGGGTCAAATTAAACTAATATGGAATGATCAAAATAGACTCTTTCAAAAAGTCAGTTTTTGACCATCAAGAAGTCAAAAATATTGATTTACGTTGTCAATATTTAACTATCACTAGGTGTAATCCACCATTTTAAACATTCAGATTTAATTTCTTAAAATTGGTGAGATTCGTCTATTTCTAGTAGTAGATGATTTTTTAATATTTTTTGTTATTTAAAAAAGTTATATTTTGCCATTTATCAGTAACTGTTTTTCCAGTAGGTTAATTCATCTAATTCGACTATTTAATTGCCCACACGGATTATTTTATATTAAGAGAGTAACTCAGTAAGTAAGTAATTAAGAGAGTATGCTAAAGTTAGCTTCAAACAAATGATCAGAACGACTGAAATCATTTCCTTCACCTCTTTAAAATTTTTTACAATGAGTCTTATGCAATTGCTGCAAATCTCTCAAAAAACAAACTTCCTAGCGCATAACTATAATTGAAATTCGAATACGCGTAAAATTCTAGCAATTTCTTCATTTACCACTCAAATCTCGATTCGAGTCAATTTATTTTTAAGTTACAAAGCCACATTCTAGATTCGTCTTAACTATGTATATTTTTTATCAACTTGGGTTCGTTCATGACGATAAATCATGCTTAATACGAAACGGCGAGCATCTGGAATGGACGTAAATGCTGCACAAAACAATTTCATTTGCGACATTAGGGGCAGTAGAAACTTACGCAGAGAGCCAAGTCTAATACAGAGTGACCGTGTGCGTATGCAAGCTACGCGCTAATGACTATGTACACCTTAATTAGTCATCATCTGGCTTAATGGGCTCGATGCCGTTTCCGGTATTCTCGACTACCGCTATAATGACTCCCAGGATCCATCTCTTTAATCTAAATAATCTTGATAAGCAGAAAATCCGATTTTTTTAATCGCTGAATGGAATCGCTATTCCAGATCATTAAGTTTTCTTCCTACCCTGAGAAAAAAAACAAATTAAGCATTTGATCTATAAGCCTTGAAACACTTTATTTTTTGTGTGTTATAAAAATGTAACTGCAAATATATTTTATTAGAACTTTTGAATGATGATGGTAAGATTTTGCTACAACTTATGTCATAATTCTGGCATATGGCAATAAAATTTCCATATTTTTCATGTAGGATTGTTCACAAAAATTTAAGTGTTAGTTCGAAATGAGGAGATAGTAGCTGAAGAAGTTTTTATCGATTTACCAGGACATAAATTTTCAGAATCTCAAAATTAATTAACACTTAAATATAAGAATATATAGTCTAATTGAGAGATTAGTTTTCTACGCTTACAAACTTCCGGTGATTCAGATTTAGAGAGTGCAACTGGCCAGTTCTTGGAACAAAAAATTTGACACAGAGAAACAAAACAGACGAAACTTTTTAGCCCGCTGCTCATGCCCGCAAAAACTCATAATGGCCCTAACGTTGTGCCACGAATAATTGTCTCGTCTTTTTTTCGTCGTCGCAATCGAGAGAATTTTTCACGGGGCAAAACATAGTTCAGTCGGAGCGAACTTTACTTCGGTTTGACCTGGATACTTTTTGTTGATTTTGGAAGGGTCATTTTGAAAGTTTTAGGATCTGTGGCCCGATTCACAGTGAAATAGATATTCCACACGATCAATTTCACGTACTGAATACTGTTTTTTGCTAAAAATTACTTTCTTGAGTTTGAATATGTGAAGTTCGTATTAGCAAATTTTTTATTTGCTTGTTAGAGTTTAGTACTTGTCAAATTTAAGGTACATCGATTATTCAAGACACTAATTGTATTTTTTGAAGATATCAATGAATTATGAATAATTTGTTTATAAAGTACAGTGATTCATATGAATAATGAATATTTACGGTGCTGCAGAAATCATGAGATTTTATCGAAATAGTAAGGATATATTTTGATAAAAAATTTAAATGTTCCTTATTCTTGAAAAAATATTATATTGTAAATATGAGCGATAATATGTGACCTGACGCGAAAAAGGGAAAATCAACCAAAGGCTTTTCTTCCTAACGTATCGTTCTTCGCGACAGGTCACGTATGAATAAAATAAAATGTTATGTACACATACATTGAAATTATATGTAATATAAAACGAAAACCAAGGACAAAAAAAGGAATTTATAGTTTATGAAAAGTTTCACAATATAAATAAGATATAAATGTATATTTTTTTTATGAATTTCATGAGAAAATACATATAAATACAAACATACAGATCATACAATACTATTATGTAATTATCAATATACATATATCGTTAGAAATATAAATACATTATAATCATTCAAAAAAAATATTACAATATCATATTGTAAAAATAAAAATATTCATACACATAGGTAATCATATAAAATGTAAATAAAACAAATAGTCCATTTCGCATCTATGGAAAAATATACTATTGATATATAAAGCTATAAATATGTAGTGTATTTGCCAAAAAGGAATATATGATCAATTGAAACTTGATACAATATCGAATAAACATGTAAACGAAAATAAAAATAATTGTATAGTATACTTATGATGAAAATATGAATATTTTTACAAAATAATATTTTTTGTATACATCATTCATTACAACATAATAAAATTAAAAATAAGAATATAAATAATGTCAAGATAGCATATACCTACTTTAATATAAACAGAGCATAAGTATCAGTTCAATAAAATGTTACAAATTTATACATAAACATATAAATAAAAATAGTGTGTAACGATGCATCATAATAATCATAATAAAACTCAAGAAAATTTGCAACTAATAAAATCTTCTTCAATAAAATATAGATATTGATAATAATAACAATAAAAAATAATAATAATAATAATGATGATGATGATGATGATAATAATAATAATAATAATAATAATAATAATAATAATAATAATAATAATAATAATAATAATAATAATAATAATGAATTTATAATTAAAAGAATTATATCACGATTGAGTAATCGCTTATTGGGTTTTTTTTTTTCTAGTGGAAACAGATTTTCATTATGACATCAAACAATGATATGACAAAGACAGTTTTATTTTCCGTAGAAACGTGAGATGCATTCGAACAATATGAAACTGAAATTTTTTGAGTTGCTCACTTTGTGTTTTTTAAATGTATAATAAGTAAACTATAAATTTTAATTATTATTTAACTATAAATGAATTCATAGTAAAATTTTTCTTTTTTTTCATTGGATGAAGGAAAGCAATTTCTTTTTGTGATTTTGAATCTCAAGATTTCAAAGTATCATGTACGAATACAGGAATTTAATTTTTACTTTTTCTAAAAAAATTTCGTTCTGAAACGAAGAATTCAGTAAATTATGAACCAACTTAAGTCTTGGTGTGATAACCTTAGTTTTGGTTACGGGACCATAGTTTTGACTTTGAAGAGTAAATATACAATCAGCAAAACTTTTGTTTTTAAAACGAAAACTTTGTTCGTCATCAAATTTAGTTGGTCTATATTATACTGATTGCCTAGTTGCTGTTCCAATCTTTTGTTTCACCTCACATCCACATAATGATTTTCCTTAGTGCTTAGATTTGCCTGAAGATACTCGAAAAACGACCCTAATTCAATGTGAGATGAAAAAATACGTCCACTACATGGAGACAAGGATTTAGTTTCAGCAACCAAAAATTTACATAGTTAAATTCGAACAAATCAAAGTGTACGATTTTATTACCTTAGCTTAGGTTAAAAAAACCGTAGTTTTGGTTATTAAGATTCAATGAACATTGATTGTTGTAACAAAAACTTCTATTTTAACAGCAACATGAAAAAAATTTTGTTCACAATATATTCCAACGTTCAGTTAGTCCACATTTTACCAATTTTTTCGTTGCTGTAACCAACCTTTTTTCTCATCTCACATCCACATAATTATTTTCCTGCGTGCTCAGATTCGCCTTGAGATACTCGTGAAACGACGGTAACTCAAAGTGAGATAAAAAATCCGCACACACATTGTGTACGCTATGCGCCTATCGATGTGTACATATACGCGGAGAATGGCTTTTGATGGCAAGTAATTCAGCGGCAATAATTCCGCCATGGAATACGTCTTTCCGCGAACAAATTGGTAGGAGTCTGTACACGCGTGCGTGTATATATACACGCTGTAAACGTATATATGACGTGTGCGCACGACGTATATATTCGCGGCGAGAGGGAAATGAGCAAACGAGAAAGATGGCCGGAGATTAATAATCCTGCGCAAATCTTTTCGAGGAGCTACCTCCGCAATGCGGACGGGGTTTTTGCGAAATGAGAGGTGCTCAATAGTTATTGCGAACGGCCGGCAAAAATCGGCGTCCCGTTGGAGTTCGCGATCGTAAACCTCGCACCTTCTTGATCGTTTTCTCGGGCTTTCGTAATCTGATAAATGGTCCTCGCGGTTATTGCGAGGGGTGAAATTGAAAATTGTTTTTGAGGATTTTTGCTGAATTTCTTTGAAATTTTTTGTGATTGTGGAGGGGTATTGGTTGGAGGTAGGGCTACCAGTTTGTGCAGAGATGTGGTAACCAGAAGGGAGATTTGCTTGATTTATGAATGATCAGTCATAATTTTATTGTTAGCAATTAGTGAAATTGTATTATGAATATGGTAGGAAATTAGAAACTTGGAACTTATACGTATGCGTGAAGTCTTTTTGCTTAAATCTTTAGAGTTACATGTAATTCCGTAGTATTTCAATTTTATAGGTGCAACACCTCAAGGCTAAGTATTTGACTTATAAAATATTTGAATGCATACATAAAGAGGTACGTTAGGTGAAATATGCATTACGTTATATACGGTTGATTACATGGAGAAAGGTAGAAAGAAAAATGAAGAGAGACATCGAATTCTAAGAATCTGGGTGAAAATCTATAAAAATTCCTGAATTCCATTAAAACGTTGAAGTATCTTACGCAATTTTGATTGTCAAGGGTGTGTACCAAAAATGATGAAAACACTATAAATCGAAAAAAAGTAAACCTTGAAACTATCGTTCAGAAAATCGTTATAAAAAAATTACATTAGATGTTACAAAATTTTGAATTTCAAAAGTTTATGTAGAAATCCGAAAAATTTTAGATAACTATTAAAATAATATGTATGATAAAAAGTACAGTCATACTCAAAAACTCGTTATCCATAAATTGATTAAATTCTCGAAATCGAAGATTTTCTTTCTCAATAAATCTTTCGAAACACAAGAAATCAATTTCAATTTGAAACAAAGTGCATTAGATTCCTAAAATCTATATTTAAACACATTAAAAAGTATTGCGGTAAAACACTCTGACGTCTTACAAAAATGTGTTGGTTCTACAGAAGAAAAAAAAACATTGAACATACAAGCTTTCTTTCGAATATTCTAAATCTACGCAAATATACCTTTCTCAAAATTCTGTAAAAGACTGGAAATTAAGTAAACTTTCAAATTCAGAGCACTAATTTCGGAAAAATATTTTTGGAAATTTACAGTCATATTAATAATGTTTCTAAATTACTTAAAAGCCGAAAAAATTTTCAAATTAACAAAAGTATCTATGATAAACTAGAAAACTGTGAAGGTACTTCCTACTGACAAATTAAGTTAAACACTTAAAATCAAAAAAACTTTCAACTATAAAGCATTTGTATTTGAAATGTATATAAAAATTTTCAAAGATTGCAGAAACCTCTCAAAGTCTTCAAAAATTATACAAAACTTAGTAAATACTAAAAAATGTATTATGAAAATCCTTCTGAAATACCGATTCCTAATGAAAATACTTTACCATGAAGTAATAACGAATCAAATAAAAAATTTGAAAAATTTATGGAAAAATCCATGGTAAATATAAAATCTTTAGAATTAAATAATTACTCAAGAAATGTAGAAAATAGGAAAATCGTAGATGATCTAGAAAAGAATAGCAATCTTTGGTGATGTTTCTTTCTGGAAGATCTATTGAAACATGAGAAATCTATATAATTTTTTTTTGCAAAAGCATCAAACTCTCGAAATTTATTTAGAAATCCTTCAAAACGTAAACAGTTTTACAAATATAAGATTTGTGCTGAATTTCATGAACATTTATTACAAAAAATAGCAAAAGACTATGTATAATTCGAAAAAAAAACAAAGGCTCCATGTTGATATAATTTTCTCATAAATCTTTAAAATAACTTTCATTTAAGAAACTTTGAATGTAGAAATAAAAAACTCTAGACACTTATATTGACATTAATAAAAATACTCTGAAATGCAAAAAGTTGGGTGAATACTGAAAAAAAAAAAAACATGAGAACTAGTAAAAGTATCTATGAAACACTAAAAAATTAATGAAATCAATTAGGTCCAAAAAAGACCATTTTAATATATTTAAAACTTAGATTCGCTTTACGTTGAAAACTGAAATCGCAATGATTATTTACCCGCGTTTTCCATAACTGCAGTTGTTTGTTCATGAGCTTAGTTCAAATATCTGCTAAGTAAACGTTGGAACGTTGCACTATCTGTGACATATATTTTGCTGGTTGTTATCATTCAGTGTCAATATCATAATGTTAGTCTTGCACCAGTCGCAAACTGCTCTTTTCATAGGTGATTCCATGTTAGAGAGAAATTCGCCTTTTTTCACCGTTTACTCGTGTATATGGTATGTTAAAGAGTCTCATCCGTCTAACACTACAAAGTTTCCTTTTTAGGCCTCCAAAAGCCGATTTCTATCATAAGAAAATAAAAAAATTGGCCTTTTTCACCGTTCAAGTTGAGTTTCTTTAATTCAAGTGACGATTTAGACTGAAAACGTTAGACGAAATGTTTCAAAATAAATCATAAACGATGAAGTTTTATCATTTTCTTGAGCTGAAGGAAGCAAATTATTCGTTGCAGGAACCTAAAGTTTAAGAAACATAAGATTCACAAATACTTAGATACATCCATAAAAATTTGCAGTAATTTTTCCTTTTAATCATCTATACTTAACTGAAACTTCAATTTTTGTAGCAAAACCTTTTCTTTCCTTAGGTGTCATGTTTCCAAGGTCAAGTTTGACTGGTAGCTATGACTAGCATTTTTTTTTCATGCAAAAATACAAAGCTTGGAAGTGAGATTTGAATGTTCGAAGAAAACTCTGGTTTGCGATTGCTGAGTTGCTGCCCCGTGCGTTGGAAATAAAAATTTGGGCATTCGATCCGGCGTTCGTTCGCGATTCGTCAATGTCGAAAGGCCATTAAACATTTTGGGCTCGGGTTCATTGTACATGCATGGGCTGATGTTCCGAATGTTGCGTTTTTCAGGATGCAGGGTGAAGGGCTCGCCAACCCGTGGACGGCGTTGCCGTTGCTGCTGTTGCTGTTGCTGGCCGATCTGACCCTCGTAAACGGTGAGTCATTTTTGATGGTGTGTTCTCAGTGGTTCAAGGGGTTTATTCGCTTTTTCAAGAGTGTAATATCCTACGCTATGTACCTATACCGATGAACGAAATTCACAGAAAGCAATATTATTGCGAGTTTTTGTTAAAAAAAAAGTATTTTTGAAATTCGCAAAACAAAATGGGAATGACTATTTCTTTTCTTTTTATTTCCTTTAAATATGAGATATTCGTTTACATCTTCAGTTAATAAAAATATCTTCACCTTTCATGCATTGCGTATTTATTATTCCATCTTTTGTGAAGTAATGAGAAAATTGTAGAATGAACTTTTATTTCTGTTGAACCATACGAGTTTCATAATTTCACGCACCGTTGAGCTTTATTTTCTTTCCCAGGAGATTTTTTTTAACACTAAAGAAGCTCTCAATATCCCAACCAATAGAGAACTTGCGTGGTACTCTCTAACCCCAATTTTTTTCGTAATCCTGCCCCCAGAGAAAAAAAGGGTAGGGTGATGCCGATTTTCTGGGGATGAAAATTTTCGGGGCTTCCGCCTAAGGGGTAGTAGAGCAAATATGGGAAACGCGCAGAAGCTCTCTGGTATTTCGATAATTCATTTAACTAACCTCCTGTTCGTCATCGACCCAGACCTTTCCCCTTTATTTTTCTCTTCTCCCGACGGGCTGCACGCTCGAGTTTTATTTTCAGATTATTCTTTTCTATTTTCACAGTTTTTCACAGTCTTTTTTAATGTTCGCATTTTTCTGCAATAACGTTCGTGGGACACTTTGTGGAGCAATCAATTATAATATCGAAAAATTTTCAGTTTCGGTGTTTTTTATACAATGTTTTGAGGTTCGTATAAAAAATGTATTGAATATCTTCTGACATAAGAATCTGTGAAAATTACAATTGCTGTAAAAGGCAAAAGTCGAATTTTCATAGTATAAGAAAAAAAAAATTTTTTGCACTTATGAATTCCCTAACGACCTTTACAGAAATTCTGTTGCAGTATTTTTTTCAAGATCATCATTTTCTCTTTCTATTAACCCTTATAATAAGATATTTCATAGAAGAAATACCTACAAGTTTGCTTCAAATTTATTTTACAATCTTTCTGAAGAAATATGAATCAGTTAAAAAAGTAATAGTTGTAAAAAAAATGAAAGTAAAACTAATAAATTTTTATCAGGTTAAAAAAACCAAAATAAATTGGACCTCAAGCGTTTCTTTCGATATTTTTTACAATCACTAAAAGCATTTTTTTATTTCATTCTTGATGAATAGACAATATTTATTATTCATATTTTTCCATACATACGTTTACAGACAATGTAAAGGTATAAATTTTATTATACTATTTTGTTAAAAATAATATGTACATGTTCGAGTTAGTGTATATTTAATTGTTTTAATTCATTCCTGTACAGAACTTGAGAATTCTATAAATTAATTATTAAGTATTTTATAGAGTATTTTGACAGATTTCTATATAAAACTTTAGAATTTTGATAATACTCAATTTGAAATCTGATCAATTTTATGAATTTTTTTGGATCCTAAAAAATTATATCTACAGAGTTTTTAATATTTACGGATGACTTAAACTTTTCGTTGTTTACTCCTTTTTTTATATTGGTACATAGTTCTTATAAATTTATTTTGAAATTCGATGCTGTGAAACTGGTAGTTTTATAGATTTTAACAGTTTCTTGGGGTATTAAGTAAGCAAAGTTTTTAGTTTTTTTAAAAAAAGCTTGTATTTTGATGTTTTGTAGAGTTTCTGGTATGTATAACATTTTAAGAGATTAATACTTTTTTCATCAATTTCTATACGAATTTCTAGAATTCCATGAATCACAATTTCAGGTTTTATAAATTTTTTTTGAATAATCAAAGTTTTCAGAAAAAAAGTAATCATAAATTTCGAGTATTTCAACGATCACTCATTATGGCACCTTTAACATTTTTTGTATTTTTAAAGTATTTATACTATTTTAAAAATTTGTACAATTTTAAAAGTTATCTTCATAAAATTTTGAAATCCGATGCTCGAGAGATAAATATTTTTGGACCATCATTTTGTATATATGTAGATTTTAAAAACATTTTATCTACATGTTTTTAGTATTAAACAAGCACTGATTATCTAAAGTATTTTCAAAAATTTTCAAAATTTTTAGAATCCTATAAGATTCTCGAGCACTTTCATAGGTTGTTAATGTTTTTCTAGATTTCTACAGATTTTTGGAGTTCGATGCTCCTCAATTTTTTCAAGTTTCTGAAAGCAGCAATTCGTTTGAATTTCGTGTTTTTCCATGAGCACCACAGCAATAATACAAAACCTCATTCTGATTTACTTGATAGACTTAATTATTATCAAAACTCAATGACGTAAATTTCATGTAAATTATTGGATTCCAGTAAGGATCCTTTGTCCTTTTCTTAGTTCACATATCCTTGTACTGTATAGTTCTGTAAATTTTCAGAGCTCCATCCCGTTATCGTGACTTATAGAAAAATGCCGATTTATCAATCGAACGACACGCGGGTCCCCCTGAAAGTAACGTACGTTTTTCGCTTCGTAATCGAGTTATTACTAGAGTTCGGGGAAGCAGGTGCATCGCGCTCGGTGTTTTTCTGTCAGGGCTTGATTTATGACGGGGAGTAAGGACGCGAAGTGGCACTTTTTTTGCCCCCAAGCTGCAAAAAAAGCGGCTGAAATAATATGTACACGTAGCGTAATGCTTGGAGACACGTGATAACTTAACGGACAAACCCTACTTCCTTCCCCTCAGTTACCAGGTTGAGGGGAGAACACTTACTTTTAATTCACGCTCGCACGATTTCATTTATTTATCGGATTATACTTAAAATGAAATTCGTAGATACTCTTATGGTATACTGGATAAATAAAAAGGTGAAGCAAATACAATGAAATTTAGAAAAAATAAAAATCAAATAAAAGTAAAATGTAGATACTGTTTGGTACTTCGAATTGTTCAATATCTTCGGAAAAAATTATATATTTTCTGAATCCCCATACAATTCATTTCACGCCATGAACGACAAATAGTATTTTATGTCTCAAATCTCAACAGAAAATTTTCCTAGTTATTGCTTCAACGTTTTCTCTGGGAACAATGCGAGCTCCCTATTAACACAATCCCCGAATCCCTTGTTCGTCTATTAACGGCTTAGTATCTCAAATAAAACGTGAAATTTCGGGCTGGGGCCACGAGGAGCTTAGCCAGCACAAGAACAGAAAGCTTGTGTACTCAAAGATCCTTATTTGCTCGATGCGAGGTGTGGGATAATGAAAAATACTACACGCCTCACAGAAGCGGCCGCGAAAATCTGATCAACAATCAGAATGCGCTCCGCCGTCCGTTTCCGTCAGATAAAACATGACTCATGTCACTCGGGTATGGATACTGCCAGCGATTATTAATCGCGACTTCTTCGTAGATCTTGCGATAGTATATTATAAATGGAAAAATTATTTCATCAATTTCTTGATCTTTGTGCTGAATACATGGGTATCAAACAGTACAAATTGATCAGCTAATAGTAATTTTAAAACCTATTACGTTGTGTACGAGAAATATTTGAAAATTGAAAAAAAGGCAATATAAATTGATAAGTCTTCAGAAGTGCAAATATAAGGGAAATTTGTGGATCTTGATGGAAAATGAAAATGAAACAAATAACATACTGTTCAAGTCGTTTTTTTTTAAATATTTTTCCTTCGGGATTTCATAATTTTTCATCTGTGACAAAATGGTTGCAAGAGAGCAATTTTTAAATATTTTAAATTTCGGGATTCCGAAGTTATACAACTTTTGAAATCCAGAGTTGCACATTTTTCATGTTCGTAAATAATGGAATTCGATATTTGTGATTTTCAATGAGTAACTAAGGTTCCAATTTTTTTTTACTGTTACTTTTTGTATTTATACCACTTTAAAGAAAGATTATCTGATATCAAGTAATACGGGTTTCTATAACGCTTTCTGAAGTTGGATGCTCTAAGAATTAAACTTCTAAAAAATTTATATATTTGACATGATTTTTGAGCAATATTTCTAATATTTCTATGGATAGCTCAATAGATTTTTAAAAATTGATGATATAGTATTAAAACTTCCAACGATTTTAAGAATTTGAATTAACTTTCCAGACGACAGTTTCTTTTCTAAAGATTTCGATACTTTTATTCTATATTTTTTTAGTATCTCTACAATTAAAAGTATGTTCAATTATGTAAATAGTATGAATTGAATTGGATGTACTTTAATTGTTTTCCATATGAATTTCTAAATAAATTTAAAAACTATATATAATGAAACTATTATATTACAAATAATGCCTTGGGACAGACAGTTTTTTAAACTTTCAAGACAATTATTTCTACATGATTTTTATGTATTGAAAGATATCTAGTAAACTAGTAAGCATGAAAAATAGTAAACTAGCAAACTAGTAAGCTAGTGAAAGAAAAACTACTAATTGTAAGCTAATCAACTAGTAATCTGGTAAGCTAGTGAGCTAATAGTAAACTCGTTAACGAGTAAATTAGTAAACTAGTAAACTGGTAAGCAAGTTAACTAACTTATTTTTCACATTTTTCTAGTATAATGTACAAAACTCTGGAGGATTTCTGGGTTTTTTTATAGATTACTTATATTTTCGTAGATTGCTACAGATATTTAAATGAACTCGATGCTTCAAAGTGTGAATTTCAGTCTATTATCAGTAATTTCAAGAATTAATGATGAAATCACATTTATATGGATTGTTTATGTTTTCTATCGTTTTTTTTTGTATTTTCTAAAAATATTGAAAAGATTTTCTTGCGTTTTCTAGAATTTTTATACATTTATAGTATATTTAGAATTTGATGCTCTTGAATCCCAAAATTCATAGATCGTAGAGGCATTTGTCGAGATTTTTTAGAAAACAGTTTTTTCATAGAATTTAATTGATTTTAATATTCTTCTAGAATTTGATGATCCTAGATTCAAAGTTTTGTTAATTTTCAGCATTTTCGTAGATTTCTTTTTTTTTTCCATTATTCACAGGGTCGCAACAATTTTTCTGATTCATTTTTTCTACGTTTTGATAACTTTTACTTTTTTATTAAATATATACTGCTAACATTTTCATGCATTTTTTTGTAACTTATATTTTTGTATTCTTTACCAATGTAACTTTCTCCATTTTTACATGAAATATTGACTGATTTTATAAGAATTTCGGGAGGGGTTCGAGACTCTAAAACCCCCCTCTGCCTTTACACCTGGTTCAAGTTCAACTTTGCTTTTTTGTGTCGTAACCGTTTCGGTTGACAGCTTCCGCCTTTGGCTCAAGCCTCTATCCTCCCTCCTCTCTCAATCTGCACTACTGTACCGATCGAGTAATGTACTATTGTAATAATTGAATCAAAATACTGCTACGACCTCGCCAAATTTTTCTATAAACACACGAATTCTTTTTATCATTGGTACACGGAGAAAGTAATCAGGGAATAACGAAGCGTCGATGAATCTCCCGTGGATCGTGATTGCGTTGTTGCGATGCGGGGGTTTATTCAATCGGAGTTGGCTCGCTGGAATGCAATTGAATGTAGAACGTGTAATGCGTTTATTACTTGTGTAGGGAAAGAAAAAATTCGAGTCTGCAACGCGTAATTGCGGGAATGATCGGTTCATCAAATTTCGTTGTGTGTAATCGAATAGGAATTTGACTGCAAAATACTTTACTGTAAAAACTGCTGTAAATTTCCACAAAATTAGGATAAAATCTTTGAATAATGGATAGCTGGAATTTATTTTTAGATATTCTTGCAACCAGTCATTTATTCACTCATGCCCTTCTTTTCGACCAAATGTGCATATGTGCCATGGAAGTTTTTTTGACAGAATCAGCAAATCCCGAGCGCGGATATGTCTGACCGAGTTTTGGAATATGCATGCGACCCCGTGAACTTCTGCAGCGCGGTACACTTGTAAAATCAGAGGAGTATTCTTAATTGATATTGCCACCGCGTTATTCGTCTTCAATTATTCACTCCCGCTGCATCATTTATCGCCCGACTAGACTGCCCGCGTGAATAATGCATGGGATCGAAGTCGATTTAGTTTTATATTTTTGGATCAACGTTATCAGATTGGAGGAAACTGATTTCGCACGTCACGGAAGTTGAGTGCAATTTTATCATGGACAAAAGATTCTAAGAATAAATCCATCATTTTTAATGAAATGTTGATTAATTTTCTGAGTCTACAATTGGGAATTTTAAATAGCTCCAAACTACAAATGAAATCCACAATCTCCGTCACTCGTGATCACCGAAAATCCCCAAATCGCAATTTCGCCTTCCGTTTCATTACGACACACGAGCCCTGAGTGTAATCCATTGAAGGGTCCCCTTTTACCCCGGTCAGCGTATTCGAATTCCGAGTGCTAAACGCGCGTGTTTATTCACGCGCGTTATACTTCTGCCGGATAAATCATACGTTTTCAATTTATCGTCGACGTTTATGGCGATTTATGGGACCGTTCACGCGCGGAAATCCTGCGATCCTAATGACGACCCCTTAATGGGGCGAAGGGCGTCGCGTTCTGGATTTTAATGGCTTGACCTTATCTCACACGTAGGGTCGCAAAGGAATGCCGCCGACGCCGGGATTATTCAGTTGTCTTTGGTGGTCCGGTTGAATTGCGTTTTCATCTTCGTCATTAAAGTGCCAACCTTCGACGTTGAAAAGGTAGGGCAGAATGGTGATTTTCGTCTCGAAATTTTTGAAGAGTTTGGGATGGTTATTTAGGTTTCATTAGAAAAGGAGTTGAAGGTATGGAAGATCAAGTTCTGATGGACAAATTTTGTTGGCAAGCAAAAACAACACGGGATGATCATTTACATCAACCATTACCTTGAACATGGATTCGTTTTCTTCTAAATTACCAGCGGAAACATTTCCCTCGACTGAAATAAGTTGATTTCGAAAGCTTCTCGTAATTTCCATTCGCAAACCTACGGGAATGGACATCTAACTCCTCGGAAAATCCCCTCGACCTACCGAGTCCCCTAAACCCCAACGTTATCCCAACCTTCTTAAACCCCCCATCAACCCCACGTTTTTCCACTAAATTATTCCCGCACGATCGGCTCTGGCCGCTTATCGCGTTTTTCATCTCCCGGCCCACACTGACCCCAACTCGATCTTAAAGCTCCCAAAATTACTGCGTCGTGGGTAACCTGCATCTCCCTTCTACTGAAAAAAAAAACAAACAAGCAAATCCGTGAAAAGTCTCTTTGACGCGCGATATATGTACGTCCTCGCCTGGCGCAAAAGGGCCGTCGGTGAAACAGCGCCCGCGTCTCTTGGCAACGACGCGCGTCAAAGGAAGTCGTCCGTCATCGGGGCAGGAAATTCCGGAGCTCAGCGCGCACTCTCTCAAGAATCCAGGAGGCGGCGGCCGTCGTAAATCCGCGAGATAAGAGATTTCCTCCGTGTCCGAGGTACTCAGAACCGCGCGGAAATCTCGGATCGAGGTCTCTTCATCGGACCTGTGAAACCTAAGACTGGCCTAGATTTTTGCAACCAGAAATGTGTTTGGATATGTGTTCAAAAAGTAATTTCCAGGAAACATTTATTGATCCAATAGAAAATTTTCTGTCTAAATTCATGCATACACTGTCGTGCAAAAGTCTTTGGGCAATTCATTTTTTTGTAAGTTGTATAAAAAAAACATGGCAGAGATGTTTGGTTTTTACTTTTAACTATAGATGGTTGGGTGTTATTCTAACTGAGGTGAGAACTTTTGCAGGTTCAAGATGCAACAATAGCAATGAGGCATATTGAACATTATTATAAACTTTTATGTTTTGAAAGATGAGTCAGAAGCCATGATGCAACTCACAAAATGTGTCTTACACAGTCAAAATTTCGAACTTCCAAACATCTTTCATAGACTTTCTCTTAAAATCGTGTTTGAAATTTCATGGACACGTATACGAAAAGGATTTCTATAATATTTATAATAAGTTTATTGTTTTCATAATGCATATGTTAATACAAATATTGATTATCAGAATAGTTGAATCTCAAGAGACCATATTTAAAATTTTTTTACTAAATGTACTATACGGGGAAACAGAAATCATTTCTAAAGGTAAATATCTTCAAACATTTTATGTGAACATACCTTTGAAATAAACACGATTCTAAGAGAAGATATAATATTAGATGAAAAATATACAAAAAAAAAAAATATTTGAATAAAGTAATATGCTTGTGTACCTGATACTTTATTGAGTCATACTGTAGACCACAGATGGTTGGAAGTTATTATAACTGTGGTGAGATTTTTTGCATGTTCAAGATGGAACAATAACAATCAGGCATATCGGAGATTATTTTGAACTTGCGCGCCTAGAAAAATAAGTTTATTGATGAGTAATTCTAACGGTTCTCAGAGTCAATGATGCGACTCACAAAATGAGTCACACACTGTCGAAAAAAAAATTTGAAATTTCAAACATCTTTTATAGATTTTCTCTCAAAATCATGTTTGAAATTTCATTGATAAGTATATGAAAAGCTTTTCAAATAAATTCACAATAAATTTATTGTTTTTATAATAGATATTTCCCAACAAAATTAATTCAATTTTAAAAGAATATTTGAAAATGTGTCTTTTAGGTTTTATGTACGTGGTAATAGAAATAATTTTTAAAGGTAAGTATCTTACAAGAAGATTTTACAAGAACGTGCTTTTGAAATTTAAACACGATTCCGAAAGGAACTATAGTATTAGATGAAAAATATACTATTTTATGAAAAGTAATAATATTTATATGAAGTAATATTATTGTATACCTGATACTTTATTTAGCCGTATTGCGGACCCTTTTTTTTTAACGTGATAACATTTTTCACCTTTTTTATTTTGAAATAGCTGTTGAATCATCGGGAAAAATCTATTACAAAAAAAAAAAAAAAAAAAAAAAAAAAAAACATTGTATCGGAATCCACATATATTTGAACAAGTTTTAAGGTATAACCACCATAAATGAAATTCGACTTAGGATATTCATGAAAAAATATATATGGAAGGTATTAGCATCCTTATTACACTTGCAAAATTACGAATTGTTTTACTGTATCGTTGAAAAACAATTATGAAAGTTTACATGTAGTCTTAGAGGCGGGAGCAGTTTTTTAATTTTCAACTGTACCATATTTCGGATTTCGGTAAAAGTTTTGTCGTTGCCATGTAATAACTTACTTTGTAAAATGTTTCAAACAGAACGAAGATTTACTATGCTGTTTTGGAAAAAAATTAAAATGAAACAAATTTGTCCATTTCTGCATCGAATCAATAAACTTGGCAACAGTGTATTCTGTCCGATTCTCACCAATGTTCAAGTGTGTTGACGTTAACGTTTCTAACAGTTGTTTTGTAAATAAAATAATATTACCTACATAGTGATGTGAGTAGTTTTGCAATTTATTTTATTTGCTTTTTTATTTAATTTTAAAATTCAGTTTATTTGCAGTTGATTTTTATTTATTTTGTTTGCTGTTTAATTTGTTTTATTTGCATTTTTCTTTAAGTATGCAATTTACTTCATTTACTTCATTTATTTTGAAGTAATTTTATTTGCTGTCAAAAGACTTTTTGAGTTCTGTTTATAATTTACAAAACAGCATTATATGACATACGAGGTTGGCTTCTCGCTCTAATAAAAAAGACGGCCCAATGCAACGTTGCCGCTGTCAAAAATAATGCCGTGATCTGGAATTAGCTAAAACCAAATATTTACTTTGCAAATATATTCATTCATGAAGGTAATACCTTAACATACATTTTGAATGAGAAGTCATTTAAAATTAAAATAATTTTATTGTCTGCTAAATATTAAATCAACACTTCGATGTCATGATTTATTATTTTCAGAGAAAGTGCCTCTTTTTTATTTTATGCATCCATAATTTTAGAAGAGAATTTGATAGAGAGTACAGGAAATCTGCTTCAAAGACAATCTCTTTATTTTAATAGAGAAATTTCTGACAGTGTATACAGTAATGCTTCAACAAAATCTCTTATCCTTGTTAGCTTTTCTTCTTGTCCACACGTTAATACAGGGTTGCAATAACAGAACGAGAAGCAGCTAGGATATAAATAGTGGGCAGAAGTTGAAACAGTACGGTACACTCTTCTAAAACATCCATTTAATTTTTCTTAAGCTTTAGACATTTACTTTTTGGGTCTCCTTCAGAGATCTACGTAATAAATCAGTAAATATAATATAGAATGAATTTTCTCTTTTTTCGATTCAATGTAATTTCTGAAAACTTACGAGGATCATTGCAAAAATTTGCTTTCATCTTGGTCGTTTTGAATGATTCAAATGAATTTATGTTATTACTTCTGAGAGGTCCATATCATCACGCACATAATATAATATTTTTAACTCATTTTCTTTGGTACGATGTTATCTTTTAACTTTACCATCATGATTTAAAAATCTTTTTACTAATTTACAACGCCAACTACAAGCAATTTAAGTCACTGCTGAATGTAAAAATCACATTCCAGATTGTAGAATAAAACTACAATAAAGCAGTTATCAAGAGTTTTTTCTTTATACAATTTTAAAAAGTTTAAATAAAAACTGTAAAAATAAACCCTAATACACTTTAGAAGCCCAAGACATTTGCACAACAGTAATCGCCAAGATTTCGTTAGTCTGTCTCAGAAAGATCGGCGATTCGGAGAGGTGGAGGAAAAATTTTTTTCGGCTTTACTATTCAATCGCCACTTTCTTTCCCTCCTTAGGAAAAACCCTCCCTCGGCGATTAGCCCCTCCCGCTCCCCCCTCACCACGCGTTATATTCAATTCCGTAATTGCGACCCTCGCAACAATCGCCGGGGCCATATTCCCGGCGCGTTCGGCTTCTTCCCAGGGGCTCGCAAAAGTGTCGGGAAAGAAAAGCATGCATATTGCATCCCCTTGAAAGGATTCCTTCGGTTTTCCGCGACTCTTGCCGTTGCGATGGCGATCTGTTTTTCCATTTTTTTTTTTTTTTCTTCTGTCACGGGAAAAAAGAGCCGAGAAAAAGAAGCCCGTCGTCATCAAGAGCTTCGGGGAGTTGACAAAATGCCCCGGCTGGATGGCGGCAAAGGAAGAAAAACGCCCGCCTTGGGGGGTGGTTGGGGGATGTGGGTAGGAGCGAGAGAGAAAGAAGGATAGCCCCAGGGTTGTGTGCCTGGGGACCATAGAACACCAGCCGTGGCAATGGCACGGGGGTTGTTGGAACGCCATCGGAATAGCTAATATTACGGCGACGACCTGTGCGCCTACATTTCCTCTCGTCGCCGGCGTCTGCGACGACTTTTACCAACCCATGACCGACCCCTCTTTGCGCCGACCACCCTCGTACTATGTCCGTAACGGAGGCAAGAGGTGACTGTGCTAGACGACATTACAGGGTCAAGGGAAGAATTTTTTGGGAAGAGTAGAAGTTGAAAATCGTCTTTGTTTCCATACAATTATAATAGCAAACATATGGGAGCCCAATGGGCTCAACATCTTCGCCAATTTTTGCTGATACGGTTTTGGAGGATTGAGGGATGAGTTGTTTGAGTGAATTGGGATTTACACCAATCAAATATTGCAGATTTTTTGATGATATTTTTATGATTATCCCAAAGAGTGGCATTCAATCGATGTTGAAGTTGAAGGTATTTAACTCTTTCCATGAAAGACTTCATTTCACCTTTGAAGTAGAGAGTGATAATGAATTGAATTTTCTTGATGTTATATAAAAAGGAAACCAACCGGATCTATTAGGACAAATTGGTATCAAAAACCAACTGCTTCACGGAGATGTTTAAATTTCTTTTTATCACGTCAAAATATTCGTACCATTTTTCGCTTGTATGATCGAGCTTTGATTTTGTCTGATGACTGTTAGCATGAAGGAAATATTAAAAAAGTTAGGGGAATATTGATGAAGAACAACTATCCTAATGATTTGATGGATAGAACAATAAACAGAAGGATGAAAATGATTGAAGATAAACAACAAAAAGAAAAATCAGTAGAGTTAATATCTTCAACAACAAACCACAATGGTAATACTGATGGTGAAGAATGTATCAGTTTTCCTTTCATTGAAAATTTATCAGAAAATATGAGAAAGAGATTCAATAGATGTGGAATTATAATAATGAATAGAATTATTGAAACTTGTGAAAATAAATTTATTAAGAAAGGCAACGATTTTATTGAGGATAATAGACAATTGTGAGTAGTTTATAAAATTGAATGCAATGATTGTGATAAAGGTTATGTAGACCAAACTCAGAGATATATTTAAAAAAGTAAAAATGAACATCAAAACATTATCAATAAACCCAATGTTGAAAGTTCTTTTATAAGTGAACATAGATTAAATAATGATCATGGTTTTAAATGGGACAACATTGAAACCAAATAAGAACCAAATAATAGGAAAATGTTTTTCTCTGAAATGGCATTTATTAAGAAATATGAAAAGAGAGCTATCAACAAACAAAAAGATCGATAATATTGGAAGGATGTTGCTGATGGTTTGATTGAATTTATTTGATTATTATGCACTACTTACTATGTCTTAGTTCTTGGTCTCTGTGTTTTGGGAAATTATAGAGAAAAATGTTTTGCTTTGATGGGTTTATTGTATTGTGCACAACTAAGACGTGAGTTTTAACGACATTGCTTTTAATATCGATAATTTGTTACTTTGATGATTTAAATTACTGAATACATTGTAAAAAAATTGACAGGTCTTGAAAAGGGCTCAAAACCAAAGCCGAGACGTCGATCGATTGTAAATAAACAATTTTGAATTTGACTAGGAAATCGAATCTTTATAATTATAATATGATAAAAAATGTATGTGTTCAGGGTTGGATAGTTTTCTAGATCAGACAAACACGATTTTTTACGCCATCCATGTGAAAGAATATGCAGCTGAATTAAAAAAATCCTTTTTTTCTAGGAAGAAAAAAACATTTGTGTCTTGTCTTTCATGCAGTGGTTTTGGACTAACTACTCATTAATTTAGAACTATTGGTCGTTAGAACTATTGGTCGTTAGAACTATTGGTCGTTTATACCTGAATAAAACTTTTTTTATGGATACTCCACTTCGTCTCTACTTTATATCTGTTCTAATTTGGATAACGAAATTTTAGAAATGCACACAAGTGAAAATACCCTATTTGTTTTCGTGAGGTAACCATTTTGGACCGCAGTTTTTGCAACTTGGTATCGTGAGCTCGTGTCGTTTTGCCACTGCTTTTTTAGGTTCTCGCTTCTGTCGCGTCGCGAGTGAAAAGTTCGTCTCGCGCTACGACGGGGCTGAGAATTAATTAAGGATTCGAGCGTCCCAGGCTTGCTAATGAAAATATATTGCTCGTCGCAGGATGCCGGAGGTGTCGAGCTTTTGGAACCCGATAAGGGACAGCTTTGCCCAACTAACGACTAATCTTATTGAAGGTCTTGCTGCGGAAATTAAGGGCGCGCGAGCGATCCGGTTGAGTCAACAGACTGACTTAAGAGGGAAGAAACGAAAAAAAAAAAAAAAAAAAAAAAAAAAAGAAAGTTATCTGTGATTAAATAAGACGGCCCATTACGTGAAATTTCTGGCAAATATCTGAGGCGAGTGATTGTAATGTTTTTGTCAAGTCAGTTACCCTTGAAATTTTGATGTTCGTTTATTTTTTATTTACAAGTCATGGAAAAAGTACAGTAAAATAGTTTCTCCTAAAATGATTGTATATGAAAAAGTAGATATTATGAAGTTTCTTGGGTTCATATGTATTCAAAAAATGCTTCGAATACGGCTGGGCCAAATCCCGTTTGCGAAACAAATGTTTGACCTATGAGAGCAAATGGATATGAATGTGGCGATTCTCTACTCGAGGATTCGCTCTTGGATCCACTTGGATCTCCATCTGAGTATTCTACATTTTCAGCGTGAGTGGTCTTGATGTAATGCCTCGAGAAAATTGGAGAGGCATAAGCAAATTCTCTGTGACGTAGAATTTCGGAGTCGGAGAATATTTATAACTTTTTGGAAAAATACGAGAAAGGCAAATATTTTATGTAATCTTGAATGTGTGTGAATTTATTGCATTGATCAGTCGCACTTTTGTCATATACTCGACGACTTATGTTTATGACTGGGTTTCTTTGACTTTATGTTCTTTATGCATAATAAATTCGAGTGTTGAATTAATTAGTTGGACACATCTCATTATCAATCTTGATAAGGGCCTAAATGTAATGGCTGAGTTGAGTAATAAAATTAACTGATAAATTGGATCGTTGTAATCATTAGAGTTTCTTGTTCGATATTCTTCTGATGTGGGCAGGTTTTCTATGAAATCGACTGGTTTTAGAAGCATACTCGATACAAAAAATGGCTGAAGAACTTTGAATTTTAAATTTGGCAATTGTCAATTAAAAATTCATATTTTCACTATATATTTTATTGGAGAGCCTGATTTTTTCATGACATAGTGTAAACCTGTCAGTAAAATAAAAATTTTTGTTCGAGAAATATTTTTGATGTTACAAATTGAACAAATCAAATGTTATTTTTGTTAATATATAATTGTGACATTATATGTTCACTTGCCTGACAGCTCTATTATTTTAGAAAATATTTAAAGAATTTCTGTAGAATAAATTTTTTTATTTGTAAAAAGCACAGAACAATGATTTGCCAACAATGAGATAGGTCCCAAGTATTTATGCACCTTGTTCTCTTAAACATTTAAGATTCAATTTCTAAAACTGTGAAATAAATGCATATGATAATGAAAAAAAATTGAAGTTGAAAATGCCAAAAAAGTGTAACTTTTTACCCTAGATAAATCAATACATGACAGTTTATGTATATCGTAACAGTTTATCTTACATAATTCCCAAGCGAAAATTTTCTACTTAAAGTATTCAATTTTCATGTCTTAGCAAAAAATTATGTACGTCAAAATCTACTTGACCGTGCTGACCAGTAATCATTTTACCGAGAGGAAGAGAGAGTATCAGGAGAAATAGAGGCAGAGCTCCCTTGTAAAACTTTAATCACTCGCAGAAGAGAAGGGAAGATGAGGCAGCAAGCATTAATAACTTAATACAAATCTACATGGCGCGCCGGAAAATGTGTTACGGCCCCACGAAAAATGCTTTAATAAATGATAAGCCGTGAATGTAGTGTACCGATGCTGAAATAATAAATGCTCGCTATTTTATAACTCGATGGTAATGGTCTGGTTGCGAGAACGTTGCACTGCTTTGCGGAGAAAAATAAAAGTCGACATTTTTCGCGACCGACTTGTTAGAAAACCTGAGTTGGAATATTTTCCTTGTATCGCAGCTGAAAAACTCATAATTCATTATTACTTGCATGTTCTTGGAAAGCATTACTTTCTGAGATCGTGGTAGAAGATAAGAAAAAGTCGTTGAAGATGATATATAATTAATAAACAGCATTAATGTCAATTATTTAAAAAACTTACGAATTCTCTATATGGGATACTGTCTTCATATACATAATTATCTTTACACCCGTAAACCACAATCCGTTTCTAAACTCGCCTCGAAAAATCGACATGTAACATATCTCTTGAGCAAGTATCTCTCCACAAATTGTGAACTTTCAATACTCGAAGTCACTGAATGAAAAACTTGTCGAAAATAATCTTACGAAAATATATATCTCGCAGAATCGACATCTCTCTCGATATTTCCACCTCGGAAATAGACACGATAGCTCCTCTCAGCGAATTCACTTCGGAGCAAGAGTCGCGATTTATTCCCGATTTTTCTTGATAAAACTTTAATTTATTTCGTTTCGTATGTACTACTCGTGGACGCGCTCCCAGATAACGGCATAGCCAGGTCCGCGAAGGGTTTCGAAAGGGGAAAAGCGCGACCCCTCGCGCGATATCGCAATAACAGCATGAAATTATTAATATACAACCGAGCCATTTCGATTTCGTCACGATACGAGGGCGGAGGGTGCATTCATTGTGGCCCTATGAACGATGTAATGATCCTACTTTTCTTTTTTTTCCGTATGGAAATTTACGTTCATCCGGAATATTTTTTGATAAATGATGGGTCTTAACTGGTGGTGGTTGGATTACGTTTGAAGGGAAGGGAAGCCATCTTATGTGCATTATGAAATTGGGTCTTTGAAGTGATTTCGAACCACTGTTGTGTTATACTGGATTGTGAACGCACCTTTTGCCATTTGTTCGTGATTGAAGCCATTTTGAATAGAGTGCTTCAGGATGATGTTGATAATTATATTGGTTTGTTTGGGAAACAAGGGAAGTGCAATGCTTTTCTTTCTTCTAAAGATTTGTGTTGAATATTTGTTGGGTTAAGATAAATTATGTCTGGAAATAATTACAGATTTATCTCTTTTTTTTCATTATTTTCTTAGAATTGTATGTATGGCAAACGATGGAGGTTATAAAAACTTGCAATACTTTCCTCCTCGAACGCAAACTCAAGTGATACGATCATTGCCCGTGGCTCGGTTACACGTTTATTAACCTAATCGTAATAGCTCTCATCTCGTTGTAGGCGCTCGCCCAATGTGGTCCACTCATGTGAGACAAGCTCTCACAAAGGGCGCAGACATTGAGCCGGACTTGATCGTCAATGGGCATACGTCAATTCGACGGAATTTATGGTCTTCTAATGAAATGATGACTGTGTGATTTCTTCCAAGCTCTCTCTTATCACAAATTAGAGGGTCACTCGACAATACGCATAAATTCATTTTCGTTCATCCGGTCTTCCAAATTTATAGCCTAATTACAGTTCGTTTCAATTTGCCTGAAACGGCTTGTAAACAATTTCATGAAACAGGTAGACACAAAAAATATTCGATTGTGAGAAACAAACTATGTGTTGGAACTGGTTGACAAGGAAATTGAAAACCTTGGAGGAATATTCTCTTTGTGAAGCATGAATTTGACGCAAAAAAGAGTTACTCAAAGCGTGTAATAGCGGTTTGCGGTCATCGCAACATCGATTTGGAATTAAACTCTGTAATCAGAGACGCTTCGGATGTTTGCAGGGTATTGAATTTTCGTTAGGAACGACGCAGCGTCGGAATCCAGAAGCCCTGACTACGATTTCACTGCGAGCACATCAACAGCTTCCTTTCGATGAAAAATTCAACAAAAAGCTCTACCCTCCCCACCGGTGACGAACGTTTCTCTCTCGCTTTCCATGGCTTTATTGAACGTTTTTATATAAAAGGAAAAGCATGTTGATTCGGACGTATCATAAATCACAGGTAGTCCGGATGGATGTACATTTCCATGGCCAGAGAGAAAAAGGAAGCGGAAGATCATTACATTGTTGCTGGAGCTGCAAAAAATTCACCCACTGTCTTTCGGTCGCGAAAGATCACAGATCGATAATACTGGATTGTGGACGCGTGTATAACCATTTGTCTGTCGTAAAAGCCATTTCGTATAGAGATCTCGGAGAGGACAATCAGAAAATGTGAGAGCATGTTTACAAAATGTGAAACTTGAAATGCAGTCCTTTTTATCTGTACTGTTTCGCAATTCCATATTTTTCAGGATTTTGATAGTGAATTGATGTTGCGATTTTACAATGTTCATATGTACATCTAGAAGCTCGAAAATGATAGCATGTTGTTTTTTCCAATTTTTATGAGAGTAATGTGGCGTTTTTACAGTAACATTGCAAATTTTTTGTGCATCATGATTCGTTTGTGTGAATTGTGGACTTCTGGAGGTTTTTTTTTTTTTATGATTTTCTTCTGAAACTGAAATATTTTTAATTGTGTCTAAATATGTGGCGTATAACGAGAAAAGGGACCGACAAACTTAACTCATTCAAGTTTACTTGCTAATGGTCATGATCCAGATAATGTTCCAAAATGAGTTTAGCCTGCAGAACCTTTTATAGTTCCAGGTCACAATGATGTGATTTTGATCGAGACAGTAAAAAGTACTTACAATTATAGGAAACGAAAATATTTCAATTGCATATGTACAAAACAATGAAAATTGCACGTTTTCAACGCAAAAAGTATCAAGATAATTATTGCAAAAACTGTTTTTCTTTTTCAAACAGTTATCTTATGTAGAATGACTCAGAATCTCTTGACATTTTCATGAAGCTTGCTGTTTTTAGCAATGTCTTAACGTTTCGGTGACTAGTTTTTTTTAAATGTAATTTCTAAAATTTTTTATTAATAAAGACGTTGAAATAGAAATTCATAAAATCGCATGATTAAATCTGATGCAATAATTTCCTATTTTTTGTAAGACATAGAAAAGGAGAATTTTGAAACACTCGTTATTTTTTACTTGTCATTGGACTTACATAATTAACTCAAGAAAAATCTATTCCTATATTTGAAGTGATTTCCTACTTCACATTCAATTTCTAAAAATTGTACATAATTCTACTGAAGAAAGTTAAAAAAAGCACCTATTGTCAAATATTGTAAAATAAATGTGACGATTATTGAAATTTCAATTCAAAGAGAGTTATTATTGAAAAAATGTTACCATAACGCCCTCTGATAACTCTGCGCCTAGCGTGGCAAGTGAACATACCCATGTTTCGATCGTTTTATCTCCGGCTCAATTCATCATATTGAGATAAAACTTGTACTGTTTTTCTCGAAATTTAGTCCTCTTTATAATACAATTGCATGTTTTTACAATATTTTGCATTGTTAATAAGTTGCAGAGCACATTTCAAGCTAACAACTTTTTTATACAATATTTTTTAAAGTTTTAAGAGTTATATCTTCTTAACAAAAAGTGACATTAGATTGATCAAAAATGAAATTGCATAAAATTTGATAAGCTTTCTGCTTATTGTTACAATTATTCTTAAAAGTACGAAAAATATGGTGATTCGTGTCAGAGAACACCGAAAGACATGGTTTTTTGCGGTTTTCTGTATATGATGACATTGATATTTTTTTTATGTAGTACGTATATTCAATTAAAATTGTAAATTATATACGATGAAAAATTTCAAGCCTTAAAATTTTGGTGGAGAGTTTGAATAATTATTCTCAAAAAAATTCACTAAAATTAGGTTTCCTCTTTACTCCTTTTGCGAATTATTTAAGTTTTTTCTTAAAATATTGAAAAATAATGATCAAATAGATGAATAAGAAAATTTTTGATAGGGAAAACCTTTGGGTCAAACCTTCTCGGTGAAGCCTAGTACCTTGTTCAATGAGATCAACGAAAAAGCTATTCGTAGAAAATTCATTCACTACTCATACCTCGTAATACGAGCTTGTAAACGAATTTCACGATCGGATCGACAGTCACAATACCCGTTTTATTTATTAATCAAGAAAGTACGAGGTAATGGCGCTCCGGTCACTCTTCGTTGAACCCGCAATAGCTCTCGAAAGGGATCGCGACAAAGCACGCTTATCGCGTGTTATGAGTACACATAAAATTGATCCATCTTTATCGAGTGTTCGGCAAACACGGCGGGTTAATCGATTCGTTGGGCGGGCATGTTTTTCCTTTGTGCGAGGTGGTCCCCCCACGAAAATCAGCTGTCGGGCGCGGAAGATGCCGGCGGGGTCACTCGTTATCTACCGTATTAACGTGGAAAAATGGCGCCGTGGATGCGACCCCTGCGAACCAAAGCACATACGCGAGTTACGCACGATTAAACAAAATGGTAATTCAGTCGGGGAGAGCGTCGTCGATTTTTCCCGTGCCTCTCCAACCACGACGCTTCCTCCGCGCTGTTTGACAGCGCTTCGCGCATCAACGCCGAGTGTCGGCTCGTTTATGTCAAAGGGGGTGTCTAACGGTCGAGGCAAACGGGAAAATTGAAATGAAAGTCCGGGATTTTCAGTGCTGTTAGCATATTTGAATTGGAGTCGTTCCTTAATAGCTGAATCTGTGTACGAACATGACTTTGAGAGACTGTCAATGTGACTATGCATCATTTACTGCGAGCAGATTATTCTTTGGCGAATTATTATGGAGTTTGTGTATGGGTTTCGTTTGAGGATTTATGTGAAATTTCGCAGGAAGTAGGAATAGCATGGATAAATCTAATTTTGAGGGATGCATTGAAAATGATTATAATTTTGGAGCTGGATGATATTGAAACGCTTTGTTGGAATTTACTATCTTACTTACTATGTAATTGGATGAGGAATAATTTTTTTGCTGTGGTTTATAGGATTGAACTATTATTGGATATAATGAAGATGGATGTAATTAGATTTATAAATGACAAGGAAGATTTGTTTCTGAATTTTTTTGTAATCGATCGATATAGACAGACCTAGTGAAACTGAAAGGGGAGACAATAGATTTTGTACTTGCAATGGATAAAATTATTTCAGGTGCAGCGTATGATGTATGAAGATGTATTATAATTCAATAATATGTATTATTTATTAGATTTCTGAAGAAGACTAGAATATAATTGATCGAGAGCTAAAGAAATAAAGAAAATATAATATGCTGGTGAAAAAGTTGCATTATTATTTCAGTATCGTAAATTTTGCAATATAAGAAAGCTGGCTCTAAGAGATCATACAGTTAATACAATCACACATTTATCTGTCTGAATAGAAAAAAAAATTATGAATCACTACAAATAGTGCTTACAGTAAAAAAACATCTTAATGGTAATTATGTGATGTAGTTGTTTTTACAAAATGGAATTCTTTTTGATTTTCATAATAGTTCTTGAATTTTTCATTCCCCTTCCTCCCTTTTTCAAAATCTTAATAAAACATAATGTTTTCACTGAAAGTAATAATGAATAATTGCAACATTTCTCAAGTTATTCAATTTTTGAATTATGTTTGATAACATCATCATGTACGTTGTCATCAGCATTTCACTTAAAATTTTTTTGAAAATATCTGTCATTAAAAATCGTTATAATTTTAATCTTCAAGACTTTCAGTTTTCGATAGTTAATCTTCAAGACTTTTAGTTTTCGATAGTTAAACTTCTATTGTGAAGTTTTTACAATCGATTCGTGATCCGTTTTAGTTTTAGTGGTTCTCGTAATATGCAAAACTCAAAGATGTTGAATATTCTCAGATTTTCAATTTCTGGACGTTGATTACTCAGAATTTGAATTTAAAAACTCAAAATTCTATAGTTAGAGAATATCTGAAAGTTATATTATTATTATTATTAGAATTACAGAAGTATTTTAAGTTCTTATATGAAATTTTCAAATTCTACGATTGTATTTTAAATTAAAAATTTTTTTTCAAAATTAAATTTTCATACACATTATGATAAGAGCCTTCAATTCTGAGATACAAGTTTGCAAATATCTCTCTTATGATCTGTTATGACCTTATTCTCACTTCTTTGTAGATTTTAGCACCCAAAATTTATTACACTTTTAATAATTTTTTTTTTTTTCAAATTCCCAAACATCTTCGCATAATACATATTTTCCGACTGGTACACAATTTTGAAAATATGATGCCTGTTTTTTAAATTTTCTTACAATTTCCGAAATTTTCCACTGTTTGCGAAATTTATGACTTTTTTTTGATTATACACAAATTTTATGCCTCACAAAGAATCATAATTATCTGTTCGAAATCTTTTAGATTTGAAATGCTATAGATACCAACATTAAACAATTTCAAAATATTTCAAAACTTATCTATTTATTGAATTGTTTTTTCATACTTTTGTACTTCTAAGGCTACTCAGAATTTCATTGAGAAATAGAAAAAAACTTGATTATAAACTTTCTGGAAAAACAGTAACTTACACAATATAAAAATTTTTGCAATTCTAAAAATTTCAGTAATTTTATAAAATCCATAAAATTAGCGACGATCCATATATGTTGTACAGATATTTGTTGTTTTCATTTTTTTTTCCAATATTTCACAAGTATAATATTATACAAACGTATGCACCCTTCAAAACTTTCAAGATTTTATAAAAACTCACAAAACTCACTAAAATTATTTGTACTTTTTTTTTACTCTTAAACATTTTCAGATATTTTTTGAAAAATGAAACGATTCTATTAAGCATATTTCGTAAAAATGTGGTAATGAATACAATCTACAAACTTCATAAACTTTTCCTAGAATTCTGCAAATCCTTTTAACTTTTTAAAATAATCTATGGTTTACGATATTTCAAATGATAAATTCATTTTTCAAAATTTTTACGGCCATTAAAATTCTAAAGACTATTCAAAACTGTCTATATTTAACAAAACTAATTTGTCTCACTTGTTTAGCTATCTGTAATTTTCAATTTTTTTAAAGTTTTCTTAAATATCTTAGAAAACAAAAACATTACCATGCGAATTTTAAAAAGTATGATAGTTGAAACGAACTGAAAAATGTATAAATGCTTTCTGAAATTCAACGAACTTCTAAAAATTTTTCAATTTTCAAGGTTCTTCTGCAATGCAGCTTTTCAATTTTTCGGGATTTACACAATTCCAAACATGATAAAAACTATTCTTAGCTTTGAATTTCTATTGATTCGTCTGCATTGTCATTGTTTTTCATAAATTTTCGGCTTTTGAAGTTTTCCCGATATTTGAAAGATGCATTAAAAAATTTAAATATGTACACATGACCTACACATTTTGTACAAATAAGGCAATAAAACAAATTTACAGAATTCATGAACATTTTCATATATTTTACACAGCAATTTTCATAACTTTCATGTGTTCTATGAATTCTTCCAAATATCAATAACTAAACCATGGATTCGATTATTTTAAGTATTCCCATATGTTACAGAAATATATCAAACTTAGCTATTCTAATAAAATAAAAAAATGCAATCAGGCAAAAAAAATTAGGATGAACAGAGTCGAGAAAGATCATGAACATTTTTCGAGTTCAACATGATTTCTACTTTTTTCGAGTTTCACACAATCTTTTAATTCAATAATATTTTTTTATTTTTAGGATTATAAAAACTTTTAGACTTGATGCAATGTATTGAGAATAACCTTTTTTTTTTCAAGAATTTTTACAATGAAAAATTATTTTTCAAGAACTATCGTGATTTTTCGAAAATTTTCAAATTTTCTAGATTTATATTGAATAATGTGAAAAAAACGTCAATATTTTGACAGAGTGTAATATCAATCTACCTTTTTTCCCTGTCGAATCTCAAAAACCACTCACAGGAAAAATCGTGTCTAACCCCCCTCGAGTCAAAATATTGTGTGCCACGTTATAATTACAAATCGATACAAATACCCCTATACTTAAGTAAATGAAGAGAAGAAACTTGAAATTTAATATCTATATAAATCATCAATATCATCATAACACATTAATGAATAAAATTTTTCCCGTCATTACAACTACAAATCGAGAAAAAAAAACGCCAACAACTGGATCCCTAACAGTCAAAATTTCTTTTGCAATTCTAAAACTTTCCCAAACATCACTAGCCCCATTTCTTAGTTTTGGGAAAAAAATCCTGAAGGCATATTTTCCCTACATCCATCAGTATTTCCTTGTTATTTTGAACCATATAAAAACTTTATAAGAAAATGAAATTTCTTATAAGAATTCAATGTCTTACAAGGTGCGCCTTGTAAAAACCGAATAAGAAACTGAAATTTATTATAAGAATATATTTGATACAATTTTATAAGAAAAAAACCTTATAAAATCTTTTCCATCAATTCTTTATAAGAAACGTCAGTTTATTATAAGGTTTTTTTAAGGTGCACTCTATAAGAAATTGTATTCTTATGAGAATTTCATATTCTTATGAGGTTTTGAAGTATCAAAATTACTTTTGTTATCAAAATACATCTCAAAATCCACAAAAATCGACTAGTCCATTAAATTCCTTATTCATGCATCCGCATTCAAACAAGGGACTCCGCCCCTCGTTCAATTTTTTCCCCTCAACTTTATTTATGCATCGTTTTCCGTACCCCCTCAACGAATCTGGCGCTTATTTACGGTGGCAAAGGCAGTATCGATTCCGGTTGGATCCAAGAACGCGCTCGGCCACCAAGATTTATACCGTCCATTAGTTCTCTATACGTTTGCCGCGAACGAAAATCCCATTCTGACGCCGTATAAGGACAGGTACAGAATCAGATGAGGGGCGCGACACGCCAAATACGTATCTCCGGCGTTAACGTCGACGCGCCGAAGAACAAAAAGGGTTGTTTTAATGCATTTTACATTCGGGCGTAAAGCCCCGATGTTGACTCCGCGTGCCACTTATAAATCTTCGTCCTGCCTCATGCTCCTCTAAAATTCCCCCCCCCCCCCCCTTTCACCCTGCGTACCTATCCACATCGCTGTTCCCGTCAACGTTTGCCGAGCGAAAAAAGGTTCGATGGGAAAAAAATTCTCCAGCGCGATAAGGAATCCTGCGGAAATTTTGTCATGGTCAGTGTTCGTGAATTATGGCATGTAGGATCCAATATAAAGAACCTATAGGATTTTGACATATATATGTAAAAGATTTTTGCATGGATGTATATTTGAATGTTGGTATACAAATAAATAAGTAATAAGTGATTTTATTTACAATTTTTATTTGTTAATTGAATTGAAATAAGTAAATGACACTCGGATATAAAATATTAATTTTTCTTGAACCATTACAAGTACTAGAACATATACTATAATGATAAATAGGATAAGTTATTCATGTATTCAAAATTTATTGAAAACTTTTGTTAAATATAAGCAGTTGTTAAGTTTTTAATGTTTTTAGTGGATGGCACTTGAATGACTTCTCATGACACATTTTGAAATTTCAGAGTTCTACACATCGAAAAACGTTAATTTTGGAAAATCTGTAAAATCTCCAGTATTACATGTTACAGTTGTACATGTTACGAAATCTCCAAGTTACTTCTTACGTAAATTTTATTTTCTAGAATAAATTACACACCTGAAAAGTGATAATGCCGCTTAAAAAGTTTGAGTTTTCGTTTCTACAACTTCAAAATTCTAACAAATTATGTATTTGAATGTTAAAAGTTTTGACGCTTTAGTTAAACTCAAACTTATAAATTGAAACATTATTACGTTAATATTTTTTCGATTTCTTGGATAAATATTGCTGCTAATCCGAGGTTAATCATAGTCTTTGTTACTATTATTTTAATTTTTATGTAGTTTCATATCTATGCGTAAAACATAATTCCATTCTATAAAATCTAATTTTAATCTTCTTATTTGTTTCAGGTAAGCTGATGGGATTTCTTTTCTCGGTGTAATTAGGCGATTTGGAAAATGATGAAATGTCGAAAAATTTACAAGTAAGTCACACATTTTTGCCTTTACTATCCATTCTCGTATTTTTCATAATCTATATGATTAAAAATCAGTCTTACAAATTAGAGTAAAACTGCCAATAGAATTTTTTTTTTTAGATTAATTTCATATTCAAGTTTTCCTTCAGGGAATGTATATGATCCGTTCGAACACTTTATGAATAGAACCGGATATTCTGAAATTATTGATATTCATAAAAATCCAGAGAAGTGGGAGTTTAAATTTTTACCTTTAACTCCGCTAGTCGAAATGAACAATCATTTTTGTGGTTAATTCTTTTTCTTGTTGCGTGTGCCCGCCAAAGGCCTTCAACGAATGCAGATTTCTGTACCTCCGTGGCAAGTCCCCGTCGTCTTTGAACGTTATTAACCCTTTGAGGCACCGCGGTTGCCCCGGTTAACCACCTTTTCAATCCCAGTTTCGCGTTACATCGGGAACTTTGGCCCCCAATCGAGTACTCGCTGCTCGCAAACTCAAAATACAATCGCACGCCCCGGCAGTTTTGATAAAATCAATTTGCAAATTACAGCATAAGTCACTGTTAGCTCTACAACCACTACCACTTCCACTCTCAATTAACCGATGTCAAGAAACACAAAAGCCTCAACAACATAGAGCGAAATGTTCAACAACTGTGTTGTTTGGTGTGCACAGTAATAATAGCGTTTCTGGTGCAAATACTGTTAATCGCGTTCTGTGATATTAATTGATGTTAAAAAAGAATTATTTTTTACTGATGTATGGAATAATGATTTGTGTAAGAGTTAAATTAATTTTATTTAATCATTTTAGTATAGTAACAATACAATTACTTTTCTAATGCTACGATGAACTTTTCAGATTACAGTTGGTTTTGAGAAATTTCGAAAAATCTGAGAAGTAAAAAAGTTCAATTTTCTGGATAACAGAATTTTTATAATGATTTACAGGCATTCATTATCAAATTTGTAAACACTGAATCCCTGAATTCCTCAACTTTCTTTTGCTAATAAAAATAGATAATTTTATTCTGTGAATTCTTTAGGCCCCAAAAAGTATTATCAAAATTGGAGGAATTCAATTACGTTATTGATCTTCGAACCTCAGAAAAATCAGTCGAATCCGCCCTAAAAATAGGAAAAGCAAGAAAAAAAGTCCCCTTAAACGATTCAATAAACACTAGAAAACACAAAATCGCAAGATAAAATGTTTGTTCGACAAACGCTCTACTTATGTTTCCGTAAGCCCGAATAAATTAAGGGGAAGCTCGCGCGTTTTTAGCCAAGATTGATTCACTCCAATGTTTTCCTTCAGAAGTCATGTTTGTTGACTCAATCAATGTAACGTTTCTTTTTTATTCAATTCGAATAAATTTGCCTTCAATAATGGTTTCAATCGTGGTTATATGAATTGGCACTTATTTCGAAAAATTTAAGGGAAAAGGAATAGATGAAAGTTGTTAATTCTATTCAAAACATATTTTTTCTATTTTTTGTGAAGCAATGGGAAAATAATTTTGGAAGTTAATAATTTAAAACGTTGAATTTGTTCTGTGTATATAACAGGAAAATTTTGTTTTGATTTTTTTTTTAATACAACATTTGTCATAATTCTAGTATTTTCTAAACGCAACATCAACCATCTGTCATCACACACAGTACTTGCAAAAACTACAATAATCGCATACACTTCTGTAAAAAATTAGCTGATTGATTAATGGAAAAAACTATAACTACAGCACCAACTTCCAATTTTTCCGGACACCTCAGTTATTCGAACCTTTAATTTTGGCCCGTGGAATTTGTCGTTTTTGGACCGTCCCGGTACCGCGAACGCACGCGCCAGCGTTGTTAATCCCAGCGGTTACTCACGCCGGTTTAACTCCGTGTAAACAGAACATAGAGGCGTTGAAGGGGGGGGGGGGTTGGTTGTAGGGACAAGGAAAAGAGTGAAACGAAGAAAGTCAGGGCGCCGCTTTCGGATCGGAAAAACTTTTTAGTGCTTTCCGTGGTTTGCCGAGAATCAATTACCTTTCTTTGAGGAATCATGCCCGACTGGACTCCATCGACATGGAGCTTTCACTGGTAGTGCCGCCACCACTGCTGCTGCTGCTCCTGCTGCCGGGAGTGAGTGGCTTTCAGGACGCGCTTCGCCGCATTTGAACTTTGCCTTCCCCGTATGTAATAACGAACAAATGGCCAGGGACGGTTTTGATATATTTTCTGTTTGCCTCTGGGTTATACTAGATTTTTCTCGGAGATGGATTTGGGGAAATCTTGTTCGTCATTGTTCTAAGTCGATGGGTGGTGATGAGAGTAGGTTGATTTAGGGAAGTGTTTGGTGGGTGTTGGACACATGGAATGTCTAGGCGTTATTTTGGTTATTTTGGTTTTTGGGATACTGATGTAGGAGGTCGTGAAGATGGGGGTACTGATGGTTTTTTTTTCTGATGTTTGGTTGGTGTTTTTATGGGTAAAAAGCTGAAGTAAGAGTTTTGATGAAAAGTGGTTTAGGAGGTTATTAAGTTTTTTATTTAGAATGTGTAATTCTAGAATTCTCTACTTTAAAACATGCGATTTAGAATTTTGAATCTTAGAATGTAGATTACAGGAAGTTTTGATTTTATATGACATGATTTATTCAAATCTTTTAACCTTTCAATTTATTATACTTCTATTATCAGGATCAGGAATATGAAAATACGAATTAAAAATTTAATATTAAATATTATATCTAATAGTATCAACTTCTAGGAATCTTTATTCTAGAGTACTCTCTTGACCTGAATCTGCTAAATTGTTGTATGCTAAAGATTTCTATGTTTAAACTTTCAGAATCTAATCTGTGGAAAATGAACAGATTGAATTTGTAGAGTACGAAAACAATTTATTGAAAACAACAGACAATATTATGTTCATGGATAAATCCAATCCTCATTTCCTTCGCTATTGTTATGTTCAATTTGATGGATACATTTGGTAATAGGTACAGCTTGTTCAGAAGAAATTTCTAATAAATTGCAATTTGTGAAAACTAAATGGATTCTGACTAAGAGAATATACAATAATTCAAATGTTTTGATGTTTATGGTATAGATTTCGTGAATTTAAGAATGAGGAATGGATTCCCAGAATTCTCAATTCAATAAAATAATTGTAAAGAATTTCACTCAATTTTATTATAGTACTGTGAGCTTCAAACTATTAATCCATTGAATTTTGAAGATATAATATCTGAAAAATTAGATAACCTTAAATTATGATAAATCAAAATATTCAGATACATATATTATTAATTAGTTTGACTATCTGGGTTCCTGGGTTTTTGAATTGAATATTCTGGGAATTCAAATTTTACGATGCAGAGATTTACAGTTCAATAAGGATTATAGATTTTTATCCTAAAGATTTCCAGAGTTGAAAAATGTGTGACATACGTTTATAGCCTTCTCAATTTCAGTAAACAGTTGTTCAAAATTCTACCAGAAAACATTGCTGCACTTTGAAGTTCCAGATCATTCTTTCGTAGGGTCCTGAATTATTAAACATACAATTTCAGAATTTACACAGTTACATGTTATGAAAATTCAAACTTGCAATCCCTATGATAGTGAATTCTTGATTCATTTTTCTGGGGTTTCGACTTCACAATGTAAATTTATGTATTCTTATACCTATAATCATAAACCGGATAACACATGATCATCAGATTTTGGAGTCTAGAGTATCGAATAATGGAATCTACCTATCCTGTAAATTACATCATTTAATGTTCTGTTTTTAAAAAAAAATATAAACTTGTAGAACAAACAAACGTGAATTATAATTCACAGCCTTCATTATTTCAGAACACAGGAATTTCAAATTTAACAAAGAAGGTTGCCATCGCTGTATGTTCGATAATATTAATTTTCAGGCTCTTTAGTCCCTTCGCATGATATTTTGAAACTAAAAACCATTTTAGAGTTAAAGAATCCAGACTTTGAACGTTTAAACAGAAGGTGTAAGATTCTATAGTCTTAAAATCGAACATTTCACAAACTTCAATTCTAAAATGCACATTTTTATCATTCCAATACAATAGACGATCATTTTATAATCCAGGAGTATTCAACTTCAAAAAATCTATATTGAAGAGTATTAAATTTTTAATTTTTTCATTCTAGGAAACATGAGTTTTAAATATCATGAGACAGTTTCTGGAACTCTACATTTCAGGCTATCAATGTACAAAATTGTAAATCATTCAATTCGAAATTTTGTAATTCATGTCCATTGAATTATTAAACTATTCAGATTTGTAAATTTTCTAATAGAGAATTACAGATTCTCAAATTCTTGAATGAGATTTTTCAGAATATCCAATTGTACAATGCAAATTTTTACAAGTCTATGACCTACAATCATGAATAAAGTATCGTGGAATTTTCAATTTTTCAACTCTAGATTTTAAAATTTTTAAAATTTTTACGGTGAAGCATGAAATTAAGAAATTCTGATTTTGCAATGGAGACTTATAGAGCTTCAAAAATTTTCAAAAATGGCAATGTATGAGAATTTAAATGCACGGATTTGAAATTTGAGAGTTGAAAATTATAAAAGACAATCATTTTAAAATACTAATTCTGCCGAAGAAAAATCTAGATTCTCATGTTTTCCAAGCTCTTCAATACTGATACCTAGAATCATGAGATTCATAACATAGGATCACAAGATTTGAATTTGAGAGCATCCATATTTATTAATCTACACCTTCAAGTATCAAATTCAAAACCTAATTCATACAGTTTAAACCACCAGAACTACATATGATAGTAAAGAACATTCCTTGATTTCTGGTTCCAAATATTTTTTACATAAAAAAAAATTATTGGAACTCTAAGGTCTGGAGTATGTATCGATCCAACGCATCTCGTATTAAATGAACCATCGTTATATATATAAATCTCGTTTTCTGAGATTTGATATTATGAAATCTCGGAAAACGATTTTTAAATTTCGAATGAAACACTTAAAAAAAAATTTTTTTCCTGAAAAAAAGCCTCAGTAAAAAAAACATCTTTTAACGCACATGAATTATAAGTATAATTAAGATTGGACTTGGTAATTAGTAAAAAAAATTGTTGCAGTATTGGTGGTTCGAATGTTATACACTTGAAACTTCTGAAGTAACCTTAGTTCGAAAAAAACCTTATTTGTCTGGAAAGTGTCAGTTTTTTCTACTTTCTTGCAAAAAACTGACCCTTTTTTCGAGAACTACAAGAAAAAGCTCGAATCGCACGAACCAGGAACCCAAGTGTGGGTTCGAATTAAAATATCATCCCTATCGGAGCACTGCTAGGCCGGGTAAAGTTTCGCTCTTCCTAGACTCGCGCACGAGTTGGGAATTCCTCGGTAAATTCGGCGAGTCGAGGTGAAAACGTACTCGGCCCTAGCGACGTGCCCCGCCACGCAGATAAGTAGATAAACGAAATACGTGCGCACCTGCGTACGAATGCAGAACGCGGCGCGGGATTTCCACGGTCACGCGCGCGTGTTTGTCTTGGGACTTACGACGTGGTCAGCGGAAGATTATGCCGAGTAATACACGTGTTATAAAATACGCCCGGCACAAAGGGCGCCGCCGGTAGCGCGGAATAAACCTTTAACGGTCGCGCCATTCATTACCGCCTGCAATGGAGCGTCTCGTATATCCACACCTTGTTCCGCGGGACAGGACAATGGCTCGTCCCACTCGAAAATGGAGCACATCTTAAACCACTCGGCGCGTTTCATGTTTCGCGAATAATCCCCGCGCCCTCATTTGCACGCGCGCCACTTCGCTTTTGACGCGTCGGCCGGTGATTTAATGGAATTTTTGTCCCCGGGGCAATCCTTTTTGTGGAGGCTGACAATATCGGGCACTGAGAAAAAATATCTAGTAGTTTCTGACAAATATGTAGTTAAAAATACGAGAATATTGTAAGTTTTAAAATTATATTGCAGGTTTTGTATATTATTAAAAATTTTGTCTACGCTATTCTACTTATTAAAATATTGTATAGCAAAAATTGTTGCCTTGTACGCATTAAAATATGTTTGTCAGTTTTTACTAGATATTGTTGGAAATATTAATATCTAAAAAAATATAATTTTAATAATCTATACAGTGTGATTTTCGCTATCCTAATATACAGTATTTATTATTCGTCTGTAGTGAAGTATGAAATGAAATATTTTTCATGTTTATAATCTGTTTCCCAGTTCATGAAAATATTGTTCATGAAAGTACATATATGCATCGAAAAAATTCATATCATGTTGTAAAATCAATATATTTTCCTCTTTCACGAGTATTGTATCAAATATAAGTGATATACTAGAAAGTAAACAAAAACATTACTAAAATATTTACACCGATCTGAATACTGGCAAAACTGACATTTTCTGAAATCTGAATTAGTAGAAAATACAATTTGAAATTGCGGAAACTACAAAAAAAATACGCCTAGACATCAGGATTTTGAAACTTTTTGACAAGAATATTTATATTTCTTAAACTTGCTGTATTACTGAAAAAGTTAAAATTTTCATGATTTCATTCAATAAGTCGGTAATAAAAAATAATCATTGTTGTAGAAAGCGCTTCTTTATTTATATCACAACATAATTCACACTCCGAAAAGTTACAAATCGATTATGTGATTAAAATTTTTGATCGTCTGCTGATATCGTTCTTTTAGAAAAAGTTTTAAAAAATTTGTGAAGTTGTGAATTCTGATAAAAAAATTTTCATCATTTACAAAATTTCCAGTTTTAAGGGTGGCAAATATGTAATGATTAAAAATAAACTGAAACATCTCTGTCAACAGCAAAAATGTTCATTGACAAAAAAAAATACTAAAATCCATAAAGACATTGCAAAAAAAGGTGATATAGATAATTTTCAACAAGAAAAAGACTAACCTATCTACAATAATTTTTAAAGAGAATAAGATTATGGATATTCAGAGAGGTTTTGTGATGGATACTTTGTTTCATGAATTTGTGAATTTGCAACTAAGATTTTTGTCTTTACTGAATGAGAGAAATACAAGAGGCAGTTTTTTCAAACTGCCTTCCATTAGGAAGAAAATTTATTGCAAATCTTTTAGCTGTAGCGAGTATAGATTTTTTAATGCTCTGCCTGAAGATGTTAAGAATCTTAATTTAGGAGTTGCAGTTAAATCAAGGCTCAAGCGACTGATTAAACAGTTTTCGTTTTAGTTAATAAGTTAGTTACGTTTCAGGCTTGCGACAGATTTTATTAACTTATCCTGTAGGCAATATGTAATGTACTATGTAGGGACTATGTATTTTTACATCTGAAAAAAACATTATTATAATTAGTTATTACAGTCATGTTCCTCACTTGAACTCGGAATGATTTCCGGAAAATCCGAAGCGTAAAATGTGTTTCAGTGAAATTGATTCGCAAAAAAAATCTAGGTTTAATAGAAAAATAGGCGTTGAAAAGTGATTCCCAACACATCGTACTTCATGAGCATTCGCCTATCTCCGTCAGTATTCAAAGACACTCACAGTTAAAATAACTTCCACATAATTTAACCCCCCCTCTTCCCCTTATCCGGAAAAAGCCATTTTTCTTTTCTCTTTTTGCACCACAATATCAATAAAGACCCTCCCATTCCTTTCATTACGCTTTTGATCAACGACACGACCCTGGGACTTTGAAAGAAAATGAAGCAAGTCGCGTGGAAGCGCCGAGCTTCTGCATTCACTGTTCAGAAGGGGACATGCACGCGTTATCCTCGAATGTGGGGAAACGCTAATCGCCTGGTCATGTAATTTGATACATTGTTTTCCTCCGCAGTCTTTTAAATAACAAACGGCTTATCCCGTTTTCGCCGGGCCAACGCTGGAACGACGGAAGGTTAATAAACGACGCAGGTCGTTTAGCGCGCGCTGCTTACTTTGAAAACTCGTTGGGCGCCCTAAAAATACCCTGCGACTTCTCTCCCGACGATCGTTCTTGGCGAAATGATTTTTTCAGCAAACTACCGAGATGACTTTTTGATGCCGTCGCGAAAAACCAGGGAAAGTCGGGCGCAGTTTACCTCGAGCGTAAATGGCGAGACCTGTAAAAGCTCGGAAAATTCTCGGGCATTTTCGGGTTACGGAGTCTATTTTTCTTGAAATATTTGGTATGAGACAGACAGAAGTGACTTTGGGAACTGTGTGGTTTTTGATCTTCAGAATTCCTTTTCACTTAATATTTTATGCAATAATGAAAATGTTGGTTGTCATATTTTATATTTTGGTTTATTTATATATTTCTGGATTTTTGGTTGCTGGGACTTAAGTGTTTCTTCTCATTCTACAATTGTTTGAATAAGACAAAATTTTATTTGGTATCTAGATGAGATTTCATTCTACTGTGTATATTTTGCAAGATTTTTTGAATTGTTTTTCTTCAGTTCTTCCTTCTCTTCCTAATGTAGGTTAATAATTTTGATTTTTGACAATATTCTGTTTCACAGATTAAATATCGCAGTAGATTAAGAGGGTTTTGTTACCAACAAAGATGTCTCATTCAATTATAATACGCTGATATCACGTCTAGATTTATGAAAAACTTCTAAAGTTACATACTCCAAAATAATATTGACATTTTTGGAAGACTTAAATAAAAAAATCAGAGAGTGCAGGCACTCGTCCTAGGATGTGTAAACATCGGACACAGATTTTTCAAGTCGGTATGATGTTTTTCTGTTTGGTTGAATTTTGAATGAATAGAGGTCATTTAGTGAGATCGTCTAGAAGGAAACTGTTTAATAAAAAAAAAAAATGAAAAAAGAAAATACGTATCACTTTTATAGCTTAATACCAATAAATATTTTTGATCTTTTTTCAAACACTATAGCAAGATAGTAAACATATTCATTACCATTACGATAAATGACGCCTGTATAAAATATTATAAAATTCAGTAAATATTGAAAATTATATTTCATCGTACAGAATATTCAATATTCTTTTATTTATTGATTTATTTCACAATGTCATGTCCTACAAGTTCATACCTAAATATAAAACAACAAAATTACAATAATTGGATATGCATATTATGTATATTATGATAAATATTGAATTTTGTTCGAAACCATATTGAATATTCAATTTCATTACATGGACTATTGAATATTGCATTTTGTTACATAGAATTCTTCTTTTTGAGTTTTGATAAGTTTATTAAAGTGTTGAAATATACAAATATATCGAAAGACATTCCGGAAAAAATTCTGCTGAAATCGAATTTCCGAAATGCCGGAATTCGGAACGATTTCTTTACAAAATAATTTTTGTACTAGATTTCTAACAGAAAATTGTTTGATTTTACGAAAACTTGTATTGTGAATTTTCTGCGGCCTGTACTCACTATACGTGCAAAAAAAACGTAATCATTAAAAATGTCGGAACACTTTCAAAATTATGTAAGTGATTAAAATACATTTATTTTTCAATTCCAATGATCCACTATTTTATTATTATTATTATTATTATTATTATTATTATTATTATTATTATTATTATTATTATTATTATTATATTTTTACTTAAATGGATATTCGGCAATCTTTGTTATTCAGTTCCAAAGGTCTTTTTACATGATTACATTTTCTTCCCTAGTTAGAATGTCCCTGTGTATTACTTTGTTATGATTAAAAAGCAAAGAAGCATTTATCATTTCATATCTATAATAAAAGCCTAACCATGATTAGTTTTTGTCATACTACTAACTCTTTAGTTACTATGTATTTTTTTGGCTCATTCTAATAGCTTGTATTCAAATTCAATCCAATACGGGCACAATTTTAATTCTTCATTTCCAATAGTCTCTTCGTATTGTGTTATTTTATTCTTTAATTCTGTTTGTACATTCATATGATTTAATGCAAAAAAACGAGAACTATGCAATCTTTATCATATAATTTCTATGGTCACTTTGAATTTTTTTTATTTCTCTCTTCAAAAAATGCAATAGTCCTTATCAATTATTTCATATTATCTAAACGGAAATTAAACAAATGTCTTCTGGGATTCTCATGTTTTGTTTGTTTTATTCTATTTCATTTCCAAATTTTTATATTTCCCTTCGTTTTATTCATGCTGATTGAACAGAAATGATGCAAAATTCATTATTCTATTCTCATTGTCTCATCATTTTATTTTTTTCCAATTATATTCTTTTATTTGAAAGATAATTAGAAATTTTCCATTCTTACATCCTAACATTTTTGAATGTTTTCTGAAAAATGTCTAGTCTGAAGAAACCTACTGGATAATAGCCTCTGAAAATTCGATACAACGAAAACATTTTCCAGATTTTAGTGGTTCCAGAAATTGGCCTTGAATCCTTTTGAACAAAGTACAATGATAGAAAAATGTAAAATAAAGAAGAAAGTTAATCGAATGCCGGTTCAGTGAGATTCAAAAAACCGAAGAGCACGGCGTTGCCCCGGTCAAGCACGCGAGGAGCGCATGAATCACTCGAAAATGCGAAACGCCGATCGCGGCAACGAAACTCGTGCCCGGGCCGGGGAAGCAAGCGAAAAGGCATTCAGCCGACGCAAGAAATTTATCCGGCATGCACACGTGGACGTATAATGTGTACACGGTAGTTGGGGTCGTAGGCCAGAGATGCACTTCCAGAGTAAATGGCGCCCTTCGCCGACAACAATGCCAATGGCCCTCGCTCTCTTTCTCTGTCTCTTGCCCCCATCCTCCCCCGACCTCTCTTTCTTTTTTTTTTGGCTTTTTATTTCTACCTTTTTCACTCTCCCCCTCAGCCCTAAACTCCCACTTTGTACCTCAGGGTCCCCTTGAAGCGAGAAGAACAAAGCGAGCGTGAGAAAGAGACTGCTCACTCGCTCGCGCACTCAAAGTCGCGCGTTATACCTGCTCATTCACCCTTTTCTTCCCTCGCGCCACTTCGTTATTATACTTTTTTTTGAAGCAGTCGAGAGCCTCCCGTGATAGACTTCTTTCAACGACCGAAATTCCCGTACGAAACGGGGACGTCTTCATTACGCGAGCGGCTTTATCGAGATCCGGCGTAATTAGTTTCCTACTTTTTTTTTTCTTTTTTCGACTTTTCCAACAGCCGGCGGAAATGATAGCATGGCCTTTTTCCTTCGTCCAGTGTTTGCCGCCACATCGCGATGAAGCCGGAGGATGGAAATTAACCTTTTAAATGAGGACCCTTTTTCCCTTTCCTCCCCTCGTTCGACAAGGGGATGCGAGCTTTAGCGACAAGGCGAGTTGTCCATGAATATTTCGTTTCGCGTTTGATCGTTGTTTGTGGGTCGAAAAGGGTGTTAGGGGGGGGGGGGGGGCGATGTTTGAGGGATGAGTTGGTCGAGAGTGTGCTCTTCTTTGTGAATCAGAGTCAGTGGAAATTTGTTGCAGTTAGAATTATTGGTAACGAGGAAGGGTACAGGGAGGTTTCCACTTCTCCTTCAGTAGAGAGCAAAAAAATGTACGATATTATTTATCAATATTAGTATGTGTAAATAGTACATTCTTATCGATTTAAGTATAAACTGCAGAATTTTACATTACATCATAGAGTACTGAGAATATTCGAATTTTTAGAATGCCTATTCTGGATCTTCAATGTTCTTGTATTTACCTTCAGGACCTTGAGTTTCATAATGTGTGATTCTAGAACTATGAAGTACGGAATATGAAAATTGGAATTTTTAATTGCAGAAGATACAATTTTGAAAATATTCTGTTCAGTGATATGCCTAGCAATTGAGTTACTTAAGTGTAATTAGATTATAGAAACGAAAAATTCACTGTTTGAGGATTCAGATTCCCAGGTTTCTTCATAAATGCTGAATAAACTGGTTCAGGACAAAGGATTAGGGAATCCTTGACTTTTGAGTCTAATACTTTATCATCCAGAATAATCCTATGTAGAAATATGCAACTATGATACAGAGAAACTTGAACAAGATAAAATATGATAATGGAATTTTCAACCATAAATTACATACTTAACGTCAGATCTCTGCATTGTAGAATATAGAATAAGAGGATTCTCATTTGTTAAGTATAGAATTCTAGAGCTACAAGAAATGAAAATAATATTTTATGAACGTGTTTTATACATAAAATTTTCAATTCTTGTCTAAAAACCAGGAATCCTGAACACTGCAGGATAGTATTCTAGAATTCTCGGTTTTATAACGTTAATTTGGAGAAAATTTAATAAATAATTACAATAATTAAAAAAGTAGGAAATCAATGTACTGCAAATCAGGTTTGAGAAATGTAGACTGATAACTACCACTAAAATCCATATTTTTTATCCCATAACTTTCGCATTCGAAATAATGGAATGTAGATTTTAGCGATTCTGATAAGTATGCATAATAATTAGTAAATATATTATATTGAAATTTTGAACTTGAAAGTAAAAATCTCAGGTACTCTAATGTATAGAATTCAAGGAATAAGGTTTTTCAAGCATAGAATCCTAGAGCTTTAAAATATGCAAATTTCTTATTCAATGTATGTATTAGGTTAATGAAGAAAATTCTGGTTTAAGAAAAAACAGGGGTTCTTAATTTTGTCAGATATTACTCTTAAAATGCTAGTTCGTAAATGCAAATTTATAGAATGTCGAATACATTTTCGCAAGTAATTGAGATATCATGAAATTTGAGAATCGTTAATTAAACGGTTATAGAATTCACATTTATAAATCCACGAGAAAGGCATTCTAGAAACCTGTATTTTCGAATTTGAAATTTTCTTATCTCGAAAATACAAATAAAATGTTGAAGTTTACATTCTATAAAAAAATTGGTTATATGTAATTCAAAATAAAGACTTCTCAATCATCCAGTCCGAAACTTATGTAATATAATTCATATACGTTTAGTTCTTCAATTTTCATGTACTTTCTTCATAAAATTAAGTAAAACATCATAAAATACGTGTCCCTAGAATATGATTCCGTATTAGATGGATTTCAAAAACTTTAATTTTTGGAGTATAGTATTTTAGAATTGTAGAATACAAAATTTTTCATTCTTCAAGATATCGTTCCGTAACTCCATGTTCTAGACTATCAACTATTTGAACTTTAAACTATCGAAATATGAACATTATTCATCGAATTTGAAAAAAAAAGTGTGAATACTGGAATAATAATATTGAATTTCTTACTTTTGAAATTTGGAGTTCCGACAATTCAAATTCTACAATTTAAAGTTCTGATTTTTATACATAGAATGATGAATTCGATAACATAGTATAATCAATTATAAGGCCTTGAGTATCAAATTCTAGAATCTATACTTCAAAAATGAAAATAAGACATTTTTTTACAGTGTAGAAAGGTTGGACTTACAGAGGGGTTGAAGAATGTAAAAAAGATGTCGATCATCCTCAATTTTAGATAATATAAATTTTGAATTCTGCATGGTATCATTCCAGAGCTCCAAGTCCAAAAAATAAATTTAAAAATCCTTGAAATCATTCGTAAGACATTCAGGAATTCAAAATTCTTGAACTGATTGTGAGAGTGAAGACTTGTCAAATCTGGGATATAGAATTACTGAATTGTAAATTCTGGATTAAAGAACATTAGAAATCTGAATTCCAGATCATAAGATTTCATCTTGTCAGTTGTATAAATAAAATATCTTTTAATAGGATTCTATTATATAATTTGTTTCATGAAATTCAATCATTTAAATTCTATAAGCATAATTTCCAGTTGCAAACCGTCGATTTCATGTCATTTGTGATCGCTTCTCTCAATAGCATCATGTATCTTCAGCAGTAAATAAATCCATTCAAATATTTTGTTCTCTTTAGATATTCAATAAATAAATATTCTAATGGTAGTGTTCATGAAAATACCGAAGTTCTCTTATGCGACAAAAAATGTACTCGCCACTCACTCGTTCCTCGCAGAAACCAAGTATCCGTGTCCACCCTAAATTTGACCCAAAAAGTAAACAATACGGTGAAGGAAGAGCGAGGGCTGCTCGAGCAGAGATACGAACCCGAGAGAGAGTCGTGAAAATCGAGAGGGTGGAAAAGGGCGCAAGGGCAAGTCCCCCAAAGTATTTTCGCGGTCGATAATACAGCATGTGACGAACGACAGCGGGTGACTCCTCACGTTTCTTTCCAGCGCGAATAATTCAGCATAGAAATATGGTATATGTTTACGCCGGCGAATATATCTTTTATCGCCCCGGCACACGAAGATATGGCCGCGGGGGAGGAAAAAAAGGAGCGCCGCGTTTACGCCGAATTGAATACGGGGCGTTCAGTTACAGCGCAGATAAATGTTTCGCTCGCGTTCCGCGGGGCAAATTCCCCACAAAGCCTGCTGATTCCCGGGCTTGATTAGCGCGCGGTCTTAGAAACGCCGCGCTTTGAAGGACTGGCATTCCTCGCTATACGTGTGCCGCGAAGTTGTTTTCATGAAGCATTCCTCGGGGAACGTGCGGCTCTGCTTTTCCAAGGAAATTCTCGATTTATTGAAAGTAAAAACAGCGATTTTTTAGAATTAGATTTTTCCGCTCTCTGCGTCTGAATCAGTGAAAAGTAAAAACTATACTGATTTGTAGAGTGTATTGCAAACCCACTGGTTTTGGTGTTAAACTCTGATAATTCAACGAAAGGTTACGACTTCACTGATCGAATCGGTAGCATGAACACTCAAGTCAATAATGGGAATTATTGACACTGAACCCTAAAAAAGTCTTATAAAAAACTTTAAGGAATCTGAATTTTCTTTTAAGATTTACAATTTTTTATACAGTTACCTGGAAAAAAAATCTTGTAAGGATTCTGATTCCTTATAAAGTGACTTATGAGCCTTATGAATAGTTTAATTCTTTCAAGTTTCCTCTACATACATTTAAGGAATTCAATGTTATTCATGAGGTTTTCAATTTCACGATTCTTCAGAGAATTTGTGATTTTCTTATGAGTTCTATTATGTACCTTTAATTTCTATAAATTGTCTACAAAAATACCAAAGATGTTATATATTTTTGCTTTTTTATGTAGCCCTAATAACTTTGAACCCTATGAAAACCTTACAGAAACCTTAAAAAAAATAAAACCTTCACGAGGTTTTCGATTTCTATACACAGATAATACAGCTCCTAATGAGTTTCTAAATTTTATGGTCCCTTGTTCGAGGATTTGCGATTTCCTTTCGAAAAATTGCTATTTCCTTAGAAGGACTTAAAATTTCCTTATGACTCCCTGTAACTTTACTTTTTATAAAGTTCCAACGAAAATTCATTATGAGTCCCGGTAACTTGAGTTTTGTGTTGAGTGTCTACAAAAATACCTTAATTTTTATAAAAATTCTCTGTTTTTGACAACTCTAGTAATCTTGAACCTTATAACAACTTCAAACATGCTTTGTAAGAATTAAAGTTTCCTTTGATGATTTCCAATTCCTCAAAAAGAAACCATATGAAAACCTTACAAGATATCAGATTTCTGATATGAACCTCATATTACCTTCTATAAACCTAAAAAAAAAATTCTTACAAGGTTTGCATTTTTATATACAAATTTCACAGTTTCATATAAGGAATTAAAATAATCTCACAAGGTTCTCAATTTTACAGTTCTTTATCAGAATTTGCAATTTTCTTTTGATTCTTAGTAGGTATAAAAATTTCCTTATAAGGAGAATCCAATTTTTTGAAGATTCCTCATAAGTTCAGTTTTTATTGAGTGTTTACTACAGAGATAACTAAATAATTACAAAATTCTGTTGTTTTGTATAGTAACTCCAGAAAGTATTCCTGAACATGCATTAGACTTTTATTTTAGAAAAAATTATCTTTGTATAAAATCTATCAATTTCGATATAAAGATATCTTCGAATTTTCATGAATAACCAAATAAATTGTGACCGATTTTAGTAAATAACTTTATAAAGATTATAAAATTTTTACAAGGCATACCTGAGAATATCTCCCAACAAATTGCATTAGCATGGATTAACGTGGTATTTGTCAGTAGAAAAAGGCTTGGAATGAGCATTTATTACTCGTGTTTCCTGTCGATTCAATAAGTGACGTGAATATCGTCTGCGTTCTAGTAATGAATGTTGAGTTTCTATGGAGTCTTGCCTGTATACCAAAGATGAATGTAGATACTAACTGTAAGTAGAATTATCTCGATAGCGAATGTAACTTGATTGGAGGTAATTGGTTTTACTGAACAAAAAAATCTCATGGTAATAAAAATTCTCTACCAGTTTCGACGATCGAAAAATTCAATACTTCAATTTCGAATTCCTGATTTCGAAAAATTTCAAAACAATTTTAGCTGTAAATAATTGTGAATCAACGGTTAAGATTTGAAAATTGGAACTTGAAATTTATAAACTCACAAAATTTTATTAGTTTACAGAATGTCAGAAATTGAAACTCTTTATTTTTCAATTTTTTTACCTGAAAACTTTCTAATTCACGGATTACCTTTTTTCCAGTATTTACAAAATACTCAAAATCTTTCATCCGATTACGTAGGATTTGAAATTCGAAGTTTCCTTACACTGCGAAGGGCTGATTGGCATATTGATCAATAACAGAAACTCCTGAACTTGCACAAGTTCATGAGTTCGAATAATAAAACTTTTCTTGTTCGAACTTGTCCGATTCTGTAATATTTTGAACTTCATTAATTCCTGCAACAGACGAGTTGAAGTTTTCAACATCCAAATCCTGATGTCACAAACATTTTTCAACGAGAATATATGGAATGCAAAAGAAATATCGAAAAAGAAGCGATAGAAACGAAAAAAATATCATGTAAAGAAGAATAAAGAGATTCAAAATTTTTCATGTTCAAAATTGTCAGACTTTTTGATTCGATTATTATAAGCTTTCAAGTAAAATTTCAAGTTTTCACAGTCACAAGACTTTCTGCTAGTTTAAAAATTTTCTCGAACTTTTATCAACCAAAATTTTTGCACTTTCGAGAAATTCATAAGGTTTTACATTATTGCCTTCACCATAACTATCATCAAATCAATGATTACCTACAGAAATATTTGATTGACAATATTCTTCAATGACAGTAATGTTGTTTCAAAGAATCAATTAACGTGAATAATGAAAACACTTCAAATTTAATTTCTGCCCGTCTATTAATTACTATCCTGGATTTTTTTCTCATAAATTTAACATTACACGTTTTCAATTTCAGCTTTTTTACTGATCCAACTCATCATTGTACAAATTACGACAAAATATGCAATAATTTTATTTTGAGATAAAACTCCCATTGGCTACCTTGTCACGTTCGTGATAATTGTAAAAGCTTTCTCGTGTAAGATTGCTCCATACAAAATACTTACACTGTAATTTTTCTGGATTAATTTGCAAGTATAATGAGAGTTATAATTGGAAATACTCATTCCGCGATAATTGAATTCGAATTATGCACGCTCATTGAACTCAGTAAGATAATTGGAATCAGAAGTAATTTGAAAGTTATCAGATACTGGAAAATCGTTTCAACATTACATGGAGAAAGAAAATTTTCATTAATGAAATGGATTTTTTAGATAGAAAAATATAACAGTGAAGAACATCACAAAAGAGCTCACAGTTATTTAAAACTTTGTTCTAGGAATTATTTTTGCTTTTTTTCGCAAATCCACAAATGATTATTTTACTCGATTCGACCAACATAATTCATAAAAACAGCTTTTAATTGATCAAACCCCCTGCGACCCAAAAATCGAAATTTTTTCGTCGATTAGCACGATAAGCGACGCAGAAACTACGTGCGATTTCGACCTAGATAAAAATGCAAACGAGGGTAAAATCGCGTTAGCTTTATTTGATCAAGCTGCCGACTACTTACGAAATCTGAGTATTATACGAGAGTCGAAATTTACGAGGACTAACTCGATTCCGGGATAATCGAGTTTAAATCTGCTGGCGTTCGCCAAGGCATGTTTCGCGTATTTGTTTGTCTTTTTGCGACGTGACAAAATAAGCGGTGGTTGTAATAAGACTAATTTCTACTGCAAGTGACTAAACTAATAGACAACTCGTACTCCACTTATCATTACAGCTCGCGCAAGTTTAACTTCCGTGTTTAATTTCCGGTACCCGCGATACGCCGTATTCAAGAACAATTTAACTCGGCACAAAGTTCCGAATTGCTATTAGAATATCGTTGCGAGTCCGAGCCAAATCAGCTTCGATCTCCCATTGTTTTCCTTCATTTCCTTTGACTTTTGAATATTTTTTTGTGTTTATTGAAAATAAGTTTTATGTACCTCTGGCATAGAAAAGGCGTTTCTATGCCAGCACGAGATCTCTAAACGCATTTTCTATGCCCTCGGTACATAAAATATGGTTTGTAACAGACACGGATGTGCTCATAGGCAAAAAGGGTTACAGTCCTCGGCTTCGCCTCGGATCGGAATTTCCCCGTTTCGCCAAATTCGCACATCCGTGCCTGTTACGAAATACATTATATCTCTTATTTTTTTTTTCTAGTATTACATCCTAATGTTTTAAATAATTAGGTTTCTCAAAGAAATTTATAATTGATTTAATAAACTTTCTAGAAGATGTTTTTTTTTTAAATTTTTTTAACACGATGAAAAATTTTGTTTGCCTTTAAAAATGAGAAATAAATGAATAAAAAGGAAGGGGAAACATTTTTTTTTTTCATTAACTACTTGGTGATGAGCAGCTATCTTATAAATATTGCAATGTTTTAGCTTAAAAATTTTTAAGAGCAGGAATTTTCAGTTAAATTTCTACAGGATGTGAGAACATGGATTAGAGAAATACAAAAAGAATAACAAAGAAAAAAAAAACAGAATATTGACATTCTTTTAAATTTTGTAGATGATTGAAAAAATTATACTTTGATCATGAACTGACAAAATGCGTTTTTCAAATTAAATGATGAAAAACAAAACATACATAACTATCGAAAATGAATATTTTGAAAGGTAAAATCATTTGATGATTATATCAGTTGATACAACATAGATTAATATAATATGCATATCAATTTGTTTACGATAAAATTATAGGTTAAAAATTTTGTTTTCGACTCTCAACTTAAGATCGATTGTTTATAAGGAATTTAGTGAGTGATGATTGACAAAAGAATCTTCATGCATCAACAAAGCACATCTAAATAATATTCAATAGTTCAAGTGATTATTCAAAAGTTTGGATATAATCAATCATGCAAGTATATGAAATGACATTTTCATTTATTGGATTACTTTACGATACATTGTCATAGAAAAAATAAAAAGGAGGAAAGAAAGAAAATTGCAGATTGTCAATATCTGAAATTCCTTTGAATTTTCATAAAAACGACTAGTCTACTACAACATAACTGACACAATTTTTCTCTCAATAACAATAAAACATGAACTCTATTATCAAATGTGTATTAGTTTATAAATTATTTTCCTTTAGTGTCTTGCATAACATTTGGATGATTATTATAATTTTTTTCAAATTTTATACGAAACATGCCTTCAGCAGATTTTTTTTCTTTTTTTCAAAATCGAAAATTCACACCTTATATTATTACAAAAATATAAAATGTATCCGTTATTTACAGTGTAAATAACTTTTAGTTTTTAACACTTATAAATGGACATAACATGTTTTTTGAAATGTGTACATAATATTCTTTTGTCTGGCCAACGAATGATTTATTGTCATGCTTAATATTATTTTTACAAATAAGTCAAGCTTTTTTGTAACTTCTAATTTTCATTCCATCATTCTTGATTAAGGGATCTAACCGATTGGACAGGTTTTTTTCTTTCTTTATATCAGTTATTCATAATTATTTATTTCTTTTTTTATAAATTTATTACTAAGCTATATATAGAAGAACTCCTCTAAAACAGATAACTTTACTCTTAGCATTACATTTCTAATTATTATATTCCTGATCATACCAGGGAATACGAATGATTTCTTCCTTAGACATTTCTTTTATAAATATAGCAACTACTTTATACTCACATTTTTATCAATAAATGCAATATCTTCTTTGGTAGGTATCTCAATAAACTTTTCGTTTGTTAAACATGACATTTCACATTAAGTTTAATGGTTTATCTTCAATAGTTTACAGTCTTTTACTATTGGTTTATTTGCAAGTCTGCGCTATGTCATTAAAATTAAGCTTTCAAAATATAATGTGTAAAAATTTGAACGTTGAATAATCAAAAGAAGAAATTTGAACATACGTAACACTATACTTTTTTTTCAATAAAACCGAAGATTGTTTACTTTAGTTATCAATAGAATTTCCCTGTTCAATCGAGAAAAAAATTATTGTATCAATCATTTCGGAAATTGGGATGGAACGTGTTATGTACCCCCTCAAGCTGTTAATATTCCTGAAATACCGAGAATCGCCAATTTAATCAACCAAAGATATCTCCCACGATCGCAATCAACTTTTATTCGACGAATCCTTCGTTAAGGAATAAGATGACCACCCAGATAATTACGACGTATCGCCTGGATTAATTGCCTTTTTTTATGGTTTCGTGGAAGATCAAGACCATATATTCGTCAGCTGAAACGTCGAAGCAGCCGTTGAAAACTTTATGCTTCCATTAATTTCAGTAAACTGGTCAGCTTGTGCGACTGCTTTACGACCCCCCGCAATGCTCTCGAGGAAGTTTAAAAATTAATGTCCGAAATGAAAGAGAAAATATACTTCGGAAAGCGAAGAAAAGGGTTCGCACTTTCCGAACACAAGTCACAGAGTGCATTGATGCACATGAAATTTGAGTGTTCATAATACAATTCTAATCGAAGTTGATCCCTAAAAGAATGAAAATCGTGTGGTCTTGTTATAAAGATTTTTTAGCATTGGCGTAATTGGCTTTTACATGCTCTGAAAGCATGTTTTTGCAGATTTCGAATTACCATTAGTGCCTTACAAACTTTAGGGAAATCATCGGATACCATGTTAGAAAAAGAAGAAAGAGAAAACAATTTAGAGGAACGATTTGGTTAGTAGTAATGAGGGTCTTTTTAATCAGATAAACGGTACGTTATTCTCGCATAGGCAATTTCTAGTAACGCTGCGCCATTAGATGCGGGCTACGAATTAGATAAAGAATATAAATGGTGTACTGTGCGCTTTAAATGGTCCCTTATCCTGTACAAAGTGCTCCGCTCTCGCATTTTTCGATTACGCAATCATTTTAGGTTAATTAATGAACGACGCCCAGGAGTTTATTAATCGAAAAACAACGTTCTCTCTGCATTTTTGTTCCTGATTATGAGAACTTTTTAATGGATTCCGAATGTTTCGAGACAGGAATCGTTTGATCAATGTTTAATGTGTGAACATTTTTTATATAAGATGAAACAACTTTTATGGATAGAATATTTTGAAACAGGCCAAAATTTTTTAAAGATTACCACATTTAACAGATTAAATTGGGTGTTTGGAAAATGAGCTACCAAGTGAACTCTGAAATTGGATTCCTAAAATACCTCCGGTAAAATGTTACAAGGTAATCCTCCCAAATATTCAGCATCGAATCGTTACATGCGAATTAATAATCAAACGAGATCGAGAGAATCCAAAGCATTATCGGAATGTTTTCTCATCCATAATAAGTGTTGATCGAAAATTACGAATTTGTAAGAGAACTCTGGATACATCTAAAGGTTGAACTTAAAAATAAGTAAATGTTGTAACGTTGAAGATAAAAAAATATCCGTGTAACGGTTATGATGAGTTCAGTTCAATTTGGTTCAATTTAGAACGAAATTTTTTTCAAATAAATATGATCAATTCGTATAGTTTCAAGTTGTTGTCACTGGGTCAAATTCAATGGAAATTCAATCTCTTTTCTTCGATTTCCTGGCCAAATTTTATTTGTTTAGTTTACAAATTCGTCGACGTTTCGACTCTTGGTTTGAGTCCTTTTCAAGACTTATTTACAATCAATAATTTCCATTTTACAAACCATTACAAATCACAAATCGGTTTTTCATTTTAACTCACGTCATTATCATTGTATGTACAGTTATCTCTTCGAATCATTCTTACAAGACCTCTTCCTCATTTACAACGAAAGTCACAAGCTTTTTTTGTACTGTAACAAACTGCCGGTCAACTAAATAACATGTGGTATTAATAACCATTATAACTTTATGCGCTGTCGTTCGGCCACCGGAATGTTCGACACTAATAAACTGAATGACTGTGTCCTTGTATTCTTAGACCCAGGTTCGAGAATGATTCATTTTCAAAAAGGAGGGGGGAGACCACGTTATGAGAAATCACCGCGTCTACAAACAACTAACCACATACAAAAATACTGTCTCAAATGTAATCTAAAAGTGAATCATAAATGTTGTCCCAATTATCAAGATCTCTCTGCTTGTTTAGTGTATTCTCTTGAAATTTTCTGATAAAAGCCATTTCACTGAATAATCTTTTTCTGTAATTCTGCTCCTCATTTAAAATTGCAATATCCTTCCAATCCAAATCATGAACTAATTCTATTCTATGTTCACTAATTGCCGAAAATTCCGTATGTGTTTGTCTAATGTTATTTGGATGTTTTTTGCTCTTTTTTTTGAGGTATCTCTGAGTTTGGCCTATATAAGTCTTATCACATCCCTCGCAATTTATCTTGTATACTACATTATTCTGTTGTTTGTCTTTTACTTTATCTTTATCCAGTTTAATGAATGTTTTATTATTACTACATATTTTATTAGTCACTCTTAAAGATCGTTCCTTATATTTTTCTGAAATTTTTTCCGAAAATCCCTTAACATATATAAATGGAAATCTTTAAAATACTTCTTCACAGTGGTTATCAGTCATACCTTGGGAACTATGTGTTTTTGTTTCTAAAAATTTTATTCTTCTTTCTTTTGTCTCAGTAATCAAGTACATCGGATAATTATTTTGTGAAAGAATATCCTTAATTTTTCCTATGTTGTTTTGATGAAACTGTTGGTCAGATAAAAACCAATAATCACCCCGATTTTATGTGACAATGGATGAGATGAAAAGTAATTCAACATTCTATCAGAAGCAGTCGGTTTCTGATACCAATCAGTAATTAATGAACCATCAGATTCCCTGATAACAGAAACATCCAAGAAATTAAGTCTACCACCCTCTTCCCTCTCTGACGTGAACTGCAATCTTGGATGGTAAGAATTCAAAATGGTCAACATCTCCGTTTCCTTGGATTTCGGAACGATATATTAATTAAATATCAATCAATTTATATTATTTTATTATCAATATCATCAATTTAATTATATATTTCGAAAATATGATCAATTCATCAATTTATTAAATGTATAATAATAAGTAATCCAACAAACGAAACGTTCAATAGAAAAAATGTTTTAAATATCTGAAAAAATAAAGTCTCCAAATCTTTTTTATATCTGAAATGCTCCCCTTCTACCTCTGGGAAACAAAATCAATCGAAAAGGCTTTTTTGCACCTGATAAATGACCCGATAAATTGAAATACCTCCATGGCCTAAAAAACCGTCAGATTTAATCCTTTGTTATATCGCGCGATATTTCATCGTCGCTTCGATTAAAACGTTTACGCGTGAACGCAAGATATGCATTCGAAAAAAAAAAGGAAAAATGAAAAACACGAGTGAGTGATTCCCGAGGACGATATTTCAGTGGTCCCTCGGACGCCATGTTTGACGATGACAGTGCCATTATTTACGAGGTTATATTAGCGTCCGCTGAGTTTAAACTCCCCGCCTCATTTCAGCGCCCACCCCCGCGACGGGAATGCAACGTTGCTAATATTAATCCGTCGGCGCATGTTCCTTATCGTCAGTGCACGACGCCGTCTTCATTATTTTTCCGTTTAATTAATCGTCCGACTTAATCCCACGGCTTATCGCTATTTTTACCTGGTCTTGCGAGTCATCGTAAAAATCCCTTCGCGAGAGTCATTTTTTTAGAGAATTTTATGTCATGAGATGTACGGAAATTTATGAAATTTTTTGAGTAACATATATAATGAGTGGGGGGGGGGGGGAATAACGAGAATGAAGTATTTGTTGGTTATAGAGTTCAGTGTTAGACGATTAGTTTTATACGAGAATCGGGTGATTACTTTTTTAAATTGAAATCTAGAGGACTTTATAAAATGTGTAAGATATTGCTTATTTTGCATTCGTTAAGAATTTTTGAAAATTTCGATAATAACATAAAAGTAGTAAAGAATTTTGAGACTTTTGAAAAGTTTGAGAAATACGCACAATTTAGGAAAATTTTCAAAATTTTTACAGAGTGAGTTAATGGACGTATTTTTGTAACGAAGACATGATTATTTTTTTTCAGAAACTTTTTAAATAAGAGCTGACTATTAATTGCGTAACGTTCCTGGGGGGGGGGGGGGGGGTAAGGTGGAGCAGAAAATTACTTAATAAATTTTCAATGTTTTTATTTACCCTTGATGAGCATGAGGAATTGATATTATTTCAAAATGCTATGTAATTTAAATTTTTAAAATAGTCCATTGAAAAAAACATCATTTTTCAAAACAAGTAATTTTGATCACGAAACCTATAGATTTAATCTTAAATTCAACAAACAGAAAAAATTTAAAAAAAAGTCGATGGTCTTTGAAATTCGCGATAATTTTAATTTTTGCAATGATGTAAGTCTGGCATCTTTCAATTAAAACTTGAACTATCTTGAAAATCCAAACTTTTTTACTCAAACTTAGGAGTATATTATACAGACTTTCGAGGATTACACGAAAAATTTTGAAACCCTCGTCTATGTTTTTTCGTTATAAATTACGCAAATTAAGACCTTTTTTTAGTAATTTTGCACTTTTGAACAAAAACTTGTAGTAGTTATATTAAGAATTTTTGTAACAGTGTAAAAACGTTCAATATTATACACTAGTTTAAAACTTTATAATTATTTTAGATTTTTCAACCACGACTTCAAGTGGTTATACTAACGAATTTTGGAGAAAAAAAATTGGAAACTTCCGGCCAAATTCGAAACTCATATTAGTATTTAACCCAAATTTTAGTTGTTCGTATGGTTATTACAGAAATCTCATGAAAAATCTAAAAATCAAAAAAAAAAGTGAAAATTTAAAGCTACGTTAAAGTATATGCTCATCCTAAATGTGAAGGTGTTTTGAATTATGTAGATGGAAAAAACATACCACACAAATATCCAAAAATTATTAAAAATTATAGCTTTTTACTCTTGAACCCAAGTTTCAAGGAATTTCGTTCTGAATTGTAAAAACGGGAGACAGCAAAACCATCACTGAAATTCGGAATCTGTACTTATTTTATACGCTTCAACACAAACTTTATTCAATTATAAAATCAAAAAATAGAATGCGAAATCCAAAAATATCTAACAAAATGTACAATCCTTCTAAAATTTCTACCTTGAACTTTTTGTACGTAAATAGTTTGATTTCAAATCCAAAAACAAGCAAAACTTTTAAAACGATGAAGAAAATTCAAAACTATTAGTAATTTCACAATATTGAGCCAGAAATTCCAGTTACTCGATTGTCTCCACTTTAAGTAGAAAAATTTGATAGCAATTGATCAAACAAAAACGAAAATTTGTAAAATTTTGTACTCGTGGTATAAAACTTTCGGTAATATTAGATCCTGAGTTTTCAAAAGAAAACAAAAATTTTTAAATAGGTAGTAAAAAAAATTAAGCTAATTTTGAACTTTTTAGAAAATTTGAGCAATTAGAGTCTAGATTCGAAAAAGAAGATAAACAATGACAAAATTTTAAAAAAATTTGCAAGTCGCATAGCTATTTAATTTTTAGATCGACACTCTGGTAACTTATAAGATCTAAATTTCAAAAACATAACAATGTTATGAATGAAATAGTTAATTAGGTAAGAAATAGGTTATGTCCTAGTAACCACGTATTTGAAAAATTCAAAGTGTATGAAAAAACTGCATAACTAATTGCAAACTGGAAAATTCTTAAATTTAAACAACGACCAACTATCATTTTTGAAACTTTGAAATAGCTTTTTACATATGAAATTTCAGGTGTTTAGAAGTTTTCGTTTCTACGTGCGTAGACATAATTTATCAAATAGCAAAAGCTTTTCGAACACGTTGTTTTCAATACAATAAAAATCTTCGTATGTTTTGGGTTTTTCATGCTATGTGAGAAACGAAAAACTGCATTTTTATTCTTTTAAAGGCTCTTTTACTTCACACCTTGAGAAGGGGGACAAGGTCAAAAATCCTGAAAATTAAGTAACGTCATTGATGACCAGCCTCTTATCCAAAAATTGAAAATTACGGTATGTACATTTTCATGAAATTTATGAGTCTTAAATAGTTTGCATTTTTTGCACACTTTTAGAAATACTTCTTAATTCAATATTGATTGTTATAACGATCAACGGGTATTATTATTGTTCTACGTTTCATCCCAAAATTCCTGGCGCCAATTTCGCTAATCTATTTTTCTAATGCTTTTAAGCGGAGGGGTACATCTGGCGACGATCTCGAATTCCGGGAACGTCACGACGTTCCGTAGGTTCTTCCAATTTCACCCCCCAAACTCTATTAAGGTAGAAGGCAGGCTCCCCGATGGTTCTTTGGAGGGCGCGAGTCAATTCGCGAAAGGCTGCCTGTCGTTTTGTGTCGTTGCTCACGAACGCGTTTTACGCCTTCGTCGCGTGTACAACCGCAGCAGCTTGCCCGCTCATCGAGGCATTAAGACGCGTTTTATTTGGAGCACTTTCCTCGCTTCGAATGAAAGAAACACGTCTGAAAGACGCCATGAAATTCCCAAACACTCCAATTTTCCCTCGACGTTTTCCATGATCGATTTTCAATTAATACGTAATCAGGGGAATTTTGAACGACATGAGTTCTCTCGCTGGTATAGAGCATTGAGGAAGGGGTTTTATTTACAGCTGAAATTTTGGGATACAGTGGTGGCAGAAGATGTGGGGATAGAGAGAAGTACTGCCCCATTTGGAAAAATTTTTATGCATTTCCAACTCTTCGTATTCAATTATTATTTTTCAAACTCATATAGATTTTTATTTATTTATAATACTTTTGATGTATGACAAATTTTTCTTGAGATGAGATAATATGATGACAATTCTTTTACAGGAATGTGATATTGAACAATTTACACATTTTGTAAAAATTTGCAAACATTTTACAAATTGTTTCAGTTTTTTTTTTTTAATTCTTGACATCCTTAAAAATGATAAATGTTGTTAATTCAGCATAATGTACAAAATTTCAAAGATAATAGACACTGTTCAAAACTTTGACATTTAGATAAAATTATCTTAACTCCTTGTGATTGTTTAATATCAAAAAACTTATAATTATTAAGTCATTAGTTTTCAATAAAAATTGATAAAACTTCATGCGTATTTTAAATGAACACGTGAACTTTTTATTTTTACTAAGTTATTTGAACACTTTCAGGAATCCTAAAAATTATTTGAACTATCAATAAAATGGACTATCTTTCTAAATCTTCAAATTTTCATAGTTTTCCGAAAGTTTCTGAATTTTCTGACAGTTTGCATTGAACGATAGGATTAATTACTATCATTTTTTTCAATTTTTCAACCATTCTTATTTTCCTATAAAAAAAAAAAAAAAAAAAAAAAAACGAACAAATTTCGGAGAAACTGAAAAAAGCGCGTTCCAATAAATAACATTTTTGAAGCTCTAAACAAAGTGCAGACTATTAAAAATTTGGCAAATTTTATGGAAATTCGTCCTATTTTCCAAATTTTCTGCAATTTTTAAATAACTATCAAGTTGTTCAGGCTTTTCTCGAAAAAAAAAATTCATATTCATACTGAATATAAAGAAACAAAATAAGCACAATTTTTGAAGTTCATGAACATTTTCTTATGTTGTAAAAGTTTTCCAGGTCTTAAAAAATTATCGACAATTATTAGAATTTATGTGTATGTTTTCTGAAAACATAATACGTGCTTTTTAAATCATGCCCACTTTGATAAAAATTTACACATTCCACGAAGATTTTTATAACTTTTAATGTTAATATTCTATTTAAATATTTCCTTAAAATTTTAAAATTTTAGAATGTGAATTTCTAAGAAAAATTATTATGAACACAATTTTTAAAAAACTAGAGCATTTTCCGAAATTCTTCAAATTTTCGGAATTTTATAGAATTATTGACATTCTTCAAAATTATTATTGGTTTTTTATTTTTATTTTTTTCCCGAATTCCAAACATACCTTATACTATCAATGAATTTCTATATTCACAAAAACCTATTGAGCTAGTTGAGAATTTTTGTAATTTTTATTACCCTAGAAGTTTTTCAGATTCCGATAAAAAAATATTTTAAAAAGACATGATTTGCATTCTATGGAAAGTTCATCAACATTTTGATATTAAAGTTTTCGAACCTTTTGAGAATTTTAAAAATTTTCAGAATTCTTTTGAATTTTGATGGATTGGGAATTTCGTTAATTTTTAATGTAAAAAATCTTCCAAAATTGCATACTTTAACCTAACACAAACTATATCAAAGTTCTCGAATCAATTGGAAATCTGTACAACTTACTTAGATTTTAGAATTATGAATTATTTCCAAATTTTTAAGATTTTCATTGTAAGATGAGGAAACATCCATACTTCCAAGAAAAATGATAATGAACCCTTACTCTTATTGATCGAGTCTTACTACACACCCGAAAAAATCGCATTCCTTCATCCTAGCCAGAACATGATCTCTCACAAACCTTCTGAAATCTTCTCCAAGTTTGAAGTCAAATATTTTCCGACACTGCAAACGTGGGAACAATAAAATCGCCGATCTTTGCGAAAATTCAACGTTTTTTGAGCCTGTTGGACGCCTCACATCTCTGTACCTTAGCAATCCGAGAATATCTCTGTCATTGCTTTTTGCGGAAGCGAGGACAACCAAGGCCATCAACGCACTCGTTATCCAATGAACTCTATCTCGTTAATATCCCGCTCGTTGACGGCGGCAGATGCAATTTAAAACGTCTCCACATGTCGTCACGCGGCGACGTGCAGAAGCCGAGAATTCGAAAAAGGCCGCCACAGATGCGCCCTTTTTTCTTTGCCTCCCTCTGCCTCTTTGGCGGAAAATGCGAGGATCGGCTTGTTAACAACTTTTTGCGCTCCAAACCCGAGATGAAGCCGCCGGCGCTTTAATGACTCTCCGATGACACCGAGCGCGACGGCTGCCAAGCTTTCAAGGGTGATAACAGGAAGCCGGTGATTAATGCCTTCATCGATTCTAAAACCGTATACGTGATTTCGGAATTATTCGCGACGACCGCCGAGGATTCCAATTTCGTCAAGCTTGATGTCACGAATTCAGATAAGATAAGTATATGTAGCGGTTTGTCGATAAATTTGGTTTCTCAGCAAATCTATACACTCAAAACGAGGAATTTCTTGCTAACGCGAATCAAATCAAATCGTAGGAAACTTGTTTCTTTTTGTCCTCGTGGAGTCTCTATTATTCTCAAGGAGTCACGTTATCAGGGGTGCAAAATCAGGAGTGTGTAAGAATAAACGAGTCAAAATAAGCGAGAGTTTCAGGGTGCAGAAGAAAAACATAGTGCAAGAGAATACGAGTTTGTAGTGTATAATACATACTGATGAAATTATTTTGTGTATAATACTTGAGGACGGGAATCGTGAATATAAATAGCATGTTGGGGAGGTATACAATTTTTCGTGAAATACCTTTTTTTAAAGATTTTGAAATAATATACTGAGATTCTTCATATGCTGATTGAGTTTTTTTTATTTTTATTGTACATTATGTTTCGTTTGTTTTCATCACTAATTAGTAAAAACAAAGCAAACAATAACAGTTACATGAACATAACAATGAATTAATGTATATTTTTTCTATTTACATACCAAATTTTGAAAAATCAAAAGCTAGGGGCGTAGGCTATAACATTTTCTAGAGGGATTTAAAAAAATACATGTCCTTCTGAATTTCATAATTTGTCATCTTTGACAATCTGGTTACAGGAGTAAGATTTTTATATTTTTGTGTGTACGACTTTTGGAGTCCGAGTTTGCACATTTTCCATGTTTAAATGAAATGTAATAAAAATCATATTTTTCACTTTTGAAATTACCGAGATTTAGTTTTTTTTTTTCATGCCTTTGGTGATTTTTATATTTCTTTCATATTCATACAATTTATAGTATTCTCTGATTCTTTATGGATTACATACTACTTAGCTTTCTTGAATTCGATGCTCTAGTTACCAAAAATCTAAAAATTTTTGTTGTATACATTAAAAAAAAACAATAACACATATTGAACGTATAACTTCACAGATTTCTAGAATTTTCTTACTGTATGTTATTTAAGAAGTTTTATTCTGTTCTCGTGTATTTTTATAGATTCTAGTATTTTTGTAGATCGTCTTTCAATTTCTAGAATTGGACGCTGTTGAATTGAAAACTTGATCAACTACAAGTATTTAAAATGATTTATGGGTAAACAGTATCTTTTACATAGATATCCAGTGTTTTTCTTACTTTTTGTTTCGTTCAGTTTTTTTTTTTTTTTTTTTGTTTTATTTCGTTTTGTTTTTGTTTGTTTCTTACTTTCTAAATATTCATAAAATTTCAAGAATTTTCTGATATTTCTATGAATTATTTAGACTTAAATTATTCAGACCTAAATACTCTGGAGTTTAAGGTTTTATTAATTCCTTGGAAAATATTTTCTGCATGGTTTTTAATTTTTAGATGATTTTTACGATATCTTGCATTAGTCCATAATTGAATGTATTTTTCTCTATTCTTAAGTAATTTTATTAATTCATAGTATTTTTGCGAATTGACGTGTAGATTTTTAGAATTCGATGCACTAGAAACAACGAGAAATCAAATTTCGATTAATTTTCAGGAATTTCATTTTTTTTTAAATTAAATTATTTCACAGAATTTTTGTATTTTGGTATTTTTTTTTTTTTTTTACTATTTATACAATTTTGTGGTGTTTCTAGTATTTTCTTTTATTCTTGTTTTATCATACGTAGGCTGCTATGTATGATTTTTGGAGTGTAATGCTCTAGAATTTGAAATTGTATAGATCTTGTAGATGTTTGCTCAGATTTTCACAAAACATTTCTTTCATACAATTTGATTACTTTCAATGATTTGTCAAAGTTTTAAAGATTCTTGGTGTTTCCCAAGAAACACCAAGAATCTAGGTTGAAACAATTTTAAAACTGCTACGTTATCCTAGTCGAACGTTTATAATTGGATTTTCGTTAAAGAATAAATTCTTCTCAAGCCAGAATCATTTTTATTTTTGAGTAATTCAAATTCAGTATGCTGAATTTCATTTAACTTTGAGAAGTACCATAAAAATAATCACAACATATTCTATTATTGTTATTCATTATAATTTGTAATTCCACTATTTGCATGAGTTTTTTTTTATTTTCACATGCAAAAATGATAAATTTTAGCTTCAATGCAGGAGGAGTTTTAACCTCCGAAAAAGCCTCTCTGCCTGCATGCTTGATTGAAGCTGTCGTTCTTCAAGAAATACTTCTAAATCTCTACTTCGAAACTGTCAAACAACAATACACTGTTTCGAATTCTCAAGCGTTTGCGAATCAGGGTCTAACCAAGTTTCTTTTCAAACCTGATTGTACCTGCTACTCCCCATTATTAAACACAGGTAGGAATCCAGAAAGCTATAGGCAAAACCACCCCGACCTTCGGCGAGATTGAGTAGCCACTCGAAGAATCCGACCCCGTAACGAGTTCCCCTCATAAAAATCGAGCATAGTGAGGGACGAATGTTTCCGCGACGTCGAGATTGCCCAAGCTTTTGTCCTTCGGGTCCCGGAAGAATGCGGCTGAGAGAAAAAGTGAACGCATCGTTGGAGAAACTCCCCCGACCCTCATTACCCCGGAAAACGCTTTTTCCAAATGTCCCGTTTCGCCGGCCGATTATCACTGCATATCATTCCCGACGAGGCGTCTCTGAAAAAAATCGTAGTCGCGATTATCTAGGTGTATAGTAAAAATGGAGCGCACAACGCGAGCCTGAAATCAATGAAATAAGTTATTGAATAAAAAAAAAAAAATTGATGTTTGATACCAGTAGCATTCAAGGTTTAGAAACTTTTCCCAATTTTACAGATTTTCGCAGGAATTTTTTAATAATCTAGATTAAAAGTACTTTGAATAGAATTTGTGTTGTTGATAAGCTGGAAAATTCCAACTAACACATTTTTTAATAAATTTTTTCTTGTTACCTTGCTGAAATTCTTAATGACTATTTTTCAAAATACATTCACTCAAAAATAATTAATAAACAGAGGAATCAAAAGTGACGGAATGTAAAATAATTGACATTGTGGATTGAATTATGAAAAATAGAAATTTTTTTTTTTTTATTTATTTTGAATAATTTTTGTTAATATTAACGTGAATTCTAATGGTTAATTATAAATTAAAATTTATGAAGACGAAAAAAAGTTGAGGTACGTCTCCTTCTATAATTTTTTTCTCTAATGATTGTTAAAAATTCAACGTCTCAGATATATTCAACATATATTCCTGCATTCAAATAATTACAACACTGAAAATTGGCACGTAATATACGATTATACGAGGAAGTTTGCTCCCTCATTTTTTGATCGATCAGCTTTTCCCCGTGCTTCCGTTGCGAGAATACACGTGCACTTGGACGCGATAAATGACTCCTCGCCCCGGCCTTTTTCCCGTTACAATTTTTCCGCTTTTCAATGTTGCCTCGGGAAAATTCCGCTCATATTTCTCGACGTACTTGTTCGCCCTACTTTTTCTCGCCCATCAATTTTAGACCCCGGCATAATCGCATCGACGTTTCTGCGGATTATTGCACGTGCGCGCGATCAGGATCGCCGCCGATGTTTTATTACGTGGTCGGATGACTTTTTTAGTCTGCGAAAGAAACGATGTAATTTTTCATGATGGAAAACTCGTATAGCATTTTATCGGAAAATGAGCGATTTTCAGAGTTTTTTAAGGGCATTAATGGGGATATGGTGGATATTATGAATATGATATTTAGTTAGTTTAGAAATGTGTGACGCAGAATTTGGAGGGAATTAATTTTTGAGATAATTTAGAGACAAATTTTTCAGGCGAGGTTTTTGGGAAGAGTATTTTATTGTTATTTTTGAATTGTTGGAATGAATGTAAATTAAAAAAAATAGTGGATGAATTAAGATTTAGAATCATAGAATATTGTTATTTTTGTTTTTATCATTACAATGGATATTATCATTTTTATTATTATTTTAATCATCTTAATTGCTATTATCATTATCATAATCACCATAATTATGTCAGTGAAAAATTTATCCTGCAAAAAAGCAAGGTCAGGTTTTTGAAATTGAACATTTTTTCATAGTCAACTTACTTCTGTTTGAAAATTTGACATTATCTCATAATTTTATGATTCTCCATTATTTAAATTGCAGAATCACAAAATTTGAAGACTCTTGTTACTATATCTAACTATCAGATGATGAAACCGACTTTATGAGATTGTAATAAAATGTATTATCATGAAAATATACTTTTTTCAAGATTTTATCCCTCGTTGTATCGCAGTCTTCTTATAAGAGTAGAATTACTCAATATTGTAGAATCTTTGAATTTTTAAAATTTCGTCTTCTATCATTTAACGGTGTAATTGTTCGTTATTGTTATTTTTATATCACATATATTTTATTTGTTGAATTTGACTTTTGCAATTTCGTAATTTATAACAGAAGTATGAAGTGTTGTTACTTTTGGTGAATAAAATCAAGAATTCCAAATTACATTTTACATTGTAAATTTTTATATAATTTTTATTATGAATTGAAAAGAAAAAAATTTCTAGGTTTCAATTACTATAATTTTGGAAATTTTCTCAATTTGGATCTTTTTTTCAAATGAATTCCAACATCGCACTTTTTTATTTTGGAAAAGGGCAGTATTACGTTATGAAAATTCCTCGGCCATTTAAAAAAAATGTTGTTACTTGTTCAGAAACATGTCCTTTCCCCAATTCTTCGATTTCACATGTACATATTACATTCAAAATCATTAAATTGAAAGTGTCGAGTTCCAATATACAGTGAATTAGATATAAAAAACAATCGATATCAAAAATACTGCAATAATTGTATAGTATGTTAAATTAAATATTATACGTAAATATATATTTTTCAAAACAATCAAATTGTTAATCTCCGGCGATCTGGATTTAAAAAAGTACCATTTTTCAATTTTATTAGAACCCTTCATTTTTCAGGTATGTAATTTCATTTCAGGAGTTTATTTTTAAACCTTTTTATTTCTGTTATTTTTTATTTATGTGTATAAAATTTGCATTCATTATATTTGATTTTTATTATATAAATTTTATTAATATATAAATTATTATTATTTTATACATTTATAATATAACTATGACATGATATTATTTAATACAGCATTATTTTAGTCAGTAAGATAAAGTATTGTTTGTCTTAATTTTTTGTGCTTAAAACATTGAAAGATCAATTTTTTTCACGATAATAATTCTTCAATCTATTTGCACCCAATTATTTTTTTCAACAAATTTATAAAAGCAATATTTTTGCCTGAAAATATGCATTATTGAGTCACATAAATGTCTTATATTTTTACAGGTAATTTTTTTCAACTTTTGTGTTTCCCATTTGCCTTATCATATCATTTTACATTCATAACATTTAAAACAAAAAATATTTTCAGCTTCACGCTCTTTTGTGTGCTTCATTAGATGTAAAAAGAATCAACATGGAAATTATTTCAAAACACTTTAAAAATCGCATATTATTTTCATACTTCCCAAAAAAATGTTCCGTATTCTCTATATTGGAATTTCCCTTTCGCTCAAAAGATTTCCATCACTCATTAACAATGATTTAAAAGTGTTTTTTTTTTTTTTTTATAAATGTCGATCTATAGACATTTTTATTCATTCTGACTGATAACAATTCAAATATTCATCAATTCTACTCAAAATTTGGAAGAACTTGAATGCCCAAATCTCCTTATGCTTACACCTTTGACAGATATGCTGTAAGTATCGATTCTATCGATTTTTTATTTTGTTATTGTGATTTTTCCAAGGAATTCACGATTATATTTTCTTTCTCTACAAAATCATCAATTTCTTCATATTTAGTATTTAATTCTATTTTTCCTAACACTCTTTTTAGAACACATACCTCTCTCTAAACAAATGAACATTTTAACGCCAAGCCACGTTGCCCACGTTTGATATTAATTCTCTGTCGGGTCGCGACAATGACGTGAGTTTGTTTCCGGAAAGAACCCGACGTTCTCGAGCCGAAAGTGGATTTTTCGAGTACAAATTGAATGAAGTGTATGCGCCACCTTGGCCGGCGCGAAACAAACCGATTCTTTCACTTCCTATAGAGCTCTCGCTTTTTCGAGATGAAAGAGTCCTGTAGCTTTCAGGTCTGAACTGCACTATGTTTGCGGCGTGACAGAGTTTTGTTCCACCTGGTCTCATAATACAAGCCCCACGCAACCTGGAATTCCGAGGATAAAGAAACCGTGAAAATGAGTTGGGGCATTAGAAAGCGACGAAAATAAAGCACAGGACCGGATCGTATCCAACTAGCAAATTAACTTACTTTCCTTTCAAATTAGCAGAAAAGAAATAACCAACCGTGAATGGTACGAAAATGGACTCGATTCCGCAGTGATTTGCGAATGCAGAGGAAACTTATTTTTGAGCGAAAGTTCACTCGAACAAATTAAGGAATCGTCATTGATTGGAAGTCGATTTTCATGCAGAAACTGGTGCAGAGGAAGTAAATTTTTCAACGTGAACTTCTGTTGAAGAAATTTTCAAATAAGAAACCATTTTTTCAGTGAATATCACAGTGTCAAGTAAAGTTGACATCCAAATCTATGTTTTATTTTGAAATCAAAATTTAGTTCTTTCCGAAGATATTCGAATGAATATGAACCTTATATGACTAGCTTAATTTTAACCGTATAAAATACTACGGTATATCGTAAAATAATTCATAATGCAGCATAGTAAAAAATGCGAATTTTTACTGTAAAATGATAGAGATTTTATAGCTCGTGACATTAGTGTTTAAAATTTTGAGAAAATTAAAAACTGGAATTATTTTTTTGATGAATATATTTTTAGTGCGAGTATATGTTTATTTTGAGAAAACTGAGAAAATTAATGAATGGCACGTTAAAATGAAAAAAAAAAAATAAATTTCCTACACCATCGAATTATATATTAAAATGCATTATGCTTTATGTAATACTTTAATTGATTCATATATGGTAATTCTATATATTTAGGTATTTGAAGGTATCACTAAATTATATAATCAAGTAATGGAATTAATTCATATGTCACTACAAAATTGAATAAAATCTTTATTGACAACCGAAGAATATTCATATATATTGATAATTGATAAATTGATGATCACGCCTTTCATTTTAACGATAAACATTACATTATAATTAAATGTGTAATATATCATAATATGTACAGTGTGATGGTAGAGTATAATAATTTTTTTAAATATAATTCTTTTTCAGTTAGTGACACGGAATAATTTTCATGAGAAATTCAAAGTTTTCATCTCGATGATTTAAACTTTTTAAGATGATTTCCAAAAATTGTAAACTTATGAACTTACAATTTTCACAACGAAAAAAACTTTACTTGGAAAGAAATGAAAAAATAAAAAAAGTAAAAAAATATAAAAGGCGAAGAAAATGAGCTTGAAAAATATGAAAGACTCTATAGTTTTAACTTCAATATAGTTACCACTAATTTTACAGGTACAAATTAAGAAATCAACTTTTTTATGATTATTTTATTGTAAGCGAGAAACGATCTAAGAAGCAAATTCAAATATTATACATGGTTCTCTGGAAGATTGAGTATTTTAAATTGGTACCTAATTGTTATAATTCATTGTGAATTTTCGAAATCGATATTTCAATATTACGTGTAGCACAAAATAGATATTAAAAATAACATTTTCGTCCGAAAAGAACACGAATTCAAGTTTGGAATCCAAAAAATTTAATTTTCCAAATTATCAAACTCTAGTTATATAATGTAAAGTAAAAATAGATAATTTTCTATTCCAATTTATGAAAAACTGAAGAATTTTGCAATGACAAAATCCTTCCTCAAAATTTTCGATTTTTAATTATTTGATATAAAAAATTAACATTGCAAATTTCAAATTTGGTATTGAAAGATCTGAAATCTGTACCGAAAGAGAATCTAATAAAAACGAAAAAAAATTAATACAGAAATTTCACGATTGGAGTATTGAGAATATTTTCCGACGGAAAATTTGTATTCTCGAAAGATCCCTCCGAAAAACCTTTGGGAAATTGTCAGATACTACCTAAGTGAAATCGAATTTTTTAAGATTAGGTTGAAAATTCAAAGCTTTTTTTTCCATTGACCTGCAACTCCTTTCCAATTTTGCAATCAAGTTTTTCATCTGCAGAAACCTTTCCCGATGTCAAAAAAGGTTCCAAGTAATGTACTTTTGCGCGTGCGAGAAATGAATTTTTTCTCCGGCGGGACGTGAAAAATTCCCGAGTCAACATAGCAAACGTCTTCCGTCTTGCGAGCGACGACAGCTGTCCGATGCTCGCCGTTTCACGCGTGTGCATACGAGCTTGCAAGTAGTGAGGCCTAAATTAAGACGTGTCACGCCGCGTTAATTCGTTGTGAACGCGCTTTGCACGAACGCCCGGGATTTTTCCTCTGCGACATGTGCCTATGCAATGCTGAAAAATGCTTACACAACTTCTTCATTAAGGTTCTCCAAACTTCTCCGCCCAGACAATTTATCATTTTCCGGAAAGCTCTAAAGTGCAGTTAGTTCATTGAGTTTCTTTAAATCTTAAATAAAAAGTCTTGGGTATAACTTCGCTTTTTAGCAGCTACCAAGATTGATAAAAAATTGGTAAAGTCTACAAGATGATAAAAAAAAAGTCTTCGATGGAACGAAAAAAAACTGGTTGTTAGAGTCTTATATCAGTCATTATTGACCAAAGACTTTTGCACGTCAGTGTACCACTTTGAATCCAGTCTGAAAAGGCGAGTTAATTAACATCAGGCTCGTTTACGCAAATACAAGACCACGTTCGCCATCTGAGACGTTTCTGCGTTTGGAACATACACGCGAACATGAAATTATGTGCAAACTATCGACCACTCGTATTTACACCGCCGCCTAAATACACTTTACGGCAAGTGAGCCCCAGACGACGCCGGCTATGCGTTACATTGTCGCCCACTAAACGTGAGACGAAAGCTGGGAAGTTTGTACAGGCTTGTGGGGCGGTTCAGGGGAGAGGGTTTGGGGTTAGGCAGGGCACTTTGGAAAGCGCGCCCTTACCTGTTATGTCGCGACCGACGGATTCCTTTGGATGTGAAACGTCGATCGTACGAAAATCAGCAACCAAAATTCAAGCTCTCGCATAACCACGCCAGTCGGCTTCAGGTCGAAGCAAAAGAGACACTTTATAGTTTGTCCGCAAATTGCCCGTTACACGCTCTCGCTATTTCGAGCTACGCTTGTTCTCCGAACACTTGGTTAAGGTGCTCGTTTAATGCCTGTAATGACGAGGATTTTGGAGATATTGGGATTAGTGAGGAATGGGGTGTTCCTTTGCTGGAAAGGAAAAAGGATTTAGGGTTTGAGATGGTATAGCGACGGACTTTGAATGAGCTTGGCATCAGGTATACTGAGCGTAGCGAGGGTAATTATCTGTATAGAAGAAAGAAGAGACAGTTGATTGTTTTTTTACTAGGAATAGAAATTAGTTTAAGAAACTTTGGCATTCTAGATGGAAATTCGTCGTATAGAAAATCTATTAATTAATTCATTGTCTTAACTGCACACTTACTGCAATTTACTGCAGTTTTAAATAGCTGTAATAGCCATGAAGAGAATAAGAATTTCACGTATTCTCGAGTATACAGATCAGAATTCGATTGCAAAATGTGAAAATGTTCCAAAAATATAGAATTGAAAATAAAAAAATCGTGATTATAAGTTTTATGCAGAAAAGTTCACTTCTTATTGGATGTTTTTATTGAAAACCAATTACTTCGAATTTTCATTCAATTTTATATAAAAATCTTTTCGTTGAATTTAATGTACAATACGAAAAAAAAGCAAGAGATGAGAGAAAAATTGTATCATGTCGAAATAATGGAAAATAGAAATCAATTATTTCGAATTTTCAATCTTATTGTTTTATGTCGAAGTTACTATTTAATACAAGTGAAAAAAGGCAAAAGATATGGAAATCGGAAAAAAATTGGTTCTACGTTTAAGAAATGGAAAATAAAAATTACAAGGTCGCCAAAATTGTAATCATGATATTTTGGATTTGAAATTTTCGAAATATATCGTGAAAATTATGTATTTCAAGAACTATATCGATTACATTCTTATAAATTTCGGATGATAGATGAAAAAAATGTTGTTTATCATCATTTTTCATAAAAGTAGAAAAAATTCGATCACTCAGAGTCATTGTCATGGTTCCAAAAATCATTTATTTATTCCATGTATTATCTCAATATTTCGACCCTTTATCGAATCCTCATTAACATCCTTACGAAAAAAAAAACCCTTTCAAAGTGATCGAATTTTTTCTTTTTTTATCAAAAACATTTAACGGAGCATATAAATAATGAGAATAGTTCATCATTATTGTTCAGTGCAAAACATTCATAAACTTTTGATAAATACTTTTTTATTACATATACTGCAAAGTTAATGAGTTGAAAAACATTGAAGAATAAACGAATAAAAAAGTGGCAAGTATAGATGTAACTAATGAAAAAAAAACATCCGATTTCGATTGATTTTTTATATTGATAGTTTCGATGAGCGATATCCGAAACCGTAAAGTTTTTTTCTTATTACAGCAAATGTTTCTTTTGTATCAATTATTATAATTTATTGCAAGACTAGGCAATTACAATTAAGAAAAAGAATTTTTTAGTATAGAAGATGTAGATTAAAAAATTAGTGCAAATGTACGAGTTTTTCAACAGTGCTAGTTTTTGCTTTAATGATTTGAAATTCATCGAAGAACACTTTATAATGAAGAAAGCGTGATTGAGAAATAAAAATTTTGAAAAATCGCTACAATATTGTGACATATCAAGAAAACATTTAAATTCATCATAACCTTCATAAAGTATATTGTAACAAAATTTACCTGAAATATGAAAGATTAAACTTTCATTAATTTCAAGTTAGATTCTGTAACAGATTCAATTCTTTACTATATTTTTTTCCATTTTAGCTTTTTCCTCTAAATCTTATTTTGCCATAAATCGTATGAAAAAATCGGTGTTGATAATTCATGGAATACTTAGTTTGAAAAAATTGATTTTTAATTATACTGGTTAGAATTTTTCGGTTTGTCGATACATATTTTCTATTACCTCAATAAATATTTCTTATTTTACGAATTTCACAAGTAATATTGTACGAAACAAATGCAACGTTATAATGAAAGAATGAATTTCAATATTTTTTGACATTCTTGCATATTTTCACATAATAATTGTATCGATTTCGCAATAAGGATATCATATTTGTTTATGTAGCCCTAGAATTTTTTTGACCATTCTTGATTTCGATGGATACACATACAGTGTAAATTTTTGGTTACTATTATATATACTGTTGAAATTAAAAAATCTTTTGTAAGACGTTCTTTTTCTTTTATGTTTCAGGTAAGCTCTCTTACTTTCTGGATACTAAGGAACAGATACTATAATCATACCTGTAGTTGGATATAATTCAGGTCAAAATCGTGTCATGTTGGGTAAATATGCTGAAAATATCTTCACCCTTCCATGAAAAGAATTTAGAAATCTGATAAAAAATAGAAATTAGAAAAAAAAGTTCTCTGCAATCAAAAGGATAAAAATGTAGATATACTTTCTCGGTAAGAGTTGTTGAAGTGATATCTGATTTCAGAATCATATCTATGAATTTAAAAAAAACCTTAAGCTCGTTTTCAGCAAACTGTGACTAATTACTGTAAACTTCAAAGTGACGTTTTGCACTCATAATTTCGATTTTATATACCGTGCAAAAGTTTTAACCATCGTTGTTCCAAAAACCTCGAAGTGTCAAATTGACAAGCTGTTGACAATACCTTTGTGGAATTATTGTGAAATCCTCCCTTTCTCTCCTGCTTCAATTTTTCATTTCTATCTTTTCTCACTGCTGTTTTCTCTTTCCTGCGTTCCGCCAACTTAAGTCATCTAGGTCAATCATCAACTCACATACCCACTTTGAAAATTTTTAGAAAAAAACAAACGGCACTCTGGTAATCCCTGCTAAACCCCAAACACACCGTTTGCAACTATCCAAATTCATATTTAAAAATCGTTAGAATCCTGCGTAAAAAAACTGTGAAAACGGGTGTAAAAAGTTGTCCTCATTAAATCAAAAGGAGTAAGTATAACTTCGCGAATAATTGCCATGTCTCGACGCGTCATCGGCTGATTGTGAGTTTTTAATTTGCTCGGACCGTCTTTGAAGCGATCCGCGTTCAATTAGTTCCGAACGAGTCTAAGTATTGCCAACCTTCTCCTTCCTCTCCCCCTTGGTTCTTGGTTTATTTTCCACTCTGCCACTTCATCGGCCCTATCTGACATCAATGACACCGTTTATCAGTCCCGGGGTCAAAACTTTGCCCGGCCACGGTTCAGCTTCCCCGGTAGACGGGCGGGTCTCGCCCGGAAATTAATTGACCGGCCGATAAATAGGGACCCATTAGCGCCTCCACAATGAAGCGAAAGCTCTTGTCCCGTTCGCCGCGATACCTTCCCGATACAGGCCAAAGGGGCGACTCCTCATCGATGATACGTGACCGGACTCGCGCCTTTAGGGCGCTCAGTTAGTACTTCTTCAAGCGATTTTTGAGCCTGAGTTGCTACCTATATTCTGTGTTTCATCAAAACAATAAGATATGATGTATAAATATGATAAAAAATAAGATGTTAAGAATAATAAATTAAATGAGATATTTAGATTTTATCACTCGAAAGCACATTCAAGATTTTATGAGAGATTTATATTGAATAATTTTAAATTGACAAGAGACTTTTTGAGAAAAAATAATGATTCGTTTGTTACTAAGGCTGACAAAGGGGGAACTAATGTGGTCATACGTAGATCGGATTATGATTTAAAAAAAGAGACAGTTTTTAGGTGATGAAAATACTTATAGAGTTGTTAAAAAGAACCCATTAGTTTGAATGAGAAATAGAATAAATTAGATTTTGAAGAGGTGGTTAAAAAAAAAAATGATTATTTGACGTATAAATCATATCGTTCATTGATGGAGAGTGGAGGTTGCCTCCCTGAGGCCTATGGGTTGCCTGAAATTCATAAAGAAGGAAATCCTTTGAGAGTTATTGTCTCCTCTATTGATAGTCCGACTTATAAAATTAGTAAATATAAATCAGATTTTTTGAACAGGTATTTAGAGAAACCAAAGACTTTTATAAAGGATAGTGTACAGTTGAAGCATATGTTGAAGGATTTAGTAATTCCTGAGGATTATGTGTTCATTTCTCTTGGTATTTCCAATTTATTTACGAATATTTCAGAAGATTTATTATTGAAGGCTTTAAAAACAAGATTTAGGAAGTATTTAAGTAATAACACGAAGATTCTAGAAGATATCCAGAAGATAAAAACTTTAGAAGTTGACACATACAATGAATTAATTGGGCGAATATTGTCAAATTCAGTGAACAAAATTTTTTTTGAATAAGCCACATACTGGAAAAAATTGTTCGAAAATGTACCTACCATTTTAGGAAGAAATTTTTTTTATCTGATCATTTATTAAGAAAAGTATTTTGGAAGAAAAAAATAGACATGAAGCTTTGAGAAAAATAATAACATTTCGAATAAAAAAACGGGTTGGAAAGACTGTCGTACTATGTAACTTTACTATAAGTTAAAAACATTGTTGGAATAAAGCTTTCAATTGATGTATTATTACTTCAAAATCAGGTAAAAATAAAAAGGTTTTGAACAGAAAAGCAAATTTTCAATGAATATTAAAAATAAGAATAAATTATACAATCAAAATTTTATGAACTACGTTGTCCATTAATATTATATTCGTTGTAATTATCATTATTAATATACTAACAATCATATTTATGAAACTATTCATAATTATATTCATGAATAAAACTCTACTTCGCGAATAATAATAATTTTTGATGTTGATACCATAAACATAATTGCAATAACACTGACTTTCAAAAATAATAATGATGATTATCTGATACTTGTTATAATTGTATTATGATTGAAGATATTTATATCATTATCAACGTGCTCCAAATAATCGATACAATTCTCATAAAAAAAATATAATTACTCACATGTATATGATTATTGTAATGAGATTCATAACGATAATCATAAAATTGATTCTTTTTACATACTTTTTTATAAAAACTTATGAGAACATTAAATATGTAATTGTTATAATTGTTACACAAAATAATCATTAAAATCATACGAACAATTTCAATTTCTCTCAAAAATAGAGATACCAGTTCCAATTTATTTAATTATCATCAATACACTGACAATATTATCTATGAACAAAATCATGATCATTATCATGAATGAAACTCTTATATAAGATTATCATAATTTATGTTGTTATTATCATAAACATAATAATCGCTATGGCTATTATTACTCTTAAAAAAAAATCATAGTGAATTGAATTAAACTATTTCTATGTATCAAAAATAACAGACATCAGCATGATTATTAACGTAATTCAACAATTAACACGATTTGAATAAAAACTATAAAAATTATTATAATCATTCATATAGAATTGTTAAGAGTTTCATATAAAAAATGATAATGATGATTTTTTCTTTAATCGTTTTTACGAAAATAAATGAAAAAATTGAAAGTTATAGTTATAGCTATTCACATGTAAAAAATTATAAACGTGTAAACAGTTCAAATTCTAGTGAAAATAAATAATAAAGTTCTAATTTTTATAATTATTACTACTGACAATATTTTTGTTACTGAGAAATACTATTATTGTTATTTCATTAATTTTTTGATTATTATTATTCCACGTAAGAGTTAGATGAAATTACTTAAAAATTATTGCTTGTAGAAATTTGATGTTATAAATGTAGTTTTTTTTATTTGATTTGTTATCTGTTTTCTCTCATGAAAATTAAAACAATGATTACTTCATATTGTTAAAGTGTAGTTCGTCAAAAAACCTTTGTGACATCTTTTTATGAGTAAGATGTTTAAAACTTCACAAAACGCTAAAATTTACATTATTAATTATTTTTTTCACAAAACATACTTCAAGAAATTTTCTGTATCATATGAAAATCTTGTACATTATATCTTCGAAAATGCATTTTACAGCGTTGAAAAATTCTGTAAATATATATGACCGACGGCGCGGAAAGTTAGATAAGATTGATTCCAGTAAGCAAAGTTAAAAAGAGCTCGAAAATAGGTTAAAAATAAAAACAAACTGCAAAAGTTCAACTTGGGGCAAAAAGTCGATGAATTTCGTAGTAGATAAAAAGGGCGATACGATAAAGTAAAACAGAGCTTGAGGAAACGAATCTGGATGAAAAGTTCGCTTGAAATTTCCAGTCAAGAAAGAAAAAGATTGAAAAGACAGGAAAAATGGTTTCTAGCTTATCAAAAAGTTAAGAAGTCGTTAAAAAATGTTCTACAAATTTATCTTTTACATACTCGACTTGTCACAAACTTGAGGCTGGAGTTAAAATTTGGTGTATGTGTAGTTTATCAATTTTTAGTTCTTCTTTGACGCACAGAATTCAATCATAAGAAGTTTCAGATAAATATAGAAAATAAATATAAATTTATAATCATTTAGTTGTAATTTTCCAATCCCATTGCATGCGTATAAACTTTTTTTATATATACATCAGAACAAAGTATCTTTACTATGAAATTTAGTTTCAATGAATTAAAAAAAGTCAATTTTTAGAATTTTTTCAAATTTCTTTTTCTTCACATGTATTGTAGAAACAGATTACTCAAAATTTTCGTTCATAAGTACTTGACTATTGCAAATTACTTAATTTTGCGTATTATTCCTCAGTTTTTGTGGTCAAATAATTTTTGAAATGAATTCTTTGAAGTAAATGTATGATAGTGTGAGAATTTCGTAAATTATAAATTTTATCTGATAAATGAAAGGTCCCCCTATTGTTGAATTTGCGACAACTCTTTAATAAAGTATTAGCTTTTTCTGCCACATTCTTATAAATTTCCCTATATCCCTTAGTCACGGATGGTCACATTGAGCCAACCCCCTCCCCCCTCTATCCAAAAAGTATAATGCCATTAATAAAGAACTTTCAAAGAAAAATGTCTACGTAATGCCCTTCATGGATATAACATTTTTGGAAAACTTAAAAGATGTAAATCGTATCAATAAAACTTTTGACGATTAGCTAATATAGATTCAAATTAAGACTCAAATATCATGTACTAGTCTACTACAAAAATCTTTATTCAAAGTAACTCGATAACAGAAAAAGGATTCCTCCAGTCATCGTAGTTGGTTTCAACACGATAGACCCTTCGAACAAAAGCCAATAAGCTAGGAAAAAATCCTGCAGCATTTGCAAAAATGATGGCGAAAACATCCCGTGTCCATCCTTTCCCGGAGCTAGCATGGAAATCCGGAGTATCCCTTTCGAGGGCGATTAACGGATCTCGCGAAAAGTCACGTCGACCCATTGTGTGCCTTCTTATTCACGTGTTCTCAACGATAAAAAAAAAAGAACGGAAAAAGAAAAAGGCAGGGATAAAAAAGGGAAAAAGTAGGATGGAAAAAAGGTGAAATGTGAAAAGAAGGGTGCAGTGAGGGGGGGGGGGGGGAATTATTTCCGCTCGGCGTAAGCTCGTGCGTGATCGCGTCTCGGGGTGCGTGATTCGGAGGAGGACTGCTTGAATGATGGGTTATGGTCTGAAACTCCCTGGAGAGTACGAGCTTAGGAATGCGTAATGGGTAGCGAGCAACTCGCTCCGGGCCAGACGCGATTACTTTGCGGTTACTCATCCTCCGCGCGAGAGCTAGTCGCCCAAGACAAACGATCGTATCGGGCTTTAATTATGGGCCCAACTTTTTTCATATCGAGCCCCGCAGCTGCCATCGCGCGCGCCGCGATCGATTCCGTCAAGTCCTCTGCCATGCATCGATGTTGAATATGGCGAGGATTTTAATAAAATTAATTATATTGCAGTTGCATTACAAATTATGAACTTGTGTATGAGACTGTAGGTAGTAAACATGTCTTTGAAAAAAGTCAAGATTTTTGAAGAAATGAATAGTGAGTTCATTAAAAGTAATAAATGAGTGCGTTTCATCTGTATCATACACAAAAATCATTGATTTGAATAAATTTTCATATATTGAGATGTGTTAAATATTATGAAAGAGTTTTTGGATCTATAGACAATAAACAAGACTACTTTGTTAACTTGACACTTAATAATATCTTTAGTGTTTGTGGATACTTTTGAATAAGTGCATAAAACTTTAAATTGCATAAAATGCAAGGAAAGTTACATTGTGTCCATGTGGTTGTAGCTAACAATCCTTTTTTCAAAACGTACTATTATTATAGGTAGCTTGGGTAGGAAGTTAGGGCGGAAAATTTTGTTCAGGTCATTTCGCTGTGTCTGTAAAAGTATAATGAGGTTTCTTGTAAAAATTTATTAAATCGTTTTTTTGAGAATTTGAAAAAAATATACACAAAATATTTATTGACTTCCAAATACTCGTTTTATGGGTATTCATATATGTACTTGAATATTAATACTATATATATCTACAAAAACATGAAAATTTGTAAATTAGTTTTTAAGATTCCAAAACGTTTATGAAATTCGAAGAACACTGTATGAAGATTTGAATTTCGTTTATATGTATAAAAAACTTCCAAGACAAATTTTATTAAAATCAATACATACATTTTTAACAGTGCATGATCAAGGTAGAATACCACATTTTCAACTTAAAAATTTCACAATTTTTTTTTTAGATTCCATGAAATTTCAGGGGTTTCAAAATTTTTATATTTTTCATGTTGTTTTATCTAGTTCAAATTTTTTAAATACAGCTTCCTCGAAACAACATTTTTTGAATGTATGAGCAACATTACTCTTTCAATTTCCATCAAACTCATGCAAAGATTTTGCGAATTTTTTCGTAGGCAATTTTGATCTTTTATTACCTTTTTTTCTCTTTATTTTTTGAATGTTTATATACCCTTCAAGTTTTCTGTAAAATCGGAGTTTTTGTAGAAAATTTATTAAAAACAGTCATTTTGCAATAACAAAATGTCGGAAATGCTTTTCTACATTGAGAATACCTATTATTTAAGTTGACCCATTTTTTTCTGTTTGATTTTCCATGATTTCTAACTACATGATTTTTAAATGCAAAATACCATTTTAAAGGAACAGCAAAATACATGAGCCTAAAGTTCGAAGTTCATAGTCTAGAGAATATGAATAAAATATCTTTAAATTGTACTTAAAATAATCAGGCAGCAAAAATAGAAACTTCAGGGATCTCATCGATATGCACCTGCTACAAAGTATACACTTTATTTTCAAAATTAAAAAAAAAAGGGTATACAATGAGGTTCTGAAATGACTTTTTCGAATTTCAAAAATCCTTATAAAAATCGCATGATTTTTCAAGCAAACGTAATGCATTATTTTCTTAGTACTTAGATAATGAAAATTTTCTTTTGTGAATTTTTTTCTCCCAACTTAACTTTCGAATTGAAATGGCGAGTATTATGTACTGATTATCAATCGGGAAGTTAAGAAAAAAAATTTAAAATCCATACTAAAATTAAGAATAAGTATGCGTTTCGTGTTTTTTAGCCTGAACTCAAAATAATATGGAGCATCAATCCGGTATTTTTTTTAAAATTGTGTATTCTGTAAGTGTCTCGTAGAGTACTGAAAATGTGTGTAGAAGTATGTACTAACTGAACTTACAATTGGACTTTAATTATTTGTTTCTAAATTTCAAGAAAATAAAAAAAAAATTGAAAATATATTTGATACAGTGGTATATTGTCTGATTTTTCAAAAGTTTAACTGAAATTGTGAAATTTTTCCTCTTTATAGGGAAAAAAAGATAGAAAATTCATCCATAACTTTTGAAGTACATTAAAATTACATACTTTTGAACCTGAACTCAAAGTTAAAAGGAATATGAATAAAAATTGTGGAAATTCCTGTCAAATTGATCTTCTAGATAACTGATAATCAATCTACGCATTTTTTTTTCTTTTTCCAACAATTGAAAATCAAAAAAGATTCAGAGTTTCTAAGAACACTGTGACGTGATGATCTATCCCCTACAATTTGAATATAAAAAGTGCTTGTCGGATATATTTAAGTTCTCTATCAGACTAATGTTATTTAATTTTCATTTTATTATGAAAAATCTTTAATCATTCAATTTTCTCTGAATTTTTTTCAGAATTGTAAAGATATTATAAATAAACCCCTATTTTTTATTTTAAGATAACTTAACGTTAGTATTTTTTTTGGGGGGGGGGGGAGGAGAAGGAAGTATGTCAAAAATCACCAAAAATTGTGCAACGTAATTAATAAATAACCTCTTACAGCTCTAGCTAAAACGTAAGGAGGTGTAAATTCACATTGAACGTGCGTGTCTCGATAATCGTGATTGGAGAACTTGCAGGTCTTCGCCGCAACAACGTACATGGGATCTTTGCTATTATTACGTCTGCGGTTTTATGAGATTAGCCCTGCATCACGCTCTGAAATCTCGTGTAATTCCCTTCAGTAATAAAAAAAGCGGGGCTTCGCGAATGGAAATGTACGTGTTTACCGTCAGAAAAGGGTTTGCGCATTTAGTCGATCGCACAAAGCGATTTCTAGGCGCGACGCTTTATCCATCGAAAGCCGGATAGTTAATTCTAAAATGCGATTCAAACAAAAGAAATTAGCATTACGCTCTTGTGAAATTTTTATTTCACAAACAATCATTTTGATTAAATCGTTGGAAAGCTAACAATGAAAAGTTCAATGGAGAATAAAGGATCAAATGTCGGAATGGTCAATAAATATATAAATGTGAAGTATGTTTCAGTGATTGTGTAAGTGAATATCTATTCTAGAATCATTACATATTAGAAATTAACTAATTTGCATCGATCAAGCATTTATTCTACGAATAGCACTTTTTTCCTAGCATCAAGATTTATAACATATTTAAGTACTTTTTTCAGTGATTTTGCCACTTCCAGTACCAATTTGCATTTATTATTCATCGAATCGATTTTATGATTTTGTAATTTTTTTAAAGTTATAAATTGGAAAAATTTTACGTGCATATTGATAAACTTCTTTGTATATTTCTAGAATTAAAATTCTTGAATATCAATTCAGTATAATAAACAATAATACAAATTTGAAAAACTGCTTGTACCATTTTTATTAGTTTAAGATGTTTTTTCTGCTGTCTGATAAAGAAATACAGAAAAAACTTGGCCCTGGCAAGTCGGCCGTATTTTTCTGGCGACGCGCGACGAGGCAATTGGCATAATTGCGATCCAATTGAATTGAGGAAAATTAATGGACCGCTCGATTGTAAACAACGATCCCCGAACTTTCCGCTCTTGTTTGAACGACCAATCAAGTTGATCGCTCTCCATAATTCAAGCGTACCCCCCTTCAATCGTAATTGATATACTTGTCAGTCAAATTTACCGGATGGAGTATTCGGCCGTTGTTTACATGGCGCGCGGCGAAGAAGAAAAAAAAAAAAAAAAAAAAAACGCCGCGGAACAAAAACGCGGCCTAATTAGACGCTGGATTTATTTACGGGGACGGATTTTACGAGGGCGTGCTTTAATCGGCCAAATGGGATAATTGTGTAGCCCGGGAACGCCGAAGTTGGAGGAAAAGTTCGAAGGAGCGCGCGCCTAATCATCGCGACAAAGTGAATCCGTTAATTGGAGCATATTTTCTCGGGACGCCCCATGTAATTAACGACTCGTTATCCAATTTCCCGGCATCTACAGCGAGACCTTTTCAGTTGCTCGTTTCTTTTGGCTGATGGCCGAGGACTCGGAACTATTTAAGCGTGCCAGACGTACAGTGTTGGATTCTTAGATGGGGGAGGGGGGATGCTCTGTCCCTTCGAAGTCATATGTTTATCATGTATGTACTTATAAGTGATTAGGAATGAAAAAAGTTTTTTTCTTTACAGTTTATTAAAATGGTTTTTACAGTTTTTTGTATTATATGTCAGTTTTTTGAAATGAGAGTGGTGTCTACAAAAGAACAAGATTTTGTGGGTAATATTTAAGAATCACAGTAGAATGAAGCTTATCATCAGCAATGCTTTATTGGTGTGTTTTAGGAGATGGATAAAATAGAATTTTTTTTTTTTTTTTATTTTTTTTATTTTGGTATTATGAGAAAGAAGTTAGAAAATCTGTATGAAGAGAAAACGAAATTGGACAAGAGTATAATGAGCAATTCTATATTGAATAACGAATTGTAAAAGATTATCAATATGTTTGAAGCATACAATTTTTTGCTTTTTGATATTATACTTCATAAATGCGCTAGTATCCCGTGGAAATTTTTAAACATTTGTGCTTTTTTAAAATTAAATTTTAATAATAACATGTTATCTTGAAATACATTTTTACCGATTTCCAAATACTTGACTTCATAAATTTGAAATTTTAAAATTCATATTGTATCACAATTAATTTAAAAATCACCCTCTGTGAAACTTTTATCGATTGAAAAAACGAAAAACCCTGGGAATATAAAATGATACTTTTGTATTATCTTACAATAATTAAATTTTTATCTGGAGAAGGAATTTGTTGGATTTTCAAATCCGCTCTATATATCACATCATGAATATGTAATCATGGTTTTTTGTTATTGTTCATTCGTATAACAAACGCATATACAATTCAAAAATTACAAAATAAAAGAAACGAAAATCAAAAGAAACAATTATGAAAATCCTACATAATCAATGATCATTGCAATTCAAGTAACTCATATGGAACAATAAGTTTTAAAGTCGTAAAATAACTATGTAGTTTGTGCTTGTTTCACTTATTTAATCAAAGCAAATGAATTTTTCATGTACGTCATGGAAAAGAAATATCAAATTGTGCCGTAAAAACACAATGTAAATTCTATGCAAATCTGAAAAAAAAAGTAACGTTGCTAGTTTTGTATTTTTCAAACACCTTATTAGTGTTTAAAGTTTTCATCATTTTAAAAAGGGTTTTAATATTACTGTAGAAAACAAAGTAATAAAATATTATATTTACAAATATTCAGGGCGCTAATTACATTGAAATAAAATAGAATTCGTCTGAATAATAAATATCTTCTCTATGATTTCTCAACAACCTTTTTTTTATAGAGATTAGAAAGGTAGAAACTACAAAACCTAAAATTGCTTTTTGCATAACTATGCATAACTAATCAAAACTAACCTAAATTCTGAAATTCTCATAGGACTTTGTAATAAATAGGTCTTTTCGTTTTTCGATATTTAAATGATTATTTAAATCACGCACTGTATTATGTATATTTCAAGAAAAGACATTTTATTTAATGGGCTTCGTTATACTCATATGTGAGCAGCTAGAGAAATACAAAAATGCACAATACTTGATTTTGGAAAAATTGTAGAAAAGTCCCATTTATAAATAGAATGTTCTCTTTCGCGAGAGGATTGCATATATTAGATGTATTTTCTCTGGATTATCTTTTTTTGTCAAAGTCAGGTTATAAAGACATTTTTTTACGTATTTCTCTTTTTAGAATTGAATATAGTTGAAAAAATCTTTTGTCAAATATGAACCTCAAAAAGTTTTTCTAACATTCAATTAACATCAACTTTCTGTCATATCGAATATATTTTCAATAACTTGCCTGAATATTTTAGTAGACATGAGTAAAACTTTATTAGGTTCGTATATGATGAAAGAGTTATTTCATTTTAGTAAAATTTTCTCTGTGTGGAAAAAACGACCGTTTCATGCATAAAAATTTGACAAGATTGGAAACATGGGTTTTTATGAATCATTTTTCCGTAAAATTCTCGTTAGGATTTTCAATAAATGAATTCCTTGAAGTTTTTATATGAAAATTCTCTTTCATAAATTGTTACACCTGAGAGTATCTCGTAAAAAAAAAAAGGAAAAGACTACACTATTGAACATGGGGAAATCCGATGCAAAAGTGGAAAAATGACGGTATTTCAGATATAAAAGTATCGGAGCAACGTCGCTTACGAACTTTGGCCTCGTCGGACTTCTGCAGGGCGTCGCTCGCTCGTGTACAACATGTGCCGAGTATATGCCCCCGGGACACGCGTTACACCTGCCCCACGGTGAAATATGAGCAAAATTCGCTCTTCGACTTTGCTATTACATGACGCGCGGAAATTCTTGCGGAATTATCGGTTATTTGTGCGAGCCAACATGCACGGGACGCGCCGAATGCCTGAGATGCGTCGTGGCTTTGCCGAGCTCGTTGTCTGCTTAGATCCCGGAATTTTAATTATTTCTTCCACGCCAAAGGAAAAAATGTACCTCCTTCCCCCCTCTTTCTCCTCCCTTTACCCCTCGCCTCTTTATTATCACCCTTATATCTGAATTGGCGCCTAAATTGAAATAGTTTCACGTGAAATTCGACCCTTGCTAATTCTTTAGTTTCGTAGGGTTGATGCTGCTGGGGAATCTACCTTTCAGTTCTTACAGGTTTAGTTGAGAGAAGGTTTTAGGTGAAGCTTTATATTGTATTTTTGGATGCTTCTAAGATTTTAAAATTTCAGAAACTTTTTGAAATTGTTGTTCTTTTGAAATTGTTGTTCTTTATTAGACGTTTTGAGCAAATGAGAATCATTTAGGTGCTTTATAAATAATGGCTCTAGAATTTCAGAGTTGTGATATTCTGTGTGAATGTCGATACATAGAAAACATGGATCTAAAATATTAATTAAAAAAAATTATTGTTGATAGAGGAGAGTCAATAACCTAAAACAATATGTATAACTGACTATCATAGTTTCGTTATTCCTAGAAAAGGGAATCGTTGAATTCCATATTCTAAAGTTTAGAATTGTGGAATTATGAATTTTGCATTATACATACCATGAGTTTTCAAATTTTTATTCAAAGAAATGGCATTCTAAAGATTTATCGGATCATCAAATTTAGATTAATGTAGTGCTAGATTTCAAAAGTCCGTATGATAGTGGGTTTAATTCATTAATTTCAATTTCAATAGTATAAAATAAAAGAGCAATGCAATATGAGATAGTCTTATAAATCTACAAATTCTTTTGAAGAGGTTACATAAAATTTACAAAGTTGTATTTTATTGTTAGAAAGTTTCGTCATAATAATTCACATAATTTTTATATTTGACTCATTCCACGCCAAGCGTTACGCCAAATTACAACTAAATCATAGAATTTCGAAACTTTGTATGGATTGTGAAGTCTACTCGATACTCAAGTTAATATGTAAATATTTGTCCTCAATTGCATAATTTCTAGAGGTTATAGGAACTCAAACTTTTTGGCACGTTCAAAGAAAAAAATTCATAACTTGTGAATCATTCAACCGATTTGCTTGAAATTTTTTTTGAATTCCTCAGAAATGTTTGCGCTATCATTTTATTAATATTTCTGACCAATATTGTTTAAGCAAACAAATTATTTTATAATTCTTTCATAACAATTAAAATTTCTATAACCTTCTCAATGCCATACAATAACCGAATGCAGATGAAAAATACGCGGAAAACGTCCACCTTTAAGAATCCGTTTAGAAAATTTTGTTAACTCGGTTACTTACGGAGATGTGAATTTATTTGTGAATTGTAGCGCTAACAGTATTTTGTCCGCAGTGAAGATAGAAACATGCTACCGCCAACTTAAGTTGATTGCGTTATTTCCGAGAGCGGCAACACTCCAGCGTGCTGCCCTTTGTAGGTAGAGAGAGTGATAGAGTGATAATAATTATTGCTACTTCAACACTCATACAGTGTTTTCAAGTTTGCTAAGCGAGTATGACAAAAAAGTTTTTAAAAAAAGGGGTACAATCAAAATTCATGTTTGATACGGCAAATTACGTGTAATTTACATTCGTCAGCAAGTTTTTAAAACAATGTTATTGGAACGGTGATGTAAAGTAAGCTTCTTCGAAGGGTGCATTATGTATCATGTACCTCATTATGTTTACACGTTTTTTTCATTTACATAGCAATATTATCTGAAATTAGTTGAATCACTATTTTTTTTACTGAAGTACGTTCGACTGAATAGAAAACTTTTCCAAATCAGCATCAATTTTACAACTTTGAATAAATATTTTTCAAATTCACCAATGTAAGAAATGCATGATTAATGATCATCAACTCGAATCAACAACTTAATTTGTTTAGAATTAATATTCAAAAACGTCTTTCGTATAGTTCGTTCTTATTGTCATATTATGATTTACGAAATATTAAAAAAAACGTAACTTAGTAAATCAAAAAAATCGGAAAGTCACTTCGATATTAAGATGCATTTTGATCTAATCATATCTTTCGAAAACTGGGAAAATACAAACTGGAAAAAAGAAAAGCTATTCCAAAAATCAATTTTTTCATCAAATGTGGATGTATATGATTGAAGATCGTGTTTGTCGAATCATATAACATTGACTTACTTTGTTGCGTGATACACATTAAGGATGGACAATATACCTTAAATATAAACTATCAATAAAGTTGAAATTTTGAAATAGATTGTGATAAAATAAATAACAAAAACTTCGTATATGCACATTGAGTAAACAAGCGTAATTTCAGCTCGAGATTTTTGAGTTCGATCTATGACGCATGCATTGATATTAACGTGATATGAATTCTTATCGATTCGTTTTCTATAAAAGGAAAGGAAACTAAGGTAATTTTGTAGACGTGTGTTAATCACGGATGAGGTTTCTTGTGACGACATATTGTTTTTTCCTATTGATTCAATATTATAAAAATGACAAAATGTTTTACACGTGAGATGTTGTTGACCTGAATTATATTCTGATGTAAGTAGATTGAATGATGATTTTGTTATTGATTAATTTGGAATCGTATTAATTTTTGAATTAATTATTGTAAATTCAGTTTCCTGAAGAGGGCAAGAATAAAGTGCCGAAAGCTAGAATGAAAGAGATGTTTATCTGATTATTGATTGAATATTGCTCCAAAATGATCGAATAGTAGATGAGTTAATAAAAATAATAATGAAGCGTTGAAAAAAAGTTTGAAATTAAATATTTTTCTGTTTCCGACTCGTTAATTTTAAAAAGAAGTACAAGTTTTATATTCTTTACTTAAGGGCCAGAAATTCAGAAATTTTCAATTCTACAATATAGAGTGCTAAAATTTGATGAACCAAAATCTAGAATTCTTGTAGTGAAGAATTATAAAATGAAGAACCATAGAAATTCAAATTCTAGAAATATTTTTTATGAAGCATAGAGTTTAACCACTATTTTTTTACCATATAAACCTCAAAAGGTATAGAATGTAGAAACATTTACGGAATTCTCAAATTCGTAATTACCACAACATAGGAATTCAACAATATTTATGAAATTAATAGAGCAAATACAAATTTGTTATATATGAAGGTCGGAAATTCAAAATAATAGTGCAGAAAAATACAATTGGGGGAACAAAAACACCAAAGATTGCGACAAACGAATTCCTCCAACTCTTCACTCAACCAAAAAAAGTTTAATCAATCAGTTTCATAAATCCGTCCAGATTTCAGTCTACGACATCCGGTGCTCGAACTCTTACCAAAGCCTTCCCCTACAATATACGCAAAGTGACACGATTCTGGGATAATCTCTGCAGCCACCCCACTCCCTCTGCGAAACTTTCCGAATATCGCGCTAAAGGCGTCCCGTAATAAGTGTCTCGATTTTGCCTCATTTGCCTCATTTTGCCTTTCTCGCGCATTGCCAAGAAGCTTCAGCCAAATAAGAGGAGGAAGAAGAAAAAGGTGCGCGGGGAGGTTAAAGAGGCGCGGTTTGGCACGCGGAGCTTTGCCGGAATGCAACACAAAATAACGTGTTTACCGTGAGCGACGACAGCGTCAGCGCCGCGGACGAGGAAGAGGCGGTCTCGGGGAACGGTCCGGCGAAATTAATTCCGAAATACTCGGAAACAAAGACAATGGGGGGTGAGGGCGAGGGCGTCCAAAGCCCGCGCGAAGAACGACTGTAAAGTTAATTTAGTTGTCAGTACGGGGCATCCTGGCGAGTCCCCCCGGTTGGGAGCACGCGAGAAACTATTTCTCATTCCTTCGCCGACGACGCTGACGTCGCGACGTCGGAATGGCGTAGGGGAGATCGGCAGTAAACAGAACACAGAGCCCCTTCACGCTGATCTGCAAATGTAATCATACGCGAATGAATGAATTTCACTGATATGTTGCAGTCAACGAATTTCAACAGAAGAAAAAGATGATTTAGAAATGGAATCATGAAAATGGACTCGTGACAACGACTAATGATTTGTTCTTCATGACCATCATCTTCAAAGTCAAAAATCCTTGCTACGAAATTAGAAATTAACGATATTAAGAACGATACTGAGAACAACTGAATCCAAAATAAATGATAACATTCACATCCATGAAGCATGGATAATGATTTGGACATCTATGTAGAACATAATTCTTTGTATGAAATTAATTTTGTGTGTTCATCTGTTTCAGTCTTTCTCTTTCTCTCAAACGTATTCGAAATACTTCTTTAATGTTTTTTCAAACTATTGTATACACCCACCTTGTGATTTGAAAAGCAGAAATAAAAATATCGGAACTCAAGCACTTGGAATACCATTTTCGCTAAATTACGTTTCAGACAGCAGCAGATTTATAGTGCATAAAAAGAAACGGATGAAACAAAGCCACGTTACAGTTGTGGAATCATAAAACGTCTTTCCCCGTAAAGTTTGAAAGACAGGACAACTTCTACGACATCTTTTTACAACACTAATAGCAATTCTTCCTCTTCTCTCACTATTTACACTGCCATTTCGTTTGCATCAGCAATATCACCCGACACATTCTCTCCTCTTTTTCATTCCTACGAGTACATTTATTTGCTCTCTTACGTTTGGCCAACTTTCTTTGTTTATCCATTATGTACGTTCTCAGTTGAAATGTGCTGAGACGTGATGTTTTATCAGGCTTTGGGGAACTTTTTTTTTCTCTTGTGTTCATGCACGAGAGGGTTTTTTTGTAGAGTGCCAGTGATGGTCATTTTTTGGCAAAACGAAGTGGTCGACGATTTCTTTTGTTTTGGTTTAGATTGCTTTGGTTCATACATTTAATTAGTGATACGTAATTTCATTAATTTTTCGATTAGGTGATTGCTGATTTCAGTGATTTATTGCTGCTTGTCAAAGACAGTTTCGATACGTACTAGAAATATTCTGGACGAGGCAAATTTGTACACAAAAATACCAACACTGAAATGCATGAGTTTTTACATTATTTTACAAATTCTAGTATACCTCAATTTTTAAAACTATGAGCAATTCACAAAATATATCAACATTCCACAGTAGGCACTGGATTTTTATCAAAATTTTCAATATTATTTTATTAGTTTTGAAAATTTTAAGGATATAATATATCACGAAATTTCTCTAGTACTACAGAATTTCTTGAAGTTTCTACAACGAAATTCATGAACATTTTCTGAAATTCTGCACGTTCACTGGATATTTCAAGTGTTGGGAATATTTCGGATTTTCGAGTTTCTGAATTCTTGAACATTTTGTAAGTTTCAGACATTCAACAAACAATTGAAAGTCTCAAAATTATTTTGAAATTCGTCAAACTCATATGAATTTCACGTTATTTTATTAATTTATTAATTTCCTTAAAAAATTTTTTTGGAAATGAAAGAAACATAATTATCAGTATTTTGAAATAATACCATAAACTGTAATAAAAACAATGGAACAAATGTATACAGTTTTTCTGAAACTAGAAGATACGAAAATATCGGCAATCTTTTGGGAATAAATTTTTTTTACTTTTTTTTAATATCTATCCAAACTTAGTACTACATATTCAAAATGTAAAATTTTTTCATTTTTCTTCGTATTTTATTAGCCTTCAACTTTCAATCTTCTGAATTATTTGTTGAAATGAAAAAAATATTATCATGAATATTTTCAAATAATACCATAATGAACAAAATTCACGATGCTTATGCACGTTTTCTAAAATTCTGCAAATTTTGCGAAATATATATAATTATGGACATTCTTTGAAATTTTTAATTTATTAACAATATTTCTCAATTCTCAAAATTTGAGATAAAATACAAGTTTCTTAAATTTCATAGCAATCTGTCTCATTTATTAGAATTTTTAGCAAATTATGCATACTTTTCAAGTTTCTTAAGATTTTGACTTAAAAAAAAATTAGTTGAAAATGCATATTTTGAAGAATTATCGTGATTGACACATTCTACAAAGTTAGTTAACATTCTATTGAATTCAGCGAATTTTTCAACCTGTTATAACCTTTGAATTTCTTCATATTTTCCAATGTTGGTAAGTTTTGAAAAGTTGTCGAACTTAAAACTTGATTTTTACTTATCATACAAAACTTTTAAAATTTAATAACGATCTGCCGGAGTTTGTATGATTTTTTGTTAATTTCCGTTAATTCAAAAACGAGAAAAAACATTTTTATGCGAGTTTCTAAAAAATACGTGATAAATGCAATCTACGAAGTTTACGAACATTTTAGTAAAATATAGAAATATTTGAATTTTGTTATATAATTTGGATGATGAAAATTGTCAGTTTCCGTTTTTTCCCGAATTTCCTGAATTCAAACAAAAACCTTCAAACATTTGTCGAATTCGAATGAAATTTTACTTACTAACTGATTTTTCGTAAATTTTATACACTTTTTGAGTTTTTTAGATTTTTATTGAGAAACGAAAGACATTTTAATACATGTTTCGAAGAAATATAAAAATGAATACAATTTATGAAACTGATGAACATTTTTTTCTATGTAACACATTTTTTGAGTTTCATAGAATTATTGATATTTGTTGAAGTTAAAAATGTTTTTTTTTCTTCAAAAATGTATAAAATTCTACTATTTCTACAAACTTTTTCAAACTACCGATATTTTATCGAATCTGTTGATCGTTTTTAAGTTTTTTTGTGATTTTCAAACATTTTTTTCATATCTTTATCAAAAAATAAGAACTTACAATACTAGCTACAGAGCAATATAATATCCCCCCCCCCCCTCTTTCACTCGAGTCTCAATAACTACCCACCAAAAAAAATTGCGTTTGAACACCCTTGATTTTTAGGTTTTACATGAGTTGATACAAATTATTATTTACCAACCTTTACTCTAGCTCCGCTCGCTCAGTTTGAATTGGTATAAAACTACTAATTAATAGTAGGATTTCACTAGTTAAAAAGGGGAAAGGGAGCAACTAAAGTTTTAGTAAAAATCTACTAATTAAATTAGTGATAAAGCTTACTGATAAAATTAGTAACTTTGACTGAAGAAATAAGTGAATTAACTATCTTTAAACTTAGTAGCAATCCACTACTACAGTAAGTAGGTTTTGACTAGTCTTATTCGTGCATTATGACTAAAAGATAAGTATAGTTCATCCAGTGAAAAGGTCATTTTTACTAATACTTTAGTGAATAGTTACTGTTCATAATAATAAATATGTACTACTGCAACTATTGATTGTCTTAAAAGCATTCAAATGCTACCAATTCATTATTGTTCTGTAGTAAAAAATCTAACGATAATAAAATAGACATGCTTAGACTTTTTTAAAAATATTCATTCTCCGAAACATCAGGCTTTTAACAATTTTTTTTCTACGAACTCTTTTACAACTAGGTACATATAGTATATAACTCAATAGAATTCAACTATTTTTTTTAGTCAACTTGTGGAATTCTACTAATTTATTAGTAGATCTCTGACTATCACTGACTTACTGATTAAATGAGTAAAAATTTCACTAATTTGAACTGAGAGAACGAGTTATCGTCATAGTAAACATTATTCTGCAAAAAAATACTGTTCCTTCTCTATACCTACGTTCCGTCTCGATTTCCCTATTTCCACTTAAGCGTTCGCAAATTTTCCAGCAGATTACATTCAAATTTTTTTCCATTCAATTTTGAGGGGGTACGGTGAAAAGATCGACTCTCGCACTTAACTCTTCATGTAAAATACGGATGGGACATTATTCGGTGATTTATTTTCCTAGTTGTCACCCCTAGCGTCCCTTTATCCTCTTTCTCCGTCTTTATCCCTCTCTGTCTTTCTCTTTCGCTGCATCTCTCGATTTTTCTTGCTCCTTCTCTCTCCCGACTTAAGTGTATTGCGCCGAGTCCCGAGGGCATCGGAGCATCCCGTACTCGGGGGTATCAAGCGATAGCTACATTGTGTATGTATAGAAAAACCGATGTAGGATCAGGTGGAGAGTCGCAACAGTTACGGATCGTTTCACGTTTTACTCTATCCAAGATTCGGGAAAAAGGAAAGCTACCATCTCGCCTTTTTTTGAAGAGGAAGTGTTTTTGAAGAGAGGGGGGGGGTGTTGCAAATGGGGTCGGCCAAGGTGGATTGGGAAAAGAAAAGTGGCCCGATCATTTACGTTAACGTAACAGTTGTTTTCCACTTTGAAGCACAAGGCATCGCCTTATTTTTCAGTGTTTTGCGTTCAACGGTGGAAGAGCCTCGGGCAGGAGTTTTGTTTTCCCGGGAAATCAGCCCGGAATGGGCTATTGTTTTTTGCAAAATCGAGGGAAATGGAATGAAAATGGTTTCGTTGGTATGATGGTAGCACGAGATGTTGTTTCCTGGAATATGGAGGGCATGAAGAGGTTTTTTTAGGTTAGGTCTTGAAGGGTTTCGTGTCAGTGTAATTTGTTAATGCCAGTTACAAATGAGATGACACCCAGTCACACGCTAATCGGTTAACTGCATAAGTATCTGTTCGGGAGACCAGCTCCCTCGGTTCATCTATTTTTCAATTTCCATTGTGAGCTCGTTCTTTCCCCACCCTTGACAACGTCACAACATTGATTGCTGGAATTGACAGTCAACGGCTCAACGATCCCGAGTGTCTCGCAAACAGAAGCGGACCCGAAAAGACTTTTAAGGGTTCTTTCTTTTTTTTCTCCAGATATGTGTATTTCATTTCATTGTGAATCTTAAATTCTACATTTTGAAATCGCACTACGATCTGGGAAATTCAAACGCAATTATTTGAAATTGGAAAGATAATTTACTGAACCACCAAATATTTTATGTATTGGGCATTAGGTAAAATATTTATAAAATCCAACGACGCAAGAAAAACTCTTGCATAAAAATACCACCAGACCTAAAAAAATCAATATCGCCTCATAAAATCGTGCGTAGTAAAGCCGACAAACGATGTAAAAAGACGCGATTGAGAGCGGCTTGAAAAGTATTACGAGCTGATTCGTTTCGATCAAGCTTTTTTCAATCAATTAACGCTCGTCGCAATAACCGTATTCGTCTGAACTCTTCGGAAATTTTTGCATTAATGATAATGGAAACGTATGGGCATGTTCGGTGCGGCGTGTTCTTAACTGCGTCAGGCAGCGGCAACGTTATTATATTTTATGCAGTTACGAGAATAGCTGGGAATGGTAGGAGCCGCGTTGTTGTTCATGCTCGTGTCTCCGGCAGTTACTTCGTAACTCGTAACGTGGAGTAATGTTCCCGGCACGACGCTGCATTTCCCGTTCCGTTTTTTTTTCAGCTGGCTTCTGTTTCGTTGCTCGTGCCCAATTTCGGACATATTATCAGATGGAAAAAAAATGATTTTGAACTTCACTAAATTCTATACTTGAATATTTGTACAATTTAGAATGGTTGCATCAATAAATGTAGGATACGGTCGATCGGGGTAATTGTGATACGTTCAATTTCACGCATTGAAATTTGAAGAAGTATTCTTTCACATATTTTTCGATTTTTGAAATTTTTTCAATAAATTTGACCAGTTTTTATGATATACTCGAATCAAAAAGACACTTGGAAATTCAAAGTTAGTATTTTATACTTCAAAGTTCAAACTTACAATCATTGTATTATATAAGAGTTTTTTTGTTTTCTTTATTTTTTATTCAATGTCATAGACATGAGATTCCACTTATGACTACTATTCGAGAATTATGAACTACTATAAATTTTTATACGAAATTCGAATAATGTGATAATAGTTGTAAGCATTGAACTATAGTGGTCAATAGTGATAAATTACCTTTTATAAATAGTGTTAAACAGTAACTTTATAATATTACGACGTCAGGTATTGAACACTTTTAAAAACTGTTACAACTGTTACACTATACACGGTTTTTATAGTGTTCTATTAGTGATGGGCAGTAGTTTGATTTGATACAACCTTTTGAAATAAAATTTGCCGATATTTGTAAATAAATGTTGAGCTAATAATGGACACTATGAATGACATATAAAAACATGTAAGCACTTGGAATTTCGTATAGAAATACCATACGAAGCATTAGGGCACCAATCATGACAAGTCAGAATTATAATTTGTATTATATATTGACTACATAAGACACTGAAAGTAACATACTATTGACTACTTACCATTAGTGGTAAAGAGTGATCAGTAGAGAATAATTCAATTTTTTTTTAAAGGATTTGTCATACGAGAAACTTGAATACAAGAAAAATAAATGATATGAGTAATTTATGTTTTTCAATATTTTGAAATCAAATGTCACTGTTAGCTTGTAATGTTTCTGAAGCATTGGGTAATCATGACACTACAGAATCATTTTCCTAAAAGCTCAATTACTTTGAATGACGTAGGGAGGATTGTTTCTAAAAATTAATTTTTTTTTTTTCTAAGGCACAGAAAAACGACTTGTCAACGATAGGAGTAGTCCTAAATGAATACCTACCACTCAAAATAAAAAAAAAATAAACAAACGAAACAAACAAACATACAAACTAAAATCAGAAATGTTGACGATTTCGTTTTAGCAATAATAGAAATAGCGCTTGTTATAAGAACGATTAAAACAAAAATTAACGTTGCTCCAGTTTTTCCTGATAAGAAATACTTGAGTGTTTTCAAACTGAAAAATATATGTTTAAAATTACATATTTCTGAAGTTTGAACGTTTCATAATGAACGAACACGAAAAATTTTTTCCGTTCCGTCTCAATTTAGTAAAATATATGTGTAATTGTAATTCCAAATCAATAATTATCGATGTATAAAAGACATTTACTAATATAATTATTTTTCGTTTCAATCCTTAGTAGAAAAGAGAAACAATTTTTTTTTTGTTTTAGTTTATTTCTTAAACTTTTTGATTTTCCAACACATGAAATGGAAGTCAAAAATGGTAAAAAAGCAAAAGCTTAAAAAGAAGACGAAGAAAACGTTTCTAGACATCGCTGAGATTGAAATTTTGCACGAAATGAAAAAAAAAAAAAAAAAAATTAAAAACTACATTACTTTTGATATTTTAAACAACATGCATAGAGTTTTCTTCTATTTTTCCTTGTTTTATTAGCTTTTTTTATTTCTCTAACTTATTAAAACATCACATACATATTTTGTGAATATCGTATTTAATTATTATAATAGACATGAAGAAAATCGTAACAAATAAAATCTAATATATTTTTAGTCGATCATTTCTAGAATAAAAATCTTTTTTCTTATGAAAACATCTGCAACACAGTTACCCCACAGTCTGTCATAAATTTTCCATTGTACGAGGTAATCATGACATTTGAAATAGCTTTGCAAAATCATAGTACCAAACATATTTATAAAAGTGTTGAATTTTGATTTTAAAATCCTAACGCTATAATTTCCATTAAAAAAACATGTAAAACAAAAATACAGCTAATGGTGTACTGCTGAAGTTAAACTTTACTTTCTCGATCGAAAATTTCATTAAAGGCTTTATGAGCACGTGAACAAATATGAGGGAATGTTTCTGAAGAAATTTAAATTTGTTAAATAAACCCAAAAATATGTATATGCTGAATTTTAAGTATTTTGTCTACTTCGTTCTTGAGGAAAAAATCCCAAATTATGCTTCTTATTGCACCTGATCTTATGGAGCGAATCATATTTTCGTGCATGATTCAAGGAGCAATAAGAAAACTTTCCTTAAACTGTCCTATACGTCAAATTAGGAATTCACAGTCAAGTTTCTATTTCCTTAACGAATCTCTACTTTCTAGTTTTTCTAAAAACTATTCATAAGCATCATTTTCAAATACGTCATTGCAGAGTATTTTCCTGCTTATAATACCTTAAAATTCAAGACAGAAGTAGTAACATACTTCAATCTTTGATAAATTTCATAAACTGAGAGGTAGCAAAAACAACTTTTTTTGTTTCCATTCGAATTGAAACGTTTGCGACTTCAGAAACACAGTCGACCCAAATTAACATCACTTCCCAATTATACAGTTCTCCAAAACACCATTATTCACATTACCAAATTTTGCATTGATGGCAAGAAAAAAAAAACAAAATGAAATGGTAAACACTTGATGCTAATATTAAACCCCGCGGCAAAAGGAGCAACACGGAAAATTCGACGAACGCGATGCACCGATATATACGACACCCACTTACCAGGGCCGTTCTTGTAAGCTCCTGCCCGGGCGTCGTGGCTGCGGAAATGTTACGCATTCCGATTCCTTCGGCGTGAAATTAATTACTCCGCCGGTTAATTATGTGACATTTATCTGCACGCTACATCTAGCCAGAAATCTCGGCTGGAATTCGAAAGGTAGAAGCCCCGATAGCCCCTCTCTTCCTCTACACCCACACCCCGAACGCAGCCAACCCCTTTTGCAAGGGACTTTATACAGTGTTGCTCCTCGCGCTTCGTTACTGGATTTCGCAGCTTCCGCAGCCAAAGGAGAAACATTCCGCGCGAGATCGGGCTAAGTGAGCCGCGTGATTTCGCCGGGAGAAACGCGGCCTCTTAACATTTTTCGACTTTTCCGTTATCTTATTTACGACACGAGAGGGCCGATTATTAAGGGCGTAAACAACTCCCTGTCAGGACCCTTCTTGAAGCGTTCCAAGATTCAGTGGAACGCCGGGAATGAGTTGTTGCCGGCTGAATACTTTGCGCTGATTTATCGCGTGATATTTTTACGCGAATGAGAAGGTTGAGTAAGTTTTAGGGGCAAGGGGGGGGGGGTGAGTTTATGGGTTTCACGTCTAGGTAGAATTAGAGAGTTATGTGTGGGCGTCTGGTGCCATGCACTGCATGGTGGGTTTGGACAATTTTTCTTCGAAAAAGGGTTGATCGTGTGTGTTTTGCTTTTTTTTTTTCCTTTCTATTGTGAAATGTAGAGCAGACTGAAAATATTTAATAGATTGCACTCTGTTGAGATTCAAATTATAAGGAAATTGCATAGTGCAGCAAATTTTCATTGAGAGACAAAATTTGTTACTAATTCCAAGCAATTTTAATCCATATATTTGGCTTTAGGCAACTAAATAAAAAAAATCACTTCATAAAAAAAGTTTTGCTTATGAAATAAAATCGACTATGCAAGTATTTTATATTGTATTATTTCTTGGTAAAAATTAAAAAAAATGGAATTAACTGCAATCAAAAAGATCGAAATTCTAAATAATTTTATCGTAAAAAGATTTATTCTGTTTTTTTTTTTTTTTTCATAATATTCGCAAGGAAAAAGATTCGCAATTTGAGAATATTGATCGGTAAAAAACAAGTAACTGAAGTTTCAAACGTTTAAAATAAAACGAAAAAAGAAATACATATCTATTTTTTAATTTCTCATCACGATAGAAGGTTTGAAGAATATTTTTTTGGGGAGCATCAAGTTAGTTGTTCCAATCAAAAAGTGTTTGAAAGCAGCTAGAAAATTTTTTTCTTTTATAATAATAATAATTATAATAAGTTTATTGACGGCATTTTGAGTACAATATTCGATATCGAATTTATTGCATAAATTACTTATGGATTTATATATAATAACTTATGATTTTTTTTTCCTTTCTTTTTCAACGTTTGAATCTTCAAGTACATTGAAAAAACTTGTTAAGAGTTAAAAATAAAAATATTCTCAAAAAAATTGAAAAAATGAAACGATTGGAAGAATTAATGATTGTGCGAAGATATCGCGACTCAAACTTTTGAATTAAAAAGCTCACTCATATCAACAAATTTGAAATCAACTACTGTATTTTGAACCTTAGATCTCAGAAATTTTGTGAGACAATTTTTATCATCGAATCTACTATACAGCAAAAGTCAGAAAAAGGGATAAGAAATGAAAAATCAACAACGGTTATAATTATAAATTTTTTTGAAGAATCGTACATGTTTTGCATCAAAAAAAACCATTCAACTGCATAGGTACTTGAAATTCGCGTTGATCAATAAATAAATTTCCCTGCAGAATAATTATGATTTATTTTCGAATTGATAAATTTTCAATGCAGATGTTCTCATCGTGTTTACAGCAAAGTAAAAGAGTTACGTTTTTGAGGAAGAAAAAAAAAATGAAAAAACCTGTAGGTAATGGTACTAACATTTGAAAAATTAAAATTTTAGATTCAAAAAAATTTGTCACGTTGATATTCAGAATGATAAGAATTTAAATTTGTAAATGTTTTTCACTGAAATAAATAGTAAACTTTGATTGATAAATAGATTTCATTCCATTCTTAGGCAGTTTTAATTCAAAAATATTTTTATATGAAAGTTCTGGTGTAAAACTCTAATATCAAATGTAGTCATCATTCAAAAATAGCAGACATCAACTTGAGTAACTAAAAAGTTATACAAAAAACAATCATTAGTATAAAAAGTGTAACTTAAGACATAGGATTTCAAAAAATATTAGTTTCATTGGTTTTGACATATATGAAAAATGTTGATTAATCAATAACTGTCGTAATGTTGGTTCCAACAAATTTATCTAAAGAATAAAGTGATGAATTTCCAGAATTCAAAAGTTTATACTATTTATTAGTTTAATCCATTTTTCATTTTTCATCATTTTATTTTGGCTTTTTCTTTGTAACTCTCACTTTTGAGTACGTATATTTGATGGTAAAAAATCGGCTCTAAAAATTCAAAATTGGAATTCTACATAATTAATTTCAAATTGATATGTACAATGATTAAGTTCTTCAATGTGAAAAATTTCTGACTATATCATATTTTTATGATTATGTGATTATTTTTCATAAAAACATAAAACGCAGACGCACGAATCAGGCACAATCTTAAGAAATATAGATATGTTCCAAGAAATACTTGTAAGAATGTATCATCGCCCAAAAATTTATCTTAATACAACATTTGATTTTTGAGGAACGCATTCCTTGTTTTAATTGTAATTTTAAGCGAAAAATGTTTTAATTCCTCGAGGCTTGCAGGAAACTACCTATATAGCAGTTACTTGTACACCCTATCTTGAGTAATCTTCAAGACATTCGTTTAATCGAAGCCTGTCGAGGCAAAGTAGCCCAGCCTTGGCGGCATACCCCGAGGTCGTGTGGTGTGCGTTTAACATGGAAATTTAATGACGCTAATGCGAGGATGCGTAGTATTAATGCGCACGGTTATTTATGCGGATAATCCGGTAAAAGCAACTCGCTGTATTATTCGCCTCGCGAAATGTTACGCTCGATTTTATTATTTTCCTTTTGCTCGCAAAAAAAAAGGACGTACTAATTTATTGTGTCTCTGTCATGTACATTCGATACCTGAACGTTGAACTGGGGAAAATGTAAAATTGCAAAAAAAAAAAATTCATTCATACCAAAATAGCGCTGCTGGTTTTAAATTGATTTTTTATTTTGAGAGATAGACGATTAAATTATTCAGATCCAATATCCGCCTCGTGAAAATACTCATTAACATATCCGATGCGAAAATATTTGAGGTAAGATAGTTTTCTATATAAATGGAAGCAGTTTTTTGTTACTAGAAAGAACAAAATACTCTTATTGTGAAAGTTTCGTAATTGTTTAAAAATCATGCAATTTCTTAGTTTGTTTCAATTTTTATTCATGTAATAAGAATTTTTGTCATAGTCAATAATAAATCTTGAAAATCTTCCATTTTTTATTCAAATATTCAGAGTTTTGGAGTTTTCAATTCAATGATATTTTAATGTAATTTCATTTTGAAAACTTTTGGGGAATCAGGGTGCAGAAACCCAATTTCCACGTTCTCATACTCGTCTTCGAATACAATCCATGTAAGAGTAGAAAAGATTCAGAGGTTCTGAGCATTTTCTCGAGCAACGTTTCCATTAAAACAGCAGGCCAAGATTAGCTAAATCAAGCCGCGTTACAGCTCGTATCTCAGAATCGCAATTTAAAGAAGCGAAATAGCGTTATTCAGAGGGGCCGAAATGATTTCCAGGGAGTGTAAAAGTGATGTATAACTTTTCTCGGGGCATCCCTTAACCCGAGAGCCCGGGCAAAAGTGCTGGCAAAACGATAATCTTGACCGCATCCGCTTTCTAATATTATCCCGGGAGACACGCGAGCATAGAGCGTTATCATCGCGAATCAAACTGATGCTCTACAAAGATTTGGCTAAGTTGTATACGAATTAGCGAATTTAATGGGAGACGCACTTTTGAGCTCAGAAAGAATGATCGTTGTGGAAAGACAGGAAGCAACTTCACTTTCATTTTTTTTTTTTTTTAGATTAGGCCTTTCGAGTACTTTTTTGTCGCTTACTCATATTTTCAAAGCAATGATTTTTTAAAAATATAAATGGTGCAGACTAGACGCAACGACAATTTATATTCGGTTATTTGATCTAAGAGAAGTATATATCTGTAAAAAATGATGAAGAGAGTCAATGTTTATTGACAAACTGAAAAATTTATACTGAAAAAATTTCAGAATCTATTTTATGAAATTTTTTTCTGTAATAAAGTTAACGCGAGTTCATTTTTATCTTATAACTACAAAATTGACGTTTAAAAAGAGGCCATTCTAGAAAGATTTCTAGAAATGTAAGAAATCCAGCAATTTAACGAATTCATTTATTTATAATTTGAGTATATTTTGATTGAACCGCCATTATAGCATTTATTTGCTCATGTTTATTTCAAATTTCAATTAGGTATGTCAACACAAACATAACTTTTTTATGTACCTATCATTTTCCTTCATGATCACTTTAAAAAAATTTTTTGAAAACAACTACATAACATAATCTGTATTAAACAATGTTATCTTTGAGTTTTAAGTCTTACAAGCAAGAATTTTACTTATTCAAATGATCCACGAATTTAGCATTGAAATTTTAATCCATTACTTATACAATGAAAAAATTATATTTTTCAAATCATTACTTCAGAAGAAAGCAACACATTTTTTTATTGGATGCAAATTGACATTGTATTATCATATCAAAAAAACTTTTCAATTTTAAAAATTCCTTACTAAATATATAAAATTGAAAAACTGGAAAGACTTGATTATTTATTTATATTGTTTTATTTTAAGACCTATGCAATGATATCATTCGAGCATTAACTATAATTGTGATTGCCGACCCAACATTAAAATCGTTTTACAAAAAATTTCAATATTCATAACTATTCACACGTTTAGCTATAAAGTTTTTAATTCATAAATTGTAAATATTGAATGTCTTTTTATTCCAATCATTGCTCTTTAAAAATCTGAAAAGTTTCGTTTTTAATACATATTTGCCATTAATTTTATTTTAGTCAAATGAAATTCAGTAAATCTATATCGAGGAATTATACAATCTGAAATAATGTACAATTTATGTACTTATCAGGAAAATTTTGTTAGGAGCTCATATAATTCGAAATCATTGTTTGAGTTTGAATGCGTGAGATCATCAATTATTTAAAAAAAATGTATAGATCACTAACAATCTGCAACACTATACAATACTCTGGTGACTATGTTAATAATACTGCCTACGTTTTTCGTCAGAAATATTCGGCTTTATATTTGATAGTTTATCTACAAATTTCGATGCTCGACAGTAAAACTGAAAATCTTAAATATACTGAAATATTAAGAGTATTCCATGATTTCATAATGAATCTATACCATAGGTACATTAAGTATTTGTACCTACAAATCTTGTGCAACAAAACCTAACAAGAATTCTTTGGAAATAGTAGGTATTTTCTGCACTTTAATATAAGTTTAAATAACTTTTCATACTTGGAAAACTTGAGAAATTGAGCTATTCGGAAAATTGTCAAGTTGACTTTAGCAAAAAACTTTCAATTTACTTCTCGTACTTTACAATCTTTCAATGTAATGAATTTATCATATTCATCCTGTTCAAAATCAAATACCAACAATTTTTTTTCATTCAGATTACAATTAGTTAATCAAAATGCTAGCAGTAGGAAAATCACATAATTTGACATATTAGAATTACCTGCAACTAGTAATTTTACATGTCATAGTAAAAATACTGACGAATGGTGATTTCAGCACACTATTGTACAATTACTAGGTGTAATTTCACTGACGCCTAGTGAAAATACTACTTATAAAATAGGTCTTTTTAAAAGTTACGTGTAAAGTACATAGTAATTTTACGATTGATTTATTACCATAAAATCTATCTATTCATAGCTGCTACTAACTCAAATTCCTACCAACGGAATTCGCACGAAATTCTCGTTTTAACGAGACATTCGAGTTAATTTATCGCCGGGGCGCCGCTGGGAAAAAGGGCGCGCCCGTGATATCGCTCGTCACTCAAAGCGAGCACCTCTCGTGAACGATCCCTTTCATAGGCGGTCTAACTTCGCACCTCGCGATCCCTGTAAAACAGATTTTTTTTCCCAACGCTCTTTGGCACAAAAGGACGACTGTCCCGACACGCTAGCGGGAAAGAGCCAGCTCCGATCAGTGCTCGAACGTGGAAAAGCGTGTAATGAAACAAGAGAAATGAATGGCTCCCCAACGCTATCGTTTCACCTCGCTTACCCTCGCGTGCGAAATTCGGTTGAAAGGGTTTTTCATATAGAGAATAGATAATTTTCTTCAAATTAATGGAAAAGCACAAAATTTTTGACGTAGAAAGGGGGCTGCATGAAAAAAGTGTCAAAATTCGCGAAGGTCGACACTTTTATCGAGGTTTCAGTGTAAAGATTGAAGACGAACATTTTTCAAAATTAAGGGTGCGAGCAAAATCAATTTTTATTACTATTTATAGATCGAAAAAATTTGTTGTATATTTAACAGATGAAACGAAATATTAATTCAAATAAATTCATAACTACACTGTGAATCATTTTCGGCAGAAAATATTTGGAATCTGAAGGAAGATTTTGGTTCTATTTATCAGGACACTTTTGTTACTCTAACGAGTGAATTTGTGGAACAATATTTGGCGATCACTGTTCGTACGTGACTCATGTCAATGGATGTCGTTGAATATTTTACTTTGATTGCTGCTCGGGTTTCTTCGAGGTCAATACAGGACGTTCTTATGATGGAATTCGATGCCCCACGTTTATCGAGGTTCTTGAATACCTCGATTATCCAGCGCGTGTTTTCTATGAATCACGAATTTTTTCTCGAGAAAAAATCGATGAAAAATGTATCTTTCTTCTATTTTTGAAATTTTTTTACTTGATCTACATTAGGGGATAATTTACAGCAAGTTAGTATAGTAGTATAGATTTATATATATGATATATAAATATCAGATGCCGAATTGAAAATTGTATCAAAAATCTATCAATTATTCAATTATGATAATTTTGTTAAAAATTATACATCGCCAATTGGAATTCAAACAATTCAATAGAAAATCTTATTTTTGTAAGAAAATTTTACTCAATGATAAATAATGTATAATTCAGTATTTAAGGTTCCACAATTTCTTGATTAAGATTTTTTTTTAATACATTTGTGACGGTTAAATAGGTTTAAATATGTATTGAAAAAAAAAAAAAAAAAAAAATTATGTGCATGTTAAAAAACTTCTATTGCCTACACAGAGAATCTAGAATTTTTCATTTAACAATTGTTAATAGTTACCCTAAGCAATTGAAAGAATGTTTAAATTATTCATTATATCGACTAAAAAATTATGAAAGAAAAAATGAGGATCAGTGACATGGACTCATTTTAATTCAATTATTTGAAATCTGACATTCAAATAATTTGTTACGGCAAACAATTTTTCATGTGATTCACAACAGAATAGAAGTAGCAATGAAAAGTGAGAAATAAAAATGAAGTTATTGTGATGTATAGAATAAAGGGAAAAAATTTTTTTTAGATCAGAAAAACGTGAAATTTTATAATTTTAGACAAAAAAAATGGAAGTTTTGAATATTTCGCAGCATTCAATTAAATTAATGCATTCTTGCAAATTCGGTTTGATGAATGGAGAAATTTCTTCTTAAAATTACTCTTTATTGTTTGAATTTTATAAATTTCACAAACGAATTATTATATCAAATTAACTGCAGCTCAAAAGTGTTGAGAAAATCGGATCAAATAAGACAGTAAAATATGTTCATGTTAAAGTACACAGAATCTATAAATTATTTTTTCATTCTGTATCAGTCATAATTATAAAAAAATGTTTGAATCGTATAAATTTAGGATTGTAACTTTACTGCAAAACCTTCGATTTATTAAAAAAAAAAGACTTATAGCTTTAATATGATTTAAAAAGAGAACGAGAAACATTCTCTGGTAAAAATGTGCGAATCAGTAATAATACTCAAAAAATGATTTTAATAAATATCATTCTAAATAATGAATGATGAAAACAGTCAATTCGTATTGACATATCAAAAGTTCTATTGATAATTTACTGTCATCATGTCGATTTCAGCAAAATTGACCCAACGTATCAAAACTATTTTCATTATGAAATTTCTATTTTGAATTAATTGAATCGAGAAACTATATAATTACTAAAGTGTATAAGCCACGGATGAAGTTTCTTATGACATAATATTGTTTTTTCTTATTGAGTCAATGTTATAAAAAAATGACGGAATGTTTTACACATGAGATGATATACTGTTGACCTAAATTATATTCTAATTTTCCTGAAGAAAACAAAAATAAAGTGCTGAAAGGTTGAATGAAAGAAAGGTTTGTCTGACTATTGATTGAATATGGCTCCAAAACGATTGAATAGAACATGAGTTACTACATAATTACGATGTGGAATTTTTTTTTTTTTTTTTAAATCTTTTTTCGTCATGAATTTGATATAGTAAATCAGAGTCAAAAATTTATGAGAGATGGGATTTTAAATAATTATATCGTTAATGACGAGTAGCCATTTTTTAATTTTCGATCACAATTTTACCTATTTTTTTATTTTCAACGTTACGTTATCTTTTTTATTTTGGTATCAGTGAATGCAGGAGTGCGTAGTGTGAACATTTTCTAGTCAAAAAAATTTTTATTTACGAAAAAACCCACACCCGCAACACCTAATTCAATCAAAGCCAAAAACTTTTATTGAGACTCACGAGTACTTATTTTGGTATATACTCGAAGATGAATACCAATTATATAATGTTCATTTTTAAATAGCAAAAGTAATATCTTAATTTTATTGTTATTTTTCAGAAAATTAGTCAAAAAGTACTAACAAGTTTTCCTGTGATTCAGGTGTAAAAAATCTTATAACTGAAAAAAATAGGTAAATTACATTCGTTTCCAAATTTTCACAGTTCTGCGATTAAATTCAGATAGTATTTTTGCCATGCAAAAGTAAGCAAAATGTAATTAGCACTCATCTCTGTCCATACCCTAATACATATCTTTTGTTGAGTACACTTTTTTCTCTTTGAAAATCAAGTTCGCAAATCTTTCACGACCAAACAAAGCCACCGCCAGACTTACGAATCGCATGATATACATAATTCCCCATTAATAATCGACGTCATTTTCTTTGTTTCAGGTAAGAGAAAGAAGCCCTTCTCAAACGACGCGTAACACGGCCAGACAATTCGTAATAAATCCACTATCAAGGTAAAAAATCAGCGTTCACGAACTCGAGGAACCGTCGTTATCTTTTTTCCCAACGCTCCCGACTGTAGGAACTATAAATTACCAAGGCAAAGGCGAATTGGGCCTGACAAGCGAGATGATACTAATCGTTATAACCGAGGCATTGTGTTATGTACGATATCATCGCTGCGAGTTAGCCGTGACAATCTGCAAAGGACGAACGAAGTGGCACGGTGGGTGGGGGGGGGATGGTAGGAAGGGGGGTGGGGTAGTGTAACGACATTAAGCGATGCGCTTTGAAATATTAAGGACTAACAATGTAACGTAATAAACTAATGCATCCGTGACTAGCAAACTAGTGACAGGGGACCCCTTAATTCGATAAAGTGATCGCTCGAGGCATTCGCTTGTTTCAAGTACTTCTTTTTTTGCAAATTTAAAAATTTCACTCCTATCCGTCAACCTTCCTTCCTTTGAAATCTAAAGTCAGAAAGAATATTTTAGAAATGGTCTTCAAGATTCCACTATAAGTAATTGCTATACCAAATTAGAAGTAAATTTTTGTTTAGGGTTATACTGTTAGTTTTCTCTCTTTGGGTCGAAATAAGGTGTGGATTTGAAACGATTGTGATGTCACTAAAGTCAGAGGAAAAATATTCTTGATTTTGTTGTGGACGTTTTACTTCATACATGAAAAAGTCGACGTTTACTAGCAATCGTTTCGGGCGAAATCATAGAGCGGCAAACAGTGAAACCGGAATATGCAGAATCGTTTCGGTCCCGTTTCCAATTTCGATCTATCAATTCCGCTTCCAATTGTAACTCCGATTCCGGTTTAGGTATTATTTCCGGTTCCGTTGCCGGTTTGCTTGGGTTCCGTTTTATGGTTCCGATATATCGATCCTCGCTGACTGCGCGGAATGATGCTTATTCCGCCGTTATACGAGTAACGATATTATCACTCAAAAACCTAATATCGAGAACAACAGCTGTCGGGATGGGAATTCCCGTTTTCGATGTTTCTGAAAGATCGGGAATACAGATGAACATAAAAAAATTTGCCGAATGCCCGTGATTTGGATCTTTGCGATTTTAGTTTTTTTTGGGAGATGGTTTTTTTTTTATTTACGAAGTGATGTTTATGATAGATAAGGTGTTTGGTGGATTTTTTATTGCACTTTTTTTGTGAGTTAACATGGTACATGTTACGGAAGCAAGAATAAAATGATAAATTATATGAAGTAGTATTGTTAGTATTGACGAAGTAAGAAATTTCTACTAATTTATTACAAATAAATTATCTGGAATCTTTTCGGTCATGAATATTCAAATATTTTTCTGTTTACTGCAAAATAAATAAAAAAACGTGTAGAATGTAAGAAAATAAGGGTTTTACCAAACATTTATATAGCCATTTTGAAACTCGAGAAATTTTGAATTTGATATTATGGTGAATTTCATCAAAATCCACTTGATTACAGTGAATGATTTGTAAAAAATTTTTACATGACAGTACAAATTCGCTTTTCTTTCCTTTTTTTTTAAATGAAATCATTAAGATTATTTTTCAAGATTTATTATCTTAACAATATTTTCTTCAGAGATACATGTTTTTACTCAGTCATTTAAGCAATAATTACTCATTTCCGAAAGACTGGCACATTTTGAAGTAAAGATTTAATTTCAAAATACTTATTTAATGAAAATTTCAGGAATTTTTATTGATTTTTAGTGCTTTTAAAGACTCTTGAGGAAATTAGTTCGACACGTATAGATTTTAGGTATTTATACAGATTTCTAGTATGTAAAACATTCTTTGTACTGTTTATCATATCAGTTGGAATTTTCTAGTTTTTTCATAGATTCTACGTATATTTATGAGTTGTGTCGTGAATTTTCACAATTCGTAGCCAAATAATTTCAAATTTGATTGATTTCTTATATTTACAAGATTTTTGATACTGATAATGTTCACGGATACCTAGAAATGGAAGTTTTTTTTTTTTTTTTCATTTTTTTTAGTCATAAAGGAAAACGATTTTTTTTTTCGATATTCTTACAGATTAATGTGCAGATTTCTATATTCTCAGCATCTAGAATCCAAAGTATTAGAGCATACAAAAAATTTTATACTTTTTCAGTAGGATTCATATACGTATATTGATTTTTTGTATTTGAAAACTGTATCGTATTTTAAGTATCTTTTATTCCTTAGTATTTTTAAGAAATTATAAAATTTGATGAGTTTTTCTGGTATTGCCATACATTTTTCGTATTTCCCTAGATTTTTTTTCAGAATCTAAAAACATAATGCTCTAGAATTTTAAGTTTCAAAGATTTTCAAGACAATTGTATCCTTAAAAGGTCAGTTCTTGAAAGATTATGAGTATTTAAAATAGTTCTAGAATGTATTTTCAAGTGTTTCTTTGAAAGTTTTTATAATTTTTGTAAATTGCTTCATGTAGAATTTTATACTTTGTTGGTATACTTTTCAAATTTTATTACTTGTGAATGTGATAATGAATAATTTTGAAAAGAGTATCATCATACATTATTAAAATATCATCACTCATGCAGCGAATTCTTTTTTGTGGTTTTATTTCCCATGTACTGTAATAACGAAAAACGGACCATTTTGAAAATTTTTAATCCAACATATCAAGATTATAAATTTATTTAGAATTGACTATTCTCATTTTTCATTGGTTAAATCTATGTAAGTGTAATGTATCTTACTATATATTTTTTTATACTGTCGATTGATTCATATTTTATATGGTGTGAATGATTATTAACATTGGAGTTGATTATAAATATTTTTCCAAGGTTTTTTTATGTGGTTATACCTCAATTACGCAGTAACAAAAATTTTCGAAAAATTCTAAAACCAAAATAAATAAGTATCATATATTTGTAGTATGCTCAACGAGCTTGCCGATTTCATCTGGAAATAGGGAAAAAAAATTTTTTTAATTTATCTTCACTATTCTACAAAATCCTTTCTAATGCTTTAATTTTTGTCGATTTTATAATACATTCTCAGACATGAAAAATGAAATTGATTCATCATTTTTAGACGTAACTTTCCGGCACTCTAAAATCCTTTGAATCAGCATCCCCATCGATCTCCATCCTTCCCCAGATCCCTCGATTCTTCGATATTTATGCAACGAAAAAAAAAGAGCGCAAACAAAAACGCGACGCCATGATTGAAAACCCGACGTTGAAATAGCAAAGAGCATTTTTTCTCCGTCCCATCAACTTTAGCGCGTCGCAAATGTCGTTATTTCTCTTGGAAAAAGCGTGACGAGCTTCCACGGGATTGCGGGCGAAATTGTAAGGACAAGAAGGAATTTATTTCCCGATGTTATTCGCGCGCCGCTGTTCTTTTATATTCGCTCTCGCGACGTATTGATCGATGATAGAAAAAGAGAAATAATTTATAGGCACTTTCGGTCGTTTCCTTCCATGTTTTTTTTATTTTCTTCCCTCCCCTCCTTTTATTTACGTCGGAGACGACGAAAATTCGTGCCAGCAGAGAGTTCGCAATCCCGGCCAAACTATATCAGATACGGTTTACGACACATGAAACCGCAAGAATGAGATCATGTTATATCGACGTCAGATTTCTTTTTTCGCGTTTCCTGACGTACGCGCTTCGCTGATAATTTTTGCGAGGTTTTGGTACACGCGAGTCATGTGTTTTTGCGGTTCGTTATCGTGTCATCGAGATGACGAAGTAATTGTGAAGTACGTAGTGTGTGAAACGCTGCTAGGGTTGTAGCGTGAGTATGTTATTTTGAGATTGAACCGTACAAGGAAATAAGAAAAATTTCTTATTATAAAAATAATTACAGATTCCAGAGTATTCTGGACTAATAAGTAAATTTTCAATGTGAAATAATTTGAGTAAATGATTCAAACGGATGCATGATACGCGAAAAAGTGAAGGATACTTTTGCTCGTTTGCAATGTAACAGGCTGATTTTCCTACATTTATACTCTTTAAGAAAAAAGGTAAAAAGATAAAAGATGGATCATTTTTCAATCGAAAATAAACATTTGTCATGGAAATATCAATTAACAGATGGAAACGTGTATAAAAAATCTGTTGATTTTTCGATTATTATTAACATTTCTTTTCATTATTATCTACTTGTACATTACATTATTACATATCAACATATACACACATTATGATCTATGAAACCTCGAATCTTAGAGCATGTAATCCTCGAAAACAATTTAGGAAAATACTAGAAATGAGACACGTAATCCCTAAAATAGTATACATACTGACGATACTAACAAAAATTAGAACGTACTAAGAGACGTTCGAAATTCAATGTTGTCATTTTAAATAATAAAATGTAAAAATTTGAGCTTACAAGTCGATTTCTTAAATATGATGCTGCTAGAATGAATGTTGATTTATACATAAAAAAAAATATATATGTATTTACCCTTTTCACTTTTGTGACTTTTTCGATCACGGAATTCAAACAATATAATCAAATAAGAATTATTAAACAATTAGATAAATACTTAAAAATCATGATTTCATGCAAGATTCCACTAATATTAGTAAATAATCGTATATATTGGATGATTTACTCATTGAAAATGATTATCAGTTATTGCAATAATGATGAACAGTGCCTTGAAATAGTTTCAAATTTCAGTGACACTTGCTTTTGCTTACTAAACAACTATTTTGATTCCTTACATGTTTGTTGCGACACAAAACGTAAATAACATATATTTTATTTTAAATATGATCTTCCATTCAAACTAAATATCTAATTCTGATGATATAACTATTACTTTGAATAATGAAAAATGAACTGAGAATTTCAATTCCTTATGAGGAAATCTAAATCTGTCAAAAAAACTTTCCCTGATAAGGATTCTATGAAGTCACCTTATCCTTAAGGATTTCGCATTTTACAATGATTTTATAAGGTCAGCTTATAAAAAATCGACTATTTCATAGTAAAATATTCAAATTGTTATGAGGATTTTGTAAGCTTTTAAGTAACATAGGATGAACTTCATTTTTTGCAATATTTTCCTCGAAAACTAAACGGTCAATTCTCATGCAATATTGTATATATAAAGCCTAATGAGGCTTGAAAACTTTTTTTTGCAAAGTTTCATTGACATAATTCGAAAACTGTTTGGTATAAAAAATGTTATTCTTATCTATTTTAGAATTACATAGTAACTTTTTTTCCATAGAAAAAAAGGTGTTGTATAATGATAATCCTCTACCATACGAATTCCAATACATTTTTCGAAACAGATTGTTACACTCGTATCTTCCGTAAATTTTTATTTTTGAGGAATGCGTACACTCTAATTTCCTCTGCTGCGAGTCTCTGAATTTCGATCGAAGTTCGAAGTTCGGCTCCAACCACTAGAGGCTCCGCGGCAGAACGCTTCTCGCACTTATAAAGTAGTACAGAGTATACTTCCAGAGTGTGAAAACGCTGAAAAAATTGTCTCCTTTCCCGAGACAGTTACCATTGTATATCGGTACTGATCCAATGGAAAGGAGTCCCAACCGAACGCAGTAAGTACTTGATTGTCACCACTGTCACTTTTTTATGTTATATTGTGACTATATATTATTCTCAACCTATCCAAAACGTTGTTGGTTTTTTTTCATTTATACACTAAATTATTTTAGTTGATACATCGCTCTATGTAACTCCGTTTCTACTCTTATTCTTGCGTTTCTGATTTTCTTCAGAACACTAAGTATTGTTCATTCCTCGCATCTCGCGAAAAAAAATTCTTCTTTTCACTGATTAGGTCATCGATCAGGTCTACAATTGCTGAATCACCGATTTCTTCATAATGCCCATGGTTTTTTCGTTTTTTTCATATTAAAAAAGTGAAATTTTATCCATCCATCGTCGAAACGCATTAATGCTCTTTCGAAAATTAATTTCTTCTTCTGTGCTCCGTGAAAAAAAAAATTATCATCCATGGATGGTGATATTCAATATATATGCGTACTTCTCAGCTTCACACACGTCACACGTACAAATTAAAGGATCCGCGTGTTTGACGATCCCATAATAAAACTAGCCTTTCAATACTTTTACATGCAGTTCAACAGAAGTTTGATTTTTGTGAGCATTTTGTTGACTATTTCGCGAAACTAAAGACATGGCAATAAGTGTAAGTGAAATGCAAAAAAAGTATGTAATTTTGATGTACTTCTTAAAATTATATTGCAAATAAAAAATGTTCTAATCACACTCGTTCCATTCCTTATTTATTGAAAAAAAAACACTATTAGCAGAAAATTCAGTTTATCAGCGAGAAACGTGCAATAAAAAAAGAATATTATTAAGCAAAAGAAATTTTGGGTTTTTCCACATTTATTCATTTATTTTATCAGCACCAGTACTTCACTTGTCACAAATTAAGTTTATCTTTTTTAAGAAGAGTATTTTTTGAATAATAATTCTGGAATCAAATTTTTACTATTTCTTTACATTGCATAACCCACACTCCACGATTTTTGCAGTTTCTTTCTAACTGACCCAATGACTTGCACTGCTCGCACGTCAATAAGAATATCAATCACGTCTTTGTGTATATTTTCGCGTTTTAGCATTTTATTCGACGTTTCGACGACGGAACGTCGAAGTTTCGAATTCAAATATGCACTTACATCAGCTTGATTCCCAGAATGCACGTCAGCCCATACATCTTATCAAGTCTCAGAACTGTTTCGTCAGGATAATTTATTTATATCTGAAAGTGCTACAAGTCGATACCTGACGACAAATCTGACCTTAACTAATCGAAAAGAAAGTTACCAACAAAAATTCTGTCCTTTTTTCTGAATACCGTTGAAATCAGTGAGAAAAAACTCGAAAAATGGGAGCCATCAAAGCTGGTTTTTTATCTCTTAGTGCTGCCCACTCATTAAAATACACTTGACTGTATTTTTAGCAATTTATTCAAAAATCATCAATCTCTTTAGTTTTTATCGAAGCCGACATAATGTCATGTTCGTTCGAACTATCACATTACAATAATGACGTAAGAGTATGAAATGATCATGTTGAAGATGGAACAGTCACAATTTCTATTCTACGAGTAACGTTTGTAAATAGCTGATAAAGTTTTATTCACTAGCATATTTGAAAAATCATTACTGTGTGCTGTATAGATTGTCTGTCGTTTGAATTGTTCATTCATTGCATGAGCACATGCAAAAAATATTCCAGTCTTATAAGTACCTCAGTAAAATATTGTTCCCTCATTATTTGTGATATGGGTCTTAAACATCTACTTTTAAAAAAATAACGTTTCTGAAATAGTGTTTTTGACACTTGTATTTTTTGCGAACCTTGAACAGGATTTTCAAAGTAGTCTATAAATATTTATTATTTATAGAAATATTATTCCTGTGCATTCTAGAACATAATAAATCAAAAAATTCGATTCAAAACCTCTTTTACCGTAAAGCCTATTATTTTCTCCGGAACAACGAATTTACCTCGTAAAAAACCCTGAAATTCACCATTTTTATTCTGAAATTCAACGATAACTCGCATCCGACTGTTTTTATGATTTCTCTGATTAATGGCTGCCATCGGGTGAAAAAGTTCGATAGAAAATTGCCAAAGTAATAGGTACCCAATCTATTTCTCCAGGCCACGTCTAGCATGCCATTGCAAAACCATAAATTACAACGGGGAGAATTTTTATTCATTTTTTCGTTCTCCCCGATTTTCACAAACCATGCTATAAAAACGCGAGGCCCCGGCACTAGTCCCGCAAACCTAATCGCCCGCTGCGTTAAATTATTGAGGCGGTTCGTATAGGATCATTAATTGAGTAGAAGTCCTTGTTTGAGCGAAGGAACCAACCGTTTTTCGGACGACAGGTGTGAAGTTGTTGCCCGAGTGCGATAACCTCAAAAAGCGAGGTGGCCGAAGAAACGGAATTCAGATCGTTTGAGATATGAGAGAGTTGGTTTTGTTCGGGATGGAAGTCGAAATGAAAAATATCAATATCGGCTTATTTGATATTTTGGAGATTTCTGATGTTCAATATTGATGTATATTAGAGAAAATATCGATATGCCGATGCATCGTACAGATTTTTATGGATTTTTCTGAAAAATTTAGTTAATAAAATAATAGTTATTATCAGGGTTTGGAAAATTACTGAAAATTTACGTTAAGTTACCGTTACTTCAGTTATAAAAGTAATTCGTTACGTTACTGTTACCACTTAAATAATGTAGTGTTCCGTTACTTTTCGGAATAAATTGAATCTTGATAACAAGACACCGAAGAACTAAAGATGAAAAAACAATATCAACGTACTCGTGGTTTTGTTTTTGAAACCGTTTTTTATTTCAAATATAATAAAATAGTTTTAGACAGAAAAACATTAGACGTGTTCAAAGTTTTTTCGAGTTTCAACAAAGCGTTTCGCTCTAACAAAACAGCATATTTTTGAGATCTGTTGTTTGTTAAGATGAGCCCTCCATGAATAATTTTTTTAAGGAGAAAATTATGAAGCATTCATAAATCTGTATTTTTTGACCTTGAGAAAAATAAATTAGCTTGTTCGAATTTTTAAATTTTTTCATGTTTTAAAAATTTCTGAGTATGACATTTCATTCAATATACATATAAATATACAAATTTTACAAAGAATCTTATGCACACAGACTTTGAGTATTCTTGACACTTTTTTGTATTTTTCAGTGTGCATAAAATGCTTGGAGGATTTTCTTGTATTTTTAGAAGTTTTCACTATTTTTCTGTACATTGATATGCAGATTTCAAGAATTTTATGTTCCAGAATTCAAAGTTCATTTGATTATTTGTGTTTAAGAGTATTTTACAGCAAATAGTGTCTATGTAAATTTTCATTTTCTTTCATTTTTAGTACTTTGCAGTTTTTCTATGATTTGAAATATTGCTCATGTATTTCTGAAACTATTCGTACTTTTCACAATATATAGAATGTTGCAGGGTTTTCTAGTATTTCTTATATATTTTTATAGATATAAATCGTATAGATTTCAAGAATTTCGAACTTTAGAATTTGAACTTGATTAAATTTTTCGTGTTTTAAAGAATTTTCCAGAAAACAGCGTCTTACAATGTTAATAAATTTTTGCTTATCTTGCAGTATTAATCGTATTACTTCAGTGTTATTATGATTTGAAGGATCGTTCGGTATTTTTCCATGTTGCTGTATGAATTTATGGAATTTGATAGATTATAAATCTTTCACATACAGATATGAATTTTTCTTTCTGCGTTTGTTTTTATTAATAGAACGTTGTAGAATTTTAAAGTTGTTTTAAAGATATTTCTTTGAATTTACAGAATGAAATTTGCTAATAGAATTGAAAGTTTGAATTATTTGAAGTATTTCGATCGTTTTTGCAGAAAACAGTTTGTTCATGGATTTAGTGTGCCCTCAATATGTTTCTCATTTTTCACATACTTTTAGAGTTTGAAAAATATTCTACTATTACTCTGGACTTCTTTACACATGTATTTTTAGAATTAAATGTTCGAGAAATCGAAGTTTCTTGATTCCTGGAATAACATAAATTTTTTAAGAATCTAATAAAATTCATCAGAAACCAACTGAAATGTAGTATTTTTCGTATTTTTTTTTCTATTTATTATATTATATAAGATTTTATATCATGAATAATTTTGAAGGTTTTCAGTTACTTCATAGATTTTTCATACCCTTATTGATACGTAGTTTTTTGAATTTCTTAAAATTTTCTATACCTTTTCGAATTATTGAATTTTTTTTTGATATTCTTGATGGTAAAAGCCGAATGTATCACAAAACATGAACACTGAAGAAAAAAATATTTGGTAAATTTCCTGTTTGAGTACCAACTGTAAGTTTGTTATCCGTATTTCGGTATGAAATTTTTCCCATGAATGGATTTAGAAATCTTGACATACACTTGAAGAATTTTATTATTTATGTATGGAAATTTTTCTAAAATTTTCGAAAGAATTCCCGTAGCGTATGAAAAATTTTAGGGAATTATTTATAGGAAATATCACATACAGAAATATAGATTAAGAACTTCCAATACGTTGATGGAAAATCTACCAACCTTTTTAACAGCGGGATCTAAAAAGGCGAAAATATTGAAAACGGTGTATTTTTTTAATCTTTCATATTCGTACTTAGCCTAATAAAAAGAGTACATTAATTCAGTCGAAAATGAACGAATTTTTGAGAGTTTAGTTTCATACGTCTACTTTTTTTTGCATGGTAAAGTAAATGAAGCCATTTTTATCTGGTAATGAAATTCTCAGAAACTGAACTGAAGAAATAACTAACGTCATACTTCCAGCATATCGTGATTTTGTAACTTTGGGAACCAACCATTTTGTGTATTGCATTACCATGATTTAAGCGATTTCTAATTCATCGAAGAAGTTTTTTATAACTACTTTACTCTTGAACTTGAAAATCTCTGGACCGTGTTTGACAAAATTAATTTTTCCTGGAACCCTCTTCAGGTGAGAGGATTTCATTGACGTCGTTGGGGATGCAGAATGGAATTAGGACACGACACGAGAGTTATGGGGAACATTTTTTTATCGCGCAGAGCTGGCTTTTATTTCGATATAGAGACATCTGCGAGGATTTCTTTGAGTGACCCTCGCCGCGGGACACCAGTGGAGAACCTTTTTCTCCAAAGAGCAGCCAAACACATGAACACATTCGAATTTCGGGCCCACAAACGACTTATTGTGTTCCCATGAAACAAAACGCCCACTTCCCGCGAGCCTCGCGTCCAAAAACGTTTCAATACCGATTTTGAAACGTCTCATTCGCGTATTCCCTTTTCTTTTCATAAAACTTACCTCAATTTTCGGCTTGTTAGGGAATCATTTCTCATTTTTCGAGGATTTTATCCTTTTTTCTAACCTTTTCAAGCAAACTCTCAAGTTATTTTATCCTAAAGCTCACACAAATCATAAAGATTTTGTTATTCATTCAAAACAGTCTTAAAAATTAATGTTAAAAGCGGACGTTCAAGAATTGGTATGGAATTTCTTGCTAATTTCATTTAAGTATTGCTCATCAAAAATAATTTCATAAGGAAACAAGACCTGCAGTTAGGAAAAATACGTCATCTTATTCACCACGATTTTTTAGGTTAGCAGATATTTTGTTGGGTTGTTTCCTTGAAAATGCCGATTCATTCCAACCTATAAATTACGTGACTATTTCTGAAGAGCAGATCGACCCGAGTTTTTGGGGATACCAAAAGCGTTATTAGGATTCGTCTTCGGCACGTAATAATACCTATAATTTTTCTCTTGATTGCTATTTGAAAAGAATCGAGGGTTCATGAAAAACTCTGCCTTGGTTCTGACCTTTCGTTAAAATTTGTAGTTGTTTTTTATGGCTACGAATTCTTCGAAAGCTTCCTTTCAACTTTTTTAAGAAAATATTGAAGGTTAATCAAATCACATCTTTTGTTTTGCTGTTATATTGTGAATTGTTGTTACAATCACTCAATTAACTTGAAATTTATAACACCAAAAAACGCAAGTCGTTGATCAAAATTCAAATTCATAACTGAAATTCTATTTTTCCTTTTTTCCAAAACAAATTACCTTTACGCTTTAATGACCTCTCGAGTTTTCGACACGCTCTCCGCTGTAAATTCGCGACGTTTTTTCGTATTCCCTGAAACGCGTCTCCAAAGGACTCCTTCGTGTATCTAAATACCGCAAAACAATTTGCGGTTAAGCGTTCTTTTTGTCGTGAATAATCGACTCCAGCGTGAAATCGCGGAGTGTAATTTTCGAGCAACTCCCGCAATGACCTGCAGGTGTCCAAAGACGGTTTTCTCCTTCGCCACAGTAGCTCGTAAAAATTTGAAAGAAATTTCTTCCTTGTTTCTCTACACAGTCGGGACATTTTGTTTGTATTTTAATTTCAAAAATAACCGATTTCTCGGTGCCAATGTATCTCAATATGTCGGGTTTCAATTTAACACCTTCAAAATTGACTTCTCCGAGCTTTTAATCGTTTATTCAGTCTTCATCAAGAAATATGGAACAATACACAAGCTTTCCTCTTTATACTAACACTTCAACAAGTTCAGTGACGACAATAAATCATTATCTACTTACAAAAATTTCTATATTATTATATAATCAAAATTAGAGCAGCAAGTGTATTATTAGTTGGAAGGTCGTCGTAAATCAAATTACAATTTCCATCAATAGCATTTCACAATCTTAATATGAGAGACCTTCCTCGTCAACTTGCGCGAAACAAAACCCAAAAATGAAATGATGAACAATCTTGGACCCTGAACTCTTCCTGTAATTCGTCTCCATATCCGAAATTTTAGCGTTTAACCAATCGAAATCATGACCCTTTTCAATTCTATAATTGGCCAAAACCTATTGATTCTTCGTCAAATGTCTGACGTTATTTTCGTGTTCTTCTATTCTACTTCCTGAACATCGTTTAATTTGGCCCACTAATTTCCAATCACATTCTTTACAGACCATTTAAATTATTCAACGTATGTTTCCCTCTTATATACATTTTTACATTCAACATGTTGTTAGATTTATACACTACTTAAAAATTATGCTTTTCAAAAAACCTCGAAATATTATTTTGAAACCTATCATATGGCAATACTACGAATCTCTATTTAACCCTCTCATCAGAAACCCTATCATTTCATAGAATGTATTTTAACTTTCTAATTCGAGAAGTCATATTTTTATCAATAATATAAATAGGATAGGAAATTTGGTTCCGAGAAATGAGTTTTTTCGAAATTAAAACAAAATGGAGCGTTATCAAATTGAAACGATTAAATCTGTGTATTTGACATTTATGAGTTTTTGAATATTTTGAATAATATAGCATCGTCTCCCTTTCCCTTGCATTTGAAGAAAATTTTAACTTAATTATTTATATTTAATGAAAAATTTCATGTTTCAAACATACACTTGAATAAAGTGCATTTTTTATATCCTGAATTTTTGTTTATTTCTAACCCCTCATATTTAATATTTTATTATATATTCTCTTCTGACTTCTCTATTTCGAGAAAAATAATTTTGTATATTCCGACAAATATTTAGATTTAGTATTTTGATGTTCAATTATTTTATCAAAGTTTCTATATACATTTTCAGATTCAATTGACAAAATAAATGAATAATTTTTCGATGAACTTTCGAATTGTTTATTATAAGCGTAAAAAGTAATTGTTGGGAAAATCCATCTAGAATTTTTCAAGCTTCTCGTGAAGTATTTAATAGACATTAGAATACATGATACAAAATTTTCATCAGAAAATTTATTGCTTCATTGTTAATCATAAGAATGAGTCATGAGGCTCATTCTGTAATTAACATTTTTGCATTTTCGAAGCTTTCGCGATTTAATTTTTGGACTCGATATTCTTTGATTTTTCAATGTTTTCACTTTTATACATGTTCCTAATTATTATTGGATGTACATTGTTATATGCACTGCAAAAAAAGTTTGTGAATTTCCCATAACGTAGTGTAGTCAATTTCCTATACCTCGAAATTTACTATACCGCAATAGACTTTTTCCTCGACCATAGGACTTTTACTACTCTTTTCACGAAGTCTTTCTATGTCTAGTATATGAAAGATAAAAATATAGTAATTTTTCTATGGAACATCAATATTTTTATCTTCCCGCTGTAATAAAAACATCTTACCCAAGCACAAAAATTTTTCATTAATTTTTTTAACCATATGGTAAAAAAGCTGGTAAATTTTCCCATGCCCGTTATAGTAAATTTCTGAAAGTACATTAGATATTTTCAAATTTTACTATGATTTTTCATTTTTCAATTGTTTGTTTTATTATTTTCCTTTTTTGTATATTACATCGATTTCCATGCTTATCACGTGAAATTTGTAAATTCATGAATTGTTTAATGAAATGTACTAACAAAAGAACAAAACGAATTTGTAATGATACATGATGAATTTATATGGATTCAATACTTACTTTTCTTCTGATTTATTTTTACTATTTCATATAAATCACCATCTTCAATATAATCACTGTTAATTTAACTGATGAATGTTAGAAATAGTTATGTACCATATATCATTTAATAAATAAATCTTATAAATTTTTAATGTTATTAAATATTCTCTGTTTTAAGATCATTCAGGATGAATTTCATGCCACATAATATCCTTACGAGGAATCAATCTATTATTAAAACTTTTCCTCATAAGGATTTTATAAGGTCACAGGTCACCTTATCCTTAAGGATTTTGCATTATTATAATGATTTTTCAAGGTTGTCTTACAAAAAATCAAAAATTTCATGAGGAAAAATTTTACCTTTTATAGAAATTTTATAAGGTTTCAAGTTACAAGGGATCAGCTCCGTTTTTTGAAATTTTTTTCTAAAAAACGAAACTGTCAATTCTCATGCAATATTGCATGAAGCCAAATGAGGATTGAAAACTTTTTTTTGCAAAGTTTCATTGACATAACTTATGTCATGGTAACTTTTTTTCCATAGAAAAAAGGTGTTGTATAATGATAATTCTCTACTATACGAATTCCAATACATTTAACGAAACAGATTGTTACACTCGTATCTTCCGTATACATTTATTTTTGAAGAATGCGTACACTCTAATTTTCTCTGCTGCGAGTCTCGGAATTTCGAACGAAGTTCGAAGTTCGGCTCCAACCACTAGAGGCTCTGCGGCAGAACGCTTCTCGTACTTATAAAGTAGTGCAGAGTATACTTGGAGAGTATTAAAACGCCGAAAAAATTGTCTCCTTTGCTGAGACAGTTATCATTGTATATCGGTACTGATCCAATGGAAAGGAGTCCCAACCGAACGCAGTAAGTTTGGATTTAACCCAAATTTAACTTGTTTATTTATAGTCTGATAAATAATTTCATGTATAAGACATACAAATGAAAGTAATGCTTTTTGTTATATTCTGGATTTCGTTTTCTTTTTCAACCCTTTATTCTCCACATTTTATCATATATTTCTATTCTGACTTTCCTAGTTTAAGGATATGAATTTTTTATATTGAAACAAATATTCATATTTAATATTGTTATGTTCCATTTATCAAAATTTCTATGTATATCATAATATTCAATTGAGAAAATAAGTAAATAATTCTTCAATAAATTTTTTAAATATTTATTATAAGCCTAATAGGCCATTGTATGTGGCAGCAACCTATAATTTTCAAGTTTTTTGTGAATTATTTAATAGACATTTGAATAATACAAAATTGTCATTAAAGAAATTATTGCTCTATTGTATTAATTTTATTTAACCTTATTTTGTTCTTCAATTACTCTTTTAATCCATGTAATAACATTTTATATTGACGTCTTATTTATACGATATTGAAACATTCATTTCTTCATCATTCCACGATAACTCATCATCATTTACATCCATTCTCATGAAAATTTTTTCAAAGAACGTTCGATGATTTTTTTAGAAAACCCAACACTCAATTGGCCCCTGGTCTTTGAATCATTCAATTTTGCCCATGCTCGAGTCCTCACATTCGTTTATTCATTATTCCCACAGTTATTAATCGCAGGAAGTAATACTGCTACGTATCGTTCGTTATGCAAATGGCTGAAGCTATCAAACGAAATGAATATATATATATGCGCTCGTTGCTTTTTAATTTCCGAGGCCGCGCGTTCACGCTGTTGCAACGCTGTATTCCTTAACTGAAACATGAATGAAATACGGGGCGCCTGATTTATGAAGTAGGGTCAGTCGAAGATATTTATGGCTGTCGCGTGTGATCATCGAGAACTCTCTATTCTTCGCTCTCCATTTCGAATTTTTTTTTCTCTGTGATAGTTAATAACGCAGGCAAAAATATTGCGCGTTTTTCCATTACCTCGTTCAACTACTACCCCCTACACTGAATTCTGACCAAGGGATTGGATAGTCACACTTATAAGCCCCCCCCCCCCCTTCAACTAGTAAACGAGTGATATAAATTGAATTGATAGCAACTCATTGAGAATGTAAAAGCATGGCTACTGCTAAAATTCAAAAGTGCAAACAAAGCTTGAAGATGGAAGTTACGTGAAAAGATAAAAAATTTCAAAGTCATTCTGAAAAAAGGGATTAATGCATGTCAAATAGTCGAATTTTTTTAAAAGCTAGAGGGAATTTTAATTTATTACAGGGTTCCTATTGTATCTTATGTTTTGAAGTTAGATATGCTGACTTTTTTTCTGAGCTCGAGTAAAATCTGAAAGAAATTGAAGAAGGAACTTGACGTTTTACTCATTTTATCTTTGAAATTCTATTTATCTGATCCTACGATGGTTAAATTCTATGATAGTAACTCATAATATAAGATAAGTATGATAATTATTTATTACTTTATAACATACATAAAAAGGTATATCAGCTAATATGTGTTAGTTATATGAAGTAAAAAAGAAAATAAAAGAAATATATATATTTTTAGAAATCTGTTTAGAAATTCAATTCGAAAGAATTCAACATTATTCCAAAAAAATTGAAAAATGTAACTAAGAAAATAAATACCGGCAGTATATCAAATACTTTTAATATATGTAGATACAATTTTCTTAAACATCAATAAAAATTTTCTAAATCTATGTAACTAAGAATCCTTATGAATCGAATTGTGAGAAACTATACAAAAATCTGTCAAATAACAAAAAAAAAAAAAAAAAGTTTAAAATTCAATATGAAGCAATTCAAAGAAATTTGAAAAACTTTTGAACAAACACTCGAAAATAGATTATACAAAAATTTTGAATATTTAGAATCATAAGAATCTTCTAAAAACTGAAATTTTTAAGAGATATTATTTTCGGAAAAATTTGTTAAACTTAAAATTCTAGAGAATTAAGCTTTTGTATTCTGTAAATAAATCTAACAAAATACGCGAAATCTATGAAAAGTAAGGGAATCTCATAAAATTTGATTAAAACTTAAAAATTGAAAGATTACTAAAAATACCGTCAAGTTTAAAAATACGAAAAATCAATTTACGTATAATCTCACCGAAAATATATAAATTATTGAAATGCTATATTATTTTAGATCTAGGTAATCCAAGTATAGAAATCTGCACATTAAAGTATCAAACTATAAAAACGTCAGAAAACAGTTTGTCTCGTAAATCATTAAAAAATAACAAAAAACTGCAATGTTCGGGTATTTATAAAACGATTCCAGTTTAAAATCCATTTAAATATAAAAAATTCAACAATTTTTGAATTATTTAGCTACGAATTGTAAAAATTAATGGAGAAACTCATAAATGTACTTAAAATCTTTAAAAAAAATCTAGAAAATTCAAACTGATTTGATAAATAATCTACAATACAAAGAGTATTCTAGATACTAAAAATCTGTATAAATACTAAAAATCTATACGTGTAGAACTTATTTCCTCAAAAATCTATAAAAACACTAAAAATCTCTTCAACGCTAAATGTTAGACCATCAAATCCCTAGAATTTTCATGGCAATGTATAAAAGTATAAAAAAATCTTTTCGATTTTAAAAACTAGCAGATTTTCAAAATTTTCATCAAATACTAGAAATCGATGAAACAATAAAATTTTGCGCACTCTATTCTCGAAATCCATTTAAAAATTCAATAAGGCCCTATACATTGAAGTAAATTATTTTACATCGTATAAACTTTCGAACAATACTAAAGAACCAAAAATACTTAAAATCATTAAGTTACTTTAAATGTGTGAAGTTTTAATGTTCTCAAAAATCTATAAAAACACTGATAAATTTATCAAACTTTACATCCAAGAGCATCAAATTTGATAAAAGATGTTTACATTTCTACTCGAGTAACAGATCATCTTTAAAAAGGCAGAAATACTGAGAAATGTTATAAGGAAAATAATAGTATTTTGTAAGAAAGTGATGTTTTTAGATGATAAAAGCACGAGGCTCTAGTCACTTTTTTGAATAGAATGATCTTGGGAAGAATATTCATCAAATCTTTCAAGTATGCTTTATTTTTCATATTAAGCACAATAAAAAAACAATTAACACTTATGTCAACTATTTTTCGAAGTTTCAGCAATTTCTTTAAAACAATAAAATCATAGGAAACTCGCAGAACATTTTTCTACGTCGATTCATTATCTTCTATGTAAATGTTCTCAAACAGACTACATGTACAGTAAACTTCCACCTATCTAGACCTCCACTTATCTAGACCTTCACCTATCTAGACCAAATTCTTCCACCTATCTAGAGTGAAAGGATTACCTGCACCTCCCACCACCAACAATTGCGCGACCAATGGGACAGAACAGTTGAATGGTAGGAACTTAAAATCCATGTGATCGTATTTTGTTTTACGCCAGCATTTGTTTTTGCGCGGTTCCTAAAATGTTCGAGATCGCTGATTGGCCGAGATCGTTCTCAAGGGCGGGCGAACAAAAATCGGCTTCGAAAACAACGTGGAATGGTGGGAGCCCCTCTCGCTCTAGATAGCTGAATGTTTACGTTTTCAGCAGGTCTAGATAGGTGGAAGTTCACTGTAATCATATAAGCATCGATGAGATGCCTTCATTGTAAGAAGTATCCGCGTAATGAAGTAAAATTGGCGCAGGAAATTAGATTTCATAATTGCCAAGTCGATGAAAACGCTTGATTTTTACAATTGACCTGGACTCTGCAGCTCTCATTTCCACGGGAAAAAGTTGTAAGAGACTAGTTTTGCCCCGGTTCTTGAAGAAATTTAATTTCCATTTTTTCCTTTCCCGAGACTCGATTTAACGTCGCGTTTTTGTGCCATCGCTCTTTGTCCCCCGACTTCCTCAATCTTGTTCTTTTTTTGTTGCATTTTCGCGTCATTTAGCCTTCTTACTTTTTCCTCTCGACTCTTTAGTACATCCATCTTGTCCTCCATACAATGGGCCAGAAAGCAACGATAATATTCCATTATTTATCGTCCTTTTTGGCTCGTAATGGATTTTGTTTAGTCGTTTCCTTCACGGAGTGGAACGAGATGCAATTACTTTTTTCCGGCATTTCAGATGGTGAATATGTGTATTGTACAATTGTCGTGACTTCAGTGAGAGCAAAATTTATGTCGAGGGTTTAAGTTGAAATCACCTGTAGACTCAACTTTTATTTACATTAATTTTATTCTTTTTTGTCGTGAGTTTTTTCTGTTTGTATTTTTTCAATTCAATCATTTCCTCGCAAATTATATAACTTATATGAAACTTCATCCCCTCGCTCTTCTTTCCCTTTTAACGTTCCCCTTTGTGAAATAAAGTTTCGCGAAACGTTGTAAATATAACGAGGGTAAAAAAGGGAGATCTGATAAGAATCTCGTAGAAGCCCGCGCGCAACGGCAGGTACGTGTCATTCCCAAGTTTTCCCCGGAGTCGTATGGATTCGCAATTTAGCCCGCGATTCGTGGCGGCGGTGTTAAAAAATGTTTACAGGTTAGCGGAATGTCGCTGTATCTCAGATAACGCTCACGCACTGACACAAGTGCGCACGTACAAATATCGCGACGCTAACTCAATGCCCGAGGGTAAACAGCTTTCCAGAAATTGCCCCGCGAACGACACATTCGTGGCGTTCCGGCATTTTTTCTCGCTCTTTATTTTTACACGTGTCATGAAATTTCAATTCGCCGAGGAGGTAAAAAAGGGGAGAAAAGTCGCCATTACTTTGGTGGATGAAAGGTGACGACGTTAACATTGGCTTCTATAGGGGCAATGAAAATATTTAATTATCAATATATTCTGTGTTACTGTTACGATACCGAAACAATTATTGATTACTTTATCGCATACATGAAAAGGTATATTAGCTGAAATGTATTTTAGTTTGTAGTTTGAGAAATATGAAGGTTTAAACAAAAATAAAGAAAAGGCATACATTGTTCGAAACTCATGTGAAAATGCATGAATTACGCAAGAATCTAACGAAATTCCAAAAAAGTTGAAAAGTGTGACAATTTTTTGAGTAAGTAATGAATTTGTCGAATTACTGAGAATCTAAGATGGTATGATTTCCCTGAAAATCAATGAAAACATTAGAAATCTAATTAATTTGGTATCCTACAGTTTTAAATCCCAAGAATTGATAAAAAAAATGTCTCAAATTACGAGTATTTAGAAAATGTATGAAAATACGGTTTTGAAAAAAATCGATTCAAATATTCAACAGCTAGATAATGTTAAGATCTACAACACTAAATTTTATGATTGTAAATAGCAACCTATGAAACTTCTAGGGACCTTGAGAGAGTACTTGAAAGAAAGATAAAGTTTTTTTAAAATTGAAAACATTTTAAAATACTGGAAATCTTTGAACCTTCTTATTCTAGAACATAACATTTTCGGAGTCTATAAACCAATCAATGAAAAAACGAAATGTAAATCTTCAAATATATTGAGAAATCTCATGAAATTTTATAAAAGCATGAAAAACAGGTAATGATAAAAATACAAACGAAATGTAAAATTTAAAATATTTATTCGAATTTGAATATAATTTGACTGAAATTGTAATAAATTGTGTGATGCTCTATAATTTTAGAACCCTCGTTATCAAAATGTAAGAGTCTACATTTCAGTTTTTAGAAAAATGAAAAAAAGCTTTATGAAACAGAAAAAATTAAAAAATGCAAAAAAAACTGCAAACTTTAGATATATATAAAAATTTTTCGTTCCAATAATTTATTTGTTACGTGGAAACAAAAAATTTTCAAAAATTTGACTTCTTTAGCGACAAATTATAGGAATTGATGTAATAACGGATAAAAATACTAGAAATCATGAAAAAAAAAAAAACTAGAAATGTAAGTTTTTATCATTTTATTAAAGAAATTTATGATGATGAGTGATTTTCTGTACATAACGCGAAGTTCTGTAAAGTTATTGAAATTTCGTTAAAATATGTAGATGATTAAAATTTCAATTAGTGATCAAGAAAGTGAGATAGTTCTTTTTCTGACAAAGATCTATTTATATTGAAAATGTGAAGAATTATGCAGTACTGCAGTGCAATAGTCTGGACACTCAATTGTTCGTATGAAAAAAAATACTGCAGAAGTCTTTCATAGCAACTTTAAAATATTAATTGGCAGTATGCTACTAAAAATTTCGCAATTATCCTAAAATACTTAAAAGACAAAATTCCTGATCTGAATTTCTGGATATTATCCTGGATTCATATACTTGAAAGCCAAGTTAATCAAGTTGGACTTTATTCATACAAGATGTTCATAAAGTAACCAAAACCTTTTTCTTTATCGAGTGCACCAATAAATATTTCGATTTGAAATTGGGTGTAATTTTTTTTTTTTTTCAAAATAATCATTGAACATATGTTAATCAGGTCCTGAAAGTAAGGTAATGTTGAGTTCAGGAAATAAAATAGCTTCACATGCTCATCTTGATAAAAAAATTGACATTCACTTTTATCCCACTTAACTTGTATGCTTTCTATGAGAGAAACATCAGCAAAACTCAATATTCTAGTTTCAACGATGTTCGTTATAATTCAAAAATATCGGAAAACTCGTTCGAATTCCAACCGATCACGAAATATCAGATCTCATAGAACAACGAAACAAAAAGACAAAACAATCATACTTTCTAAGCCGAACAGACGAACAGCCATAGAAGTGTCAGTCGATTTCAATAATCGCCACGATGGCGATGATGAAATTTCTGTAGATATGTACTATAAAACGCAAGCTGCATTCAACAAGTTCGTACGGTAAGATTGCCCTACTTTTGAAACTACAAAACAAAGGCTCAAGATCATCAAAACTAGACTATTGACGACTCTAAAAAAGTTTTGAGACGGTCAATGAGTGGAAAAAGAGTGCTTGATGATGTAAAACCAAATTTAAAAAAAAAAAGCTCTGTCATGTTTTGATTTTCATTTAATGAAGCTAGTCATTTGTCCAGAGTGAAGGGAACTTAAAAAAGTGCACAATATAAGATTTTTTTTACGAAGTTGTTTCAACAAGAGAACAACTCATTTGCAGAGGATTTGTTATGAAGCAAGCTGATGACTTTAAATTATACTTCAGGACTTCGATAGAATCTTTTCAAGAAATAAGAAAAACATGCTACACTGGAAAACTTGAATTTTCGAGTTCGAAGGGTTGTTTTAAAAATCTTTAATAGAATACAAATATTTATAACACATTTGTGACTAAAAATTTTTCACAGCAGTCCATGTATTCCGAGAATCAGAAAGAAAAATTTCTTACACCAAAAGTAAATAAATTCAATAAATCCGTATACATCTGCAAGTATTTAAAAATAACATTCCCATAAAAACATCTCGACATTTTTTTCACCGACAGAACGCATAATTTCACGAAATTTATGCACTCGGCATAACCTGACGATATTTATTTGCCTACATACAAGTTTTCATCGGGCAATAAACATCTCCTCGGCCAGAGCTTAATTCAAATTTATCACGCCACATCTTTTTTTTTGGCTCCAATTAAAAAAATCTGCCTTCACGCGGTAACGAGTACTACGCTTTCTGCGAAAATGCTCTTCCCCCTCCACGTCCCCCACGTCCCCCTCCTCTCGCAGCCCACCCTCGAGCATGTTTTGTACGAAACGAGATAGAAATGACTTGAATAATGAATCAGCATTAAGGTACGCGCGAGCGTACGTAATAAAATATTTAACCCAGGTCGTTGGGTCGGAAAAGAAGAAGTCAAAATAAAAAAAATGAGCAAGTCACGCGCGATGCATTTGCCCGTTTGGTCAACTTCGTATGTTGATGTTCGTTCGTGCAAGTGAGAATGAGAACCGTAACCAAGTCTTGTAATACAAAATATTTGCAACAAATTGTTTTTCCAAACAAAACAAACACGCAAATCTTCATTGCATCAAAAATACTACCACAGCTTTTTTTTGTTCATTCATGCCATGGATGAGGATCTATCTTTGTCCACGCGCACATTTTCGTCTCCCACGAAATCCTCGTTCTCAGCAATGAGACTGACAGAGATTACAAGGATGATTCTCGAAACGCGATATTCTCCCTTAAGGGCAACGGGCAGTTTTGTCATTCCCGCGTGCGACATGAAATATTAGAATCCGAAACAATCCCCTTCGGATGCTGCGTGTTGTCCTTCTTGGCTCGTTGTCTCTCTTCGGGAGTCACGCCATCCGTCATTGCGGGGACGCTTCTTCATCGATAATTGGATGAGAATGAAATCCACCCGCCGAGATTGCGACCGTCGTGCGGAATTTCGATCCCGACCGTACGATTCGTACGCGAGTAACGAGACGTTCTTCCGCGTTCATACATTTATTCCCGCGTAATTCCGTCGCTCTCGGTTTCGGTCGGTACTTTTCCGGCATTTCAATGGCAGATGTCTTCATTTAGGACTCGCGGTTCGCTACGTGGGAGAGCTCGGAAAAGTATGCGACGAGATGATCGGGTAAAACGTTTGTACGAAACGGTTTTTTTGTGCTGATAAGAGGACTACGAAATCGGAGGGAATTCGGAATTTGGAATTCAAGCTTCTATGATTTTTTTGATTTTTTAATGCATGATAGCTCAAAATGTTCATTTTTGAAAAATTCTTATATAGGCCATTTTGAAGCTGTTGGACTGCTCTTTCTAATGACGTTTTCAAATTCATGCTCAGGCTACAATTACAGCAGTTACAATTTAAGCTACTACGATTATTTTGATTTTTCGAAGCATAATAACTCAAAATGTTCATTTTTGAGAAAATTTATATATACACCATTTTTAATCTGTTTGAATGCTCTTTCCAATGACGATTTCAAATTCATGCTTAGGCGACAATTACAGCAGTTATTCGAAATTCAAGCTTCTGAGATTTTTTGGATTTTTCAAAATATAAAAACTCAAAATGTTCATTTTTGAAAAAATTCTTATATACGCTATTCTTAAGCTGTTTAAATGCTCTTTCCAATGACGTTATCAAAATCATGCTCAGGCGACAATTACAGCAGTTATTCGAAATTAAAGCTTCAATGATTTTTTTGATTTTTTAAGAAATAAAAACTCAAAAGTTTCATTTTTTTAAAAATTCTTATATACGCCATTTTGAAACTGTTGGACTGCTTTTTCTAATGACGTTTTCAAATTCATTATCAGGCTACAATTACAGCAGTTATACGAAATTCAAGCTTCCATGAAGTATTTTTTTTTTTTTTTTTTGAAAAACGATTAGTCAAAAAGTTCATTTTTAACAGAATTCTTATTTACACCATTTTAAAGCTATTTGACTGTTCTTTCAAATGACGTTTTCAAATTCATGCTCAGGCGACAATTGCAGCATTTATTCGAAATTTAACCTACTTTGACGTTTTTAATTTTTCACAGAATGAAAACTCAAAATGTTCAGTTTCGAAAAAAATCTTATATACGCCATTTTGAAGCTGTTTGAATGCTCTTTTCGATTACGTTTTCAAATTCATGCTCAGTCGACAATTACAGCAGTTATTCGAAATTCAAGCTTCTATGATTTTTTTGATTTTTAAAAAAATGATGACTCAAAAAGTTCATTCAAAAAAAAATTCATATATATGCCATTTTGAAGCTGTTTAAATGCTCTTTCGAATGACGTTTTCAAATTCATGCTCAGGCGACAATTACAGCAGTTATTCGGAATTCAAGCTACTATGATTTTTTTCATTTTCCAAAGCATAAAGCTCAAAATAGTAATTTTTAAGAAAATTCATATATGCATCATTTTGAAGCTGTTTGAATGCTCTTTCCAATGACGTTTCAAATTCATGCTCAGGCGACAATTACAGCAGTTATTCGATGGATTATGGTGATCATGATATTTTTTTTGGATCAGAAGGCAGGAGTAGATAGATAGGATAAGGGACTTTGAGTATGGACATGCTTCGTATTTTGTGCTCTAGTTTTATATGGGTGGAGTTGAAAAAAATTTCTTTGATATTTTTTTGCAATCTGTTAGATATGTTAAACAAATATTATTCAAGTTTAGAATTATTGACGCAATTCAAGCAATGACAATAATTACAACCCTTGTAATTACAACGTTTGTGAAATTTTTTCACGACTTTTATCGAATCCCTGATGGAATAGCAGAGTTCCTTAGAAATAAGAGGTTTTTTTATGATGACATTCTATAAAATTTCTATATGACAGTATATTCTCTAAAAAAAACTTTTTGAAATCATTTTCATGTGTCAAAAGATCTTCATAAAAATAATTGAAATATTTAAATTCGTAAAGTTTCATTAACATTTAAAAAGAAACAGATCTTTTTAACCGTAAACTGCTTTTCAAAAAAAGACGATAAATATAGTGAATGTAGTAATTGTACCTGTAAGTGGTTCTACGAAGATTTTATAATAGTTGGAATTGAAATGAAAAATGGATGGTTAAGGCAATTATAAATTTTAGACGATCAATCAACATCCTTTTGAATAACCGAGAAATAATGCATAATCTACAGATTGTTCATTCAAAACAAAGGCTTTTTAATAAACTTCTAAGATGTCATCATCAATCAAGCCGATGCCATGACGAAAAATCAACGATTCGGGGCCATTTAAACACTTCTGTTTTATCGTATTTCACAGTAAATTATAAAATTCAGTCAACCAAATACGAAATATAATGCAAATAATTTCATTTTTTATCAAATTAATTTGTAAGTATCAAAATTACTATTTATACCTTGGTAAATTGAGTATATTTATATTTTTTCTTCAATTTTAATACTATATTTATTCAAACATCAAAGGATATCCTTATAGAAAATTTCATTCTACTACACTTTTCCGGCCCCTTCCAAAATCCTGGACGTCTTCCTCAAAATTCTAGATCTGCCACTGTTAGAGTTATTCAGGCTCTGGATTTTTGGGTCTTTGAGATTTCCAATTGAAAATAGCAAACATTCATCTTATTAGGTAATTGATTGTTATTACCTTTATGTTACTTTAGTTTTCATCTTTTTTTTTACTATTGTATATTTCTGAAACCGTGATTTAAATTTTATTTTACTTATTTTCTCACACGAGGTAATTTTATTCATTCAGTAACAGTTATTGATTTCGAGTATTCTAATTTATTTTTGTTTTTAAGAAAAAATTATTGTTTTTTTTCATTGTCTTATGTTATTTGAAGATTTCTGTTGTATTTACTTGGGTATTGCATAATTTATTTCATCTATTTTCTTAATTCAAATAGTCATAATGTATGATTTTTATTTTTTAGCGAAGAATTTTCAATTAATGCCTACACGAAATACAACATAAAAATCACTACACAATATATGACATTAATTGACCTTTTTATGAATATAACATATTTAATAAATGTTTTTCGTCATAATGTATGGCTTACTTATTTTTAATTTTTTTTTTCCTTTAATCTTCAATAAAAATTTTAAGGACGAAACCTGCGATTATAGTTATTGAGAATCTCAAATTTGAACATCGAAAGAATGATACATCAGAACGTTTTTTTTCTTGATGAAAATTGGCACACTGTATGTGCATTACATTTTGACTATTTTATTTTCTCACTTTCTGCCAAATAAAAGTAAATTCCTTTCTTATTCATAGAATTGTAGAACCCTGCTAAGAAAAAGCAGATTTGTGCTTCGTACTTTAATTTGAAAGCACACATTTGAAAATTCTACATCGTTCCTATAAACGAATATTGACATATAACTTGTACATTTTCGAGTCAGAAGTACAATGTGTTTCTGTCAATTACGGGTATCAATGAAAATATACTTTGTGGTTACTAATGATATTGAAGATTAAAACAAGGGTGACCCAACCACTTGTAATCGAAAAAAAAATTATTATATAACTTAATATTTGTAAGGCATATAAAGAATTTTACAAAATCTTTTTTATTATGAATTATGTATAAGTACTTTTGTTAATTGCGAAGTTCTATTACAGAATTACTGGTTCATTAATCCTTTATTTCAAGGCTTCTTTCTCACACAAAATACAGCTTAAAAATACTATGATACAAATCAATCGAATTGATGATAATGAATTTTCAAAATCATAGATTTAAGGATTCTGCAATCCTGAAATTTTTGATTCAAAAATAGAGAATCCCAGCCTTTTAAAAAAAGAATGGAGAAATTCAGAAGTAAGCATTCTGAACTTCAAACTTCTCAAGTTCCAGAAATCTTGAACTGTTGATGTTGAAATTCTTGAATAAATCATTCTACAATCCTAATTCCCAGATTCTAAATTCTCTAATGAAGAATTCAAGACTTCTCACATCCAGAATAAAGAACTCTCCTTTTTTAACAATCATCCAACCCCAAATTTCACGTTTAAAATTCTGAGACCTCTGACCTCCAGAACCATCAATCCAATGATCCCCTTCCTCTCTCTAAACAAATACCTGTACCCACCACCATATTCCGTGTCATTCCTTTCCAATTTTGTTCACGGTCTTAGAAGCTGTGAAATCGATTCTGGGGTGGTTACAAAAAATCGCGATCGTGGAAAAAAGCGCGCACTATTTGTCGGCGAATGAATGGGGCGATATTTTTTTCAATGGGCCTTGACAGCTGGCTGATTCAGATTTGACAGAGAATGGCAAACAAGACAGGAAGAGACGAGGGACGTACGCTACAGGGGTAGTGTGAAGTATCGTGACAGAGAATTGTCGAGAGACTGGTTCAGAAATGCGATCGCCTGGTGTTACGCGATGCCAGACTGGCAGCTATCGTCGCTCGTGTCCTACGTGTAAATCAAGCCGCGAACCAAAGCGACCCGAATATATAGGATCTGCGGTGGTCAATACGGCCCGTTATAATAGCTTTAACTATGCGTCTAGCACAAAGAGATGAATAGATGAATCATTAATTACGACGCGAATCGCGTTTCCTTCAAATAATACCGCAAGCAGTGGTCTGAAATCTATTATCACCGAATTTGAAATTATTTTCTATCGTCATAAACTGGGAGAATAGTGTATGTTATGTGCCTACTTGCAATTTTAAAGATCATGTTTTTCTTTTCATATTATGTAGCAACGACTTTCAACTAAAATTAAAAGCAATTATGAATGGAAATCGAAATTCATGTTTCCAATCACTTCGTTTGAATGCTAAGGTGCAGAGTTTCTTGATTTACATCGAAGTAGAATTAATCGAAAACTCTGGATAATTGTTGCTTTTCTAGGCGCTCGCGTAATTGGAGCGTCTCACAATGCCTCGCGCTTAATTCGATTGAAGCATTGAAATTTGAGCGGAGAGCGAAGTTGTTATATCGCGACGCGTCGAACGGCGCAAACCACGAATCCGACGTTCCTTATTCACACTCGGCAGAGCCAGATCGTAACTTCATTAATTATATGCCGGGCATGAAGTTGCACGACGGTTCAGAGATTTAACACGGGCCACATTTGAAATTGCGGTGTTAGATTGTACCCCTAACGCGTGACTTTTATGAGATTACGATTTGAGTATTATGGGAAGATTTATTTGACGTATGGAAATTGTAAAGAATATTTTAAATTGAAATAAAACTTGTCAAATTTATGAATTTCGTTAGAAAAATATATTACTTATTAAAATTGAACTCATGATCTTCATACTTTCTTCAAAAGTTATTCATTTGTTGTTTTGAAATTTTAGATTTTGCACATTTACTCTTTGTTCTTAAATGAAGAGTTATTGCTACGAAAATCTTAAGGAATTTTGTTTTTTCCGCAAAATTCTGTAGTTTGATATATAATTTTAACATTTTTTGTATATATTTTATTTTAAATGCTCTTTTTTTCATATATGTCTATCTCTGCGTATTATTATTAAAAGATGTTATGCCCTGTGTCTGTGTCAACCAATGCTTATATCAGTTTAGTCACAAAAATGAATATTTAAATTATAGAAATATCATAATGATTACAAAATATCACAATGTTAACGAATATCATGAAATCATGATAGGTAGATAAAAACCATGAAAACACCAGAAACCACAAGTCACAAATATCAGAAAATAGGTTAAACAATATATTGAAAAGGATTGAAAAATGCTACAAAGAATCAAATTATGTGCGACTATAGGTACATTAGTCAGCAATGACATAAAAATTTTATTTTAATAACAAAATTAACGCATATTGAAAAAGTTGTTGAGATCAAAAATATGACAAAAGGTCACGAAAATACGAAAATCATAATTGAATAGTTTATTATACCTTTAATTTTGTTACCTGCAGTGATAAGAATTATAAATCAATCGAAAGTTTATCGATAAGAATGTCACTATAAAAGTACTTTCATTTGAAAAATGTAACTATTTATACTCTAAACAATACTTTGTAATACCTCTTGACAAATTTTTTAAACAATTGTAAAGAAACCTGTTGCATAAAAATGGAATTCAATAGTTCATCAAATTTCGAAAATGTATTATTTAGAATAGTTAACTACATGCGTCACTTAGGAAAATCTTCTTTAAATGGTAATTTATTAAAATTTTTTCATAATCTTTTTCTAATGAGGGCAACTTTGGAAAAATAAAATATTTTTATTACAAAAAATTAGTAGATTATACGTAAGTTAAATCAGTTATGAGGGTTGGCTCACAAGGGTTGAAAGAGTGTCGCTTATCTAGTATTATAATAAATCATTCTTTTATGAACATAGTATCTTATTGTTCACTTCATATTATTCTTTTTTGTATAAATATATTTTACATATAATATGCATTCATATTTATAATCATATTTATATTGATATATAATTTTGTAAAATGTTTATGATATTTGCTGTTTATGATTTTTATTTTGCTAAATACAACATGAAAAAAATTTTATAGATTGAAACAGGCCACAAAGATCAAAATCAGCTTATGACGTTACAATAGTCACAAGTATTATAAAAACTGTATTAAATTTAAAATCTTGACGAAGATGACAAAAGTAACAAAGATGAAACATAGCACAATGTGGCATAGATGTTACAGAAATTATTATTAAATAGTCAATATAATGAATATTTTCATTTACCAAAGCGATCAGACATATACATTCATCAAAAGTTAAGTAATTGGAATCTTCCTACTGAAATGTTTTTAATTAACAAAATGTAATATTCTCTCCGACTTACAAAATTTTTATGATTATTTATCTTTTTTTTCTATAAATATATGCATAATAATATTAATATCGATATTTAGTAGATATAGATATTATTACATGTATTAGAGTGTCATTTATTTTGGCGATGTCGGAATTTTTTCCATTTCAGGGCTTTATATTAATCAAGATATTAAAAAAAAATTTTTTGTAAAGTTTGAAGCAAACCGGACATAATTAACATGTGCTACAGAACGACTAAAGTTTTGAATGGGATTGACATGTATTTTTTTATGCATTTTGTTCCAAAATTTGTAATTTGTGCAAAATTTATGATACATTTTTGGAACTTGGCATAATTTGAGCGCATAATGTTACGTTTGAGACAAAATTTTTCTGGGTTCTTCTATTGTTGTTATCTATGTTTTACCAGCGCTGTAAAGTACATGTTTGTCTTTATTCGGTGCTTGTCAAACATATATAACAGCAATAGAAAAATCCAAATAAAATTTGGTGTTGAAACGTAACATTGTTCACTCAAACTATGCCAAGTTTCAAACATTTATCATAAATTTTGCATAAGTTATAAATTTTCGAACAAAATGAATGAAAAACTATATGTAATTCTCATTACAACTACAGTCGTTTTGTGGCACTTGATAATCATGTCCGATTCGCTTCAAACTTTACAAGAAAAATTTTTTCAATATCTTTATTGATTCAAAGTCCCTGAATAGGAAAAATTTGGACATCGCCAAATTCAGTGACATATGTATGTCATATTACCTATTCATGATTTTGTGTATTACATTGCACATGAGCAGAAATACTATATTTGTACCTATATTTCCATAATATTATGTTACATCAATGATATCATATATTTCACGGAAACATCAATGCTTTAAATGTTTGTATACATTTTTTCGGCTGATTAACATGAATTCCTTCCATTGTTATCCATATTCCATTATGCGAGCCATGAAAATCTCTGGAAATATCGTTTCGGGCTCCTTGGAAAAGCAATTTCCTCCCACAGTGTAGATGCGATTTTTGGAAAATAAGGGCGAATCAGTTCATGCACAGATGGGGAGGGTCCACGTAGGAAGTATTATACCACGGGATAATAAATGCGAGCGTCCCGGAAAAAAGTTCTCTTTCAAATTGCCTCTCGCGAGATTAAGACTCCCGGCTTTTCTGCAGCGAGAAGGAGTAAGAAATATCGGCGAGTCTCTGTAATCGAGCTCCATGTCCTGGCTCTTCCCGGCTCTTTCGAGTGATTTTCCAGCTCCAATCTTCGGCTTTGAAAACACGCGTAACAATACGGCGAAACGCCTTCCTCCGCTTCAACGTCCCGACCGATAAATTTTCATCTGATTCCATGAGATCGTGCACGGGAAATAGAATAAAAAAAAGAAACAAATGTTGCACTTTTATGTTGCTGGTGAAACGAGGAATATAATGTATCATTATAGGAGGGAACTGGGATATTCGGGCTTAGCAATTTTCCTATAATGGTGATTCATTATTTCGGTATATTTCGATACCTTTTTTTTCAAATGGCTCTGTTTTATAAAAAGTGAATTTCAATTGCATTGACTGCATTTTTTATGTCCCTGAAATTTGGTAGGCTCAAAAATAAATTGAATACAATAAATTGTTCCCATTTTCTTTCATAATAATACATATTGGATAATATTCCACAATTACTAAAAAAACAATAAGGACTATTATTCACTTTAATCTTCAGCAGAGTATAGAAATAATTTTTTTCATCTTTTACTTTGTTTTCTAAACGTTTGGGCCTTTGGGCACATGTTTTTCCAATTTTATGAAAGTTTTAGCAGAATTTTCCGATTCGTTAAATTTTTGTAACTTTTTTATTTTTTACACAAAAAATCAAATTTGCATATCTTAACCCTTGAATTAATTTTTAAACATTCTTTTTTTATTTTATTTTATTTCATCGTTTATTGATTTTTGAACATTTTACATTTTCATGATTTTCAATTAATTTACTTTTTATTTCGATAAATTTAATTTTTTATTACATGATATGCTATACATACTCTGTCTATCCTCGCAACATAAGTTTATACACCATGATTATTAAATTGTAGGTATGAATTTTGATTTGTTTAAATTTTATTGTTTCAGGTGAGTCGAATGGTTTACAAATAACTTGGAACTGTGGTACCGTGAGTAATAGATCCAAAACCTCTTATTATTAGGTGTTTAAAAAAAAGTAAATTCATGTAATTAATAAAATGTATCATTATCACTTCAAAAGATAAATTTATAAGTTTCGGAATAAATGTAATATAAAAAAATAAGTATTGCAATGATTTGCTTGAATTTGATTGTAATTATCGCAAAAAAAATTATATAGGCCAAACAAAAATATACACAAGGAAAAAATTCAGAATAACTTTAAGATAATTCAAATGATAATGTTGAATTGAACGTTACGAACAAAAATTGAATTGTGTAAGGACGCAAACTTGTATATAAAAATTCTTCAGTTCATAGTAGAAAATCTTCGTATCATTAAATATTATTTCAATTATAATGGAAGATTGATTTGGAAGAGTTGTGAGATTTTCCTTGAAAAAAATTTTTCTTGTCAAATTATGTTTTTTTACGTATATATTGGACTAAAGTGCAAAAATGTTCAGTAATATTGGCTTAGAAAATTCGCAATAAATGACCTAGAAAATCGAAACAAGTCAATTTCTTAAACCCTTACTTTCTGAATTTCAAATTTCTAGTTCCGTTATAATTAAACTTAAGGTAGGTGGAGAAGAGATGGACGATTTTTCATGATTTCAATAATCAAACTGTTAACTTACAACAAGAAAAAATTCCGGGCAGTGTTAGTTTTAATTTGAAACATTTTGATAAAAACCATGCATGGCTACTGCTGCCAAAATCACACACGTGATTATGCATTGAATTGAAAAAAAAAAAAAAAGAAAAATTGGAGGATCGATAGACTTGATTAGGAAAGATGGACCACGTTAAAAAATCTTCAATAAACTATCCACGTGATAAAATTTTTACCAAGAATGCTTTGTAGTCATATTTTAAAGGTATATTTAATGGACTTCTCTTTTTCAATAAAAATGGATTGCCATTTAAAGAATCTTTGCACCCTACAGAAACTTCATGTGTTCTTGAGTTTTCGTATTTATTTTATTCCAGCAAATCTTTTTTTCCATTTTTTTTCGAAGCTGCTTGAGATTCACTAAAAAATTTTTGTCATCGACTTTTTCAGCACGAAATTTATAAATAAACACAGCAAGAAACAAGAAAACGAAAGGTCAATGTTTCTTTTAAAAGAGATTCGTCCATTTCTCCTCGAATAGCAAAAAAAACTAAAGAGGGCGAGAAAAAAATTGAGTCAAATTATGTAAATTTTTATAAACTTTGCTCATAAGAAACAAACCAGTGTTTCGATAAATGCAGTAGATTTCCAAGAAACAAAGTTTTGATCAGCAATAAATGACGAGAATGAATGCACCTATAAATTTTTGGCACTGTATGCAGTGACGAAAGAAACCAATTTAATTGTAACTTCACATAAAATAAATAATAAGAAAATACATAGTGAGCTTCTGAATTTTTCGTATTAGTGTGAAGATCTACGTATACGGAAAAAAACGAGCTCAATCAGTCAAACACTCTTAAAATTTCGACTAAAAGCTCATCCCTCCTACACTTACCCTATAAATTTTCCGACATTCTTCACCGTGCGAATTAAAGAACTCATAAATCGAGTATTTCATTCGCTTTATTTAAAAGATGCTAAAGTAAAATTTGTTTGCAAACCTCCCCCAAAAGTAAATCCCTCTCACGGCCCTGGTCAATACTTTTTCTGGCGGTGGAGGAAAGCGTTATCCGGGACGAAAACGCTGACCCAACATTTCCGGGAGCGAAGAACAAGTATGACGCGAAAGTATAAAAACGAGCTTGCGGCAGGAAGACCAAAGAAAGAAAAAGCACGGCGGCCCTGCACCGAGCCAACCTCAGCGCCGTCGGTTAGCAACCAGAAAAGGGGGTTGGGTACACGCCGGTGAAATAGGAACCTCTTGGTTAGGAAAAAAAAGGGAACCTCGAACAATGAGACTACCAGGTATGCGATATTCTCGCACTACCGCGACGTCGAGGACGAGAAAAAGTGTAGTGAAGGAAAAAAGTAATCGATCGAAAATTCGTTTATTCCGTAGCGCCGGATTCCCCCACGTGTCGCGGCGAAACACCGTGATTTGCATATTAAGAATATACAATTACGCGTAGCGTGTCGTTTCCCGACAACGAAAGGGAGCCTGAGTAATGCTTTTATTAATGTGATTGTTTCACTCGAGGAGAACGTGGGGAGTGATCACACCGAGAGAAAAATCTGCCCTCCACAAAAGTAAACTTTTTTAAGTACTCTTTACTAAGTCAATTATATTTTTTGTATCACTGAGGGGTTGAAAAAACTAATACTGTTAAATTTACTTTGTTCACAAACAAGTTGACACACATTTTTCATATTGCACGGAAAATCTCGAGTAATATTCTATGCTTCTGGGGATAAAAAATGAAGTCATCTCGGTTCAGTGCTGGGAAAACTGAAAATTTTCCACGTACGATTTGTTGAGTGGAAATGTTTTTTAATGCGAGAGGGTGCATTTTTTAACGCCTCCGTGGCATGTACGAGATGGAAAAAAATCTGGCACGGAAACTGGGTCATTTTTTTCACTGTAGCTCGCTCTCAATATCGGAGGGAAAATATTAAGTGTCGAGCATAACAAGTGCATTTTGGCATGGTATCGATGTACCGGCTCTTTCCAATCAATCTGAGTACTTGATTCTTTTTTCTATCGGCGCCGTCGCGCTTGTCCCGTCGAGGCGTGTCGAAACTTAATTCTCCGGCAACATTACGGGTATGAAATACATCATGACAATGGCGTCCCGTGCTCAATAGGCAGAAAAACGATGCCTCGGATCCTTTCTGCATTACGATAATGCCAATCACTTTTAGCTTTTAGGACTCATTAATCGGTTTCTGTTTTCCATTTATCATATTTGGAATGGAGAGGGTTAACTGTTTGAGTGGAAAGCAATGGAATGAACGGTGATACATAGTCAGGACATGTAGTAACAGCGCTGTAAATAAGTAAAACAAATCCAATTGTATAGAATATAATAATCAATCATAATAATGTGACAACATTGAGACATTTTCTATTGTTGCAATGGATGTACGTACAAATCTTGAGAATTTTATAATCGAAAACTTGTTATCTAATTACAGAGTCTATATAGAAAGCTTTGTATTTTGATCTGGCATTCTAAATTTTCTTCCTAACTACTTTTTTTTTCAGAGTTCAATGAAGTTTGGTATAACTTCCACGTGACGGCTCTGAGGAAAATTTGAAAAAAAGAAAATCGCAATTACATGCTCGAAATCGATATAGATACTTTTTTCGGAAAAATATATCAAAATACCTAAAATTTATAGAACTTACAATTCGAGAGCATCAAGTTCTAAGAATTGTATACAAAATTGATCAAAATACAAAAAATTGTAGAAAAAACCACGTTAAAGTAGAACATTTAATAACTGCTAATCATCACAAAAATACTAGAAATATTCTGTAAAGTGAAAAATTATGTAGATATTGATTACTCAAAAATCTACACAACATCAATAATCCAAAAAACCTCTATTTCTCGAGCATTTCATTTAATGAATAAATATGAAAATCTTAAAAAATACTGGAAAGTCTTCCATATTGTATGAACACTGAAAAAATACGAAGTATGTATTCTCAGAGTTTTAGATATCCATGAAATACGAGAAATCTATGCAAAATATTACTTCCTGTAAAATTGAATCATAACGTTAAAATCTCTAAAAAGTCGAATTTTCGAGTGTATCAAGTCTATCAATTTCTTACAAGGGCTTGGTCTCGATTGAGCAAATGTATTTTGTCCAGTGTACTATTGTGCATCGTACGATTGTACAAAATACCACGAAACTTGCACACGTGGTGATACATATAGAAAATTAATTTTTAGTATGAATTTTATAATTTAGAAGTTTTTCTTTCAAAATTCGTTGAATTTAGGATCATAGCGATAAAATTTGTGTCAATTGCACAAAAATTGTGTCCAATGCGCAACAAATACAATGAACAAAAAAATTTTTGCTCAATTGAGACCAAGCCCTTACAAAACATTTTAGAATTTATAAACATACAAGAAAATCGTACGAAATCCGATAAACACTAAAAGACCCTCAGATATCAAGTCATTCATAAAATTCTAATAATCCTTGTAGACGCAATTTTGCGAAAAATCCATAAAGTTTTGTTTGATTATTCACATCAGTCATCATTGTCCTTGGATTTATCTATTATTCGTTTTTACACTTAAATGTCGTAATTCTCAAACTTTGATCATAGATTATTTATCATACTTGAATTCAATTTTTTTCAATGACGTTTTTTTTTGTATTAAAAACTTCCCTTTCGTCATCTTTCATTCTTAATCCAATGCTACAAATTCTGATCAGGCTCCGATCACTTCGTCATTTCGACCAAATTCCGTAGTTCCTACAACAATACGTTCAAAATATTGCTGTAGTCAATTTTCACGACTCTTCATGATCCGTAATTTTTTTACTGTGAGTGTGGTACAAATGTAACAAACATTGTAGATAAAAAATAGTCATCAGTTTCATAGAAAAAAAATTGGAGGCAAAAAAGATGATGAAGGGCAATCGCAGTAATCAGCAAACGAAGCCGTGAAGCAGTAATGAAAAGCGTGGAAACGGGGGATGATAATGCATTTGTCAAGAGAAAAATTGTATCCTTATCGTATTATCCATTACGAGGGCAGACCATAAAAGGTACACGGCTCGGTGCTCATTCGCAAATGACTTTTTCCCGGAGCGCATTTTTCGCGACGCATCGGCGCCAAAACGACTCTTCTAATCGCGCCGCGAGATCTAGGGGAAAAAACCAGCGCGTACTTTTGATTCATTGTTGATCGTATTTCATGCGCTACGATATTTTATGTTCTAAATTTGACTTTGCCGAGAATATCAACGTTTCATTAACTCTCAACACATTATTAATATTGTACTGTGTGGTACCAAAAATATCAAATGAGTTGTGATATTTGGTGCAGAAAATTGAGGATGGGAAAATTTTCATGATCAATTTCTTGTTCCTCTGATTTCTGAAATTTATCGAAAAACAAAAAAAGCATTAGATAGGTCCCAATTTTTCTCATTTTCTTGAATTAAAATCATCTTTCACTGAACATATGGTCTACGAGAAAGAGCATTATTATTTTTTACGGATTTTTATTAAAATATCTCAAATTGGTTTTCTCAACATCGAGATTTGATAGATTTTTATCATAGAAAAGATTTTACAAAAAAAAAAAAGATATGTACGAGTTTTTTATATCTTATAGATTTGTATGATTTTAAATCATACAAATCTATAAGACATAATGACAGTCTATAAGACATAAAGACAGAAAATCTATAATATAGATTAATCTATAAAAGATAAATCTATAAGACGTAAAGACAGAAAATACAGTATAATTTAAATCAGGTTAATGATTTAAATTATACTGTATTTTCACAATTTAAAGGATTAAATTAAATCTTTATCCTGTAGATTTCTAGGAGTAGATGCTCTTACTTCGAGATTAGCATAAATTTCGAATATTCCATACATTTTTGAAAAAAAATGAGGCATATATTTTTAATATTTTATAGATATTAAGTCTATTTTCACTATCGTTATAATATTCAGTATGTCTAAAGTAGATAATTTCATTTGTTTTTAGTGTAAAATAAATTTTTAAGAAAAAATAACATTCATTTTTTACGCGTATCTTATGGATCTTGATCACTTTAAAAAAAATTTGCGTGTTAACTGTATTTTTTCAATTATAAGAATTTTTACGAATCTCAATAAAAAATTTCTCATACCTCCAGGTTTAAAATTTTAACAAATTTAAAGTATGTATTTCGGGAAAAAATTTAGCATGGATCAATAGTATTTAATAGGTCACTAGTCTCTTCGGTATTTTTTGTATTTTTTATATGCACAAAATGATGCATAATTTTTTAGTTTTCTTTAACAGATTAACAGCGTTCCGTGAAATTGATAAGGTCTTTAGTAAAAACCATTACTGTTATTGTGTTATTGCAGATTTCAAATATTGTGTCTCAAATGTGTCATCTCGGATTCAACATTTCACAGATTTTTCGTATAGAATGTATATGCAAAAAAACGGAATATTAACTAATCCGTTGTATTTAAGAGATTAGTATGTATTACATCGTTGATTTGCATTTTTGTTGTATTTTTACGATTCAAAGGATTTGTATAAGTATGTAGATCTCTATATCTATACATCTGTGGAATAAGATATTATTATTTTGAAACTCTTCGATATGAATTTTATTCATAAATTTCTGATGACATTATTTCAGCATGGATTTATGATATTTATTATATTTTTAGACTTTTCTGGATTTTTTATATTCATAAAATTCTTTACGATTGAACTGTTTTATTTCAGGATTCACAGTTTATTTGTAGAATTCTATATAAGCAAATCTCAAGAGCATGAAAAAAACTTCGAAAACAAACTTCGAATTCTCCTCGAGAATTCGAAGTTTCAAAAATTTTGTTTTGTTTCATTTTGTTTTTTTACGTATCCTTACAGATTCTTAGTTTATTTTAAAAATTTTTTGTTTTTTAAGGATTCTTTATATATTTTCAGCGTATTTATGGGATTTGAGGAATAAAGTTAAATTTTTTATAATTGACTGTACATATTTTTATTATCTAATGCTTTGCGGTTTGATGATACATAATTTTTTTTAAATTTTTGACGAAAACAAATCTTCACGAATTAATGGTACATAAAAAAATTCTAGCATTATCAGATGTACTGTATTTTCGAGAACGTTTTTCATTTTGTAGAATTTTCTTATTTTTGCTAAAAATTCATTTGCATTCAAAAATTTTCACAGATTTTCTAAATTTGATGCTACACTTCTCAAAAAATTCGACACGCGCATCTTTCTCATAAATTAAAAATAGATTTTTCAGAAATAAGTACATATATTGATGAATTCCTCACATTTTACAGACTTCTTTCAGTTTACGAATATTTTGCATTGATTACAGTATTTTATAATCATTTGAAGAATTCACATGCATCTCTGGAATACAAATTTCTAGAACTAGATGCTCCAGGTTCCAAATCTTTACAGACCTAAAGTATTCCATAGAATTGAAAAAAATTGATTATGCTTATAATAAATTTTCTAACATTTGCTTTTATCCAATCATTCGCAAAATAATCAGCTATAACAATTCACTCTATTCTTGGATCCCCCATATTGTTCTTACTGTAAACCATGAACCTCGTTAACATAGCCAAATTATGTACCTCCTCTTCAGTTACGTAAAATTACAAGAAAATAGTTCCAGATAATTTCAGGTTGTCATTGCCGGTACGCCACTGTCTGAAATTTCTCTCGTTGCTCGTGTAATAAACGCGACTCGGCGCAGTTCTTCTATTGTACGGTGAAAAATAAGAACCAGCGTCACGGTGCGATGACGACCTCTCATATTGCGCGGCTCAACGCGAGACCGCAAAAGCCGGGGCCCATAATTTGCCACCAAGATCTCTTTTTCAGCCGCCGGAAAAGTGAGACGCGACCATTCGGTGTCGTGCCACTGAGAGCTTTCTCACGAGGGAGTTTCACGCCTTCTTTTTCTCCCCCCTCCACCCCTTTCTTCACCGTCCTTCTCAACGAAGAAAGCAAATTAACCTTTCGCCATTTGCGGTATCTTCCTCTCTTTTTCGTCCCTTTCTCTTTTAGTTCTTTCCCTGTCTCGTTAAAATGGGCTAATTTTGAATATCAATGCATCTTTTATCTTCCGAGGGGTTCGGCTTTAACAAAGAACGCACAGGAAGCAAATGCAACGTGCGGAAAATTATCGCGTCTGGTCGCATTTTGATGGTGCCGGTTGTGGGGTCGCGAAATTTCGGGACAAGTGGTATGAAGTCGACGATTCTCGAGTTACACCTCTTTTTCTAAAGGTAACAGAAATGTGTATTTGGGTTTGAATCTGTATTTTTATTTGAATGATTCATGGATTTTCAACACAAAAAAAAATTTCAATTACTTGATAGGAGAAAAAAACAATGTAATAAAAGGAAAGATTTGAGAGGAGGATCCATGTAATGAAATTTATAATTACCACAAAATCCGGATTTTCTCAAACAGTTGATTAAGCACTTGGATGGAAATTTTCAAATGCGTTGATATCACGGGTGAAAATTCGCGGCGATGTCCGTCATTTCTCACGCCGGGAAAAGCCGATCGTTATTTTTCTCGAGAGCGATGCCGGTAATGGGTATCAAAAGGTGCTTTATCTTAATTCCTTGTCCTTTCGTAAAACCCGGTGGCGTGAAACAGCGGTGGGGTCAAAAAAAAAATGGATAAAACCGTATCGTAACGTACAGCCATTCTGATAAGGGCGACGACGCAAAGCCGCTCGTTCGCATGTCGAACAACAAAGGACGGGTTATGTTACGACGAGCCGTAAGTTACTGCGGATACGCGGCTTTATTCGAGAAAACGAGAGCCGAGTTTTCTTTGTTAGCGCCAGGGTACTCGGTAACTGGATCATCCCAATAGAAGCGCCATTTTTGGGCGACCACGTGGGTTCCTAACCTCGATTTCGTCATTTCTTATCTGCATGTTGGAATAGATTTACAGTCATGTATTGTGATCTTTGTAATATATTCTGAACAAAAGATTTATTATAACGTAATCTATCAACTTAAGACTTGAAATCGACAACTGATTGTGTTAAAAAATTTTTTTTTGTAAGATTCTTGTTTTTTTTATCTACATCATTTCTGGCTAATTTGATAATTATAACTTTTATGTTATTTTACTTATAACTAGTTTTAAAAAACTGTTTCTTTGTATACGCTCCTAAGCTGAGCCCCACATTGATGACGACGGACAATCGAGAGCAAAACTTTGTTTCGCATTTGCATTTTCCGCGTTTTCTTTTTTTATATTAATTAAACCACGCTGCGGACAGATTAAAAGTGTTTTCTCTCGACTCTCGGCAAAAATTACTGATTTTATCTTTGGTTACCGGGATAAGCTTTGCTTTTAATCGGGCGACAAGTCCTGATTGAGATTATCTCGGGTTAATTGATCATTCGAATTTTCTCATTATCATATAAATTGAAGCTCCGTTTTTTTTTTTCGTAGCGTTCACTTTATCTTGATTTTTTCCGTCATCCCTGGAATAATTAGAATCAAACAAATTCTGGCGTGAGAAAGTTTTGGAGTTTAGGGATTAAGGAAAATTGAGAGAGTAAACAATGGTGAGTAATGACGAGAAAATGCAAGGTTTTCCTTGTAGTGTATCGTTTATCACTTGACAAAATGGGCGTAGTCACAAGAGATAGAAGTTTGTAATTAGAAAATAAAAATTTGTTACTAAACTATCAGATTCTATATTGAAATTCGTATCAAAAATCTATCAGTCATTATTATCTTTAAGTATAACCGATGTCTGTTGAGAAAGGTAGTATAATCATTGAAGAATTTAAGCACTGCATAGTATTGCAGATTATTATTGATAGACAAAATTGTTTACGAACAAAATTTATTTAACAAATTCAAATTCTGAAGATTATAAAGGAAAATGTTCTCTGATTAGAAAATCATGCTTAATCAGTCAAAATTCATTTATTTTCATCCAGACTGTACAATTTTTCGATCAAGATATTGAAATATTGAATATAGGTACTGTAACTTAAAATTTTGGTTAATTTGTATGAAAAATGAAATATACTGCTTTATTTTTGAGCTGTAATCGTTTTTGGGTAATTTCAAATTTCTGAATCTATAAATAAAAAAATGATCGGAAAATGTGTTGATAGCTATATAGTTCAACTTTTTTAATCGAAGAACTAAAAAATTGGACGATATAAAAATGAGAGCTTAACTCAAAAAATGCTAACTGAGGCTCTAAAATTGAAAAATACACTTCATTGACATTGGCTACTTGAGAAGTAATAATTTCTAGCTTCGAAGTTTTATTTGAATTTTTCTATTCTTAACTACTACAAAGTAAAAGTGTTACAAGAAAGCAAGAAATTGAAAAATAAAGGGTAAGTTATGTAATGGATTTATATAATAAAAAGAGAAATTTCGAGGTAAGAAAAGTTAAGTTTTTCAATTATGAGAAATTTTGAAAACTATAAATATCTTACATAAAAAAATATAATTGACCACATTTATATAAAACTGTAATGATAAACGTATAAACATCTTTTAATCGTCATAATTTAATGTTTTCAATGTTTATGTTTTATATTAAAAGAAGATTCTTTATTAGAAATAACGTTCGGGTATTTGACTTGGATGAAGTTGATGATTAAATAAATGAAAAATAGTTGAAGGTATAAGTGTAGATTGTAATAATAAACAATTCAAATTTTGGGTTAAGAAAGTTTTATGATCTCAACATTTTGGATAAAAGCTTTCCAAAATCATCGATTTTTATTATTGTTAGTGTACATCTTTTATTAACATCAACAAATAGAATTCACATTCTGAAAAATATGCTATTAGATTGAATAGGGAACTTGACGAAAAAATTCTATCATACACATCTGTCAAACAACTGAAAAAAAAACGATTTGTATTTTTTTTGTTTTTTTATTAATTGAGAATCGCAGGATATACCGGGGGTTTAAAATGTGGAGTAGGGGGTGTGACGTCAAGATCCATATAAATTTCTATGGTCTTTATATGGACCGTGACGTCACATCATTTTTTTTTTGAAATCTCTGTATCTCTAGCAATTTGCAGCATGTAAATAAAAGAAAAAATACGTGTTAGTTTTTTTTTAATCTCTAGTTTACATCTAGAATCGTTTTACAAAATTTTTTTAGGTCAAGTTCCCTATTGGGTATCATTATTGCACACCATCTCTAACCATATTTAGTTTACTCTGTGTGAATTTCGATTTCCACCCCATTCATAGATACAAAATTGAGTTACTGGAAATTTAAACTTTCAAAGTTGAAAAAAAAATTTGGAATCCAAAGAACTGTCTACCTTCGTTCCACACGCACCGTCAGAATTCTTCAAATTTTCCCTTTGTGCCCGAACACAAACTTCCTCATGTCGAAACAACACACGCTTATTTTCTCGGCGCTGTAACTGGATTTAAGATCGGTTCGCCCAAGTTTATTTCATTACATTCGCTCGTGCGCTCGGCAAAGGATTTCGTTTTACTAGATTATAATGAAGCTGTCATGGCTTCCCTCTTTCCTCCCCCTCCTATCCTTCATCTTGTCCGGGGAATTTTCTTCTTTCGGCCCGTTATCTATTTTCCTCCCCGGGCCGGAAAATTCCCGCGCTTTTCCACCCCTGAAAACCACGGTATTCGAGAGCGTTAGTTCTGCCTCGTCAGACAATCGGCAGAGCCGGGATAACTCGATTTGTCGCGAGCGATTTCAGAATTACGACGCTTGCACGAATAATTTTGCATTCGCATTTTGCCGTCGAACGACGCCGAAAGCATTGAATAAGAAGTACTGGTATAAGGGTAGGATTGGGGGTTTGGAGGGGGGGGAGTAGTAGAAGGCATTGTGTATTTTTCCCAACGGTTGGTGACGCGGGGTTACACTTTTTATTACGCTCAGGAGGAAGTCGTTCTCGAACTAAATGTGGTATGATGTTTTATCACTGAATGTCCGTGAATCGTCGTGAAATTCGGTGCTTAGGGTTCGACGTGAAAAACAATGGAACCTGGGGTTTGCAATGGTTTTTTTTTTATTGGGGTTTGTATGGGGAGTATGAACTGTGAAAATGGGAGAAGGTTTTTTGAATGGAAATTAAATGTTATTGATTATGATGATGTTACCAAATTGATAGTCAGGGGGGATACGTATCGATAAATAGGAAAATCAATGATTATTTCCCATGTAGGTAATTTACACTTTTAATATCAATAACCGTTATATTGATATTTTTGGTGTAACTTTACAATATACCGTAATTTTATTTGTAAAAAAGATTAAAACAAAAATTGCTGTTTTTATTTATTTATTTATTTATTTATTTTCTTATCAAGCATATCACTCATTTGACATTCAGGTCGGTAATTTCTTTCAACTTAAATTTTGTTTGTTTGTTTTTTTTTTTTTTCTAAATATTTGAGCTTGTAAATTATTATATTATTATGGTCTGTATGGAGGACAATCTGTGGTTGCTAGTTTCAAAAATATAATTGCAAGAATATTTAATAGAAGTATAGACTGTTTCATAGCAATATTCTCATGATTTTCCTCTCACAATTAGAAAATGAATATACGAGAATTTTTATGATAGTTCATTACAAATCGATGAAATACACAGAGAGATATGTTTGGTTTTAGCAATCATTCATTTGGAAATTCTGATGAATAAAATTTTTAATGTTACAACAAAGTTTTAATTATGACAAAATAAAATTTCTCTTATTAGAACCATATTAAATTTTCAGAACGAGAATTTTAATTAACGTTACAAAAACTTCAGTAGTAATATACGAAATTTTGGTTGGGATATATTTTAGCAAATGACTTGTTTGCTGAACTAAACTTTTTTTTCGTATGCTAAGAATCTATGAAGTAACTGTTTTATGAACAATTCATAAATAAACTAAAGATTTGTAAAACTCGTAGAATTTAAAGCGAGAAAATCTAAGAATCTATAAAAGTACTAAAAAACCTAAAATCTAGTAAAAAAATCTTACGAAACCGAATAAATACATGACTATATGAGTATACCATCAAATAAAAAAACAATCATAAATTCAGATTTAATTTTTTGGAAATTCGTGGAAATTCTGGCAATAATTAGAACTTCGAACACAATAGCATTCAATTTTAGAAATCTGTATGGAAATTTGTAAACAGATCACAAATATATGAAACTTCTGGAAATTCTAACAAAATTCAATGAATCAAAATATTCTTGAAAATAGATACTCGAAATTACTAACTAATAATATAACTGAAAATGCTGGTTGATTTTTTTTTAATCTATACAAAATTTGAAAATCCATACAATTTTGACAGAATCATCAAAGGAATATATAATATTGAGATACTTATCGAAATCCGTGAAAATACCAAAACATTCTTTTAATCGTAAAAGTCCTTAAGAAATACGAAAAATACTTTAAGTACTGAAAACAAGTAAAGTATTCTGATATAATGATTTAAATTGTAGAAACACTTCAAACTCTGTATCCAAGGAAGTCGCATCCAAAAAATTAAAATACTAGGTTATCATAAAAAAACAAGAGAACCGTATAAAATTTATGGAAAAATGAAGAACACAACAAAAATATAAGAATACTAGAACAATACAGAAAAACAATTATAATAAAACCTAATTAAGAAGAATATTGAAATCGAGAAAATCTTAACAGTTATTCATGACAATACCAAAAAATCCTTCAAATCAGATTATTACCGAAATAATTCGAAAAATATTGGAAAAACTATAAATTTAAATGACATTGTGACGTGAAAAAACCATTTAAACATAAAAAATTCAATCAACTTTGAACTATAAAGCACACATTTATAAAAATCCCAACCGGAGCAATGAATAAAATTTCCGAAAATCGACGAAAACACTAGAAAGACCTAAAAAATTTGAAGATTCCTAAAAAATACCAACAATGTATGCATTTTGGATGCTAAATATACATGATTGTTTTCGAAATCCATGAAATCTCTGAAAATCCTAAAAATTTCGAATCCCGTTGAATCAAATGCTAGGTATCAATGTAGACATCCAAAAAAACCAGAAAATCATTCAAATAGTAGAAGTTGTAAAAAGTACAAAAATAGTAAAGTTATTGTAAATCAATGACGAAAAAATTTCATGAAAAATACATCAAAATATATATTCGATATATCGGCATATTGACATTTACTTTTTATATTATATCGATGTTGAATATCGAATGGTTCCATATCGTAATGATATTTTTTGTTTTAATTCTAATAAAATTGACTGACGTTGATTTTTACACACATATACGTATAAAAAAGGTTTGAAAAATTACAAAGTTTCAAAGATCACTGATTTATAGTATTTTTGACGCTCTCAATAAACCTGGTATACTTATCACTTGTATTTGTACGAAAAATTGATGAAATCCAAGACTTGCCAGGACAGAAATCACCACAATTTCGGCGCCATTGGAAACGAAAGGTTAGATTCGATGGATTCGATCGCGATTAACACCCAAATGGAATTAAAGAAGCTCAGGTTGTAATTCACTGAACGGGATTATTGTGTTTGAGCGTGATTATTGTCGGGCGAAGATGGTCGATAAGGGGAGATTGCACCGCAATGCTTGCTTTTACCCTTTTGCTTCTCGAGGGTTTTCACCCCAACTTTCCTGCGGTATTACGGGGTCACCGGTCAAGTTCGAACTCATTGTTGTTCGACGGGCTACGCCGCGGAGAACGTGACAGACGGCGAGCAGCTAGCAAAACGTTCCTCGAACCATCCACATCGAACCCATTGTCCACCTTCGAGGAGAGCCATTTTTTAAGTAGCTGCATCGCAACACGTACCGCTTCTTATCGCGCCCACTTTTATCGTGTACATACAAGCCCTCGCTCCATTGCCGAGCAATTTACACTGCATATTGTCGGTTTTTACATTGCACGGGTCATCCCTGTAGAAAAAAAAGAGGGAAAGGAACGAGAGATGGATCTTTTTTTTTATCAAAAATCAAAATTTTTTGGGAGAGTATTGAATGCTGGATCGAAATTCGTATCTTGAATTTGTCGGTTTGGAGGTTTTCATGATGTAATGCATTTACTTGGGTTTGCTGCATTTTTAGAAAGCTGTTTCTGCATTAGAGTTACAAATTTCACCTTAGTTGGATACAGAATTTGAGTGCAAAATGTATGAACAGTTGAAATATCATTTTGAATGTTGCAACTCATGAAAATTAAATGATTTTTTCATTTTATACACGAAAGTAAAAAAGCAAGGCAAAAATGTTTGATATTTAAAAAATTTTTTAAATTTGTGAATTGAATTTACGGCATTTTTACACATTCTTGTTAAAAATGAAGAAATTTATTTTTATGATTTTTATTCAGAGTTGCCAATTGAGAAATTTTTCATGAAGACTTTTTCATCGAATTTATCGCAAAGGTGAAGAGTTTGAGAAAATTTAGGAAAAAACGTATGCAAATTTTGGTATAGATCAAACATATGGAGATTAATATTTTTGATTCAAAAAAATTTTAGATATGAATATTTCAGTCTTGATATTTTCAATATGGTAAACTTTTTTTGTTCCTGGAATGATCGATGCCTTTTTTTTATTAAATATAATTAATGCCATTAATAGGCAGTTATGTTTGGAAACAACCGGATTTCACCATCTTCAATTTTGTACTGATTGAAACTTTATCGAAAAATTCACCGATTATTTAAACATAGTTTTAAATGGAATAAATAAAAAATGAGAATTTCAAACCCATGATATAATTCGTAATTATGTTTCGAGTGAGAAATAGTTGGAATCGTTTATTTTTTCATCGATTTAGCCAAATCGAATGTATCTTCATAACTTTTATATTTTTCACTGAACATGTTTCTTTATATCATCAGGATGAAGTATTAAAAGTTTTTTTTTTTTTTTTTTTTTTTTTGATGGAAATTATTCTATTGAATTTACTGCGAAGTGCAAGAGTTGTCAAAAATAAAGAAATAAACGAATGAACAAAATCTAAAGGCATAGGTTTAACTCATGAAAATAAAGTTTTGGAATAAAAAAGATTTGTGGTTAAGATATTGTAGATAAGGAAAGTTCGAAATTGTGAATTTTTGTAGCTGCTTGAGAAAATTGTCAGTTTAAATTAATAAATGAAGTAAATTTCATTCTTTGTCAGTTACAATTGTAATAAAAGTAAATTTTTTTCATAAAAAAGTTCTGTATTTGAACTTTGCTGCAAAATGTGAAGATCATTCGAAAGTATCTAGTTTTTTCTTGAATGATGCAAAATTCTAACTAGTAGCATTTCGTAATAAAAAATATGTGATTCAAATATTTATTTTTGAAAAATTATTCAAATCGTATCAATATGAGTTATTTTAAATAATGTAGGTATACTTGTGATGACTGATTAAAAATGTTGATTGATCATATTGTTTATTTCAATGAAAGTAACCAAAATATCAAATTATCATTTTTTTATTTGGAGATCCCCATTTTTCAATAATTACATTTTCAATCAGAACTTAACTGCTATATTTTGAGTGTTTTTTTTTTTTAATACTATTTCAATATTACGCCCACAGTTCTGTTGAAAGCTTTCTTTTCATTTAAAGTTTGTAGTAATCTCGGTGAAAGAAAAAGTTTTCAAAATTCATGAACGAAAAAATTTGAACTAGTCAGTTTTCATCCAATCGGTAGAAATTATTCTTTATCAGTACAAATAAAAATATTTTATAACTTTATTTTCATATGATATAAGTTCACATACTTTATCTTGAAATGCAATGTTGCGTAGCGCTCACCATTCCTAGTCAATAAAAATATTCAGTAGTTCGTTGGGGCTAAACTTATACGGAAATCCACGTGTCGCTTGATACCGTTCGAAAATCTTTTTTTCATCATTGTCGTGGGCCCCTTGCCGAATCGGCAAAAAGTAAGTCACGAGAAAAGGAGCGATTAAGGAAGATTGATCTGGGAAGTGGTGACAAGAGAGAAATACGAAACGACTGCGATGGCAAAAGTCAAACGCCGGCTTTGGGAGGTTGCGTGCCCGAGAAATCCGAGTCTCCCCCGCGTGTTTAGATAAGATGAATGTGCTCGGGATAAGAGGGAGTCGATGAAAAGTTGGCCCAGGAAAAAAAACACAGCGCCGAAAAATATACCCCCGATCGAAACGGGGTTGCGCGAGCGCTTTTGTGCGGGCTCGTAAACCGTTGCGGCTCCCGCGTTTTCAACTTCCTCTTGTTCCTTTTTTCTTTTTTTATCTACGGCCTGCTTCCCGAGACGAACTTTCAAGTGCAGTCGAACTGGCATCGCTTGCTCTTCTCCAAAGCGTTTGTCGGTCAGGTTTCCGAAATCGATATTCACCCCCGTGCTGCTCATAAGAACCCGGCGAAATCTGCGTTAACAAAGGGATACGCTACGGACAATTTCTTGCGGAGCATGAAAAAGTTCGGTTTTCAGGTTTTCGAGGATGTTTTTGAAGGTACAAGGCGCTGGTTAAAGCGTGTCTCAATGCGATGAAAGAAGGAGTGATGGAGTTGTTTCATCATTGTTATAATATTTTTTTTTTTTTTACAATAGTCAATTTGTAATCATTTCTCATTCTGATGGGAAAAAAGTATGAATAAATAAAAATATTTCAAAAGTTCATAATTTCCATGAAATCAAAAATATCGTACAAGTGGTCTGATTTTCGCATTTCAAAAAATAATGATGTAGCAAAGGTTCTATTTCGTGAAATTTCCTACGACAAGACCTTTGACAGTCACTTGAATTGTTCAGTAGGGCGTAAAAAATAGATCACTGTGATAACGATAAATCACGAAAAGTTTGCTCGGACGTAACAAAAAAAGTAGGAAAAACGGTTTATTCATGACCACGCATGCGGGATCAATGGGGAGCGTAAAAAATCGCTCGCCGATGATCCGTGAAAATAAACGACTCCGGGGCAAAAATTGTCGAAACTCGATTTTGGCTCGCGAAATGGTTTCCTACGTTCGACAAAAGTCCTCGGTTAGTTTGGGGTGAAGTCATTTTCGTCGGGGCAAAAACTCGCTAACTGGCTCGAGTCGGGCTCGGAATTCTTCGTTTTTCGGGACTGTCACACGTTGGGCACAAGGGATCTGCGGGCGCAAAAGAGAGCAAAATAGTGGCCAACTTCGCCAAGTTGCCCGTGTGTATTGAACGCAACCTTTAGCTTTCCCCAACAGCTACTGACTTCGTTCTTGTTTTTGACGTCCGCTGGAACGGAACGAGACGAAGTGAATATTGTATGACCCGTCAGGAACCGAGGTCGCGTGTTGTGCCTAGCGCTACCGAGTTCTTATTTTTTTCTTTTTTTACCATTGGTTTGATGTCTGATAAACTGTGACCATTTGTGACAGGAGCAGGTAGGCTCGAAGCGCGTACTAACGTGACGCCCGATGTTGACAGAACGTCCGATTTCGAGTATCGTCGAGAATCTTCCAAAAATAATTAAAATTCTTAGCGATTGGTTTGAAATAGTCAATAATGACTTTTTGATACTCAAAATTGTCTGATCGACCTGCGAGAAGACGTTTTCTAGTGAATATTCAAAAATGGCTATTTTTACGAGTCAAAAAACATCTGCTACTAGAAAAAAACAGATAGTGCGGACACTCATCCTAGGATCCGTAAACATCCTTGAACATTGCATATTCCAATTTTAATCCAACATGAAGAAAAAAAATTGAGAACTGCACATTTCGACTTAACTCTGGTGTAGAGATTAAATTTTTCTTCGGACATTACAGGATTGGACACTTCGCACATTGTTCTTGAACACTGGAACTTTCCTTGGATACTATATTTTTCGTTTTCTTCACTGTGGAAATTTCAACTTCTTCTGCTACTCACGAGTGAAGTTGTTTGGCCCTTTTTCTTGAAAATTACATATTTAAGTTTTACTCTAATGTGGCCAGCATACTTGGACAACACACATTTTGATTTTACTTTGACGTGGGCATAAAATTTTTGAAACCACACTACGCATTTTCATTTTACATTAACGTGAAGGTAAGAGTTTTCCTCGGACACTACAAACTTTGATATCATCTTGAGGTAAAAATAAAATTGTTCTTTAGACACTACAGACTTGGACACTAAAAATTTTTATATTACTCTAAGGTGTAGATAAAACAAACTTAGTTACTACAGATTTTATATTGGACACTTCATTTTGTGGTTTCAGTCTACGTTAAAAATTTTAACTTTTTATTACATTTTTTATTAGACACTACAGACTTGGACTCTACAGATTTGATTTCCCTATAAGTTGAAGAGAACATTTTCCCTCTGACACTACAAACTTGAATACTGTTCAATTTTGATTTCACTCAGACGTGGAGATAATTTTTCTAAAGACACTACCAACTTGGACACTACAAATTTTAAGTTTACTCTGATGTGTAAATAATTACTTGGACACTACACGGAGAAAAATCGAGAGTAAATCTCACCAAAAACGCACGAAGAATTACCAAACTGCTGAGGAACGCGGGATAGTTCCACATATCAGCAGGAACTATTCCGAAGAAAAGAATATGTACCGATCGTTTGGTAAAAATTTCCTGCCGTAAGGCTGTATTCACATTCTTTCTCTACACTTTCTCTTAAATGCAACACATATAAGCGTGCGTTAGTGTCGGTGTGCGCGCCGGGAAATTCTATTAATAGTCGCCGAAAAGTTTCCTTTGCTTCCCTACAGCTGGGTGGCTGCATGCAATTTTTTCTTGATTGCGAATTATTGTGAAAATCCTTTAAATATGGGTGAAAACCATATACAGGAAAAAGAATTGAGGAACATGTCTGAACATTACCAATGAAGGATCAACACCGAAATATCTCTTTTCATTCTAGCATCAATTTCTAGCATCAAAATTTCTACCATTTTTACAGAAATGAATTTTTATGAGAATAAAATTTCTTATTCTTATAAGATTTTAAAGGTTCTTAATCACTAAGGATTTGTATAATGGAGTTTCATTATCTAAAATACATTGTCACACCATTTGAAATCCTTCGAGGACGAAAAATTCTTCGTTTATTTTGAAGTAAAAAGTATACAAAGAATTGGACGAATCAGGTTTCGAAGCATGTAATTTTTGCCGAACGTTTGGTAATTTTTATCACCCTGGCATGAGGGTGATAAAATTCAGATATCGTAGACAGTTGTTTTATTTTTTATGACTATTCAATTAATGAAAGATGCAAGGAGTAGAAACACAAAAGTCCTTATTTGACTAACAATTAGTCAGTAGTCAAAAACATTGACAAATTCTGATTAGTCAAAAAATCATCATTTTTATAATGGTATCTGGCTATCGGTAGTATTTGTTAATCACGCAAACATGACTATTTTAACAGTTGGAATACGAGTGACTTAATTTAATAATCAAAATCTGACTACATATTTACAGATTCTCAAATTTCACATTTTCTCTGCGATTAAATAAGTAGAAAATGAATGGTAAATAATGACATATTAAGGATTAGTAGCACCCTTTTTTATTCCCATCAGTGACGTTTTACTAATAAATGAATGAGAGTAAGTTATTTAATTAGTGATTTCTTACTCAAGATTAGTAAGATTGTACTGATTATAATAATCGTTTTTCATGTATCATTTGAGTCAAAAATATAAGAACATTAGTTGAAAAATTACTCATCATTAATTATTAATAATGACTTCAAATAGGTGATAGGTCACATTTTTGAATAGAGAAGAAGGTGCCATTATATATAAGTTATTTTTATCTAATTCAACCTAAGAGAATAATGCCATAGCTCTTCAGAACGAACTGCTTCGGCTCTGCAAAGTTGCAATAAAAGCGAGAAACGAGTCGCGAAATCGCAGTCATACCGAAATGGCAGTCGATAAAATTGTAATTACCTTGCAATGAAATCGATTAAATGGAACGAAACTGGGTTCCATGACCTCCGAAAAAGGGCACCGAGAAATGCAAAATCCCTCATTATTTCGATCATAAATTTCGTAACGTCGTGAATTTGAAAGTATAATTAAGTTCTTCTTTTCTATTCCGGGCCGACATCGGGGCTCTTGTAACCTTCTCGCGTGAATTAACGATCGCATCGCGCCGAAAGAAGGCAATGAGTAGCGACGTACTTCCTGCGTTGCGAGCGGCTATCTTTCAAAAATCTTTCATTATCCCCCGAACTGTTAAAGGAAGCAGCTGAGCGTTTTCAGCGGAATGTGAGAAACAGATGAATGTATCGTGGATGCGATACGCTCCGTCAAGTGCGCAACTATTTCGTAATGAGAAAGCGCGCCCCCGAGATAACTCCCCCCGAGACGGTACCGATCGCTTTGATCGCAAGGTTTTCGATCAATAGCGATTATTAACGTCTCCGGGAACGTTTCATCGCGCCATCTCGAGACATCCCTTGCCTATTCGCCTGAAAAAAATCAAGCTTTTTTTAATGTTCCCAGGGTTCGAACAATCGCACAATCAAACAAGAGCTGAGTTTGCTCGCGGCGCAAACTAGCAATTGAAGATTTTTTGAAGTTTTGTTGAAATTACTTGTGAGAGGAATTTTTCCAACTTGAGATTTGGATTAATTGTGGAATAGTCACTGTTGCGGGAATTTCTCTCAACTTTTGAGAATATACCCACAAATTACACTCATAAGTGTCGGAGTTAACCGTCCACCTTCAAAGTCAACTCACAACCTCAAGAATGAACTCTCAACTTTTGGGCCTTACCTTGAATCTTCATAGTAAACTAACCTAGTGAACCCTCAACTCTCAGTGTGATTTAGACTACTCAACTTTTAAGGTTAACCCTGGACCTTAAGAGTTGACCTTAAGAGTTGACCTTAATTTTCTAGGTAAACCTTTAACTTTCAAGACTGACCTCAAACCTTCAAAGTTAACTTACCTAACTAAAGATCGATTCTTTCGAGATTTGGACTACTCAACTTTCAAGTATAATCTTTAATCTTAAGAGTAAACATTAAATCTTCAAAGGTTAATAACCCAAAGAACCTCTAACTTTCAGGGTTATGTAGACCACTCAACTTTTCGGGTTGAACCTCAACCTTCAGAGTCAACCTTCAACTTTCAGGGCTAACCCTAAACTTTGAAAGTAAACTAACCCTGTTAATCCTTGATTTTCAGGAGATTCAGGCATCTTAATTTTTAAGGTTGATCACCAATCTTCAGGGTAAACCTTCAACTTTTAGATTTAACTCTCAACTTCGAGGGTTATTTGAACCATTAAGATATCAGGGTTAAGCCCCAACCTTAAAAATGAACCTTTTATTTGCAAGGTTAAGTGTTGTTAATTCCTTTTCAATGAGTATAATTTTCTAAACATTCTAATTTGCGAGTCAAAACATTCAAAAAATAAGTTAATAAAGAAAGAAAGAAATAATTATTTCAGAGATAATAAAAATATACATAGTTTTCATATCGTACCTCGTGTACTTGGCAAACGAGCCTTATTTCTACCTTTTGGATTGAAAACATTCCTTACGGACAATGCACTCAACTTTTGGAGGTTACACAAAATACCTGAACGTGAACTCTTAAATTCTACCCTCAACTTTTAAGGTTATTCAGACAACTCAACTATCAAAGTTATTCGGAATACTTAAATTTTAAGGTTAACCCGCAACGTTCAAATTTAACCCTCAACTTTCAGAATTGACCCTCGATCTTCAGGGTTAATTATACCATTCATCAATTAAGGTAATTTGGTCCATTAAAAATTTTGGCTTAACCCTCAACTCTTAAATTTTACTAATAACTTTCAGGGTAAGCCCTCGATCTTCAGAGTTAACCAACGACCTTCAGAGTTTGCACTCAACATTCAAAATTTATTAGACCACTAAACAATCAAGAGTATTGATACCACTAAAATTTTAGAGTCAACCCACAACGTTTAAATTTTATCCTTAACTCTGAAGGTTAACTGGTTAACCCTCGACCTTCAGGATTGACCCTCAACTGTCAGAGTTGAACCTCAAACTTGAGAATAAACTCTCAACCTTCAGGGTTTACCCTCAGGCTCCAAGCTTATTCTTCACTTTCAAGGTTAATTATAACACTAAACAATCAAGTTATTTTAGCCTAAAAAATTTCAGGGTAGCCCACAACGTTTGAATATAACCCTTAACCTTCAGAGTTAAGCATAGACCTTTAGGGTTCATCTTCAACTTTCAGAGTTAACCCTTAACTTTTCAGAGTAATTGTAATTTACAGGGTTATATGACATCAATTTTGACTGAATAAGTTTTATTTGCTAAGTATTTTGATTGAAAAAATTGAAACATGTAGTAGAAATAAAAAGCAAGTGACAATTATTTCAAAGGTAATTAGGATTTTCACAGATAAAGACTAAATTTTCATGACATAGTTTTATAATATTTTCATCACATATGTTTATTAAAAATGCATGTAAACTTTTGAGTTGAATGTTAAGTTTCAGTTTGAGAACTAACCTCTACCTGACTTCAGGGTTACCTAAAAAGCTGAGGGTTAATCTTGAATTTGTTTGAGGGTTCACTCTTAAAATTGTAGGTCGACCATGACACTTAAAGGTTGATCCTCAAAGTTAGATAGGCCTAGAGAGTTTGATGTTTTCCATGAAAGTTTAGTTAAGAGTCCGAAAATTTGAGGCTTGAATCATGAGTTGATTGACTATACACCTTCAACGTTGAAGGTTTACTCTGAATTTGTTAAAGAGTTTACTTTCGAATTTAAGGGTTGAGTATTTGACTTAAGGATATTTCCTGAAAGCTGAGAGTCATCCGTGAAGTGGAAGTTTGACCTTGAACTGAATGAGAGTAAACTCTGAAGGTTGATGGTGAAAATTTAAGGGGAATTTTCATCAAGTGCTCATTCAAAAGGTTCCAACCTTTCAATGTTTCGTTCCACTTTCGAATAAAATTTTCCATTCCTAGGTTTTCAAACAGAATGTTGCCTGAAGAAACACACGTTACTAATGTAATTTGATCGATTCAGATACTGAAGTATCGGAATTGATCACTCTCGTGCTTTGCCTTTCATACTCGAAAGACACGCTGCTCTAGCCTCGTTACGAGAATAGTCGCGCGTAATTACGCGTTGCCTCCTCCCGGCCCCGTGATACGACCGATAATTAGAGTATGACGCGGTCGCAATGCCTGTTATTTATGGGTATGTAATCACTAGCGTAGGGTAAAAGTGAAAGAAAAAAGACCACGTAATTGATTCCGCAGCGATAAAACCACAAATAACTTTAAAACGCGAATGCTTATTTGCCGTGCGTTTGTGGGGAGGTTCAGTTTATTTTTAGTACACCAAGTTCTGTTCCAATTGATTCTTTTTACCACAGAAATGGTTTTGGACGACACACTAAGGGTATTTCCTCGTAGAAATATCGTACTTGATGTTTGAAGAATAATTTTCAAAAATTTAAATGAATATATCATAATTCTGCAATTTTTTGGTAATTGTTTGGAAACGATGACTCGATGATAGTGCACACGATGAGTGGAAGAAAGCGCGGAAAAAAAAAATGCGACAAGGTGTTGGTGGCCACGTCATAACCAAGTCGACTTTGGGGATGTTTCACGGAGTAGTCTGGTAAGAAGTGCGAGGAGCCAGCTGGTCGATGATGAAAAGATAAAAGGCACGGTCGCAGTTGGCACGGCGCTGCCGCTGTAAAACGCTATTCGACCCCGCAGATTAATGCACGTAGCCCACGTAACGATCCTTCGGCGTTGGCGCAAAACCCGGCGTAAGAAAAAAGACAAATCGTCGGAATATTCCCCAAGAAAACACTATCATCCATTTTCATTATCGCGCCGGCAATTACTTTCCGATTCATTATTTTTCCGAGGCGTCAGTTATCTGTTATATCGAGGAGGTGGAAATAAAACTTAGAAATGAGCGAAGAATGAAGATGGGCACGGGAGTGCATAGGATTAAGGCAGTGTGGCCGGATTATGTGGATCTTTTTGTGAATTGAAAGACTTGTTGGATAAGAAAAGTAGGAATTTATTGATTAGGATTATTGATCATTTGTCGATTAAAATATTCATAGTAAATATAATTCGATTTGATTGGGAACAAAAAGAAAATGTAAGAAATATAAAGGAAAGGCGTCGGATTCATAGAAATCTATAGAATATCAATAAAATACTAATAAACTATGTAAATTTTGAAGAATATTACAAGACCTAAACGATATCCTAAAAATAAGGAGAATAGGAGGAATAAAAAATATCTTTGAAGTATCTTTATCCTTATAGCTATAATTTTCTCATTAACTTATGAAACTATTTAGTATGTAACTCTGGATGCTAGGGCATTGAGATGTAAAAAAAATATAAAATACGGAATAATATCATAAAGTGCCTGAGTTCACATGAATTGTGCAAAAGAAATCGAAACATAATAAAAGTTGATGTGAATTGACTAAATATTTTTATACAAAAAATTTATTCTCATACTCATCATAAGTATAACCTTGAATTTCAAAGTGCCAATTTCTAGATATTTGAAAAGTTATTTCTAAAAGATGTAGAAAATCGTACGAAATGTAAAAATAGTCAAATTGACCGAAATAACTAAATATCTATGAATCCATGAAATATATGGAGATAAAATTTTTTCATATATCCATAAAATTAGTGAAGTCTTTCAAAGTTGAAATCAAAAAGCATCTCACCTTCCAAATTGTTGAACAAATGGATAAAAATTTTAGAAAATCCTTCAATTGTTTGAATACTGTAAGAATACAACAAAAAAGAAAATACTAGAAATTTTTTGGATACAAGAAATTGATAAAGATCTTTTGTTTTGAAAAATCGATAAAAATACTCAATTCTTGAAAATTAAAAAGTTTATGACATCACATCATAATCGTTTACATTCAAACCCACGAAAATATCGAAAATTTATTATAACGCAAGCTAAGATTTCATAAATACTGAAAAATACGGAAAAGACTCGAAGTAAAAAAATTTGTTCTGAAAAAACTTATTTTTTTCTCAATACATCGAAAAATTGTAAGAATTATGAAAATTTATTGAATCTACAATCTCAGAGCATTACATTTTAACCATTCATAAAATACAGTAAAATTCCGTAAAAACGCTAGAAAATTTATTCAGATTAATGGATACTGGAAAAACAAAAAAATTATTATACTACTAGAAATCAATGAGAAACTAAAAATCTATACAGTAATGTTGTTCCAAATCGTCACGTTCTACAGCACTTTATTCTTTACATATTTCTATAATATTTTCAAAAAAAGCAATTCATGGATTGCCTACAGAATTCATCCATATTATTATTATGCTTATAATAAAAATATAAAAAGTTAGTAACATATATCCGCTTGAAATTTTTGTAAACATCCTTCTCTGCATAAACTTTAAAATGATAAATAGTCTTGCAAGATTTTCAATTTTAAGCATCGAATTCTAGGAACGTATATCGAAATGTTTTCTAATGCCATTTAACCTTCAGAATCATTTAATACTGAAGATTCACGAAAAAAAATAAAGATCGTAGAAATTTATTAATCGCCAAATATCTTTGGAAGTAATGATTCCTGAGAAAATTCATCCAAAACCTGTAAATCTAGTAAACTTTGAATTTTACTGCAACGAATCTTAAAAATCTACACTGAAATACATGAAAGGCTAGTAATTTGAAAAAAAACCAAAATCAATCACAAAATTCGATATTGTATGAAAAAAATTGAAAATTTCAAGAAACACTCGAAGTTAATGAAACGCCTTCAATGTATGCAAAAGACATTTCCTCACAGATCCATTTAAATCCCCGAAATCTATTTATAACTTATTCATTCAGAATTTCATCCAAGAAGTCTTTATAGAAGTAGGTAGAAAGACAAAATGACTCTTTAAAAGGCAAAGATAAATACTTTGAAACGTAAGAAATGAGATGTGTATTACAGTGTAATATGAAAATGACATATTTGAAAAAGTAAAAGCTGGCGTTCGCAATGTCTTAACTGAGAGATTTTGAACAAACATTCATTGATACATTTGAATAAATAGACATATATCCATATCTATAAACCTTTTCAACATTTGAGCTTCCCCCTCCATAAAAAATTTCGGTTACCTGATCACATCCACACAAAGAGTCAAGATATCTTCTACAGAACTCGTATGTTTTGGCAACAAAAAAAATGAAGAAATCAGTACATCTGATAACCACTAACGCGCTTTAGGCCCACTTCATGTTCCAGGGTACAAAGATCGAGCGTTGGAAGAAGCAATATTGGCGTTTGGAGCCAAACACAATCAGAGCGAATGCGGGTAACGATAGCAAGGGCCCTTGTCGCGTGATTAGCCTTAAGATGCGTTTCCTGTCCGAATTGGAGGTTCTTCCAAAACAATGAGGCGACTACCCACGATCGAAAGGCGTGGCCCGGGAATCCTCTCGAGAGCTATTGCATGTTGCTCATAAAGTACAAGACCCGAAACAATGACTATCTCTCTCTCTCTCCTCTCCCTTTACGCTTCGTGGAGTTGCGCCAGGTACTTCCAGGGCCATCGCCCACCTACGAAACTCCCGTGGAATTCCCCAGAGTTATGGCTTATGGACGAGGCTTTTTTTCACGGATTCCAATAAAAAATTTTTGATAATTTATAGGCGGACCTGCAACCATTTAATTTTCTCGTTTATTTCCGGCGTTTTATAACGTTTAAAAACGTTTATTTCAGCATTATCACATCTTAGAAATTTATTTGCAGGCTTGAGCTTTTACTGTTTCAAACATATTTTTTTCCATAAAGAATCACAATATCTCATGTCCATCGTATGTAAGTACTTACTTTTTTAACTATGAATATCATTGAAAGAATCATGTCGTATTTAGAAGAATATTTGGCATTGGCTTTTGAAATTTGATGCTCTAGTAATCAAGGTTTCATAGATAATCGGTATTTTTATAGATTTTTTGGAAAATAATATCTGCAAGCGTTTGAGATTTTTCGTACTCTAGCTTCCCTCATGGAGTGCTAGTATTTGAAGCTTTTTTCGAGTTCAATACTACATATTCACACAAATTTGAAAAGATTTTTTAGTTTTTTATATATTTTCAGCATTTTTGTAGATTGTCATATAGGCTATATGAATTCGATGATCTAGCGTTCGATAATTATTACATGTTTATATTTTTAAGTATTTTCCAGGAAACAGTATTTTCAAAAACAACTGGTATTTCAGAGATTTTCAGTAATTTTAGTATAAATATATTTATCGAATTTTCGAGGTATTTTTATAGTTTAGACTCTTTTCTTGCATTTTTGTAAATATTTATAGAGAGATATCTTGATTTCTATACTTTATGATCCAACATTTTATAAAAACTTAGTATTTTTATAGATGGTTAATGAAATAATATCATAGATTTTTATTACTTCCATAATTTCTAGCATTTCAAGTTTTTGATATTTTTTATCTAGTATTATCAAAATTTGGTTGGATTTTATAAGTTTTTTTCTTGAATTTCAATATTCTAAAAAATTCTATCATAGATTCGAAGAAAACCATGCTATGGATTCTAAAATTTCAGAAATTTTCGTTATTTTAATTAATTTTCGAGAACTCAATTTCTTCGTCGATTTTGAATATTTCACAGATCCTATAACTTGTATTTATTTTTATATTTTTTTGATATTTATCAATTGTTGTAAATATTCTTTTACTTTGAAGGATCTCTACATAGATTTTTAAAACTGGATGCTATAGAATTGAAAGTTTGATTCATTTTTATTATTCACATAATTTTTGTACACGATTTTTCTATGAAGACTGTCGTGTTTCAATGATTTCTACTATTTCAAGCCTTTGAAATATTTTTAAGCATTATGATATATCGCGGTATTTTCTCATATACTTCTAGATTCGTAGTATTGTTTTGAATTACGTAAATACAAAGATTTCGATGCTCTGATCTTTGAAATTTTTTAGATTCTTAGTATTTTAAATGATATTACAGCACATGTTTTTTTTTGTAGATTTCTAGAATTTTGAGGAATAATTGTTATTTCGGTTTACTTTGTACTGTGTGAATCTTTACTTAATTCGATGTTTTTCTGATTTTCCACAGATTTTATCTATTTAATACTTATTATAATAATTACCAAAATTTTTCGAGTTTTTTATATATTTTTTGCATTTTTGTAGATTGTCATTTAAGATTCGAGAATTCGATGATCTAGAGTTCAAAAATTATCAGATTTAGTATTTTGAAGAATTTTCCATTAAACAGTATTTCAAAAAACAACTGATATTTCAGGGATTTCTAGTAATTTGATTACCTATTTTTTGTTTCTTTGTTTATGTATCTCTATAGTTCGGACGAGTCCCTGCCATTTTTGTAAATTGTTATATAGATATCAAAATTCTGATGCTTGAGATTCAAGGTTTTCTAAAAACTGAGTATTTTATGGTTGTTTGTAGAAATGATATCTACATGATTCTTCCTGTTGTCTTGATTTCCGAAATTTTCGTTTTTTTCTTATTTTTCATCTTCAGTTATCAAAATAAAGTAGGATTTTCCAGGTTTTTTCATCCATTTCTAGTATTTCAAATCAAAGCTTTATAGATTTAGAGAATTCATTACTTGAGAATCAAATATTCCAGAGATTATTACTATATTATTTTTGTTTGAGCACCCAGTTCTTTTATAGATGAGAAATATTTCACAGATTTCTACAAAATTCAAGTATGTATCTTCATTTTGTTGTTTTTCGATGTTCATATACGTTATTCTATTTTATTGTGTTTTAATCGACTTCTTTGTAGATTTTCAGAATATGAGACTTATGATTAAAGGCTCTATTGGTTTTAATTATTTTTATAAATTTAAGAAAAATTTATCGCTAAAGAATGTAGTATTCCAAAGATTTCTACTTCTTTCAGTATAGTCCATAATTTCCAGCATTGATAAAATATTTTAGTTTTTATTAGTTGAATATGAGATTTCAAATATTGTTATGGAATACTACGTAAGTTTCAAGATTTCGATGTTCTCAACTTTCAAGTTTATTGAATTTTTAGTACTTAAAACGATACTTGAAAACACACTTTTTTCGTAAACTTATAGTTTTGCGAAGAACTCTTTCAAGTTCAATGCTTTCATATTGCTTGAATATTTATTAAATTGGTATGATGGTCGATGTTTCGAAGTTTCGTTAATTTTAGGAAAATAAATAGATTATCGAGGCAATTTTTTCTCCATAGATTTTGTGTTTCCATAGATTAATTGCATTTTTTGTATTCTTAAGCACCTCTAAAATTTTATACATTTGTCTGCCTTTTTTGTGAATTCCTTCACAGATAACTATAATTTGATCCTCAAAAGCAGTAGAACGAAATGTATATACCGTCCTCTCCCCTCTTCAAAATTCCTAGAGTGGCAGGTGCCTTCTTCGCCCCCCTGGTTGCGACGTCCACGTTCATAATCACAATTTGATACCGATCGAAGATGCGAAGATGATGAGCTATCTTTTAATATAAACGCCAGTCCAGATCATCGATAAGCAAAAAAAACCATTCATCACCGCGAAAAAGCGACTCCTGGCTCCCCGAAAGGGTTAAAGTCCCTACATCCGAAATGACAATGATTCCATTTAATTCCATTCATCAGCCCGGATGTAAATGCGAACTTAACCGAATAAGAGAATGAAAGGTGTTCCGCGCGTTTACCAAATAGTCTCATTGTCAAGTGAGACTTCACATCGAGCTCGCAACTGTAATAAAATTCAGCGCAAGGGCGTTTTATTTACGTTTGCCTGCACAATGGCCCGCTCGAGGAGCGACATGCGGCTACAAATTATATTCACGCAGCGCGATTGCGCCGGCTTTGGTTGACTCGTACCCCCCTTTCCCCCCATCTTCATCCCCCTTCATTCGAGAGAGTGCATTAGTTCCAACTCTCGTTACCGGGGGTTAATCCATTGTCGGCGCAGAAGCGGATATTTTGTTCTACGCGCGCAAGATAAGCTTTTCTTGCATGGCTGCGGTTCGAACAACGAACCCAACCTAATCGGGCGACTTTGCGACGCCGATAGTCGAGCGTCTGTTATTTCAGCGGAGTTTAGTACCAGGGTATACAGACCTCACGAGGATTTCTGGTATTGAAAGAAGTGAAGGGATTGACTGGACTTGTTCGTCACGATTTCTGGAACTGATCGTTTACTATGGTATCAGTGATTAAGTGGAAGGTTTTGGATGAGCTTGGGTTTCATATTTTGCGATCAGTATTGCAAGAATTTGGAATCAAGGTTCTTCAACGTGTGACGTAGGATTGTTTTTTTAACCTGTTTGACATCCTTGTTTTCAAAGGAATTGACATTTTTATAAATAATAGGAAGAGATACGTAATGGTAATATAAAAATAAACAAATTTTGAAGAATACATGTATAGTGTGAGTATATTAGGTTTGGCCATTTTATAGTCTGCCGGAGAAATTAATAATCACAATCAATCGAACATTTCATGCTAAAGGTAGGTCATAGTTCCACGTTGTAGTTTTTAGGAAAAAATGAAAACTAATAACTTGATATTTAATTTGTTGGCAGTTTTCAATCGTTTCCTTTGTCAATATAATTTTCCGATTATTTATATCAAATAGCTTACTTGTTTCAAAAGAATATCAATTGATTTTGATGACAAAGAAAAGATTCTTCAAAAATAAACGTAAACAAAACTCGAATCGTTTATTGTTCTTCAAATTTTCACTCAGAACTATGCAAAAATGAAAAAACTCTTTGAAATCAAATACTGGTGAACAAATGATAATACGAAAATTTGAAAATTAAAATTACGTACAGTTACAATTCAGAAAAAAAATATTATCACGTCATATAATTAATGAAGAATAAATTTAAAAATTTCCAAATCGGAACAGTGAAAGTTCACTGTACATTTCTTTAACCAAGATAAATGTCAAGATTAAAAGTGACTTCATTTTCACAGAACGCAAATTTTTGCTGGTACCATACCATACAATTTTCCAAATAACATGAATGTCAAGATGAACAACGATTTTTGTGTTTGTATGAAAAACATTATTATTTTAAAAATTCAATAAACGGAGTACAAAGAATCCATGTATAATTTAATACATTTTTTGTTCATGGGTTCCAATTTTTACTCAGTTGACGTTCAGAAGTGTGCACAAATGAAAATACTCTTTCTAAATTAAATACTTGTAAACAAATAATAATACGAAAATTTAAAAATTAAAATTACGTACAGTTACAATTCAGAAAAAAAATATTATCATGTAACATGATGGATGAAGAATATGTACATGTCAACGTTTCTAAATGATTCAGAACAATGGAAGTTCACTGTACATTTTTTCAACCAAGATAAATGTCAAGATCAATAATGACTTTGTTTCCATTAGAATGGAAATTTTGGCAGTTAAATATTGAAGAATCCGAATGCACAAAATTGAAATATATAATGCGTTTGGATATTGAAATATGAAGAAGAAGAAAAAATTTGTCAATCTCCATAATTTTTTTCTAATAAGATAAATAATGTTAAGATGAAAAGCGATTTTTGTTTTCGTAGGACAATCATTACAATTTAAAAGATTGAAAAATTGAGTAAAAAGAATACATGTATAATTTAGTAGATTTTTTATTTATGTGCCTAGACCTCAAAGTGCGATTCTCAAATTCATAATTTTATACTATGATCAACCTTTCGAAGTTTTTATTTCTTTTTTATTATCTATGTTAGCCGTAAGTCAAAAAATTGTCTGAAGTTCGTACCGAAACATTCCAATTTTTGTTTTGACTAACTTTTCAATGTTTTGGTCTGACCCTCGACGCTGTTATCGATTTTTTCTCATTGTTTTGATGCCTCGGTCGAGACACTGTCTGGAGTTTGAAATCTAATATTTTATTCGATATTTAGACTGTTTTAAATGTTTTATTTTACTTTCTGACATTGTTATCAATTTTTAATTATTAATTTAACGTAAAAGTTGAGACTCTGTCTGGGGCTGGGAACGCAATATTTCATTTCTTATTTTGACTTGATTTTCATTTTTTGGTCAATCTCTAAGCATGCATTCCATTTACTAAACTTATATCGAACATATTCTAATAAATTTTATAGTATACTGCCTGATTTTTACGACAAAGATTACCAGCTTTCAGCAAAAAGAAGTTATGATTTATGATCAGAAATAAAGAAAAAATCAAAATGAATGTACAGTAAAATAAAGTTTTATTTATGACTCCTAAAGATAACCAGATCTAACCGAAATCTCATATAGTTCCTAATATGCACTCATAATTTCACACTTTACTATAAATTATAGTATAAAAAAAACTTTTATATCTAGCTGTTGTAAGTTTCATCACCTACATATTCAAATAAATAACTTCGACAGTAATGATCGAACTGTTTTGCGGGCAGTCTTCAATCTCCGTGAAGTACATGGATAAAAAGAAACAACTTCGGTTGAAACTTCTCTAATTGCAAATAAAAAGTAGGAAAAAGATATCCGTGGTAGTGAAAAGTTTGTAGCGTTGAAGACGCTCTGCGTCACTCGCACCAGACACGATGATCGAGTGATATAGATCGCCCCTCGGTACACGCTCACATTATTACACGCATGACTTCATTACTTATCATAACCGCTTCTGCCATCGATCCCCAAGTTCCGCCAACATCCTCCCCGAGAACTTTGTACAAGTCGTATATGAAACGAATCACATCGATAAACTCAACTTCATCCACTTTCAACGACCTCTTCTTTTCATCCCTCATAAATTATTAATCAACATTCATCGAATTGTTTGATATCCTATGCGAGACTCCACTAATAATAAATTGGAAAAATAATTTCTCGATTCCTGAGCTATCTTTGATGTCATTTAAAAGTACTTCTTTATTTTTATTTTCACATCAAAAACAGTATGCACTAGATATATCAAAAAAGAGATTGAAATATAGAAAAATAAAAATACTGAAAAAGGTATATTTAAAAAAATTTTAAATTACTGCAAATTAAATTTATGCTGAACGATCAACACTGTATTTTCGATTCAAGTGCTCTATCTTGGTGGCAGTAATTTGAAACGCCTTCTGTCGAACTAAACTTATCGCTCCCACGAATCCAAATATTTGATCTGCCCTCAAATCAAATCTTTTTCCGTTTGCGGTGAAGCGTGTCAAGGAAAGTAAAAAAATATCGGGGCGAAATCCAATCATATGCACATGGCTGAAACTAATTCTATTTCCGGTGACACAATTAAACGCATTAATTTTATCGCTTCAACGCAATCTACTAAGCCCGCGCAAAACATCGATTCTTGGTAAGCTGATTATCAAAATATATATATTTTAAACCGCGGCTTTCATTAAATTTTGTTCCAAAAAGACGATGAAAAAATTGTTCCACTTTTATCGCAATCGATTTAGCTATCTTTTTTTTTGAATAAAAAAATAACAGGAAGGAAAATTTCGTAAATAATTGAGTCAATTATTTATTCAGGATTGGTACGTATTCTGCAGAATATATATTTTACTGATATTTTATCGCCAGAGGAAGAGTTGTTAAATTTTCGAGTGCACTTTCGAGCTTGCCCCGATGTCGAGAACTTCAACTACTTCACATTTGAATTGATGTGTAATCACGTACGTATACACACTCACAACCCTTTGCATTCCGCGCATCACACCCTTTGCTTTCAGTCAATTTATTCATGAACGATATTTCTCGCGAATTGTTGCCATGCCGCACTTCAACGTGCCGATAAGAACATTTTCCCACTTTTTAGATCCTCTCAAGTGCAACCGTGTGACCGCGTGTGCGCGTGATATTTTTTGTGCGAAACGTGGTGTTATTTCCAGAACAATTTTATTCATTTTTTGTTAAATTAAGCATTAGTTTTTAATTTTTTCTATTTCAAATGTGGAGATGAATAAATCTTATATGATACATATTTTTTAATGTTCAATATTTGTCAATAGTTCAAAAAGTATTTTTTTGTTTTGGTTACATTCAGTATTTTTCAAATTATAAACATCATGAATTTATTATATAATATATCCAATTCAGATATACATTCTTGAATAGATTCTTCAATCAAAAAATGAAACTTATTACTTTTGAATTACTTATATGTTTTTGTTTTTACATATACAAAATCCAACTGGAAAACTTTTCACTTTTGCTTCGTTTGATTTTATTACGAATTTTTCGTTCATTTACAATAAAATCATAATGTTCTATTTTAATACTCTTTTTTTTGTTCTTGCAAATTTGTCAACCTGTTATGAACAAGATAATCCCTGAATTATGCAATTACTCACGCCTTTAAAAGCAGCTTCATAATGTCGAAACAAAGAACTAGTAATCGTTTAAAATTTCCTGACTCAGGCACTTAGAGCCTACTTTGTCGAGCTACTCCGGGATTTTCCGAGCCTGGAAACCTTGCGAGGGTTTATAAAAATGCGACAGGCAACGTCGCGGCTGATAAAAATTATGTCGAGATCGACGCGGGGAATCTGCAAGCTTGAGCGAGTTCCATAATTATTATAAAAACACCATCATGTAATGGCTGTTTTAGTGCTCGGCTTATGTTGAACGCTCTGCCGAGCAGAATCCCACAAAGACAAATCCGCCTCTTTTTTTTCTTACTTGGATTTTTCATTTTATCAGATCGATAAATTGAAACCTAAAGGAATTGATAATGAAAATATGTGTCACGAAGTGTAACACTTTTGATTGTATTATTTATTGAATCTCATACATTACTTTTTTTTTAGAGAAAAAGTAATTTTTTTTTTTTTCATAATCTTTGTACCGTTTGTCAGGTCCTCCACTTGTAAGCCTAAATATAAATAAGTTAAAACAAATATCTTTTTATGCTAAAGTGGAACTTATTAAGCTTATAAAAAAAAGAAAAAAATTTTTCCAACTTGCCAATTCAAGATTAAACATAAAAAATCCAAATTTTTACCCTCACTCACCCTCCTTCCTAAAACACATCCTCGGTCTCATGAATATTTATACTTCAGAAAAATGATTTCAAAAAAGTCGAGCTTTCAGCCTGCTCTTGTCAGATCCCGGAATCCAAAGATATTAATTATTTCAGTGTAATACAGCAAAAAATCAAATATACTGAAAATGAAACTTTACGTTTAACCATAGATGTTTCACTTTAAAGTACAATTTTTTCTTATTTTTGAAAAATTAAAGAAAAAAAAGATTGCAATATTCTACTATTGACACTTCACTTGTAAAAAAATGTAAAATTAGGCATAGTAAAAAAAAGGAAAATAATGACTGTGAAATTAGAACTCATCCAAAAGTTTTAAAGCTGGAACTTAAATTATTATCATAAATGACAGTAAAACAAATAATTCTTTCTATATCAATATGAGTAACAAAGTGGGTACAGTAAAAAAATTTCACAAAATAATATGTTTTCAAAAGAACATATATAATAATACTATAGCTACTGTGATTTTTGAAGAGTTTATTTTTTAGATTCCAAAAACAAGATGAAATATGTATATGTATTTTCAAATTCAACGAAATCAATTTTTCAAATTAATATTTCAAACTCTTTAAAGTAAGTTTTAAAATGGGGAAATTAAAAGTACGTTCTCATTATATAAGAATTTTCATAAGAGAAACTTAACATTCATTACACGAAAAATGTAAAAAAAGAACCTGAAAAATTCGTCACCTTTTAAAATGAAAACGTAACTTAAATTAAAGGTTTAAAATTATTTATACAAAATATTGTCTTTATGATTTCGAATATAAAAGTAGGTTTAGTAGATTATATAAAAGTATCGTATTTTAAAAACCTATCTGGATTATGATTCAAAAATCATGAATAAACGTTGATGGATCATAATTTCAAACGTAACATCGATTTTAAATGTTTTCAAAAGTTACTTGAGATTTCACAGTACCATTCTAAAATTGAAAAATTGAAAAAAAACTCGTTGAACGGACATTCAGATGGTAGACCGTCGAAACCTGTGTACGAAAGAAATTTCAATACTACACCTTCTGTAAGAATGATCATTCCAAATTTTCAATCTAAATAATTCTTTGCAAATTTCGTAGTTCGAAATTCGATTTATAAAATTTCTCTACTTTATTGCTTCAAAAATACATCATTCCTGTAAAAAATCACAGCCCAAAGTTGACAATTTCAAGAAATGAAAACGTTTGGTTTAAAAAAACTAGTGACTCGAAGTAGATTCCATTGCTATGAAAAAATTAAAGATTCTTACCTTTAACCTATGAAAAACTGAAGAATTCTGTTATGATAAAATACTTCTCTGAAATTAAAATTTTTGATTCAACAGAAAATTCGTTAATATAACACAACCATTCTAATATTTAAAAAATTCTAAAACGTAAAAAATGTATTTTCGGTAAACCCCTTCCAAAAATTTTTTCCTTGTGCGCCCTTGAAGTACATATTATACATCCCTCGCGCTATGTTTCATCATGTTTTCGAGGATCCTCGTAGAGCTCCTCGTCCCTCTTTAGTGCCATCTTCCACCCCCTTTTGTCCAGGACTAAGCATCCTTCCCCGAAGCAATTCTTGCTCGAATTAACGTGGATTCAACAGGACTCTCAGCTCGGCTATGACGCATGTGGAATCTGTAATCACGCTTTATCTTTCCCGTCCGAAAAGTCGAAACGCGTCTTTGCGAAAAAGTGACAAATTGCTCGCGACGGCCTCGAATTTTCGCCATAAAAAAAACGCCTCCTCGCGTTATCCCTGGCCGAGTCGAAAATGTTTTTGACGTATACACGGCCATTTGTCGCGAGTTATGTTTCGACTATGTTTTCTTGTCGAATTTAATATACCTCGGGGGTAAATATATGACCGGTTTATACAAATTGGATCCTCGTTTTATGACGCTTCGGTGGTTTTTGTGACGAGGAAACTTGTAGCTGGCTGATTTTCAACTCCCTTTCACATTTAAATCATGCTCTTCGTATGATTTTGTCAACTCTCGTTTATTGAAGTTTCGTGATATCTGTGATTAGAAACTGTTTTTGTCATTACAATGAGTTTAAGAACTAGTCTCGACACTTATTAAAGTAATATTCAGAGAAATTGTTGGGTATCAAGTTGTACTCGGAATAGATTCAGAAGAGGGAGGTTTCGATTTATCTGAAATAAAATTATACATCTATTGACCTGGTTTTATTCTGATTTTCCGTTTATTTATTGATTACGTCCATTAGAGAA